>OW026453.1:94429218-95691258 GCA_932274525.1 Podabrus alpinus | reverse complement strand
GAAAAGGTGGGCTCCATTTCCCTGGCACCCCCACCACAAAATATTCAAATCGGACTTGGTGGAATCGTTTGTACTACGTTTGTATCGGTTTGTACCGCAAAAATTTTCGTTTGTACCATCAAGACAAAAAAGTTACAGCACTTTCAAAGTGGGGGTGCCAGGGAAATGCCAGCACCCCCACCTCAAAATATTCAAATCGGACTTGGTGGAATCGTTTGTACTACGTTTGTATCGGTTTGTACCGCAAAAATTTTCGTTTGTACCATCAAGACAAAAAAGTTACAGCACTTTCAAAGTGGGGGTGCCAGGGAAATGCCAGCACCCCCACCTCAAAATATTCAAATCGGACTTGGTGGAATCGTTTGTACTACGTTTGTATCGGTTTGTACCGCAAAAATTTTCGTTTGTACCATCAAGACAAAAAAGTTACAGCACTTTCAAAGTGGGGGTGCCAGGGAAATGCCAGCACCCCCACCACAAAATATTCAAATCGGACTTGGTGGAATCGTTTGTACTACGTTTGTATCGGTTTGTACCGTAAAAATTTTCGTTTGTACCATCAAGACAAAAAAGTTACAGCACTTTCAAAGTGGGGGTGCCAGGGAAATGCCAGCACCCCCACCACAAAATATTCAAATCGGACTTGGTGGAATCGTTTGTACTACGTTTGTATCGGTTTGTACCGTAAAAATTTTCGTTTGTACCATCAAGACAAAAAAGTTACAGCACTTTCAAAGTGGGGGTGCCAGGGAAATGCCAGCACCCCCACCTCAAAATATTCAAATCGGACTTGGTGGAATCGTTTGTACTACGTTTGTATCGGTTTGTACCGCAAAAATTTTCGTTTGTACCATCAAGACAAAAAAGTTACAGCACTTTCAAAGTGGGGGTGCCAGAGGCTCCATTTCCCCGGCACCCCCACCACAAAATATTCAAATCGGATTTGGTGGAATCGTTTGTACTTCGTTTGTATCGGTTTGTACCGCAAAAAGTTTCGTTTGTATCATCAAGACAAAAAAGTTACAGCACTTTCAAAGTGGGGGAGCCAGGGAAATGCCAGCACCTCCACCTCAAAATATTGAAATCGGACTTGGTGGAATCGTTTGTACTTCGTTTGTATCGGTTTGTACCGCAAAAATTTTCGTTTGTACCATCAAGACAAAAAAGTTACAGCACTTTCAAAGTGGTGGTGCCAGAGGCTCCATTTCCCCGGCACCCCCACCACAAAATATTCAAATCGGACTTGGTGGAATCGTTTGTACTTCGTTTGTATCGGTTTGTACCGCAAAAATTTTCGTTTGTATCATCAAGACGAAGATGAAAAGCTGAAAGCAAGCTAAGTAGAAAAGTTCTAGACCAACGCGCATACGCCGCTTTTACAGGGGTGGCTTGAGTACATAATAAAAAAACTTTTTAACCCCCCTCTATTAAGGAAAATAATGATGGATATTAATATTATTATTATAATAAATAATAATGTACAATCTATATTGAAGAAAAGTTTTTACGAAGTTATGAGTATTTCAAAGTTTAGAGAACTCCGAGCAAGTTACGCTCGGCATTCAAATGAATGCCGAGATGAATTTCATTCGGCAGAAAAGATTAATAAGAGTTATTTTAAGTAAATAATTTTATTATGTTAATATATAAGAAAACAAACTATATAATTAATAAAATGTACAATTATTAATATATTAAGTAGTAGTATAAATCAAAAATTGACAATTAGTTGCTACTATTGATTGTCTCGCTTATCTTGGACCGATATTGTAGGTCGTCATAACGTTCCCATTCTCCAGAACTGTTACGCCAACAGTAACAGTCGTAGTGACCAATTGCATTCACATTCTTTAATGTTGGAGGTAGAAAACTAATATTGTCTTTCTTATTGGTAATAATACCGATTAAAAGGGATATTATGCAACGTTTTTGGTAATCGGATAATCTGATAACTAACATTAAAAAGCCTACATAAGCCCAAGCAGAGATCTACAATATAAATTAAAAACCCAAATTGAAAAACATCGGTTTATTAAATTAACAAGATGGAACTCGGATGACCGTATTCTTCAAGATTTTCTTCTTTTTAAAATATAAGGTTGGTAATCCTTATCCAGAAAACGTTCTGTAATTTCATAGGCTATTGGTTAAAAAAAGAATCAATCACTAATTTGATTTAAAATTTTCATAATGCACAATGCGCATTACGCCTATTCTGTTATTCATCTTCAAAGACGAATAACCTCATACGTTATTGAGGTTATTCGATGAGGTTAACCTCGAGAATCGTGCGAGGGAGCTGCTGAAATCTGCAATTTGATGAACATTATTCATTATCATCATGTGCCAGCGCTAAAAGTTCTATCTTTGGACGAACACCTCCTCTATCTGTCGCCATATATCTCTATCCAATGTCAATCTCAGAAAAAAGTACAGTAATGTCTACAGCGGAATTTATCGACGGTTTGCGAATGAAAATAAATCTAAGTAAATATGGAGCCGTCCCTGCACGGCAGGTATTAACACATTAATTTGTTGAACACTCTTAGGCCCAGTTGTTCAGTATTAGGTTATCTTTTAACCTGAATTATTTTCCATGGAAACAATTCTTGAAACAATCATTTCTATGGAATATAACCCAGGTTAAAAGATAACCCGAAACTGAACAACTGGGCCTTAATGAGATTAACAGGATTACTGCTACCAACTTAATAAGGCTATTACCTGTACTTAATGTAATAAGGCACTATATCCCAATGGCCCAAGACGCAAGAAGACAACAAAAGTATTAGTGACTATAATCTGCTGTAATTGAAATTCTGACGAAAATAAAGGTGATAATCGCTATTGGTGAGTTTTGTTTAATTACTACTTTTTTCATATTTTGTTTAATTATTTGGAATAAATCTAGGTCTATTGTGGAATCTGTAATTTTAGCACAAATAATGCTACCGTTTTTTGATAATAATATATGCCATAATATGCCATTTTGATAATAATATGCTTGTACTAACACGAGATAAATTACCGTAACTGTTACTTTTATACTCAAAGGGCGATAACCTATATATATAAGAAAATTTATCTGATCATACTGCTATGACCTCCCTTATTTAAATTTCAGACACGTCTTAATTTTGTTGGGCGCCACATCCAGATTGGATGAAAAATATTTAAAAGAAATTTCGGTTAATTAGCGTGCTAAAATTAAACAGAGAGTTCACACCTTTGTCCCTTTCTTGTAGCTCAGTCTAAGACTCTCTCTGGGTAATGCAGGTGCCAAGTCTTGAAATTTCACCATATTTTTTTGGAGTTATTGGAGTTCTGAATATTGAAAAGTTTTTGCTCCAAAATGTATCAATTCTGGTTACATAATTATTAGTAGTATCAATTGTTTCTAGTAATTGTAACATTTTAAATTCGTCAATTAATTGATCTGCATTAATAAATTTAGACAATTTCTTGGAAATCTTCATGACATCAGAAAGGCTTTCATCATTCTTAATATTAGCGGGATTAAAGACACGAAAATATTTTAAAATGCAATTGGGTTTAAAAGCAGAAGATTTAAAAAAAATTTGCATAGCGGCAATATAATGCTTTCGCACATTGTTCAAAAATTCCAAACGTTCTCTTTCGTTCTGTATAGAAAGAATTATAGTTTTAGTAGCCTCTCCACACGAAATATTACTGTGAGCTAATAAAATTTCAATGTTAAATAATTCCTCCACTTCGATCTTATTTGAATTGTACTTTGAAATAGCTTCCTCTATTTCCTTGAAATAGCTTGTTATAATTCTTGAAAGTACTGACAAGGAAAGAGACTTTAGCTCATCATACAATACATGAAGCATTGGCTCATTCTTTTGAAAGAGTAATGAAAATTTTATAAATAATGAAGCACTGTGTTGAAGAAAAGTACACTGAGCTTTAAAGTCATTTTGCTTTAATAGAGATACTATTTGCTTATAATGATTGGCCTTTTGCAATTGGGATTGCTTTTTGGGAATGTAGTCTAGAAAATACTCACATATAGCATTCCATTGTTCTAAAACTCCAGAGATGCAGGGTTCAATAGAAAGCCACCTGCTTGGCACATACTTTAAAAACTGATGACGTGGAAGTTTGTTTTTATCTTGCAAATCTTGAAAATCGTGTTTTCGAAGTGGCCAACCATCAAAAAAATAAAATATTGCTAGCAAAAGATTTGACACGTCACTGCCAAAAGCATCTAAACCATGCTTAAAAGAATTGTGAACAGTGTGCAAATTACATGTTCCGCAATCAATCAAAGATTGATTTAATTCGCTATTAGGTACCCTAAAAACTTTTTTGTTGACGTTTGGACCATCGCTACCTAGTGTCAATAACTTATCAAGGGATAAGTTTGCATTTTTAATAGCTAATTTAATATAATCGGATGCCGAATCGGACTCGCGTCGAATCGGACTCGCGTCGAATCGGACTCGCGCCCAATCGGCTCCGCGCCGAAAAATCTTGCGTCGAATCGGCTGCGCCGAATTGGCTGCGCCGAATTGTACCTAATCCTCCGTTTTACCCAAGTAGGTAGCCAAAACGGGATACTTGACAGTGTTTTAAAAAACAGCATTTTTTTCTGTTACGGACATATCAATATCTGAAAATGTTGTCACGTTGTATACAAGCATGGATGTCCGTAAGTGCCATAAAAAATAAATTATCGGCATAACTTCGTTCCTTAAAAAGTTACGAATATTCTTGTACTAAGTATCCCGTTTTACCCAACTCTCCCCTACAATTAAAAACAGACTGACATGAGACATAATTATTAAAATATTGCAATGATTTATAAAAATAATAACTTTGGGAAGGCCTGCATAAAAGTAGTAACCTTGTAAGAAAAACCATAATATCGTTACCTGAAAACTACAGTGAGATATAACGAAATAGTCAATTTGAGATAATTCATGTTAAAGATTTAAATTGCAATTAGAATTTGAAGTAAAGGAATATTATATTGAAATATTTCAATGTGGCATTAAATAAAATGGGCGATAGCAATTTAATTCTATACCTAACTGAAAATCGTATTTTTGCAAGATATCTCACTGTAGCTTTCAGGTAGCGTATGTACAAAATTACATCATACGGGGAATACCCTACTAAGAATTTCGCGGTGTTAGTTACGTTATGCAAAGCAAACGTTAAATTTTATTTATAAATTTGCAGAATATAGTATAACTCATTCGAGCCCTGATAAGTCGTGGAGTTGCACGTTACGCATTATTTTCATTAAGAAGCACATAATTTCACAGCATTCAAGATAATCTTCACCAAATATTTATTTCCATTTAAACATTAAGCAGGTAAGGGTGATTGAGCTTAATCGGATATCAATAATCGAATTTAGTTACATGTTTTGTTTACAGATCAGTTTTATTAGCGTCGCCATTTTATATTTCCGCTGACCTGATGAGATAGATTAAAAATTGTATTATATTGAAAAATCGACTGGCTTGTTCGACTGCTAAAAATCAACTGAACTCTATTCTTGCGAAAAACACAAAATTGCGACCAGTTTCGTAAATGGTAAGTCAAAATTGTACCTTTTCTTAATTTTCTGAATTTCATGATTAATTCAGTTTTGCAACTACCTATCGTGATGTGAGGTCATTTTAAATCACAGCAATACGTTAATACGTTGATCCAATTATTCCTTGATACGTGGTCTACGGGATTAACTGCCGTGCCGGTATTAACGGATTCGGGGAGAGTTACCTAAGGTTGGTCATCCCAAATAAATTGAAAATTTCCTATTGCAAAGAGGAAGGTTTATATAGTAGTATAATGACATAATTTTCACAAGCGAAGATATAATCAAAATTTCGAGAAAAATCAATTTGAAAAGTACGGGGAAGTAGCATCGAGTATGCGGCCGACCCGGGTCGATGCGACATCAGTCGCCCGTGGTCCCTTGAAAATGCGTAAAATTTTTTCGTTCAGATTTGAATTTTTCTTTGAAATTCGGATAGATGGGGGGTGTGATTAGTGGATATTTAGTAATAAATATAATCCAAAAAAATGGAAAATAAGCCGTGTATTGCCGAAAAAGTGAAAAAATTAAAATTTTTTTTTATTTCTAATTTTGCCCAAGCAACAAAACAGGGCAGCTTGACTAAACCAAAGTCAGATTGCCTAATTTAAGCGAAAAATTACCAATTTTCGACATAAAAAATGTCTTAAAAGTCTGATAGCGTTTGAAGTCTTGTGTACAGGTCGAAAATTACGTAAGTTTGCCTTACGAAATGCCTTCAAAGTTTAGTGACCTTAAGGTTATATATTAGGTTATAAATGACCAAATTTTGATCAAAGATATGTCTTCAAAGTCGATTCAACTTATAAGTCATATTAGAGTCTCATTTGAAGGAAATGTGACCTGTATGTATTACCTAATTTCAACCTCGTAGCGATATGACTTAATTGGGCAGAATTACGTATTTTTACCATATATAAGTTCTATGTGTTTGACTTAAAATAATAGGTAATATTTAAGGCACGAAGTAAACCTCGTGTCGTCCAGGGAGCTAACCTAAAAGTTGAAATTACCATAGAAAATGCCCTATAAGTAAAATCTGTCCGAGGTTAGGTCGAAATTCCCTGCAAAATTGCCCTGAAAGTTAGTTATTGGTCTTAGAACTTGTTGAACGTTACTCTAACCTATAATCGATTTACTCGATTATAGTAGATGACGTTGTATATAGATGACGTTAGAAAGTTTGGTTTTTTACCTGAAATCAGTTCATATCCATTTGAGAATTACCTTGGACATATAAAGGCATTGGTTCGTAGTGGCAATTTGCCACTAAGTCAAATAAGCCGAAGAATTTTTGAATTATCTGCATTGAGTCCTTTAAAAAGTACAAGCAATTGCACCATATATGTCGAAAATGAAATTATTAACCACGTTCATGACATACCAACATGTAAAAACGCTTACAAGCGGCTACATATAACAAATGACTTTGTTTTGAGTAGTGATAATAGAAATAGGTACTTCATGACAAAAAATGAACAAATTGTATCAATGATAAATTCAACGTATTTCAAAAATAAAATTCACGTTTACGGTACTAGTCTTAAAAGCACATATGATTTTTTTGTGAAACCTTTTGCATCATCTCGACTAAATATTTTTGCTTCAGAAGGAAAAATCCATAAAAATGCAGAAGGGCATACAAAATATATATGCAATTTCAGCAATTGCAATTGTATTTGACATACAACATGCACCAACTTAAACTTAACCACCAACTGAAATATAATCATCTAGTAAATTCCCTGGTCAAACCTTAGACAAAATAACTTATAAATAGGAAAATCGCCCTTATTAGGCAGAATGCCTTATTGGTCGACAAAACGACTTCAAAGTCAACAACTTATAAGTAAAAATGCCTTGATTAAGGAAATCTGTCTTCAAAGTTAGACATTTCGCCTTTGCAATAAGGAAATTCGACCTACAGGTTGAAAATTGGACGATCGCGTTCCTAGTATGTCCGCCATGGTACATCAAAGCGCTTTTTAAAATTAGGCGTTTATAAAATAAATCATACTATATTTCTCGGCGTGACTAAGAATAAAAAACAGTCTGTTATATGATACTTTTCATGTAGGTGTGGGATTAAAATATTTTTAGTGTACTAAATGAAAAATATTTTATTGCTAAATAATTAATGATTAATTAATAATTATTTAAATTATATGTTTTCTAGAGCGCGTTGATTTTAGTGAAATAAAATGAAAATCTGTACGAAAAATTTTCTTTCGCACTTATATTTCAGTCACATGTCACGCAATATTCAGTTTTTAAGACCGACTTATATTTTACTCCAAGTTTTATTCTCTGGTTGAAGCCATGTTACGATCACACGATGACACGATCATTTAGAACGAGTTAATGATTGTACGATTGTACCTATCTAGTATATTATTTTCATGATGTGCAACGCTGCCACATCTAGACGTTTCGAAGGCAAAGGTTGCGTCGTCGAAAGAACAGGGCACAAATTGGTTAGATTTAAGTAAAAATTACCAAGATATTACCAATATTCGACCTTCTGGTAAGTCTATTTGACCAAATGAGACTATGACTTATAGGGCGAAATGCCTTGCATTACTTAATTTCGACCGTCAAATTACTTCAATTTTATTCCCCACTTACCTTCTGTCGACGTCTATTTGAAGTAATTTAGGTTTGGTCAAACCGACGTTTTAACCTATGAGAAGGTCGAATAAACGTAATTTCGCCCTATTTCGTTGCTTGGGTGGGGTGTGCATTCGATAAGGAGGGTAATCCATCGTCAAAACCTACCCTTACGGGGCGCCGCTCCGCTCCGCGTTGCACCCCTCCAGGGCGGTTTTGACTCTGGTTACTAGGCTAAACATACGAGAAGCGCCACCCATCAAGAAAACCGGGATACATGAAACCGGGATGTGAGAGATCCTCTAAATAGCATTAAAAAGTATAGTTGCGGTATGGGGCAGTAAACTATTACGTTTCACCCCCTAAAAATCGCTTAAAATCAAAAAATAATCGATGTTACATGTAGGAGCGTCGAGCTGCGTCTGCCGCTCCGAAATATTCTAAGTGTTAGGGTATATCATCGCGCACGGACTGAGCACAGAATGAGCGACGCGCTCCGAATCTCGTTAATCCACCACTGAATTACATGTAAATTAGCAAACTTCAAAATCGATTTACTCAAAATTTTGATTATATCTTCGCTTGTGAAAATTATGTCAGTTAACTATATAAACCTTCCTCTTTGCAATAGGAAAGTTTCAAGTCATTCGGAGTGACCAACCTTAGTTAACTCTACCCACGGATTCATTTAGCGTTATGCACAAAAGTAATCTGCGCGAAGTTAGCCCCCCCCCTTTTTTGAAAACCAAAAAAATTTTTTTTGTATTGTGTTGTATTCATTTGTATTGGATTGTATCGTAAAAAATGAAAGTCATAAGTTTAACCTTAACCGCATAAATCACGAAACAAAATTTAGCGCTGGACCCCCTTTTCAAATATTCAAAATTTTTTTGGTTGTATTTTGTTGTATTCATTTGTATTGGATTGTATCGTAAAAATAAATAAAAGTCGTAACCGGCTTATATTGTAGATACGGTACGGTAGATATCAGGCCCGTAGCCAGGAGGGGCACCTGGGGCACGTGCCCCCCCCAAATTTTCAAAAGAAACAAAAAGTTTGAAAGTAAACCATTTGAATTTCGAAAATAAAATAGGTATTTTTTGGAAAAAGTTTTTTTTCTTTACAAGTGCCCCCTCCCAAATGAAATCCTGGCTACGGGCCTGGTAGATATAAGTACGGTTACTGGTTAAGAATGGAGGACGGGCATTGGCCATACTTAATATCTGAGGGTTGGTATGCTTGTGTACAAAAGTGCACATCCCAACACCTCAGATATTGTAATGGTATGTATGTATTATATCGTGATAGCACCAGATAGCCAGCGCTTATGGGAGAACGGGTGTCCCTTTTCTTAGGTATTTGGAAGCCAATGGATTTTAGTATGGAAGCCATTCATTTTATATGATAGAGGCGCTGGCTGTTTAGTTTCGTTTTGTGTTCGTTTTCAATTCGCTTCCAACCACGGTCGGTGTAATATCGTGCTGCTAGCTCAGGTAGACAGAGAGGCGCGATAGTTAGCCGCGTGGGCGCGTGTATATTATCTGTGATATTATGTACATACGAATAAAAATGTGAAAGCATTTTTTTAAAAGCTGTTTTTACTAATTTGTTTTTTATGCCGTCAGTTTGGAAATTCCTTAATAATGAAAGTCTAAAAAATTTAGATAGAAAAATTAACAGAAAAAGTTTCTTGACCTACGCTGTTTAACAGTGAATAGGGTTTAATGCATAATAAATTGATTAAGGGGGTATTACGTTATTTTCACTTCAAAAGATACATTTTTTTATATATTTATTATTAATCTGGAATCTTTCTGGAACATGTTAGCGAAAGAATTTTCTGAAAAATTTAAAAAATGAGGAAGTTATGAAGATTTCTAATAACGCAGTTGCAAATTCGTATATGGGAAACCTGAACTACAAGAACCTTACCGCATAATTTTAAATGCGTTTTTCTCCGAATGACATTTCTTTAGGTGGTGGGCATTCTATCTTAAAAAATAATAGACCGATTTAATTGAATCTTGCGGCATTCGATTTTATATAAAATCCGATTATACGGATCATCAGATATAACATAATTCCAGGTCACTACACATACAATACAATGCAATACCTTACATTTTATATAAGAAATTTTGGGCTTGTCAACCAGTCGGCTAGCGCTAAATTTTGTTCCGCGATTTACGCGATTAACGTTAAACTTCCGACTTTTATTTTTTACGATACAATCCAATACAAATAAATACAACCAAAAAATTTTTGAATATTTGAAAAGGGGGGGCCAGCGCTAAATTTTGTTTGGCGATTTACGCGGTTAAGGTTAAACTTCCGACTTTTATTTTTTACGATACAATCCAATACAAATAAATACAACAAAATGCAACCCAAAAAAATTTGAATTTTTGAAAAGGGGGGGGGCCAGCCCAAATAACGGTTTTTCGCGATATTTATTTTAATGTTTCGCAAAATAAAAAAAATTTTGTTAGTACAATCTAATACAAATGAATACAACACAATACAAAAAAAATTTTTTTGGTTTTCGAAAAAGGGGGGGCTAACTTCACGCACATACAAAAGCACTACTTACAGTAATTTCTCTTTAACCCTAGATAGATAACCATATCGTAACGTACATTAAAGATAACCATACGTCATTTCGACGTGTATCATGTTTGGCGGCACATATTTTGGGTTGTGTGCACAATATGCTTGCGTCAATAATAATGTATCCCCATAAATGTCATTATGTTTATGAATACATGAAAAACATTAAGGTTTTTTTCGTATTTTATTAGGAATAAACTTAAACGAACAAAAATTGACATTTTTCACTTGGCAAAATTGAAATATTTTGAAATATTTTCTTCGGACTTATAAACTTTTAAAAATAATTTTTTTATAAAGTTTAAATATTAAGTACGTTAGTAAAAAATATTTCATTCATTTTGGCCTTAAAGGCACTTGGGACAAGCGCTCGACTTATGCTCCCACAAATGGAATTTTTACATTTATGGCATATATTTATGAAAGTAATGCACTTTTCTTATCGGAACAAGTGTCACCTGCAAGCTCTATGGGTCAACCGAGTTGGCAGGAACAACGAGCGCCGTGGCGCCTTATATAAGCGAATTATAACGATTTTGAAAATTCGACTACGTCGATTCGACGTAGGTTATCTATTTAGGGTTAAGTGTTGATTTATATTTGAACATCCTGTGGATCATTTCAGTTTAGATTTCGTTAATAATAAGCATTTACATTTCCTGTATGAAAAAGTTATAATGTCATTTCCCGTAAGAATGTTCTAACGCAGTTTTGCATTGTAAGCGTTCTGGACATTCAACTATTCAACTCTTGAGATATAGTCGGTTTAGAGGTAAAACTCACCAAGTACAGTTTTGATGAAAAATGAGTTACATATATCTAAGCAATACCTAATACCTAATTATTGCTTAGGTATATATGTAACTCATTTTTCATCAAAACTGTACTTAGTGAGTTTTACCTCTAAACCGACGATATAAGGAAATAGTATTCATTACCTTTTTTTGCTAAATTATAATTTTAATTATTAATTGTAAATTAAATTAAGTCAATCTAGAGTGAACTTTTGAATTATAAACTATTGAATTAAAAAAGTTAATCTATGTTTATTTACAGGTTGGCAAGACATTCTTAATTTTATATAATATTATATAAATACGAGTATATTTTAAAAGTAGAAGTTGAACAAGAAGGAAAGAACAAAATGCCAAAAAAGACGAACATTGATGTAAACGCTCTTGTAAATATCTTAATTGAAGAGAAAGATACCATAATAGATAAAGAAACTAAAGCAGTCAAACAACCTAGTCATCCGTGTTGGTCACACATCAAAAAATTATCGGGATTTAGTATGTCTTCTAAATATATATATGGAATAGTTAAAATGAATAGATACGATGTTTTAAATAAATTAGGATTAACAACAATGACAACAATGAAAGAAAATCCTGTTGAACCAGAAATATCTGTTTATAGTAATGAAGACCATGAATCAGATGTTGATGAGAATGTTTTGCAATTTAATATAACCCTTTCCAACGAAGAATGGCAAAAAATCTATCACCCTTCCAAAACAAAAACCTATTGCAGATCAGACAACAAAAATACCTTTAGACATTATCAAACTTTGGCATCTTATGTGTGGTCCTCGATTATTAATGAACACTTTTTTGAACAAAGCAGGTTGGATTGCACAATGATTTACAAACACGCCAAAGTTTATTTAAATGGTCAAGTTTTTCTTGATATTATTGGTCATTGTTCTATGTGTATGAGCAATTTTAAAGGAGTTATTATCGATATGCCTGAAGCAGAATCTCGTGCTATTATTAATTGCACAATTAATGGAAGCTTTAAGTCTTGTAGAAGTAGTAAAAAAAGACGGATAAATGGTGAAAATCAAAGTTATTTCTTACGAAAACTAGTAGAAGGAAATCAGTCTGCAGCCTACGTTCAACG
Source organism: Podabrus alpinus (assembly GCA_932274525.1). Taxonomy (NCBI): domain Eukaryota; kingdom Metazoa; phylum Arthropoda; class Insecta; order Coleoptera; family Cantharidae; genus Podabrus; species Podabrus alpinus. The sequence continues at coordinate 95,678,573 of OW026453.1, read as the reverse complement.
TTCAGAAGCCAGAAAAATAATGAAATATGGAGAAGCTGAACCAAGTCATTTACCATCAAAAAATGCACTACGGATAATGAAACATAGAGCATCCAAAAAAAATCGCATACATGAAGATTCAATTCAAGCACTGTTGTTGTTAAAAGGTTTGTCACCATATAATAACATAATTCGTGATATAGGCTATGACAGATTTTTTGTTCACTATTGGTCTACCACAGAAATTAATTCATATCGTTTGTTTGCCAAACATAATAAAGAAACAACAATTAGTATAGACGCTACAGGTGGATTAGTACAAAAACCAATTTTAATTTCCGGCCGCCAGACCTCAAACATATTTTTATATCAAATTGGAGTTAGAGACACCAAAAATGAATGTCAGTTTTCTGTCGCACATATGTTGTCAGAACGTCATGACAATAATAGTATCGCTCATTGGTTAACAGAGTGGTTGAGAAATAATATTCCTCCGCCAAAAATTGTTGTTACCGACCAGTCGTTGGCATTGATGATGGCGGCAACTAAAACCTTCACTCAGTATTCCACGTTTAATAAATACATTAGTATTTGTTCTTCGCTTATATTAAAGGAGAAAAACATCGAAGTTCCTTCTTGCATGATCCGGAATGATTTTAGCCATGTTATGCACTTATTAAGCTCATGGACAGAATTCAAGTCACACGCAAAAAAAAGATGTTGTTATATTAACATTTTCCATGTAGTAAAATAATTGTTGTCATACGAACAACAATTGTAGTAAAATTAAACGCAACCCTCATGCTGTTTATACTACATCAGGTGTAAAATGCACTTACGCATTGCTGTACGATGCATGTAGTTAACTTTACAATTTTTTTTTACTTTTAACTCGAAAGTGTTGTTGCCTTATCACTCAAAATAGTTGATTTTGGTGTAACAATAAGATAAGTAAAAAGTACACTGGATTGTAGTACAATTTACCCCGTATAATATGTAACAAAGTGTTGCTAAGCTGCTTTGCAATCCTGCAGTTTCTGTAACTGAATCATGCTTTGATGAATATGCAGAACATGCAGAATCTATTATCCGTTCTTCATTTATGTTTGAACAGTAGCTTAAGGTAGTACATACTTAACACGTGGACTGAAAAGTGAACAATAGTTTTTAAGTAAAAAGTGAAGTGAAAAATTATGGATGACTATGTTAATAACATTTTAACCGAATGGGAAATGACATACCTCATAAATACCTTTAAAGGTAAGTAATAAGAATTATTTTTGTTTAGTTTTGTTTATACTACGCCATTTTAAATAACGGTTTCATCTAATAAGTGGGTAAATAAATCGTATCAACAAATTCTGAGGTGCCTACTAATGCAGCAGAAGAACTGCGTAAAAACTAAAACAATTGTTTTCATGGGATTTATTACCGATTTTCTTTTATAGAAAGGAATTATGCGAAATTATTTAGTCAGGGTCAGGGATTTTTTGTAAAAGCAACATAAACATCGGGACTTTACCCAAGAAATGCAATGCCTTTGCGCAATAATATCACAGATAATATATCGTCGGTGTTTTGTATAAAGGGCGAATTAACCAAATGACAATTTTACAGGAGAAGCATTTTCACATTACAGGTAAACGTCGTTTTGCGCTGGTTAGATTTACGCCGATTCACAATTACGCCCGTTGGTGCCGGCGTGGGATTCCCCGGTTTCGGGCGACAGTAGGCGCCGCGATTCCAATAGCAGACACACTTTTACACGTTGTTTTATTCTATCACCGTGTATGCGAGCAGCCTATTGTGTGTGTGAAATTGTTTCCGAGTTAGTTTTCGTTTTGTTTTTAAGAAAAATACAAATAAAAAAAATAAATAAATGAAATTGGATGCTTTTTTCAAAAAAGTGAGAATTTATCGTGCAGTATATTTGTGTTCATTTTACGCCGATTTTTTTTTACGCCGGTGTCTCTCGGAACGGAACCCCGGCGTAAAACGACGTTTGTCTCTACTTGGTAGTTACCTGTTAACAATTTATAATTTATTACATGGTCATATTACAGTTTCTATGTATTACTTAGGGGTCATCCATTAATTACGTAAGGGTTTTTGAGGGGGGGAGGGGGGTATTGGATATCTTACGGACCCTTACGGAGGGGGGAGGGGTCCGACGTATTCCTTACGTAAGTTTCTTAAAATATTTTTCAAATTAAATTTAAAAATTAAATATAATTTTTTCTTTTTATGTTGGTAATTATATCCAGGTATAATGGAAATACCATCATATATTGAAATATATACTACTTAAAAATCATTAAACATAGTGGCATAATAGTGTGAATTTTAGAAAATGGCATCAAACTTTGGCGATCTTTACGAACGGTTTTTCATCTATATAAATAAAAATTTAATTTAAATTTTTGTATTTATTATTATTATCTATATAATATATTATTATTCATATTTTATAAATATAAGGGGTGGAGAGGGTGGTCAAAATTAATTTTCTTTTAAATAATCCTTACGTAAGATGTGGGGGGGGGGATTGCCACAATCTTACGTACCCTTACGTGGCGGGGGGAGGGGGCCCAAAATTACAAAAATCATCCTTACGTAATTAATGGACGGCCCCTTACCATAAAACATAAAAATAATATTTCTGATTATCTGCCCTAAGAGAAAAAAATATTTTTTCATTAAAAACGCATTTTCTTAAAAATGGCTTATTCGCCCTTTATACAAAACACCGACGTATGCTGGTTTATGTATGCGATGTTGCCGAAAGTCAAGAAATATTTAAAATTTACCTACATAACAGTAATATTTTTGTATTAAATTTGGTTTGCAAGCAAAATAGAAGACTCGATCAAAACCCATTTATAGAAGGCCTCAATATGTAAACATTGATATGAAAACATTAAAAAATTACACTGATAAAAAAGAAAGAATTTATTTCAAAACTTTTGATTTTGATTCAAAACGACCTGTCCCACGGTCAAAACGGTTTTTATCAAAATATTGATTAAAATATTGACCGTGGGACAGGAGCATAACAAATAACTAAAAGAGAGTTTTCTGTATAGAGATGTATTTATCAAAAAATGCTCATAAATTTATAATGTACAGGCATTAATGAAGAAATTTTTATTTGTTATCAAGTACACACAAACTTACAGCAATAAATATTATCAAGTGATTATATAATTATTATAGATAACGCGATTGACAAAGAGGTATTTCTTGCGTTAACTGAAGAAATGATGAAGGATCTAATTCCTCAAGTAGGATATCGCTACAAATTTTTAAAAAAATATCAAATCCTTGTAGCTCCCATTCTATTTGAAGAAAATCCCGAAGAAAGCTTATCAGAATATTCTGCAAGATCTTCTGCTTCAAGGAATGAATTATCAGCAGTATCTTTAAGTAGCGCTGATGATAGTGATAACACCATAGTTGGAGATATAGAAGAAGGTAACTAGTCTTTTGACATAAACGATCATTAGTTTGTGTATAACTTGATTGAATACAATTTAAAAAATTCATTTTATACAGAGATACCCGTACAATACACTACATCACCTCCTGATGTACATTACCAAAAAATTAATTTGGAAAACTTATTAACTCGGAGTAAAGGGAAGGAGTTGCTTACTGCATATCAGAAAACTAAAAAATTAGATAGAGCAAAATTGGCCAGTTTAATTATTGACTCAGAATTAGATAATGACCCTGATAAAAGGTAATTATTCTTTGTTAGTACCTTATACTATAATAAATATAGTATATGTATATAATTTAAAAGGCAAGTGAATGCGTGTGTTATGTTACAATTTTAACAGTTTAGGAAAATCCACTTTTAAAATGTTATTTGAGGCGTTCGTGCAAATGTAACGGAACGTCGCATAACACCATCATCCACTCAACTCTTCGATAATTTATTATTTATTAACTTTGTTTTCAGAATAAGTGGCCCCAGATTTTCCGAATTCGCGAACGAGATAGAAAATTATTTTACAGGAGAAAGACGCCAAACGTATTACGTACCTTACAGAAGAGGCCCAAATGGACCTCTAGCAGCAAGGGGTGTATTGTTTGATAAATATGTTAACAGACGCAGGTTGTTAAGAAAAATAGGAATTTTGGAAAAGCACCACTCACGGGTATTGACTGAGGAAACTTTTGGTATGTCCCTACCTAATTTAATAATATTTTCATCAAAATATACCTTATTATGTATTTTTAGATGCACCAGTTAATAATTTAAATGAAATTCATTTGGAAGAAGTCCAATGGCTAAAAAATAATATAGAGCCACTTCCCGAAGTCCTCGACAAATGGCAAAATACATGTAATATTCGATTGTCCGATAATGGTTGTACCATAGCAGATTATTACAACAAATATAAAAGCCTACAATTACCAACAGGACATTTATTGGTAAATATGAACGAAATCTAAGTACTAATATTTTATAACTGAAAATTAACAAAAACATGGTCTTTCAGCTGGATATTGATTTTCAATATAAGTACAAAAATAGCAGTAATCGGCTTTTTACTGAATGGTCAGAGATAGCAACCAAAATAGTTCGGTTTGCAAAATCTTTTAAAGATTCTATAGTTCAAACCTATTTGGCGGTTGATGAAAACCAAAAGTTAATAACGGAAGGTATTTTACATGCTTTATGTGGGTATCATATATCTCTCGTTTTATATAATCAATTTTGTAGGTAATATTGACGTACTGGCATTACTATTGTTGCCATTACTTCTTGGAACTGCAGCCGTAAAATCCAAAAAATCTGGAAATCATTGGAGGCCCTCAAAAACTGAAGTTCAAAAAGGATTTTTACTTCATTTGCAGGTATAGTTTTATAACTGCATAAATAGAAATAGTCTTACGAGGTAATGTGAATTTCAGACAGCGGCCGAGTTGGAACCAGAGTTGGAACAACGGATACGTAAGTTACAGAGATTTAAACTTCAAAGCCAACCATTTCCAACCATTATTGGACCATTGGATAAACTCACGTCATGTATAGTGCAGGTCAATAACGTGAGATATACACTACCATCAGCGTTAAAAGCAATTGACGTCTGCTTCAAGAGTTACCATTCATTGAATGCCAAGTATCCAATTGAATGTGAACACGTATGGCTGTTTTTACAAAAGTATGTGTACAAAATTGACACTGCTGTGGACAAAAATTACGTAAGCGTAAACAAATTTATTTCAAACTTGCAGTCTATTTAAAATGAGGTGCTTCAAATGTAAACAACTTTTTCAATCGGCAAGTCACTTTTTTTGCATTTTAGGCTTATTCATGGTTTAGACAAAAATGATATATATAAATGTAATGAAAATGACTTGTGTTAGAATTTTTAACAATATTAATTCATTTCTATATGAAAATGCTATAACTTTTTTATTTTGTTATTTAGAAAGTACATGCTTTAACGAACATTATTGTTCTTACGAAGTAAAATTTGAAGGGAAAAAAATAAAATGCAAACATTTGATGAATTGCCCAATAAAATACCCTGTATGCTGATTCAAAAAGATGTTACATTTTATGTTCAACCTAGGTTCCTAATTTAGATAGGCTTACAAGGATTGAAATTTAAATTTTAAGTTAAATGAATTAAAAAATATAATACGAGTATTATGCTTGTAAGTATGCTTTTTATGTTTTTTATTCTTTCATTTTATATATTATTATTATAGTATTTAAATTTTTTTTTTATATTCAATTATTTTGTTTTTAATAGTAGTGTTTACCTATTTGTATTATATCAAGTTATTATTAGATTTAAAATTATATTTTAATGTAAATAAATGTTGTTTTAAAAATGTTTACACTACAATTTTAATCCAGTCACTTTAAAACCGAAATAATTTATTACCTTATTAAAGAACTAGCCCACCTTATTATCTACAATAATTATTAATTATTATAAGAAACTTTACGGCATTTAATTTAATAAATGCATATACAAAAGCAAGTGAAAACTTTCTACTGTGAAGTGCGTTTACCCTATGAAGCAACTATAACTACAGCAACAACAAAATAGTTTTTGTTTTATTTTGTTTTGTTTTTCATATTGTACAAAGGATTTATTATTCAGCAAGTAAAGATTATTATTATAATCAGTTGAAAAACAATATCTGATTTGTTGTTGTTTTCTATTCATGATAACTGTATATCAGCCAGAATTCGCATTTTAAAAGTAGGTACATTAATTTTATTTGAAAGTGAAATTAAAACAAAGTGGTTGTTAATTTAATAACAATAAAAACAAGTAAAACATACTGCCATTGTTGTCAAAGCCACACCAATAATTGTAGTAGTTCTAATTAATTATAATGCAAATCTAGCAACATCAATATGTAGAAACAGCAACAACTTTGTAGTACAATTAACTTGACAGATCGTTAACATTACTTAACATTGTTGTGTAAGTAACAACAGCAGGATGAGTGATTTGTACTAAATATTAGCAAAAAAGAAGTAGAATATACTGCCATTGTTGTCAAAGTCACACAATAAATGTAGTAGTTCCAATTAGTTTATAATGTAAAGCTAGCAACATTAATATGTACAAATAACAGCAACTTTATAGTACAATTTACTTCACAGATTGTTAACATTACTTAACAATGTTGTGCAAGTAACAATAGCACGAAAGGTAAATTTTACTGAATATTAGTAATATTCACTACACAGTAAACGTAGACTTAACTACGCCTATAGGTGTTAAAACAACATCGCCATTAGTACTATGTACTTGAGCACTAGTTCATATAACAACAAAATATTAAGTACTTTATATCACAATGCTGTTATAAATTAACAACAATTGTAGTAAACTGTACTGCAGTCATTTTACAACAATTGACGAGTAAATTTTACATATCTTTGGTGTTGTCACTATATTTACAACTCATTGTAGTACATTTTAGTGCATTTGTAGTTATATTAACAACTTTTTTTTTTCCGTGCATGTTCGTACAGATTAAAAAATTTTTATTTAAGATCTATTGGATTGGTAATTGTCAGCACGGAATTTGAAGATATCAAAAGATTATTAAGATTTATTTTTACGGTTAGCTTAAACGAAACCGATGGTACAAATATGGATGGTGAGCAAACCGAATGTGATTATGCTAAAGAAAGCTTGAAACGTAGAATTGCTTCGCATGTTATAGATATAGACGAAATGATAAATATCAAAGAAAACAATGAAGAATATGGCGATGATAATACGTTTACTACAAACACTTGTGTTACAATAAATACCACCCCAATTTATCAGCAAATATTTGATATCTACGAAACTTGCATAGCAGAAAGTAAAGATGGGGAACTAAATGAAGGCAATCACGATAACCTGCAATATAATCCAGGAATCGCTAAGAAGTTATTAGAATTCTGTAAATTAATACCGTGTTGGTCAGCCGTAATGATCCCAATATTTGAATTTGGGAAACTAACTCAATCGAGTGCAACATCCGAAAGTCTATTTAAAGACCTTAAAACAAATGTGTTGAAACATAAAACACTGCCGTTACGTATTGACGAGTTTATGAGTATTCACATAAATTCAATTATTGGTTCGATTAATCTAATTGGCGCTAAAATGAACGCAAATGATATTAGTGAGAAAAATACATTTAAAGAAGAAGAAAATTCAGAAATTGATTTAGAATTTCAGTCAGAAAATGCGGTCGAAAATTGGGGTGGTCTTGCGGAAGATGGCTGTCGTAAAGTAAAAAGAAATAATTATTTAGAAAAAGATCCAACCATATTGACAATAGAAGAACAGAAGACAACAGAAGAAGAGGAAGAATTAAGTAAGAACTGTAATATTGATGAAGATAAAAATTCAGAAATTGATTTAGAATTTCAGTCAGAAAATGCGGTCGAAAATTGGGGTGGTCTTGCGGAAGATGGCTGTCGTAAAGTAAAAAGAAATAATTATTTAGAAAAAGATCCAACCGTATTGACAATAGAAGAACAGAAGACAACAGAAGAAGAGGAAGAATTAAGTAAGAACTGTAATATTGATGAAGATAAAAATTCAGAAATTGATTTAGAATTTCAGTCAGAAAATGCGGTCGAAAATTGGGGTGGTCTTGCGGAAGATGGCTGTCGTAAAGTAAAAAGAAATAATTATTTAGAAAAAGATCCAACCGTATTGACAATAGAAGAACAGAAGACAACAGAAGAAGAGGAAGAATTAAGTAAGAACTGTAATATTGATGAAGATAAAAATTCAGAAATTGATTTGGAGTTTCAGTCAGAAAACAAGACTAAAATTTGGGGTGGTCTTGCGAAAGATAGCTGTCGTAAAGGTAAAAAGAAAAAGCCTAATTATTTAGAAAAAGATCCAACCGTATTGATATATAACGATAGCAGCAAAACAAAATCTTCTGTCATCGGGGTACTTCGGAATGGAAATTCATTACATTTGCAGAGTATAAAAATTGGCAATACTTATTATACATTGATAAATACGTGCGCATTTGATAGTATAGTCCAGGTTCTATGTTCTTCGTATGCCGAAAGCTCTAATTATGCGAATTTTATCAATCGAAATAAGTCACATCTGCTAAACGAGCTTGTTGCACATGCTATGCGAGATGGTATCAACGCACAAACATATAGGAAGCGGGCTTCTATTTTAATCGGTATTATTACCAATAAGAAAGACCTACCAAATAATCACGTCGAAGTGGATGCTGCAAGTACCGCGTATTACTTATGTAATGCATTATTCAAAGATAATCCATCAGTTATAGAGGGCCGTACGTGTGTTAAATGTAAGCATAAAATTGAAACGCGATATCCTTCGACAGTGGTAAATTTTCCAGATAGTAGTGTGCTAAACCTTCAATATGCATTAAATTTCAAGTTTAATGAAAATAACGGTAACCTCAGTCAGTGCAAAATGTGCAAATCCCAGTACGAAAAAAAGGTAGTTTTTGGTCAACAAGTATTGTTTGAAATATGTGGACCATCACCAATTGAATTAAATATTCCTTTAAAAGAAGTTCCCCTTCAAATTGTGCTGAACGATACGGTTTACCATTTTCAAGGTGCTATTAGTTTTCTACCTCCAACATTAAACAATGTGAATGCTATTGGTCACTACGTCTGTTACTGTTGGCGTAACAGTTCTGGAAAATGGGAACGTTATGACGACCTACAAGATCGGTCCAAGATAGTGAGACAATCAATAGTAGCAACTAATTGTCAATTTTTGATTTATACTATTTAATATAGATATTAATAATTGTACATTTTATTAATTATTTAGTTTGTTTTCTTTTATATTAATATAATAAAATTATTTACTTAAAATAACTTTTGTTCATCTTTTCTGCCGAATGCAATGTAACCAAGCGTAACTTGCTCGGAGTTCTCTAAAATTGGAAATACTCATAACTTCGTAAAAACTTCTCTGTAATATAGCTTGCACATTATTATTTATTATAATAATAATATTAATATCCATCATTATTTTCCTTAATAGAGGGGGGAAAAACTTTTTTTATTATGTACTCAAGCCACCCCTGTAAAAGCAGCGTAAGCGCGTTGGTTTAGAACTTTTCTACTTAGCTTGCTTTCAGCTTTTCATCTTTGTCTTGATGATACAAACGAAAATTTTTGCGGTACAAACCGATACAAACGTAGTACAAACGATTCCACCAAGTCCGATTTGAATATTTTGAGGTGGGGGTGCTGGCATTTCCCTGGCACCCCCACTTTGAAAGTGCTGTAACTTTTTTGTCTTGATGGTACAAACGAAAATTTTTACGGTACAAACCGATACAAACGTAGTACAAACGATTCCACCAAGTCCGATTTGAATATTTTGTGGTGGGGGTGCTGGCATTTCCCTGGCACCCCCACTTTGAAAGTGCTGTAACTTTTTTGTCTTGATGGTACAAACGAAAATTTTTACGGTACAAACCGATACAAACGTAGTACAAACGATTCCACCAAGTCCGATTTGAATATTTTGAGGTGGGGGTGCTGGCATTTCCCTGGCACCCCCACTTTGAAAGTGCTGTAACTTTTTTGTCTTGATGGTACAAACGAAAATTTTTACGGTACAAACCGATACAAACGTAGTACAAACGATTCCACCAAGTCCGATTTGAATATTTTGTGGTGGGGGTGCTGGCATTTCCCTGGCACCCCCACTTTGAAAGTGCTGTAACTTTTTTGTCTTGATGGTACAAACGAAAATTTTTACGGTACAAACCGATACAAACGTAGTACAAACGATTCCACCAAGTCCGATTTGAATATTTTGTGGTGGGGGTGCTGGCATTTCCCTGGCACCCCCACTTTGAATGTGCCTTAACTTTTTTGTCTTGATGGTACAAACGAAAATTTTTGCGGTACAAACCGATACAAACGTAGTACAAACGATTCCACCAAGTCCGATTTGAATATTTTGAGGTGGGGGTGCTGGCATTTCCCTGGCACCCCCACTTTGAAAGTGCTGTAACTTTTTTGTCTTGATGGTACAAACGAAAATTTTTGCGGTACAAACCGATACAAACGTAGTACAAACGATTCCACCAAGTCCGATTTGAATATTTTGAGGTGGGGGTGCTGGCATTTCCCCGGCACCCCCACTTTGAAAGTGCTGTAACTTTTTTGTCTTGATGGTACAAACGAAAATTTTTGCGGTACAAACCGATACAAACGTAGTACAAACGATTCCACCAAGTCCGATTTGAATATTTTGAGGTGGGGGTGCTGGCATTTCCCTGGCACCCCCACTTTGAAAGTGCTGTAACTTTTTTGTCTTGATGGTACAAACGAAAATTTTTACGGTACAAACCGATACAAACGAAGTACAAACGATTCCACCAAGTCCGATTTGAATATTTTGAGGTGGGGGTGCTGGCATTTCCCTGGCACCCCCACTTTGAAAGTGCTGTAACTTTTTTGTCTTGATGGTACAAACGAAAATTTTTGCGGTACAAACCGATACAAACGAAGTACAAACGATTCCACCAAGTCCGATTTCAATATTTTGAGGTGGAGATGCTGGCATTTCCCTGGCTCCCCCACTTTGAAAGTTCTGTAACTTATTTGTCTTGATGATACAAACGAAAATTTTTGCGGTACAAACCGATACAAACGAAGTACAAACGATTCCACCAAGTCCGATTTGAATATTTTGTGGTGGGGGTGCCGGGGAAATGGAGCCTGTGGCACCCCCACTTTGAAAGTGCTGTAACTTTTTTGTCTTGATGGTACAAACGAAAATTTTTGCGGTACAAACCGATACAAACGAAGTACAAACGATTCCACCAAGTCCGATTTGAATATTTTGAGGTGGGGGTGCTGGCATTTCCCTGGCACCCCCACTTTGAAAGTGCTGTAACTTTTTTGTCTTGATGGTACAAACGAAAATTTTTACGGTACAAACCGATACAAACGTAGTACAAACGATTCCACCAAGTCCGATTTGAATATTTTGTGGTGGGGGTGCTGGCATTTCCCTGGCACCCCCACTTTGAAAGTGCTGTAACTTTTTTGTCTTGATGGTACAAACGAAAATTTTTACGGTACAAACCGATACAAACGTAGTACAAACGATTCCACCAAGTCCGATTTGAATATTTTGTGGTGGGGGTGCTGGCATTTCCCTGGCACCCCCACTTTGAATGTGCCTTAACTTTTTTGTCTTGATGGTACAAACGAAAATTTTTGCGGTACAAACCGATACAAACGTAGTACAAACGATTCCACCAAGTCCGATTTGAATATTTTGAGGTGGGGGTGCTGGCATTTCCCTGGCACCCCCACTTTGAAAGTGCTGTAACTTTTTTGTCTTGATGGTACAAACGAAAATTTTTGCGGTACAAACCGATACAAACGTAGTACAAACGATTCCACCAAGTCCGATTTGAATATTTTGTGGTGGGGGTGCCAGGGAAATGGAGCCACCTGCTATTGGATTATAATTATTATCTACAAAAAAAACAAGAATCTCGTTATTTAACCATTTTAGGAATTCATTTCCAGATACTGGTTCCGTGCGCGAAAGAGATAAAAGTGTTTATAAAAAGAATTATTGAAGAGTTCATCTACATATTGAGCAAAATTTGATATAAATACCGTAAGTAGTAAACAGCGTAGTAAAAATAATGTGCTAATTAGATTATAATAATTTTAGATAAAAGAATAAGAAAACAAAGCCAAATGATAAACTTTTTCTGCGTCCGTCCGGAAACTTAGCTTTACTGATCATTTTTTACATTGGAAAATGCATCCTTACAGAACTACACCGGAAAAGTGAACAAGGAACCGGTTAAAGCGCGATTACAGGACTCTAGCGCAAAGAGATCAGAAAAATAAAGAAAAATCATTAATCGAGTTTCTACAATGTTGCCATGGTGACTTCGCAACCGATGTGGTTTCTAGGGGAGGGTAATGTAGCGGTTCCAAAATAATTTTTGTATTTTAAAAATTCTAGGGATCGAAGATAACATTTTTTAACTCATTACTGAGCTAATATAAAGAGGCCGATTTAATTAGATGATAACGAGGATGAGGAAATGGGACCAACCATTAAAATCGAAACCCCATGGGAGTTTTTTCTCTACTTTCTATTTCTCCAAACTATATTACCTAGTAAAGTCATTGCCACGAAAGTTGACGTCTCGTCATAAAAGCATAATCGTCTGAACTAAGCTAATACTCCCAATATAAACGTGCAATATATTTTCGTGCTTTGTCATATCAATACAAAATGACTGGTAATGCTCGCATAAGCAATACGTCGTTGCTATATTCGGTCAATCTATGACGAGATGTCAACTTTCGTGGCAATGACTTTATATCTGGTTGCGTTTGACGAAATACGGAAGAGACATTATACTTGTTTTCTTTCAAAATAATTTGAATTAATTGGGTAAAAATGAAGTTTCTCAAGTTTTTGATTAGAAATAATATAAGGTGGTCGATGGCTTTGATTGTTAATTTTTTCTTATTTTATTTGAACAAAGAACTTGCACCCAAAAGTTTAATTGTTTTAAATTGTATTTAAATTACTTTCTAATTACTTTTAACAACAAAAATAGCCTAAAGTCTCGAAACTAAATTAAAATTGTGACAATGCAAAACGGTTAAATTTTTATAGCGTTGTTTTTTAAGCAACCAACAAGTCTTAGTTGTATATGCGAATCATCAATTATTATTTATATAAAAATAAATAGAAAACGTATCGATATTTTAACTTTACAATCAATTGGTAGCCTCGTTGTTCAATGAATTCACGACACAGGAAATTAGTTCGGCCGTTGTATTTTTAGAATTTTAACAGTCGATTTGCGTGACCCACTCATTTTTAAGCGGAAATGATACCGCCGATATTTGAATTTTTTATCAAGCAGAGAAAGAGAAGCACATTTACAATATATTAAATTATTTTATGTTTAAAAAAAATTTACCACTTTTCCTAATCGCGTCCACGTGGAATCCAAAGTTGTTTTTCAATCCAACAAATATTATTTGACTTTTTATGGTACCTATCGACAAACTGAACTAAAAAACTTGTTTTTTAAATAAATTAGCTAGAAAATGCGACGTGGCCACCAGGCAGGCCTAGCAGACTAGATTTATCCTTGAGACGGTCAGTCCCAGCCGAAATGCGTGCATAATGAATAGTTGTTATGCGCCAGTGACCAAACACTTCGTCTCGTCCGAGTTAGAACGCAAAAAAATGCAAATAACGTTTGGGACGGTCAAGGTTTGTAAAAAGGTATGGCGGGAATTAAAATTATTAGACCTTTATCGCCATCATTTATATTTTATACCAAAATTTTATTTTCTATTTATCTCCCTGCTTCTCCCATTCACCCTTCTACATTCACATCACTAACTTCCTTACACAAAAATAAACTGAAAATAATATTAGGTATCGTACCTTATTTTTCCAAAAATAAGTTCCAGAGGAGCGCAATATTCTAACCCAAAATTTTGGAAACACTCAACTGCCACTTTGCACTGCTTATCAACGACTAACGAGTCAATCAAACAAAATTAAATTTAATCGAAATTGTACGAACGATGTCTATTTTTTGTTATGTTGTATTTTTGTAAAAAACCTTTTAGTTTTTCTTTTATACTTCCTCGCGTCGATGAATCGACTTGAAATTTTCGATGCACGGTTTTGTTATTTTTAATATCAAATTACTTGCATTAATCCCCCCCCCTCGGGGGTCCGTCTTCAAGGTTTCCAATTTAAAATTTTGAATGGAATTTTTGGACAAATTTTAATTAAAATTTTTAAAACTTGTTGCTGTAATTTTATTCCTATAGTACAAAAAATCAAACCGAACTAATTATGATAATTTAATTGCATTGAGATTTTAATTATCATTTAAATTAGCGATTAAATAATTTTGATGGAAAGAAAGCACAGTTTTTGTTTAAATGTTAAATAATCTATTTTTAAGTCATGGTTCTGGTTTTGATGGTCACCATTTTTAAAATTGGATGCACCGACCAGTTTTTCTAGCACAAGGAAACGCTTAAAAATCGAAAGACCATGTTTGCGTTTTTACAAAAAAGTTGTCTAAAATCTTTCCGATAGGTAGGATCGGTCTTTATCGAAGTTTCGTAACCAATTAGATTTTGAACTGACCTTGTTAACAATTTTTTTTAATTCTATGTACATACTACAATGGTATGTATATTTTTTTCAATAGGTACAACGGTAAACGGCACAAAGGTGTGTTTTAAAATATGGATGATTTGAAAAAACGTGGGGTACCTGTGGGTTACATTTTTTAATTTATGTCTCTGGATTTGTTCCCAAAATATTGGCCAGAAAATTGTTAAAATATACTAATACAGTGCCATTTGCAATTTGAAATTATATGAATGGTCATTTGCATAAAAATTTAAGATGAAAGTACCGTAGGCGATTTTTAGAATATTTAAAGTCGAGTATTCGAATATAGAACAGAATCCGAAATTACAAGAAATAAATACAAGAAGAAGCTCTTCGTACAAGCAAATTGGTCGTACATTTCTCTACTGGCAACATACTAAAAATTTTTATTTTAATTGATTGCCACTAAATGACCAAATCGCATGAAAATTTAAATTATGTGCAAGGTAAACACTCATTATTTGGGCCAGCTGTGTAAAGAAATTAGAGAATCAGAGTTAATTCAGCAATTTATGTCGTTTGATTGGTTCAACATCAAAACCCAGTGGCGGTTTGCCCTAAAAGGGCACAAAGGCATGTGGCCCCTGCCATCTACTAACTGTAAATAATAATTTTAGCAAAATAATTAAATAAAAATACGGTAATTAAACTTATATTTTTCCTTAAATTTTGTAACCTCCAATTGGAAAAAGGCACGAGCCGCTACTTCAAAAATTTGTGAGTGAACTCTGATCCGCGGATTATCTCCAAATGTCGGTTTTATAGGCAACAGAGAGGTTAAGCCTGGCCTACCTGGTTCGGTCTGACGCTTTTTTCGCTTTGAAGCTCTGTCGAACATATTCTGATAACTCGATTTGGAGCTGTTCCACGCTTGCAAACGCCACAGTTCCGTCCATTTCGGAAGCTTAAAACACGCGAAGTTCTGAAATGAGAGCAGATAAAGCGTTTGAAAGAATGAAAAATCCCTAAATTGAACTATTTCTCCGCATTTGCCTATGTAAATCGCTCTTTTAGCGACGATGGTGACACACCATTTTTTATATTACAGAGTAAGTAAATAAATGAAAGTTCGTAGACAATTTCGGCATCTTTAATAATCATTCAATGATTAACACTAAAATTAACCGCGATATAAAAAAGAAACATTGTTGTAAAAGTCTTCCCCTGAAGGTCTTATTGAGGGTTTTAGTTAAGTTTTCTTACGAAAACGGCTTCCATTACCGCCTTCGAACTTTATATTGATCAGCGGGAGACTCTGTATGTATATTTTTTTTATAAAAAATCTCTCCCAGCTTGAAGCTCTGGCTTACCTAATATTTTACACTACGAGCCGCCATTGAAATCCTAATAATTAAAGAATAAAAAATCTAAAGTTTATCCTAAAAATAAACAGGGACAAAGAATGGCTTCCAAACGTAAAAAAGGCTCGTGTTCTAATGTCCTGTTTCATGATATAAATAGATTGAAGGTTGTGAGCTCAACCCGACCTTTACCTTGATAAGTGGTAATAAAGTATAACTGGATCAGTAGAAAATCATTTGCATTCCGGCGATATGAGATTTAAAACTCAAACCCAAAATTAAACAAAAATGGGGACTAAATTAGTGTAATTAATTATTAGATATAATAACAATTTAATTCGGTCGCCTGTTAATACAATTTAAACTACAACTTCTCGAAATAAAAAATCAGGAACTTTCTGCGTTATCTATGTAGCCAATCCACCCCTGTTGGAAAGATTAGAAACTGTGGTGACCGTTTTACCACAAAAGAATATTAAAAAATTATAAGTTTGATAATAAAGAATTGAGTCAATTTTAGTAAGATTTTTGAGCGTGGAGATTTTTGGAACTGTTCTCCCATTGATGGCACAAATTAACCCCCCCCCCCCCGGTCTTAAGAGCAGAAAACAATTTTCTATTTCTTGTTTTTCTTACTATACAAAAATTTGTGAATTGTTAATGCAGTAGAACCCTGATTATCCGAACTAATGTGGGGAAGAAGATAAAACCGCGGATGATCGAAAACTCGGATTACGCAGCATTTTAGTAAAAATGGGTAAAAATACGCAAATGCCTTATATTTACATGTTGTTAGATTGATTGACTAAACCCGCAGGAAAACCGTCGTGATATTATAATAAAACGGATTTTTATATTGGTGCCTCGAATATCATGGAAGATTATTTTCACAAGTTCGGATCTAATTTGTAGACCATAGTTTTAGACCGGGGGGGGGGGGGGGGGTCTGGAATACCCTCAAGTTACGCATAAATTGTAAAATAAAACTTTATAACCCAACTCCCTCAATATAATTATCTCATCAAGAGAATAAATCTTGAAACTGAATCAACGAAAAATAGTTAATTTTGTATGCTTCTGAAAAAATAACATTTGCGATTTATGCGTAACTGGGCATAAAAATGACATAATCATTTCATTCGACAGGTCAACAACCGCAGACAAAGCGTCGGTATACAAGAAAAGATTATTACATAATCGGCAAGGCTCAAATCAAGCAGATTTTATAGTGGTGCCTATGAATAACACGGAAGATTGTTCGGCTCGGTTAACGCAGAAAATCGGATAACCAAGACTGGGATAATCGGGGTTCTACTGTATTAGCAGTTTAGCATGATCACATTTTTTTAAGATGGCGGAATTGGCGCCAAGTTTTGTAATCCGAAATTTACTAATAATTATATATTTTTATATAAAATTTCACATATCTAATCATAGGATATTTTTTGTAGACTATAAATTTACCCCTTTCTGTTCTTGCCAACATTAATTTGTCAACATAAATCTTAATTGTTTGATTGTGTAGGTGCTTGCGCAGGGAAAGGATGAAAAATGTAAGAAAATCTCAACTTTTGTTCCTATTTGCTCTGATTTGTTATCGACTAAAAGAAGTCAAATTGGGAACTTAGTACATACAATGGAGGCAATCGATTATAGTAATATATGAAGGGTTGCTGAAATTAATTTGGTAAATTTGTAGTTTTATGGAAACAAATAGGTAAGTCAGTGGTGTCGAAGATGGGTGGATTTGTGATAGTACGCAATAAAAAAAATAAGATTGCATTTCACGCTCGAGCGGCGACGATCGACACTAATTACCGGTGCTGGATCCGAGTCTTGCTGCGTTCCGACGTTGGCAATACGGCCCCGTCACGCTCTGCACGCCTTTTATGATCTGCTTCGTAATACAACTCATCCTACCCACTCATCATAGTCTCATTTCAGATACAAAATATTTCTTTGTCCGTTTTTAATACCTTTCTAATAGACATCATGTACCGCTACTTTTGCACGGGTCACTGTTATATGAAAAACACATCTGTAGCAACAATCTAGCAATACCATTTCTAAAATACAAACAAACCTACATAGCATTTAAGACTGAAATTCTGTTCCTTTTTTGTAAAAATAATTAAAAAGTATTATCTGACAAAAAAGTACATGCAGGTGCTCGAACTTCTTATAATGGTTCCTACTGGAATAAAATTAATGAAAAGCCATAGAATTTACCTCAATTAAAGTCGTAATAAGGAGTTATCACGATATATCTAATCTAAGACCGTATAGCGTGGTATGGGAACATCGGAGGGCCTTCCCTTAAAAAAGTGGTGGGTTACGCCGGATAGTTACGCCACTGGCAATAAACCGATTATTGTTATCCTACGTTTCAAAAACCGTTAGAAATAAGTAACGATAAAATAATTTCAATTCGATTAATATCGAAAGTTATAATTAATGTAGAGAAAGGCATATCAAGATAAATGTAAATTATATCCTTTATAGGAAATTTACATTCATTTTTTATTTTAGCATTTTTGAATCTTGATCAAATGACTATGCGTTTCTTCTAATGTAAATACTGGAATATTTAAACAAAATTATTCTAAACAATTAGGATTAACCATTATTAATGAGATAATAAATCGTTAATTGTAGTTGTATTTTTATTTAGCTTTCCAGTTTATCTTCTCGTGCTTCATCTACTCTCCTTAGAACTATGAGTATATCGTGATTTTATATCCTCAATTTTATTGTTTTATTTACAATAAATCGATAAATTTTGCTTTTAATTACAAAATAAATTGAAACAATGCATAAATTCCTAATCCAAAGTAAAAAATTCCCCAACAAGTAATTAAAAAATCAATTAAAAATTGAATATTTTATTGATAAGAATGAAATTAAATTAAAAAATGTTTATATCAGTTGTATGGGCAAGCATGTGGGACAATGCTTTTCAATTTTATTGCGCTTTGTTAACAAACGCACTCCAAGTGAATGATATTTATGTAATTTGCTATTATAATTAATTGAATTAGTGTTATGCACTTTATGAATCATTACTATAATTAGGAGTAATAACAAACCACTTTGTATTTTATGTTGCAGAATTTTTAACGATTGGATGAATACGCTTATTTTTTAGCAACACCCGAAGAAGAGCGCAAACTGTGATGTAAAACCACCAGTTAAAAGAAAAAAACTGACTATTTCAAAAATTGGGCCATCGCGAATTTTAATCTAACATGCAAAGTTTGCAAATCATCAGGTATACAAATTTGGAAACTAATTACCCTTGTAATATGAAGAGTTTTTTGACAAGAAGTAATTATAAAATAATCAAGCCTACCTCAAAAAATGGTTTAATTGTGGATAAACGACAAAAGAACATCCACAGGGTGGTATTTAACATGTATAATTTCAACGAATGTTATTTCATAAAAAAATTGCAGAAATATTTAATTGGTCGGTCTGTTAATTTCGAACGCCATTTTTGTTAGGTAAACGGCCGCTCCTTGGTCACCCTAAATATCTTCGGTAAATTTATTCATACTGTGGAGGGAGACCACACTTATACTCTTATACAGAGAGGAAAAGCAAAATGAAGAATGCTAGAATTATTTAAACATTTAATTAAATTTTTTTTTGTGTAAAATAATAAGCAGGATCCATTTTACGAGAAAAAAAGAGTTCATCATCTATGATGAGACTAAATAATAATAATTATAAAAAAAACTTTTTTGTGTAGTCACCGTCAAAAATTGAACAAGTATTCAACGGGATATCTTAAACGCCCCCCCTCCCGCCGAAGTCTGCAAAGTAACGAACAAAAAAACGTCTGGTGAAAATTTTTTGAAGTGGAAATGTCATGGAACTTCTAATATAATCGTTCCAATTAAGTAGCTTTTTTTCCATTTTCAATGACATCATGACATGTGCAAACTTAAAATTGGAGCCGCACAGTGCATGCACCTAATTAACGAAATTTCGTGTACAAGTTTTTCAACTTCCTAAATTTCTAAAAAATGTCCAAGATTTTCTAAAATATATTCAAGTTCAAAGTGTCACACTTTAAGTTTTATAGCCACATTTATTCGGCATCGAATGTACAAAAATGTTATTTATGTTATATAAATTGCATCGGAGATGCGCCACTGATTATTAATAATTCAAATTACTTTTAGTCTAACGCCAAACTGTAAAATTAATTGCGTCTTTAGTTTTATTGCATTTTGCATCAACTTTTTCTTATTATCAATTCAAAACCGTTTCATAGTTTTTATTAACATTTGAATAGATAATAAATTTGTCAGGCTAAATAATTGGCATTCATATATTCCTATTGCTAAAACTTACCTTACTCGATAATTTTAATGTTATCAACTTGTCCTGAATTTTTGACGTTAACAGCATGGAATCACTTCTTGCAGAAATCCACGAATGAGCTCCATGTTTGGAGTAAATTGAGAGACATGGGAGACTGAAAATAATTTTTTTGTTAGTATAAAGCTACGTGCATAAATTATAAAATAATTAGTCACGGTTATCATTAAACGCATGAAAAAATAATGTCAGGTGATCATAATAATATGAGCTAATTTATGTTTTTTCAATATGAAAGGAAGGATCAAAAAATTCTATTATTGAATTTATTTTATATCTATTGAGCAGAACTACTAGCCTATTATTTCTGATTTTATTAAGTGGTGTAAATTTAAAAAATATATAATGAAACGCAATTATTGCTGTACTGTTAAAGCAATGAACTTGAACTATGATTATGATAACCAGCAGACGTTAAAAGTGGAGAAATTTTTCCAACAATTTAATGTAGCTTATGCACATTATCTTACATAAATGTAAAGTTTACATTAGTTAATAATTTTATGAGGTAATCTATGACTAAAAGTATCACAATACAGATTATTAATGTTTATCTCAGCATTAGTTTTCCCAAAAACGGTGAATTCTTATAGCATTAGAGACGTTACACTAACCTCCCCCCCTCCCAGGCAGTCATGGTTGGGATGTAAGGAAATAAAATCACAACCTGTTTTTCATTAGACGAAAAAAGTTCTATGGTCACTCGACCAAACAATTGCAAAAATGCTATGATGGTATAATTCTACAGTGAATCCATCTCATTGTCAAAAAGTATAGTTTATCGGAAAAATAAGTACTTCTCACAATGTTCAAAATGTATTCTAAAATAAACAACAATATTAGAAATTTTAAACTTACAGAAGTTTAAGTTCTCCAATGAGAGTTGTTAGTCCTTTCTTGTTCGTTATATTTTAATATCTTGGAAACTTAAGAGTTTACTTATCGTACGATCCTTGCATTAAAATACCGTGGAGTTTCAGTATATTTTGGATCTTTTCTACGTTAACACTCCAGACTTGCTACCAGGATCTACCGAGAATTTTTGTATTATTTAAAATGAAATTTCAGTTGTGGGCGATTTTTTGAATAATTTTAAATAGACCTATGAAAATTTTATGTTTCTTTACAATATCGTTATTTAATAAGTCCGTTTTTAAACATTCCAAATTATTAATTTTCATGGTTGAACGTGAAAATGGGTATAAATAAATTGTAACACCATTTTAAACTATTTGCAGACAGGCATCCCAGATAACATGTAAGCTTATGACAAGCCTGCTGCTTGCTTGTTTTTAGTTTGCCATGGCAAGTTTTAGATAGTCAACCATGCAACAAGCTTAATACAAGGCTTTTCGCAACAAATTTGACATAAAATGCTTGTAACAAGGTTCATACCAAGTTTTGAGCAACAAGCTTGTAATGTAGTAAAGCGAAAAACAAGACATTGTTACACAGTTTAAAATGTCGTCTCTTGCTTATCTGTATTTCCATGTATTACTTGGAAGAATCAGGCGGACGATGAAAGTGACCTCTCCCTATGAGAAATAGCTGAGAAACATCGAGAATGCCGTGAGGCGCAATCCCGATTCTCGGTGGTTAGGGGGGTGAGTTCAGTGGGTGAAGTCCCACACTACCAACTCCGATTGAGTTGGTGTCTCGTACGCGATTCTCACCTCCCTGCATAGGCTAAAAAAAGTTTGTGATAACCTTATGATATTATTTGGGACCATGCCTCGGAGGTTAATTGCCTCTTTGTGCATTTAAGCATAGAGTACCTACTTGTAATTGATCTGATTTAATGACTCAACTCAACGATAATGAATTCAATTTTCGATTACTCCTAAACTTTTATGCCGTGGTTTAGAGTCAGCGTTAAGATTTAAGCCCTATTTAGTAATAAAAATAGTTTTAGCAACCAGGGGTTTATGGGTTATGGAATACCACTCAGTTATACGCATAAATTGTAAAAGAATAATTTCGGGGAGTTCACCACTGAAGAAAGATATGTAGATACCCAAAATTTGAACTATCTTTGTAAAAAATTTGCAAACTATTGCAGCCATTTACAAAAGATTGTACACCAAAATTGTTGAGTGGTCAATCCCTTGAATAATTTATAAGTTTATGCCCCTCAGTACCAGCGGATTAAGAGCGAAAATTGCAACAGAATCAACGAAGAACGGTAAATCTTGAAATTGGGTATGAAGGAAAGTCGGATTTACTAATCTTTTTCTATAAGTCGTCGACTAAGTCTAAACGTGTGGAGGCGCGAATTTACAACACACCTTACATCAGACTTCTTGTCAAGCCAAGTCGGCCGACTTGCTTTTTATCAAATCAAGGTTTTGATAAACTCAAATCATTTATTTTGTGATGTAGTTTAGAATTCACATCAAATTATAGTTCCTAATAATTTGTCAAGGTTACATTGAATGGCGAGTGTCTTCAGTGTGCTAACGACTTAACAATTTACTTGAGCTCTCGTTTGGAACAGTGGACAGAAACTTGAAGATTTCATTCAAAACACTTTGTTTAATGACACTTGGAGTTTGTTCTCAAGAAGGCCGCCAGCCCATGCAGATTACTTCCTTTCTGTACGTGGTTACTTTACCTCAATACTGTAAAATACTGTAAAAGGGAAGAATAATTTTATCAGTTAATATTTTGATCCAAAATCGTCCCAAGGAACCAAAGTTGGTGGGGGAGGGGCTAGAAAGGATCAAACCCAAAATCGAATCGCAAGTTTGGGCTAATTGTATTTAGCTAAAAAAAACTGTCCACTTTTATACAAATCATATCAGTAAATTTTTTCCACTAAATACTGAAAATGTTCTTAAGTGATGAAGGTTTAATTTTAATCCAATTTAGTTATACTCGTACTACTCAATAAAATTGGCTTTTCAGTTTTAATACTTGGTTTCATTCCAAATGCAAGATTGTAATTCACCCAATCATTCCGCATCAAGTGGTGCATAAAGAAATTAAATGGTTGATTGACCATTTTTAAAAATTCGATTTTTAATTATTCAATCGATCTTTCATTCCATTCGAAATAAATCTGCTTTGCTTCTTTTTTTGCAAAGTTTTCACGATCTATATATTTGCGGAGGTGTATAGGTATCAATAATTATCTTCGCCTTTAGAGCAATTTTTTGACATTTAGCTTGCTTGCTTAATGTTAAGAAAAACATGGTCTCTGATATTTTTTCATCTTGTTGAAAAAAAAAACTGTATGTAGATTCTTCTGGTTCTTGTGAAAGCGTCCCCGCGAAGATGTGATTTAAAAAAAGAGAACTAAGAATTAAGACTGAAATTTCACCCTTTAGGATTGGATTTAGGTAAAAATGTCTAATGAGCAATCTTGTTCCAAACAGTTCCATGTTAACAGGATCAATATGGGTTGATATATTTCAGTTTACCCAAAACCATCATTAAGTCGAAAACAATGCGCTGCGCCTTGCAAAAAAATATACCTGCCACACCAAAAAACACAAAACAATCAAATTTAAATAATAATCATTTTTTGAAAATGGTCGAGCAGAGCAGTATTGGAAACTTTTATATGGAATGACCCAAAATACCTGTGATGCTACGGCCAGAAGCGCAATTCCCCATCACTACACCAAAGTTAGTTGGAATATCTACTTAAAATTCCATCGAATGAATAATTTTTCGTGCAGACTGTAGTTATTATGCATTTATTTAAATTTTATAATTTATAATCAATGCTATGACAATAATTATTATTGTTACAGTTGTGAATAATGTAGTGATCCAACTAATATGGTCGGGTCTGACGTGACTGTCAGGATTAACGGAACCGACTCGACTCATAAAATTATCAGGACCAGGAAACTCAGAAAAGTCGTTGACATAGTTAAGAAATATTTAAAAAAAGTTAATACCAATAACCAAATTTATTAAAATTAATCGTGACTCTTTCGCACGTGATGTGCGTTTTGAAGTATATTTACATATGTACATGGGGGACCTACTGCTTAACGTGGACTTCAAACGACGGAAAGTATATTTCGGAGAAAGGTTTTAAATACATTTCTTTTCCTATTATATACTTACTCATGGTTATAATATTTAAATTTAGAGCATTTTCCAGTTTGGTGGCATTTATTCTATAACAGAATAGTTTGTAGTCCACAGGGTTTTGTATATTTTAAAAAAATTTAAATTATTATTTTATGTAATATCATGAAGCACTGCTAACTTGAATATAAAATTAAAATTAATATCAAGAGGCTGACTGATGATAACCGAGCCGCATGGGAGACTGCCCTTTTGAGAATACAATTTTTCGTTTTGAATTTTTTAAATTAGCTATGTATTAACAATAATATCTAAGCCTACGAGATGTGTAAGGCTTAGAATGTGTAAATAAACGTGAAATAGTGTCGAAACGGGGATGTACAGACATAAAAATATAGTTATCATCTTCAACCTGGGATCCACGTCACAAGTATTTTTTCAAAATTTTAAATGTAATACGACTACTTAACAATGAAGGCTGCCAACACCTAAAACACTATTAAATTTATGTAAGTATTCTAATCAGGTACGTGTTAATGACCTCCATATAACGGTTTTCATATCAATAAAAAAAAAGTTCGACAATATTTGAACAACTCTGTATAATAACGTGTGGGTATCTGGCACCGTGGGTGTACAACATTAAAATAAAAATTGTTCGATGCTTAGGTACTAGTAACTAGAAACCAAAAAAATTGGAAGTGGAAAATGAGAAAAATTGTGCTCCGGAAAATTGGACACGAAAATGGATTTCGAACGTGTGAAATGTTTAAAAATGGATGTGTCCTTATTGCAATCACAATTTCGCAATTGTTTAATCTAAAATGGCTCCAACTTTAAAATGACCTTAATAAAATTAAGAAATTTTTTGCGTTGGGTAATTTTTCATAATAAAAATGAGAAAAAACACTACCAAGTATTAGAAATGCACCGCTAGTTATAAAAATTTTTGCCGAAAATCTTGTCGAGGTCAACATCTAATATTCATTATAAAAAATTTGCAAGGAAATAACCGGTTTTGTAAATTATTCAAACATATTGTGTGTAGTAATGATAAGATGGTTTAGCGTTGGATGGTATTAAAAATTGTCTTAAATAATAATTAAAAAGTAAAACTTACTACTTAAGAACAAAAAGTTTACTAATCACAATCGACACTCACTAAACTAATCAAAAATTTCACTAAATGTATGCGTGTACCTATTACCATTCAAACAGCTAACTGCGCAGTCTTTAGACCAGCAATTTTATTTTCCCGTAACGAATAGTGCTAATAAAAATTTAAAACTGCCAGAAAGAGATACCTACAAAAGTTGACTCGATTCTATTCTGTATTCGCGACTAGTTTTTCCACCATAGTTTTGGGCCTTAATCGGTTCCTGTTGGCCGATGATTATATAACGAAGGTCAACAGATCGTTCGCACACTTATTGCTGCACGCACTGTGCTGACTGCTTTGACGATGCATTGACTCCGTTGTCTTCTTGATATTAAATATTTATTTTAGCAATAACTTTAAATGACCTTCAATTTTATAATACACATCGTTCGTTACATAAAAAAAATTAAGTTGCTAAACCAAAACCGAAACAAAAAAAGTCGACAGACGGTGAAAAAATTTCTGCTCGCCA
Organism: Podabrus alpinus; assembly: GCA_932274525.1. NCBI lineage: Eukaryota > Metazoa > Arthropoda > Insecta > Coleoptera > Cantharidae > Podabrus > Podabrus alpinus. Next base: position 95,652,536 of record OW026453.1, on the reverse strand, counting down.
ACCTCCTCGCCTACGATCGGTAATTTATTTATATTATCCACAAGAATTAAAATGTTATTAAAATTATTTATTATCATTATTTTGTAATAATTAATTAACCACTTTGTATCTTAATTAAGCGCATGTTTTAAGGTTTAATGTGTTATCGTTAATTTTCTTTCTCGTGTTAAAATTATCAATTAACATTTTTTTTCAAATTAACAATTTCATACGTTCGGAACGAACTACGAAACCGTTTGGGGAAAAATTTTGGATTCTCGATACTCTCTTTCTGAAAGAATGCACCCGCACCGACTATTATAAATCGTTAAATAGGCAACACATTTATCACCACCAAAACACTCTTCTTGGAAAAAGTAAGTAAAATGCAGCAGATCATTTTCCAAATTTATTTTCGGTCGTTTCAATAAAGATGGGTTTCATTAATTCCTGAGAAATAAAGGACAAAAAAGAGTTAAGAAGACGGCAAGGGAAAACTTTGTAAGGATTTATTAAATAATTGATAACAATCGAGCAATCTTTAGCCTAGTTAATATTTCCTCCATAATGTAAGATTTCAGTGCCAAGAACACGCCTGCCCATAAGAAGAGTTGAAGAAGAATAATTACAACTTTGATACATAATAAACTTTTTTATCCGCACTAAGCCGTCTTGAATATTGCCTAAATGAGAATGAAGATGTTAATGTCCACCACTCTTTATCACAAGTAGAAAGTTCTATTTTTAGGCCCTATACCAACTACGCTGATAGGATTCTGATAAATACATTTTACAATATTTTTTACCACTAATACTTGAAAACATGACCTTAATAGCGGAGACCATAAGCCTTCAGCACCACAGCTCCACAACAATTTTTCCACGTTCATCCAGAAACTTAACTGGTCAGATCAGAAACGCAAATATAACTCATCAAGCAATCAAGGAATTGTCTAATAATTGTAGTGGAAAATTTTTATGTAAGCAATATTGATGAAATTAGCTTACCGAATTTTGAAAATCATAAAAGGAAAAGCATCGAATTCCAACATTGAAAAGTTTGAAATTGACAATTATCCAAAACTACTCAGCTTGGTTTCCAACAGGAACCTGTCGAGGTAAATTTGGGAAAATTTCCATGGTGGCAAGTTTGTACTGTTCTGCACGAATTCGTAAAAGTTTACCATAATTTATACGGTTTTTATTAAAATATACACAAAATTATAACAAATAAGCCGACACGCACAATCGTAATTTATTTCTCAATCCATCCATGACGTATCATGATGTAATTACCAAGTATACTATTAAAAAATCATAATTTATTGTTGTAAATATGATGGAGTTATTTATTGCTATTGTAAACTGTTGAAGTTTCCACTCAATAAACAATTTGGATTTTTAAAATTGGATTAGTCCGTAGCTGATGAATGGCGGAATTAGATTCTTAAATTTGGGAGGTGCTCAAGACCACATCTGGGTTATCCAAACACAAAACATAAATTTATAGGGATGAAAATAATTAATTAATTATGGTTATATAAATTGGTAAAAAAGAAAAATCTTTATTTTTTCCATTTACTTATTTTTGACATTTTCTCTGATCGGATGAAATTTTTTCAGGAATAGCTCCGCTAAATGATGAAAAATTAACTTTTTAATATGGAACCATTGATGGAACCTTTACCTCCCCCCCCCCCCCCCACTTCGCTATTTATCAAAATTTTACAAATAACTGTAAGACCGGTTCGGTAAGACGGAAAGATGTTATGTATTAATAGTTTTAATAGCGTTCAAGACTTACTTAGTTAGCCTAGCCGTTCAAGAAGTTTACGGTCTAGCCGTATGACCATCCTGCCGACCTGATTGCATAGTTCAGTGAGTTTATAAAACTAAGTAAGTAATCCATGTTTGTGCTTATGAGTAAAAGTGTAAACCCAATCTTAAAATGTAGATTTTGCTTTTAAATTAGAAATCCCTGTCTAATTTCAGAAAAGTTTGTTGAGAAAAGCAGTTTTTCTCCCAAAAATAAACGTTTTTACTATTAAATTGAAAAGTTGAACCTACATCTTAAAAGTGAATTTATACTTTCACTCACAAGAAAAATATACATCATACACATCTGCTGTAGTTGAAAAGGTAATCAACAGATGGCGCTATTTAAATTGAAGTCGTGATAAATTGCTTCATTATAGTCATATATCATTTGTATTGGTCATTAAGAGGTCCGTGCTCAAGCCATTTACTTCGCTTTCAATTTAGTAGCGCCATTTGTGGATAACATTTTGAACTCCACCAGGTGGTTCCAAAACTCTAAGGCTTGTATATCTGAAACTTCACAATCGAAGCTACTCGTAAAGATTAAATACCGATTATTCGAGCTAATGCGGGCGTACTTCGGATAATCGAAAACTTGAATTACGCAGAATTTTCGTAAAAATGTGTCAAAATAAAAATATGCAAATACATATGTACTTATATCTACATTATGTATGTGCATACGTTAGACTGACTGACTAATGCCATCATTATCTCACGATCAGTCGATAGGTCAACAATCGCAGACAACGGTTATTACGTAATCGGCAAGGTTCATATAAAGCGGATTTTCTATTGTTGCTTTGAATACCACGGAAGATTATATTCTGAGGTTCGGATCGGTTAACGCGGAAAATCTGATCTACTGTAATATATGAACTTATAGTTTACATTAATACCAGTACAGAACGTGCCTACTTGTGACTATGGTTTTAGAGAAGGGGGGGGGTCTGGTTATACACATACAAAATTACGCCTCAATTGTTATAAAAGAATAATTTATAACCCAGTTACTCAAAAATGGTAAAAGTAAATTTTATACCTTATGTCCCTCAGTATCAAGCGGTCAAGAGAAGGTATCTTGAAAACAATGCTAAGCAAAATTCTAACAGTGCCAACGAAGATCGGCTAGGGGGTATTCTATTCTCGCCAGACCCCGGAGTCTGTGGGGTCTATTTTTATCGGTAGGGGCTTTTTAATATAATTGAATCACCGTTCTGTGCTATGGTAACGTGGCAATATTACCGGTTACCAAACCATTATTATAGTAACCTGACAATTTTACCGATTATTCGACCTATACTGAGGTAAATCAACAAATTTACCGTTCGCATTTAAAAGAACCCAGTTAGTCCTGTAAAGGAAGGTTTTTAACATTGAACTTTATAATATATGGTATAAAGCTGAATTTTTGTTCAATTGACCACAAGAAAGCATATTAAAATTTTTAGACCGCTATATTGGAAAATGGTGCCCAAAATCGGGTTTATAATATTTATCTCAGAAGCCAACCATGTTATCAAAAAACGTTTCAAGCAAAAAATGTCAGGCATTGTGTCTACATCTTGTGTTCTTATCATTTGTTTGATAAAAGTTACCATTAATCCATAAATTTACTTTTTATTATTGAAAAATAAGTCACATAAGTCAGTAAGTTTTCTTTATCTGCCCTAATATCATAAACGAAAACTCCGGAAAACTCTGATGAAAATAATGAAGAAGACCAAAATAAAAGACAATAAAATTTAAAATAAACAGATTTTTGCACATATGTAGATCCATTATGTTGACACTTGGAAAACTGAAATAGCAGCATTTTCCAGGAATGCTTTCTGAGAAACTTCCAAAAAATAAAGGGCTATATTGCTAAAAAGCTTCTGTTGGTCGCAAATGAAAAGAAATAATTTTCCCCTTTTATTAGTGACTAATGGAAGCATTCTTGTACTAGCCGTTACTTCGCAACAGTATTCCAGGAAAACGCTGTTATTCAGGATCCCTGTACAAAAATCTCTTATAAAATCTTATATTTTATAGTATTTATATTGCGGTTTCTGTTACATCTCACGACGTCTTCCGCATTCTAATCGCCATTTGCCTCTATTTTTGGTATCTTCGTCCATTAGGTCCCTACCTCTCATTGCTGGCGCCACAGCTTCCTTCCACGAGAGCCTTTTTTTGGGGTGGCATACCATATTAATTGCTTTACCTCTATGATCTCCGTTATGTCTATATCCACTTCTGTGTGCCTCCTGATTTATTCATTTCTGACTTTAGCTAGTTTCCTCAAACTGTAACTTTGTCTCCAGTTTTCCATCTCGACTACTTATAGCTTTCCTTTTTGTTATTGCTCAAACTTTTGAGCCATACACCACCACAGCTTCCACAATATTAGTCTTGTATATTAATCATTTTACCCGTTTTTTCCATTTAACAATTTTTTCAAATTGGTACCAAATTTTTTTTTGTGGAAAACCAAATTCCATTTGAATTAAATGTCTGCTGACGTTGGTGTGATCTAATGGTGGAATATAATTTCGAGTCTTTAGCACCGTAACCAACACAACTAAGGATGTATGATATGCCATGTTTGAGAAATATTGATAAAATATATTTAAGTAAGGATTTCCCAACAGCATTCTATTAATTCGCAAGCGTACTAGCATAATTTGCAGAAAATTAATAAAAAAAAAACTAATCCCGTGCAAAATTTTCAGCGCGAGAATTTTTAAACCAGCGAACACATACAATTTTCATGAACTAATAAAAATGTATCAGACGTCCTAACGAAACAGTTGCTGATGTGGTAAGCCCATAGACTAGTTTTTATTATCCCTAATTGTGGTTTAAATGCAATGTTGAATAATCTATGAATGTAATTAATATTTAAAAACATTCAAGTGTCCTGTACTTTGTACTTCAAAAGTTGAAATCCATTTAAACTGTTGGGGGCTTAAACAAGTTTGCAACGAAATGACTATAAATTATTAATATTAATAAGGTGAGCGTTAGATGAAGATTACTCTCGTTAGAAAATGCTTAGAATCAGGGCAGGATTATCGAGTAAACTAGTTGCCTAAGTGCTATCTATCTTGCGAAGCCCCTGACAACCGTGCCGGTCGATACGAGTAAATAGAAAAAAAAAGATCAAGTGTAAAATGATGAACGATAGCACCGACGTTTTCGTGAAAATCTTCTGACGTTAGCGAAATTGAAAAAGGACGAAGAAAAGGACTGACATACCCGAAAATCGTATTAGCACGTTGAATCAGTCATTTTGCACGTAACTAAACGAAGTGCAGAGGAAACTATGAACTGAAACAATTAATAACATAACTGGAAAACATTCCTGAAATGCCAATGATAAATTTCGCAAAACGTAAGTTATAAAAGGAGAAAAAATTCCCATGGAAGTTAAAGAAAGATTACGATGATGCTGGAATGAATGATCCGTGTTAAATTTACATAACCATAATGTTAACGACGTTTTGCTTTAGTTCCTGACAGAAGTCGATTACAATTATTAAAGAAAGGTATACTAGGTTATTGCCTCTTTTATGAAACTATAAAATTTTGTGTATTAGTTGGTTAAGTAATGAGCAATAAATCAGACTTCAAAGTGAATATCTTGAATTTTAATGTCGTCAAATTATTATAAAATATTACAACCGGAGTCCAATCTCATACAAACATTTGACTTTGAACAAAAAATTTTAAACACTGACCGATATCATCAACTAACGAGTGTTATTTTCATACATCAATCATCAAGTATAAATCATACATATGTACATATATAATTTCAATTTTTTCTGCTTTTCTCTAAATCCACCCCCGGTTATAATAATTATGCTATTCAACATTATCTGCATAAATATTATACCTACTGCTATAGGTATATAAATATGGTTTAATTATATCTTTCATTTCTATAAATAAAGTGAGACGATTGCGTAATGCGTGATTTAATTACAGGTAACCTGACGCCTGTGCAAATGCATGTAAAAGTAAAGTTTCGTCTAGGAACAAGAAAAACGTATCATAAAACAACTGATTACAAATTATCAAGAATCGTATCGTTTTCGCTTGGAAATTTCAGTCTTGGTCGAGATGAAAAGATTTCACAAAAAAAATTCCGAAGGACAATTACCCTGGAAAAACTCGTATAATTAATTTATTTACATAGGTTAACTGGACAGGTAACCGCACGAAATGCGTGTGCGTGTGGAAAACGCGTTACATGCGATGTACCTATTATAATTATTCTAATTTTTGCATAACTATGCCGATCTGGAATTTTAAAAATTACGTAATTTTTCTGCTCGCTTCTATCATGTGAATAGAAAGAGAAGATGATAATGATTCGTTGAAAAGTACGTTAAAAGTTGATGCGATAAAAGTAAAGGCACATAACACGCACTCACGCATTTTGGTTTTTATATTGGTTGTTTATTTATAGAATAATCGCGTGATGTAATCACCATTAATCATAATTATAAAAATTTTCATTCCAAGAAAAATGATCGGTTACATACCTTGCGGAAACTCGAAACAAAAGTAACAAGAGACACTTCGCCATTTTATGCTGCAAAATGTTACAAGGTGTGACTTGATCAAATTAAAATGTAGTATAAATGTGTGTAATTTTCAACAAAATTGTATAGGAAAATCGTAGTAATTGCATATAATTATAGTTTAAGTGAATTAAATTAATTTGTTTCAATTAGTTTTTTAATTTTATCGCACTTTGTGTGCTCATTCAGGAAATGTTTTAAATTCTTTAGTTTTCTTTTAATTTTCGAAATACCTTCCCTTCACCTCAAGCGATACATGCATTCTTCTTGTTTATTTTCTCACTTACTAAATGAACAGCAACGCTATAAATTAAAATATTCGTATAATATGTTAATATGTAAAAACTTTTCACGAAATTTTTGTATCAACTGTATTCGATTTCACCCATGTGAAATAATCCCCTTAATTGAGATACTCGCAACATACCACTTTATCTCGGGATAGAGGGTGTATTTCCCGTTGGAATTTCTGTAATAAACCGTTACAATAATTGTTTCAATAACACTCGGTACATCCTAAATGTTTAAATTGTTAAGTCAAGTGCTCAGTGTTGGTTATTGCTTTCTTGTTTAATTTTTTTTATAAAACTTCCAAATTCCACTTGCGCGTACACATAGGGGACCTACAGTCAGAAGTTGCCAAAGAGATTATTATTCACTAGCGTAGAAAACCAAAAACTGAAAAAAATAAGAGGAGAAAAACAAAAACGAAATAATGTTAGGAAATTCGGAAGAAGACACATGGTTTTTATATTGCGAAAGCTTGTATTCGGGTTCCAGTGAGTGTCGAGTATCATCTATTCAATGTAAAAAAGTGGACCCATAACTCGTACGAACACTTCTAGTGACGACGACGAATTGCAATTTATCTGTCAACTTTGTCAGCCATAATCTTATAAAAAAAAGTCGAGCGAAAAGGGTAAAATTCACACTACTGTATACTATGTATTTTTGTAATTTTTATTATGAGAAGTAAAGTTTTTAATAATTTTTTTTATTTTTATGTCTGAATTCCTACTAAAATATAGAAAAATGTGTAATTAAATGATTTCTATTTTCCACAACAATATTTCGTATCATCTACAGCAGTCCTGTTGCCCTGCGTAACCTGAAAGCCCGCGGGCCGTATAAACTGAATATCAAGATCAATGAGCTATGATAGCTAACATAAAAGTTTTAAATTACATACAGAATTTAAAAAAGTTGAAATACTCATAAGTCAAAACAAACATTACGATTTGAATATTTCACATTTACATGTTTTCAAAATCAGTTATTTTTTTTCAAGTACTATCTACGTATACTTTATATACAAGGTGTTCCGTAACTCGATGCAAATAATATATTATGTACATATCAATTTTATGTCATTCTGGTTCAAAAAGCCACAATAAATATTAGTACCTACACCGTTTTTAAGTTATGGATCAATAAAAATGTTAAGTGCTTTTAATCAAGATCGTCTACATGCGGCTTGTGCTAACAAGGGTAAGCAATTTATCAATTAATTACATTTCAACCCTTTAATATAACGCTCTATGGTATAACAGGTATACCAGTAGGTGGCAACGAGCAGATTTGTATTGTGACGCTTAAATTAACTTCATATTGGGTCAGTAAGGCTTATGGCTTACAGATGATTGCTTTTTACTGTAGTGTGGCAATTAAACAAAAATTATTCAGGTAGCATACGGTCGAGGGCATAGTTTTGCACGTTTAAGGGTTAAACATTGCAACGTTTTGCAAGTAGAGCCTGCGTTTATAAAGCATGATGTTGGGTTACCACCCACCTACATACATAGAAAATTGATAAGAGAATCTTTATCATCGTATTTCATTTAATATTTCAGTAATATCGTATTACATTGATTTACTAAGTTTGAAAAATTACTTGGTAATTTTCAATAGGAAAAATGTCTTTCGTGTCTTCGTCCGGAAATACTGGTTTTCTACATCCCTATTATAGCGTTCGGAAACATATTGTTTCCGGCCAAGGCCGGTAAAAAATAGGTTGTTTTATTATAGCCCCTACACACGATCCGATTTCTAGGTCCAACTTGAGACCCGACCAGATTGGAGATTGCCTCCACACGATCCGACCGCGTTGGAGTTTGCCTCTACACGATCCAATCTCGTCGGCCCGACACCAGCTGCGCCTGATATTATTTCGAACTCAAAATTTATTCTTGTATTAAATATAATGATTAAATAATCCGTGGTGTTTGGGAGAAAACTGATACGTGCAAAAGTAATGTTTTTCAGTATAGCTGTTCAATATAGTAAAGTTCAATATCGTTCAATAAATAGTAAAATATCAATAAAAGATCAATTTATTTTTATTTATTCATTTATTAATTATATACTTAGAATGTAATAATAATAATAATGTTTAATAATCCAGTAATTAATAGAATGTAATAATAATAATAATGTTTAATAATCCAGTAATTTTTTAAAATTAATAACTGTCATATTTGTACCATATGTTTAAACTTATCAGTTTTCTCCCAAACATTTTAATTCTCTTTTAAGCTTTGAACCGATTAACATGGGCTCCGAATTTATCGAAATTTAGTATAGCAGGAATTGCGCTAGCGGCATCAATAAACACTAATTCAAGCAGTACAAAAAGGCTATGGTCAAAAAAATGGTTACGCGATCGAAAAAAATTCAGCCATATCCAATTATTGAAACAATTAGATAGTGATGATTTTCGTAATTATTTAAGAATGGACCACACAAGTTTTAGTGAATTGTTAAAGTTAGTGGGTCCTGCGATAACCAAACAAAATTCAACTATGCGAGAGTCGATCAGCGCCGAAGAGCGATTAATAGCCACTTTAAGATATTTAAATATTATTCGAGAAACCCTTTTAGGCGTTTTATATCTTTTCGTGAGAACTACAAAAATTATCACCTAATTACTTTTTGAAATCCTAAATTTTTTTAAATGCATTTTTATCAAAAAAGGTTTTTCTAACTATCTCCAAAACTACCAGAACAATTTTTTCCTTCGAATCGTTCGCAGAATTTCGTTTACTTTAAATCTTAACCAATAGAATTTTATTACCATATGTAATGTATCAAAAGCAAATCAGTTTGGAAATTCTTAAATCCTGAAAAACATCCTTCAAAATTAGTACAAAAATTAACTTTGAAATTCCCCAGCTAGGACCCCATTAGGGGTACTATACGTTGTTTTTGTACAGGGATTTACCCAGAATTTAGTTGAGTTTCATTCAACTGTGAACCTTATGAACATTATAATGTGAACATTATTTCTTGAACCACAATATATCGAAAAAAAACAATTCGCCAGATTTACGGTGGTATAGAGATAATAACAAACAGTTGCGCATTTTTTAAATTTTGTATTATGTTCATCAATCAAATATAATATAACAAGTGCTTTCTATAGAAAACTATAAAAATGCTATATTTTGACATGAAATAATTTTCAATTTGTTATCGAGTTATTATAAAAATATTTTATATGAACTGAAAGTGAAAATATTTAAATATTATTCGAGAAACCCTTTTAGGCGTTTTATATCTTTTCGTGAGAACTACAAAAATTATCACCTAATTACTTTTTGAAATCCTAAATTTTTTTAAATGATTATTTAAAATATAGATTTTGGTCAGATTATTACCTCCACTTTTCATTATAATTATAATTATGCATTATAATTATTTTAATATTTCGTGTGATATTTTAAAGGTATTTAATAAAAAAATAATATGTTTTTATAAAGTAGATAACAAGTCGGCTGGGTTGGTGGGTCTGAACCTTCCTACATGATCCGACAAGGAATGGCATAAAAAACAGTTTTTATCAAGTTTAGCTCGCCTTCTCTGCGATCCGACAACGCTCCACACGGTCCGATCTCGCCAAATGCCAACGCAGTCGGATGGCTACATCGGTGACTACATATCCTACAAGGAAATGTTGCGAAATTTGTAGGACAACAAGCCTCCACACGGTCCAACTTGAGACCCGACCGACGAGATTGGATTTTAGCACCAACCAGATCGGATCGTGTGTAGACCCTATTACTTCCAGTCGGCATCATTGGTTGTCACGCTGTGTCAATTCAACAATCTATCAACATTTTGTGGTACGGAATATCCCCCAGCATATCATCATAGTCAAGAAAAGTAAAACAGTAGAGGAAGGGGTGGTGATGTGCCCCCTCGATTTTCATATTTCTGATAACGCAATATAGCGGAAAGTAGTCAAACATACTTTTTTACTATCTACTTCGTTTTAATTTTTTTATTATAATTTTTTTTTAATTATAATGAAAATTAATCCTGAATTAATGCAATTAAAAAATAATTGCAGTTTGTAACAAAAATTGTAAGGCGAGTCTATAAGGGTTGAAGTTTATGCCCAATGGTTAGGGTAAGCTAAGCGTAATCACAAAAAAACTGAAAAAAAATTACCTATCGTTTCATTACCAAATTACCATCATAGTCATGGGAAATGCGATGGTATATTCGGATATTTAGAATTTAAAAGATTAAAATACTATTTAAAAAAATTCCAATTTTTCAATTTTTTTGATATCTTCAAAATTAAAAATAATAAATCAAATGTCTTTACAGATTATTTTTAGTCGAAATAAAAATACGCAACTTTGCTCTAATTTATTGAACCGCGTATTTTAAGATAACCGAGATCCCCCATGTTTAAAATCGAAAAAAGTCACCCTGTATATTTAAATTTTAGGGTAGGCCATGTATGCTTGAAGAGAAAAGTTTAAACAATAATGGTTTCCGTGCCGATATTCCTAATAATTTTCCAGCATTTCTCAGGTATCGAGCCGGAAAATTTAATAATTAGAAAAAGTGTGCATTATCTACGTTTTCTTGTATTTTGGGTTCAAATTAGTTTTTATTATCTGAAAGTTCAGTCGTCGTTATTCTGTCACAAATACGATATCGGATATCTTATGAAGTTGGTAATTCCGTTTTATAGTATCGACCTCATGTTATCAGAGTGCTCGATGCATCGCGACGCTCAGGGGAATCGTCATTCTACTAGACTGCGGCGTCAAATGCTTCCATTCAAAATAGAAAACTTGCGATTGCATTTGAGCGCACACGTTTTGAAATTTTACGCTTATTATTTAAAATTCTAAATTACGAAATCGTTATTCAAAAATAATTTTAATTAAATTTAAAATCGTTATCGTTAATGATGCACTTGGTGCAGCAGTAACATTTGCATGCTTAGATTGTTGGAGATCCGACGTGGTGCAACGTTCTGTTTTATCGCTCGGATCTACTTTATAACTTGATCCACTTTTATTATGTAAACTGTTAAATTTCAGTTTGGCGACCCACTTTTCTCCAAGTTAAATATTGATTGCTAATTTAAAATGAATTAATGCATTTTGTTTTTAATCCCTTATCGATGTTTCCACCGAATACTAATAAATTATTTCGCTCAATGTGACGCATACGAAATTTTAAATAAATACTCGTATTGGTATGCGAAAGGCCTACAAATAAAATTTATAAATAGATTAAATTAGTTACAACTGTTGGCAAACCGCGCGGATTTTATTTTTCCAAAACTTAATTAAATTTGAGAAAAACTAACGCGACATTATTCGGTTACCTGAATTTGCGAGAAGAAAGGAAAGCGACCGTGCCAAATTTTACTGGGAAAAATGTAACGATCGAACTTGGAGGTTATTTAATTTTAAGAGAGCGCTCTTCTGTTTTCAGTTTTGAAAATATATTTACCTAATAATTGTTTTCAAGTTTGAATCTTATGTATTTGTGATTTATTACCTTTGCAATATAATTTATCCATTCGTATAAGAAAGCACTAGTTTGTTGAAAACACACTTACTGACTGAGTCGATTGTTTCGCTAGTCTATGAAACTGTCGGTTTCAACACTAATGGAGGTATAAACAGTAAAGGAGACGTTTTCTAAGCAAAAAGGAAAATTTGTGTGAGATTAAACTTCTTATTAATGCTTAGAAGAAAAAATATACAATTCGGTTGTTCTACCAAAATATTGCAGGCAATAAAGTCGAGTGGAACGTCTTGGTGATAATTAAAATAAAAAGTTCAAAATTTGAGTTGAAAATAACTCGAAAACCGTGCGATGTGGAAAAAATAACATCGATTTTGTTACACCCGTTCATAATTTCCACACAACTTCACACCGATTTTAGAGTTTCTTCAAATTTTTGAAAGCCAATTAGTGAACCTAAATAATTTTTCTCAATATTGTTTCTCAATAAAATGTCCGATTTTTGAGTTATTGCAAATTAACACAAAAATTTAAAAAAATTAGTATAAATTAGAAAATAGCTTAGAATTTGTAAAATCTGCCCATAACTAAATGGAGATCTGACGATAAAAGATTTAGAAATGTTTTATGATACTGATTTACTTTTATTGACTAGGATGATATGGAGGGGGGGGGGGATACCTCCCAAACCACCCCGGTTAAGATAATAGTATAAAATCAAGATTCTTTGGATTAAACTACTTTGAAAGTAAATAAATTATATTTTTCCCTCTTATTTAAATTGGGCGGAGGTAAATGTGCCACCAAATGTACCTGACCAGAAAAGGGTACCGGTAAATGTGCCACCGACCAAAAGGGTTCTTTAAATAAACACAGGTATTTGTGCCACTAACGGTGAAAAAATTAAATTTTTTTTGCCTTCGAATTTTGGGGTGTGCATTCGATAAGGAGGGTAATCCATCGTCAAAACCTACTCTGGTTACTCTGGTTACTAGGTTACTTTGACTCTGGTTATTAGGCTAAACATACGAGAAGGCGCCACACATCAAGAGAACCGGGATAAATGAAACCGGGATGTGAGAGACCCTCGAAATAGCATTAAAAAGTATAGTTGCGGTATGGGGCAGTAAACTATTACGTTTCACCCCCAAAAAATCGTGTAAAATCAAAAAATAATCGATGTTACATGTAGGAGATGCATCAGGTAGATGCCGTTTTCTCCGGTGGCACAAATACCTGTGTACTTTTAATATCCTAAATTCGTAGCAGGTAGAATAACATTACTGGTGGCACATTTACCACCGCCCTTTAAATTTGCTGCCTTCTCATTGACAGAAGTCACGAGCCCCTGGTTGTTTCCTGTAATTTTATTGTCATGCGTAATTTTCAGGCAACAATTTCTTTTAAATCTGTGTTTTATTACCAGTTTGTATTTTCAGTTTTTCGTCTATTTACTATTTTGCTGTATATTATAGTACTTTATCGTACAATAGTCCAGACTTGAAACCTGATCTGGGATTAAGTCTAAGATTTTTTCAAATATCGGCTATTGCTATGATACGAACGAAATTTGACACATCTATATTAGAATACAATATTATTTTCACATTTTCAACTTCGGTCAAAGTTTTAAGATGAAAGTCCGTCATAGGATTTTATCCATGATCCACGTTATCTAACTTTGAATCTTTGAACACCTTGGTGAATTTTTGTGTTTAAGACTGCTCTGATTCGGAATTGCCTAGGTTATGAGGCCTAAAGATTGCACTGAAGGAACGAATTTTCGGCTCGATATTGCGTTACAGATAAATGTAGGCTGTCACAAATAATAATAATTATTCAGATTTTTGTGTCCTGTGTCCAGGGGTCCTATCACTTGGGCACTGGGCACCATTAACCTACCCCCTCCAAGCAATTCACTTAAATAAACAAATTCTGATTGGAGAGTCCAGAATTTCGTGCATATGAAGCAACAAATGAGATAGTAGAATATGTATTTTTTGATTCTGATTGGGGTTTAGCAGTGACGACTTATCTAAAGGACATAAGAGCAGGTACCCTTCTATTGGAAATCGTAAACTATCCAAAAATTATTCTAAAAATAATAGTGTTAAGTAGATAAAACTAGGGTGGGCGAATGGCTGAGCGGTTAGCGTGTTAGCTTCTCATGCCGAGATTCATAGGTTCAAATCCTGTGAGGTGCTATCTATAGAAGGATTTTTCGCTCACCAAATGTCTATCTGCTGGTCACAGGTAACATTATATATGGCTCAAAAACTTCCCTGGTTGGAGTAGACGATGTAAAAACCGTCTATCCCCGTGGTTCGGAATCCACGTTAAGCTGTAGGTCCTCTATGCTCGTCACACAGTTGCAACACGCAACGAGCCGCCTACTGTTGAACGTGGGCTCCGAAAGTAAATGAAAATTGTTAGAAGAGAAGTATCTTTTTCTAAAGGGTACCCCTGCCCCAATCCGTCTAGACCCCTGATTTCGAACTTCATCTTTTTCTTCTTCGGCCGTGCTTTGGATTTTCCATTCAAGTTTATTCTGAGCCATCTATAACCATTTTTTGCCTGCTATCTGCTTTACTCGTCTGTTCATCTTCTCTGTAGTCTTCCCACATTTCTTCTAGTTTTCCTTGGTCTCCATTGCACGATTCTTATGGTCCACCGATCTTTCTTTTGTGGTGCCACATGATCAGTCCATCACCACTTCAGTTCTGCCTCTCGTTGGATCACGTCTGTCACCCCAGTCCTTTCTCAAATAGTTTCGTTTCTTATTCTGTCCTTCAAAGAAACGCCGAATTGCGCCCTCCGGGTCACTCTGAGGCGATTAGCAGTCTTTTATCTCTATCATCTATCTCGAACTGTAGTCGGATTATAATTTTTAAATTGAACCCACTGGAGGATTTTATCTGCTTCTTGCACGAATAATCCATTTGTGTATTTTCAGATCTATATCTTTGGTAAAACTTTGATTTCAGTTGGTCATTTTTAAAGTTGCAAGTGCAGCTTAAAACTGGGATCTCCGTATTCTTCTAGTGAGTGGGTGGGACACTTTTTTGAAGTAATATTCATCTACGAGCTAGAAAGTTTAATGTTGATTTTCTGATACGATAAAAGATCTCATTGCATGGGGGGGGGGGGTTATTTTATACTCCCCCCCAGATTCTAAATTCATAGAATAAACAACAAATTGGTAAAGGGTTCCAGAGTACAAAATTAAAAGTTCCGTTCTTATACAGACTCCATTGTCCATTTATAAAAATGATCTAGAATATGGTCTTTGAAACCTCTGGTACAGAAGTGTACCAGATTGAGTAACAATGTTACCCACTGGGCTAGCGAAGTGTAATTTTGTCTAAAAACTCAAAAGCACTTGAAAGCTATGAGATAATATAATATATTATTATTACATTTTAAACGATCGATTTCAGTCATTTACCCCTGCAGCCAGCGCTATATTTATGTTATCGCTGACCATAACTCACGTAATTGGTTTACATGCAATGACGCGTCACTCGATCACTTACAACTGCAAGAATTTCTGTCAGAATGTGCGGAATTATACCTGTGTAAGACAAATCAAATCGACCCTCCTGTTCAACGTGGTGTTCAATACACGGCGCAGACAAATTTGATAAAATCAGCACATGATCTTTTTTATTAAGAATCAAAAACCGAGTTGGTGGTTTCTGCCAGTTTAAATTACTGTGCGTTTAAAAAAAGGCCCATCCAGCAACAGGATTATCTCTGCGGGGGGAAAATAGAACAGTTTTTACATTCTGGCTCTGCCAGTATTTAAATTTTTTCTTTCTTAACCTTAACCTTTTAAAGAAAGCATAAAGTAGGTGTTTGCACATAAACGCACATAAATTAAATCTAACATGAGAAGGTGTTAACAAAGTAATAAAACGCAAAATAAATTATTACATTTGTGCGATTGTACATTAAAATTGAAATTATGTGCAGACTATAGCTTGTCCGAAAGAAAAACTATAAATTCAGATAGGGTATTTAAAAAAAAAGTAAAAATTCCAAGAGATTGATTACAAAATTAATTGAATAATATGTTAATTTATTTTGTTATGGTAGAAAACAATACGGTTTGAAATTCTTTATTTTTATGGCATGCGAATGCAATGTGGAACGATAAGGGTGATAAGAAATCTTAAATTAAAGTTTTTCGAAATTAAACATATTAATTCAATATAAATGGGTCGTTGACCATTATATTGTAATATTATAAAAGTAACTCAAATGTAAATTAAAAAATTAATTTTGTATGCATAAAATGCAATTTGCATTCGGTTTTTATATTATATTAACTTGTTTTCTGAATTTCTATTTGCGACGTTGTGACAACTTTTTCCCAATTGATTTACGGTGCAAGTTTGCAGTTACGCCTTTTTATTTTTTGAGAGGTGACACAAAAATTTTGGGATCTCTCGAACCGGTCCTGTTTACTTTGTCGTTTGTTGTGTCAATTAAAAATTAAATATTGGAATGAATTTGTTGTACTTTTTATGGTTGTTAAATTCGGTGATTTTCATTTTAATGTTCTGCTCGTTTATTTGCAGTAAAAAGACGAGTATTAATACGTGACATCACATGAGAAGTCAAGTCGATAAATGATAAATGCGTCTCCATTCAAATCAATTCAATATTTTCATCACAATGTACTATTTCAATGTTATCTGTGCCACACCAATAGCAACATACTTTTCCGATAGAAAAAAGAATACGTAGATGTGAGGTTTGCTATATGCACGTTACAGGATGTCCCGAAAAAAAAAATAAACATACGTATATTGAAAATGGAATACGGAAATGGTATGGAATAATACAGATAAGGATGCATTTTGCCTGTATCTTTCAGGAGCGTTACAGGATCGTATCTAATTACCGGCCGGATTGTACTACATATTTTGTTAGACAATAGGTTAAGCAGCAAATTATCAGTTTACCATTTATGGAGTAGATACACGTGCGCAAATTCTGAAACAAAGCCACGATAATCCTAACACACACGTTATCAATTAATTACACATGCAATACTAATACAAGCAATTAGTAAAATTCACTTATTGTTGATCCTCTCCGATCTCCGACAACTGTCATAAACACCGCCAATAATAATTGTCATCATCACAACTTATTAGTTCATTTGAAAAAGATATAATGTGTAATAAGTGGGTACAGCGAACAGCATATACTGAGATTTTTAATGAAGGTAATTCGTTTAATGGCACGCGATATTTTAAAACAACGAAATGACAGAACTCATGAAGGAGAAATAAAACGTAAGCTCGTGACTGTTTGCAATGAACATACCGTCACACTAACTTTAATTTAGAGGTGTATCGGTATAGTATACGCTGCTGAAATACGATCATTCTACACGCTGAATTGTATTTCACATTACCGATTCTCACAATCAAGTCTGTGATACATATGACTGTTTTCCAATAAAATCGTGACACACATACGGAAGTCAATAAATTCAAAATTTAACCCTTCATAAATCCGTCAATCGGATTTCACCATGAAAGGAAGAAAAAAGAGAAAAGCTTGCGATAGAAAAAGCAGACAGCGAACTTGCGGGGGCCGACCTAGCCCAAGCCGAAATATTGTGAGGTGGCAGTGACCTCACACGCAATGCGAAGATGACGTCACGAGGACAATGACCAGACAACAATATCGATTAGACGTGAGTGTGCGTTTACCCCATTCCACCCCAATTCTATATAAGTTTAATTGCACAGTTGACTATGGCGTCTCTTCCCTTGCTTTCTTGCACACTATTCTCACACTCGGATGCATTTTTACACACCTAATGTAATGAGAAAGCTCTTCACTTTCGTTGCACAAAACGCATACATTACTGCTTACTATCGTTACCAAATTTTTAATAAAATTAAATTTGAATCAACAAAAAAGTTTGTATTTTAAATAACAAGCACAAACAGGTTTTATTAATATAACACGAATTTTAATAGTTAATGCAAGTTAGAATTGGAATGTTTTGTCTAAACTGGTTTCTATACATAAAAATAGCAAAACCTGCTTGAAATTTTCGCAAAAAAAGTTTATATAATTTTATTGGGAACTTTTTTATAAATTTGCTAATTAACTATAAAAGTCCTTGGGGATTTGAAAGTTTCATTTGTAATTTAAACAAGAACGGATTTCATATGATTTTTAGAAAAACCTACAATTTGCATTTATATTAACATAATTATTGTAGGCAAACTTTAGCCTTTGGACGTTAATCAAATCTAGGCCCACACAACACACATAATGGATACACGTCCACTTTTTACGCAACAAATGCACGAAGAAAGTGAAGCAATTTATTTTTAACTGGAAGCAAAATATAATTGAAAATGAAGCCAAATTTGCATAATAAACCAAAAAATTATTGGGACGTTAATTTCATAGACAAATTATGACAAATGTTCAATCTTTCCCGTTAAGCTTCAAATTGCTTGCTCGCGCTAAACTAATTTTTACAGTTAAATTAAACATATAAAAATAATATATTTGAATGCATTAAAAAGTCTAAAACAAAGTCAACTTTTATCCAAAAATTATGTCTAATAGTTAAGTCGTACAACTATCAAGACCTTTCAAAACTGTCCTTGAATTTTAAAAACAAAAATTTGAATTAAAAAAAAAATGTTTTCTTGGAAATTTAAATTTCTTCTTAATATAATTAACTATGTATGTATGTTTTAACACGAAGTGTACTCATGTAAGTTATTGAATTCGTTAAAAAATAACACCATTTTTACAAGATTGAGATGATGTTTTTAAGTTGATTAAAGCTATTTTTGAAGACCGCCTGTCCATGCATGGCCGAGATAACACTTGAGCAGTTTAACTCTATTCTAAATCAAATGGCTAAACCGATTTTAATAAAATTCTAGTTAAATGTGTATATCTATGCACCCTAGCTCTGATTAGTTGTTAGGCTAATTTCATCAACAAGTTCAGGTCTTTTTGAATATTTATTCCGACAAAATCTTCGCTTCCTATTTCCACAAACATAATCTAATGACTGCAAAGTTTACAAATTAATATTTTTTTTTATTTAACTCGATGAATTACAGCAATTTACTATTTTCTTGTATAGGTATTTGACGTCTATTCTGTTTGTATAAAGCAATAATAACACGAAGAAAATCATTCCGTTGAACAGTATCTATTTAATTAACTGAGAATTCTTTATGATTAACTTGCAATTCCAGTTTTTGATTGTTGTTTTATATATATCTTTGTATTAGGTCAACAGGCTGGTATCTCTTCAATCTACGCATTACACCTGTACTTACAAGTTACAAGCAGTTTGTTTGCATACGTTAGGGTGATATACGGGTCTATTACTGTATTTAACACTGTTTTAATAATATCATTAGGAAGGGGTTCAGTCCCCTTCAATGTTTTAATGGATATTAATGTTCTACTAGCACCTCCACTATTCTACTTATTAGGTGCTGAAAAAGAGGGTTGCAGGCTGGAGGGTTCTAAAAAGTTAGCGGCTGGGGTGACAGTCGAAAAAATAATTAGAAATCGTTTTATAATACTGTTTACCTTTCTTGGCTAATAAGATGATATGATGGGGGGGCATTCCATACCCTCCAGACCCTACGGTTTCTATTTTTTACTTTCTCTTGTAACTTGGGTATTTAATTTGACAATAGAGAAATAGAGAAATACCAACATAAGAAGTTGTCGCTAGACTCCGTTTCAGATTACAGCAACATTTTTAAACCCCCGCAGCACGGGGGTCGTATGCAAGCCTAAATTTCTAAAATGGTCTGATTTATTCTAAGGGTTCTCGATTAAATAGGTAAGTTTCTTATGAATACAATAAAATATTACTCCATTTTCTTTAAATTTTGTGCCATTTTATTGAAAAAAGTCATTGTGGCGTTTGTATGCCAACAAAAACCGAATTGGAAAAGTAAATATTCAAAACAGCACATCTACATCTGCAAAACTATCTAATGAAAACTACACGGGAAACAGGAAGAAACATTTTGCTAGAAAAATTTGTGCATACAGTAGAACCTGAATTATCTGAATTATCTGAGCTAATGAGGTATCTCTGATAATCGAAAATTCAAATTATGCATAAATTTCGTAAAAATATGTAAAAATATGCAAATGACTCTAAATTACGTATATGGGATTGACTGACTAATATGACATCTTCATTTCATTCGACTGATCGACAACAAACTGTAGGCACAGTGTCGGTATATAATAAAAGATTATTACAAAATCGCAAATACGGACGGATAATAAGAGTTCTATTTGTAATATCAGACATATTTCTATGTTATTTTTCAAAAATTTAAATTAAATTAAAATACATATTAAAAATAATTTTTTATAGAGAAAGGTTATATAGCTGAATTATGTGGGAATGTGTTTTTTGTAACCCCGCTAAATTTTAGTTTTAGTTTTAAAAATGTAACAATAGATGTCACAATAATTTATAACAAGTTTAAATTTAAAAGTTTTGACGATGGATAAACCTCCCTATCGAATGCACACCCCAAAAATCGAAGAAAAATTCGCTAAATTTACGTACTTTCAAATTGATTTTTCTCGAAATTTTATGTATACTTTTGCAAGTGAAATTTTTACAGTATACTCTATAAACCTTCCTCTTTGCTATAGGAAATTTTCAATTTTTTTGGGGTGACCAGGGTTAGGTTACCGTCCCCCAAATATTTAACATCTAATCACAATTTAGCAATTTATAAATTTAAAGTTTTGTTAGATATCATAGCAATATATAATGTCTAAATTGGAAATCTGGTTGGTTGATTTATTTATTACCAACCCAAAATCTAATCTTCTCCATATTCTTTTTTCTATTTTCTTAATATATAAAGTCGATATAATCCTATGTTATTCTTATTCATTGACTTGTAAATGTACAGCCCAAACCGTAATAGCTCGAACCTTGAAATTTTAAAATGAAGTACCTTATGTGTTAAACCTCCCACTAAAAAGGGATTTTGTTGAAAGCTTGCTCTAAAAGCAATTTCTCATGCATCTCATTCCATACTCGTATAATCTTTTTATATAATTTTTTATCTAACGTTTAGTTTAAACAACTTACTAATATAAAATCAGCAGTTAGTGCTAAACGCTCATTTAAAGTTTGATTTTATACAAAGACAGAAAGAAAGATAGAGGGCGCCACCAAAACCGTGGTATATAGAATCGTTAAAAGTTCCAGAATCACCAAATCCTGTGCTCGTTAACCTGCACACTTAGATGAAGGACATATTGGGACTTCGTCTCGGTAACTGTACGTACAGCCAACAATACCGTCGTTAATTCAATGAAAAAAGTCCAAGGCTGTCTTGATAAAAAAAGACTTCATTAATAATTACTATGGACATTCTTGACCATTACTAAGAGGCGTCGGGATCGATTTGGAACTTTTTCGCTTTGAAAGTTTAACGCTAAAAGCGTGAAAACTTTCCATTCGGAAAGTTTGAGCGCTGTGGTATTTATATAATTAAAATCTTTGTTGATATTTCAGAATGGAAATTAAATTAAATTACTTTTTTTAATTATAATACTAGGTAGTACGATCGGCCTATCGGCCGCCCTACTCTGCAAGGCCTCTGCAAGGCTGACGGCTTATGGTTAGGCTTATTCGTAATTCTATGTATATCTACCAAAAGTTTCTTGGCTACGCCGTTCTCGAGATATTTGCTACATTTCTTGGACTAAATGATGTCGCTCGCCACAAAGATTATTTTTTGGTCGGAAATAAACGAATGAACCAATTTAGAAATTGCTTTTTTGGCTGGATCCGCTTTTACAGTGCGGATAATTAAATATGCTCTGCCACTTCTCGACCACCTGGAAAGCTAACAACTCTGGTTTTAGGGCATTAGGGTGGCAGAGCTTGCGCGCTGGTTAGCCCTTTATTATTAGCAATAATAAAAATTATATTGGTGAAGGGGTTTGGCTCCCCTATGATTTTTAATGATTTCTAAGTTAAAACATTAAAACTTCAAGTTCCCAGAATTATCTTGAAGTGAGTATTTGAAATGATGAAGTATTTAAATTTGTAGTTAAATAACTTCAAGTTATCAAGTGGAGAATTATTTTGAAGTGAGTATTAGAAATTATGAAGTTGTGAATTAGAAGTTAAGAACTTGAAGTTCTCAGTTTGAGAATTATTTTGAAACTCGGAACTTGAAATTATGAAGATTTGAATTTTTGAAAAAACAGTTGCCTATACCGCGGGTGTCTCAGTTCTCCTGTTCCAAAGGAAACCTCAAGTATTTGGAACGTCAGAAATTTGAAATTTAGAAGGGATTACAAAAGTGCCTAAAAATCTTTAAAATTACCTTTGTTATCAATATGCTACTACTTCTGATCCCAATTACTTTGTATTCGAATAGCACCACCCTGTATACATATATTTTTTAATTCAAATTATACGAAAAATTCTCCTTTCAATGATGTATTGCGAGTTGGGATTTTTATGTCAAAATGGTCACCAAATTTGTATTTTAATGTATTCGAAACAGCTGGCTAAGCATTGTATAAAATTTTAAAAACAAAAGACGGTGCCTCGTGGAAACAATGAAAATAAAAATTGGCATTGATTTTGACAGTTCACCAGTAAATTGTTTATTTCTCGTCTCTGCGATTAGCGAAGGCTTTGAAACATGAATAGTAATAACTGAAAATAAAAAAATGAACGACTATAAGGGCGTAAGTTGCCCCGACGCAGTGGTAAAGTTCATTAAATCATAAAATTTACAATTTCAAAAATTTACAGACCGAAAGGTTTTAAGAGTTGACTAAATGTTTCAATTTTAAAATTTTGTAAGCCTCGGAAGAAAATTAATTAGCTCGTTAAATTATTAGTTTTTAATGTGCAAATCTAACAAACCCAGCAGAATTTTAATGCATTTTATGTAGAAGTGATTGAGAAGAATGCAGTCCACTTTGTCAGGCGAACGTGATCGGAAAGCATTATAACAGCCGAGATCAATGAAAACATCCATCAGCATCCCTTCCAGTGATGAAGCTTCAATATTCTACCAATTTTTTGCACGATTAATCAATTGAGTCGTTAATTTAGTTGTTCTATCGTACATATTAATCAATTTGCTAAGTTACTTGTAATTTATTATAATATTTACATTTACAGTTGTGGAACGCTTTCTGATTAGCTGGTACAAAAAAAATAAAATATTTCCGAGGCGGCATAATTTTACAGAAATTAAATAATCGAAGAATTCCCATAACATCCAGCGTAAAGGCAAATAATTATAATATCACTAAAAACCATCAAGTAATAAAATTACGAGTGTTATTTTGTAATTAAGAGGCTGAGCGAGTATGAGTTGAATTTTTTTAGTTTTAATAGAATTTGATCATCAGCCAACCAATGAAAGCTTGCAATAATTTTCATTATTTTTCCAACAAATATAAGGGAAATACGATAAGCGTTTACTAGGCACGGCTTTAAGTTGTAAATTAGCAAAGCTTTTTAATTAATTTTCAAAATCAATATTTTCATTTCCTACGGTCATTTAAATTTCTCGTTGCTGCACACACATGGTACTTTCCTGCTTCGTACTTTAATTTGTATTTTAGAGAAAAACTCGAGCTGATGTTCAGTATTTTAAGTTAACTGAAAAATTAATGTAAATAAACCCCCCAGGGCCACACAGAATAATTCTAAGTTTTGCTATTATAATTCTTGCATATGGAAATAAAATATACATTTTAAATTTTATATAACTAAAACGAGGAGAAGGGGTGTAGTTACATTATTTTTTTAAATAAGTTACGTAAATTTTAACGAAAATAATTCCTAAATTATACCGATCAAAATTACTAATGCGAAAGAATCCTAAATGTTGATCCGTTTAACTATAATTTTAGTTCTATTATATTTTTAAGTATTTTTTAAAAGCTAAAAAAATTGAAAAGGTTAAAATATTCGCAATTTTTGTGTTATTAATTTTTTTAAAACTATTACTAGAACAAATTTTAATATTAATTTTGCAATTCCACAACAAAAAATTGTAGTAGGTACCGTAATCGATACTAGGGTTTTTGTTTGATATTTCGCAAAATAAAAATTATCATAATTTGGATCAATGATGTTCGTAATACGCTCTTTTGCACCCCAAGGCAAAGAAATTATCCAAGTCACTGGACTCCTTTTTAATAGAACAGGTTCCACCCTCAAGCCAGCAGATTTTCAGATATAAAAATTTCTCCTTGAAAAATTAGACCGCGATAAGTTCTAATTTATAATTAATTTAGAAACTTAACATGCCTTTCAAGGCAGTGGTTCTCAACTCAAGCTGTATGCGATCGATGTCGATGATCGATCGATCGATGATCGATAAAATACATTTCACAGACGGTTCATCCATTAATTAAGAAGGCGTGAGTCGAATAACGCCGATACCACTCTTAAAATTTAGAAACTAAATAAATCGACTCAAAATGGCAAATAAAAATGACTCGTTAATCTATTCTAGCGCGTTAGTACTGATGAGATTATTTTTGGTATCTTGAAAACAAATGAGAAACAAACTAAAATAAAAGAGTTGAGATACGAAATATTTAGGCTATTTTAGATCTTATTCCTAGTACAAACTAGCGAGCGGATTGGCGAACCGCTCTAAGATTCGTTCGCTGCAACGATGCGAGCTTTTCAACGTAACAACCTTTCGTGCCAACCAGTAGCTCGTGCTTTGATTGCAATTTTTCCGAAATATACGCCATTCCGCTTACGGTAAGGTACGGCTCGCAATTCCGCTTGATAGTTTGTGTGAGTCTTTACATTCAAAATGGTGGAGTAGGGGGGCTAGAGTCATGCACCTGAAAGTATTGTAATGTTCTTTGTTTAGCTGCAGTAGCAAGTTAAAAGGATGAACAAGTTGTCAATAGAAATTTAAATAAACGGGCAATTATTGAAAGAAACCATGGCAAGATGATTGAACAATTATTCGAAAATGAAATGAAAATTATATCATGTGAAATAATTATTAGTTATTAGTTAAAAAAAATTTGTTAGTTAAGAAATTGTTCTAAAACTAGGTTAATTTGTAATTAGTTGTGTTATGCGCAATTATAAAAAAGGTTTCTCGATGACATTTATCACAATTTGGTGCGATAAACTGAACGGACGATTATTCGCTTCAAAATAAACAATTATAGTGCACCATATTCGAATTTGCGGGTCGTTCCTATAAAAACAATATTTGAATTAAAAATCAAGTGACGAAAATATCGATTAATTTACCTGCCAATAAAAACTTTATAACATAAAAACAGACAGGCGTTGGAAATTTGCAACGAAAATAATATCCTTGGTAACGAGTTTGTTTACCTGAGTAACGTGAGAATTTTACCAAGATGTACACGTAATTTTGGTTGCTCCAGAGTTTTTACAATAAAATGTGTTAAAATAACCCGAAATAGGGAAGTGAAAGTGGATTAACCTAAAAAGAGGTTATATTACGTGAAAATGTAAAAATTTATCAGGGTACTCACCAATTTGTAGGAAAATATGGAATTTATGGTGGTGGATGTAGTTGGATTTTCGAATGATAAATGGTTAAAAACACAACCATAATTTATAGAGAAATTGTGGGTAAACGACCAACAATCAAATTACACGGAAGAAAAATGATGCAATCAGGAAGTGAGGTTAAAAATCTTTAACTATACAGTGCGGAATTTTTGAACAAAAATAAAGGTCAGAAATCTTATATTTATAAACATTAAATTGCATAATCTATTTATTTTAAGAAATTTTGTTATCATTAAATTTAAGGCGTGTGCGTAAAACTTTAATTGTTTCTATGACAACCATTTATAAAAATTTTATGAAAATCTCATAAAAAATCAAATTGCCATGATAAATTTTATTTTCAATTTAAATCAAATAAATTAAATTTTTTAAAATTATGAATCTTGTTCATTTTGAAGATGAGCTAATGCAATCAAGAAAAGTTATTAACAATAAAAGAAATTTTATATAAAATTAAGAGCTAGCCGTGGTGACCTATAAAAATTTATCCACCAACGTTATCATTGTGGTATAAGCATCCAGGTAAGGGCAAATTTTATCGAAAGCATAATTTAATTAATAAGGTAAGGGGAAACATTACATATTTATTTATCGTACCAACGTTAAGGGAGATTAAAGGCTCGAGTACATAGCATATTTAATTTGACGGCCCAACGTGAGGCTCGAGACATTACAGTATATCCATTTGCTGACAGTAAAATATGGAGTTTGAGGGTTTCATAATTGTCTATTCAACCAAATAAGAGTTTTCCATAATAATTTTGGAAAATTGCTTGAAACATCTGCAGCTAAAGAGTTTGTAGCTGTAGACCACCGCACTTTATTTTCTGTTTCATTGTGGAAATAATTGACCCTCTAAAAAGACATAGTAATAATGAACAGTTTAGTACCCCCTGATTTGGCCACCATATTGGAAAAACCAGAAGAAGAAGTACGCCTTTATAAATTTTCGTACATTATTTGAATACTTGTGAAATCTTGATTTTATACAAATATAAATCGGTTTCATTTTATTTATTTTTCCGTTTTAACTTTTGAGACCTCCCCCCACCCATTTGAGAGACTCGTGAGCCTCCACTGTATAGACTAACGAAATAGTTGCAATAGTCAGTCACTCAAATAGTCTTTTCATGAAAACCACGAGAAATGATAGCGTCTTGACACAATTCGATATGTGTTTGTATGAAATCTGATATTTTCCAAATTAATTTGAGAAGCCTCTAAACCCTGGATTAACAATGAACATAATTTAAACCGAAATATTTAGCCTCCTAGTTAAGTGTTGCATTTTAGCACTTTGCATTTCTTAATGACAAGACTTTGGATAAGAATTCTTACGAACTAGGAAATTTACTAGTTTGTTAATTGATTAAAATCGGTTTAGCACTTTTAAAACAATAAATTATATTTATGTATAGTCATTACAAATTGTTTTTGATTTTTGATCATTAAATAATAATTATTATTGCATCATTTTAGTGAGATTTGAAGTAAATAAAAAAATTATTGATCTTGCTAATTAAGCTAGGTCTAACGATTACTTAAATCAACTAACCGATAAGTTGCTCAAATTGTTATGGAAATATTCGAACTGTAAGAGAAGGTTTTCGACAAAACGGTGCACTTTAATTTTAAATTGTTTTTGCAATTAATTGGTTCAGTAAAGTGAATTTTTAGTTCTAATTAAAACTTTCAGAGGCTCTGTGCACATTTTTAAGGGTTGGAAATAGATAATAAATTTCACACAGCTGATCGTTTTGAAATTAATTTATTATTACTTTATTTAGTAATTAGGGCCAGTTCGTGGTTTAAAATTTAAGCCGCGAGTGCCTTAATTCATGTTAGAATCGAGGAAATTGAAAGACTCTCGACTCAGCAGAAATAAACTATATTCTCTTTATTTTATTTTATTACTTAACAAATTATTTTAATTATGTTGAATAAACTCTTTGAAATTGAATGACGGTATTAGTTTAAGTCGCTACGACTTAATTCTTACGGCTGGCTTCCGCTTCCCGAAGTACCTTTAGTAATAATAATAACGGAAGAAAAATCTTAAAATTGGTTTATAAATTATAAAATTAGAGGTAAAATTTTTATCTCTCTTTCGTGGATTTTCATTCAACTGGAAATTTAAAATAAAAATAGTGAAAGTAACAAAAAACTTCGTTGTCGCTGTTCGTCAAATTTTCCTTTTAAATAACTTTAATTTCTAAGATAATTTATAGCAACTTCGAAAATTAATGTTCTAAGACCCATTACTGGTTTCTTCCTGGCATTTTATAGATTAATTAATTTTAGAGATTTTATTATTCTTCCTTTTTGCAAGAATAAACTAAATGCGTTAGTTGCAGGATATTCCATTTTAAATGCATCGAACCAAAAGCTTCCGTTTCATTAAAGGCTATTTCGACTTTTACTTTATTATTTACCAACCGCTTTTTTTTTGTACAAATACGTTTCCATATTTTCACGTTTTTGAAAAACTAAGTTTATTACATTTTTAACCCAAGTCCTGGGGCAATTTGTAAGCGGCACAACAGGATACATTACTTTGCTAGGCCATAACTCACAATGTGCATCTTTTACGTCCAAATAATTTTTGAATGCTAGCTAAATTTCGTTTTACGGCGGAGATTGTGAAAATTTTGTTGGCCGACAAGGAAATCAAATTTAACACGTCTACCTTTCAACTTTGACCGTCGTTTGGCACACGAGCTTGACGTGCTTAGATGCACCTGCATGTGGGTAATAATTCAGAGCTTTTGTGTGCCATAATGAAAGCGATTTTCTATTTTGTACTAAAAGTGGAAATGCAGCAAACCTAATAATTAAAAGTTATTTTAAAAATTCTAAATTATTCTTTATCCTCGGCGCCAATTCTAATTACTATGAGATACAATCGATAAACGTGTGTGAATTGCTGGAAGCACAACATAGAAGTAGTAATTGCGTTTTATTGAAATGATTCCGCATTTTTCAAGATGTAATCACGTATAATTAATTCAACAATTAATAATTACTTTAGTAAGTAAACATTTTTTCTTTAGGATACGATGTAGTCATAGTATATTTTCCGTGCATAATTATATTTTTCAAATAATTGATAATCAAGTTTAATTAAAAAAAATAGGTGACAATAAGAATCGTAAAACCAGAAGCACAAAAAACGAGACGAATCTGCGATGCTCTATGAGGCCGGTCACTTTTTGTATTCAAATGTTAAGTTACATAAGAATCTAAAAACATGATTTCCAATAAATAGTACCAACACAATTACATGTTTGAGTCGTTAATAATTTACATAACGGTTAAAAAATTAAATATTGTGTATAATTACAAAGATAATTAGTACACAATTCTATAATAAATATTTTAAAGAATCGATTTAAATAATTTATTACCAGAGCTTAAGGCTGATTTTAAAGAGTTGGTTTAACATCATAAAAACGATAAGGAAGTTTTTATTTGATTGATGAAAATCTATGCTTATCTGGATAAAAAAAATTGCTTTGGATACTCAAGAGCTGGTGCAATATGTAGTAGAGCAATTTGACGTCTCTCACACTAAAGGTGTCATTAAATTGTAATTATCGTTGTAAGCACTGCAGCTCAAGGGTATAACTCTCACGACATAGCAAGGGAAAAAAGGTAACCGTCCAGTGGAAAATGCATAAAAATAGCGGTGACAAATGCTTGCATTCGATGAACATAACAACCCAATTGGCTATGGATGGTAGGTAACGTGCAGAAAATTACACAGAGTTGAAAAAAGATTTAATATTGCGATTATGCGATTACGAGCATTGTGAGTAATGCGTGTCTTGCGGTGCATCCTGTGGATAAATTAATGTCATTCGTGTTCATTATATCTTTTATTTCATTGCACAACGCCTAAATCATCAAGGTAAGATGAAAAACTTAATTACTATTGCACATGATATTTATAACACAGAAAATTTTCCGATTTATGTTATTCGTGTTTTCGATACCAACATTGCAGTTCAACAAATAAGTAGTAACCACTTTGTTTATTTTATTTTTAATTTCCCATAAATATTTTAGCACCACAATCAATAAACCAAATCATTTTTATTTATAATCATAAATCATGATACCAATTTTTAATTCCACTTCTAATTTAAAAAACGGTCTTTCGGATTAAAAGAAAATGTGTGGAATTTGATAATTAAAAATCACAATTAACTAATTTTTTAATTTTAATTACTTAATTAAAAAATAATCTAAAGAATTTTCGAATTTAAATTTATGGCGACATTATTTTCTAAAACTCCATGATAAAAAGTTTATTGCAAATGAAAGTGTGGGAAATTCGAAATGTGGTCACATATTATTATTATTAATGATTCTTCGGCTGTCGGACTAAAAGATCCCACTGCACTTAAGCTTACATTGCTTTTTCTACTCCTGTCTTTGTACCAAGACTGGAAATTCACATTCAAAGAACACTCAAGTGTCATCATTCTCCCCGATTCTCACACAGTCTGTAGAGGAAGAGTCTCTTCCTTTACCCCAATTATAAATAGATAAATAAATACTCCTGTTAGCAATTTTATTTGTTTTCTGCTAAGTTGCAATATTATGAGTTTTTGACGGGTTCCTCAGTAAGAGCATTGATTATTTACAGTATGGTACCCTTAGATGGTAACTTATATAACTCTTGCTGTTTAATTGAAGATCCCACATAAGGGTTCCCTTCTTAGCTACGTGGTCGCGGTTTCATTTGCTTGTATGTCCTGGTGTCCCGGGACCCATTCCACAATGATAATATTCGGGGAAGCGTCAAGGGTAATTAGCGCCTGGAAGTCCATTAATAAATACTATATAAATTCTTGATGTGATCAGTCTTCTTTCGATTTAATTTAAGATATACAAGCAATATATTTACTCGACACATTCTATTAACTTCTATATAATGCAATTTTTCGTAATGTTCATTAAAATGTTAAATTAACTGATCTAGGCCCTTAAGGAGGGGGGGTTATAAGATGTAGCTATCTTAATAAATTTTCAAAAATTAACTATATAGACTACTAGCTGGCACGGGCGGCATCCGCCGCCCTTAGCCATCTAGACCCAGAATAGATCCGAGTAGGCCATAGTTGTTCGGCCTTCGGCCTCACAGGGGGAGGACCATAATAGATCCGCGAAGGCCATAGTTGTTCGGCCTCACAGAGAGAGGACCATGATAGATCCGCGAAGGCCATAGTTGTTCGGCCTTCGGCCTCACAGGGGGAAGACCATAATAGATCCGTGAAGGCCATAGTTGTTCGGCCTTCGGCCTCACAGGGCGAACCATAATAGATCCCTGAAGGCCATAGTTGTTCGGCCTTCGGCCTCACAGACCGGACCATAATAGATCCGTGAAGGCCATAGTTGTTCGGCCTTCGGCCTCACAGACCGGACCATAATAGATCGGTGAAGGCCATAATGTTTCGAATTAAAGCCGCCATCTGTTGACAGTATTTTCAGATTAATTTGTTAGTGGTTTTTTGTTAGTAGTTTTTTGTTAGTGGTTTGCATTGACTTGTGATTTGATTTTCGAAAAAAGCGAATAACTTTTTTCCCCGCCACAGTAAGCGAATAACTTTTTTCCCCGCCACTGACTGTACGTCAGATTAATTATTTGACAAATTAAATTTTTTGTCAAACTTGTGATTTGATTTTCGAAAAAAGCGAATAACTTTTTTCCCCGCTCGAAGTTCTTCTCCATTTTATAAAAAAAAACTGCGCCTGGAGCTACAAAATAACTGTGCAAAATTTGGTTTAGATCGGTCCACGGGTCTGGGAACGTATAGTGAACAAACAAACACGCAAACAAACAGATCTTCTCTTTTATATATAGACTATAGAGGCTTTTACCCACACAGGTAAATATTAAAAGAGGATGAATTTTAAACAGCTTTTACATTTTACCTCCCCCTTTTTGAGTTCCAAAAAATCTCTTGAGCTTTTGCAAACGTTTATTTACAGATGAAACTAGTTTTACCAGAAATCTTTCACTTCCACGAGTATTAGAAAGTCCTCATGAAATCGTCGTACGGAATTTTGAATTGTTTTAGGAATGCAGGAAAAAGAAAAGTAATTCCACTTAAATGTTAAAGTAACAAAAGTAATTTCCAGTTGCACCTTCGGTTAGACAGACATCGAACGGGCGTTTATTCAAAGTTACGCAAGTCACAGCAATATACAACAGAATGTACTAATACACTATATTATATTATGTATAGAAATTTTTCACTTCCAAGAGTCGACAACAAGAGAACAATTCCAGATATCATCACTACACTAAGATTATTTATTTAATATGTTTCTGTATGGATTATTTTCTCATTTATTTTGTATTATTCGGGCATTTTCCGCCCTGAGGTCCTGCATCAGCTGCGCGAGGCTGTGGGTAAATATTTAATTTTATTGAAAAAATTTATCATTTTTCTTGAATTTTTTGCACCCGATGATTTAACTTCAACAATCTGGCTCTCGTTAATTTGATTCTCTGGAAATTTTACTCCTTGGAAATTTTGTTGCTAATTTTGCTTCTTATTAGGTTATTCCTAATTCGAAATGGGACATTTTGACTTGGAGATATTTCAACAGCAGTGAATATTTCGAGTACAAATTATTGCTCGTTTATGCAGTACATTTTTTTAATGATTAATTTTTTTAAAGTTTTTTTTATTAATTTTAGTTAAATAAATTGTCAGGCTGTTGACGTTCTAGTGCATGATTGATGTGGCTGTGTGGCCTAAAGGCCGCACTATAACTTTTGTCTTTTGAACAACGCACGACAGAAAGGGTGGTTCAAATTTGAATTTTAAAAAATATTCAACATTGAATGCTGTAAATAAACTTTTTTTTTGATTTTAAACTACGATGAGTGAAATTACCGAGTGAAAGTTCTTGCTTCAGGGTTTTAAACTTCCGGTGATGACATTACAGGCAGTGAATTTTCCAATGAATGAAATTTCTAGGGAGTGAAGTTTTTGGAAGTCACATTACCAGGAGTAATCCACCTAGCGCGAATTTTTTCAACCCAAGTCAAACTTCGGTTTTCCTTTACCTCCAGAAAGTGTTTTTACTGGCTTATTACGGGCCCTGTGTATGTCAGAAACCCCCCTAATTAAAATCTAGTGGCGGTTTGCCGTAAAGGGCACAAGGGCTTGTACCCTACCACCCAAGACAATAATTTTGAATAAATACTTAATATGTAAATAAAAATATGGAAAAATTATAGTTTTCTATAATTTCCCATTGAAAAAATTAGATACTGGGGGATCTGGAATACCTAGCATATGGAAATTAAACAGTAAAATATTACAAAATGAATAGTGAGACTGTTTTACTTTTTTCCATACTTCCCGGTCTCTATTTTGCACTTTTTATTGTTGACTAGAGTGTTTAATTTGACAATGAAGAGTATTAATATTTTTAAAGTAAACACAAGGCGCTGGCGCTTCGGTAAGACTCGGTAAGCAGCCGAGACGCTGCAGAAAAAAAAGTACATTCCTAAAGCAAGGGGTTGCATGCAAGCCTAAACTTCTTATTTTATGTTCGCGTTTTAGAGAAAGTCACGAGCCGCCTCTTCCGCGTATTTTAGAACTTTGTTTTATAATAATCTCCTCTCCTATATAAGGCTGCATGTACACTTATGCAAATAAACGTTCCGAGACAAAACATTTTGTTTTATCTAAAAACATGATAGAACAAAACGTTTCGAGACAAAATGTTTTGTCTTGTCTCGTTCTCAAACCGTTTTGTTTCGCCTTGCAACGGCAAGACAAAACGTTTAGAGACAAAACAAAACGCTTTAAGACAAGACAAAACGTTTCGAGACAAGACAAAACATTTTGTCTCGAAACGTTTTGTTCTATCACGTTTTTAGATGAAACAAAATGCAATTTAATGCGACACAATGTTTTGTCTCATTGCATCAGTGTGCATGCAGCCTTCGGTATGCGATCGAACCGTTATCACACTTAGGGGACCTACAGGGGTTTCATTTTGAAGTAAAGTTACACCTCTATCGGTATGAAACCGGATACCTCGGTATTAACAGTCAACGCTAAGCTATGGCAGTCTCCAAAGGTGCCAAAAGTCTAATCCTAAAAATTGTCCAGTAACTAACTGCAATTTAGAAAAATTGCAATCGATCGATCATTTAATCTCATTAAACAAACTGGAATACGTAATCCATTTTGGATGTCACGAGAAGCAAACTCTCGATAAATATTTCTGATATTCCATTCAACTAACGTCGGGGTCGTGATTGAGTGACAGAAGTTGGTTAGTGCATCAGTTTTCAGGAAAGTGTGTTTCGTTGTGCACAAACCACACACGGTGTTAAGTTTACTGAAAATTTTGTATTATATTAATAATAATTACCGTTGTTGAACCGCAACGATAACAATGCACTCAGTCGACAGGGTCTTAAAGTTTGCACTATCTCGTGATATGCTGCTAAACCACACTATACTCGAGGCATTATAATTTAAATGCCGGGTACGTTACAGCGAAATTGGAATTGCATAAGCCCATACCACAACGTTAACGAACCGAAAATAGTTTTGACATTTTGTACGGTAGTTTGTCTAATGAATAAGAATTCACCTTAACACTGCATTTCCTAATACGAAACTTAATATTATTTTAACCAAATTTATTCATCATTCTCGTCTGAATTTTCAATAAATTAACATATTGAATTTTTGAAACAAACAAAATTTTTATAATGGGTTTCAAAAACGAAGATACGAGTAGTTTCGAATTTCATTTGATTTGGACAACAACTATTAAGTTGGAAATTTTATAACGAACTACAAACTTGCAAAAAATAAAATTAAGTCACTTACATAATACTGCGTGTCACATGTTGAGCGATTTGTGGAACCTGAAACCAAAAAAAAGAAAGTTAATCCGTGATTCTGAAAAAAAATTATTGATTTGGTCATTTGGAGGTGTAATTGTTTGTCAACTATCTGGAGTATTAACAAAAAAAATAAGCAAACAATAAAATGTACACAAATATAATTCATGAAAAACATAATTATTATTATTATACCGGGTGAATGTGGGTCGATATAATTGATACAAAAAGTTGTTCAAGGTTGAAAGACACCTTTTAGTTTTTCTATGATATAAAGCATGTTTGGTATCGCTGAACAGCATCTTTGTGTGAAAATGAGAATTTAAAATTCTAGTGAAATTTGAGAAAAAAATTAAAACGCTTTCTAACTACCCATTTCTTTTATGCAAGTCTGGAATGAAAACACAAAATAAAATACGATAAAGTTAAAACAAAAATGACACAAGTATAGAAGCTAGTGGAAAATGATGGTCCATGAATACAGATAGAGCCTTAGAGATATCCGAGGTTAGATGAAACTTTGCAGCTTTTGCACTATAAAAGGTTGTATTATAAAATCTTTGCACACGGGAGCCAAAATATTAATATTATGCAGCTCGCCTGGGCAAATATTTCCTGGGTTCGATATATTGGATGAGACATTAGAAAATTTACGATCAAGACAAAAGAATGACAAAGATAACAGGAAATGCGTTTACTTGAAGGGTAGAATACGTAAATTTAGGTCAGGGGACGACCTACATCTGTGCAAAGGCGTCGATTTGCGCCGAGACGCATTGCGGGGGAAGATGTTTAAATGTGCAGTGGTGGGGTTGCGTCTGTTTCAGGAGACGGGTGTGCAACGATGCATTGGGAAGTAAGGGACAGACAAAACATTATCGATCGCTCCAAAAATATCACACATTTCCACCTCGAGATGCGTTTTCCAAATTTTGCGATAGACGCTACTTAAAAAACACATCGAACCGCCTTTTCTAATTCTCAAGAAAACTAATTTCGGGTGTTTAGGAAAGCAGATGAGTTCTAATTTTTAAAATTGGATGAAATTAAGGAAGATTAACAAACGTTGCGTAGTAAAATTGAGCGGCGCCGGTCTGCATTGTCCAGACATTGATCGATGTGCGTCTTGGGCGTCGCAGCTCACCGTCTGCCCGAACCACCACACTACGTCCTTTGTTAACCCCAAAAAACTTTGCCTCGCAGCTTCAACTTAATCATCGAATGCATTCACAAAGAAATTCAGCCATTTATTTTAACCAACATTAAAGTTACAAAAAGTACTAATTTTTCAAAATAAAAATTGTCAGACTAAAATTCACTTAAACGAAATTGATGAAATAATCACCATCAGTTTGTTTTATTACAACATGTCTTTGATTTCCGGTTTGGTAAAATTAAATTACCGAGTTTAAAAAAGTGGTTGCATTTGGCTAATTAAAAATGTTAACGAATCTTTTGCCATTAAAATCGGTCAAGTTTTCACAAAAAGCGATGACAAAAAATGGACAACAGTTTTCTGCTAAATTATAGGTACAAAAAGTTATCTGCTTTTTATTATGCACATGGAGAGAACCGTATTATTTGAAAACTTATCGAGCGTCATAAAAATTCTCCGAGCAAGTTCTGTAAAGTTTCTTTTCTAGAAGAATGTTGATGTTGTGCGTATTTTCTCAATAGAAAATGAATATCCAAAGGCACTTGATTTAAAATTTTAATAGCAGAGTATTAGTTTGGTATTGATGACTGTGAATTATGTGAGAAGGGATCGATGAACGAGTTCTTTACGTCTCGAACATCGCTTGGCACGCAGAAAACTCGTGCATTCGACTTCGTGATTGAAAAATGTGCACACAACCATGCAAATATTAAAAATAAAAATTTTTACGTTAACGAGTTGTCAACTTACATTTTATGAAATACGATGGAGAGATTTTCGGAAAAAACGTTTCTTCCATTCGGAATGCAAACTTGAGGAACGTGACACAACGCGTGATCGAGTAGATTACGAGGTTTCACGGTGACCTTTTCGCAATTACAAAGGTTTTCACATTTGGAGTCGAATTTTCTTTTGCAATTCATGCAGGTGTTGAACAAATAATGTATCTGCGGAGTTTTAAAATGAATAACGTAATAGGTATATCTACGTGGAGCAACAAAGTTTTAAAACGTTAGTTTTGTACAAAAAACGAAACATTTTGTATGCTTCCATTTGTTGTGTGCAACTGAAACATGTTCATGTCATAAGTCAAAATGTACATAAAGCGAGTTGAAAGCTGTTCGGATGTAATATGCACTTCGAAAATAAACAACTTGTACGTAAGGTAGCTTTTCAAAAGTCGTGTTTACCTAATATTAATGCTTTCACATCCACATTCAAACAACAAAAAAAACGGAAAATTGTTTAAGATGTATTGAAAAAAAATAAAATAAAAATAATTAATAAGCGAAGCCACTCGTGGGTTAATTATACAATGCGAGTCATAAGTTGCATGTTGAAAACCCTTAAATTAATTATCGTGTTTAACTTTTCATATGCTAGAATTAAAAAAAAAAAAGTTAGACAACCACTTAACCGCATGTGATATACAGGGTGATCAAGATACCATTTCATTCACACCCGTCCCTAAAATATCTTCATAATTTCTCAATTTAACAAAATTTTTATATGGATGGAGTGAAAATACATCACTTGCAGTAATAATACCATATTATTACGACTAAAGACGTTTAATATGGTAAGCATTAACACACCTTGAGCTATCAAGTGCCGCTTTATGGGTATTTTTTTACCGTTTAAAGAGATGCTGTTAATAATGTGTAATTGGGAAAATTACACTTATCATACGTATAAAAAGTCGGATAATATGCCCAAGTTAAGGCCTCGACTTTCAAGACGGTCGGTTTTATTACAGACACACGATTGTTAAGAATCAGTGCTGTACTTATCCATTTGGAGGCCTTAGGTGCAAAATTATTTTGAGCTCCCAACTGTTGTAAGAATAAGATTAATGAGTACAACTGAAAAAATGCAATAATTACATAATAAAATCTATATTAATTATACCAGTAACTTATGTACGCCACTATTCCAGATAGATATCTTGTTTATAGTGTTAGTTGAAAATTTAGTTAAAGTATCATTATATCGAACATATTAGTGAGTTATAGTGATTACCAAACAGAAAAACTAACAAACTAACTGTGAGAGTGTTATCCCCAGCGGAAATTTAAAATTGAGAAAATTCAAAGTGAGGTTATAATGTGAACAACAAATGAAATATGCTTCGGACACCGCCCAAGAGCGATAGATAATACACCCCAACTGGTGGAATCACGTGGCGGAGAAACATGGACAAATCACCAGCATGCAACAATGCCTACGAATAACCCCGCTTATCTTGTCCAAACCCCACAATTGGTACAACAAACTCCAGGACCTTACCTGCCCCAGATTCCACAGACAATCCCATTAGTTTATTATAGTCAAAACTATCAACTGAGCCTACAGTATCCGGTCCAGAAAGATCTCTCGAAACAAGGTACGTCACTTGCTAACCCCCCACAAATAGCAAATCAAAGTCAAGAAGAATCTAGAAATAATCCAATACCAGGTACATCAACGCAATATATTCCACCACAATATCAATATGCACCCATAGGAGACTTCCCACCGTTGCTTCAGCCAAGTGGATGGACAACTCAAGAAAATCGTAAAAAAAGAATTAGGAGCCCTGACCATGGCTATAGAAGTTATAAACAGAAAAAGGTAAGCGATTACTGGTTAAATTCTCCTATCCAAACACAAAATAAGTTTGCGCCGCTGTCAGATAGCGCTGAAGAACAAACTGAAGACCTTACTGTAAAGTCAACCGAACCTTCACCACCACCAATCTTTGTCGAAGGTGTAAAAAATATACTACCACTTGCGGAATTA
Organism: Podabrus alpinus; assembly: GCA_932274525.1. NCBI lineage: Eukaryota > Metazoa > Arthropoda > Insecta > Coleoptera > Cantharidae > Podabrus > Podabrus alpinus. Next base: position 95,613,975 of record OW026453.1, on the reverse strand, counting down.
CTGGAAACAGTGATGGCAAAGGACAGGTACACCTTTAAAACTTTAAAAAGCGAGCAGGTTAAAATATTGCCAAAAACTGGGGAAGATTACACTAATATTGTTAAGCAACTAAAAGCAAAGAACACAGACTTCCATACTTATAAACCTAAGCAGGAACGAAACTTTCGAGTGGTATTGAAGGGCCTGCATCACTCATCAGATACTGAACAACTAAAAATCGAGCTGGAGAAATTGGGACACTCAGTTAGTAACATTAGCAACATAAAACACCGAATCAATAAATTTGCACTCCCAATGTTCTACGTTGAAATTAAACAAAAAGACAACAATAAAAAGGTTTATAAGATTAAGCGCCTTATGAATTCCATTATAGAATTCGAAGCACCCCATACAAGGAGAGAAATACCGCAATACGCAAAACGTCAACGTTTTGGGCATACCAAGAACTTCTGTCACAAACCTCCAAGATGTGTCAAGTGCACGGGTAATAACTCGACAAATGATTGTCCAAGAAAAGAAAAAACTCCGAAGTAAAATGCGTTAACTGTTGAGGGGCACATCCTGCAAACTATCGAGGATGCTTAGTGCACAAACAACTGCAACAGCGTTTGTATCCAGCCTTGCGAGAAAGAAAAATCTCAGATGGAAATCAAAACAACATCCAACACCTAGTAACTCCACCGCAACTGGTACAACCAGGAATAACGTACGCACAACAAGCAAACCAACCTGCACACAACCAATTCATAAATTACCCGAACCAGATCAACCAAGCCATCCCAATACAGCAATCAGATGACATTAAAGAGCTCAAAATCATGATGAAACAATTAATGGAGCAAATGGGGACAGTGTTAAATCTACTGACAACTGTAGTCAGTAAAATGGCTTAATGGCTGAAATACTTAAAATAGCAACATGGAACGCCAACGGCTTGTGCCAACATGCACAAGAAGTTAAGATATTTCTGCAAACTCATAAAATAGACATCTTATTAGTCTCTGAAACTCACTTTACAGCAAAAAGCCACTTAAAAATACCAAATTTCCTAGTATACAGCACTCAACACCCGGATGGAAAAGCATACGGATTTTGAATTGGAAAAATACCAACATGGCTATCTCCAAGCAACTAGCGTAGCTGTGGAAAATTGCATTGGTAACCTAACAATTTCGGCAATTTACTGCCCTCCTAAGCACAATAACAAAAAACAACAATATGAACACTTTTTCAGTACACTCGGGAATAGATTTATTGCTGGTGGCGATTACAACGCCAAGCATACGCACTGGGGCTCAAGTTGCATAACGACAAAAGGTAGAGAACTGTATGCGGCAATGACGAGCAATGGAATGTCTAGTCTATCATCAGGACAACCCACATATTGGCCAAGCGACCAAGCAAAAATGCCCGATCTAATCGACTTTTACGTGGAAAAAGGTTTAAATAACAAACAACTTAAAGTTGAGTCGTCACTGGATCTCACATCCGACCATACACCTGTTCTACTAACAATACACACAAAAAGGCTGCTCAAAGTAAAACAACCAACACTGTTTAATAAAAAAACTAACTGGGATTCATTCAGAATGGAATTAGACAAGCAAATTAAACTGAACATCCCATTGAAATCAGAAGAAGATCTTGAGATTGCAGTTCAACACTTAACTGAAGCTATCCAAAGTGCAGCATGGCAAGCTACACCCGAACAAAGCGAAACGTACATCGAAGAGTCGTGCCCAATGTCAGTCAAACAGCTAATCGCTGAGAAACAAAAACTACGCAAACAATGGCAAACCTCAAGAACACCAGAAAATAAAGAAAAACTTAACAAAGCCGCAAAAAAACTAAAAATGCTTCTCCTGCAAATTAAGAATCAATCTTTTCAAGAATATCTTGGTAATTTATCAAGTTCCAAAGCAAATGATTACTCACTCTGGAAGGCCTCAAGACGACTTAAGCACCCACAAGAGGCAGTGCCACCTGTCAGAGACGACCAAGGCAAATGGGCTCGAAGCGATACGGAAAAAGCACATGTATTTGCAAAACATCTTTTCAGCGTGTTCAAACCATTTCCATCATCAATATCACCAACAGAAGATATGAATATACACAGTTACTTGAATGCACCATTACAAAAATTGGATTTACCAATAAAAAGCTTCAAACTACAAGAGGTCAAACAAGTAATCTCATATGAAATAAATCCCAAGAAAGCTCCTGGCTTTGATTTGATAACTGGCAAAGTGCTACAAGAGGCAACACCCAAGTGCCTAAAAATGATTACATTCATCTATAATGCAATCTTAAGACTACAACTCTTTCCTAGTCAATGTAAAGTCGCACAAATTATTCTTATACAAAAACCAGGAAAAAAGCCAGAAGAAGTCACTTCATATCGACCAATAAGCTTATTGCCAATTCTAGGAAAGATCTTCGAAAAACTACTCCTCAAACGATTAAAAGCAATACTGGAAGAAAGATCACTTGTTCCAAACCATCAGTTCGGTTTTAGAAGCCGGCATAGCACAGTTGAACAGGTCCATAGAATAATGAAACAAATCAGCAACGATTTAGAGTGCAAGAGGTATTGCTCTGCGGCATTTTTTGGATGTGAGCCAGGCTTTCGACAAGGTGTGGCATGATGACTTGTGCTACAAATTGAAAAAGAACTTACCACATAGTTATTATCAATTACTAAAATCCTATTTACACGATAGACACTTCTTGGTTAAGTATGGAGAGGAGTACACCGATCTATATCCAATCCATTCAGGCGTGCCGCAGGGCAGTGTTTTGGGCCCAATCTTGTATTTGCTATACACTGTGGATCTCCCAACATCTACAACAACGACGGTAGCAACCTTCGCCGACGATGCCTCAATACTCTCCTCACACAATGATCCGGAAACAGCCTCAAGAAATTTACAAAAAAGTCTTAATGAAATTCAAAAATGGCTTAAATTATGGAGGATAAAGGCTAATGAAGCAAAGTCCACACATGTTACCTTTACCATGAGAAGAGGCACCTGTCCACCGGTAACCCTGAACAATTGCGCACTGCCCCAGGCCGAGGATGCAAAGTACCTGGGAATGCATATAGACAGAAGACTCACTTAGCGCAAGCATATATTCAACAAAAGAAAGCAGCTTGGAATGAAGCATAGACAAATGTACTGGATGATGAGCAGACATTCCCAATTAAGTCTAGAGAATAAAATACTAATATATAAAGTAATATTAAAACCAATATGGACTTATGGTATTCAGCTTTGGGGAACTGCGAGCCTATCCAACATAGAGATTCTCCAAAGATTCCAAAATAAGATGCTCCGTACAATTACTGCAGCACCATGGTATGTGCCAAATGAGATAATCCACCGTGACTTGCAAATTCCCACGATATACGACGAAATTAAAAACCACATTATCAAATATCAAGATCGACTAAACTCGCATCCAAACGAGCTGGCCAATGGTCTGCTAAACAATCATAACGAAATCCGAAGATTGAAACGCTTCAAGCCAACAGATCTACTCACACGTTTTAATTAACTGCTCAGTTCTGAACGAATAAATTAATACTTTACTGTGTATTGCACTTATGTTAATAGAATACTAGGTTGAATTGAATGAGAGCATTCACTGGAATCTTCTCAACATGTCAAATATAAAGCCAAAACATTTACTTATTGTTTGTAATATTAAACAGATTGTAAATATTAATGGAAAATAAAAAATTATACCATTTCTTTTAATTACAAATTAAGCTTCACCCTTAATTCATTAACCCATTTTGACGAAGACAAAAACATTACTGTCGAAAGCGTATAAATTAATTTGAATTGAATTGTTTCCTTAGCTTATTAAATTTTAAAATTTAATTTTATAACTTTCACGAGTTAATAATTTGATGATAGATATTACTAATTTAATTAATATCAATAATTGCATATAAAATTAGTCAATTGCAGTTATGATTGATTTAACCATTAGCTGTAGCCTACTGGGTGTTTAAGTAAAAAAACAGTCAATGCAATATTTAATGTAAGTATATTTCAATAAAACTTCTATATCACATCATAGAGCTTACTATATATTTAGGTATAGTTTGTTTCACTTTAATCTGAATTAAAAAAAGTCATAGTATCAAATTATGTTGATATAAAAATGTACGAACTATAAACAAAACATAATATATAGAGATAAGGTTAATTATTTTAATCTGGCGCCAGCCTTTAGCAATGCATAATATGCTGTTTTGATTGACGCGATAATCTTATCTCTATATTTATTATGTCTCGTCACATAGTTCGTACATTTTTATATCAACATAATTTGATACTATGACTTTTTTTAATTCAGTTTAAAGTGAAACAAACTATACCTACTAATGGATCCTGATAACTACCGTTAGCTATCATTGCTCCTTTTGCGTTTATTGAAGAGAATCCTGAAGAATCAATTTAGTGAATATTTCGAAATGGAGAGATTTTTATCGAAAAGTCAGTTTGACTTCATAGCTGGATATTCTACAATGGATGCAATAATGAAGCTTATTTGCACTATAATAAATTAAACTGTTGTAAGGTGACAACCATTTGATATCCCCCCTTCATGGTATCAAGCAGCACCCTATTTTTTCTAATGGAAGGACACAAAATTTCAAGAAAAATTTACTTTATTTAATTCCAAAGAAGCTTTTTAATGCAAAAATGTTTCTGTGTGACCAAGAAAAGTAAAGCAGCATTATAACACGTTTTTTAATGTTTTACCACCTGACCTGTATATGCTCAGACCCCCTCACCCCGGTCTTTGCCATCAATTTTTAGAACCTCTATTGTAGTTGCGGCTCCTTTATGTGGCTTATAAGACTTTATTTACAAGTAGTATTATAAATATTATGAAAAAATTAAGGGTTGATTTATGAACTTCTTTCTTGTCAGCTAAATAGTTTTAAAAACTTTTTGTTTTCCTAAGTCTTTTCAAGAAGGGCTTGGACTGCTCAATATTTTGGTGTGGAAATGCTATAACCGTCTTCGATAATGATGGGTGTAGGAATTACAACGGAAAAAAATGATTTGCAAGAACAGTAAAAATAAAAAGACTTCAGTTGATCAGCCAGCCGACGTCGTGCCTGTGCTCTCTTCATCAAAATTTGTATCTGAGAACTTTTAAACTTCTTCACCGGAATTATAGTGAACAGAGTCGAAGGTTTTTTGTATTTTATAATCTTAATATAAGTACTATTCACATGATTCTCAGAATCAATTTTTAGTTCTTAATTAAGAGATAGTACCAAGCTGAGAATTTTACATTGAGCTGAAGTCTTATTATTTCCTAGTAATTAAATGTGTACCGAATCTGATGTGTAAATTTTTAGACAAATAAAAGTGGTGACATGTAAGGATAGTAAGGATACCAAGTCCATTACTGCTTAGAATATCATCAATTTGTGTAAATACTACAATTATTTGAAGACAATGAACTTTTTATTAGTTGGTTTGCAGTGTAATTTTGATCGATTGAATGAAAAAGCAGTGGCGTAACTAGGTCATGCAATCGATACGGTGCATCGGAGTCTCTGCTTGATTTGCCATTTTTAATAAAATGGTAATATTTAATTACCCCCTCCCCCGCGAATACAAAGAACAAACCAAATAAGATTATAATACGAAATCGTCATTAGAAAGTTTTGAAATCCGATTAATTTTATGATCAAGAGTAACTTGGAACTGTCAATAAAATTTTATTCTAAAGCGTAATTCCAAGTTCTTTGAAAGGTTTTAAATATAAAAGCACTCATTTACTTAAAAGTAGGAAAAGCCATTTTCATTTAATGACTGATTTACAATAAAACAGATTTACGATCGGTTCGTCAGCCGGAGGTAAAATAAATTTTGTTGTGCAAATAGCAATGCAAATTATTAATTTTTTCTTATAATTTTTAAGCGGTGGTCATGTGGCTAATTTTCAAAAAATCATTAATATTAGGCTAATTTAAAATTCCTTTGTTAAATTAATATAAAATATGCTGATATGCAAAGTAGGTAATCAGCAAAGACTCGGGCGAGCGTTTGGTAATTTAAAAATAAGAAGCGTAAATAATCCGATTAATTATCAAAGTATTAATTGGGCGAGATACGTAAAAGCCATTGTTTTCCCACTGTGTGCCTGTGCTGCGATTCGAATTTTTTAGTCATCATCAAGTAATAGCAACTTACACATCAGATAATGCAAGTAGAGCGAGAAGACTAAAGAACAATAATCAGCAAAGCTCGTGCATCGTTTGGATGCTGCACTTGAGGTCGTGCATATCCAATTTTTTAAATTTTCTAACATGAAACGAAACGCATTCTTCTTCAGCTTCAGTTTCTTACAACAATTCGAGTCGATCGTCAAATTTTAAAACAAATCCCGTGATTGATGATAAGGGAGTTTTTTAAAAGGATTTAGGTCAAACAGGTTGTAAATTTAAGGAAGTTACGATGCAAAAAGATAACATGAAAACTTAATTTGAAAATATCTTTAAGCATTGCAATAAAATGAAATGATGCGTTCATTCTTGATCCAATCGCGTAGACTCGATTCGAAATTGTCCCACCTTTCTCGTGGCAGGCGATTTCTCTATCTTACCAACGCGAGTCTCGTTGCATTTCTAACTTCAACGTATCACATTATGGCCCCTGTCCTAATAATTTCGAGGGTTGCTAAGCTCGATCCCTTCTCAAACCTAATCCCTACTTCGGATGCAGTCCAATCACCATCACTTGCAGAAATGCCCTTTAGCGACGAGATATTCGTCGGGCTAGCGGTTACGGTTGATGGCACTTGCTAGTTAAGGTGCCGGAATAATGTCTGCCTTCAGCTTCAGAGGATAAATTGCATCAATAGAGTAGATGCAGTGGTTGCATCGTTAACCCTAAAGGATATCGCTCAAATAACTTGAAGCACAAAATTAAATTACTCTAGCTTTGACCCTAATTACTTTCTTGCTTTCGTAGAGGTACTAAAAACTTCACCCTAAGAAAAACATCTTGCAAATTATCTAATTACATGTTCGACGCATACTTAAAAAACTACATAAGCTGCAGGTGCTAAAAATGCATCTTTTACTAATGTAAGTGTTCAACGTCGAACTGACGAGTAAATTAATAACATCTCCAACTATTTCAGGAATTTGAATTTGCTTCATATTCTCATCAGCATCTCAACGAAAATCGCTGCTGTTACAAAATTTCCAATAGTTTAGATGCTCGCCAGCAAGTTCTACGCTAAATTGGCTTAAACAATTTAGCCAGTCGACGCTGACGCTGTCGGGTTCGGAGCAACCTCTATTCCTACGACTTTGCTATTTTTATTTAAGAAAAAAAGAAAATCCAATTAAAAACTATTCGAGTGTATTAACTAATAAGATAAGGCGCTGATTATTTAACACACACATGACGTGTCGGAATGCGTAGATAATCATATTAATGTGCACTTATATGTCACCCATTTTATCCAAGTTATTGAAGGCGACCATTCGGCTGTGACTTATAAAACAAAGGCGTGTTTAATTTTAGCAAAAGATAGTTTCACCTCAAATTAGTTAATTAATTAACATTTACAACGTTGAAATATTAATTCGTGGTAATAATTTTCTATTTGCTTGCGTATGTTGCACCATAAGCTTACTGCAGTTCATAGAAGTTGCTTTACAAATACATAGATTCCAGGTTTTAGTATCGGGCTTTCTGCAATTTCATTAATTGAACAAGCGTTGCTTAATTGAATCCCAAAGTTGTAAAATTAATGTGAGATTGCGTTTATGATTCCTCGCCGTCCATATGTTTGTCAATAATGTGCCGGTTGATATTAGTTTCGAGTTGTTACTTCGTCGAACGTTACATTACAATGCAACTTACTGTATAATATAATTTAAATTCCATTTTAAATATAATTTTACTACTGGTATATCGGAGAGCATACCGGTCTTATTTGCAATCAGAAAATGTTTACACAAATTTAATTAGAGAAGCTATAAAGGTGCTTATTAAGTCAATATTTAATTAAATGGATAATCAAAACGTTATACTATTTATTTTGGTTTAGCTCGCTAGCTCCATCACAAAGAAAAGGTTACTGCAGTGCTATCTAGGTATACAGAAGCAGGTGGACTTCCACCAAAATAAGGGTGCAAACAATTCGTGCAGTCTCCTTATGACGACGGCCTTTTAGTTATCAGTTCTTTCATTATACTTGTGTATAGTCAAAGCAGTAGTGGCTCGTGACTTTTTTCAATAGAAGGGCATACAATTTATTTTTGTAATATACAAAGACCCCGACTGCTTACAGAGTTATTTCTAAACGACAGGGTTTATATTAATACTATTCCCATTGTCAAACTGAATACTAAAATCAAAAATTAGAATCCGGGGGTCTGCGGGGTATGGAATACTCCCCAGCACAACATCTTAGCTAAAAGAAGTAAAGCAGTTTTAACGGTCGACATAAAATTTAAGTAAAAGGAAAATGATAAATGTACTGATTTACTTAAAAGTATTATTTTTGGGTAGTTGTTTTCCGGAGGGAACGCGCTCTTGTGTCGTTTTGGTCAAGCCGCCACTGAGTTAAACAGATACAAGATATAAAAAAAACTGAATATTTTTCAAAAATTTGAATACGGCGACACCGCATGCAATTTTTTTTTAACTTAATAATATTTGAATGAAAGAAACAAAATGGAAAAATTTTAAGGCAGAAGGAACTTTTTGTTAAAATGGACAAGCAAAAAAGGAGGAACAATTACCTAATAAAATCCGTTGAAAAATCGCAGAAGACCTAGTTTGGATTTGTTTTTATCAAGATGTGCCCAATTTTCTTATATTATTAATAGTTCAGGTAAGGAAGCCAAAAAACTGGCCAGTTTGCAAAAAAAATCCAGGCAAGCTAAAATTTTGCAGACATGTCGTGTATTCGTATTTGAGTGCGCTAATGAATATCCAAAAGTTTTTCGCGCAGTTTTCCAATTTTACGGGAAATTCTCATCAGATTGAAATTGCAGAATACAAAATTCTCGACAAAGTATATTTTTAAATTTATCTACATAAGTTATACTATTCCTGAAATAAAAATCAAGTTCAGACAGACGAAATGCGTTTAATTTTAATAAATTAAAATTAGAAGAAAGTTTTTGAATAATTCTTCAAATAATTTACTTCTAATTCTATTCCGAATAAAATGTTATTATGTTTTATATTCGTCGTCCGAAGTGAATTCTGCATGCCTTATTTTATAGAGAATTTTATGCCCTTTAACTTTAGTTTGATGATAATTTGCAAACTAATAATGTATAACAAGCCTGGACTATAAGGGTATAAAACTAACAATAAAATATAAACGTTGATTAAAAATTGCATGTATACATCGGGTTTTACAACGATCTAGACATCTTCCCATTACAGATTACAATAATAATAAGTATATAAATAATACATAATTCATAATCATGGAAGACTATAGTGTTCCGAGGAATACCGGTTAAGAACCACTGTTCTAGACAAATATTATGTTCTCCGGAATTATTTTTTCCCACGACGCGACGCTTCTGTTTTTTTTTTCCTGTTTCCCCATTGGGTTAAACCACCCAACGGGGGAGTATACTCTGCTATTGGATACAGACCTAAACTTAAAACTAATTAATTAACATGTAATCAATGTAATACAAACGCAAACTTATAACTAGGGAAAAATGGTAACACTTATTTGGTAGAACTATTAAAACTAAAAATTGATAAAACATGGTAATGAGAACAAATAATTACACAAACACATATTAAGGCAAGAGATTGACTGTCCCTGCCCTGTATGTGTTTAGTGTTGGTGTTTTTGTAGAGATTTGTAGAGATTAGTCAAGGTGTGAGCCATGGCCAGAACGAGAGAATGAAAGATAAGAAAAACAAAACCGGGTTTGAGCATACAATGGCCCTTCAATATTCGATGTTGGTATGAGCTCAAGCTCAGGGTGGAGTATTAAAATCTTTAAGTGTTGAAATTATATGCTTTATGAAGGTGGTGAAAGAGATAACTAAGGAAGGATGTTTAAGAATTTGAAGGAGGTCGAGTGGGGAAACTGAGTAGAAATTACAGAGAGTAAGATGGTTAAAACGGGAAGATACATAGCGTGGGCAATCGGACAACAAATGTTGTAGAGTTTGTCTACTCCTTGAATCGCAAGGACACACATCAGTAGGGCAGATCTTAAATCTAAATAGATACTCGCGCGAATACGAATGTCCCGTCAATATCTGCGTCAATTCCAAAGAGGTGTCGAAGGCACCTCGGAACAGTCGAACATCTTGCAGTGTAGGTAAGTACTGCCGGGTGGTTGAACCTTGAACGGCATTAATGTACTCAGAATTCCAAGTACTTGCCAGTTCAAGGCGAATCACCCTTCTTGCGTAACTCAGAGGGAACTGGGTGTATGCCAGGCGACTGTGCGACACGGCCGCATCTTTGGCACATAAATCTGCAACCTCGTTCCCTCCTATACCACAATGAGCCTTTACCCACACGAACTTGATGGTCAACTCGTTCCTCAGACGGAGAAGAGAACGATGGATGGAAGTGACCAGGGGTGAAGTAAAGCTTCTGTCGCTGATGGAAACAAGCGAAGATAGGCTGTCGGAGAGGATACACGCTGAGTGCAAACGCTTCTGTTAAGAAGCATAATGACTAAGAAAAAGAAGATACTTCTTTCAATTTTTATAAGATTAAAGAAAAAAATAAAACTTTGGGGTCGGATTACCTAACCCTGGCAACTCCAAATAAATTGAAAATTAAGGAGGGTATAATCCATCGTCAAAACCTACCCTTACGGGGCGCCCCTCCGCTCCGCCCCGGGTTGCACCCCTCCAGGGCGGTTTTGACTCTGGTTACTAGGCTAAACATACGAGAAGGCGCCACATATCAAGAAAACCGGGATAAATAAAAACCGGGAGCTTAGAGACCCTTGAAATAGCATTAAAAAGTATAGTTGCGGTATGGGGCAGTAAACTATTACGTTTCACCCCAAAAAAATCGCGTAAAAACAAAAAATAATCGATGTTACATGTACGACGGTCGAGCTGCATCTGCCGATGCCGGTGCGAAATATTCTAAGTGTTAGAGTATATCATAGCGCACGTACCGTCAACAGAATGGAGCGACGCGCGGGAATCTCACTAATTTTACATGTAAATTTGCAAACTTAAATTTCGATTTACTCAAAATTTTGATATCTTCGCTTGTTAAAATTATGTTATTATACTATATAAACCTTCCTCTTTGCAATAGGAAATTTTCAATTTATTTGGAGTTGCCAGGGTTAGGTAATCCTCACCAAACTTTGTTATTAATTATAGCAGATTAAAATTGAAGGATATAAAATGTTTTCCAGGCAGGAAGGTGAAAAAATGCTTCGGATTTTCAAATAAATCCGGTCAAGCTAAAGTTTTGAAAAAAATAAAATTCGCACAAAAAAGAGCTTTTCAAAGTTTAATCATACTAGTCCTGAAATTAAAAGCAATTCCTGAAAGCTGAAATGCATTTTATTTTAAAAAATTGAATTTGGAAAAAAGTTTTTGAATAATTCGTAGGTGCTACCCGAACTGCACCACGGCTTATCAGGGGTCATTTCTTGTACCCAGGTAAATGTAATCCCTTGACCGAACTGCACCACGGTCAAATGTCGTTCCGTAATCGCTTTACCGAATTGCACCACGAGCAAACCGAGCAGGTATCACAAGCAAACAGATAATATAAAGAAATAAATACACAAATATCTAAATTCTTTGCAATTTAAATTTCGAGTTTAATATATTAATTCATATTATATTATACAGGGTCGGAGCAGGTATTCATAAAATAATAACCCAAAACAGTGAAAAAATAAAAATTTTTTTTTCCTTCGAATTTTGGGGTGTGCATTGGGGCTTGGCCAGAATTATGAGCATCAAAAAACCTACCCTCCGATGCTCCGCATCTCCGGGCGGTTTTTCGTGCTCAGAGCTGCTACGCAGCAGAGCTAAACATACGAGAGGCGCGACAGATCAAGAAAACCGGGATAAATGCAATCGGGATGTGAGAGACCCTCGAAATAGCATTAAAAAGTATAGTTGCGGTATGGGGCAGTAAACTATTACGTTTCAACTCATTCATTTAAACTCCAGCATTGTGCTTTAACTTTTAACAATAAAACCACCTTACCTAAAATATTACAATAGAGGTGGTGCAATTCGGACGACCGACCCTTGGTGAGGTGTTTACCTGAAATTACGGTGGTGCAATTCGGGTAGGAGATTTGTGAACTAATCTTTTCGTGGTGCAATTCGGGTGCTCCGAATTCGTATTCCGAATAATATTTTCTTACATGTCATCTTCATCATCTGAAGTGAATTCTGAAATATGTATTTGAAATATACAGAAATATTAAGTAAAGAATGGATATTGAACTAAACTACAATATTATTATTATTGAACGTCTATTTTTGATTTTCGTTTGTTTTATTTTCTCTTTTGTTTGTAAATATTGTTTACTTCAGAAATAACGGCTTCTGTACACATTATAATATGTTAAATAAGTAATAAGTCAATTATGACCAATATCCTAATAGTTCAATTAAAATAATACTTAAATCTGCATAATCTAAACTAAAAAAAAATTTAACAACTATTCACCTGAAGAAATATTAAAAATAGTTTATGGTTTATGTGCGCTTGACAACATAAACAAAATTTATTGCTGATGTCTAGAATTGAAACGACAAAATATCCTGATTAAGACTAACACTAATAATGTTACAAAAAAAATAACAGAAAAATGTGCTTTATCTCTTATTTCTTAAACGTAAAATAACCGGAAAACTATGAGGAAGAAACTCGAAGTAAATGTAAAAAAGTATAAAATGGCTTACTAAAATACAGGGTGTTCCATCTAAAACAATTGAGTTTTGATATTACTATTGAAATCTCACTGAAATCACTGAAAATATGATAGTTAAGAAATGGTGCGCCACGGGCAATTTCCTTACTTAAGCAAATCTCGGTTTCTGTAGACCAGAAGAAAATCGTTGGAAAGCCGGATCCGGTCTGTAACTTGGGGACGCAGGGTTTGAATTCTTGCAAACAAGGTTAAGCTAACAAACTAAATTATTTAGTGTAATTACCACCATAATTACAGAGCAAATTAATCATAAAAAAATAAATATAAACTAAAATTTAGAGTTGTTCTAATAATATTAATAATGACATTTTACACCAAAATCTAAAAGAAAGGCGTAAAAATTTCCATCAAGAGGCATAAAAACACTATTATATGAAAAACTTGATGACACTGCCATTGGTTATTGATTGATAAGTGGTAATATGACATTTTTTCGTTGTTTGATCCTTTGTACAGTAGCTACCTACCGATTAGTGCAATTATGTAGGTCGAGATAAAATCGTAAAAATAAAATAAGCATTAAAACATTATGAAAAATTTTTCAATTATGGGTTTAAAAATAAGGAGATAATGCATTTTAAATAATACAAAACTTTTCTATTGTACGAGTTATTTGAAAGCATTTCAACTGCAACAAATACAATCACCATTTATATAACATCAATAATGCATTAACGTTTAATCAAAGTTATATTACAGAATTGCTAATTCAATTTTTGTGCTATTTGTCAGATTTCCGTTTTTGAGCAAATGAAATAAATTTCCTTCTGAGGAAACTTGAATCGGATGGAAGTGATTTATGAACCACTGTGAATTTTTTAACAACGTTGACTACATGAATTGGTTTTTTATTTTTTTAAATTATTGTATCAGGTTGAGCATCCAAAAAGAGCAGACTCGTTACAGGTGGGTATCACTAAAATCTGACAATAAAAATACATAATTTCTACAAAAAAATTAAACCTTGTAAAAGTTTCCAGTCCAGACAATAAAAATAACAAAACAGTGAAAAAACCTGACCTAGCTTAAAATTTAACCAGTTGAGGTTTTAAAGTTACATCATTCCATTTTTACTAATGGAAATATTAAATATTTTATTAAAATAATGAAAAAACTAAAGCCTCTTTATAAAGATTTTTTAACAAACAGATTATTATTCAAATAATTATCACAAAAGAAACTGGAAAAGTCAAGATATAATTTTGGTTGTAGAAAGGAGTCTCCTTAGAGAAAAAAAATCTAATTGCATTGGAAAGTGGTGACCTCTAAGATTTATTTATAAATAAATTAAGATTATTAAGAAAAACATTAATTACATTTTTTTAATGTTACATTAAAATTTAAAAATTAATAAGTTAGCAATATAATGAAATTAAAACATCTACTACTCTTTCTTGTTATATTTTATAGCTTGTTATATTCTCAATTGTAATTAACTAAAAACCCTCAGTAGTACCACTCTAATTCTAAAGAAGAGTACAAAACTTTAATTTTTATAGAGCAAAAAAAGTTTATCGCGGTTACGTATTTTATAGCCGATAAAAGATTTGAATATAAATCATATTTTAGGCACACAACAATGAAAAACTACTTATACATTGTATAAATAATAATAAATATTGAATTTTCAATCCAATGGAGCGAATTAAAAAAATTATTGGTATTGTTTCAAGTAATTTCATAGAAAATAAGCAATTGTGTGTTAAAATTTAAGCATTGTTTCCTCAAATTACAAAAAATCTTATTATAAGCCGATTAAAACTGCGTAAATCTTTTGAAATTAATTATAAAGAAGAAGAGGGAAAATTTATACAGCAATGATGTGTGTTCCAATGTCACGCTCAACACGATCGTGAACCACAATCATAAATCAAATGGTTCACGACTACCGGACAACGTGCATATGCATAACTACTACGTACCTGTTGAAAAACAATCACTCAACCACATCTATCGATAACAAGCTTACTTATTATTTATTTTAGATGTTTATAAGATAAAATGATTTTTAAAGACGTTGAACAAAATGTTAGGTTTGGTTCAGATATCGCTTTCAAATCTCCCACCACTTGATAAGGCTATCCTCGATGTTTAACTTGTGCAAATGCTACTGCTCGGGCTTCTTAGTAGGTATCTCTGAGTTGTGAACTCTCTTCTTGATCGTATTTTATCTTTCGGATATAGGTAAGTTGCCTTATACGGCGCTCAAGTTGAGACTAGGGGACATACAGTTGAACGAGGGTTCCGAACAATTAAATGTTCGCATTTAGACCCATGGTTATCTACAACGAGTTAGGGATTTTGCGAGGTTAGTTACAAACACGAATCGAACTTGGTACTTTTCCCTCAGTAACCAAGCGTTGTACCACCTGACTAAGCTTTTGATTACATCGATTTCTTGATGGGCCTCCAGATTTACTCCGTTTTTTACTAAATTATTTGCATTTAAAGTGAAACTCTAGGTTAATTTAGTTACGTTTAGTTAGTAAGTAACTTGGGTTCTGAATGTGAAGATAAGCTCGAGATCTCCTAAAAGGGGCCTTTGTACAAACTGCTAATCACAGAGTGTCGATATCTACTAAAAGCCCGAGTTTTGGAAAGTCCAGAATTAAAACCCAGAAGAAGACATTTGTAAATCCTAAGATCGGAGGGCACGTAAAGTCGTCGATCTGGGGTAACGATTGCCCGGAGATAAAACACTCCAATAATGGCCAGTTGCTCAATAAAGAGTATTAATATTTTCATAGTAACAGAAGAATATATTATTATATTTTATCTTTTTACTTTAAAGTTTGTGCCCTCCCATTGAAACAAATCACGAGCCGCCACCAACCACTATGACAATGACATGGCTTAATTGTCAGTCGGAGTAATTGACAAAAAATATTACTAGTATTTTCCAAGTTCTTCGGCGCGAATAAAAAAATTTTGTATGCAAAGTATTTTATGGCTTTTATCGTGATTGTAGCCCGAGTTCAAGGCGAGGGCTACAAATTTCACGCAGCGAGCAAAACCAATAATTTATTACAATAAGGTGTTGATGCTTGATGTATAAATAACTGTTTTGTTTAATCGCATAAATATAGGTACTTTTCCGATCGGTTTTCAGGATGGAAAATACTAATTTTACGCTTATTGGGCAGTAAAATAAAACTGTCTTTAACAATAGACGGTAAAATAAAACCTGCCTTAACAACGGGACGTAAAATAAAACCGTCCTTAGCAATGGACGGTAAATAGTATGTTACATAATGAGAGGCAAAAGCCAGCCATTTAATCTCGCGTGCGAAGGGGATTCACGCGGCAGCAGGGGAAGCGCTAACTTCCTCATCTGCCAAGGGAATCCCATTCGCACCACAGATCACGAGGCGCTTTTGTCTCGAGTTGTGTATACTATTTTATGCAATCCTAATAACAACCAAAAAGGAAAATTGGAATATACAGGTGCAAATTAAGAGTATATAAATTGGAGAGGCTATGATGACGCAATTTCTTAAGGAAACGATAAATAATTCTAACGTAAGATAAAACATAACATGTGCAAGAGTGATGAGCCAATAAGTAAGCGTTTATATTGTGACGGCTTGGGCTTAAATGACACCGTGGGATTAAATTTACTAATAAACGCAACTTGGGACTGAAAGAAGGTCATTACCAACCACAAAAGTCGTCATAAAACGATAATTTCCGACATAGGACTGCATAAACTCCTTTTTTGTTCCTTAATGACGTGTCCTCTTGCAGTAATTGGCATCGTACCCTAAGATCCATATCTAAGGGATTGACGTTAGTGTACATACTTATCGCCCCAAAACCACGATAAGACAAAATGTCGACAATTGGGTATGGGATGATATAGCAGTTTGGGTGGTTCCTTCAGGAACATAATATTTGAATTTTATAATTCCAACATTTAAATACATAATACCTGCCAAATATCAGTTTTTACCGGATTTTTTGCAAGCTAAAAATGATGTACAGTAGTTGAACTGCAAGGTCATATTTTATACTAATAAAATATGCATAATGAATATTGAATTAATAACTTGTTGAAGGTATAATAATAAAATTATTCTTTTAAAGATATGTATAACGAAGTTAATGAAAACAAACTTGAAAACCCTAATTGTAAAATACTAATTTTTTTATCATGTTTTCATTAACTGGGTTATATTTTTAAAAGAATAATTTTATTACTAAAATATATTCGATTAAATATTTTTTTAGATGGTCATAGCTTTGGCAGTTGTGCGTCTACTGCTAATGCGAAACGCTCGGATCGAATCCGGGCAGGGTAAGAACAGAGGCGTACCTACGGGGGGGCGGGGGGGGCGGTCCGCCCCGGGCCCCTTTACTAAGGGGGCCTCCAAAAGGAGGCTATTACCAGAACTTCTTGTTTATTTTGTCTTTACTTTTGACTTTACATATGTCATATGTTGAAAAAAATGGTTATTATATTGTTATTATAATTAATGACCTCATATTGCACGAGTTTGTTCCCTTATTCTATCTATTATTTCTCTGCACAGGGCGATAGCTTATGGAAGACGGTTAGATTAATGCAAAAAAAAGGCTAGCCACATTAAAAAGTGATAAATGACCTTTTTTTGAGGGTGGGGGGGGGGCTACAAAATAAATCCGCCCCGGGCCCCAAGTGGTCTAGGTACGCCACTGGGTAAGAACTTTATTCTGGCCGTCTCTCCTCGGAAGGCAGCGGCAAACCACCGAGGTAATTTGCCAAGAGCGCCCATCTCAACATGAAGTGTATTACACTTCCCGTGGTTCGGAGCCCACGTTAAACAAGTAGGTCCTCTATGTATGTGAAAACACTTAGAACGCACACATCACATGCATAGAAAGAGATGAGTCACGACGCGACGTTCGGAAACGAACAACACGACTAAGAAGAAGAAGAAATATTTTTGATTGTAAAAATTATAATAAAAAAACCTCAACATTAAATCCCCACTGATGCCCATACCGTGTTGAGAACAGTGTGCGGTTGGTTGCAGCATTAGTTTTTTTATTTCGCTATAGATTTTTACTATCAAGAATCGAACCCGATATTTCAACTCGAGACATTGATGACTAAAATTTGTAAAGCACTCGATGGCAAGGCTCAATAATGAGAAGGGACCAATATTTTACATTGGCAGATCGAAGTTCTAATAAATTAAAGTTCGATATTAGCAAAGAGGATGTTGGACATCCTCTTGGGTTTAAGGGAAGTTTCTAGAAATTTTTAAAAGTTTTTCGAGTGTGTAGTTTTCATTGAGTCCTACATTTTCATCTTTGTTATGTTTTCATAGTTGCATTTCCATTGTTATAATAGCACTATTACTTGCAATACAACTAACAAAAAGAAAAACGACGTTTTCTTTAAAGGTAGTTTCAGAAAATTTAACAGACGTTATCGTGAAAGCTTTATTTGAAATTTAAAATTTTTATTGTTTTCTTTGTACGGGAAATTTATTTTTTTAAAAGAAACAAAATAAATGATGTAGTTATTACTACTTGCACTAAAGGATGCATCAGGTGAATTCATTGAAATTTAAACGAATTTAAATAAAAGTTTGGCATTGTAAAAATATTAAACAAACGAAATTGGTTTTGTTTTTACATATTTGGAATTTAATTTCAATTTTCTATTGGCAACATTGTATTTCATCCCCTGTTTGTATGCAAATTGTGTATCGATATGATTGCTGTTTTATAGATTCGTTCCGGTATTTGAGAAAAGATTTCAGTTTCCGAAAAACAAAAGGTAATAACCCAGTTTTGATATTTTATAAAGATGTAGATACATAATATAAACTTCCACGTGGGTACCTACTCTCTCATCGTTTATACCCTACATGATGTCTGCTGCATTTAGAATTTATCTGTAACAACTGACCATTCCTTAAGCGCCTGTAAATCAGTGTTGAGATGAGGTAATAACAATGTCGGACCAGCGCCGCCAAACGATCCTGCCGACTTGTTCAGTGTCCTGCTATGAATTCCATTTATTCGCAAAGTTAAATCAGTGCATTACCGTGACAAGAATTCATTTCAAAACAAATAAAGTTAATTTATCCGATATAGCAGGATAGCCAAAAGAGGTGACGGTGTGTGATTTCCCTATTATGTAGAACGCACCCAAAACTTGACAGGAATTTAGAAAAACTGATAAAATATATTTCTACACATCGGTATTCATATTGTGGTTAAAGGAAATGCAGCTGCAGATGTACTCCAGTTGACTTTCATTATTTATTCCCCGATATTTATAAGCATTCATTGAGGTCACTGCC
Organism: Podabrus alpinus; assembly: GCA_932274525.1. Classification (NCBI taxonomy): domain Eukaryota; kingdom Metazoa; phylum Arthropoda; class Insecta; order Coleoptera; family Cantharidae; genus Podabrus; species Podabrus alpinus. The sequence goes on along the minus strand of OW026453.1, from coordinate 95,594,718 downwards.
AAATGCCTTTCATTCCGTTCGCTCCCACGACGCACAATATATGTAATTCATCGCTTTTATGTAAATTAACCATAAAATAATGCATCTACAATGACATAATTAAAACGTTACCAACTTCTTTTATTTACGTTCCACGTTGACGTATAAATTTCGCCGTGATTGTCCCTTTCATTAATAAATCCTTTAGTCGTCCATGTTATTGCATTTTATTGCCGACGCATATCGGATTCGAAAATTAGGGAAATTAATCGCATTTATTATTGAAGGTTCGAATTTATTGTGTAGTTAGTACCTAGTAATAGTAACAACCATTGTTTCATTTTCCGACGACGAGGAAACGAGAAAAGGTAGCAAATCTAAAACAATTTCTAACCTCTTCTGCACCCAATTTGGACCCAATGGGGAACGGTGGCGATTGTCACGTGGCCGACGATTTGTTGCTTAGCCGATTTCACGGTTTGATTGAGTGTATAATTGAATTATAATTGGTTTGTGGAACAATTAACCGTAAAAATATTAATACAAATTAGTCATCAATTTATATCAAGTATTAATGAAGTGCATGCGCACCTATGGTTATAAAATGGCATCGCCATCGTCTTAAAATATTCTTTTTATGCCCACAGCCTCTTATCACACGGATTGAATTGTAATCAACAATAGTTTATTGTTCGATAATAACTTTAATTTCATAGGGCACGGTTTGTTCGGCAATTTTGTGAATAGTATAGGTATGTACGTATGTAGTAGGTGTAGGCGTCGCAATTTGTTATTCTTAACCGTTTTAAGCGCCCTTTTTCATCATAGCGCATCGGTGATAAATCGCTCATAATTTCTTTCTCTTTCGATTTGGTTTTTTAAAAAATTTAATTGAAGTTTCTTCGAATCATTATAAAATTTTAATTTGTTATTTCAGGTGTGACGATTGTTGTGTTTCGAGTCGAAATTGAAAACCGTTGTTGGATCTGTGTTAACCAAGTTGATAAACACTAATAATTGCCTAGGTAATAAGCATTAAGAATAAAATTGTTAATTGTAAAATATTTTGATAAATGGTAAAGTAATAAACATGTAAGGTTTAGAAGATGAGCCTTTATTAATAGTTCACCGTTATTAACTTATTACCTATGCATTTATTGATTTACTTAATGGTTAAACCATGTAGGTAATATTCATAGCATGCAACGTTGTATTACATAGATCAAGAATTAATCTTCAATAAGTTATTGCTTCAATTAATATCTGCGTATGCCTCTTACAACGTGACCAAGCATACATTTTTGTTTCAATAAATCACCCTACAGGAACGAATTTGTGTGTATTTACCAGCCATTTACCATAATCGTACATTTTAACAGTTTTCAATTAAAATGGTTGCATTTTTGTCGAGAGACGACGACGCTTATAGTATTTTCCCTTCTTGCAACGAGAAACCGGCCTTTTCACTAAGAATTTCTCCAATTATGCAATATATAATTTCAGAGTTAATGGAACACTTAGATGATAATTAAATATAAAAAATAAAAGTTATTTCGGGGTATATAATTTACTCAATTTAAGCATAGCTAACGTAAATGGTGTTCTCTTGTACTTTATATACACCATGTACGAGTTGTGGATAATGATACTCCTCACCTGTCATCTTGAAAACCATTGAAGCGTGCAAGAGGTCTGATTTACCGTACCTTAAACACAGATTTTGCATTTAAAATTGCTAAACCGTTAGCAAAGTATACAAGTTTTTTTTACCATATTTTAATAAATCCTTAGAATAATAATGTTGCACTAGGTATTATGCATATTTTATTAAGTATCCACGCAAAATTTTAAATACAATAATAAAATTTTTACACTAATAGGTAATAATTAAAAAGAAATTTACATTATTCGGTCGTAACAAAATTAAAATACTTGTTTCGATGTGGATGGTTCGCCATAATATAATTGATCTTGAGACTTTTTGCAATTTTTGTAATATGTAATATATTGATAAACGTTCAATAAATTCAAAATTAAAATATATTCCATTTTTGGCATTTAAATATCTAAATGTCAAACCGTTTGTCAATGTTATTTGTGCAACTTGCAATAATTTTTAAATTTTATTTCCACATTCCGCCCACTCTAAATTTTGAATATTATATTATTTACCGAATTTTTTTTTTACGAGGTAGGCACTATACCATATAGCTTAGAGGGCAGGTTATAGCTAATGCAAGATAAGTTTCGTCCTGAAAATGAAGTCATTTGATGTTTATGTGAAAAGCCAGTTTTGAAACGACGACCTCTCGTTTTAATGAGACCACGCACTGCTTGTCTTACACTGAATTAATTTAACATACATGTAGTATATACTTACATGTGTTATTTATGTGAACATGCAAACACAATATAAAATGTCTTTGTCAAATGAAAATTAACTTGTTTTGTGTTTATATGGTCGTAGGTATGTTTTCTTACTGCAATTTTTAAATATAAGTTTCGCATTATAGGAATACAAAAAGAGAAGAATCGAAGAAGTGAAACGTTCCAGGTTCCAACGAAATCAGCTCGTCTGTAGCCGATTTGTATTATGATTGCCATTTCACCAGCATCGGCTTATGATTGTGTTTCTCTATCGAGATTCATATAAAAATAAATAAATGCGTATTTAAAATAATTCTATGCATGTTATCTCTTGATTTACTTTTAAATTATTACGATTTGTTTCGTGTCTCAAAGTGGAATTTAATTGCTATATCGCGAATTGCAGTTTTAGTACGAATGTTCGGGTAGTTTGTTAGTTATTATAAATCATTGTATTTCATCTACCATATCAAATGTTTAATTAATCGGCTTAAAAGTTTTATTCTTATTTAATGAATTTCGTTGATGGAAATGGAAGTATGATGATATTATAATTGATTTTGTTTCCGTGTGTGGCGCCAGAATAAAATGGTTATACAAATTAAGTATTGTTTTTGTATTACTTGGCTTAATTGTTGCTTTATCATTTTGTTATTATAAAAATAATAAAACCAGTTACAAACTGAAGAGAATCAAATGCAAATGGGTGTAATTTTCCTGGCAGGGAAATTTCGTGATTCAGTGACCGACCGCCCGTGTGCCATAATTTGACTGATCCACTTCACAAGACATTAAAAATTATGTTATCAATCGAGTGGTAAAACAGCGGCAATTATTTTCATATTATATGAAACACCCCATCAATTTTTTATCTACGAAATAATTTGCTACTGAAATAACAATGAAATAAATATTATTCCTTTATAAGTACGGTAATGATGCGTACCTCTAACAAACTGCTGCTACATTTGATTTATTTAATCTATTTTAATTTTGTTTTCCATTCGTTTATTTATTTATTTTATGATCACACCTATTAAATTTTTCTCATTAAAGTTCTTATATTATATTATTTAATAACCTAACATGACATAATGTTATGACATAATACATCCTTGTCTAACACCTTTTTCAATGTTAAACCGTTCGCTCAAAGCTTCTCCGTCCATCCTAATCCACGCTTTACTTACATATCATGCACAACAGTAATAATTTATATGAATGGCGCTTAATACTTGCAAGTATAATCAAAAGGCATACGTTAAAAATCAAAATCGGGTAAAAGGTCCATGAGAAAATGATTTGAAACTTCCTAGGAAAAAAAAGCAAATCGAGTCGGAGATATACTTAAAATAATGGTGAGAAGTAAAATACAAAATTAACGCTCAAATTTGAGCCACCGACATTGTCAGTATAAGCTCCCGAATAATACAATATTATTATTAATGAGTTTATTCAAAAAGGGTTATAAAAGATTAACATCTATTGAACTCTACCACCACATCTAATAATACTCGTATATTCTTAAAAAAAACTGAATAAGTATTGAATTTCAAAAAACACAATTTCAAGTGTCACCCTAAATTATTTAAACATTACGTTATTGAGAATGCGATCGGTAATATTTACATGTAGATATGGATTTCTACAATGAAGCAGGACCGCATCCAGAAATGTTAACAATTGCATAAGGGGTCATCCATTAATTACGTAAGGGTTTTTTTGGGGGGGGAGGGGTATTGGATATCTTACGGACCCTTACGTAGGGGGGGGAGGGGTCCGACGTATTCCTTACGTAAGTTTCTTAAAATATTTTTTTAAATTAAATTTAAAAAACAAATATAATTTTTTCTTTTTATGTCGATCTTTACGAACTGTTTTTCATTATCTATATAAAGCTTCATTCACATAGGCTTAGTGCAGGATCAGTGGTAAGGTAAGAAAGTTTAGCCAACTGTTTATTATGAGAACATTCACATTGACTTAAGCGGTAAGATTGGTATGGTAGTGGTACTGCAGAAGCTACAAGCTTTTTAACTTCTGCAGTACACTGTTACAAGCAACCAATCAGATGATGCGCATTTTGACGCATGTCATTAAATTACATTTAATGACGAATATTTTTGAATTCTAACCTTAAAGTTGAAAATTAAGTATTAATTCTAAAGTATTAATCGTGATATTACGCTTATATACGCATTATTTTAAGGTTAATTTGATGTCACTACCAACATAATTACACTACCATACGAAATTACCGTTGTTCTTACCACGTTATGTGAATGATCCGAACTTAAAACGATTCTTACCACTGCAGTACCAATATTACACTTCTGCACTAAGTCTATGTGAATGATACTTAATATATTATTATTCATATTTTATAAATATAAGGGGTGGAGAGGGGGTCAAAATTAATTTTCTTTTAAATAATCCTTACGTAAGATGTGGGGGGGTTGCCACAATCTTACGTACCTTTACGTGGCGGGGGGGGGTCCAAAATTATAAAAATCATCCTTACGTAATTAATGGACGGCCCCTAATAAGTTAGGGATCTTTAGAGTGTGGAAAAACTTACAAATCCTAAGGTAGGCACTGTGGGGGGGGGGGGAGGTCAAAGTGTTACTTAAGGCGGTGTGACACTTGTGTAAATTTTTGCTACCAAATTTGGTACAAAATTTACACAAATGTCAAGTACGTAAATTTGCTAGCAAATTTTTTTAGGAAGATTTCTATATTTTTCTTGCTAAATCTGTGTGTAAAATTGTGCATAAGAATATTCGAAGGTGTGGTCATTTCACCAAGTTACGTGTTTAACACTTGTGTAAAAATTTACACACCGCCCCACACGTTTAGGTAATTAAAATCGGTTTACATTTTTGGCTTTCGAAATTACATTCCATATAAAAATTTAATATTACATCAATCCAAAATTTTTATTTATGATAAACATAAGGTTAAGCATAAAAGATTACTTTAAATATGATAAATATAGGAGGATGAAAAATTTCCAAAAGTTCTTAAAATTGAAAATGTAAGTAAAATAAGGAAAGATTGCGCAGAATAGTGAAAAGTTAAAAAAAAACAAATGTACCATATGAATTTTTGGTTTGAAAAATTACCACGCGGATTTTAGATGGGATAATAATAATAAATGCAAATAATAAACATTAAAATTTTTTTTGTAGTTTTTTGTATTATAAAAATAAAACTTTTTATGTTTATTATGTTTATTTATTATCATATCTAAAATCGCTTCGGTAATTTCTTCAAACAAAACAAAACACCTAGTAGGTATATTTTTTGTTTTTAAATTTTTACACTTCCGTGCAATCTTATGACTAATCTTGACTTATATTATTTTTAATTTTAAAATGTTTTTCATTAATAATTGTACTTTTATTGAGGATAATTTATTTCATTTTTAAATAATCGTTACCGTTTTTTGTCACACAAAGACATCGAAATGGCACCGTTTTTAATTATTATTCTAATTTATTATTTGATATTTCATCTTCAAGGAAATGTTTTTAATTCGTAGACGAGCATGGGTAAGGCCACAGTCTCACCATCTACTACAACCAAATAAAATTTTACCTATTGGCGATTTACATGTAGCAACACGTCACCTGGAAGAATTTTCAGTTATAATACTACGTATAGCTTGCAATCAGTTGTTATCGGTTAAAACGTGTGTTTATAATTAAAAAAAAATTGTGATTGTGTGATATTATGAATCATAGAAGAGTTATAAATTGTTGTGTTTACGGCTGCCACAGTAAAAAAAGACGAGAGAGACATCTTAGTTTTTATCTCTTTCCTCCAAAAAACAAACAATATGTTTACATAAAAAATAAATTTGATATCCAAGAAAAAATATGTATATAAGAAATGCTTGGGAGAGAGCATTATTAATGGTAAAAACGACCCCTCTTAAGCGAGTGTGTTCTCTGCACTTTCAACAAAACGATTTTATATTACAAGGTAGGTACTCGAATTCTTGTGATGCGGCAGTGAAGTTTACCTCAAAGAAGTATACAGTCGACAAAATCAAATTGTGATCGGACTAAGAGGTATCAAAGTAGAAAGGAGAAGAGAGATAAAGTGGATGGTGAAAATAAGGAAAATGAAAATCACAATAGGGTTATTGCATGAATTTCTAGGTTTTTTTTTTTTTTATAAAGTTTAAGTATTGTTCAACAGTACTGTATAGATCAAAAGTCTAAAAAGACTTTGGTTTTCCGTAAAAAAATTATTAAAAAAGTATTAATTTGAAACAGGAATTTCGCGCGAGTGACGTCACACTCTACTTTTGAAAACATCTGGCAACATAGTAATAGTTAGCTGTCAAGTTATTTTGTGTAGCCTTATAAAAAATTTAGGGAAAAGTTATGTAATGTTTAGCGACCTGACAAAAATTTCTTAAGGTACACACTAAAGAACAGGCTTATATTTGTCTAATAAAACAAAAAAAGGGTGAACGGAGTAAAAACAACCCCAATATCGACTTTTGAAAAGTACGGGAAAGTCGCATCGAGTACGCGGCTGACCCCGGTCGATGTGCCATCAGTCGCCCGTGGTCCCTTGAAAATGCGTAAAATTTTTTCGGTCCGATTTGAATTTTTCTTTGAAATTCGGATAGCTGCGGGTGTGATTAGTGGATATTAGTAATTACTTAGAACAATAACCTTAAACTAAAAAGCTGTCAAACGCTTTAAAAATTTTTCAACTGTCAATGAAGTAAATATTAAATAATACATACAACGTTGTCAAATAGATCATAAAATGATTCGGCAAAACGCGTGTGACGTCAGAGGGGCCGTCGGCAAACCGAACGTATTTTGAATTTTAAATTCGATTTTCACGTTCAAAGACACTTTTAAAAAAATTTTTGTTTCTTGTTATAAGTTTATCTTTCTATGTTTTACAAGGAATAATAAGCGTCATCGCTAAATTCGATATCATGCAACAACCCTATTGTACAATTGAAGAAACTGCTAGTTATAGCGGTCAAGAAACCATCAAAAAACTAACAATGTCAGATTTAGTGCAGAAAGAACAAGAAGCAGTTTTGAGTTTGTTAGAACTTGTAAATGTTTGTGTCAATACGAAAGAAGACAAATCAACTCAAGTGAAAAGTGGGGTCTACATCTAAGTATGCAAGCAAGTTTGAGAAAGATAAACAATGATCCATTATTATTTTTCTTTTGATTACACAAAAACAAATTTCGAAACTGTTTTGTTAAAATGCACTTATATATTAAGTTAATATATTAATTTTACAAGCAAACTTTCGATACCAATTATCGGATTATTAAAAAGATTAAATTGTTAATTCGCGGCACTATGTTTTATATCTGAATTACTAAGAACAATCACGATAAATTAAGAAATATTACACACATTTTTGTCAACTCTCACAATAACATTCACTTCATGACTACGTAGTTCGACGACCATTGTTTACATTCCGGTGGCGCCCTCAACGGTAATGTAAAATGCCAATTGGAAGTTGCTGATTTGTGGGTCTTTTAACTCGGTTTGAACCAATTGAATTAGTTAAAATTTTATTTGATAGTAGTATAATTATGGTACAGCGAGGCTCCGGTCTTATAGTGAGATACAGGTAGAAATAGTTTCAAAGCTCAAGAACCCTAATCTGCGCGAGGAGGAGCCAAGAGAGCAAAATACATATACTGCTATGACCTCTCTTATATAAAAGATTAGACACGTTGATTAAGTTGGGCGCCACATTCAAATGAATGAAAAATATGAAAAAGTATAAATGTTAAAATTTTACGTGCTAAAATTTTATTAGAAAGCTCACCACTTTGTCCCTCTTGTATAGCTCAGTCTAAGGCTCTCTCAGAGTATTGCAGGTATTAGTTTAATTAGGGGATGTAGCTTATCAAATTGGAAAATTTTAATTTTGAATGATAGAAAAGTTGGCTGAGTTTGAATAAAATGCTTAATTGTTTTGACCAGATAAAACGATCCACTTCTGTGTTTGAATGATCTTAAAAATTTAGAATACCGACCTGTAAATGTTTGATAATAATAAAAAGATTGTAATAATTCAGAAATGATTTTATATTCAGAATAATATCGCAAAGCGCAAATAATCAGTTTTAACAAAATTTGTACAGATACCTTATCTGTTACCAGAATGTTTACAACAATCAAAAATCAAAAATAATGTAGAATAACGATCCTCTTCTTCCTTTTCTTCCTTTAGATGCTTAAATAAATTTAAGTCTTGCCGTTGTCCAAAACGGGTTAAATGTTTTTATATTTAAATTTGTTGCTTTTGGCGAAGCGTAGAAAATAAAATAATAAAAAATGTTTTTTTGTTGAATTATAAAGTAGGGTAGCCGAAAATGCACCTGCTAAGGTCTTTTCTCAGCATCCTGTATGTTAAATGCTGAAGGCGTAAAGTTAATAAAATAATAATGGTTTTCAAATACCTTCGAATTCTTATAATCCTGACTTTTTAATAAGTCTGCGTAGAAAAAACACAATCTTGATATAAACACAAGCGCACTATGAGACACTTCCACACTCAGATGTTTTGTTGATCTCAGTTGATACGACGCTTCAGATCTTCTGCTGTTTGGATTGAGTTGTTGTAGCAGTTATCATACAAATTTGACTTTCTAATGGTGTTGTTTATTAGATTGTATGCCAGTAAGTAATTTCAAGTTTTCTCGGATATTTGAGAGTTGAGTTGAAAAATAACATTCTTAATTTTCAGGTGTGACAACTAACTTTGCCATCTTGGATTTTTATCGACCAAGGCTTGATTGAATTATCGGATCACGTTGCACGTCCGTCCACTTTAAATATCAAAATTCAACTAACTTTTGCTTGCGCAAAATACAAATTTGAGACGTTATCAACGACTTGTAAGTCAAATTTGTTCCTTTTACGAATTTTATTTTAATGAAATTTTCTGTAATTTTCAGAGTTGGTTCCATTATTGAGGAGATTACTTATTTGCTGCTTTCCAGTTGATTTCCATCACAGTAGTCGATTTGGAAACCATTTGAAGTAGTACATTTGACTGTTTTTGTTACCACATTTCACTTATCAAACTTTAATGGATTTTGACCCTTATTTACCTTTTCACAAATTTTGGAGATCAATTTATGGTTATCACATACAGTTAGATATAAAAGAATTTTGGTTATAAACAGATTTTCATACAATAAGTTATTTACAGAGATTTTACAATTCAAAGTTCACAAATGTGAAGGTTATGTTTTTCAGATAACAAATTATAACATAAATTTCATCATTTCTGAGTTAAAGTATCTTATTAGAAGATTTTGACTCGTTCACCTTCAAATTGAATGTATTTAGTAGGTTTTGATATAGCTTTCCTATCTTTAAAGATCTTATTAAGTCTACAATATCATGAATTAAGTTGGATGTGTTTATCTGTTCAATCTAAAGTTAGAAAATTAGCTTAATTTTTCTTAATATGACAATTAACTCAGTTTTACAACCATTTGCGTTGTGTGGGATCATTTTAAATCACAGCAATACATATACAAATTTTAGCCTTCTGCGTCGATTTTTAAGGTTCTTGAGCTTTGAAACTATCTCTAATGCCTAGATCACACGGAACGAGTACAGTGGCGAGACAGTGCTCTCGGCCGAGTGCTCGGTTGGTCTAAACGTATTACCGAGCGCTCGGCCGAGCGTTATTTACTTATTTCGCCCATATCACTCTCTCGGCCCAGTGACATTTTACTGTCTCGTCACTGTACTCGTTCCGTATGATCTAGGCATAACAGTGGGACATTTGAAATATTTTCTATTATAATCCGCTCACACAAAGGTACTTAAGCATAATATATTTTTTGCCATTCCGGGGTAAAGTACTCACTTTTTACCCCGGTTTGCGGGCGTAAAGGGGCTCTTTTTTACCCTGCGGGAGTAAAGTTAAAAAATAGGGGCGAGCGGGAAATAAAGTCACCAGATCACTGGTGACTTTTTAGTAGTGCCCCCCACCAAAGAGTGCAAGAGTGGGAGGACACAAGTTGCATCCGGGCGGTCCGCAAAAAGCACCGACCCGAAAATATTTCATGCTAATGTACCCCTATATATTACTCGATGTTGACTTGCTAGTAGTAAACGTAACGCCATCTGGCGGAATGACCTACCCAAATTAGGACGAAAATAAATCGCACTTTATTTGGTTTATAATAGATAACTTACTAAGACCTGATTTCCACAAATGTGGAAACTTAGTACGTTTAATTTGACGTTTAAAAGTGACCAAAAGTGACTAGGATGAATTTATGCGAGTAAATTGTGACGAAAAGTCACAATTTTTGATTGTTGGAAAACCGTGAGATGGCGCCACATTTAGCAAATTTAGTCAACTTTTCGTGCGAAGTAATGATAAGGATGAATATATGCATCGACCACGTGTCCCCACACAGACTAATGTATGTTCACAGGTTTAACTTACACAAATTCTCTTCGAAAGTGAATTTATTCACTAGATTTGTGTAATTTTTCGATCAATTTCCACAAGCTTCGATAAATCACCCCCCATAGTATCACTACAATCCCACTAGTCGCCAATTCTGACTAGTTCCAAGTAGAAGCCACTCACTTCGAGGTCATCAATAGAAATTATAATTTCTTTCTTCGAATTAGGGACTCTACTATATCGGCAAACGTAAAAAATTTCTTTTTCTTCACATATCTCATATTCACAGTCACAGCCCAGGTTTCTAACCAGTCAGTCCGCCAAGCGCCAATTCCCAGAGACCCACCGGTCTCTACAACTTCCAATGTCATTAATGTATTCTTTCAGATGAAGGAGAAGGCCGGCCATGCCGGGATGCTCCATCAAATACATATCAGGTAAAGGTAAAGGTAAAGACCACGTGTAGGTATTATAAAAAAAATGCGTTAAATTTTTGCTTTAAGTTTCTAAATTGGCGAAGTTCCTACTTTACCTCCCGGAATTGCAAAAAACAGTATATGCACGACGGCAGTAAAGTGACTTTTGGCCCATGGGTAATTGTTTCACTCGGCTGGCGCCTCGTGTAAACAATCCTTTACCCTGGGGCCAAAAAAGTGTCACTTTGCTACCTTGGTGCATAATGTACTATAACCTTCGTAAGCACAGTTCCATCCAATTTTAATGTAATTGTGGTGGCAGTTTTGACAGTTATGACGTGCTACTGGTTTTCAAGAGGCTAAAGTAATTTCTAAGAGTTATTTCTTCAAGTGATTGGGCATAAATCAAACAATATTGTTTAAGTTTAGTTGGATTTGGTAAATAATTTATAATAGTGAGGTTAGAGAATATTTTTACTTTCGAGAAACTTAGAGATATGGGTAACAGTGAGACATTTAAAATGGGTAACAGTAAGACATTCTATTTCTTATTACCATTTTTTAAAGTATTGTTGGTTTATGCAGGAAAAGTTTCAATTTACCAGGATCCTAGAAATCCACAGAATACGAGTAAAAGTAATTTTAGAACATTTAACAAAAAATTAGTAGCAAGCAATAGAACGTGTGGCAAAGGAGGATCATTTAATTAATATTTATGTATTTAATAATTCTCTGAAATGTTGAATTTATCACCTAAGCACAATATTTTATCTACATATTTTGGTAAATAACTAGTAAAAAATATGTTATTGATCCCAAAAAATGTGGAAAATGTATGCCAAATTGACCAGTAAAAATTAACAACCATAAATATATTGCGGTGTACCAATACCACGTCAATAGAAATGATCACGTTTTGAATCAAAGTTTTTAATTTATTAACAAAGGTAGCACGAGACTTATTTGTTCAAACGAAAGGGTTTTATCCGACACCAAAGAATTGTTTTAACGTCATAAATCTAATGGAGAAAAAGGTCACGGAATGAGAAAACAAGGTAAATTCAAATGCAACGTTTTAATTCTGTTTTTAAATTAAAGGTTTGTTAAAATTGTAAATTAATTTAAGTAGTGATATATAAAAATGTAATTTGAAATCAAAAACAATTTGTTCAAGGTATTAGTTATAAAAATATGTTAAAACGTAGAACTTTTAAAATAACAAAATATTTATACGTGTCGGAGTGCGCCGTAAACTCAATGTACCACAAATGCGAAAAACATTTTCTTCAAAAGTTTACCGGAAGACCACAGGAGATGTTAATACTTCAAAATAAATCTGAAACATAAAAATTCATTAAAAATTTTACAAATTATTTTGGGCTAAGTACGAACCTGGAAATTTTACGTCAAATATATTGATTTTTATATCGACAAATAAAACGAAATCAGAAGTGCCTTGAAAATACGAGTAGCTATGGTAAAAAGACAATGGAAAGAGGTTGTTGATTGCTTAATAAAAATATATGGTGGCAAATTTTGTGCGTCCAGCTAAAAAGTTAAAAATATAATAAAATTTGATTAAGAAAGTGAATAAAAAGTTAGTAATTGAAAGAACATTATACTTACGTATTTTAAAAAGTGAAAATCTGTGCAAAATTGAGAAGATTCACTATTATATTGAACGAAAACTTTGGTCACGATACAACCATAAACTAACACGAGGAAATTCAATCCAGAGAGATCGCACCCTTGAAGGTCATCGAACGAATACCACTGCATAATTTCATGGTATATGAACCAAACAAACAGAATTACACCAGATAAAAGGTACCGTCCCATTCAAAATTATTAAAAACATAAAAATTTTGTGCAAATTGACGATTAACTTCACACGTGCGGGAAAAACGTTTAGGTTTATTATAGAATTAAGATCTTTGTTATTAGAGATAAGAATTTTATTAACTATAATTATTTACAATTTGAAATTCATAATAAAAAACGATTTGCTGTATCAACGGAGCATAATTTGTGTATGATCATTCCAAAAGCCACAATATTGCATTTCAGATTTGAGATTTGGCTAAGGAAGGAACCCAGCGTGGGAAAAGGTAGGTCTGTGCTATCCGAACTAGTCAAGCCGAGGCATCAATTTATTTTATTTGTATTTGTCAAGAATAATTTGCTTACATTTCTATTGACGAGGTACTTTTACGTATACTCGTACAAGGTATTAACATTAAAACGTTTAGCTCCGGGGAGGCAAAGGCCTTCACAGCAATTTTGGCTAGCCCAACGTGAGGCTACGTCAGTACACAGCAATATGTATGGTAGCATCTACACATATTATATAATAGGTATTAAGCAAGGAATTTTATTTGTGGCTAATACTAATACCACTAATACCTTAAGTTTAGGATTTTAGAAAAAAAAGTCTCACTGTTGTCCGCGTTCCTGTATCTGTCTCATAGGTTTAAATAAATTTATGTCTTTTTCAAAGTGTCTGAATTATATTTCCTTGATATTAATATTAAACTTACAGTTAAATTTAACAGCCGGTATGCATAGTCAACTTAGCAGCTACTAGCGAATATTAAAAGGGCTATGGTTCCTAATAATAAATAAATTGTGTTATATTTCGTATCTACATAATAACTTGAAAATTGCATTCTTTGTAGTTAGTTAATTTTTTTATAAAAATAAATTTGTCTAAATTATGTAGTTTAACTTCAAAATTAAATATTTTCATTAAATCTTAATAATAAATAAGTTTTCGAATCTTGAGAATTATAAACAACATATTATATAAATATTAATAAATAAGCAAACATCAAACTCAATACAATGAAACAAAAATTCATACTATTTTTATTCGGTTTACAGGCTACATGCAGACTGATAAAACAAAACCGGCAGCAAAACGTTTTGTTTTGTCATAAAGCGTTTTGTTTTGTCTGATCTGAAAACAAACTGATTCTACTTTTTTGCTTTAATCAGTTTGTTTTCAGATCAAACAAAACGTTTTAAGACAAGACAAAACAAAACACTTTGTTTGATAACGTTTTGTTATAAAATCTTCTTATTGGTTAGATATGCATTGTATATTACTTTCAAAAAAATTCCCCCCTTTCTGTACCTATTTTAGTTTTTTTTTATAGCTTTGCGTTTTTTTATGACCTTTGTTGACAAATTTGCTACTGTTCCGATCCGTGTTTGATGTCGAAAATTTACTGTTGCGTAGTTTAGGCAAAAAATGTATTTCTAAGTTATTTCCTTCGTTTTCTGTTCAATAAATAAAAACTAATTTTAACAAATAAATTAATACAATCAGAGAGGATCCAAGAGCGTCCGATGTTGTTAGCCCAGGGCGTTTAATGGTCTTAACCGGCGCTTGTAAATTGGGCCAGGCGGTCAGGTTCTTTTTAAGCCTACCCGTAAATTGGACCAAAAGATTATAAGGGTCCCATGTAAATTGGGCCAGATACCACTCGTAAGCGTAACATGCACGAAAGGTTACTGTTTTGTCATTATTTTTTGTTTTATTCGATTTTTTGAGGGTGAAACGTAAAAGTTTACTACCCCATACCGCTACTATACTTTTTAATGCTATTTCAAGGTTCTCCAAGTTCCCGGTTTCTTTTATCCCGGTTTTCTTGATGGAAGGCGCTTCTAGTATGTTTAGCCCAGTAAACCATTGTCAAAACCGCCCGGAAGAGTGCGGAGCGGGACGGCGCTCCGGAGTGTAGGTTTTGACAATGGAATTACCTCCAAATCGAATGCACACCTCAAAAATCGGAAAAAAAACACCTAAATTTACGTACTTTCAAAACTCGATTTTGGGGTTGTTTTTAAGGATTTCTCGAAAAATATTTTTTCTATAGACTATATTAACCATTTTCTTTAGTGTGTAGCACACGAAAATTTTTTTCTTATTTGCGTTTTGCGATACTTAATATATACAATTGAATATTATTTAATGGCTTTACCTTTAAGCTACCCACGCCGACCGCTGGCCCAATTTACTATCGTCCGTCTTAACATAATCTTGGATAAGATATGATTTTTCAGGTAATATGCATGTACATTTTATTTCCGATTTCCAATCTTCAGAATTGAAAATTTGCATCCTCCTTTCTAAATATTTAAGAAATTTGTATATCATATTCTTCCCGCTTTTCCATTTCCGTCGAAAACCCAGGGAACCATGCATTCTATGAAATATATTGAAGAATTGTATAACAAATGACGAATTTTTCTATTCTATCAAGGCTTTGCTATTAAGGATTAAGAACTTAATCAGCTGAATACATAAATTAAAAATGATTAATTCTATCAAGAAATTTTAACGATCTAGAGAGGGTTTTATTCGTATATTGCATGGTTTCCAAAAAAGACAAAAAAGGAAAAATTGCTGTTTGCTAATTTTTGAGATCAATAACACTCCTAAGCGCTATTATATGCAAATATTTACTATTCAAGTAAAACCTTTAAACTTCACTTCCGAAATTAAGATTATCAAATTAAATTTAACAAAAATTGTTTCATATCGTCAAAGATCTGAAACGTTCTGAACTTGAAATTTTTTTAACTCTACAAACGAACGCTTCCCAACAAAAGAATTTCAAATGAAAATTTAATCAGTTTCCTCAGAACCATCATTATGTAACAGTAATTTTTCAAAAGCATTCAATTTTATTTTTTATTAGATGCGTTTCAAGAAACCTCGTTATCTATACGTTTCAAAAGAACCCTGCGTGCCAATAATCACGGAATAAAAATGTAACGTGGTCGTTTTGTGGTGCAATGTGACCTCCAAGAAAGCGCATAAAATATGTATGTTCGTGGGTACATGCAATTGTCCTGTTACAATATTTACATTTGCACCAGTCCGTGCTGTCTTCTACGTGCTTTAAATGTTTTTAAAATCCTAGAATATCTCTCACATTCAGCTGTTTCCAATAATTTTGTATATTTGCACCTGAAAGAATTTTTTAACAACTTGGTTTTCGAACATTTCATAAATAAGTATGTAAGTTCCAAGCACGAGAGATTCCAGCACAAGACTGAAATTTTTCAAATTTCAACCATCCCAACGTAATCAAGCGGCGAGAGATTTTGGAGCTTTTTTCTTTGGGTCATCGAGCACGCCACTAAATTAAAACCCTAGATAAGGTAGGTATTGGATGAACTAACCAAGAAAGTTGAGCTCGTAAAACAAAGGAAAAAAACTGAAACAAAGGCTTCGTAATTGAGTACTTGTAAACCCTGAATAAGTTGAGAGCGAATTCAAGTTGATTTAATAACTTGGTCGAGATAAAGAACAAACAGAATAAGAAAGACGTTTGCTTGTATTGATGTTGTATACAATTGCAGTTGACATAAATGCAATGGTTGTGTAGTAAACACGTCTGTTAACTTCTCATTAGCATCACTTTGATTGGACGAAATATTCCATTAAATATATGTATGTCCGTGAAGCTCTTGAAGGTTTCGAGTTTACTTGTACAATTACAAAATAATACATGATACGGCTTCTATTTATACATTCACATTATTACGTACAATAACATTTCTATGTTTACGTGAAACCCTATAATTTCTAAAGTACACCAAATAACGTTGCATTTACGTCGAGGAATTAAATTTTAGCAACCATCCATACCTTACCTACTATATACTAGTTAAATTTATTATCGATTTTATAGAAGCCATTAAACAGTTTACTTAATTTCCATTTTCTCAAGTTTTTTTCAATACTTAAAATTTTATATTTACATACCAAAATTAAAAATTAAAAATGATGATAAAATTAAGCGCATTATGTATAAAGTATTATGGTAATGACGGTCTTTACTTGTAATTTGACTTTACTTATTAATCGATTAGTCCGACGTAAAAGATTGTAAGGAATTTAAATAATTTTTTTTGTATGTTTCACACATTATCGCACAAATTGAAAATACCTTTAAAACGCTACAACGTGGCTAATTTTTACAAAACACTTAAATTACAAGTTCAGGTATGTGAAACGTAACTCCTACTTAAATTATTATTTGCTCAACTTGGGTAGCAATCAAAACTTTTTAAAATGCAGCAATTAATCACTTGCGTAGTAAACTACATTTAAAATGCAACTGAAAAATTACACACGTAATTACGTGGTAATTATAATTCATATATATGAAAACATCCACTGAAATTCATCTTCTTAGCAGATTAATACAAGAATTGTAATTATTGCAATTGTTTAGTAATTGCTGTACTTGAAAACAAATCATTTTTAATGATGGCAACTTTTTGAATTAATATAAGTAATTACGTATCAACTCCATTATTTTACTTTTAAATTTACACAAAGCGGTATTATAACTTAAATTAATCATTTTTAATAATTACCTATGCGATAATATTGTTAATTTTAACGTTTATAACGACAAATTTTAAAAACTCACCAATTAGGCCATGGATTTTGTCTTATCTGAAACAATAAAAATAAATTTAATTTGTAAAGTAGAATTATTAATCGGAAGATTAAATTTTTAATTATTTTTAATTAACAGAGGCCATCTTTTTGCAGTCTCGTTAAATTTTAATAAGGAAAGTTTAAATTGTATCGAATTTTTTAGCGTTGATGAAAGGAAATGCATCGCGACATAATTTATATTGGATAAACTAGAACCTGAAGAGAAACCATTAAACAGCTTCCTGAAAGAAATATAATTCCGCGAGCCCATTTCCAAATTATTCGTTTGCCCTGTTTACATTTTTTAGCGTTTTGTCAAAATAAGCATTCAAATCATGAGACTGAGAGTTTGACAGAATATTTCAAAGCAATAACCAGGAAGATGACAATCTTGGAGAAACAAATCATTGAGTCTGACGAAAATATATTATAACTATATAAATTATAGATCCGGATAAGCTGAAATTTAGTATTTGAGTATACGAATAAACCCCGCAAAAATCAGTAGCTGCTCGTGACTTTGAAGAGAATGGAAAAATATTTATTTACCGTATTTTTATTTTCTTCTTTACTTCCAAAGTAAATTTTAATCCAAAAAAGTTGTAACTAATAACCCTTAGGACAAACTCTAACATTTACAAGCTTGTTAAAGCTTAATAAGAAAATATTTCTGTAATCTTCAGCGGGTTATTAAAAAAATTAAATACTCAAGTCATAAAAAGTGAAAATAGGAACCGAGAGTGGGGGCGGGGTATGGAATACCCCCAATACCCACAGTGTATTATAATGGATAAGAAAAGTAAAGACGTACCTGGGGTACGTACCCCCCCCCAGACATCCCTGTTTCTGGAGCCATCAATGTTTTAGAACTTTATTTTTTAGGTGCTCATGACTTTCTTCAATGGGAGGGCATAAATTTAAAGAAAAATTAAAAATATAAATTTATTACTGTATTTTAATTTACTTACAATAAATTATTATTTTTGGATATTTGTTTTCGATTTTAGATGGGAGGACACGTGCCGTTGTGTAATTCCCCTTCATTTGGAAGGGGAATTAAATCTCAAAATGAAATTATTCGGAAAAAAATAATTTTCGGTTTAATACTTTCTTGTTATCTTTTTGAAACTTTGAGGGGGGAGGCTCGAGCCACCATAGCCCCTCCTGGTTACGCTACTGCCTTATGCCCACCATTACTGAAAATCCACCGTAAGCTTCTCCTCTAATTGGGAGTTTTAGTTCCAGCAACATCGTTTTTTATCTACGATATAATGCGCTTAATTTTGTTTTTATGGAAAATTCTCATTAGACTACAATATTGAAGAGCATAAAATTCTCTATAAAGTAGAGTTTTTTAAATTTGCCTTTATATCAATTATTATTCTTGAAATAAACATTTTAAAAATTCACAAAGACGAATCGCGATTTATTTTCAAATATCGCAATTAGAACCAAGTTTTTGAATAATTCATATTTCGAATAAAATTTAGTTAGTAGGTACATATTATCTTAATCATCTTAATTGAATTCTAAAAAATCTATTTCGTTCAGAAATTTGTGCTCTGATGATAATTTTCTCTGTCAATAAGCGAGTTATAGACGAAAAATCACGTTAGGGGAACTAATATTCCCAATTGGGGGATAATCCAACGGGATGTAGGGGGTTTATTAGGACACGCAAATACACCTGTACCTAATATGCCTAATTTCAGTTTGCCTCAATATTTTACAAATTAAAAATGAACTTGCCTGAACTACAGAGAAAATATTTAATTTGAATGCTAAAAAATAATATATTAAGTTTATTTAAGGATAAACAGTACTGAGGATAAATTGCAAATATAATGTAGTATGTAGTAGTTCATTATAACCGATGTACTCGTTTATCTACACGAAGGACATCCAACGAATCTCGGGTAATGTTTGCAATCGGCGGCGTTCTCGTACATTATGTAACTATATGATGTACCATTGTATAATAATTGAACCTATAGTGGTCCTTTATATAAATATTATTATCATGATGAAAATTGCAAAGTTTATAACAACAAATTTTAATTATGCACAGGGGGATGCAATGGGTGGGCATATAAACTACTTGTACCGTAGTTTAATAATTTTCGATGACGTTCTCGATTTATAAAATGTATTGTTTTAATTTATTGTTGAGTGAGAGGCTAAATAAGACTGATAATAGTGGCAATGTTTCGGGTTCTTTATTAACCCATCATCTAGACTAGTTTTCTTGTAATTGTTATAATTTTAAATAGTTTGTTATTTGTAGCCCTGATAATAGGCCAATGAAGGACCCGAAACGTCGGACACTCTTATTTGGCCTGTCACTAAACATTAAATAATACTTTTATAGTTGTAGTGTGCTGGAGAAGATGACTTAGCAGCTGAAATGATAAAATATGAAGAAAAACTTCACAGAAATCTATAAGAACTAATAATACGTATTAAAAATTTGGAACAAAGAGAAAATGCCTAGAACCTGAAGTGAAGCCACAATAAAGGGTTTAAGACTATAAGATGCATGACTGCAACGATACAGAGGAATTACCTTTCTAGGTGTTTCACAAAAGATTCTGGCTACATTGATCAAAGAGATGCTGAATGAATATGCGGAGGGCTTAGTCGGAGAGTATCAAAGTGATTTTAGAAAAGGTAGATCGGTATTGGAACAAATATTTATTAATCTGGAACAAATATTTATTAATCTGAAACTAATATAGGTAAAAACATATTCACCAGACAGGAGGACCTACTCCTCAGTAATAGTATTTAATATTGGAGAAAGCAATACGAGAAAACAAGAAAGACTTGGCATAACATAATGACGGAGAGTACCTAACTTACGAGAATATGGAAAACTGGAAGATGTGGAAGACTTCGAAATGAAGAAATGTTGTAAAAAATCAAGACTTTCTGTATTTGAAATAAAGGAAACATAAAAAATTATTAGTGACATCAATTCAAAGTCAATATTATAAATAGTATGATCTGTTACCTCCGCCTTCACTATAATATTTCAAATATTTTTAGAGAAACATAAATGCATCACACAGAACTGATGGGTCAGGAATTGACGGGAATCAATGTCGAAAGGAATTGGTAAGTATTATCCTAATTCAAAACGTGGAAATGCTTCTAGGTGGTGGGAGGTAGGTAAGGATTTTCAGAAAAACAATTTGTTTCTAAAAGAGTTTCCACAAAGAAAGTCGAAGCGCGGACATTATACAAATCTAAATAATACTCTTCTTGAAGATTTCTTTATCGATTCCGGTTTGAAAGCTTAAAATTCAATTAAGTTCACGTAAACTGTAAACTTTATTACTTATTCTTATCAGACACGCTTTGAAGTTTATAAAGAATAATTCAAATTATGCTAAGTAACACGTACGTACGTTGATTACACCACACATGTCGTCATAATACTATTAGTGCATTTGCAAATTTTTTGCGCTAAAAGTGCAATGGCCGGCACACTTTTTGCGAAAATTGATGCAAATATTAGCTCCAGATGCAGACGAAATTTGTGTGTAAAACATTTAGAGAACTAATTTGAAACTAATTTAAAGTGCAAATTAGACCTAATGGAGAATAAAGCGATCGTAATTCATGATGAGAGCGCGATGCAGTTTTTGCTACTGAAAATCTATAAAATGGAACAAGTTAAATATACCCGCTGGTGCATATCGTTGTTATATTATTTATGTATGGTGTCGGTGTGTTGCCATCTCGATAACCATCTGCGGATCTGTTGTGAGGTTGTCCGGTTGTTTTGTTGGAATAATTCGTGATCACGATAAGCAGTAGTTGCCGATAACTCGTATGAATAATGGCAATACTAAACGCTCTTACTCCACGATCAAGGAAAGCTCCAAATCAATCCGATCGAAAATGAAAAAGAAATCATGCATGATACAATTTTATTATCCGTACCTAGTACATATACATAAGATGAAGCTGAACTTAAGAAAGCGAGGTTTTGAGCAAAACAGACAGAATGAAAGGAAATTGTTAGTATATCACGTTACACTTGCAGCTTTAATAAAACTGTCAATTAAATACAAGTACGTGTTTAAAAGTAAGTGGTCCTGTAGTCTCTCCTCCTTTACAAAAGTTATAGAACGTGCTAGAGTAATTTTCATTTATCCCCAGCAGGAACAATGTCGATTAATGGAAGATACCAGACTAAAAGCACTGCTATTTGCATAGGAAAGTGATTATTCAGTCAGTCTTGTTAACAACTTGTTGTGCAATACCTCCATTATTATTATTAAATGGTTTACCATCCGCGTCTTTAAAATAGCGCAACGATAAAATAATAGAAATGCAAAAATATCTTACCGCCAAAACAGATTCGACATGATTAAAAGTAAAAATTTTATTATTCTACAAGTCGACTATCTTAATTAATTCGGTACGAATTGGTCGTAAAAGCGAGACATGCTAAAAGCTCTCGGTTCGCCGTATAAAGCTCTACTATTATTCGAGCTGCATCAAGGGCGCCGTAAACTTCATTTCAGGATCGCTAGTCCTCCTAGTCACGTAGTAATCCTGGATTATCCTGCAGGCTGTCGTGCGTCTGGCAGGCCGACGGTGACCTGCGATGACCTCGGAGGTAAGACGCACCACCCCGCACCGCGACGCGCACCCCCGCGTAATGCGGTCCTTAAACTCGCAACCCGGTAGACGGCGGCCCAACAGGAGGCCGTTCACCCATACGTTTGCACGCGCTGTCAACCGCAGAAAAACGAAAACATGAAGATAGTTAAGAAAGGAATAGCGTCAAAGAATGGTAATTATCATCAACTCAAACTGAAGAGTCTCGACCACACTACTTTCCCCCATTCTATTCAAATTAATGCACATTTAAGCCAGTTCGACTGAAAGCATTTTCTGGAATACAAGAATTTAAAAAAGAACATGAAAATTTTGCACCACTACCCCATTAAAACGCTTCCCGAGATGTTTTAATTATTAGGTATTATTTTTTCGTATTGCGAGGAAAAAAGTTTGTGTGAAATGCAACACCAAAAATTGAGACGCAGACGAAAGACGCGTGCACCAAGCCTGAAATTATTGATGTTACATTCACCCTGCCTGCAGTGTACCCCAGACCGACCCAAACCTCCCAGAATAGTAAAACGTCAACTTGGCAGAGACCACTTTTTATCAAATTCAACTAGAACCGTTAATTACGTTTCTTTAACGGAAAGCTTCGGATATGTGGCTTTCGAGATCTCAGTGACCACATCGGACCGCAAAACTCAGTATTCATGCTGTTTCAGTTGAAACCATAATTAAATTTTAGTTTCTTGCCGGATAAGTTCAAGCATTCACCGTAAACAATTTCCTGCTAACTTCCTTTACGTTTTAAACTTTATCAAGGATATCTTTGATTTTTTATCGAATTATCTTGGCATCAAAAGTCGTGATAATGTTAAAACAGTCTCGACGTAAAAAGAAATTCATAACCTAATTTGAAAGTCAATAAAAGAGTCCGCGAAAATAACAGAAAAACTTAAAAAGTTAAATTTTATCGACCAATATTTTGAGGCAGACGCGTCGTTGTGGTGTGAGGTGGTTTAACCACCTTAACCCACACCACCTAACGTCTGGGACGCACCAGACGGGCCTATCGACCGATCCCGGACCTGCCTCACATGGCCCCACTGCACCCGCATCGACCAAAAGCTCTACGCACATCCGGAAGACGCCGCTACACTAGGAGTGCGCCACTACGCCAATGTTTAGGAAATGCACCGCAAGCTTTCGGTGTTCTATAGTTCGTGTCAACGTATACCCCGAAACTTTTTCGTCTTTTATTTACGCTCATTATTAACCCATTAGAAAAAACCATAAACCTTCACGATATAATTGAAAATTTATAAACTTTCAGCCGTCTTTCGTGCGATATCAACATTAAAAAGACAGATGTATTTATGAGATATGAACTGTAAATCCCAACGGTGCACCAACACACACAACACACCCTATCAATATTCTTGCAGCTTCATAAATAACTGACGATTTACTGAGCTATAAAATATTACGTTCACAAAGTAACATTGTTTAAATTTTTACACTATTACGTATACTATAATCAATAATTAAAGTTCAAGACTCGATTTCTTCATAATTAAAATTTCTTTAAAGTTTTCGGTAACAAATTTAACGATGAAAACTACTGTAAAAATTTCGTTTGTTTTGTTGGAAAAAGCATTGATGAAAATGTTGTTATGATTATTCATCCAATAACCATTTATTTCGTTTAAACAAATAAATTTCCATAGTGAAGAACGTGGACAATGGTACGTGCGCAATGCAAAAATTAAAAAGCAAAACGAATACTAAAGTTACATGAGTTAATTAACTACCGTACCATAGTGATAAAGGATTAAATCACAAAAGCAACAACAACATTTTCTAACAAATCAATATTTAAATTTTGTTTTTTTTGTCGTTACAGGAGCAATCAAGGATCAATTTGCGTTTCCTCATTCAAGAGTCAAGAAGAGCCGCATTACCCGGTCAAGAGCGAATGTGATTTTTCACCTCAGCGAAAACTGTAAGAATTCCATCCACAGAAAATCTGGTTATTACGAAAAGGAATATACACTGATTGTGGAGTAGCCTTTTTTGCGTTTTTATTTATGCATTGTCGAAAATAGTTCGTTTCCCAATAAATTACTTCGTTTTCTTTGTTTTGTTTTATTCGAAGCTTAGAGTACAAAATTGAATAGACTATAATAATGTCAGTGGCAGCTTGGTGCTCCATATGGACACGTGTCCTCCCATACAAAACTGACAACAACTATTCAAAAATAATTTTAAGTAAATAAAAATCCCTTTTTTAATTTTATAGGTACTCTCCCATTGAACAAA
The DNA here is from genome assembly GCA_932274525.1 of Podabrus alpinus. Lineage (NCBI taxonomy): Eukaryota > Metazoa > Arthropoda > Insecta > Coleoptera > Cantharidae > Podabrus > Podabrus alpinus. The sequence goes on along the minus strand of OW026453.1, from coordinate 95,570,162 downwards.
GTTACGATCTGCCACTGTCAATGAAGTTCCAAAAATTAATGGCTGCAGTGACCGGGGGGTCTGGAAGGTACGGAATACCTCTTAGGAATACCCCACGCATATGCTTTTTCTCCATGACTAAAGAAAATCATACTGGATTGTAGATTTATTGCAGAGAATGGTCTCATTTCCTAAACGTAACCTGATATTACATGAACAAAAAATTACATAACAGGTTACATATTTTCTGCCGATGTTCGTTTGTGTTTTTGGGTGTAAGTAGTAACTTATACGGTTACTGTGTTAATTATAAATTAATGGTTAATTACCATATCGGTTTACCTAATTTTGACTAGGGTGACGACTGACGACTGTTTCCGGATATTTTAAATTATAGCAAGCAATTACATTATGTTAAAGTATTCTTTATTTAATTTTATTGTATTTAATAGTGCAGTCTGTCTAAAAAAGCTGCATACATGGTTTGCACAAAAACAATAATTTGCAAGTTACCGGAACTCGCCCTGCGGCTAGTTCCGTGTATTTCGCATTCCGTAAAGTATCTGTTTCTCTTGCTTACCCGTAAATAGCTATTATGATACTGATTTACTTTTATAAAGTACTACTATAATATGCTGGAGAGTATTCCATACCCGGTCCCTAATTTTCACATTCTATTATTGGTATGAGTATTTAATTTCAATGTTCGCGTATATACTAAGGGTTATCGATTAAAGCTTCTAAGGAATTAAATTGCTCGGGAAGTAAATAAAAAAGGCAAATTTATATCTTTCCATTTTCTTAAAATTGTGTGCCTTCCCATTGAAAATAATCACGAGCCGCTACTGAACAATGTTGAATAAAAAATTCAAATATTAAATGAAGGAGTCTCAATACGATGTATTACATTCAACAGATTTATTTGCGGATAAAAGCGTTTGACAACAAAGCAAACAATAGCAACATTTTAGTACCAAGTTATTCGCGACGATACAGCTTCAATCCGTGATCGATGCATAACGACTTTCTAAATTTAAATATCGCAATCGCACTGCACTACGTCATGTAAAAACGACGCATTAGATTAACATTATCGTTGTAGATAACCTATACAGCTAATAGGTACTGTAATCAGCATAAACTCCGAACAGCTTCTTCAATACACATTTTGAATCTATTTCGGCACGAAACTGAACCGGCAAAGACAGAATTTTCTCAAACCATGGAATCCCAACCAGGCCAAAAATAATTTATGAACGGCCAAAAATCAAAGTTGTAACTCCAGAACCTGTAGCCCAACTTTTTATCGACAACCAACTAATCCCAGTCGTTATGTGAAACACCGGAAACCTAAAACCACTCTAGAATTAAATCGCAGTCCCCTCAACGCCTTTAACTTCATTTTTCAGACTGTAAATCAACGACCATGTTAGTAACCACCCCCTCTTGTAAATTATCACCTTCCGAAGAAATATCAGGTTAACCTATGACCACGAAACTGCTGTCGGCCTCTGCAGCATTACCGAAGGGGTTTTTCACCTTCAACAAATCAGTATTTCTTTTCATATATTTTTTTTACCAGGTTCACATACGCAAACTTCAACCTATCCCTGAGCTACTTGAAAATTAAAACTTCCCAAATCCACCTCTACTCCACCACCCAGCTAAGAAGAATCGGAAGCTGTTTCGTGTAGGACGCAGTGTGCCAGATTTTTCCAGAACACACCTGGGAAATTTGTTTTTGTCATTGACATTAAAAATTTATAACATTCCTTATTTGTTCAAGATTTGAAATACTAATTACTCAGATATCTTAAAACGGTCTGGAAATTTTGTTTCAATTTTTTGAAAAAAGCTCTATTTTTCTTCCTACGTTATGGTTGAAAAGAAGCGTATCATTTTTGCCTTTAATGCAGTTTTTTATCTTTAAAACTGATTTAGCTTTTAAACTTATTCGCGAAAATATAGAATATTTTTTAATGGAGCAATCCATGCACCCAAATAGCTAAGAAACGTTTAATAAATGTACATAATTGTTTCATTTTTAAACATCGTAATTCCACATTTATCATATTTTGATTTCGGGATATGGTCTAAAAACGGACGAATTTTGAATTTGAAAGTAAATCTAGCATACGATCGAAAGTAATATAAATAATAGGTTAAATATTTAAAAGTTTAAAAAAGCAAATCAAAATATGATACTATAAAAAATAAAAGAATTAACGATGCTCGTCAACTTCAAAATCCACCATCCTGCATTGTAGCATAATGCGTTTGAAATTTAATAAGAATAACTTTTTAAATAGAATCATAAATAATGTGCTTTAAGCAAGCTTTGTGAAGGAAAATTGAATTTTTTTCTTTATAAAACCTTAGTACCTGATTTTATAAGGAAACACTGGCCATTCTTTAGCTACATTAAAACTTCAAGAGTATTTTTTGGATATGACCATAATTTATTTCAACTACTATTAGCAGCATCGACTAGTTCTATGGTTTAGAGCAATGGTTCCCAAACTTTTTTTCTCGTGGACCCCCTGCTGCTACATTTCTACTGTATTCCCAAAACTCCTAAAAATATCACCCTAAATTGGGGTGGGGCTAAATTGGGGATAAATTTCACGTCTACGTGGACCCCCGTGTAGTCTCCTATGGACCCCTGGGGGTCCACCTGGACCACTTTACTTTACCTTTAAACCTTTAAACTTTACCTCTAAACTTTAGAGGTTAGACTGCAGATTTCGTGACCGGGCCAGTGAAGTATAAATAAATAAAACAAATTAAAATTCTGAGCAAAAGCTAAAACAAAAACATTATTTGATTTTTGTGCAAAGTAACATAATTTTCAGTTTTATATGAACTTTCTTTCCTTTTCGTGCTCTCCAAATAAGTGAAATTATACTTATTTAATTCTCTGTAGATTTCTACATAGAACAACTTTCTACCCCTAATAGGGTCCTAACCTCCTAGCGGTGAGCTTTCAAAGTTGATCATTTTATACCCTTTTTCCAGAAGTGTATTTACAAGTATTTTGGCTGTCGACATTATCCAAAAAGGGTCTTTGTGGAAAAACTTCCGCCCAAATGAATTTTTTCAAAAAATGTTGGAACATAATATTATTATTGCCTGACGATGATTTTTTTAATTCCTAAATCCCTAAAGTAAATTTTTACTTTTATTTTATTTTTACCTTTGGGATCGAAAAGGAGCCCCTAAATTTTTGACATCAGACTTGGAATTTGTTGAAGAATGATCTAAAAATTACTAATGCCCGGTTTCTGAAGCTCGAGTTATGTTAAGATTAAGCTTAATCATAGTATAACTGCAGATTTTGAGTTTCTATGGCGAAAGTTATTCTCTGATCTCTGGTTAAAGTTGACCTACGAATTTGGCTAGTTATGTATAGATTAACTTTCTGGAACATGCACACAGTTGTCGAATTTATTATGACAGCTGATAATATTGTACGTAGATTTTTACAAATTATTGTTCAACGGTTTGTGTTACTTGTTATACTTAAAACTACATAAGAAATATACTAATAATTATTGTTTGTGCCATAAATAAAGACGAAATATAATATTTTTACGTGGTGTGTTCTTCTGAGAATAACTGATATTTTAAATTTAGAGCATAATATTTCTACCCATGCATCATTTTTTAACTTTACGTTACTTGAATCAGTGTTTTTATTTTCGATAACGTGATTATAATCTTGGACAATATTAAATAAATGATCCCTGTCGAAGGCGGGGAAATTTTTACTTCGATTATCCATTTTATTTTGAAGTACAAAATTTATTTTGAAGTACAAAATTTATTTTGATGTATACAAAATTTATTTTTATGTACAAAATCATTTTACAATTTTTCCGCTAAACGTTTAAATAAGTACACAGATTTTTGCAACACTACCAACATAAAATAATAAAATTACCAATTATTGGTTAATTTGAACTAACTTTACTATATCTCCATCTACCGGCAATTACATCAAGGAAGTTGACCAGAGATTGGTTATTTGTAGTTTCAGAAACCCATTTTACTTTAACCTATGAATAACTTTAACCTTAGATTAGTTATGTAGGGTATAAACTAGAGATCTTTAGGATTGTGAACATCCAGCGAAGATATCCAATGCTGAATGGGACTCTCATCTAGTTGATTGTGTTGATTTGTCGCATATCGTCATCACCGAACAGGAAGTGGCAGATAAATTATGTTTGCTTAAGTTATCCTCAAACCCCTGCTCGGATGGTATTCCTGCAATCTTCGTTAAAAATTGTGGCGAAAGTCTTCTAAGACCTTTAACGCTACTCTTTAATAAATCTCTGCAGACCTCTAGCTTTCCCAGTGCCTGGAAGGTTTCATCAGTTACTCCCATATTCAAGGGTAAAAATCGCTCACATGTTGGTAATTATAGACCGATATGCATATTATCAGTGATCCCCAAACTTTTTGAATGGATCGTTACCGATAAGCTCTATTGGGCAGTTAAAGGAATTATTATTGACGAGCAACACGGTTTCTTCAAACACCGATCGACCGCAACAAATTTATGCACATTTTCTGAATATGTTATAAACAATCTGGAATCTGGCTCGAGTGTTGATTGTATATACACAGATTTCACTAAAGCCTTCGACCGTGTACACATTAATAGGCTGATATTTAAGTTGGGCAAGCTTGGTTTAGGTACCAACTTACTCAATTGGCTTTCTTCTTACTTGTCCAATCGTCAACAAAGAGTTAAAATTAACAACTCCTACTCTCGGAATATATTCGTAAAATCCGGAATTCCTCAAGGTTCACATCTGGGTCCGTTGCTATTTATTCTTTATATTAACGACATTAAATCAGTCTTCAAGTATTGCTAATTTTTACTATACGCTGACGACCTAAAAATCTTTAAGGTCGCTAATTCGGCTGATGACTTCAGTCAAATCTCTATTGACCTACGCTCGTTCGAGTCGTGGTGTAGCGCCAATTTTCTTCAATTAAATATTGCGAAATGCAAATCTCTTTGCTTTACACGTAAGCTTAGCCGCACATATCGTACATACCAATTGTCAGGAACTTCGATTGAAGCTGTTTCCAATTTCAAAGATTTAGGTGTAACTGTCGAATCTAATTTTAGCTTCGCATCACACATAAATGAAACAATTAATAAAAGTAATAAAATGTTGGGTCTTATGTCCGCTTGAGAGTTTTAAATTTACTGTTTGCTGCTTATGTTAGATCGCATTTGGAATACTGCTCTACGGTCTGGCATCCGTACCATCTGAACCATATTTCTCGGATTGAGAAACTCCAAAGAAAATTCGTAAAATTTCTTTGCTTCAGGTTTCACATCTCTTTTGATGTGGATTATGACCTGCTGCTGAGTTATCTTGGATTGTCTCGAATGGATAATAGGAGGAAGTATCTAGATTTGTGCTTCCTCTTTAAATTGTTGAACAACAAAATTGATTGTCCGGCTTTACTGCTTAAATTTAATTTTTGGGCCCATCCCTGCGTGGTCCGGAACCCAGACCTTTTCTTGACGGATTTCCACAGGACGAATTATGGGATGCACTCGCCTGTTTCGGCAATACAAAATCTTGGCAACAAGTCCGATGCTGACTTCTTTACGAACTCTCTGGCGCAGTTCAAATCTAAGACGAGATGCTATCTGCGCATATAGGTGTTTCTTGTAGTATTATTTTTTTTTTTTTCTTTTTGTTGTATTATTTTATTAACTAGTTTCTTTGTTTGTATTTGTTTTTGTATTGTATTGATTTTTGTATATAGTTATAAGGATTTATTCCGTCAATAAAGGCATTATTATTATTAAACCGGGCATAAGCCATGGATTGGCTGAAACTAAAGGGTCATTCACATCCACGTAACGTACGTTCCGGACATAGAAAACGTAACGTAGAAAACGTAGTTTTTTATTTGCCATTCACATCCACTTAGTTTACTATGTTTATACTATGTTTCCATAGAAACGAAAATCACGGGCACCTGTATTTGCATTAGCTATCGGTTGACAGTTTGACAGCATTCATTTTTGTGACTTAACCTTAAAATTGAAAATACAGTAAAAGGGGTGTTGCCTAATAAAATGAAAGCATCTCCATTGGTCAAACATAGAAAACATAACGTACAAGTTGAAGTTGAACGAACTTTTTGTTACGTCTGCCATGTTTTTTCGAATGTGAATGGTGCTATTTGAAACAATGCATTTCAACTTTCCTTACGTTACGTATTGTATGTCCGGAACGTACGTTACGTGGATGTGAATGACCCTTAATACATAATATTATGTGTCAAATTCAGTGGGGGCTCTGGACTTTTTTCAATTGTAGAGCACAAAACCAATTATAAAAATATTTCTGTAATCTACAGCGTGCAACTTCTTGTGTTACTCTAAAAATATATGAGTACATATTATTATTGTCAAATTGAACACCCAAGTTTTCGAAGGGACGCCCCCCCTCAGCGCATCATCATAGCCAAGAAAAGAAAATCAGTTCGCCGCAATTGGTCGCTGCAGCCACCAACTTTTTAGAACTTAGGGTCGAGTTATGTAACCCTGGTAAGCTGAAACAAAATTTCTTCGGCTACACACTAAAGAACAGGCTTATTTTAGTCTATAGAAACAATAATTTTCGAGAACCCTTGAAAAACAACCCCAAAATCAACTTTTAAAAGTAGGGAAATTAGCATCGAATAGGCCGCACCCTCCAGGCAGACGAGATGAAATGCATCGGCTTTCCCTTCAGATCGAGGGAAATTTTTTCGCTCCGATTTGAATTTTTCTTTGAAATTCGGATAGGTGGGGGTGTGATTAGTAGATATTAGTAATAAATATTAGCAAAAAAAATGGAAAATAATCCGTGTATCGCCGAAAAAGTGAAAAAATTAATTCTTTTTTATTCGATTTTTGGGGTGTGCATTCCATAGGGAGGTTTATCCATCGTCAAAACCTACCATTTCGGGGCGCCGCTCCGCTCCGCTCCGCATTGCACCCCTCCAGGGCGGTTTTGACTCTGGTTACTAGGCTAAACATAAAAAACCGGGAGCTTAGGGATCCTTGAAATAGCATTAAAAAGTATAGTTGCGGTATGGGGCAGTAAACTATTACGTTTCACCCCCAAAATATCGAATAAAACAAAAAATAAATCGATGTTACATGTACGAGAGACGAGCTGCATCTGCCGGTGCGAAATTTTCTAAGTGTTAGGGTCATTCATTCCACACGTACCGTCAATAAAATGACGACGCGCGGAATCTCGTTAGGATTTTACATGTAAATTTGCTAAGTTCAAATTCGATTTATTCCAAAGTTTGGACTTAATTAACCATATTAACCATGTTCTTTAGTGTGTAGCAGAAGAAATTTTGATTCGAGTTGCCAGGGATAGGTAACCCCAGCCTGTAGACCTTTTCCTAGTCAACTGACGTAAAAGTAGTCTACATCAGATGAATGAGACTAGATTTCATTTTCTATAATTCTCCGCATAGAATATCTTTCTAGCTCTAATAGGGTTCCAGCTGTAAACTTTCAAAATCGATCACTTTTCACCTTTTTGGAAGGGTTCCAAAAATTTATTTAGTTTAATACTATTCTTTCTAGGATTTTCAGGAAAAAAGAACTACTCACAATACAATACTAAATTTTACAATTTTCCTGATAAATGTATGAAAATTAGTGATTTTGAAACCATTCGAAACCATCCGAAACCATTTTAAATTGTTTACTTTCATGATAGAATTTAATTATCTATCCTGAAAGTTATGTAGATTCATTTTACTTCATATGAACTGAAATTTACTTGTGTGCAAAAATGTAAAAAAAAAGTTAGAAGTACACATCTAGGGCCCTATTAAGGTTGCACTATACAAGGTTGTTCATTATGGGTTATCTCTTATTATAAAAGGCCAAGTCTTTCTTTCTTTCTTTCTGTCTGTCCCACGGAAATACCCGAAGCAAACCGAACCGAACCGAACGCACAACGTATCATCGGATCAACGTATCATCGTATCAACGTATCATCGTATCAACGTATCATCGGATCAACGTATCATCGTATCATTTTGTCTATATAGGACAGCTATTTCCAAAAAAGCATTATGTGAACTTCCATAATGGATAATGAAAATTTTGAAAGTCCTGCTGCAAAGCGACGGCGATTGAATCGTGAGAGAAAAGCACGTACAAGATCTAATAACACAGAAGAACAGCTTCGATCACAGCGACAAGCTGACGCTCGGTCTCATGCGATACGTCGACAACGTGAAACTTTGGAACAAACTCAAGCGCGGCAAGCTGCTGACGCTCGGTCCCATGCGATACGTCAACAACGTGAAACTTTAGAAGAAACTCAAGCGCGGCAAGCTGCTGACGCTCGGTCCCATGCGATACGTCAACAACGTGAAGCTTTAGAAGAAACTCAAGCGCGGCAAGCTGCTGACGCTCGGTCCCATGCGATACATCGACAGAAAGAAAATCGATACCAAAGTCAAGCAATTCAACTCCAAATAAGAGCATTGAGATTTGATGAATCTCACGTTACTCGACACGATTGTGGAGAAATGAATTCCATCTGTCAGTTCTGCGGCTCCAAGAATTTCGCCAAGGAGCGTCCAGTTGATAAACAATTTAACAACTGCTGTCATAAAGGAAAAGTGAAGATTCCGCAACCGCTCGATCAACATGGGAATCTATTGTTATATCCCGAATTTCTTCGCTCTATGCTTTCAGATTCAGATAATCCTTACTACAAGAACTTTCGTCAGCACATCCGCTCTTACAATTCCTCGGTTTCTTTCGCTTCAATGGGAGCAGAGATTGTTTCAATGCCGGATAACGGACCATACGTTTTCAAAATTCATGGACAGACGTACCACAGAACCACAAACCTGTATCCACCTGAAGGACAAACAAGAAAGTTTGCACAACTGTATGTAATGGACACGACAGAAGCGGTCAATGAACGAGTAAATCTGCCTGAGAATAGAGGTTGTCTACCTGAAGTGATTGAGAAAATCGATCGTTTCTTCCGCGTCAACAATCGTATCGCAACTTCATATTGCCTGATGAAAGAAATTGAGCAACAAGAGCGTGTACGAGCCGAAGAAGAAGGACAACCAGTTCCGGTCGTCAATATGGTGATGCGGCGCGATCGGCAGTCTGATCAAAGACGTTACAATGCTCCAACGTCCAATGAAATTGCAATGGTGTTCGTAAATGATGACGGCGAACCTCCATTTGAACGTGATATCCGTATCTATCCTCGAAATCCCGTCGACAATGCAAATACCCGAAGCAAACCGAACCGAACGCATAACGGATAATTTCATAACCAATCGGATGAACGTATCATCGTATCAACGTATCATCGTATCAACGTATCATCGGATCAACGTATCATCGGATCAACGTATCATCGGATCAGTTAATCCGATTATCCTACTCAAAATTACTATATAAGCAGAATTACATTATAACGAAACTAGCTGATAGCCCGTCCGAGGACGGGTAGCTAGAAGGACGGGCAGGCAGCCAAGGTAACTTAAGTTGAATGAAGATTAAGGAAAGCTCTCAGTGCAATCCAAAAGCCATATGACCTTGGCTGCCTGCCCGTCCTTCTAGCTACCCGTCCTCGGACGGGCTATCAGCTAGTTACTGATAATTGAGGATAGTTTTATTCATCTGTGTGCCACTTTCGTGTAAGATGAATAGCAAAATGTCTACGTCTAATAGCCGAAGATATTTTTCTTTGGATAAAAATTGAAAAATAAAACGGAAACCTATGGAGAGTTGTATCTTAGAAACTATAGGGGCTAGAATAATATTTTTCTTTAATTTTTGGGCGTAGGATGTAAACATAGAAAACAGCAAATGACAAATTTGCATTCTTCTAGACAGCTTGATGTTCTCGAAAATTAAGGACTGTTTTCGATGCCAAACTAGAGGATTTAAGCAAACACGAGCTCATTTCTCAATGATCTTTTATATTTATCATTCATCCAACCATAGCTTTACTACCATATCAATAAACATTCGTCGCTTTGGAGGTGAATAGTCCTAACCCATACAGCAGTGACATTTTGTAAGTTTAGTTTAATTCTGATGAAGATCTGAAGTTCAAGTTACGAAGTTTAGAATTATCTCTAGTCAAGTTATAATATTCTACTTGAAAATAATTCTCAATTTGATATCTTGAAATTTTTAATTTCAGATCTTTCTTGAACATAATTTAAAATCTCACTGGTGTGGGTTTGGACCATTCACCTTCAAAACGAAGATTATTTTCTGCAAAAAAAACTATAATAATTATAGCAGTATAATTTGATATTTTCCAATTTTATTCCAATTTTCAAGGTTTTAGTCTTTCGAAATTTACTCGTTTTTGGTACATCTCATAACAAAAATTTATGAGTTAAGATTTACAGTAGATATAATCCTGGGGAAACTATAGAGTAATATTAAACCGGCCGGCCGTATATGACTGCATAGAAAAATCATCGTGTATAGTGATCAAAATTCGGTTTATGCGATCAAAGTTTTGTTAAAATGCAGGAAAGCGTTGGAAATGTTACGGTGCGGTGTTCCGATTTTCAAAAGTATTATAAATTAGAACCTTTTATAATCAATTTAACCTGCATAAATTATAGACAAACAACACTAGATGACTTTTTTTAATGCCATTAAAGGAATGTTACTTTTATTTTTCAATTTTTGTGTTTAAATAATGTTACCAATAACTAAAAGTTTTTTTTGACTGTTGATCATTTTTCGTTTATTCGGATGATCGATTATTTTGTGATTAAAAACCCCGAGTCCAGATGTGATCACATTAAGCGGCGTCTACTGTATATATTTTGGGCATAACATGAATAGAAAACAGTTAATTAATAAAAAGAAAAAATTAATAAAATTATGATTATATGGAAAAATTACTCGTGGAAAATATTTTATAAATAAAAACAATAGAATTGAAATGAAATAAAAAAATGTAAATTTACAAAACAATATAAAAATGCGACGGAGAACTTTGGAATCGAAGATATTTACCGAATGAGTGAAAATTTAATATGTTTGGTTCAGATGGCAGGTAATTTGTGTAAAAAGGGAAAAAATACAAAGCTAAATAAAGAAAACGTATGTATAACCTGCTATTAAGCTAGGAAAAATCACTATTTGTATGGGGGTTATGCAAGTGCCATAGGTAAACCAAATTTCCATTTTATCAATGGTACGATGGACTTAAGAAGAATGGGTTAAAATCCAGTCTTCAGTGATACGAAATTTAGTAAAATCTACGCCTAAATATTTAAGGGCAATTATAAAGGCTAAAGACAATCCCACCAAAATATGTTAGGTGACGAATACTTTTGACACTCACTGTAGGTATTAATCTTCTAATTTGTTTATTATGTCCAGAAGTTGCAAATAAATAATACTCACCTATCGACATATTTAAAAAATATCTACTAGTATGTACAAAGTGTTGTCCGGGAAATTCACTTTACATTTTGTAAAGTGATTTTAATAAATACTAATAATTTATTGCTATAAGCAGTATCAACATTTTTAAATAAAATAATCGTTATCCAAAATGGGCAATGTACTAACTACCTCTCCGCAATTTTATAAAAAGCATACAAAATGGATTTTAAACAGTTATTCACAGATGTTGCAAATACTACATAGAGTCCTAATTGATTGCAGAGTAAAAGCTGCAATAATAATTGAAAAGATTTTCTTTAATTTATAACAAAAATGTAAAAATCGGGACAATCGAGCGTTCGGAAGCTCCCTCCTTTCGGGCCACCAGGATTATGATCTGGAAACCTATGCATTTTACAATAAATTAAGCGAGGTAAACGCACAAACCTTTTAATATTACAATATTATGGCACATCTTGTCTAATTTTTATTATTTCATAAATTAACTGATCGGGGGTTTTATTTTTAAAAACAGTATTGCAATACATAACAATGATTTATTTACAACAAAATACAGTTTACCGCAATCATCTCTCCCATAAATTGTTTGATAAAGCATTTGAACATATAGCGTCTGGTTTCAAGATACCGCGTTTTTCCTCCCACTTGGAATTGGAAGGATAATTTAACACTCCTACCTGATACAAAAATTTCTGCAAGAATTCAAAAATCTAGCACCAAGTAGTAGTTCTAAGATTTTGAAAAAAAGAGGAGGGTTCAACTTTACACACCGAATAACCTTAATTTTTCGAAAAGGACCTCGGGCATGTACGATGGTACTTTAAATAACACATGTTTGCATTAACTTGACACATTTTATTTTTAAATTAATATGCAAATTGTGTGATAATTACAAAACATGAGTTGTTTCGTTATAATTGCAACAGAAACATTTTTAAGAAGTGTTGAATAGAATTCCACGAAAACTACCTTACATGTTTAATAGTACGTAGGTGGTACGCAATGCATTGCATCTGCATGCATTTGTCTTGTCGTTGAGATTAAATAGATTTAATTCACCGTCTGTTATGTAACTGTTACCTCTCACTTCCAAGGGCCTTTCTAAAAAAAAAGGATATTTTTTCCAAAATGCAATCAATGGTGTGCTTTCAGAGCAATAAAATGAAAGAAACGTGGACAGTTTTGCCCACACACAGGGTTTTTAACCATAACAAAAAATTTCTTTAGAACAACCCTGTATATAATGTATGTACATACATACTAGGTTAACTATTGTTAGTTTTTCCATAACGAAAGTTTCATTTAATGGCAAAAGCAATAAAATCTGATTCGGCCATTACATCGTTGGATTTCGATAAAACAGTTCCTGCATTTTTATTGAAAAACGCGTTTGGGCAATCGATATATCAAAATTAAAAATTTGTTGCCCATTATACACGTAACACATTGCTATTCTACTAACACATAAATTGGTCAAGATGGATGATAATATACGATACTAAAATTTACTTACAGAACCGTGATATCATAAATAAGCTTCAATAATAACGGCGTCGGTGAGTATCTACGGATGTATAACTTGGTCTACTTTATGACCTTACACGGCGACGCTAGTGCAGTATTCGGCGTCTCGACGCTGTCTGATCTGAACCAAATACGTGCAAAGCTTTCAAAATGCAACCTATTACGTTTTCTGCATTTACAATTTATTTTTCCTTTAACTTGTTCTCAGTTTTCAAATTTTATTTTAAACTTACAAATTATGGAAATTTTAATTGGACGAGAGGAAGTTATTGCAGCCACAATGCGTATTAAAAACGGTGCCTAGTTAATGAGCTTGAGCTGCAGTCGTTTATTGTGTAGGTTACTTTCCTATCACTCGTCAGACGTTGATAATATAAGAACTCTCGTACTTTGTATTTCATTACTTTGTACTATTTGTTGTCGTGTTTGCTTAACGACCACATTATTTCATTTCCACAAAGCAAATGTTACTGCCTAGTATGTATTATTTTCAAATTCACCCACAGGGAAGAGCAAATCGCGTGAGAACATATACCTCCCCCCTTTCCCTATTTTAAAAATTTCACAATATTAACGCTCCAACCGAAAGGAACAAAAATTAAACTTCCGTAGCAAAACTGCAACTCAACTACCTTTAGAAGTACTGAAGCTTGAAAACGCATAGTTTTTTGAGTAGCGTTACTAGACAAAAGCTTTTTATTTGACCAATGAGGTTTATTGTTGAAACTAAATGCAACGTAGGATTTTCTCGTGTGTATTTTTTCAATTTTACGGTTAAGTAATCAAAATTTTGCTGATGTCATATTTGCAACAATAATTGCACTCTGTACTGTTAGACAACTTTGTGAAAAACATTCAGTGCACTTGCAGGTTTTTTTAAAAAAAAGTTTATTGTTAGGATAAACTTTTATCAATTTGTGCTATCACCGTTTAAGCATGATACCAGTTTGATAACTTCCATGTTACAATGCATTCCATTTTTATTGTATTTTTTATGGTTTTGCTTCACTCAAACCGATTTAGCTTGAACATTACAAAAAATTGCATTTTGAAGCACTCGGTTAGAAAATTATAAAAATATGCACCGATGTAAAAATTTGCCAGCAACTTCTTCATTTATACTAATCAGGTGATTATTATTTAAAACCTGTTGTAATAATATGTTTGAGCTTTTAAACTCGCAACGACAATTTTACCGATGATGAAGATTGGAGATGAACTAATGGTGGAATTCATCTAACATGAATTCTTAAAGCACGAGCGATTTAATCTCGAGCAGATAGTGCCATATTAATATGAAGCCAAGTTTAAAAGTTTTGATAAATATCGTACAAGTCTTCTTAACAATAGAAAAAGTTGAATCATGATAAAATGTTTAATGTCGTATCTTCTGCATATTCTTATTCAGAAGTTCCAGCTTGGCCAAAAAAATTGAAATATCAAATGATAAAATTTGTGTAATAAAATAAGAAGCTCGGAGTTTTGGGTGGATGTGTGTGTACCTTACATGTGTACCTATATGGAATATTATGTAAATTATATGTTATATGTAAATAACAAAGAGTTTATTGTTTTTTTAGTGTATATGTTGGTTGTTATAATAAAGAACTGCAAAAGAAGTAAATAATGTGATTCAGTGGCAGCGGTGCATTCTTGAGCAGTCGTGCTGCGTGCACCAGTCCAGGGCCACCCGCTGTGCTCGGCCGCCCCGTAGATAAACATCTACGGTTACTACAATGCACCACAGCTCCGGTGTCACCACATACCCGGAAATTGATTCAAGAAAAAAATATGGCACCAGAGTTGAAAGGTCAGAATTTTCACATAACCTATTACGCTAAGTTCTAAGCACATTTTAGTTATAATCGTTATAATTTGTACTTCACCTACCTCTTGGGAAATTTTTCTTTTCTTGATGGATGTGTCGGCTGTTCTACCGCCTTGCTTTTCGATCTTCGTGCCGTTATTTGATCTGCAACAAAAAAAAGAAGATTTTATTAAGTTTGTAGCTCGTGGAATTCGAACCACGGCAAAAATAATTTTGGAGTAACCGAGAGTTGAACTTGTTCTTGTATTCGCAGTCGTACTCGTTTACTAGTACACCGAATTACTTGTATGAGATATTCAAAAATGTAAAATGCCGGACTCATCTATTTAGAGGCTCTAAGCGCAAAATTATTTTAAGGCCCCCTTCTTTTTTAACGATTGAGCAGCGACGTGCAAAGTGAACAGCTCCCTGCATATCAGCCTTATTAAAGCCTCAAAATTCAGGGCTAAAATTAATATTTCCAATAATTATTGACTAATGAGTCCGAGCAATGACACTCGTTTTTACACGAAAGTCTTATAAACTATAAAGGTATAAATTTATAAACGAATAAACCGATTCGTAAAATAAACTAATCCTAAAAATATTAATTTCAAAATGCATTAATTAATACTTTGTAACACGAAAACCATAATTATAGTGGTTTCATTACATCGCCATGGGTAGAAATGGCCACCAATTACAAATTTATTATGCTTTGCTCATTTTGTTAAATTTAAATGTTAAATGTAATCCTTAATTACGCGAATTAATAAATTAACATTGATAAATTTTGTTTTAAAATTAAAATAACTTGTTAACAGGTTTGTAACCAGAAAATTTCATTTTACATAAAAAAAAACTTTAGCGATGACCATCGTTTGAATAAATAGTTAATTATTTATCATATAAAGTCGGAAAGTAATACTTTACTAGGCGAGTCTACAGGTTCCAGGACGAGTCGCAAGCGAGGACTAGAAATCGACGAGTCCAGTACAACCACTTTAAGGATGGACTCTGTGATACACAGAGTGACCAGACTCTGAATCACATTAAAGTAATAAAAGAAAGTTCAAATAAACATGTGCCTGGCGAGGCCTCATTTCCAGGTTATGAACACTTTTAGAAAAGTAAAAAATCATGCAATTACCCTAAATATGAAGTTTAAGCATTGTTTAAGACTGACTTTAGAACGGCTATGATTTAAACGGCCAGCAAAATAATAGATTTGGCCAGCATTAAAATATATTTGAGCCGCAAAATTATTGAATGAGGAGCAACTCATGAGCGGCAATTAAAATGAAAATGGTTTGCATTAAATTTCTTTACGAGCAGCTTTAAAACGATATTGGCAGCAAGAAAAAGAAAATTACATCAAAATAATTATGTGATTGGCACAATGTTGTCAGTATTTTATTATATTTGTCCAGCTCTAAAATTACATTGACAGTAGAAATTGATCAGTAACCAAATACTTTTTTATCGGCTCCAAAATGGGGTGCAGTTACCTAAAGTTGACCACCCCAAATAAAATTAAAAATTTCCTATAGCAAAGAGGAAGGTTTATATAGTATACTGTAAAAATTTTATGAGCGAATGTATTATCAAAATTTTGAAAAAATCGAATTTGAAATTTTGGATTCGAGACTCGTCCGGCTGTGGACATCGAAAAACCTGAGCCTCCGCTGCTTCGGCCGGTTTTTCATCGCCTGAGCCGCTACGCGGCAAAAGCTAAACATACTTGAAGGCGCCATCCTTCAAGAAAACCGGGATTCGAGTCATATTACCTGTAGGACGTGCGAGCAGCATCTGACGAAACAATGTAGCTGCTCAAAAAAAATAACATCATGCTTATTTATTTTTGTAGCTGACAAAGTTGTTTATTTGCCAATACTATAAAACCTTTTTCAATTTGCCGATTAATATTAGAATATCAAATGTTTTACCCGCAGATGAATCAAATTAGTTGCTGCTCATTTAATAATTTATAGCAGACCAACTAGTAATTTTGCTGCTTGAATAGATTTTGGGCAGCGCGACTAGCGGTTTATATGCCGATAAAAAAGTTCGTATATTAAAATCGCAAACCAAAAAATAAAATGCTGCACAAATAATTATTGTTTCGCTGATTATTCTTGCTGATCGAAATTTTAAATGGCAGATCATTACTTCCCCTTTAGAACATAGATGCTAAAAATGTTAGAAAAATGTAAGCTTGCATGGGATCTCCTTAGTGACCTCTTCTTTTGTTACGTTTAAAATATGACTACTCTTCATTGGCAAAGTAAATACTCAAGTCAACAACAGGAATTAAAAATAGGGGGGGTAGGGGGTATGGAATACCCCCTAGCAAACCATCATGACGAAGAAAAAACAAAACATTACAATAAAATATTTTTAATGGTTTACCGCCTGGTCATCATATTATTATGTGGGGTATTCCATAACCCCCGGTTACTGCAGTCACCAATTTTTTAGAACTTCATTAGCAGTGGCAACTTGTGACTTTTTTCGCACGATACAACACAAGGGCTAGGACAATACTCAAAGATTCAGCGAGTACAGGTTTTAGCAAGGAGATTGACACTCGCTCCGCTGCGCTTCGCTCGTGCAATCTCCTTGCTAAAACCTGTACTCGCTGAATCTTTGAGTATTGTCCGAACCCGCGTTGCTGTTGCGGTGATAATTCCGTGAAGAAACGTCACAACTTAAAAGCACAACATCACATACGAAAATCGACATTTCAAACGCCATTTTTAATGTCGAAAATTGTGAAACAAATTGACCATATCGCAACACAATCATTGCAAAAAAAATCAAACAAAAAATTTCGTAAGTACCGAAAAAAATGGAAGCATAATCGCACTAAATTTGTAATATAAAATTCGTTAGAAGTACATTGCTTTAAGTGAACTCGGGTGAGAACTAATGCGTTGAACCGGTTTCCTACATCGTATCTGTTGAGTGCATTAGTCATACGCATTACATAAATTATAATATTCGAGGAGATTTTTTATTACGTATGAATTCTTTTACGCTCCACTACAAATATTCGATATTCTGGTAGGGTATTTGGAATATTTTTTATTTTCGGATATTATTCGACTGTGCATGTGTCGTACCCATTTAACTACAATGTAAAATAACGCACGCTGATTGGTCGAAACGACAAAATTTGACCCTGAATGGAATTATCAATGAGACAGCATACAATTTGAGGCCGGTTGTTATAACAGAGGTTCAACCTCGAGGAAGGGTTAACCTAGGGATTTTTGGTGTATCAGCCAAACAAATAACCTGTCAGCGGCATCATTAGAGGCGCGAAGTTCAAAATCAGATATTTTTGAACTTCCTGTTAAATGTTCTTAAATTGCTACAAATTTGAAAAATATTGCTTTATTTCATTTGAAAATGTTTTTTCTATCGATTGGCTCAGACCTGATTGACTCATAATTTAATGCCACCTAAAATTCTAATCTGACTGGTCTGTTAGTTTATTATTTTGTGAAAATATTTGTTCTATAAAAAATTAATATTATTTTTGTCTACCATGAAATCTCAAAATTTTAAATACATCTAATTAGGACAATCCCACCTTAAAAAATCGCTTGCGGAGCTATTTTTTCGCATTATATCACTAATTATTATTCAACAGATAATTCGGTCCCGGTTCGCGACCCAAATGTATGCAAATTAATATCGATAGTTCAACTGCAATAACATGTATCTACATAATATATACATATTTTGATCATTTTGACCTTGAACGCATTTATGCACAGAATTGTATTTAATTAAGACTTCTTTAAGTTTCATTGATGTTAGGTTTAGTTGAGAAAATCAAAAAAACTACTGTTAAAAAATATCTTATCGGAATGCGCGTTTGCGGACGATATGGTGATAATGGCCGGAAACGAAGAGGGCCTACAACATAATCTAAAGATATTGAATGAGAGACTGGAGAGAAATGGAATGAAGATCAATAATAACAAAACTAAATAGAAACAATGAATATCGATAGACGGAGAAAACATCAAGCAGGTTAAGGAATTTAAGTATCTGAGAGTGGTAATACAGAGCAACGGAAAACAAGAAAAAGGCATAGAAGAAGGCAAGTGGAAAGGATGGAAGGCCAGCGACTGCCAAAGAGTGCAATGATATACGATCTGAAGGGAAGAAGAGACGTGGGAGCATCCCCATGGATGGTGTTGATTTGCTAATCGATTATTTTGTAGTTCGCTGCGAACATCTCAACTTTCTTTTTGGACAACGGTTGAGACCGTGGAAATATCGGAGGTGAGCTCGTCAACGTTAGAGAACAGAACTTCGTTCAGCAGGCGATAAGTGTAAAGTTTGCTATAATTTTAATTTTGCGTATTGGCAACTTCATTTGAAGCTTTTTGGGGTCATTTGAACTTAAGAGGATACATCAGTCACTCTCTTAAATTTTTTTGATGTGATAATAAACCAGTGTCTCTGAAGTGTCGTTTATTCGCACCTGGCACCCAAAAACAAAATCTGTTTTAGGTTTTAGTTAATTGGATCACCACCACCACCTAGGTTGTAACGAATCCACGAGTTTCCCGTGCTCCAAAGCTGGAAATAAAGGCGAGGCGCCCCAACATCGGGCAGAAGAGTAAATTGGCCCTGCAAACGGTACCTTCGAAAGTTAAATTTTTATATTGAAGTGACATTTGTGTGAGCGGATTAGAATAGAAAATATTTCAAATGTCTCACTGTTACCCATGCTTCCCTATTTCTTAATTCGTCGCCGAGTCTCATGTACATAAAATATAAATAAATTATTATGGCTGCTAATGGCTTACGATTGTACCCTGGGACGAAAGGAAAAATATTAAGGAATGGCCAGTACTTTTGATCGGCGTGTTTAGATGTTTGGAATAGAAAGATGACCGAGAAAAATTAGTTCAATACATTTTCTAAGCAGGTGATTAATTATACACAATGCAACTTAACGTAATGAAGAAAGGACTCTCATCAGCATAACTTACCTAAAGAAGTCATAAATCAAAGGAATGACGTTTGTTGTAAATTGATTCGTGTTGAATCAATTGGTACACAGCTAGACTAATTTATCATACTACTTTTCATAAAAATGTCGTACGTCTAAAGATCAGAGGTGTACTAGCAGTTGTACAAGAGAAAAAAGTTTGTCTTTATTTAAAAAAATATATATAACCATTGGCATCCTGAAATATGGTTTGCGAGATACGGAGCAAGAAAACCCAGATAAACTTAAAAAAAGGTTCTAACTGTCTGAGTTTATTTACAAAAGAATAAGGAATAAAAACTAAAATAATCTTACATCCTGTAACCATCTGTAACTAATCATCTTACAATATCGAGGATGTGACATAATGGATTAATCGTAACACAGGTCCTTTGTTACTACCCTGCATTAATAAACAGGTTTTAGTCAAAGTAAACTGAT
The DNA here is from genome assembly GCA_932274525.1 of Podabrus alpinus. Classification (NCBI taxonomy): domain Eukaryota; kingdom Metazoa; phylum Arthropoda; class Insecta; order Coleoptera; family Cantharidae; genus Podabrus; species Podabrus alpinus. Next base: position 95,549,936 of record OW026453.1, on the reverse strand, counting down.
CGCCTAGAAGGTTTATTCAAAAATGAATTTAGCATACTAATATGAGAATTCAATTATTGCAACTTCGATTAATTTAATTTTTACACAAAAATTTTAAAAATAGATAAATTTACCTTTTAATATTACAAGTCCCGTCCTGTTGCTTAGATGTATCATCTTGAGTCCTCACTGCAAAAAAAAAATCAACGATTAATATCATATTATCATAAAATTACTTAAAAATTGTAAACAAATGAAATGTCATTTAACTAAAAGTTCCACATTGGAACCGCTTCGTTTTTATTTTATAAAACCGAAATCGCAGTTGAAAATGTTATTAAAATTTTGCAAAATTTAAATAACTACTCACGTTCTAATATCAAAAACTTGTTCTGGGGACTTTGGTGAACAATTTGGTAGAAAAATTTTGAAAATCGATGCACAAAAACCGGTAAAAACACAATTTTATTGGAGCTATTTTGAAGGTGAAGTGACGCGTGATTTTCACCTAATAAAACTAACGCCGTCGATTCGTTTTTGGTTTTCTTCGAATTTGTGTATAGGCTTGCACTACAAAACGCACCGGTTGTTTGATAAACTAAAAATGCATTTTAATTTTTTGTAAAATTTTATCGGAAATGTTTACTAAAATTTAGTTAAACCTGTATTGAAATTATTTTATAAATATTTATAATTATTTATTTGATCAGCTACGGGATGCTTTCAAAAAGTATTTTTTGATGCATATTAAAAATTGTAATATTTTTACGAATTGATCGATGTAATGTTTTCAATTTCTATGATGCGATGGTTGGCATTTCTCCTTCTGGGTAAAAGCAAATTCTCTTAGGCCCGCTTTTACAATTAATAGTTCGATACGTAAAGTTAAAATAAAGATATTTTGGGGCAGAGCCACCTCGAAAATCTGCGGTGGGACCTTCATCCCCTACTTAAAGGGGTGGAGTGCGCAATTGCATGTTTTATTTTTTTTCTCAAAAAGGAGAAGACATAGAGACTTGCGGTTTACGCCATTCGATAGAAAATAAAATGTTACATCCAATACGTATTTTTTGAGAGTTGCGGTTTACGGCATTTGAAAGCAAGTAAAATTCTCATCACATAAATATTTTTTATTTGATCAAAAACCCAATTTTTTTTCCTTTACAAAAAGTACGGTAAGGGCTACATACTATACATAGTTTTTAATTGATCAAAAATTCAAATTTTGTCCCCACTATAAAAAGTAGACCCCTATTCTAGGGGTCCATTACCCCCTCCTTCCAGTTAATATTTTTGCTCAAAGACCTAGCTCCCGTTTCTATAGAGCTGCTAGCTTCCAAATATTATAGGTAGCACCCTTATAGTTTGCCCACAAATCAACATCTTTAGAGGGTGGGGGCAAAATACCGCTAGCCCCCCCCTCGGTTGATATTTTCTTTGAAAAACTTAGCTCCTGTTTCTTTAGAGCTAGTACCCAAACATTAAAATTAAAACGCTTAACTCCACATTTATGTAACTATATTTACCACTCCACCCTGCAATTTTCACCCCGTTCATTTTATTTACATTTTCTACATAAGAAAGTTCCGAGCACCTTACGCTACTTAACACTCAATTTTAATTTTATCATAAGTAATATTAAATTAAGATTGACAAATTCGTTCGTGACAAATTCGATGTGGAGCATTGTATAAATAAATTCAAGATTTTCTTACAAAGAATCTCAAAGAATGTTTTTATTGGTTATGTAGTTTTGTTTATAAAATGCTTGAAAAAGAAGTGGTTTATCCCTTTGAAACAATTGTTGCAATTAAAAACAATATTCTTTGAAATTGTTTATTATTTACAGTGAGTAAAACTAGCCTATTAAGAAGAGCTTCGATTATTTATTAATATGAAATCTGCGAATACACCAAAACTATTACAACAATTTATTCTGAGCACCACGGGGTTGTTTTTAGGGAACATTTTAAAAGGTTGTAAATAGTATACTAATGTTAACCTTGCGAATTCATCAAAAATAGTAAACAAAAAATTTAAGCATTTGGGGGTTGTTTATACTGAGGGTAGAAAAATAAATTTTGTCTAAATTTTATGTATAATTGAGGTCAATCGATAGAGATTTCTTTGAGCTTAAACAACAAGCTTCTAATAATCATAATTTTAATCAGTGGCGGCTGGTGCGGGAAAGGCGACGCGGAGCGCCGCCCTCCCAAGACAGAATTATCTAGAATAATATTTTGTAATGCGAATACACCTCTCATAAATAGTAGTGGGGCCGCTGAATATTGGACAATCTGACTTCGGTTGGACCATAAACGGTGGCATTGATTTAAAACATTTTACTCAAAAGTGAAAACTTTGATTTATAATCCCCCCCCATTATAGCAAACCACGGACTTCCACAGATGAGCAGGTTAGCTAGCCCCCCCCGGTAATATATTCATTAAATTAAATTGTGTTAATTTCCCCCCACCCCCCTCAGCATTCCAAGTTAAAATTTTAATTCAATATTCATTTCACAAGTTAAAAAAATAATGTAATAGCCCTAATTTATTTAAGTCAAAAATATAACTTCCGTGTAAAAATTTTCCAAAGAGTAGGTATACCTAGAAAACCTTTTTCTATCTGTTTTTCTATAACGCTAAATTGATCCGTTAATCCCTCCACCAATGCGGCCAAACGGCCGCACAACCAAGGAAATCACGTTTTTGTGAATCTTGAGAGCCTAGATTCCGTTTTGGATTCAGAATTCACATCAAGAGAACATAATTCATATTTATATCGTTTTCTTATTTTTATATGAATTATTTTTTTCATTCATTAATTTTTTGCTCCTGCAAGATTATCATGGTTGTGTGGACCGAAAGCTCTACTCAAACTTTTTAACGTTGGTAACAAAAACTATAAACCAAGGAGGATGCATTACGAACAAATAGTCAAAAGTAGTTTTTTAAGGAAGCACGACTTATTTATGATTGTCAAGGTTGGAGAAAATGTATGATGACGATTTAGGCTTGAGTACATACAAATACCTAATAACAACGTCGCCAATAAAACAATAAATATCCTTCAGGTTTGTTTTATTTGCTCCCGCCCTCCCAACGAGTCAATTAAATAAACAAATGCTGGCTAGACAGTCCAGTATGTCGTGGATGTCAAGATATAAATTGGACAGTGCGACTCTTACTTTATCACCATGATTGGCTAGATGATGTTTATGTGTCGTATTGAGCAGTGGCAACGTACACTGGTAGGCGCGTTACTATCCAAAATCGGATATTTGGTACCCCCCCTCCCCCGATTAAACCAATAGTATAAAATAAAAGTTTCTTAAGCTCGTCTTACATCAGGACATTTCTGGCGTCATTTCTTGCGCCATTTCTTGAGCCAAATAAATTGCCTAGTTTAAAACAGCAAATGTCTTGGAAAATGTCCTGGCTCGGATTGTAGGCAATATATTTGGCGCGTGCTCTATTCTTGAACAATTTGCCTGTGAGCGTGCGCAGTACAGATTGAATGCGCTGGTAGTAATTGTCAAATGTAAATTGTCAAATAAACTAGCAAACAAATTTATATAATCAGTTAATTATTAAATACAATTCTATTCAATTTAAATTCTATGTAGCCACTTTTCCTGCCAATTCTTTCGCACCCTCGGTTTTGGTTTGTTTTTCAAACATCTTTTCAGTAATTTTTTTAATACTATTATGTTTGCTGCAATCACATTTTCTGCAATTAAATCGCTTTCTTTATCCATTTCAATTTTTATGTTTAGCACAGTTTTCACAATTTACATCAACACTAAATTATCGTTCGTTTAATCTTATTGCGCACGCTCGCAGGCAAATTGCGTTGAAAATTGCCTCGAAATAGAACACGTTCTATATATTTCGCCTACAAAATGTTTCACGTAAGTTGCTAAAATTACCTACTGCGCAAAATCAGCGCAAGAAATGGCCTGATATAATACAGGCTTTATTTTTGGAGCAAGAAATGGCGTCAGAAATGACGCCAGAAATGTCTCAGGAAATATAAACGATCATAATAAATTGTTATGTTTCTCTTTAGTTTGTTATAAAAATTACAAAATTATTATTCAAAGAAAACAGTTTATTAATAAAATTAAAAAGTATATTTATAGTGTCGTAACATATCATGCAATCAAAAAATAAATGAACTGAAAATGAAAAATAATTGAAGGTCATGGAAACTTTGAATTGAAAATCAGGGAGGAAATGCAGGAGAAAGTGAATCTATTTCTTCTGTAAGATCAAAAATACCAACGGGGGGGGGGGGGTTAACCACATTGATTTGTGGAAAAACTAAGAGGGCGTTAGCTCTAAAAAGAACTGGAGCTAGGTTTCTGAAAAAAGTATCCACGGGGGGGGGGGGCTAGCGTTACTTTGGCCCACTTTTTGTGTAGTGGGAAAATAACTTTGAATGTTTTGATCAAGGAAAAAATACGTATCGGATGTAATATTTTATTTTCTGTCGATTGGCGAAACCGTTTCCGTTTTTGAGAAAAAAAACCTGCAATTCTGCGCTCCACCTCTTTGAGTAGGGGATGAAGTTGTTACCCCGGGTTTCTGAGGTGGGGTGCGCCTGTTCTTAATTCTCTTTATTTTGACTTACTCCAAGCGTGTTAAAAAAATTTTACTGCTCAGAAGAGAAAGTTTCTGACCATTTTTAAGCTCTATTCATGATTCTACGACTTATTCTACTACATATTATAATACTCGTATACAGTTTGATTTTTTAATTTTATTGTAACTTGGAAAATGTTATGTTTGTTTTTAAAGCAATAAGAAACATGCCAATATATCAAAAGTAGATTACAACAATAAAAATGAATGATTTACAACATGTGAGAATGGGGAAATGAAGAAGCAGTAAAAGGTAACAACAATAGATAACAAAAAATAAATGATTTAATGAGAAATATTGCGTTCAAATAAAACTACAGGATGAGACCAAGCTATGTGCATTCCTCCTACAAAGCCATGTTTCCTGATAGACAATGCAGGTGTGTAACATAGTTAACACCCCCACGTTCGAACATCTTAGATCAAAAAATGTAAATTCACGTGAATATATTTTCATAATTTACACATCATGAATGTTATAGCAATATAACAACCGACTCTCTTAAAATTTCCAAATCTAGCGAGATTCGAAGTCTTCGTTCTAACAACGTGCGTCTATGAAGAATGTTTTTTATCGCACGGCATTATGAAAAACCAGATGGCTTTTCTATAGGCGAACTCGGCAAAAGCATAAGGAAAAGAAATAAAAGAACGAAGATTACTGATCTCATTAACTATAAGCATCATGAATGTCAGGTGGTGGTGATACTTTATGTCAGTTACCTGTTGTAGATGAGAGCAGATGACTTCCACGAGGTGTCAACTAAGAACGTGCGCTCGCTTATTACTTGCGTGATCTGTACAACGCTTTCTATAAATAATCCTTTACGGTTTTTGATTAACAATTCCTGCTTCTTTTCCAACATGTGTCATCCTGCAGTTGTAAAACAAACGTGAGGTATGGCATGGCATTAACTAGCAAACAAATCTATCATTGTGTATATAGAAGTGGTTGTTGGAAAAACGGATGACTTGATGTGATGTGTGGGCCATTAGCATAGGGCGTGCGGTCGCGACCTACCCCACAGCCCACGTGTGAGATGCACACCACGATATTTCTACAACTCCTACACAACAATAGAAGTGAAGGCATATTCAACTAACTACTGGTTTGTTATACCAAGTGAGAACAAACGAAACCATCCGTCACACACAACTTCCACTGTATCAATTTAATGTTCATTTAAAATAGAAGAAATAAACGCGGAAAGTGAAAAATTACACAATTCTCGTGAGATAATCCATCAAGTCAAAACTGAGCATCAGTCTTGACTTTTCAATCATTCTGTATATACCACGAGTTAACTGTTTAACCACAATTTAAAGTCTTTGTTCTGTCAGGTCGATTAAACTCACAATTGAAAAAATTTCTTACAAGAAATTACAATCCTACAGTAGTTGTTTTATATATTTGTTATCACCCCGTATATTCTACTGTGTCTATTAAATACGTAAAGAAGTAAACGTTGGCAGGCAGTTTAAATTCTTGAATCGTATAACCAACCACTTATTTTATTTGTGTCAAATTTATCTTCGCAATTGGAAAGGTTAATGATGCTACCGCAGCATAACTCGCAAATTTTTTAAAATAACACAAACTAAAAAACAAATTGCTAAATTTATTAACCGATTTCTTTTATTAGGGTGATTTAAATAATATGTAAACGACAAATTTCATTCGGATAAATAAATAAGACAATTAAAAAGAACATGACTAATTAGCCGAAAAGTTTTCTTTTAGGGCGTACGAAAATTAGCCATTCGTCATTTATGTGGAAAAATCCTGGAGACATTTTTTTATCGATCTTCCTGTATATTAGAAAATTCACAACAATCACGCATCGTCACGCCATCTCTCGAAGTACTTTCAACTAAGGTGACGTTCTGATAATATTTACCTTTTAAATAACTTAATAAAATCAATTCATAACAAATTTAACTAAAAGAAGGCGTAAATCGTCAACTTGGGTGAATAACTGCTACCTGAGCGATATCTTTTCGGAAATTTTCTAAAGGTAAAGTTACTTTGAGGTTAAGTAAATATTCTTAAATTAACCTTTTTAGTTAAGAATGGGTACTTGGAAATTGGAAGTCCTGCGAATGGGAATCTACATGGCATTTCCTGTTACCCTTTTTCATTATTTTAATCAACCTGAATATTTTGAGGAGTGGGTAACGAAAACTCGACGTGAGATTTATCCACCCGATAATACAGCCAGGGTATTGGAGTTTAACAAAGCTATGAAAGAGTTACAGAAGGAACAACAGAACAAAATGTTTGCAACAATAGAAAAATAAGATTTTAATTGTAATAATTAATTTGTTGTAGTAAGTAACAAATTGCTTGTAAATAAATGTCTTTCTTTTCGTAGAAAGCAAGTGGGTCAAATAATTGTTTAATTTTGTTTTTAAAGGTAGATTGGATTTCATTTACTCAATCCACTTTTTAGATCTTATATATAAGTTCTGAAAAATCTGGTTAAAACCTGGAAGTCGGGATATTTGTCTATTTTAAAATATCATATTTAAAGTAAATGGGAAGAAGGTACCAGGAAAAACAGTTGGGCAATTCCACAGCAAATCAACCGAGTTTCACTTAATTTCTAACATGTCTCAAATTTTAATAACTTTTTAGTGTCCCAGTTCTACCAAAAAGAGAACACGAATAATTTATAATTAATTTTTGAAAATAAAATCAGGAAGCCAGTAACTTAATGTGATGCAACTTGATATGTTAAAATGCCCATAAAACTGTAACCCGTAGTCCTACAGACCTTATTTTAGATTCATTTTTGAGGTCATATAAGAGACTTGTTGATTATCTAAAAACCCAACCAAAATTTCAGAACGGCTAACATTTAAAAACATTTTTGTAAATAGTAATTGTAAGAATATTGATTGTATTTTAATCATGAAAGGAACAACATTAAGTTAGTCTACATCAGATTATTGGTTTTAAATGGCATTGTTTGATTTATGTAGGCGGTTTTTTAAAGAAAACTACTTACATTCATTTGTAACTTGATCGTAAGAGATATGATTATTAATAATTTATTATTGAAGTTAAAGACATGACAGTTTCAGTTAGATATTAAGTTTAAGCGCAACCGGTCGTAATGTATGTGCTGACCTAAAGATGGCGTTAGTAATTTTAAGATTTACCATGGCCCAGAGATTAAATATATCACTTAGAATAATAGTTTTCCATAATGTTTTGTTTTTATAATTTTAATTCGTTTTTATCAAAATATTTAGATCTAATAGAATAGAATGGACTTAATTACATAAACAAACTACCAAAGTAAAACTCTTGATTTGTTGCAATTATTGGTGAAGAGTTATTAGCTTTAATTGTAAAAACTAGCAGAGATAAGGTCTATAAGTAGAGCAATAACTCTTGTGAGTTCCTCAAGCAAGCGTCGCGGGTTCCCTGCTTTTTCTAGTATATTTCAACAGAACTATTTTACTACAATTTGAATAAGTAGTAAACATCAAATTACTATTTACCATGCTAACTTTGAGTCATAGCCATGATATAAAATAATATTGAAGATATTGGCCGTCTCTTGATACAGGCAGTTGAGGTTAGGGCAAAGAAATATCGCCCTCACTGTGGAATATTTTGTTTATTACTACATTCATTTAGAACTTCCTTGTATTATCTTCTTAAATTTACCATACCTTCAATGGGCGTTGGAGAACCTCTTCTCTTTTGTCTGTTTTATGAGTTCTAAGTTGCATCACACATATAGGGGACCTACTGTTTAACATGGTCTCTGAACCACACGGTAAATGTCTTTTAATTTTGAAAAGATTTTACTAGGCAGATTTCACTTCACCTCGTTGGTTTTCCTTTATCTTCTGAGGGGAAACGGTTAGAATAAAGCTCTTACTTCGCCCGCGAACTGAACCGCAGTTTTCCAACAATCTTAGCGTTTCAGGCTAGAAGACTAAATAATAGAGTTGCTTTTCCAGATAGGATAAGACGTTTTCGAATGTACGTGATTGTTCTGAATTTTTCACAATGACATTATACAAAGTGCTGAAAAATAGCACATAATAATGGCTGGAATATTTTAGAAAATTTCTGAAAACCACAAAAATTCTGTTATTGAATTGAAAGCTTGCACGAAGCGTAAAACTTCGCAAATTCTGATTTTGTGGTTTTTTAGAAACCGCAAAGAATACTTTTTATGTTGTAACTAATTTTTGGGCCCTTCCTTGTTTATTTTGCAGCTATTGAAGTATCCTAATTATTTTGCTAATATGAGGTCTTAAAATTGATTTGACCAGAATCTTATTGGGGCCAAAATGGTGGAACAAAAAAATTAATTTTTGTTTTTACATACGACGAACGTGGAATTTCACAATGAAGCGTAAAAATGAGCATTATCCAACTGATGCGCAATATTGGAAAACTTAGCACGTGAATATAAAATTCTACCGTCGTCGTACGAAAAATAACCCACGAGTCTTTTTTTGTTTAAAATTTCTGTCCGCACTAAAGACGGATAATAAAATTCCTGCTGAATTTATTCTAAGACCCGAAAACAGCAGACAACTAAAACTACTACAAAAAATCAAACCGTTTTGTTTACATAGCTAAAATATAAACAAAGGCTTAAAAATTGGTGGTACCATGAAAAGTATTCTTTGATGATGCGAGATTCTTTTTGTAATATTAATTCCATTCTACATGACCGAAAAGAATTACCGGGGCAACATAATAAAAGACGGAGTTTAACGGCGCGTGCAAGCTAAACGACTGACTTATCGTATGAACTGCAACTAAATGTTGTTCCAATTAATTATTATTGCAGATAATTTAACGCTCTACAAAAAATGTGGGTATAGTTTGTTACCCTACCCTACTCTCTGCTTAGTTTTTGAGATATTTGAGAAAAAATAAACAACGTCGCGTTCTTTGTTGGTAAGATTGTTAATAACTTTTTGGCCCGCGTTAATTTTTTGAAGCAAAACAAATTCCACTTATAGCAACTCAAACCAAATACCAAAGCGATTCATAGTGTTTTTAACCTGGGAAGACTAATTTGAGGATTCGATGCCTAATTGTAATCTACTTTAATATGGATGTAGATATAACACCGAAAGTTCGAGTTTGACTCAATCTACTTTTTTCTATAACTCAAAGACGATGAAAGATATTTTATGAAAATTATTGAAGACTCCAAAAGTGGGAATTAAATAACGAAGACTCGGTAAAAACCCCCACAAGATTTCCCAACCGTTTTGGCCACAGACCATTAAAATAAACTTTAAAAATTAATCGGTTAATTCATTGATTTTTTATTGTTGATAATTAATTGGATAAGGTGTGTTGTAAATTTGGCAGTTTGGAGAACAATTTAAGCTGTATTTCCTGAGTTTATAGGCGTTTCTGGGTAGAAGTTAGAAACTTCCTATATTTTGCGTTTACTACATCGTTCGGTTTGAAATTTGGACACAATACTCTTAGATACATTATCTACAATGTAGCGTACTATTTTTACCGGAAATCGTCATCGAAACAACACTTCCCTGCGTATTTACGCGCAGGGAAATTGAATCTTACTGACTAGTCCGGTAATATTTAGTAACGCAGGTAACAATGACAATTTTCGGAATAACTATTGTTTGTAACTATGTAGTCAACAAATTGACAAACTTGATTTTAGCTCATTTTAAAAATGTTGTTCAATTAGTGTTTTAAAATTTCGATTTTTTACGATTTTCGGTAAAATTTAATACAAAATACGTCAGGAAAATTTCTCACTTTACTCGGAGCTCTAAAATACTCGGCACGAAGTGCCTCGTATTTCAACATTGCTCCTCGTCAGTAATACATCATTTTCCTGACTTTCATGTAATAGTTATTTACATAAAAGTCAGGAAAATGACATATTACTGACGAGGGGCAATGTTGAAATACGAGGCACTTCGTGCCGAGTATTTTAGAGCTCCGAGTCAAGTGAGACATTTTACTGACATGTTTTGTATTAAATTTTTCCGAAAATCGTAAAAAATCGAAATTTAAAATCGAAATTTTGAAACACTAATTGAACGACATTTTTTGACATTGACATTTGTCTATTTTATTTTGTTATTATTAACCTTATCTACTAATTATTACCGGACTAGTCAGTAAAGTTCAATTTCCCTGCGCGTGCATAAGCAGGGAAATGTTGTTTCAATGACGATTTCCGGAAAATAACTATTACGATAAGTTTATTAATTTTTTTCGTGTAAAAAATGGTTTTCTTATTACCTAGCATCATATCCTCAAAAAATACTACGTAGTAAGATAAACACACTATTCATAAATATATGTACCTACTTAATTACTTCCCTATAAGGAAGTATTGTAATCATGAAAAAATTCGATGTCGATATTTTAACGGAAATATCCGTTTTGAGCATTTCTGAATCCGTTTTGACTACTTTCGCAATGATGTCTGTATGTATGTATGTATGTGTGTATGTATGTATGGATGTATGTAACGCAAAATGTCTGTAAGTTCTGTATCTCTGGAACGAATTGTTATATAGTAACCAAATTTCATATTTAACACTTTAATCGGTATACAAAGGCACCATTTGATTTTGGAGGAAATCCTTAAACCGGAAGTAGCACTTCACTTGAAGGACGAAATGGTTTTTCTTAAATATCTCAGGAACGAATTGTTATCTAGTAACCAAATTTCATATTTAACGCTTTAATCGGTATACTAAAGCACCATGTGATTTTGGAGGAAATCGCTAAACCGGAAGTAGCACTTTACTTGAAGGACGAAATGGTTTTTCTTCAATATCTCAGGAACAAATTGTTATATAGTAACCAAATTTCATATTTGACACTTTAATCGGTATACAAAGGCACCATTTGATTTTGGAGGAAATCCTTAAACCGGAAGTAGCACTTCACTTGAAGGACGAAATGGTTTTTCTTAAATATCTCAGGAACGAATTGTTATCTAGTAACCAAATTTCATATTTAACGCTTTAATCGGTATACTAAAGCACCATGTGATTTTGGAGGAAATCGCTAAACCGGAAGTAGCACTTTACTTGAAGGACGAAATGGTTTTTCTTCAATATCTCAGGAACAAATTGTTATATAGTAACCAAATTTCATATTTGACACTTTAATCGGTATACAAAGGCACCATTTGATTTTGGAGGAAATCCTTAAACCGGAAGTAGCACTTCACTTGAAGGACGAAATGGTTTTTCTTAAATATCTCAGAAACGAATTGTTATCTAGTAACCAAATTTCATATTTAACACTTTAATCAGTATACTAAAGCACCATGTGATTTTGGAGGAAATCGCTAAACCGGAAGTAGCACTTTACTTGAAGAACGAAATGGTTTTTCTTCAATATCTCAGGAACAAATTGTTATATAGTAACCAAATTTCATATTTAACACTTTAATCGGTATACAAATGCACCATTTGATTTTGGAGGAAATCCTTAAACCGGAAGTAGCACTTCACTTGAAGGACGAAATGGTTTTTCTTAAATATCTCAGGAACGAATTGTTATCTAGTAACCAAATTTCATATTTAACACTTTCTTTAATCAGTATACTAAAGCACCATGTGATTTTGGAGGAAATCCCTAAACCGGAAGTAGCACTTTACTTGAAGGACGAAATTTAATAATTTAATTAAATAATAAAATAAAATTTAAATATTTCTGCGAATCTTTAGATGAACGATAAAGGAATGATTCCTTATAGGGAAGTCATGTGCTGGCCACATCAGATTTTTTTTTTTAAATTTTCGGATGCGCCATTATAGATTGCGTGTGTCGGTGGAGGACCCCCACGGCATTTTTAAAATATATTTTATAATTCTTGTTTGATACATTTTTCAAAACGTGAGCAATCACGTAGTTCAAAAATCAAAAAATTTCATTTGATACTGTCGGATTTATTAATTTTTTAAAAGAAGGCCATATACAGGGTAGTTTAAACCATTTAACTGTCCTAGTTTATTTTAATATTAATACTATACCTATGGTAACCATATTATTTTTATGAAAAAAAAAGTACATTTCGGCGAAACACGGTAAATACCTAAAAAAAGGTCAACGGCGCACAGTGTGGTGGAGGCGGACAAATGGTGATTTTTAAAGTAATTCATTTGGTCTGTTTAATAATAGTTTCTTGCTAGGAACATTCCAAGGATTCAGGAACACAAAAAAATCATTAAAAATTCGCTTGGAGAGTGTCGAAAAAATGGGGCAAAGTCAACCTTTTTTATATACATATACTATGTACCGTAGACATAGGTACTTTAACTTTGCTTAAAAACGGAAATACATTGATTTTTTTCAGTTTTCAAGTTGTAATATTATTTCTGTTTCACGTTACTAGCACACAAGTGCCAAAACAAAACAAAGAATTACATTTTTAACGGTTTGTAGACCTAATTTCGACCTAAAAACTCGATGTTTTTAAATGTTAACTACTCTTAAACTTTTAGTTGTGTGAGAACGCATGAGACACACCGAACATGTTTTTGTGGTATCATTGGTATCTCTAGTACTTGCCCTCCAAATTTCGCATGAATGGATTATCGAGATTCCTTAAAGGAAGGCAGGCTACTCAAAATCAACTTTCCTTTCCTTTGCGAATTTTTGCACTATTTCAATACAAAAACATGCGCAGGGACCTACATAATAACTGTGCCAAATTTGGTTCCGATCGGTCAAACGGTTTAGGAGTCTATAGGGAACATACATACATACTTTTGTGTCCTCACAGTGCTCAGGGTCGCTTATTAGTGAAGATTCTTCAGACGTGACACACAATCAAAATAAGAGACAGGACATATCTAACACAATTTATTATCAACATTCACATATAACAACAACCAACAATACAATTATATGACTAACTACAATCAACATATAATCAAACAACTTAAAATCCCTACTGATTTTTTTATAGAATATTGTAAAGCTTTACCTTATCTGTTTGTTTCCGTTTATCGCACTTAATTTCGCGCACTGACGAACTCTAGACTACTTCTTCCTTCACCTATCCTTCTCCACGTACTAACTTCTCGTGTTCCGTTATCCAATTCTGAACCAACTTAACCAATTATGTTAATTCAAATCGGTCCAATTCTGCAACACCCTTACTTCTCCTGCTATCTATTTGCGTCAAACCCTCCTGGTCTGAGACTCTCTTTATCTTTGGAACTGCTCCACAATTAATTCTCCTTCTATTTATCGGATTCAAACACAATTGGTCTGATGCTCTCTTTATTTTTGAACTGCAAGACACTTAATTCTTCTTCAATCTATTTGTTTCCAACCCAATTGGTCTGCAACTCACTTTATTTATCAACTACTTTCAAACACAACTGGTCTGCATGTCTTCTAATCAGCAACTCTTAAACACGACCGGTCTGCGGGTCATCTATTTTGCAACTCCTCTAAACACAACTGGTCTGCAGGTCATCTTTTTTGTAACTGTCCTCTAAACACAACTGGTCTGCGGGTCATCTATTTTGCAACTGTCCTAAACACAACTGGTCTGCAGGTTCTCTTTTTTGTAACTGTCCTACCGCTCTTTATTATTTTGCTATCTGCTTATGTTTTATTTTTTATTATTCTTACAAACCAAACTTAAATCTAGCAACATTTTTATTTTTTTTCTCACATTCATACTGAACAAAATATTATAAATAAAATGGACATATCCTCCCTCTTATTTTGATTGTGTATCCCGTACACATTTATGAGGGAGCTTGTAGTGGACACAACAATACACACATACATCCCTTTTTATTTATATTAACGATTAAGGATATAGTAAGACAACTTCCAGATTTTTTACCCTAAAATTGAAGGCTCAGCAACCGTTTGTCCACAAAAACCCCATTTCACCACACTGTGCGGCGTACCTAAATATACGACGATTACGATTGATGACCTTTTTTTTCCTGGGGTTGCACTGAAGGAAACAACTATGAGGTTTGGGGCAGCGTCGGGTGCCCCCCCCCCCCCCGGCAGGTGTACAAAAAATAAGTACATTTGTAAGTACTTGGAGAAGTTTTTAAGTACATAGGACATCGTTCTAAAAAGGAGTACTGTCCTACTAAAATAAGTACATATGGTCACCATAACTATACCTAATATTTACTAGGTAAGAAATAGTATTTACTAGATACAATCAGCATTTACTACTAAAACTATCTAGTATTTACTAGAAAATAACTTGGTGGTAATTTATGTATTAACATAAACATGTTATAAACATATTAACATTTGATTAAAAAAATTCAAAAACGGTCTACTGCAATTTTCGACGGTTTTCGTTAGGCAATGATCCGTACTGTAACATTCTAAAAGTCACCGTGTCTAAACCCTGAGCTTCGTACCGAATTTTTCGTCAGAAGTTAAAATTGTGAATGAAAAATTGAAAATTATATGTTTAGGCAAAAGATTTGTATAGAATTTCTATATTATAGTTATTGTTTTTTTCATATTATTTAAATTATTTTTTGAATATATCGTGAAATTTTGAAACTGATGAACCATCTCTACTTAATAATCTCATTATCTCTTAAATCGTTCGATGTCGAGAGAATTTCCAACTAGGATTAACAAAAAAAAGACGCTCATAATCAAAACAATTTTGAGGAAGTTTACAGAATTCCCGAACTGACTAAGACCAAGGGGATCTATGGGCATTCTTGCATATCAAATTGCACCCGTAAGAAGAAATCTAAAAATATAGTTAGATTTCGCAGATCACGCAGCTCCACATCGCGGGCCCACCTGAGCGGATTGATGAAGTTATCGGTAAAATGAATAGTGCTCTCAATCTCGTACAACGCAAGGGCGGATCTACGGGGGGTAACTACCCCCCATGGATCTTCATTGCAATACAAATTTTAAAAATATACCTTAATTTTCCCAAAATTTGATTACAAAACATGTTACCCTCTCCATAAACTTTGACCAGATCCGCTATTGGTACAACGTTGGTCTACTGAAAATGGATTGTTTCTGAACCCCGTTAAAACTGTTGGGATGTGTATGGGAAGCCCACGAAACTATAAAGTTGCTATGCAAATGAGGACCTATGATATTGTTCTCAATAACTGCAAGATAGATTTTTGCAATAAGACGAAGAACCTAGGTGTGATTTGGGATAACCACCTTACATTCAATGACCATGTCAACAAGACTGTGAGCGTTGGCTACTTCAAGCTCAGGTCTCTTTATAGATACAAGGAACTCTTGCCTTCAAGTACGAAATGGTACTTGGTTCAAAGCCTTGTCCTGTGCCATGTAGACTACTGCATAACTGTTTACTACGGCTTTCTCACTGAGGACTTGAGGAGAAAACTACAAGTATTACAGAATGCAGCTCTACGTTTCTCGTACAATTGGGAGTATGGAGATCACATAACACCTCTCTATCGTTCGTTGAATATCTTGAAGCTCGAGGCTAGGTTTGAGCTCAGGTTCGCACCTCAGCTGTTCTCGATTTTGAAGTCAGGACGTCCTGGTTACCTAGCCAACATCTTGGTTCGAAGATCTGATTGCCATGGTCTCAATCTTCGCAATACTGAGGATCTTACAATTCCGTCACATAGAACTACCAAGTTTAAGGGATCATTTGAGTACTTGGCGTGCCGTTTCTACAACAAACATATGGACCTGTATCACCAGAATTGCTCTGCTTACACCTTCAAGACCACACTGACGAGTCGACTGCTTGGCTTGCAACAAACTCAATAACCAGGTTATGTTGAAAAACAGCTTTGCTGAACATATACCTTTTAATGCAACATATTCTTCTTTTAAACTTGTAAATATTTTATATTAGCATTAATAAACTATTATTATTATTTGACATGGAATAACCAACACTAACAAAATATACTTTACTTTTTATTCAATATATTTATTTTTAACTTGTAATTAAATTATTATGTAAATAAGTAAAATTTTATATTTTTGGCGTTAAATACTGTGCTGTCTTAAATTTCTCACTAGTTTAAAAAAAATATTTGGTGCGCATTTTGTACTAAAATTATTCCTCTTTCTTATTGTCCATCTCCATAGGTCGGTCTATACTGAATAATACAGATATAATCAACGAAAGAATTAAAGGACCCATCACTAAAGCTTGACATGCCTGGTATCCATATAAATCACAAGATATTCCCAATATCATTGGGGCCAAAATCGAAACAAACTTAGCTAGAACATCGTCGAGATTTCTAATATCGTGTTCACATGTAGATCTTAGATCAAACATATCTTTCCAACTGTTAGTAATGAAAACGTGTGCGAAAATCATTGGTATAAAAGCAAGCAAATAATAATCATATGATGGTGCAAAACAAAGTGCGAAGAAGCTTAAACTTGCACTAAACAATGAAAATACTAAAAAATTCGAGTTAAAATTTTCACTAAACTTATCCTTTAAAAATGGAAACGAAATTTGCGATAAAAAAGCTAAAATGCTTTGGTAAGCGTAAGTGTATCCAACAACCGTGGAAGACACGTTGTAATGAACTTTAAGCAGCATGGAAAACTTGATAAAAAATAAGGTTGCGCTTGTATGATACAACATTTTCAAAATGACAGGATCCCACTGCTCAATTAAGTTCAAATTTTTTAGAATTTTGAAACCTTCCAACTCTTCCTTTAGTTTGAAAAGGAGGCCAGTGCGGTCTTTTTTGTTTTCTGTGCAGGAGGGTAACTTAAAAGACTTAACTAAAAAGGTAAAATTAAAAGGTGTTAATTAATTAATAAAGTAGAAAACTCACGGAAGGCCAACAGAAGCGCCAATGATGATAATATTGCGATGTAATAAAATTCACCATCGCCCTTGGAGTCGTAGACTGTACCACCAACAATTGGTCCAATAATGAAACCAAGAACTGATACACAGTTCATAACACTTAGGACGTATTCGTATCTTTCTGGATCGTAAAATTCGGATGCAAGTGATTTACACACGGTTTGGATTTGATTGGTGGAAGCTAAAAAGTTATAGTGTAATTTTCAGAGTTGCCATCTTTTTTAACTCAAAATATGAAGTGTTTTTTAATGCTATAACAATCTATAGTGTTTCTTTTATCATATTAATCAGTTGGCACATTATGTATTCGCGTACTGCAATGTTTTCTAAAATTAAATTTCGTTATCTATAATGGCCCGTTAAGGCCACCTAAAAATAAAGTCCTCCAGTGAGGTTTCCCAATATCAGCGATAAACTTGAGATTCTAGAAATGTCAATGAGCAGTATGCATGACGATTTACTCCCTAGAAACACGCCTCAATTGCTATTGTTTAAAAGTTCAAAAAACAATTTTTAAAATAGGAAGTAGTTTTACGATCAATTTTTAGAAAATTCCTGATAAGCATGAATATCTATGTAATCAGAACAAACAAAAATTAATTGTGAAATGAAACGTTATTTGATAATGCACTGTAAAAATTACCATGTAATGGTGTAAAGTCTAAATACATGGAAAATAATAACTATGAAGTCGAAAATGAACACTGAAAAGCTGGCAACTCCTAAAAGCAGAAGATACTCACCACAAATTAATCTTAACAGAACCACAACCAGCCAACAGTCGGTTAAGCCCAAAAATAAAGTAAGAATGCAATTTAGTAGCAAAGTTCCTAATAGAGTAACTTTGGTGCCATAATTTTGTCTTAAGGTGCGCTAAAATACAACACTTTAATGATTTTCCTAACATAAAGCACAACTTACTCACAACAACAGAACGGGAAAGAAACTGAAAAATAAAATAAAGAGAAGACAAAACTCCTAAAATAGTGTGATTTCCACCCAGACTAAAAATGTGCGTCGATAAGATTGGAATGAAGAAACCCAGTGATAGAGAGTCCTAAAACAACATTTTTAATGCTAAACATTATTTTGATTTGTAAAAACGTACCAGAAAACAAATCGAATATAATTTTGTATTTAAAAGGTCCATTGCATTAGAAAGTGGTTAAACAACTGACGAAGACAATATCATTGCAAGAGTTTATGGTTAACGAGTATGTTTCTTGAACTGTGACAGAATAAATTATTGATTAAAGACACATTTGATTTTGCTTGACAAGTAAAAAAAATTTTTAGATTACTTTGCATAAAATTGTTTCGAAATATAAATTCAAGAATTTAAACGAACAATGTATTGAGTCTACATAAATATTCTTCAAAATTTCTTAAAACTAAATTACGGGTGTTCCTATGGGACGACCGATTTTTTTTAACCTATTCGCAATTTACATTAAGTAAACGCCACCATGCGGGAGAATTTCAAATTAGTAAGCGACGTATTAAATGAAAATAAAAATTCGTTTTTCAGGCTCAAAATATAAAAAATCAACTAATTAACAAAACATATTACAATATATTTAACACCATACTGAAATGTTTGAAAATTTTCACCAGATTATGACTTTGAATTTCGAAATATACGTCTAAACACAGCCATGTTTTTGTTGCTGGTGGCGACACCAACGGTAATGTAAATCGCCAATAAAATGGAAGCTTTCCTCGACGTTGGTAACCCTGTCTCTTATGTGCGAAGTTTGTGTAAAGTGTCATCTCACATATAGGGGACCTATTGTTTACGTAGACTCCGTATTGCAGAAAATGCAATTCACTTCATTTTGAGAAGGTTTACTAAAATTTTAATGTAAACTTCTATGCATGAGGGGCAGACATAATTGATTGGGTCTGCATATCTGTTAATTACGATTAAATGGAGTGGATAGGCAAAATAATCGATATAGTGCTGAGCCGCCATACTAAAGAAAATTAATTGCAGAAGTTCTGCTGTGCGTACAGAACTTCGGTTCTCACAAGCAGTCCTCTTTTTTCAAACGGTTTATCAGGTTTCCCTAACTTTGGTAACCTTCTCTCTTTGTATGTGTTGTGCGTAAAAGCGTTATATGCGCATAGGGTACCTACTGTTTAAAATGGGTGAGTAAATAACTTTGACTTGGCTTTTTCTTGACGTTTATCAAACTGCAGTTATCGTAGAGCTCATCATTCATCTATCTCAGGGATCTATGTACTTCTCAAGTTAAGAGGACCTGCCTGTGAGCAGGAACTTCGGCTTATGCTTATAAAAAATAAACAGATCAGTATAAAGGCTTCTTGCGCACTTTCTAAGTTACGTTACCTTCTCTTTGCATTGGGATCCACATACTTGAATAATTTAGAACTGTAAGACCTTACAGCAGGTACCGAAACTTATCCCCTTATCTATTTTAACTATATATACTGTCCTTGTTCTGAGAATAATACCTAACATTTTGTAAACAGGATCAAGTCGCCTGTGGAACATTTTGAAAAGATGCATCTGGCAGTAATTTCTATGTTCACTGTCAGCCTAAATCATTCCACTGTTGTATGAAGCCCTCCCCCATCTTTTCGTCTTCAACTATAGCCATCCAACCAATCCCTGCCTCCATCTTGTTTCTAGGTCTCAACTCCATTATTCTTCTTGTTAACCTATCGTCTCTTATTTTGGCCACGTGTCCTGCCCACTTCCGTTTCGTTTTTTTACGGTCTGTTAACGAAATGTTCAATATTCTGGAGTTCTATGTTTATAATGCTTAAAGGGGTCTCCCGACTTGATAATGATAGATCCCAGGGTTCGATTTCCGGAAAACCGCGAATATCTGCACCGAGTCCTTGCATCATTTTCCACCCTATTCTAAGGTCAGAGGCGAACTGGTCCAGTAAAGAATACGGAAATATCGTACTTCGCCGTCTCTTCAAAGTAATTTTTCGTTCTCCTTTTAAAAAGTAATCGATTTCTTCTCTGCTGTATTTGTAATGGCGATTGAAGCGAATATATTGGTTTTAGATGCATCTTCTTGAAGATCAGGTACGCCTTCCAAAAGGACCTCGTCTAGATCCTTCATCTGGATTAAATAGCCAAAGAGATGTTCAGAGATTGGTAACCAAGTCAAAATATTTCAAAGTCAAAATCGCAAGGTTAAGGAGCTCATCTGCGCAACCGGCGTTTCTTCAGTCTCTCAGAAAATGTCAAGTTAATTTTCTGATTATTCAAAAGGTCTTCAAGACAAATCTAACGTCAAATTTCAACATATTTACGCTTCGACCTTGGTTAATTTTCAAAACCATTAATGGAAGCGGCACTTGAAAATGAACGCGTAGTTGTGGGGTCAAGTATCGCAAATTTTAATAATTATTGTAACTTTCTACACTCAACAACAAACTATCCTCCATTCAGGTTTCTACCAAAACAAAATATCAAAGTGCGCCAGTGCCTGCACACCATCAGTACTCACAATCAGTATCTGCTGATCTCGAAGTATATTGTGAAAAATTTCTAATCATCATAGCAACCCAAAAATTATCCGTCTGGCCCACTTTAATGAATGAAAAGTCAAGTATAAGGTCGTCGTTTTTGTTGCCTTGAAAAGTTTGGTAAAATATTTCAGGTAGGTATTGATAATAAAATACAACCAAGTGTACTAGGATCCTTATCTCTCATCAATGAACATGTAGTAAAGGAGTGATAATTTATGAAAGTGATTAATAAATTCACGAAAAATTGTTTATACAATAATTATTTATTTCTAATAAATTTCTAAATATTTCAACAATAACATCAACTATCCTTTTTGCTAACTTTGGTGCTACTTTTTCTTAACTTGTAACATAGGAACATCGCTAAGGAAGTGGGCACAATAGCAGATATAAGAATCGCATTTTCGCCAAACAAATCCCCAACAATCCCCGACGTAATAGGCGAAACAAATCTCGAAATTGACATAATACTGGTTGAAACTCCCGAAAGTGAACCCCTTTCATTTCCACTCGATTTGTTCAGCATAATTTCGAGCGTTGAAATTCTCAAAATGGAACTGGAAATTCCTAAAGGTAAAATAATCAAAATAAAGAAAACCAAATTGGATGTTACGAATAAACCTAGGAATGAAACCGTGAGAAGTATAAAGGAGTGAAATAAAATTTGTAAAGAATTTGTGTCTTTTTTATAAAAAGTTCGGTTGATGTAACCAAGCGAAAAGGCAGACAGGGATCCTACAATACTTAAAAGTGATATGGAATATCCCACGTATTTTTGGCTCAAATTGTACTTTTCTTTAATGAACATCGATTGGTGCGAAAAATAAATTGAGATGGCAAAACCAAATAAGAAGCGAAGGGTGAAGGATTCCCAATAAATGGACCAATTGATATTGAGCAGGTCGTCGGCTGATTTCCATAATTCACTCCCTATGGCTTTTAATAGAGGTTGGTTGCTTGCTGTTTTTACTTTTGGTTCGTTGGGGATGATGGAGAAGATCACTGAAATTTTTGGGTTTCATTTTAGAGTTTTGCGGATGCGATTCTGTCTATGTTGTAGAGATATTATGGATAAATAGTGTTGAAGCTGATCATTTACACAAAAAATATTGCGATATTAAAAACTATTCAAGTGAAATCATAAAATAATTATTATTGTTAAAATAAATTACCTAATATTGAGAGATTTTTGCGAGGTCAAAAAATGTATAGCTACTTAAAAAGGTTCAAGGAAAGTGTACCTATTATTTAAAATTTACATAAGATAACATTGGGAACAAAATTATTTGTACATGGTGTTTAATTTTTGATGGTTTTGTATGAGAACTCCTTAATTAATTGAGTTAGAAAAAGCTTCATCGACGCAATATGTCAACTTTTTACATGTTTTTTTAGTGGGCGATCAAAAGAAATGATTTACCGTATTTTTCGGACCACAAGACGCACCTAAAATTTACGAGACGAATTTTAGAATCGTACTTGAATGTTGCCTTTGGACTATAAGACGACCTTCGATTTGAAGTTGATTTTTCTATGTAAAAAATTCTTATGGTCCGAAAAATACAGTAAAATGTGTTTTCTGTTTTTTTTTAGTTTAGTTTAGTATTTCACATAGAGTAAATTAAAGAAAGACCAAAGGGTATTACTGTACACCCTTATG
The DNA here is from genome assembly GCA_932274525.1 of Podabrus alpinus. Classification (NCBI taxonomy): domain Eukaryota; kingdom Metazoa; phylum Arthropoda; class Insecta; order Coleoptera; family Cantharidae; genus Podabrus; species Podabrus alpinus. The sequence goes on along the minus strand of OW026453.1, from coordinate 95,527,308 downwards.
GAAATAATTTCAGCAGTACGACTGTACTTTTGGAGAAGTGCTAAGCTTCAAATGCTTTTGTAGATAAGCTACAAAAAATTTCGTATTTTTAGCACTGATCACCACGGTACATTTCGTTGCTGCAACGATGTTAAATTTGCTAGTGATGATTTTAGATGTTACCAGTAGATAATATAACATTTTAAATATTCTTGATCATAAAGATAGACATATTTAAACCGGCTGAATTTGAATCGAAAGACTGCACTAAAACTTGTGAAGAAAAATCTCACAATATTTTACATAGGGCAAATCAAAGAAAGGCCGAAAAAGCATAATAATAAAGCATACACTTATGGAAATAATCCACAGCAGTATGGCCTTTAGGCCCGCACAACCTTGGCAATCATATACTACATAATTTCTTAGAGTTCATGTGTGATCTTTAGTGACGATTTTAACATCGACTAAAAGAACCGTTATAACATCTGATAAGCTAAAAAAAAGTTTGTATTTTTGGCACTTTATCACATAACGGTTATTTTCGCCGGTGCACTGATGTTAAAATCGTTAGCGATGATCATAGATGTTATCAGTAGGTAATACAACATTTTAAATGTTAAAGGTATATGGCATCAATAAGGAAAGGTTATGAAATCCCGAGCTATACCGCCAGGTACAAATTTGAACCAGGAATTTATACAATAATTTGTGACGACTTTGCTGTATTTCGTAGTGGCATAATATTTTTTGATATTTTACGTCAGCTTACGTCAGAACAGAAGAAGGCGAAACAGAGAGTTTTGAAATAAACAGTGGCGTGAGACAAGGGGACGCCCTATGAGCAGCAGTGTTCAATATAGCTGTGGAAGAAACCCTGAATGAGCTGGATGTTAAGGAATCAATAATCACGAAAGAAAGACAGATAATCGCCTATGCAGACGACATCGTCATCTTAGCAAGATCACGAAAAAAATTAGCCGAAATATTTATGGAAACAAGAGAAGCCACAAGAGGGATGGGATTACTGGTCAACAAAGAAAAAACGAAATACATGAAAAGCAACAACAACAACATGCATAGGCAAAATGGGCGGAGGTAAATGTGCCACCAAATGTACCAGACCAGAAAAGGGTACCGGTAAATGTGCCACCGACCAAAAGGGTTCTTTAAATAAACACAGGTATTTGTGCCACTAACAGTGAAAAAATTTAATTTTTTTTGCCTTCGAATTTTGGGGTGTGCATTCGATAAGGATGCACACCTGCGCTGCTGCGCTCCGCTCCGCGTCGCACCCCTCCAGGGCGGTTTTGACTCTGGTTACTAGGCTAAACATACGAGAAGGCGCCACACATCAAGAAAACCGGGATAAATGAAACCCTCGAAATAGCATTAAAAAGTATAGTTGCGGTATGGGGCAGTAAACTATTACGTTTCACCCCCAAAAAATCGTATAAAATCAAAAAATAATCGATGTTACATGTAGGAGATGCATCAGGTAGATGCCGTTTTCTCCGGTGGCACAAATACCTGTGTACTTTTAATATCCTAAATTCGTAGCAGGTAGAATAACATTACTGGTGGCACATTTACCACCGCCCGACAAAATATGGTGTCCATAGATGACCTAATCATAGAGGAGGTAAACAATTTTAACTACCTGGGGATAAATGTAGACAAGAACGGCAACAGAGAAGAGGAAATAAGGAGAAAACTACAAGCTGGAAATAGAGCCTTCCACATAAACAAAACATTACTCAGAGATAAACAACTGAAAAGAGAGACAAAAATGAAAATATATAGGTCCCTGATCAGACCGGTGGTGACTTACGCGGCGGAAACGATGTGTTTTTCACAACGAGAAGCAGAATCCCTAAGAACTTTTGAAAGGAAAGTGTTGCGCACAATTCTAGGACTAAAAAAAAAAGCAAACGAGGTGCCCAGGCCCCTAATGAATCACGAGATTGTTAAAGAAAACAATGGCGAGGATATAGTGAAATACATTAAATCTCTGAGAATTAGATGGCTGGGCCACATCATGAGGAAAAGCGAAAACGACATATTAAAGAGGATAACACTGTGGAAACCGACGGAAGAGAGAAAGAGGGGGAGACCAGAGATCAGATGGAGAGATCAAGTGATAAACAACCTGACACTGATGGGAATGCACAAATGGAGGGAAGAAACGGAAAACAGGCAAAGATGGAGGGAAGTTGTCAAATCAGCCGCGACCCATACAAAACTGTGAATAAGGAAAAGTGAAATGTAGAATGTGAAAACAAACATGTAATAATGAGGACTGATCCACCTCAAAATTCGGATCTGTAAATCCAAAAGGATAGCGATATTATACCTGAATGTAAACCAAAAAGAATAATAATAATAGTAATAATATTTTATGGGACAAATCAACAAAATTCCAAATATTACAGTATGCCCTCGTGAGGCCGCACAACCTTGACAAGTACGTATTAAGTATATGGCTAAAAGCCCGTTTTTACCTGCTATTATGGTAAGAAGGGATACATTTTGCAATGCAGGCTATCAAATTTATTTAGTACCTTCACATTAGAATCAAAGAATAGAGGAGGGAGGTTGAGGGCAAAAAAATGTGGAAAAGAATTACGAAACAAGTGAAGATGACATACACTGTAATTTTTCGACAAAATGGGGATTTATTGCACTTCAATAAATGGAATTGTAAGGTCTCAGAATGAGCCAGCAAAATTTCTTTAGGAATGTAGTTTTATTATTATAATTAAAGATCATCGCCACAATCCCATCATACATGCAAGTTTCTCAATTTACAAATAATGAACTAATTAGCCAATTTAGAAAAAAATAAAAAAGTGATGAGTAAAAATAATGGGTTAGTCTGTGGTTAGGTAAAGTCTTGACAAGAATTATTCTAATCAGACACCAATTGGTTACTTTTACACCTATAGTTATGGTGACCATATAATTTTTATGAAAAAAAGTACATTTCGGCGAAACACGGTAAATACCTAAAAAAATGTCAACGGCGCACAGTGTGGTGGAGGCGGACAAATGGTGATTTTTAAAGTAATTCATTTGGTCAGTTTAATAATAGTTTCTTGCTAGGAACATCCCAAGGATTCAGGAACACAAAGTCAACCTTTTTTATATACATTATGTACCGTATACATAGGTACTTTAACTTTGCTTAAAAACGAAAATTCATTGATTTTTTTCAGTTTTCAAGTTGAAATATTATTTCTGTTTCTCGTTACTAGCACACAAGTGCCAAAACAAAACAAAGAATTACATTTTTAACGGTTTGTAGACCTAATTTCGACCTAAAAACTCGATTTTTTTAAATGTTAACTTCTCTTAAACTTTTAGTTGTGTGAGAACGCATGAGACACACCGAAAATTTTTTTATGGTATCATTGGTATCTCTAGTACTTGCCCTCCAAATTTCAGCTGCAGATACTTGCAGATGCGAACACAAGAGCGTTTTTACTGAGACTTGTCCAATTTTTACCGAAGGTATTATTGGATTAACAAATCAATAAATTTTTCCCAAATGCCCATGTAAACAATACATAAGCAGAACGGACGATACAGAAAGATATTAAAAACAATTGAAAACTATTTTAAAATGACGAACTTGAGAATTTCGAATCGTGGCTTATGCAATATTCTGTGGGAAAACACAAAAATTATTGTTTTCTTCTATTCTATTAAGGACTAGCTGGCACAGTCGGCCTACCGGCCGCCTTTAGCCATCTAGACCGTGTCGGATGTGGTTGTTCGGCCTTCGGTCTCACTTCAAGGTACTAAAGTAGCCTATATTTTTCGTAGCGTTGTAAATAACTTCTACACCAAATTTGGTTAAGATTGGTCAAATAGAAACGTAAAGCACGTGCACGCGTATTTACATTGTCGATCGGTTGACAGTTTGACAGCATTCATTATTGTTTTTAAGTTGATTTTGAGTAGCTTGCCTTCCTTTAAGGAATCTCGATAATCCATTCATGCGCGTCCCATAGGGACGCGCATGAATGGATTATCGAGATTCCTTAAAGGAAGGCAAGCTACTCAAAATCAACTTTCCTTTCCTTTTTGCACAATTTTAATACAAAAACATGCGCAGGGACCTACATAATAACTGTGCCAAATTTGGTTCCGATCGGTCAAACGGTTTAGGAGTATAGGGAACATACATACATCCATTTTTATATATATTAAGTATTCAGGATATAGTAAGACAACTTCCAGATTTTTTGCCCTAACATTGAAGGCTCAACAACCGTTTGTCCACAAAAACCCCATTTTACCACACTGTGCGGCGTACCTAAATATACGACGATTACGATTGATGACCTTTTTTTTTCTGGGGTTGCACTGAAGGAAACGACCATGAGGTTTGGGGCAGCGTCGGGTGGCACCCCCCCCGGCGGGTGTGCAAAAAATAAGTACATTTGTAAGTACTTGGAGAAGTTTTTAAGTACATAGGACATCGTTCTAAAAAAGGGGCGGAGGTAAATGTGCCACCAAATGTACCTGACCAGAAAAGGGTACCGGTAAATGTGCCACCGACCAAAAGGGTTCTTTAAATAAACACAGGTATTTGTGCCACTAACAGTGAAAAAATTAAATTTTTTTTGCCTTCGAATTTTGGGGTGTGCATTCGATAAGGCTGTAGGCCAGCTCGGCAAATGGTCAGATATTTAATCCGGGTCCAAATTTTCTACCTGGAAATACATAGACCAACTCGGCAAAATAATAAATTTTGGCTTGGCCAGAACTGCGAGCATCAAAAAACCTACCCTCCGATGCTCCGCATCTCCGGGCGGTTTTTCGTGCTCCGAGCCGCTACGCGGCGGGCGCTAAACATACGAGAGGCGCGACAGATCAAGGAAACCGGGATAAATGCAACCGGGATGTGAGAGACCCTCGAAATAGCATTAAAAAGTATAGTTGCGCTATGGGGCAGTAAACTTTTACGTTTCACCCCCAAAAAATCGTGTAAAATCAAAAAATAATCGATGTTACATGTAGGAGATGCATCAGGTAGATGCCGTTTTCTCCGGTGGCACAAATACCTGTGTACTTTTAATATCCTAAATTCGTCCCGGCCGGCCCGTATTCTTAAATGCCAGTGGGAGGCCGAAGGCCGACCCGTGTTCCTGAAAGGCAAGTGGCAGGCCGACCCGTAGTTTTATAAGCAAGTTGGAGGCCGACCCGACCCGTGTTCTCAAAAGCAAGTGGGAGCAAGCATAACTCCGGTACCGAGAGGGCTAGGACCCTGGGAATGGTGGCTATGGATAGGGGGCGGAGGTGGCAACCACCCCCGACCCCACGCCGCCTCAACCTCCAACCGGTTTTTAGGGAAAATAGTTTTTTGACAAAACTAAAAAAATTTTAAAAAAAACCCTTTTCGTGGGTCGGTAAAAAACGTCGAAAAAATTTTAAAAATTTTTCACAAAAAGGCCGAAGGCCGATCAACTGTGGCCTTTACGGATCTAGTATGGTCCTCCCCCTGTGAGACCGAAGGCCGAACAACCACTGGCAATCACGGACTAGCAGTCAAGACAGCTGAAGGCATATAAATATAATCTATTATGGTCCGCCCTGTGAGGCCGAAGGCCGAACAACTATGGCCTTCACGGATTTATTATGGTCCGCCCTGTGAAGCCGAAGGCCGAACAACTATGGCCTGCACGGATCTATTATGGTCTTCCCCCTGTGAGGCCGAAGGTCAAACAACTATGGCCTTCACGGATCTATTATGGTTCGCCCTGTGAGGCAGAAGGCCGAACAACTATGTCGTTCAAGGATCTATTATTGTTTGCTCTGTGCGTAAGAAGCATAGCTTCTGTGGACGGTCCGACGACCGCTCTCATTTTTTTATTTCTTGCTTTTTAGTGAATCTTGCGTTCCTTAAGAGTGCGCTGCGGAAAGAGAGAGAGGGAATTATGTTGAAAGAAGCCTCTAATCTTTTGTACAAATTTAAAAAACTAAACGTCGTATCAATATAATTCTTTTTTTATATTCATAAGACTTGAAGGCAATAACCAATTTTGAGCGCTTTAAATTAAAAGTAAATAGGTTAATTTAATTAATGTACATTAATGTCATAAATTAATTCATTTGTCACTTTGTAACTTGATTTTTGCTAATTTTAAAAATATTGTGCAACGCCACTGAGTATATGTCAATGTCATTTTTAAGGTTAACATTCTTATGTCAAAGTTGTGCCCCCTATTCTCGAGCCGCTACTGACTATATGGCAATGTCATTTAATTAAACTTTTAGTGTCAAAATCGCAACGTAACTATGACAACGACGTTGACCTGAAGTGTTTAACTACAGATGACCGTCTTATTTAATTTATAAAAACCAAAGTACTCAACCGATTTTGATGAAATTTAAATGGGACCAATCTGAAACTATATCCTTTCGAATTGTGAAAAAATTTTGAAAATCGGCTAATAAATGACGGAGTTATGAGGTAACAAACATTAAAAAAAAAAAAAAAAAATACAGACGAATTAATAACCTCCTCCTTTTTTGAAGTCGGTTAAAAATAGTTTGAACCTCTGCTCTTTCAGGTCACTTGATAAAATTAGTCAGGACAAGTAGAAAAATCACCAATACATTCCTTCCCCTATGTTATATTTTTGCTCTCCTAGTTTTTAAAATAAAAACTTATAATTAATCTGATGCAGTAAATTTTTTGCATAAATCATAGCACAATAGCACATCTATTTCAATTTTACACTCAATGGAAGAATGCTAATTTTAATGGTTTGCTAAATAATTTTTGTGTAAACTGATCTGTTTCAACATTATCTGTTCCTATACCTAAACATGGCAGCCTTAAAATGGGTTTGTACAAACCTGCATTAAGAATGAAGAGAAAGGAAATTAAACAGCAAACGTAGAAGAAACCATGTGGTACTTCTGAAAGGTAACCACCAATTACAGGTCCAATCACAAAACCCAGGGAACCTATAGCTGAAAATCGACCGTAAACTTCAGCATGTTGTGATTTTGGTACCAAATCACCAACGGTTGCTCTACACAAAACTTGTGTATGCTTAAAAACACCTACAAATGAAATAATTAGGTAAATTAACCGTAAGGTTAACAGTACGCACCTAAACCAGTTCTCAAAACATAAACAAGACCGACACTTGAACTACAACCGATTAATATGTAACACAAGCTCGATATCAATAATGTGACGATAGCAACAAACTTCCTTCCCCGAGTATCGCTCCAACTTCCCTAAAAACATACATAAACTGATATAACGTCAATTTGGGGTGGATTATCCGAAACCCACAACTAGGGGACCCGAAATAACTTGAAGACCGGAATAGGTCGACCCAAAGACACCAACAATGACATGCGAGGCACCCAACTCGCGAAGGCGAGGATACAACAAAGGAAAGAATAATCCAACCCCTAAAAGATCCTAAAGAAAGATTAAATTGTCGACACTGTCGTTTAAATACCTACAATAAACGAAACGACATAAAGCAAATTAACGCGATGCTTTTTAGTGGTAAAAATCATTTTGGAGGTTATATCATTTTATTATTAAAAAAAAAACGTGGATAAATTAAATAACTGATAACGCACCTTACAATACAATATTATCACTATTCATTTTTCAAGTGGACAATAAATTGTTACCATCTGATATGTAGATCATTATCTCGGACGGTGAATTGAATAAATATCAGATCTCTGACCACCAAGTTTCAAACACTTGCACATCATTCGCCAATTAACAAGTTACCGCGCTAACTAACAATTTCAAAAAATGTCTGGAGTTTTCCAAGTATTTACTAAATTAGCCCGCAAATTCGCAACGCCGTTTTCCGATGATTTGGTGAAAGCCCTAGACGCCAGCTTTGAAGCCCAGTTTACCAAAGTAAGTTTTCAAAATTTATTTTTTTTCAAAATTACTAATAACAATTTTTGTTTTGTTTAGGTCAATGTGTTAAGTTGTGAAGAAGGAAAATGTATGGCCGAAATGACGGTAGATTCCGAACATACGAATTTGATAGGGACCATGCACGGGGGATACTCCGCATCCTTGGTCGACACAATGACTTCCTTAGCCCTATATTCTCATTCAAAAAATAGAGGTTTACCCAGTGTGTCCGTCAGTTTAAACGTGAAGTAAGTAACTTCACTTTTTTTGGAAATCTGAACGGTAATAATAAAATTAATTTTTTCAGTTATTTAAAAGCCGCCAGATTAGGAGACGAAATTTTAATTGATTCCCAAATTTTGAAACTTGGAAAATCTATGGCTTACTTACAATGTGAAATCAAGAATAAGGAGAGCGGTGAAGTCTTAGTTACGGGATCTCATACTAAATTCATCTTATTTGCCGATTCCTAAACTTTTTTGCAGAAAAAGATAGGTACATATTACGCGATATTGGAAAATGACCTGATCGAGCACTCCTCACTTATTTTTCAGTGAGGATCGTTAGTTTGACTCATCCTAGTGTTAATTTATTATAAGTTTATGTGTGTATTACTTTTTTATTTGAACAAATATATATTTATTTTAATTATTACTACTTGACTATTTAATTCTTTCCAAAAACGTGATTTAATTACTATCTATTCTGCTTTAATTCGAAAAGATAAAATTACTTGATTTTAAGAATAGGATAAGGATAAGTAACTTGTTAGTAGAGTGATGATGACATCCAATAAGGAGTGTCACCGTTACAAAATTCTATCTTTTTGAATTTGAGAGCTAGTAAGATCGAAACATGTCATTGTTGTAAACCCAAGTCGTGATTTTTTAATACATTTTTTCGTTTTTGTAACTTATAAATAAAATTATAATTTTAATAACACGATAGCTGTACTGAAGGTATGTTTTTAAATAATAATAAAAATTATTGGGACAGATAAACTTAGAAGACCTAACATTGTGAGCCGTACAGCAGTCTTGCCTTGCATTGAACTGTAAAAAAAGTACATTACTTTACAAACGACTGAAATACTATAAGCAATGTAGTATATACAGCCTTGTGTAAAAAAGTATTGGGCACCCTCATTACTTTATACTAAATATCTCTAGTTTTCAGAACTCATTGCATTGATTGCGATTCTATTAATTTTGTCTTGACTCGAAAATAAAAACATACCTAGATAAGACTTTTTAGTAGGAATAAAACTGACCAATAAGAATAAATGACTTATATTACAATTGTAAATGTAAGGTTTTGTTGTCAGAGCACGTGGTAAAAATACATGCGTCGGTGTTTTTTCTACAATCGTATTTTCAAAGATTAATACTGCGATGTTCTTTGCTTTGCTGAATTGGCAAATCAAAAGAATGAACGAGTTTTAAGTCAAATTTTAAATGAAAGTTGAATTATAGAGAGATCATGGCAAGGCGATATAACGATGATTGACTCGTTATAGAAATTATAAAATTTATATCATCTTAAAATTATTTGTTATTTATAATTATATTAGTAAATATTGTTATTAAAACTAGGTTAATTTAGAATTAGTTGTGTTAAGCACACTGAAAAGGTTTTTGTGATGACATTTGTTATAACAGCTTGGTGCGATAAATTAAAAGGACGATTATTCGCCTCAATTTAAACTTTAAAGTGCATCGTGTCTCCAATTCACAGTTCTTTCCTAAAAAACATTATTTAAATGAAGATTAAAGGGCTCGCCACATAGCCTGTGCTGTGCTATGCCAATGTCAAACATTGAAGTAGAAGCATAGGGTTTTAATAGTGACGTTCACATAGTTATGCGGGTTGCTATGCTATTTTGCGCATGACGTTGAAATCGTTCAACGTTTGTGTAGACATAGCACAGAGCACAGCATAGCACAGAAGTTGAATTCGTCTTTACTTCTGTGTACGATTTAAGCGGTTTTAATGTTAAAAACGTGTTGTTTCTATATTATTTTTAATTAAATATCAGTTGTCAAAAACAACATAGCATAGCAAAACATGGCACAACCTATGTGAACACCTCTGTGTTGTGTCATGCTATGTTAAATTTTACATTGGCATAGCATAGCACAGCACAGGCTATGTGGCGAGCCCTTAAGTGTGGTAAAATTTAATTAAAGTCACCGGCCAATGAAAACTTGCTGCATCAAAAACAGGCATGCGTTGAAATATTGTAACCGCCAACCGTCCTTCGGAACTACTTTTCCTAGGAACGGCTGGAGTTATTTAAAAAAATAATTAAATCTGCTGATCGAACAAAATTCCACTTAGACGCTTATCGATCTACTAAGAACATTTATTGATTAAGCTGCCACCACCGTTCAACCGATTACGCCCACCGTAGAATTCTGTTCTCAAAAAAACACACTATCAATTTGGTACGCGACTTTCTGGTAATAAGCCCCAGACACTCCCCGTTTTGGCGTTACGTCCCCCGGCTAAATGTTGAAGTTGAAACTTCGGTGCGGGCAAAACGACACTAAGCTCGACACAACAGGAAAAACGAAAACACTAAATTTTCAAAAACAATATTTATTAATAATGGATTAGTTTAAAAAACACATGTACACATTTAAATATCTCTTACAATTTAGGGTGGCCATTTTAAACACATATTTATACAATCCAAAATAATCAAACATGGTACTTACATACATCTTTTGGAGACCCAGACCACGGAACAGGGCAAAGACCTTTCCTTGTCTATCCCCCAAAATCAAGATAAACTCAATAAACAAAACTATTTGACAACCAGTTAAAACACAAACTCAACAAAGACACTCCCTTAACTATTTCCCAATACAAAATCACAATTACCAAACTCATAAAAATGTCCCGCACAAGAAAATTTACAATACTAAATTCAACTACATATTAACATTAATCCCGAAAGCCCATGGCCCCCGGCCGCGGCTCTACGGGCTCACCCCGACTTCTGACTCTACGGGCGCACCCCCGACTTCTCACTCCCGACTAATTAATTCAACCATATTGCCGTGTTCAGCTACTGTATTTTGAAATTTATATAGCGAAAAAAAAATAAAAAAAACAACAGCTCTTTCTTTTGAATTGCCTCGGCCAGCAAAGAGAACTCTCAGGGTCAAAAGTGGATTCCTGTATCTGTCGAAGTGCTCATATGCAACGATCTTAAATTAATAACTTTTAAGAGATGCCGAACAACAAACTTATTATGCCTTGCACTTATTTTTCCTTTCCTCACTGCTGTTAATTAAATTCAATCAAAAGTAATTATTGTACACAAGTAATGCATTTATTCATAAACATAATTATTTAAGAAAAACAAAAGATGGATATTCAATAATTGGAATTAAATCAAATTTACAAAAACAATCAATAAAAATTTTATAAATCCCCCACTGTTTTTACGCGCGAGCTCGGTTATTTTAAATGTTATTAAAATTTTGTCGACCAATGCTTACCGCTCAGTTTTTCGTGCACAACTGACGTAGAACCAACAGCCGATAACCAGGAAAAGATGAATATGCGATTGAAACCAATTTCCATACAATGAAGATCCAAACAGAATTACTGACAAATTGAATTTTCTCGTCTCTCAGGATACTCGCTCAGGTAGGTCTATAAAACGTTAATCTTCAATAACATTCCAATAAGCAGTAACGGAACCATCAAAAAACGTGACCATAAAATTCTATCAGCGGTCTCCAAATTTTTCCAAATATCTCAAAATAACAATCACAACTTTAAACTTCTTCTTCTAACTTCTTGGATCATCAATAAACATTTTATTCACAACTTAACAATCGATCATTCAAAACAAATTCCAAAATTCAACTTCTCAAATTGACGTTTTCTCTCTACGGACAAACAAAGAGAGTCCAAAATTACGTCCTTACTATCTCGTGGACGGAACCCAACCTACTCGTGCATTCTTTTTCCTGGCCCCCACCAAATAGTCTTTCTGACTGCGCACTCGTTTTCAAAAACACAATTATTTAAATTTAAATGCCCTATGCTTTTACAAATAAAACCTTACTTTGTTTTAATTCCAAACTTTTTCTAAATTAAAACAACTAAATCTTCTTTTGTCTTTCAACATTATTGAGCCTTGTGGGTACAAAATAATTACATTTGTTATTCTTTTATAAATAAAGTGATTCAAGCAGTTTATTCCGGAGTTAAGCAAATTGTAGGTGCAAGTTTTTTTTTTATCATCATGGTATCTGAAATACTATCACGATATGAGCATTTCACAGATAAACACCTAATTACGCCAGACCACCCTATCTTACAAGCGGGACACGACAATATTTATACCTTTCAGAAATCACGAGGGTTGACCTTCCATAGCGTGAGAATTTGCACCACTGACAAATTTCACCTATAGACAGATACATCCCTATCGCTTTTTTAACGAGAAGCAAATGTCTACTGATTGCTTCACATTATCAATTCTCGTTCGCGTTATAAAATTTATCTCTTCCGCTGTTGATAAATATGGTTGATTAACAATCATCAATTATTATCGCAATAATAATTTATAAGTAGGTATATCTCAATTTAAAATATTAAAATTAATTTTTTATGAATTAAAATCCCGTTTTGTTACAATATCAACGAAAATTTATATCCTTGGCGACGAATTTGTTTACAACGATAAAATAACCCAAAGTGAATGGACGCAAATTTTGTGCTGCTCCAGAAAATTTGTGAAAAATGTGTTTTAAAAACCCAAGTAGGGTAAAGTAAAGTTGATTTATTCTGGAAAAGGTTAAATTATATTGAAAATGTTAAAAAAATATTAATACACTCACCAAAAACTCAAAATTTGGTATTGATGGCCGAGGAAATATTTGGATAATTGATGAAAATTAACTGGATGATCACAGAAAAGTAAACTGGAGCGAATTCTAGGTGTAAACAACCGGCACACCCACGCTTAGGAATGAACTATGATGCAATTCGGAAGTGGGGTAAGATTTATTTAAATATCCAAGTGCGGGAAATTTAAAACATTAAAAATCAGAAAATCTTTTTTATTTACAAACATTTATTTAGATTTATCAGTTAGAATTAAGAATTTGTTACATTTATTAGTTTTAAAGCACATGGTTAAAATTTTCTTTCGTCTCCATGACGACAATTTGTGCAAATTTATTAATTTCATTAAAAAAATCAAATTGCCATGATTCTATTTTATTTGAATTTAAATCGAAGTTATAAACAGTGTGAAAATATGAATCTTGTTCTTTCTGAAGATGAGCGAATGCAGTAAGGTAAATTTTACAAACAATCAAAGAATTTCTTTCACTTTTGAGCTAGCCGAGGTAAATACAAAATTTCTCCACACGTAAGTTATCATTGTGGGATAAGCATTCCAGGTAAGGGTCTCATTGCAATACCTTATCTGTCAACCATGCCTAAAAATAATGAACTTAGTGCTGAACGGCGCTTGCAGATTAAATTATTTTTTAAATAAGGCAACTTTCAAGTTTGCTGTGTAATATACATTGAGACGCTTCAAGAAAACTGGTTCCTATCAAAATAGACCGAAAACAGAACTCTTCAGACCTCGCTGCTGCTTTTTCGAAAGCAAATGGAAGACCAGTGAGAAGAAGACTTCTTCAAGTTGAACTCAAAGTCTGTGTAACCAGAAAGAAGCCATGTCTCTCAGAGCGAAATAAGAAGATTCGGTTAAAACGGTGCCTAAAACACAGAAATTGGACTGTAGCAAATTGGTCGAAGAATTCGATGGATTTATGTGGTCCGATGAATCTAATTTCGAGGTATGTTTATTTAATCCATATATTTAAAAAAACAGATAACCGACTGATAAAATCAGCACAATCAACCATTTATGATATGCTACCGTTACTATTTAACAAAAATGTACAGAAGAAGACGTGCCTCAAAAAGAAAGCCTCCATGACTATTGTTTACAAACGAGATAAAAAAGACTGTCATAATTATTGTGGTATTAGCTCAATTGGAAAATTGTACGGAAAGATAGTTAAGAACAGGATTGACGATGAAATGATGAAAGTTGAGGAACAGAGCTGGTTCCGTGCCGGTCGCTCATGTATTGACAATCTCTTTGTACTGTAGCTGTCCTAGAGATATCGAAATTGAAGAAAGAAAGAAGAAAGTCGCCGACGTATCCCAATTGGAGTGCAATTGGGTAGGACACGTGGCAAGGTATGATTCTATCGGATGGATATATAAAACTATAAACAGGCGCCCAAGAATATCTAAAAGAAGCGTGGGAAGATACCAAATAAAAATGGTTAGCCAAATAAAAATAATAGAGGAAAAATTTAATTAGTACATCAAATTTGATCAAACTAAAAATTCACTTCAATATATTATTATAATTATTTCTACTAATTTATCAAGAGCGCAATTGACTGTTATCATCTGATACGTAGATCATTATCTCGGACGGCGAATTGAATAAATATCGGATCTCTGACCACCAAATTTCAAACAATCGCACATCATTCGCCAACAAACAAGTTACCGCGCTAACAAACAAATTCAAAAAATGTCTGGATGTTTCCAAGTATTTACCAAGTTGGCCCGCAAATTCGGATCACCGTTTTCCGATGATTTGGTGAAAGCCCTAGAAGCCAGCTATGAAGCCCAGTTTACCAAAGTAAGTTTTCAAAATTTAGTTTTTTTCAAAATTATTAATATAAAATTTTTTTGTTTAGGTCAATGTGTTAAGTTGTGAGGAAGGAAAATGTATGGCCGAAATGACGGTAGATTCCGAACATACGAATTTGATAGGGACCATGCACGGGGGATACTCCGCATCCTTGGTCGACACAATGACTTCCTTAGCCCTATATTCTCATTCAAAAAATAGGGGTTTACCCAGTGTATCCGTCAGTTTAAACGTGAAGTAAGTAACTCTTTTTTTTAAACCTGAACGGTAATAATAAAATTATTTTTTCAGTTATTTAAAAGCCGCCAGATTAGGAGACGAAATTTTAATTGATTCCCAAATTTTGAAACTTGGAAAATCTATGGCTTACTTACAATGTGAAATCAAGAATAAGGAGAGTGGTGAAGTCTTAGTTACGGGATCTCATACGAAATTCATCTTATTCGCCGATTCTTAAACTTTTTTGAAGAAAAAGATAGGTACATATTACGCGATATTGGAAAATGACCTGATCGAGCGCTCCTCACTTATTTTTCAGTGAGGATCGTTAGTTTGACTCACCCTAGTGTTAATTTATTATAAGTTTATGTGTATATTACTTTTTTATTTAAACAAATGTATATTTATTTTAATTATTACTACTTGACTATTTAATTCTTTCCAAAAACGTGATTTAATTACTATCTATTCTACTGTATTTAGAAATGTGGACTGTGAACTTAATAAACGAATTTGGTTGTGATTTAATTCGAAAAGATAAAATTACTTGATTTCAAGAATAGGATAAGGATAAGTAACTTGTTAGTAGAGTGATGATGACATCCAATAAGGGGTATCACCGTTACAAAATTCTACCTTTTTTGAATTTGAGAGCTAGTAAGATCGAAACATGTCATTGTTGTAATCCCAAGTTGTGATTTTTCAATACATTTTTCCGTTTTTGTAACTTGTAAATAAAATTATAATTTTCATAATACGTTAGTTGTACTGAACGTGTTTTTAAATAATAATAAAAATTATTGGGCCAGATAAACATGGAAGACCCAACATCGTGAGCCGTACAGCAGTCTTGCCTTGCCTTGAATTGTAAAAAAAGTACATTACTTTACAAAGGACTGAAATACTATAAGTAACGTATATACAGCCTTGTGTAAAAAAGTATTGGGCACCCTCATTGTTTTATACTATCTCTAAAACTAGTTTTCAGAACTCATTGCATTGATTACGATTCTATTAATTGTGTCTTGACTAGAAAATAAAAACATAGATAAGACTTTTTAGTAGGAATAAAACTGGTCAATAAGCATAAATGACTTATATTACAATAAATTATTGTAAATGTAAATACATGCGTCGGTGTTTTTTCTATAATCGTATTTTCAAAGACTAATACCTTATCTGTCAACCATGTGTCTACAAATAATGAACTTAGTGCTGAACAGCGCTTGCAGATTAAATTATTATTTAAACAAGGCAACTCTTAAGTTGTAATAGCGCAAGAGGTGAAGTTTTCACGTTGTGCTGTGCAATATAATTACATTGAGACGCTTCAAGAAAACTGGTTCCTATCAAAATAGACCAAAATAGACCGCTGCTGCTTTTTCGAAAGCAAATGGAAGGTCAGCAAAAGGAAGACCAGCGAGAAGAAGACTTCTTCAAGCTGAACTCAAAGTCTGTGTAACCAGAAGGAAGCCATGGCTCTCAGAGCAAAATAAGAAGATTCGGTTAAAATGGTGCCTAAAACACACAAATTTGACTGTAGCAAATTGGTGGAAGAATTCAAAGGATTTATGTGGTCTGATGAATCTAACTTATTTGACGTATGTTTATTTAATCCATATATTTAAAAAAACAGAAATCACAAAATTAATTTAATAAATGCTCAAAATGGCCTCCCTCATTTTCAGCACACAGGCGTGCTCTTTTCAAAAGGTGTTGCACGGTATTATTTAATACGTTTTAACAATGTTTTAACATTAAAACAAATGCTATAAATCAAATTGAGATTTTTAGTAATTATGTGAATTTGTATTTTTTACCTACACCTTGCTCATTATTTTCAGAGTTTCTGTGAAAACGGTTGGTTGCCCAAAAAAATTTATTTGACGAAACTTGTAGCCCGTTAAATTTCCTATCCGGTTTGGGCCGTTAGTTTTTCTCTTAGACGTTTCATTTAAGAGATACGGGGTTCGCAAGAAAATTTAGAAAAAAACCTGAATTTTTTAAACATTTTTTCCCTTAATTTAATTTATAACTCGAAATCCGCTGATTCTAGACGATAATGGGTTATTACCTAATTTGTAGACAAGCGAATGATCTTTAAAAAAGTTCTAATCCATTAACCTTAAAAAATCAATAATATCGGAGCTATGGCCGTTTGAAATCAGAAATTCAAAAAATTGCTTTAAAGGGAGGTACCCCTCAAGGGTTTGGACTTGGGCAAAAATTTTATTTGAAAATTTGTCTTAGAAAAGTGTCCTTTATCACCACCTCAAAGGTTCTCCACGGTCACGGGGACACCCTGTATAGACACGTTTTATGGCTTATTTATTGGTATTTATAACCCACTGCGCATGCGCAACTTTTACATTTTCGCACACGAACAAAGTTTCGCCTGGGTACCCCCAGACGTCGTAGTTCGAGTGATTTTCATGCGAAAATATTCGTAGACGATTGCTCGAGAATACAAAATTTCGTTCGTATGCGAAAGTGGCGTACACGAATAATTTCATGCGAAAAGTATTCGTAGACGAATACTTCGAAGGACTCGAGAATACAAACACTCATTCGTATGCGAAAGTAACGAAGTTTCGTATGCGAATCAATTCGAGTGAGTTCGAGAATAGGGCCCCTGGTTCCGTTCCGGTCGCTCATGTATTGACAACCTCTTTGTACTGTAGCGGTCCTAGAGATATAGAAGTTGAAGAAAGAAAGAAGGAAGTCCCCGACGTATCCCAATTGGAGTGGAATTGGGTAGGACATGTCGCAAGACATGATTCTATCAGATGGACATAATATAAAACTATACACTGGCGCCCAATAATGTCTAAAAGAAGCGTGGGAAGACGCCAAATATTCGCCAAATAAAAATAATAGAAGAAAAATTTAATTCTTCTTCTTGATGTGCCCTATCCGGTCTCTGCCATTCTAAATAGGTCACCAGCCGCTTTTATTCCCGTCCATTCTCTTATGTTCTTTAACCAGGACATCTGCTTTCATGATCAACTGAAGAAGTTGATATTTCTCGCCGCGTAAAACGTGACCCAGGTAGGATATTTTTCGACATTTTATGTTGTTGAGCAATGATCTTTCAGTGTTTGCCCTTCTCAATACTTCCTCGTTTGTCACTAGGTCCACCCATGGAATACGGAGCATCCTTCGGTGTATCCACATTTCGAGCGCCTCTAGTCGATTCATTGTGCTCACCTTCAGTGTCCAACACTCCACCCCATACATCAGGACCGACCAGATATAACATTTGACCATGCGTTGTCTCAGTTTGAGGTTCCGATTGTCGTTGGCAAGAAGAGCCCTCATCATCTTTCTGAAGCTGGAGCGAGCTATCTCCATCCTGCATTTTATTTCGACATCAGGATTCATATCGTCTGTAATGATGCTTTCCAGATATTTACAGCGGTGAACACGTTCGATCGGTTCATTACAGAGGTTCAGTTGTGCGTCTCTATGTTGTTCTCGACTGCACACCATGAATTTGGTTTTCCCGATGTAAATGGTGAGATCCGCCACCCGCCCCGCTATGTTTACTCTATTCACCAGTTGTTGTAGTGCCTCTAGGTTGTCACATATGATGAGGGTGTCGTCCGCATATCTTATCGTATTCAGAACGACTCCATTGACTTTAATGCCATACTCTACACCTTCTAGTGCCTCTTTGAAAATCCTATCAGAGTACAGGTTAAATAGCAGGTGAGAGAGAACGCAACCCTGTCGGACCCCACATCGGATGCCCACTCTATCTGTTTTCATGTCTCCTATGCGAATTTCCGCTGTCTGGTCCCAATATAAGTTCTTGATTATCCTGATATCCTTGTCATCCAGTTGCATTTGTTTGAGTATCGCTATCAGTCTGTCGTGCCGCACCTTATCAAATGCCTTTTCGTAGCCGATAAAGCAAACGAAGACATCTTTTCGCTGATCTCTGCACTTTTGTAGAAGAACGTTAATGCTGAACAGCGCTTCTCGTGTACCAAACGAGTTCCTGAACCCCATCTGGCTATCATCGAGGTCATGCTCACACTTGCAGCGTATTCTGGCGTGGATGATTTTCAGAAGGACCTTCAATAGATGACTCATCAAACTGATTAGGCGATAGTCGCCGCATCTCCTGGGGTGGGCTTTTTTGGGTATTGTTATGAATGTGGATGTCAGCCAGTCCTCTGGTATTATGCCTGTATTATAAATCGAGTTGAATAGCTTCTTTATTGGTTTTATATTTTCCTCTTCTATGAGCTTGACGATTTCGATAGGGATTCCATCCGATCCTGTGGCTTTTTGTTTTTCGCGTTATGGATTGCGCGAAGAACTTCTTTTTCCAGAATCTCAGGGCCACTGTTGCACGTATCGTCGTTTTCTTTTGGTGCTCTAGCGTCACGGAAAAGCTCACTTATGTATGTTTCCCATGTCTCCTTGACTTCCTCTGCTCTTATGATTGACTGGTTATTTGCCTTTAGCAGTATGTGTGGCGGTCGCTTTCCGTAATCACCAGCGATTTCTTTGGCCTTCTTGTGCATCTGGAAACTGTCATGCTTCCTTTCGCATTTCTCCATCTCCTCACATCCCTCCCTCATCCACTGCTCCTTTGCCCTTTTAATCTTAGTTCTAATGATTTTCGAGAGCTCTTTGTATTTTTCCTTGTTTCTCTTCAGTAGCCTACGTTCCTCCATCAGGTCCAGAATGTCTGTCGTCATCCATCTCTGTTTCTTTATTCTTTTCCCCGCTTTCAAGTATTTCGTAAGTACTCCTCTTAGTCTAGTTTTTATCTCCCCCCAGAGATACGATACATCGCTGTTACTGCATTTTATCAATTTTACCTCGCTGTTAATTTCCTGCTGTACCTGTTGCTTGATGTTATCTATCCCAAGTTTCGTCATGGCCCATCTTTGAGTTTGTGTTTTCGGCTCTATTTTCTTCAGTCGCACTTTCAGGTCAGCCACCAGTAGATTATGATCGGAGTCAATATTTGCCCCGGGGTAGGTTGTTACTCTTTTAACCACATTCCTGAATATTTTATTTATCAGGATGTAGTCGATCTGATTTCTCATGGGTTTGCCATTGCAGGCTTCAGCGGGTGATGTCCATGTATAAATGCGTCTTTTGGGTAGTTTGAACCAAGTATTTGTGACAACCATTTCATTTTCTTGGCAGAACTCGAAAAATCTATCTCCTCTATCATTGCTCTCTCCCAGGCCGTGTTCCCCGACTAAGTCGGATCGTCTTCCCTTGCCAATCTTGGCATTATAATCACCCATAAGTAGTGTGATTTTGTCCGGTTTTGTGCTTTCCAATGTTTTAGCAAGGGAGTCATAAAAAACTTCCACTTCTCGGTCATATCGTTTATCGGAGGTTGGTGCATATACCTGGACGATGTTGATTCTGAACGGGTGGCTCTGTAATTGAATCATCATTATGCGGTCCGATATTGGGGTGTAGCCAGTGACATATTTGTTGATCTCCTTCGATACAAATATACCTACGCCATTACGATGTTGTCGGTCGTGGGGTGCGCTTCCAGAATAATATATGGTGCCATGTTCGTTTTGGCTCTTCCCTGAATCTGTCCATCTTAGCTCGCTTATTCCGAGTATTTGTATCCTCAGTCTCTGTGCTTCCTTGATGGTGTTGTCATATTTTCCGCTCTGAAAGAGACTTCTGACGTTCCACGTTGCAATTCGAATTGCGGATTTCGCTATGTTGAAGCGGGATATTCTTCGCACCCCCTTCCCACTTAAGGGCTGCCCGGTACTGGGGGCCATTTCATTTAGTTTCTTCTCCATAGCAATTTCCTGGGAAAAATTTCACTGGGGTGGTTTCCCGTTGCCTTCCCCTGTATAAATGCAGCCGCTCCTAACCTGGAGTACAGACGCTGTTCGTCGCCGCTCATTCTGAGGCAGACGCGACTGTTACTAGATTTGGTCCGCCCCGGGTATTTCATTTCTCCGGTACCACCCATATTTGGGAGGCATTCCCCTATCCGCCACCTGGGGAGGCGCCCGATGGGGGACTAGTAACCCCACACGGAATGTGTCTATGAATTTAATTAGAATGTCTAAAAATTTAAGTAGAACATCAAATTTGATCAAACTAAAAATTCACTTCAATATATTATTATATAATTACTACTAATTTATCAAGAGGGCAATTGACTGTTATCATCTGATACGTAGATCATTATCTAGGACGGTGAATTGAATAAATATCGGATCTCTGACCACCAAATTTCAAACACTCGCACACCATTCGCCAACAAACAAGTTACCGCGCTAACAAACAATTTCAAAAAATGTCTGGATGTTTCCAAGTATTTACTAAGTTGGCCCGCAAATTCGGAACACCGTTTTCCGATGATTTGGTGAAGGCCCTAGAAGCCAGCTATGAAGCCCAGTTTACCAAAGTAAGTTTTCAAAATTTAGTTTTTTTCAAAATTATTAATATAAAATTTTTTTGTTTAGGTCAATGTGTTAAGTTGTGAAGAAGGAAAATGTACGGCCGAAATGACTGTCGATTTCGAACATACGAATTTGATAGGAACCATGCACGGTGGATACTCCGCATCCTTGGTCGACACAATGACTTCCTTAGCCCTATATTCTCATTCAAAAAATAAAGGTTTACCCAGTGTGTCCATCAGTTTAAACGTGAAGTAAGTAACTCTTTTTTTTAAACCTGAACCTTTATAATAAAGTTAATTTTTTCAGTTATTTAAAAGCCGCCAGATTAGGAGACGAAATTTTAATTGATTCCCAAATTTTGAAACTTGGAAAATCTATGGCTTATTTACAATGCGAAATCAAGAATAAGGAGAGTGGTGAAGTCTTAGTCACGGGATCTCATACGAAATTCATCTTATTCGCCGATTCCTAAACTTTTTTGAAGAAAAAGATAGGTACATATGCGATATTGGAAAATGACCTGATCGAGCGCTCCTCACTTATTTTTCAGTGAGGATCATTAGTTTGAATCAACCTAGTCATAATTTATTATAAGTTTATGTGTATATTACTTTTTTATTTAAACAAATATATATTTATTTTAATTATTACTACTTGACTATTTAATTTTTTTTCCAAAAACGTGATTTAGTTCCTATCTATTCTACTGTATTACGAAATGTGTACTTTGGACTTAATCCACTAGAATGATTGCCATGTGCGTAACGGATTCGGTTGTGATTTAATTCAAACAAAGATAAAATTGCTTTTTTAATAGACATTTTCATTTAATTTTTTAATAATCAGGATTACATCCAATAAAGGGTATCTCCGTTACAAATGTCTATCTTTTTGATTTTGAGAGCTAATAAGTTCTAAACATGTTCTTTTTGGAATCATTAGTTGTGATTTTTCAATTCGGGTTTTTCATTTTTGTAACTTGTAAATAAAATTATAATTTTTATAACACGGTAGTTATGCTCAACGAAGCGAGTAGGTTGTACAGAAGGAAGAAGAACATATGGATGGAAAATGCAATGAAAGAAATAGAAACGAGTAACAACAAAAATAAATCGCGAATGTTTTATCAAACAATAAAACTGCAGAAACCAGCAAAAAAGATCAGTCCAAGACGCCTAAAAGACGAGAATGGAGTGGTAGAAAATGATGCAGAGAAAATCGGACAAATATGGAGGAGACATTTTAGCAAGCTATTAAACAGAAATTATAATGACAGCGATAATCACAGCGAAGCGCAAACGACCGAAAACGAACTAGAAATACCAAGTCCGTCTCACAACGAAATCATGAGGGCAATAAACAAAGTCAAAAATGGAAAAGCGCCGGGAGTGGACGGAATTGGTATAGAGCTAATAGAGCTAATACTACATGAAAGATTGAGTGAGCTTATGAAACAAATATGGGAAAAAGAGATAATGCCCACAGAATGGTATGAAGGAGAGATAGTAGTACTAAAGAAGAAAGGCAACGCGGAAGAGGGCAAGAACTATAGAGGCATCACGTTACTAAATTCGGCATATAAAGTATTGACAACACTAATTCACGGTCGACTGATTGCACACACGAAAGACTTGCTGGAGGAGTGCCAATATGGTTTTATGACGGGGCGATCCACAATAGATGCAATATACATAGTGAAGTAGACAATTGAGAAATCTTACGAGCATGACATAGCCTTGCCTCTGCTGTTCGTCGACTTCCAGCAGGCATTTGACAAAGTGGACAGACGTGAACTATACAAAGCATTAAGGGAGGGCGGTACGCCATCAAAACTGACCCGCTTAATTAGGATGACGTTGGAGAATACAGCCGCATGTGTTAGAACAGAGACAGGAGTAACTGAGAAATTTGAATTGAATAGCGGAGTGAGACAGGGAGATGCACTTTCGGCGACCCTCTTTAACGTGTTGATAAGCAGAATAATCAAGGAAGCTAACTCTAAAGGTACGATAACAAACCGGGAAGGCCAAATATTGGTATATGCGGACGATGTTGTATTGATAGCTAGATCACTGGGGAAGATGAAAGAACTATTTGAATCAATAGCCAAAGCAGCATGCGCAGTGGGTCTGGTGGTAAGCAAAAGTAAGACCAAGTACATGAAGTGCGGGGACCGAAATCCTACTCACACCTCCTCGGGGTGGTCCCTGGTAACTTGCGGAGGAACCTCAGAGATCGGGCGCGAACCCCGGTGGATGGGGGAAATCCGCAAGGCTGACGTGAGAGGTAACAACAAGGAGACGAACACCAGTCTCCCCCAACGCCAAGCTGAGGGAAGTCGACCCGACAGCGGTGCAGACCGGACAGACCGGGTCAAGACTCTGCACACCAGGTTGCAGAGAGGAGATGAGCCTCGCGGGCCACTACCTAGTGGCTCCCAACACGCATCAGTCCAAAGCGATTCGGGTGATGCCGGGGGGTCATTGCGATCAGCCCGGGCCACGTACTCCGTTGGTGCCCAGCGGGAGCCAGCTAATCCGGTGATGACGCGAGGCCGTAGAAAAACGACCAAGCCGCAGACCATCGCAGACGACAGCGGAAGTAATGCCGAGAAGGTCAATCCCGCTGTCGTCGGGGAGGGGGTTTTAGTCGGTAAGAATCCGACACTACCACCCCAGATCATCGGGGTGGTGTCTTTTGAAGATTTCCCCCTTCCCTGCATTAAAAAAAAAAAAAAAAAAAAAGTACATGAAGTGCGAAAGAAATAAACACAACATACAACGAAGCCTTAACATTCAAGGGTACAATTTCGAAGAGGTAGACAGTTTCAATTACCTGGGAGTGTTAATAAACGGAAAAGGCGAAAGGCACGTAGACATAAAACGAAGGATAATCACTGGCAATAAAGCGTACTATGCAAATAAAGCTATGTTAACAAGCAAACAACTGACAAAGAGAACTAAAATGAAGATATACAGAACCCTGATTAGACCGGTGGTCACTTACGCGTCGGAAACAATGTGTATGTCGGCCGATGAAGAGGAACAACTGAGAGTTTTTGAACGAAGAGTTATGAGAAGCTTGTTGGGACCAAGGAGGGAAGCTGACGGAGAGCAGAGAGCTTTAATGAATTACGAAATCCGGGAGTTAATGAACGGAGAAGATATAGTCAGACACGTGAAGTCGCAGCGAATCAGATGGATGGGACACGTAATGAGAGCTGAAGACTCGGCGGCTATAAAGAAGATAACACTGTGGAAACCAGGTTAAAATAGACCTCGAGGTAGACCGCGGATTAGATGGTGGGATCAGGTCACGCAGGATCTGAGAGAGATGGGGATCGCTAACTGGAGGGAAAAGGTACATGACAGACAGAAATGGAGGGACATAGTGGGAAAAGCAGCAAAACATCCAAAACTATAGAAATAGCCAGAGAGGACTAAACATGCAGGAAGACAACAAGACAGAAAGAAAAGTAACAATGTAAAGTAACTAACTATCTATAACACGGGGAGTGATTCACCCCAACAAACGAATTTGTAAACCTCGGAAACGAGGTAGCGATATTCTCTTTAGAATGTAGTAGCTGTTAATAATAAAGTTATACTCAACGTATGTTTTTTAAATAATAATAATCAAAACATATTGGGTCAGATAAACATAGAAGACCTGACATCATGAGCCGCCAGCACCGAGGACAACTTTCAGCATTTGTACTGAGAATATTAAAAGCCATGGAAATTAGTTATAATAGACCTGAATTATTATTAATAAAACCAAAATCCAGTCATTAATTCTAATTAATGATGCCGTGCATTGTAAAAAATAGTATGTTACACACCTAGTGGTTAAAGCAGGCCATTTAATCTCGCGTGCGGATTGCGAACACGCGGAGGTGGGGTCGCGATAGCGATCCCTCCTCCAAGTGGTCGCAAGCACAAAAGATTTAATGGCGCTTTAGCCACGAGTTGTGTATACTATTTTATGCAATCCTAATAACTACCGACAAAAAATAGCCGAAAAGAAAAATTGAAATAAACAGGTACAAATTAAATTATAAAAATTGAAGTGTAGTTAAAAAGCGCATTGCAAAATCCCATTACAAATGATAACAGAGGTTATTGCTATGTAAACTTTGCTGACATGTACCGCCAACGCGTCTGCAATGAGATCACGCATACCTTTGAAGGAACTTATAAATAATGCCTTTGAATAATGCTAACGTAAAAAAATTATTAAAATTTGTAAACTATGAAATTTGCAGTCGTAGCAATGGGAAACCGACAAGATAAATAATACTAACGTAAGATAACCCAGCACGTTGAGATTGATGTGACAAAAAGTAAGTGGTAATATTTATGAGGGACTAAATTAAAATTTAGTCCCCCATGTTAAACGGTGCGGGACTAAATTAAAATTTAGTCCCGCACCGTTTAACGTGGGACTGAAGAAGGTCATTAGGAACCGCAAAAGTAGTAGTAAAAGCACGATAAACACGCAAGGATTGCATAAAATACATTACGTTACAAAGGACTGAAATACTGTAAGTATCGTATATAATTGATTGCATTTACGGGAGTGAAATTGTTACCACCGAAAACTCAAGAAAAAGTTCAATGTTGATAAATCAAAAAACTTGGATAAATTAAATAACTGATAATGTACCTTACTATATAATATTAAAGTACATATTGTGGTGTTCCGTTCGCTAAATTCGAATCCACGACAGATATAAATTTTGAAAAATTAATTTTTTAACTTTTATTTTCTCGTCACACTCAAAATTCTGTTTTCTTTTTCATATGAGATAATTTTTTTTGTTTTGAAATAACTCAATTCTTCAATTTTATCAATTTTTTTGTTTAATAAAATTTTTTATAATACAAAAATATGGGTTAGTAAATAATTATTTTCACACATAAAGAAATTAATTGCGCCTCTATAATAAATTGTTCAGAGATAAAAAAATTCATTTAGTTTACAAATACACATGTAATTGTATAATGTTTTAAAGCCATAAATTTCACTGGTTTAAATGTTTCAAAAAAAATGCTAAATACCTTGTCTTTGTTTTAAATTTTGTTTATAACACTCGATAAACATACCAACTTCCTATGTAGGTTGATTTTCAATAATTTCCAAACCAATTTTTCATGAACCAAATCCACAATTGTTGAATTTTGCAAATAATTCGTGGTTAATTTTGCAACCATCAATTTATTTTCATTAACATTGACCACTTTTTATTCCTCTTACTTGTAATTTTCTTAAGTTTCCACTTCGGAAAACCATTTAAGTATCCACTTTGAAACTTTTCTTTGGATATCCACTTTTAAAAATCCGCTTTTTTTAACAATCCACTCATCGATTGAAAAATCACCGCTTGATCTATCGTTCATTCCAGAACGAATACGTCCATGTCAACTTTGTTGCCGAAAATTCTTCACCACGCGTGTGCAATTTTTGATTCAGGTCCTCTGATTGGTTGATTTTGTGGATCTTCGCTAGCAATTTTAAAATGTGTCCGGTATTGGACGTAATCAAAATGTTCCAAATCTTGCGAGTGTCAGTTCGCGCACTTGTGTTTTTTAAAACTCACGCATGACTTTAAGCACATAATTTTAAATTTAAAATTTTTAAATACAAATAATATTTTGATTTGTTTTAATAAAAACAAATCTAGTCCTTTTGGAACATACTCCAGACTTGTAAATTTAATAAATTTGAAGAACCATTTTGTTTAAATATTGACCATTAAAGATTTTTGTGCCTAACGAAATTATAATATTGACATGATAAAAATTATTTTATTAAATTTTGAATTTATTTTTATAGAAAAACTTTTGGTAAATTGTGAAATTTTGTTGAAGACAGTTCAACATATAATATTAAAGTACATAATATAGCAATTAAATAATCTCTCGATGCATTCCAGAAGCATTTGCAGGTTGATCCTGTTTATGTATACCAACTTGGCTAAAGCATTTGATCGCGTTGATCATGCGGTTCTTTTAGCGATAATTTCTTCACGTGGTTTCAGCCCTATAATCATAAACTGGCTTAGAAGTTACTTAATAGATGGAACTCAAATAATTAAAATTGATAATTTTTTACTTCTAAAATTGCGATGAGGTCTGGCGTTTTCATTGAGGTCATATTTTGATTTTATTGTTTATCGACGATATTGGCAAAGTTCTTCGTAATTCGTCTTACTTATTGTTCGCCAATGATCTGAAAAACTTTCGAACTATCAACTCTGCTGATGATAATTTATTACTACAAGAGGCAATTTATGCAACTGGTGTATGTTGAAAAACGTGAATCTGAATTTAGATAAGTGCTATGCTATCTCATTCTCAAAAAGTCGAGGTGGTTCCTTTTGGGCACTATTTAAATGGTGAAGAAATAGAACTGAAATTCACTGAAATTGACGATCTTGGGGTACGTTTCGATTTTGGTTTGATTTTCAGAAGTCACATTACTAACATAATATGGTGCAATGCCTTTAGCACGCTCCGTTTCATTAGTCCTCAGCCTGAATGTTTTTCTGCAGTCACAGTAAAATTCCTGTATTACACATTGGTTCGTTCTCAATTAGAATATGCATTTTGCGTTTGGTCTCCTCATTATATAATGTACATCAATCAACTTGAATAAGTCTATCACAAGTCTTTCAAGGATTTCTATTATAAATATGGACTTCCAATTGTTGATTTTTCTGATGTTGGTTGCCTTACGTTTTGTAATACGAGGTCCTTGGCTCACAGAAGATTGACTTCCGCCTTATGCTTTGTTCATGGCTTGTTAAGTCGTAAAATTGGTTGCAAATATTTTTTCGATTGTTTCCGTCTATGGAAGCCAAGTAGATTTGCCACTTTTGAAGAAAAGCATCATAGCAAAACCATGGTCTTTACAGCCCGGTTGCAAGTATAGTTAGAATGTTGTGAAGTTTTTGGATTTTTACAAACAATCGTTAATGATGTTCAAAAGAAATCTGAGAGGCATAAATTGAATTGCAATTTTTTTGAATGTTGCATTTTTGTTGTTGTAAAATGGTTTATTCGACAATAAATTATTATTATTATTACTGCTCATTTTTCAAGTACGTAATTGACTGTTATCATCTGATACGTAGATTATTATCTCGGACGGCGAATGGAATAAATATCAGATCTCTGACCACCAAGTTTCAAACACTCGCACATCATTCGCCAACAAACAAGTTACCCCGCTAACAAACAATTTCAAAAAATGTCTGGAATTTTCCAAGTATTTACTAAATTAGCCCGCAAATTCGCAACGCCGTTTTCCGATGATTTGGTGAAAGCCCTAGAAGCCAGCTTTGAAGCCCAGTTTACCAAAGTAAGTTTTCAAAATTTAGTTTTTTTTCAAAATTATTAATATAAAATATTTTTGTTTAGGTCAATGTGTTAAGTTGCGAGGAAGGAAAATGTATGGCCGAAATGACGGTGGATTTCGAACACACGAATTTGATAGGAACAATGCACGGTGGATACTCCGCATCCTTGGTCGACACAATGACTTCTTTAGCCCTATATTCTCATTCAAAAAATAGAGGTTTACCCAGTGTGTCCATCAGTTTAAACGTGAAGTAAGTAACTCTTTTTTTTGGAAATCTGAATCGTTATAATAAAATTAATTTTTTCAGTTATTTAAAAGCCGCCAGATTGGGAGACGAAATTTTAATTGATTCCCAAATTTTGAAACTTGGAAAATCTATGGCTTATTTACAATGCGAAATCAAGAATAAGGAAAGTGGTGAAGTATTAGTTACGGGATCTCACACGAAATTCATCTTATTTGCCGATTCCTAATTTTTTTTGAAGAAAAAGATATTATGCGATATTGGAAAATGACCTGATCGAGCGCTCCTCACTTATTTTTCAGTGAGGATTATTAGTTTGACTCATCCTAGTGTTAATTTATTATAAGTTTATGTGTATATTACTTTTTTATTTAAACAAATATATATTTATTTTAATTATTACTACTTGACTATTTAATTTTTTTTCCAAAAACGTAATTTATTTCCTATCTATTCTACTGTATTACGAAATGTGTACTTTGGACTTAATCCACTTGAATGATTGTTATGTATTACGAATACGTTACGAATGCGTAACGGATTCGGTTGTGATTTAATTAGAAAAAAGATTTAAAAAAAATTTAATTTTTTGTAGAGGTTTTCTTTTTTAATATAGTTATGATGACATTCAATAAAGGGTATCACCGTTACTATATTTTACCTTTTGGAATTTGAGAACTAATAAGATCGAAACATGTCCTTGATGGAATCCCTAGTTGTGATTTCTCAATTCCATTTTCCGTTATTGTAACTTGTAAATAAAATTATAATTTTCATAACTTGGTAGTTTTACTCAACGTATGTTTATTAAATAATAATAATAAAAACTTATTGGGTTAGATAAACATGGAAGACCCGACATCCTGAGTCGTCATTGAGGAGATCCGCATTTGTATTAAGATAGGTCATTATTAAAACCATGGAAATTAGTCATAATAGACTTTACTTTTTTTTTAAATTGTTTATCAATAAGACTGAAATGCAGTTATTAATTCATCATTAATGTTGTCGTGCATAAAAATAGTAGGTACATTATATTAAAAAGGGCTGAAATACTATTAGTATCGTATATAATTTAGCAGGTTGATTCTGTTTATACGAACTTTACTCAAGTATTTTGATTGCGTTGATCATCCCGCTCTTTTAGAGAAATTACTTCGCTTGGTTTCAGTCCGGTTATCATAATATAATGGCTTAGAAGAGTTACGTAATGGGTAGAACTCAAAGCAATAAAATTGTTAACTTTTTTCTTCTGAAATTGCGTTGACTTCTGGCGTTGTCTAAGGTTCTCACTGCGGGCATATTTAGTTTTTGTTGTTCATCAACGATATAGACAAAGTTCTTCATAATTCGTTTTACTATTGTTTGCCGATGATTTGATTTGGTCTTCTCACTATAATGATATACATCAATCAACTTTAACGAGTCGAACACAAGTTTTTAAAGTTTTTCCATTATATCCATGGTCTTCCAACTGTTCAATTTTCTGAAGATTATCGCCTTACGTTTTCTAATACGAGGTCCTTGGCCCACAGAAAATTAACTTACGCTTTATGCTTTCTTCGTAGCTTGTTAAGTCGTAAAATTGGTTGCAATTATTTTCCCGATTGTTTTCGTGTTTAAAAGCCTAGTAGATTTACCAAATCGCAAACGGCTTTTGAAGAAAAGCGTCATAGCACCAACTACGGCTTTTACAGCCCGGTTGCAAGAATAATTTGAATGTTGTGAAGTCTTTGAATTTTTACAAACAATCAGTAATGGATATTCAAAACAAATCTGAGCGGAATAGATTAGGCAGTGCTTGAATTGCAATCTTCTTTGAAGGCTGTATTTATTTGTTGTAAAATGGTTTATCCGTTAAAAATATAGGTATTATTATTATTACTGCTGATTTTTCAAGTGCATACTTGAATGTTATCATAATTTTATGCTACCTAGATCACTTATTAGGACGGCGAATTAAATAAATAGCAGACCTTCAACCACCAAGTTTCAAACATTCGCACATCATTCGCCAACGAACAAGTTACCGTTACAAGTTACGTTAATTTCAAAATAATGTCTGGATAGTCCGGTCAATTTAGACATCAGAGGTTGCAATAATTCGCAGCCAGCTGAAAATTGGTAGGATTGTTCAAAACACCATCATAAATGAAATCTAAAAAGTCCTCATCGATCCGACACCTGGAAAAAAATTTATTCGGGGTCAAAAGTCACTAAAACGGGTTTTTCACGATTTTCAGCAAAACGGTAAGTTTTATCATAAAATTATCTCATTCAAAAATTGTAGATCAGATAATTATCTATAAAAAATGTCTAAGTACTTTTTTTCCTAAGAGTCACCGTTTTTGAGATATAACGATTCGAAAAGTTGAAAGAGTTGTAATCGTCATTTAGGTGCAAATAAATAAAATGAATTTGTGGAAAAACTATAATGGTGCCAGCTTTCATATTTGGGTGCTAGCTGGTGCTAGCTCTGAGTATCCCAGTGCTAGGTTTATGGGTAAAAATATTAACCGAGGTGGGGGGGCTAGCGTTACTTTGGCCCCCCGGTTTCAAAGTCGATTTGTGAAAATACTGTAATGGTGCTAGCTTTCATATTTGGGTGCTAGCTGGTGCTAGCTCTAAGGATCCCAGTGTTTTTGGGTAAAAATATTAACCGGGGGGGGGGGGCTAGCGTTACTTTGGCCCCCCCCGATTTCAAAGTCGATTTGTGAAAAAACTGTAATGGTGCTAGCTTTCATATTTGGGTGCTAGCTCTAAGGATCCCAGTGCTTGCTTTTGGTGTAAAAATATTAACCGGGGGGGGGGGCAAAGTAACGGACCCCATATTATGACGATTACAACTCTTTCAACTTTTTGAATCGTTATATTTCAAAAACGGTAGCTCTTAGGAAAAAAAGTATTTAGATATTTTTATAGATAATTATCTGATCTACAATTTTTGAATGAGATAATTTTATGATAAAACTTACCGTTTTGCTAAAAATCGCGAAAAACCCGTTTTATTGACCTTTGACCCCGAATAAATTTTTTTCCAGGTGTCGGATCGATGAGGACTTTTTAGATTTCATTTATGATGGTGTTTTAAACAATCCTACGAATTTTCAGCTGGCTGCGAATTATTGCAACCTCACTCCTATTTTTTGGTCTAATTTGATCGGACTAGGAGTTTTCCAAGTATTTACTAAATTAGCACGCAAATTCGCGTCGCCGTTTTCCGATGATTTGGTGAAGGCCCTAGAAGCCAGCTTTGAAGCCCAGTTTACCAAAGTAAGTTTTCAAAATTTAGTTTTTTTCAAAATTATTAATATAACATTTTTTTTGCCATTCCGGGGGTAAAGTACTCACTTTTTACCCCGGTTTGCGGGCGTAAAGGGGCACTTTTTTACCCTGCGGGAGTAAAGTTAAAAAATAGGGGGGGGGGGAGTAAAGTTAAAAAATAGGGGGGGGGAGCGGGAAATAAAGTCACCAGATGACTGGTGACTTTTGCCGTTTCCAAAAAGATGCTCTCACAACAGAGTGGGAGCATACAGTTGTACTCCGGCGGATACAAGAGCCCCCCCCACCAAAGAGTGCAAGAGTGGGAGGACACAAGTTGCATCCGGGCGGTCGGCAAAAACACCGACGCGAAAATATTTCATGCTAATGTACCCCTATATATTACTCGATGACGAAAAGTTGACTTGCTAGTAGTAAACGTAACGCCATCTGGCGGAATGACCTACCCAAATTAGGACGAAAATAAATCGCTCTTGATTTGATTTATAATAGATAACTTACTAAGACCTGGATTTCCACAAATGTGGAAACTTAGTACGTTTAATTTGACGTTTAAAAGTGACCAGGATGAATTTATGCGAGTAAATTGTGACGAAAAGTCACAATTTTTGATTGTTGGAAAACCGTGAGATGGCGCCACATTTAGCAAATTTAGTCAACTTTTCGTGCGAAGTAATGATAAGGATGAATATATGCGAAAATAAATTGAATTTATTTTTTTGGGAATACCGAAATACCGTGCTATTTTGCGATTTATCGACCACGTGTAGGTATTATAAAAAAAATGCGTTAAATTTTTGCTTTAAGTTTCTAAATAGGCGAAGTTCCTACTTTACCTCCCGGAATGGCAAAAACCAGTATATGCACGACGGTAGTAAAGTGACTTTTGGCCCATGGGTAATTGTTTCACTCGGCTGGCGCCTCGTGTAAACAATCCTTTACCCTCGGGCCAAAAAAGTGTCACTTTGCTACCTTGGTGCATAATGTACTATTTTAGGTCAATGTGTTAAGTTGTGAAGAAGGAAAATGTACGGCCGAAATGACTGTCGATTTCGAACATACGAATTTGATAGGAACCATGCACGGTGGATACTCCGCATCCTTGGTCGACACAATGACTTCCTTAGCCCTATATTCTCATTCAAAAAATAATGGTTTACCCAGTGTGTCCATCAGTTTAAACGTGAAGTAAGTAACTCTTTTTTTTTTGGAAATCTGAACGGTAATAATAAAATTAATTTTTTCAGTTATTTAAAAGCCGCCAGATTAGGAGACGAAATTTTAATTGATTCCCAAATTTTGAAACTTGGAAAATCTATGGCTTATTTACAATGCGAAATCAAGAATAAGGAGAGTGGTGAAGTCTTAGTAACGGGATCTCATACGAAATTTATCTTATTCGGCGATTCATAATATTTTTTGAAGAAAAAATACATACGCGATATTGGAAAATGACCTGATCGAGCGCTCCTCACTTATTCGTCAGTGAGGTTCGTTAGTTTGCCTCACTCTAGTGTTAATTTATTATAAGTTTATGTATAGATTTATGTGTATATTACTTTTTTATTTAAACAAATATATATTTATTTTAATTGTTACTACTTGACTTTATAATTTTTTCCAAAAACGCAATTTAGTTACTATCTATTCTATTGTATTACGAAATGCGTATACTATGGACTTAATCCACTTGAATTATTGCAATGTGTGTAACGGATTCGGTTGTGATTTAATTCGAAGAAAGATAATATTGCTTTATTTCAAGCACAGGATAAGGATAAGAAACTTTTTAGTTATTGTATTGTCATATGTAGTATATACATTTTTAATAGAGTTATGATGACATCCAATAAAGGATTTCATCGTTACAAAATTCTACCTTTTTGGAATTGAGATCTAATAAAACCGAAACTATATTATAGTACTATGCTCGTGTTGAATTTGTATTTCCGTTTTTGTAACTTGTAAATAAAATTATATTATATTTAATAACAATAATAATAATAAACTATTGGGATAGAGAAACTTAGAAGAACCCGACATCATAATGGGTCATTCAGCAAGAATATAAAATAATTTGTCGTACTTAAACCTGCCATTGAGGACAACTTTCTGTACTGGAAATAGGTTAATATTAAATGTCATGTAAATTAGTCAAAATAAGACTGATAGCCTTCATTACAATCCCAACTCCATACCCCGACAATGACACCTGAGCGCACTAATTGCTACGCCACTGAAAGGAGTATACCTGTACCATGAGGAAAAGAAAGTGAAATTCCCATTACTTTCCATAAAATTGCGGAATGCGCAACCCATATTCAAAAACATTTATATATGTTATTTTGTTATTATCATTGTTATACACTGTAAAAAAAAGCACGTAAAAATATATTCAAAAATGTGTAATTTCAAAATTATAGTAAAAATACATAATATTACGTATTATTCCATTGTTAATAATGTAATTTCACACTATTATCAATGGAATAATACACAATATGTATTATTACTATAAGTTTGAATGTAAAAATTACACGTATTTGAATGTATTTTTACGTGCTTTTTTACAGTGTATTTCTATATTTTATTTTGTTATGTTATTTTATTGTAATCAGTTCAAGTTGTTCTGTTTATAACTTTTTATGTTGTATGTTGTTTATATGGAGGTAAATAACCTCCATGAGATTTCAAACATAAAACAAAACTATTAAATGCACTAAAATATCACATAAAATTTACAACTTTTTACGTTATTCTAAGAAGAAGATGGGATGATGAGATCCGCGAAGCTATGGAAAAGAGGCAGTTAGAAGAGGATCTATGGCAAAACACTAAACAGAGACCTCTGGCACCTAGGATGCGGAATGTATTATAATGTATTGTAATATGTGAAATAAGGCTGTAATATATTCTTAAATATATTGTGGTGTTTTGCTCATAAAATTCGAATCCACGACAGATATAAATTTTGGAATTTTATTAATTTTTTTAACTTTTATTTTCTCGTTACACAAAACTCTGTTTTTATCATTTGTGATAACTTTTGATAGTGAAATAATTCAATTCTTCAATTTTATAAATTTTTTTGTTTAATAAAAAATTTTTTTTACAATTCAAAATATGGGTTAGTAAATAAATGTTGTCATACATAAAGAAATTAATTGCGCCTCTATAAAATTGATCAGTAGATATAAAAAAGTTCATTTAGTTTACAAATAACATATGCGATTGTAGCATGTTTTTTTTTAAAAGTAATAATTTTCACTGTTCAAATGTTTAAAAAAATGCAAAATACCTTGTCTTTTGTTTAATAATTTGTTTATGTCACTCGATAAACATACCAATTTCATTCGTAGGTTGATTTCCAAATTTTCAAACCAATTGTTCATAAACCAAATCCACAGTCGTTGAATTTTTCAAATAATTCGTGGTTAATTTTTCCACCATCAAATTTCAATAAGATTGACCACTTTTTATCCCTCTTGCTGGTAATTTTCTTTAGTTTCCACTTTGGAAAACCATATAAGGATCCACTTTTATAATTTTTTTTGAAATTTACTTTCAACATCCACTTTTAAAATCCACTTTTATCAATCCCCACATTGATTGGCAAATCACCGCTTGATCGATCTCCTTTCAGCACGAATGCGTCCATGTTCTCCTTTTAAGCTGAAATTTTCTTTCCACGCGTGCGCGAATTTTGATTTACGCCCTTTGATTGGCTGATTTGGTTTATTTCGGCTCATGATTTCAAAATGTGTCCGAAACTGGACGTAACGAATTTTTGCAAAACTTGCGCGTGTCGTTTCGCGCACTTATGTTTTTTTAAATTCACGCATGACTTTACACACATCATTTTAAATTTAAAATTTTTAATACAAATATTTTTTTGATTCATTTAAAAAAAAACAAATCTAGTCCTTTTTGGAACAAGCTCCAGACTTTTAATTTAATAAATTTGAAGAATTATTTTATTTGTTAAATTTTGACTAATAAAGATTTTTGTGTGACGAAATTATAATATTGACCTGTTAAAAATTATTTTTTTTAAATTTTGAATTTGTTTTATGAAAAAAATTTGGTAAATTGTGTAATTTTGTTGAAGACAGTTCAACGCCTTCGTGGAATTTTAAGAATTAGTAAAGTATTGGATAATTATTGAAATTTCTAAAATCTGGCTTCAATGAAATTCGTATGGTTATTTTGCTAGTATGAAAATTTTCATATTCCGAAGAATATCCTTTTTGATTATTTATTTTTTTCAAAATTTAAAATGGAATTTAAGTTTGCATGGTATTATGATTTTTCTTTTTAACTTATTGACTAAAATTTTTGAATTTATTTTCAAAATTAACTTTAAATTAAAGGTTTCTTCCCTCTCTGAATTTTCAAACTAAAACTTTATTATTTTTTAACGAAAACATGAATAGTTAACTGTTTTTAACTTTTTAAAATTATTCTGAAAATTTAAACTAAACATAATTTAACTCAATTCAAAATTTTTATGTACATCTTTCTATTTATCGGTTACATTATAGCACATTCTTTTTTTATGCGTTCATCTGTGTCAATTTTGTTCGCAGCAGTATTTGGTTTCCACGTTTTATCCCATCTCTGGATACTGGTGTGATAAATTTCGGACTTTTTATATCTTATTTTCTTAAATGTAAAATTTCTTCTTTTCTGTTCATTTCCTTGGTTTTTCCTTATCTTTTCAAATTTAACCATGTTACCAATTTTTTTTATTAAATTTCTTACTGCATTTGTTTTTATTCTTCTTCCTTTCGCTAATCTTTTAACTTTAGAGATTTTTTTATTTAATTCCCATTTTGTTTTTCTTCCTAGCCTAACGTAGTGCCTATACTTTTCATTTATTAAATTTATTAAATTGTCGCCTTCGTTGAGTTTTACTATTTGAAGCGTTGTTTCGATGTTGATCTCTTTTCTGTCTTTCTTATCTGAATATTTTTCTATTTCTATCCATTCCATCTCTTCCTCACGCATTTTAATTTTCTTATTTGGTACGTCGACCACTATTTTGAATTTTTCTAGAAGATCCATTCCAAGGATACAATCTATTTTCATGTTCGGCATAATCATTATCCCGGAATTGTTTTTAAATTTTCCAATGGTTATATTGGCGTTTAAATTTTTATTTATCACTGTGAAAGCTTTATTGTTCGGAGTGATTAATCTTATTGGCGTAGTTTTTATAATTCTATCTTGAAATTTTTCTGGATTCATGACTGTTATAACTTCATCAATATTTTTTTTTAATTCATCTTTTATTTCTTGTGAGCCTTTATCTATCATTTCTTTCGTTTGATCTATTCCCTTTTTAATTTGATCGAATTTTTCATCCATTTTTCTTGCATTTCCTCTAATTTCCATTAATATTGTCAGCATGTCTATTGTTTCTGTTTTCTTCTCGCTCATCTTGTCGTTTGTTTTTATTTAAATGTCAAAAGAAAGCTATATTTTACACACAGATAATCTGAACGTTCAATTGATTTTGTCTGATAATCAAACTCTTTTATCAGATCGTACATAAATTTTATTGAATTTGTCGAATAAAATGTTTTTATTGACCTTTGAAAAATTTTTGTTTATCGTAAAATTGTTTTTATTTGAATATTCAAAATAGAGCATTAGAATCTTAATATCAGGGTTATCGTGAGGTTTCGTGCCTCGAGTTGGGAGCCAAATTTTTATATTTTATTTTTTTAAATGAAAGCATGAGTTACCCCTAATATCAGGGTTGTTTCGTGGTCGTGGTGTCGAGCCCCACGTTGGGCGCCAAATTTTATATGCTGTGGTGTTTTGCTCATAAAATTCGAATCCACGACAGATATAAATTTTGGAATTTTATTAATTTTTTTAACTTTTATTTTCTCGTTACACAAAACTCTGTTTTTATCATTTGTGATAACTTTTGATAGTGAAATAATTCAATTCTTCAATTTTATAAATTTTTTTGTTTAATAAAAAATTTTTTTTACAATTCAAAATATGGGTTAGTAAATAAATGTTGTCATACATAAAGAAATTAATTGCGCCTCTATAAAATTGATCAGTAGATATAAAAAAGTTCATTTAGTTTACAAATAACATATGCGATTGTAGCATGTTTTTTTTTAAAAGTAATAATTTTCACTGTTCAAATGTTTAAAAAAATGCAAAATACCTTGTCTTTTGTTTAATAATTTGTTTATGTCACTCGATAAACATACCAATTTCATTCGTAGGTTGATTTCCAAATTTTCAAACCAATTGTTCATAAACCAAATCCACAGTCGTTGAATTTTTCAAATAATTCGTGGTTAATTTTTCCACCATCAAATTTCAATAAGATTGACCACTTTTTATCCCTCTTGCTGGTAATTTTCTTTAGTTTCCACTTTGGAAAACCATATAAGGATCCACTTTTATAATTTTTTTTGAAATTTACTTTCAACATCCACTTTTAAAATCCACTTTTATCAATCCCCACATTGATTGGCAAATCACCGCTTGATCGATCTCCTTTCAGCACGAATGCGTCCATGTTCTCCTTTTAAGCTGAAATTTTCTTTCCACGCGTGCGCGAATTTTGATTTACGCCCTTTGATTGGCTGATTTGGTTTATTTCGGCTCATGATTTCAAAATGTGTCCGAAACTGGACGTAACGAATTTTTGCAAAACTTGCGCGTGTCGTTTCGCGCACTTATGTTTTTTTAAATTCACGCATGACTTTACACACATCATTTTAAATTTAAAATTTTTAATACAAATATTTTTTTGATTCATTTAAAAAAAAACAAATCTAGTCCTTTTTGGAACAAGCTCCAGACTTTTAATTTAATAAATTTGAAGAATTATTTTATTTGTTAAATTTTGACTAATAAAGATTTTTGTGTGACGAAATTATAATATTGACCTGTTAAAAATTATTTTTTTTAAATTTTGAATTTGTTTTATGAAAAAAATTTGGTAAATTGTGTAATTTTGTTGAAGACAGTTCAATATATACGGTTCAATGTAAAATGTTTAGAAAATCGTTAAATATAGATATAATTAGACAAAATCGGGTGTTAAACATGAAACTTTCTCATTGATTTTACCATAAAATAATTAATGATCCTAGATTTTAATGGGGAAAGTTAAGCAATTACATAGCCAATTGTTTTCATAAGCTTTCAGCAGTGTTTAGTCCTACCTTCAGATGTTTTTTATTGTGAAGATAATAGCAGTATAAATATACTAAAACTACAATAAAATAAACTTGTCTGTTACTAATTACTGTGCTATAAAACTAAATAAAGACTACAAATTTTTACATGAAAATGTCATTAGAATGTAATATTTGAAGATAATTAAAATACTTAAAGAAAGGCGCGTTATCCGTTTTGGTTTCAAAGCGTGATACTTATTTTGAGTCTGTTTGGACATCAATTGTGTAAATCTTAATATCGAAAGACTCGAGAGATCGTGGTTGGCAATTTTATAATTTCTAAGGGGAATTATGTCGTGTTTATTTGATTTAACCTTTATTTATTTTCACAAATTTATTATTACGATCTTCGGAGAGGTAGTTAGCAGAATGGTACCACCAGTTTTACATAATTTAAATAAATTCGCTTTTAATTTTTCTTTAATAATTTGTGCTAAAATTAGCGTTAAAATAAAGTAGGTAATATAAAGTAAAATTAAATAAAAAATTCGATAAACGAAAGTCCAAATTTAATAATTATTTGATACAAGTTATTGTAGTCAATTCTAGAGATAATATTTTAAAACATTTATCTATAATATTATGTATTATATACTGTTGTGATACGCGCTATCCATGTTGAGGATAGGTTCGTACCAACAAGGAAAGAATTACAGTTGGAGACCGGAGGTTCAAACACATTTGTTTGCATGTGTTTGTTTTTTTTTGTCGTTTGAATTTAATTTTAAGTTTGTTCGTGTTACATGTTGTATGTAAACGTTATATACAACATGTGTAATTTAATCAAACGTGCAAAGAACCGTCGGCCATGTACAAACAAACCGAGAATATAAGAAGCTCCGGTTTTTAAACAAAAATTATATGGTAACGCAAGTTACATAAAAGTAAATAGAAAAAGGATCATCGAGATCACGAAACGTGACGGTCGCAAATTTAGTACTGTGAGACACAGTCGCGAAATCAAGTGAGATTCACTTAAATATACTGAAATAAATTATATTCGTGAACTAAATACGGTGGTGCTACCAGAGAAAATTAATTCCTTGGAGAAATTAAGATTCCGTGAGATAACGGAATACGAAAGGTGTTGACAACAAAGGTTGTGGTCGAGATCGTGTCATACAGATACGTAGGGGAGATCCGGATACCAAATTATCCGATCTATGAGAAGCAGTCATAGAAAGAGTGGAATGATCAGATCCGCACGAGAGTTGGATCGTGACGATATTGGAAATTAGAAGAGAGAAGAAAGAAAATTGTGCGCACGAAAGATTAGCAGGTTAGCTACCCTTTATTTATCAGTGCGTAGAATAGTAGTTTATATAAAGATTGTTTGATTGTTTGGGTTATATGTTGGAATTTGTTTATTTGATTAAAAACTTGTTAACGGAATCCAACTGTAGTTTTATCTTTGTTGGAATCAAGAATTCGTTCGACATAAGCTCGTATAAAAAAGTGTTGGTTGAATCAGATCCCGACGCATATAACCCTGAGAAGTAAGAGTCGAATTAAAGGTAGGTGACCATAAACCGATTGTGTGCGTACTCGTGCATCTTCAAGGCACCAGACGCTACATACAAAGTGGCACCTCAACGATAAGGGGCAAGAATTCAACTCAGTATACGACAGCTTAAGATCCAACAAAGATTAACCATGAATACGCGCAGTAGAAATGCAAGGGGGCGAGTAAATGTTGGGAATGAAAGCGACGAAGATAGTGAAAATGTTGGGTATGAAAGCGAGGGAGATAGGGGAGACACGGGAAATAATGTACCGGAAGCTTCAACCGTGATAGAAGTTCCGATGGTGCCAGTACCCGAGGTGAACCCGGTGATGGAAATGTTGAGAATGATGAATGAAAAGGGGGA
Source organism: Podabrus alpinus (assembly GCA_932274525.1). Taxonomy (NCBI): domain Eukaryota; kingdom Metazoa; phylum Arthropoda; class Insecta; order Coleoptera; family Cantharidae; genus Podabrus; species Podabrus alpinus. The sequence goes on along the minus strand of OW026453.1, from coordinate 95,486,109 downwards.
TAAGAGGGATGCGAAAATGGATGAGATAAACACAAGTATGAATGTAAGAATGGGGGAGATGAATGTAAGCATGGGGGAGATGAAGGCCGAGTTGAATGAGAGTTTGAGTGGGAAAATTGATGCTGGAAACGCCAGTATGAATGAAAAGTTTAGGCAGGTCAATGAACGATTTGACCGACAGGAGTTCAGAGACGCAGGTATGAATGAACGATTTGATAGACAGGAGGTGAAATTGACAAGTATGAATGATAATTTAGAGAAAATGCAAGGGGAAATTGAAAGAATCAATATCAAGGTTGATACAAAAATCACCGAGGTGGTAAATACGATGGATAAGAGGGTAACAGAAAGCCAGCAGGAAAATGAGAAGGGGGTTATTAGTTTAGAGAAAGGGGTAAATAAAAGATTTGAGACGGTGAATGTGAAAATCACGGAAATCGAGACAAAGGTGACAGACGTGTTTGTGGCAAATGAGAATGCGATCGGCTCCATGCGAGAGGAGGTAAAAAATATGAACCGTACGCAAAATGACAAATCGTTGGGGGACCTGGTGGAAGAATTAAAAGGTCATAGTTACCGGGACGGCGACATGGACAAGTACACCAAATTCTATAATGACGGGAAAATTAATCCCAAAATTTTCATCAAAAATTTAGGAAATAATTTAATCCGCATTCGGGACGAAGTCCGGCAAAAGAATATTATCCGCGCCACAATGAAGGGGGATACAGAAATTTGGTTTAGTATGGTAGAGGAGAAAATCAAAAATTTCGATGATTTTAAGACACTTTTCTTAAAAAAATACTGGGGCGATATGGACCAAAATAAGGTAAAAGAAAAGGTTAATGGGGGTAAATACCGAGGAGGACATGGGGGCACTCGGGAGAATTATGCAGTAAGTTTGATTAATCAAGCACAACAGGTCGAGCCACGATATGAGGAAGTGCTGTTAGTCAGAGCAATCGGGGGGCATTTTGAGAAAGATGTCAAAGCCCGGATTGGGATAGAAAAGGTCGAGACGATTGAAGGTTTCCTCGAGCTCTTAAAAAGATTCGACGAAAGTGTCGACTTTAAGTACGAGGAAACGCGACAATCAGCGGTCCCATATGTGCGATGGGAAGAACGCGACTGGCGGGCGTCACCGCAGGAGTCAGAAGACCCGCGAGTAAAGGGGAACGAACCAACGAGGAATGGTTTCGAGCATACGCGAAGGGGGGGATACCAGAATCACCGCGGGATAAATCGGAGAAGCTGGCCACAACGCAATCAGGAAGACGCGCCGGGCAAAGACGATAATAAGGATGTAAATCGGATAGAGATCGATACCATTCGACCGATGCCTATCACGCATCCGATCCATTTATATTCGGGGTCGAACTTTCCATAAGCGGAAAGGAAGCGAAGGGGAGTTAATACCTATGTACCCCGGGAAGAGTACATAGAGGCGTGTGAAGAAGTGTGGCCGAATAGTCATATTTAGGCGCACATTAGAATTCACAAATAAACAAAGAGTCAAGTTTAGGTACCCGTTAGAATTCACAAGTAAACGAGTCATATTTAGGCTCACATTAGAAAATAATAAACAAAGGATCAATTTTAGATCAACGTTAGAATTCACGAATAAATAATTGGATCAATTTTAGATCCACATTTGAATTCAAATATAAACAAACCAATTTTAGGCCAACCTTTGAAGTCAATCATTAACAATTCCATTGTCGGTAAAACATTGGAAAATAATCAAACCGTCAATAAAATGGAAAAGTCAAATGAACAACCAAATTTAGGCACACGTTTGAAATTATGTAATAAATTAAATGTCACTGTCAACGGGGATAGAAAATGCAATTAAATCAATAAACAACAAGTCAGGAGTATTTTAGATAAGTACTCAAAAGGCACGAAGACTATCTTGTCCACTATGTTGATGACATGTCGATATTTTCGAACAACGAGGAAGATCATTTACAACAGTTGGAAGAGGTATTAAGCACGTTGGAACAAACAGGGCTTAAACTAAATTTATCAAAATTTATTTATGTTGAATCAAGTAAAAATTTTAGGATTCAAGGTAGACCGAGTAGGAATCTCAGTCGACAATGATAGATTGGAGGAGGTTAAAATTTATCCGCGAACACGGAATTTACGTGCGGAGTTTCTCGGAGTGGTGAAAAACGTTAGGTTTCTTAACGTCATTGAAAAAAGGTACACGTTGGAATTGAGGACGGGTACATGAAGATATCTTCAATAGTTTAAAGGAAATGTTAGCAATTGGGTTGCATTGAACAAGTTAAATAGTTTAAGGGAAACAGATTTTTGATTGAGACGGATTACTCCGTGTTAATTCTCATGATGAGAAAGATAATTTGATCGCGGATGCCTTCAGCAGGGAAGATGAGGGATGAATAAGAGTCGACAAGAAGTCTTCAAGAATCTACAAGAAAATCTACAGGGGTGTTATTGTAAGCTATGCGCTACAATAATAGGTTTGTTTCATCGACGAGTTCTCGTTAGTTCTAGAGCTATGCGCATGCTCTTTAACTAAAATCTGTTTCATCAAACGTTAAAATATGAACTGCTAGTTCTACGAACTACTAGTCCGCTGTTTCATCAGCCTAATTGTGTGTTCTAGAACAGTTCAGAATGGTTCAAATCAGTACTTGTTCAGAAGCAAGAACCAGCAAGAACTTGTAGTTCTAGACCGCCCATACTATCCCGACTGAAGACGTACTAGTACGAATACTTGTTTTAGCCGCCAATAATGCATAAAAAAATTATTTTAGTTTATTTATTTTAATAATTAAAAATTATTTTAACTCATTACGCACTTTTGTGCTAAATTGTGCACACATAATTTCCTCATCACTAGAGACATTGTCAATATCATCATTGAAATCATGGAAATCACTGAAATCTGAATCACTCATTTTTTCAACTTAAATGTTTATTATAATTGAATGTAAATAAATGTACGTTTCTGCATGTTTTGCAACAGAAAATTTAGGTTGGGTTTAATAAAGTTCAAGATAAAACTCGAGTCAATCCGACATCCGAGTTTTCCCGAAAAATTAGGACTAAAACTGTTTCATCAAACTTTTTTCTTACGACTAGTTCTAAAGTAGTTATTGCGGACGCATGCCTATTAGAAAATTCTAAACTAGAATCGGTAGTTCTAGAACTGTTCAATTTGTTCGCGATGAAACAAACCTAATAATAAAAGGTATCAGTAGATACCCGACAAGTTAATGCACTGCGGGTGTCAGAAGATATGTGTGAAATATTATATGAAATAGTAAGAAGAAGTTGAAGGACATTATAGACGCGCAAACAAATTTAAATCAGGGACACGGGGTTTATTCATAGAGAAATATTTACAGGAGTCAAGGGAGTCCGGAATTCAGTCAAATCAGGGATCAATGGCTTCTTAAAAGCATAGCGGCAAATGAGCTGTACATAGCGAATAAAGCTACCACCTTTCACTGCCGAGAAAATTTCGCAAACGACGAAATCAACCCGAGCGCATATTAGCAGACAATGCGACTTATTTTAACAACAATCGTTTTGTTGATCAAATGTTGGCTTCGTATTGGAAGAGTTGCGGCTACAACAACCGAAAGCACTATTTTAGCACATATGAAAAATGGATTTCCGCATGGTAACTTTACATGTATTAAGTTAAATACTTACAACGATGTGGCTTCTTTTAGAATCAGCGCGGATTTCTCATTATATGAATCCTTAGTTCAACCTGATTTCTGGCCTAAAGGTGTTACGGTACGTCGTTTTCACTTTTTTCGTGGTCCAAAAGGAGATCACCTTGGCGAGAGGGATCAAGAATGGAATAGTGAGCAAAAAAATTAGTGTTTCTAATTCACCGCAATGTGACGAGAAAGCATTCAAAGCACTTCAGCCTATCATTAAAACTAATGCTCATAATGATGCGACAGCAAACAATGACTTTATAATTGCACACATAAATATAAGATCGCTTGTGCAAAGTTTCGATGACTTCGTCAATGTAGTAACTGATTTAAAATTGCAAATTATTTCTGTCTCAGAGAGTTGGTTGCCACCTTCATTTCCTTCATCATTGATCGCAATTCCTGGCTATTCTCTACATCGTTGTGATCGCTCGAGCAGAGGTGGTGGGGTGTGCTGCTATGTTCGGAAAGGCATCAAGAACAGAATTATTAACCTTACGGATAATGGGACTAATCTCCTCGAGCAACTATGGGTTCGTATTTGCATAAATAATAAGAAATACGCCGTTGGTACGATTTATCGTCCACCTCATGTTTCAGCTTCCTTTATCCATGAACTAGAACTAACACTATCTACGCTTGTGGTCGAATATGATGGTATTATTCTTCTGGGCGACCTTAATGTGGATTTACTCACGGATTCAAATCTTGGTGCATCCGTGAAGTCGCTGTTTGCCTCTTTTAACCTGGTACAGGTTATCAACGAGCCTACACGGGTAACTGCCAACTCAGAAACCCTTATCGATGTTATCTGTTTAAGTAGCGACATTAAATTTTCCAACACCTGTACATATGACATGTCACACATGTCTGATCATTGCTTAGTGAGTTGCAATTTAGATGTGAACTGCAAAGGTTCGGTGCCTCAATACTCAACTTTCAGAAATCTGAATAATATCAACATTGAAGAGTTTGCTTCCGATGCTAGTAATATTGACTGGTCACATGTTGTGAACTGTGATAATATCAATGATAAGCTCAACTATGTCAACTCTGCCATTGTATACCTTTTCGATATGCACGCTCCTGTCTCTACGGTTAGAATTAACACAAATAGGCCGGCTTGGCTAACCTATAATGTACGGTGCATGATTAAGCTTCGACAAAAAGCTCTTAGGAAGTATCTCAAAACTAAGAAGTCTGCTGACTTTAAGTCATACCAAGATATCCGAAACTATGTCACTCTAGCCATATCAAATGAAAAGAAGGCCTTCTTCAAACATCAAATTAAAATACGCTCCAATAACTCTAAGAAACTGTGGAAGTTTTTTGACCATGTCAATATACACTCTAGGTCCAAAAATGAATTGAACTTGGAAAACGCTGATCCTGACCTGCTGAATAAGTTCTTTGCCAATTCAGCACCTAGGACCTCTATTGATCCGAAAAGTATTGACGAATTCAGAAATAGTTGCCATCCCCGGATCACCGACAAATTGACATTTCGCTTGGTCAGTCCGAATGATGTTGCCAGATCTATATCTAAACTCAAGTCGAATGCTGTGGGTGTTGATGGTATCTCATCTAGAATGCTCAAACTTGTTCTACCTTTTTGCGTGGACACCCTTACACATCTGATCAACTACTGCCTGGAGACATCGACTTTTCCTGACTTGTGGAAAAAATCGATCGTTGTACCCCTTCCGAAGATCAGCATTGCTAGTAGCTTTGGGGATCTACGTCCTATTAGCATCTTACCTGCTCTCTCGAAGGTACTTGAGTCTTTCATCCACCTTCAACTGCTTGAGCATATTGAAAAGTTTAACATACTCCCTAGCATTCAATCTGGATTTCGCCCTGGATACAGCACTTCTACCGCTCTGTCTAAGGTATTAAACGATGTGATTAGTAACATGGATAACTCCAAAGTAACCATTATGGCACTTCTTGACTTTAGCAAGGCGTTCGATGTAATCGACCATGATCTGTTAATCGCTAAGTTGGTGCATTATGGATGTGATGAATCGGCACTGAAGTTACTCATCGATTACCTGAAAGGAAGATCTCAATGTGTGAAACTGAACTCGAGCTCATCAGAGTACCTTCATATCGCACGAGGTGTCCCTCAAGGTAGTGTACTGGGTCAACTTCTTTTCGTGATTTTTACAGCTGACCTTCCCAATGTGTTACCTGATGGCACCAATGTTCATAAGTTTGTTGATGACACCCAGCTGAATATTTCAGGCAATCCGGCGTTAATTAATGGCATAGTTCGTGACATAAATGTTTGTCTTGATTTAGTGCTTCGCTGGTCTTCTTCAAACGGCTTATTTCTTAACCCTAGCAAAACTGTCTGTCTGTGCGTTGGTAGCCCTCATTTTCGAGCAGTGGCTAATAACGCAAGGTGTACTGATATTTTACTGGACAACAACGTCATCGACCTCAGTGAAAAGACAAAAAATCTTGGAGTCATTTGGGACTGTGGCTTAACTTTTGAAAACCACGTAAATAAAATTTGCAGCACGGGCTATTACAAGCTCAAGTCCCTGTATAGGTACAAGCACCTTCTGTCTTCTCAAGTCAAGTGGAATCTGGTCCAAAGCCTGGTACTATGCCATCTAGACTATTGTTCTGTAGTCTACTATGGATGCTTAACTAGTTATTCAAAGACTAAACTACAAGTACTCCAGAATGCATGCCTACGTTATGCATTCAATATCGATCGATGGGATCACGTCACCCCGACGTACAATTCAGAGAAAATATTGAAAATAGAGGCTCGATGTGAACTACAGTTTGCTCTTCTCCTCTATAGCGTTTATAAATCTGGTCGTCCAAGTTACTTGTACGAACTTATCAAACAAAGATCGTCTTGCCATGGATTGAACCTACGCAACAATGGAACTCTGTCGGTGCCTACACATAGGACTTCGAAATTTGAGGGATCCTTCCAATATAGAACCTTCTGCACTTTCAACAAGTTTGCGCCTCTCTATCTGAACGCCAGTACAAAGCTAACGTTTAAAACACACGCTAAGGAAATATTAATGACGAATCAAATTCGAGATTACTTATTATAGGCATTGGTTGAAAATCAGCTCTGCTGAACTAATGCCTTTTAAGCAATATATTATATTTAAACTTTTGTAAATTTTATTTTATGGAGTGGAATTCATATATTGATTAATAAACTACTTTATTATTATTATTATTATTATTAAGAGAAAACGCGCATCGAAGTTCGAGGAAGTATGAAGAACGGATGAATAGAAGAATCCGAAAGCGACTGTCATTCAATATAGGGGACAGGGTAGTAGTTAAGAGTTTGAGAACCTCAAACCGGGCGCAGAACATCTGTGCAAAGTTATCGTTGCCATACGAAGGACCTTTTAGGATCCATGAGGTGGTTAACGATAACGTTTATATTTTGGCACATCAGGGGGGAGAAATTCGGGGAAAATTTCACATTAACCTGTTATACCCATACGTTGCGGACCCGCAGGAAGAAGAGTCACCATAAGGATAAATTGACTGACTAACAGTACCTCGTACATAGAAGAAGATAATTTTACACGGGTAATCTCGTGGGCATTCTCAAATTATGTTTACAAACCACTGACGCTACAAGGGAAGGGAAGGGATAAATGTAAGTGACTACTGCAGGATATGCAAGTCCATTAAGAGGGAGGTGCACGCACCAACATAGCCCGAGGGTATGTTAGGGTAAGACGGCACAGCACATGGAGAACGTAAGAGGCTTGGCTAAAGCCAGTCCAGTTGGGAATAAGGCATCGCTGAGTTTGAGGACCCTAAGTAGATGCAAAAGAATAAAAGCGTTAGGAACAGGTGGTGATTGGAGCAAGAGAGAGAATGAATGAAGATGTTAGAGGGAAGTCAGGGTCAATTGAATGGTATGAAAGGGGGTCATGTATGGAAGAAGGGTGTGAAGAATGAATGAAGATGTGAATAAATGCAAAGATTTACCAAGTTAGTTGCACCGCACTACTGTGGGTAAACTTAGCAGGGGGCATTTGTTGTGATACGCGCTATCCATGTTGAGGATAGGTTCGTACCAACAAGGAAAGAATTACAGTTGGAGACCGGAGGTTCAAACACATTTGTTTGCATGTGTTTGTTTTTTTTTTGTCGTTTGAATTTAATTTTAAGTTTGTTCGTGTTACATGTTGTATGTAAACGTTATATACAACATGTGTAATTTAATCAAACGTGCAAAGAACCGTCGGCCATGTACAAACAAACCGAGAATATAAGAAGCTCCGGTTTTTAAACAAAAATTATATGGTAACGCAAGTTACATAAAAATAAATAAAAAAAGGATCATCGAGATCACGAAACGTGACGGTCGCAAATTTAGTACTGTGAGACACAGTCGCGAAATCAAGTGAGATTCACTTAAATATACTGAAATAAATTATATTCGTGAACTAAATACGGTGGTGCTACCAGAGAAAATTAATTCCTTGGAGAAATTAAGATTCCGTGAGATAGCGGAATACGAAAGGTGTTGACAACAAAGGTTGTGGTCGAGATCGTGTCATACAGATACGTAGGGGAGATCCGGATACCAAATTATCCGATCTATGAGAAGCAGTCATAGAAAGAGTGGAATGATCAGATCCGCACGAGAGTTGGATCGTGACGATATTGGAAATTAGAAGAGAGAAGAAAGAAAATTGTGCGCACGAAAGATTAGCAGGTTAGCTACCCTTTATTTATCAGTGCGTAGAATAGTAGTTTATATAAAGATTGTTTGATTGTTTGGGTTATATGTTGGAATTTGTTTATTTGATTAAAAACTTGTTAACGGAATCCAACTGTAGTTTTATCTTTGTTGGAATCAAGAATTCGTTCGACATAAGCTCGTATAAAAAAGTGTTGGTTGAATCAGATCCCGACGCATATAACCCTGAGAAGTAAGAGTCGAATTAAAGGTAGGTGACCATAAACCGATTGTGTGCGTACTCGTGCATCTTCAAGGCACCAGACGCTATAATACATAATGAAGACATTTAAATTTATAATTTTTACAGTAAAAACTAAAATTTACTAATCAAAACTAGTTTTAATGTGTACATATATTTCGTCTATTAGTGTGAGGAAGAGTTCTACTTCTCGATGTCTCATCAAGCTATGAAACGTATGCTTTTCCGCACTAGTACGGAAAAGTAATACTTTCGCACACGAAACTTGCTTTTGTTTTATATCAATATATATTCGGTTTTATGAACTTCGAGCGACATTTTCCGATTTCCCCCGTCCGTGCTCGTTGCGTGTTGAAAGGACCTACAGCTTAACATGGATTCCGAACCACGGGAACAGACGATTTTTACACCGTCCACTCTGATCAGAGAAGAAATGAGCGAAAAATCCTTCTACAGATGTAGCACCTCGCAGAATTTTTATATAATTAAAGTAAATATAGTCAAAGTGCAATAGAGAAATTAAATCAGGAATTTGAAAATATAGTAAATTGGCTTAATGGAAATCAATTAATATGTAATAAAGGGTGGGCCATTTAAAAGTTAAAATTTAAAAATGCAATAAAACAAAAACGGTTTGAAATTTTGTCAAATTTATTTTTTTGATGTGAAGTACAATTGTTCCGGTTAGAAATAGAATATTATTTCATTCATATAGCTGCCGCGGCTGGCCTCACAGTACCCCATTCGATCGGACCAATTTTCGAGCACTTTTTCGAGTGTATGGGGTCGTATCTCGGCAATGGCATCACGAATGTTGGCCTTCAAATGCTCAATTGTCTCTGGTTTGTCGGCATAACACTTGTCTTTAACGGCGCCCCACAGAAAATAGTCCAACGGTGTCAAATCGCAGCTTCTTGGCGGCCAATTGACATCACCATTTCGGCTAATTAGCCGAAATCGTGCAATTTCCGACCAATTGTCTTTGTTTTGGAAATAAATTTCCAATAAATCCCAACGTTGCTCAAGCGTAAATCGATTCATTTCGTTCAGCGGAGATAATATACTGAATTTTGTGACAGAATAGAATGACATAAGTATTGTCAGATTCAAATTAACCGGTGGTTCAAATTTAAACCGATACATGGCCCACCCTTTATAAATAAATTAAATAAAATCAATTTGACAAAATGAAAGCTGTTATATTGGGAAGGAAAAGATTTGTGAATCAGCTAGATACGTTAAGAACTGGGATAATAATTGAAGGAAGAGAGATTGAGGTGGTGGAAGAAATGAAATACCTGGAGTTGATCGTCGATTGCCATTTGAACTTTAAGAGCTATTTGAATTTCTTGTGCAAAAAATCATGAGTAAATTGGGGGTGCTGGGAAGGTGTGGAACCTCTGTGTAGAGAAGGACTATCTACAATATGATAGTGTTGCCTGATTTTACGTATGTAGGGACGGTAGCATGGCTAGCAAAGCGGATAGAGACAGACTGCAAGTCTTACAAAACAGAGGTGTGAGAATTATTTTGAAAAGGGACACCCTTAGGGTTAATGATATGCCTAAGAAGATTGGATGAATGAACACAGAGGTGTTGGCAGAATACCAGGATTCGTACACAAGGCAATGTTGGTAAGGATGTCAAAATGCCAGTATATAGAAGAAATTAATTTTATCGACATTTGATGGAAACCACAATTATGAAACAAGAGGCAAGGGGGGAAAGCCTGGCCAAATTTAAGAAGAAACTCATAAATAAAAGAAAACCACAAACCATCAAAATTACAGATAAAATATTATGCAGAATTAAATTAGATATAATTAGAATAATTGTATTTGCTGTAATTAAACTAAATTAAACAGAATTGCTGACTGATTATTATCTCGTTATAATATTTATGGGGAAATAATTACTAAATTTGAAGTATACTTTTTGAAATAATTAAACGGCGCCTCACGTTAGGCGTCATTTAATTATGCTATGTTCAATCCTGTTTTGTCTCAAGGGTTTCATCATGTTTAATATAGTTTATTATATTTAATATTATTTGTATGTTCCTTATTTTTAACTTTAGAAAAAAAAATCATAACTCTATTCGCTTCTCTTAATATCTCTAACAAACAAAGTTTCCGGTTAACGTGCATTTCGAACCAAGGGAAATAAGGTGGGTTTTACACCGTCCATTCTGAACCAAGGAATTTATCGGAATTTATGTATGTTAATGGCTCTCACTCGGTTAAAAATTTTATGGTTTCATAAAAACAACTATAGCAACAGCGTTATTATACCTACAATATACATACATAAGTATTACTTTTACATGTTTGACAATTTAAAGCAAAGAGAGTGCCTGATAAATAATCATACAATAGAAATTAATTCACCTAATTAAAAAAATTATCAAGTAAAACTTTTCCAATGTTCTCAATAGATTCGTAAATTGTCACGTTCTATAGAGATGATAACAAATCTATTATCTCTCTAAATGTCGTTATATAAATTTTATCGATTATAAAAAGAAGCAATGATTGATAACATCGATCGTACTTATGCAAATTTGATTATCATTTCTACATCATTCATATTATACTACATATCTATCACGCCGATCCCGTATGGAGCAGACTAGAAAATGTGCATGTAGTTCAAAAATTCTTAATCCATCCTCTTCACACTTTCCTATCCTTACATACTTATTTACTATCTACTCCTTTGTAGTCTCATTGAAACAAAATTGCTTAATAACGGTTATTAAAGGAAAGGTTCCTTTATAATAATTTCAAGGTCAGTTATGATAAAATATTGGCATGGCAAAACATAAAATCAATTACTAACTTTTTGTCTTGCCGATAATGTTAAGAGACCTTTTATCCGCAAGTTTGTATGCTATCAGAAAGGAGACGGTCAGAATAACGTTCGGGGACTCTACCACTAACTCAGCCACTCGAAAAATTTTTTCGAGTGCTACACACTAAAGAACATGCTTATATCTGTCTATTAAAACAATAAAAAATGTGAACATGGTCAAAACAACCCCAATATCGACTTTTGAAAAGTACGGGAAAGTCGCATCGAGTATGCGGTAGACCCCGGCCGATGTGCATCGTTCGCCCGTGGTCCCTTGAAAATGCGTAAAATTTTTTCGCTCCGATTTGAATTTTTCTTTGAAATTCGGATAGATGGGGGTGTGATTAGTGGATATTAGTAATAAATATAATCAAAAAAATGGAAAATAACCCGTGTATTGCAGAAAAAGTGAAAAAATTAAAAAAATATTAAATAAACATAACCAACTATGGGGAAAACGCAAATTACTTTTTTGGGTGGAGCTGGCACGGCCAGAATTGGGCGCATCAAAAAACCTATCCTACGGCCCTCCGGGCGGTTTTTCAATCACGTACGCCGCTACGCGGCAGAGCTAAACATACAAGAAGGCGCCATCCATCAAGCAAACCGGGATGAAGGCAACCGGGATTTTAAACCCCCAAAAAATCGCCTAAAAACAAAAAATAATCGATGTTACATGTACGAGAGTCGAGCTGCATCTGCCGGTGCGGAATACTCTAAGTGTTAGGGTCATTCACATTGCACGGACCGACCACAGAATGAGTGACGCGCTCGGAATCTCGTTAATTTTACCACTAAATTACATGAAAATTAGCTAAGTTCAAATTCGATTTTTTAAAAAGTTTGGACCATATTCACATTTTTTATTATTACAATTTGCTAAAATAAGTGTGTTCTTTAGTGTGTAGCAGAAGAAATTTAGTTTCGAGTGGCTGAGTTAGTGGTAGAGTAACCTAACGTTCTTGCTTCGCCCGGGATTGAAATCACTAACCTGCAATTCTCTGTTTATGCCCTTACTAAATTTTGATCAGAACATGGTTAAAGTATGAAGGTATAAATTTTTATTGAAGTAACTGATAACAAGACGGATTTGAGGGGTCGCGCCGGTAATACTACTTGACAATGAAAAATACTCATACGTTCGAGTACTTAGGAAGCAACATGTTTGTTCAGAACTTTTTAATGCAAAACTATTTTATGACGCAGGAGATTAGTTAGTATCTTAGGTATTGCATCGATTACAGCAATAATTTTTATAAGTGACTTTCCACAATATATAAAACAATTATGTTTCAAGACAGCAACAAGCAATTGCTACTTCCTATGATGAAATTGATATAATCAAATAGCAACCAATCCGCGTTACTGAGTGCTCATTTTTACAACGGAGTAATAATAAGTTTTAAATTTTTTATAACCCAAAACCAGAATTACTAATGAACTTCTAAATTTTATTTAGCCGCGAGTTAGAGCCTTTGTACTTTGTTTTTATAATACAGTACCTACATCTCTTTAGCACCCATACATTCAACACACCTTGCTCCCCATACCAGAAGGAAACCGAAATTACCGTGTACACGAGGTTCCTAAGAGATGAGTTACCAAGGTGGCATCGAAAATAAAATCTAAAAATGATTTTTCGAACAATATTGTTCTCTGTTATTAAGTACATATTATGTAGGTATATTTTTGTGAACACAAATACTTCATAATTGTTATTTACCAAACTTTGTATCCATATTTTTTTATTCAAAAACGATATCTTTCATGAGATGTTTCATATCCTGTTTAGATTTTTATCTATTCATTGATAATGAAATACTATGTGCCATCACGAAAAATGCACATGGCGCTTTTACTCTAAAGCAATATGATAAAATATTGCTACTTATTAGGAGGTATTCGTACTTAATTTAATAATAGAATTTTGTTATTGAATTATCTTTATTGACAAAAAGTTAATCGCTAACAAGCTAAAAATGATAATGATTTTAACCAGTTTTTGTTAAGAGGAAACAATTTTAAGGTAAATGCACAAAATATAAAAATGAAAAGTACCATGGGCAATTTTCCACCTTTTTAAAAGTATGTAAATGTTATTCGAGGTTATACTACCAATTTTACTATCAACTTAATATGAATGGAAGTATAACCATATTATACAATAAATTCAAAAGCAGTTGAGATGACATCGCTTTCTACGAAACCAAAGCTTTAGACCGCTGATAACGTCATTATCACGTTGAGTACGGCGAGATATCAACGCAGTGTCTCATTCTACAGGGTTTTACCCACACCCGTTGTACTCATCAATTTTTTATTGAAAATGTGGTCCAAAATTCCATAGCCTATCTATCTCTACTGAAAATCACAATAAATGCAATTTCTCGTTCTCCGAACAAACATTCCAACTAAAAATTATAATTTAGAAATTTCCCGAAATTTTATAAGTTTATACTATTATCTATTTATAAAAATTTTGTAATAAAATTTTCATTTTTTTGATCATTATATGAATAATTGCTATAATAGGGATTCAAGGTTATAATCATATTATAAGGTCGTTTTATAACGTGTCGAAGATGAGTAAAGAAACTATAATAGCTATAAATTTTCTGACTCAAAAAGTCTGTTAGATTTTTAATTTTTCTAATAATCATTAATTTGGACGATAGACAAAAAATTATTTAAAAAAAACACTTCTTTCTGCGGTATTGATTACTATTAGTACATTAGTAGATAGAAATAAAATTTAATCTGATTTCTTTTTTTTCAAATTTTATTCACATTTATGTATAAATAATAATAATAATAATAGTTTATTAATCAAAGTTACAAGTTACAATAATAATAATAAGTAACATTGAAAAAAAAAGGTATCAGTTCAGCAAAACTGATTTTCAACCGATACCCATGTGTCAACTCAGTCCTGTCTTTGGGTTGTCAATAACCGATCTAGGAGTCTTGCCTTAAATGTCGTCTTTGATTTGGCAGACGTGTACAAATCAATATGTTTATTGAAAAGTACACATGCTTTATATTCAAAGGACCCTTCAAATTTTTTCGATTTGTGACTTGGAACCGTTAGGTTTTTCATATTTCGTAGCCCTAGATTGTGACAGTCGGATCGTTGTTTCAGCAAAACGGATAGGTACCGTGGCAGTCCAGATGTGTAAACTACATATAGCAGTGTAGCAAACTGTAGTTCGAACCGAGACTCAATCTTTAGGATTTTAAGTTGGTTATATATGGGAGTTACATGTTCACCAAATTCAATCCCATATGCAAATCTGAGGCAAGCATTTTGCAAAACCTGCAGTTTATTTCGCAGATAATTGGTGAGATAACCATTGTAAACTACTGAGCAGTAGTCAAGGTGGCAAAAGATCAGGATTTGAACTAGATTCCATTTAACAGGCGACGGTAGAAGATGCTTGTATTTATATAATGACTTAAGCTTAAAATAGCCGATGTTACAAATTCTAATCACATGTTCATCAAAACCCAGGTTGCAGTCCCATATGAGGCCAAGGTTTTTGGCTTTATTGCTGAAGCCGATGGCACAGTCATTTAATGAGACCTCGGTAAGCATGTGCTGTTTGGATATATTGCAATTGTGGGAGCTGCCCATGCATACACTCACAGTTTTATTTGGGTTAAGCAGTAAACCATTCTCGGATGACCAATTGAATATTGTTTCTAAACTAGCGTTAAGATTTTGTATGATGTCGTTTACAGATGTCGGATTGCCAGACACATATAGTTGCGTGTCATCGGCATACATGTGTATATTGCAGCTCTTTGGCAAAGTACCAGGTAGATCAGATGTGAAAATGGAGAAGAGGAGGGGACCAAGTAAACTACCTTGTGGGACTCCACGTTTAATGGCAAGTTCACTGGACACAATCTCATTCAGTTTCACTTGTTGAGTTCGGCCGTACAAATAGTTAGCCAATAGTTTCAACGCTGGCTTACTGCAGCCGTAGTAGGAGAGTTTGGCCGTAAGTAAATTATGGTCAACTGCATCAAATGCCTTACTATAGTCCAGGAGTGCCATAATAGTCACTTCAGAGTCATCAATGTTACTACAAACATCATTGGATACCTTGGATAGGGCCGTAGCTGTACTAAAGCCTGGGCGAAACCCGGATTGAATACTGGGAAGCACTGCATTGGCTTCGATGTGCTGGGACAGTTGCTTGTATATAAAATGCTCAAGTATTTTAGACATAGCAGGCAAAACACTAATGGGTCTCAAATCACTAAAACAAGTAGCATTGTTTACTTTAGGTAATGGTGTTATAATAGCTTTCTTCCATATCTCAGGTATTATTGAATTTTCCAAGCAGAAGTTGATCACGTGAGTAAGTATGTCCAAACAATAAGGTAAAACGATCTTCAACATCGTAGAATTGATACCATCAACGCCAGTTGCGGTGGACTTTTGTGCACGAATAGCATTTGCAACATCCTCACAGCTTACCTTACGGAAAACGAGGTTAGTAGTAGTGAGTGGATACTTACTCCCAGCAAAATGTTCAATAACTTCATAATCAATAGCGGTGCTTGGTGATGAGTTAATAATAAAACTGTTCAAAGAGTCAGGATCGTTTATTTCCAGATTCAGTTCGTTTCTAGGCTTGGAATGTACATTAACCCGATCAAAAAACTTCCATAATTTTTTGGGATCACCTTTGTTATTGTCAACTTGAAATTTGAAGTACGCTTTCTTCTCGTTCGTTATAGCTTGAGTAGTGAAGTTACGAAGATCCTTGTAAGAGTTGTAATCCACATCCCTTCTAGATTTGTGAAACTTTTTGTAAGCCTTATCCCGTAGCTTAATCATTTGTCGAACATTAGGCGTCAGCCATCCAGGTCTTCTTGCACTAGTCATTACCGTAGAAGTTGGGGCGTGCACGTCAAACAGATAACTAATTGATGCATTTATAAAACTGAGTTTGTCATTGATATCATTAAAATAAACAGCCTGTAACCAATCAATACTAGTGGCATAAAGAGAGAAATCTTCCATGTTGATATTTTTAAAATTACGGTAAGTAATTAATTTGGGTTGTAATTTCTTGCAGCGAAGAACCAGATTGCAGTAGATTAATCTGTGATCCGATATACCTGACATATCCATTGTATCAACCCTTGTAAATGCAATCTCATTACTTGGCGACTGTGCAGTTAATCTAACCGGCTGAAAAAAAATTTCTTCAGCTACACACTAATGAACAGGCTTATTTTAGGCTATAGAAAAAATAACTTGCGAGAAATTTTGAAAAATAACCAAAATATCGACTTTTGAAAAGAAGGGAAAAGTAAATTCATGTAGCCGGTCGAACCCGGGGTCTGCACATATATCCGGTTACAGTCCCTTGAAATGGAGTGAAATTTTTTCGGTCCGATTTGAATTTTTCTTTGAAATTCGGATAGATGGGGGTGTGATTAGTAGATATTAGTAATAAATATAATCAAAAAAATGGAAAATAACTCGTGTATTGCCTAAAAAGTGAAAAAATTAAATTTTTTTTGCCTTCCAATTTTAGGGGTGTGCATTCGAAAAGGAGGGTAATCCATCGTCAAATCCTACCCTTACGGGGCGCCGCTCTGCACCCCTCCAGGGCGGATTTGACTCTGGTTACTAGGCTAAACATACGAGAAGCGCCACCGATCAAGAACACCGGGATCTATGCAACCGGGATGTGAGAGACCCTCGAAATAGCATTAAAAAGTATAGTTGCGGTATGGGGCAATAAACTATTACGTTTCACCCCCAAAAAATCGCTTAAAAACAAAAAATAACCTATTGCTATGTTCTCCTTGACCAAGGAGTTTAACACTATTGCCCTTCCTTACTAAGCTCCGGTGATGAGTCGCTCAAGGGTGAGTTCCTTATGGTTCGAAATATTCGAGGTGATTTTAAAGGTGTTATTTGGCTCTCTCGGGATACTTATTGCTCTCTCATTGAAAAATAAATAAAGATTTCAATAGTCTCAAAAATTGTTTATATTGAACAAAAGTGATGGTTATGTTTACATAAATAAATGTTTACACAAATAGTTTTAGATCGCAGATCTAACATTAATTAAATTTTTAAATAAAAACAGTTAATGCAAAAATTTGTTTTCAAAACAAAGCGGTTTCCTCACTTTGTCCCGACGTGCTTGTTTTAGTTGTAAACTAAAACAAGTCTTTCGCTGTACATTAGCGTGTAAAATGGTTTAAATAATATTTGTGCTTATTTAAAGCTTAACCCTGAACAAATCAAATAATAAAGTTTGAATGAAAAACTATCAATGAGGGTATCGAGAATTTGCACTTTCGTAGAAGTCTTTTTTCTCAAATCCTGTATTTATACGCTGAAGGCAAAGTTTATAATCAAATTAACGAAATAATAAATTTCACTGTACCTTTTTCACATCAGCAGAATCGAAATTTTGATTTTTATTTAAAAAGGATATGTTGTGTGTGTCCAGCTTTAGTTGACATCACATGGATGAGTCATCGACCTTGCATTAATCATACCAGTTATCAGCTGTTCGTGGTTGAGTGAGGTTGTTTCATTGACTTAAATTTCCTTGTGATTTTGTTGGCGTTGTTTACCAAGTCGTAGAGGTTTTAAAATAGAGAAAAAGGTAAGTTGCATATTCTTTGCAGTAAGTTTTGGATCCAGTTTTGTTGTTGAATTAAATCCCTGAATTGTTATTTTTGCAGAAGCATCGTGCGAACGGCCATTTTCATTGTTGTTTACCAATTATGAAATTATTTCCATTTTGCTGAAAAATCTTAACCATCAATTGTTTGTAAACAATTGATTCGTGAAGAACATCTCGATACGTCTACACAACTTGAATTCACGAAGTCAAAAATTTGGTTAACCTCCAAAGATTTGTAAACATTGTTTTCTCGAGCGCCTTGGAATTGCGTGCACTTTGATCGAATGCACGAGGTCAACTGAAATTCGATCTAGAATCGATGAAATTGGCACCATTGTTGCTTGAAAGTAAGTCAATTTTCATCTTATTGGATTTTTTTTGTTTCCATTAATTCGTTTTTATTTCAGATTCATGATCTGCATTGAAATCCATGTCTTTTGATGTGACTCCCATGCTGTATAACTGATATATTCTGTTTTTATGCCATTCTTTGGACGGCTATTTGACTCATATCTGCCATCTTATATCAACTTTTGGATTTTGCACAAATTTGACCTTTATGTACTAATTTAACGATTTTCACTTGGAAATATTCACTTCAACTACATGAGATGATTACATAATTTTTGGTGTGAACAGTTTTGTACAAGACATGTTAGTTATTAAATAATTCAGTTTACAAGATGTTACATTTTTGTAGGTTATGACGATTTACACATAAAAATGTTTTTTTTTCAATTTTGAGCTAATTCAATCTTTTTCATTATTTTTGATGTGACAATCATCAATGTATTTACTCTTAGCAATATTTAACATCTTAATCTTATCCCGAGAGACTCAAATTTGGATGTGAAACTGAAATTTTAGAAAATAAATTTTTCTCGTAGAGCAAAATTTTTAAAGTGCCTACCGATTTAGAATTTTATGCTTATTTTGAATTTAATATTAATTTTTGTATCGGGAGCCTTTATTAATCATTTTGAATCATAGCACTATGTTGCATGTACGACCGTCGACCTGCATCTGACGCTCCGAAATTTTCTACCTTACCTTACCTGATATGTATTTGATGGAGCATCCCGGCGCAGCCGGCCTTCTCCTTCATCTGAAAGAATACATTAGTGACATTGGAATTTATAGAGACCGGTGGGTCTCTGGGAATTGGCGCTTGGCGGACTGACTGGTAAAAACCTGAGCTGTGACTGTGAATATGTAATATGAGAAGAAAAAGAAAATTTTTACGTTTGCCGATATAGTAGAGTCCCTAATTCGAAGAAAGAAATTATGAATTAATTTCTATTGATGACCTCGGAGTGAGTGGCTTCTACTTGGAACTAGTCAGAATTGGCGACTAGTGGGATTATAGTGATGCTATGGGGGGTGATTTAACGAAGCTTGTGATAATTGATCGAAAAATTACACAAATCTAGTGAATAAATTCACTTTCGAAGAGAATTTGTGTAAGTTAAACCTATGAACATACATTAGTCTGTGTGGGGGTAAAATTTTCTAAGTGTAAGTGTGTAAGAGTATATCAGTCTGCACGTACCGTCAACAAAATGGGTGAGATTCCACCCGCGCGTCAGTGAAACATGTAAAATTTACGATTTTCAAAATCGATTATTTCAAAATTTTGATAACAAATTCTCGGTTCATATTTTGTGAAATTTGTTATATTAACTGTGTTCTTTAGTGTGTAGCAGAAGAAATTTAGTTTCGAGTGGTTAGAATAACTGCACAGTAACCAGATCACCTAATAAAATGATGCCATCCATCTCCACAGCTAGTCTAGACAAAACCAATTCTAGTTCCTGATAAAATATCGGAGAAGTAAGAGGAGGTCGGTAGATCGTTCCGACTACAAATGATTGCCCCTCGATAACAATGCGTAGCCATAGTTGTTCAAGGCCATTAGTACTATCAGCAACTTCGATATGCTCACACTTCAAGCCATTACGTACAAAACAGCACAGACCTCCACCCCTACCTGCTCTATCCTTTCTAAATAGGGAGTAACCAGGTATTGAGACTGCAGCCGACGGGAAATCCAATGGTAGCCAGCTTTCTGTAACGGAAATAATTTGAAATTTCATATGTAGTACTATATCATAGAAGACATCAAAGCACTTAACTAATGAACGTATATTAACATGACCTACGTCAAAGTCAGACGTTGGCGTAGGTTGGTGGTGGACTTGGGTGGACTGTAGTTTTTTTGTGTACTATATTATTATTATTTCGCACTAGACCGAAGTCTGTTGATTTCCATCTAAAAAATGGCGACCTCGATTAAAGTCAAAGCGACTGTACCATATGCCAGCTGGCCAAAATGAAGGGTCGTATACTTTCTCCTTATCGACCAAATCAAATCCCATCAAGAAGCAGTTATGATTGTTGCTTTCGAATTTAGTTCGGAGTATTTTGGCAGAAAACATAAATCATTTTTAGTCGTTCCTATGATTGTGTGCATAAGCAAGTGGTAAGCGGACAAAATTATCCCGCACGCAATAAACACAAAAAAAGTGTATTGAAAAATACTAAGCATAAAAAAAATTGTTAGATATCATAAATGGATAGCCCAGATATAGACTGATGATTTGATGTCTATTTCTAATGTCTACTTACATAATATATAATATTAAAGTACATAATAGCAATTAAATAATCTCTCGATGCATTCCAGAAGCATTTGCAGGTTGATCCTGTTTATGTATACCAACTTTGCTAAAGCATTTGATCGCGTTGATCATCCGGTTCTTTTAGCGATAATTTCTTCACGTGGTTTCAGCCCTATAATCATAAACTGGCTTAGAAGTTACTTAATAGATGGAACTCAAATAATTAAAATTGATAATTTTTTACTTCTAAAATTGCGATGACGTCTGGCGTTTTCATTGAGGTCATATTTTGATTTTATTGTTTATCGACGATATTGGCAAAGTTCTTCGTAATTCGTAATTCGTCTTACTTATTACTATTGTTCGCCAATGATCTGAAAAACTTTCGAATTATCAACTCTGCTGATGATAATTTATTATTACAAGAGGCAATTTATGCAACTGGTGTATGTTGAACAACGTGAATCTGAATTTAGTTAAGTGCTATGCTATCTCATTCTCAAAAAGTCGAGGTGTTCCTTTTGAGCACTATTTAAATGGTGAAGAAATAGAACTGAAATTCACTGAAATTGACGATCTTGGGGTACGTTTCGATTTTGGTTTGATTTTCAGAAGTCACATTACTAACATAATATGGTGCAATGCCTTTAGCACGCTCCGTTTCATTAGTCCTCCGCCTGAATGTTTTTCTGCAGTCACAGTAAAATTCCTGTATTACACATTGGTTCGTTCTCAATTAGAATATGGATTTTGCGTTTGGTCTCCTCATTATATAATGTACATCAATCAACTTGAACAAGTCGATCACAAGTCTTTCAAGGATTTCTATTATAAATATGGACTTCCAATTGTTGATTTTTCTGATGTTGATTGCCTTACGTTTTGTAATATGAGGTCCTTGGCTCACAGAAGATTGACTTCCGCCTTATGCTTTGTTCATGGCTTGTTAAGTCGTAAAATTGGTTGCAAATATTTTTTCGATTGTTTCCGTCTATGGAAGCCAAGTAGATTTACCACTTTTGAAGAAAAGCATCATAGCAAAACCATGGTTTTTACAGCCCGGTTGCAAGTATAGTTAGAATGTTGTGAAGTTTTTGGATTTTTACAAACAATCGTTAATGATGTTCAAAAGAAATCTGAGAGGCATACATTGAATTGCAATTTTTTTGAAGGTTGCATTTTTGTTGTAAAATGGTTTATTCGTCAATAAATTATTATTATTATTACTGCTCATTTTTCAAGTACGTAATTGACTGTTATCATCTGATACGTAGATTATTGTCTCGGACGGCGAATGGAATAAATATCAGATCTATGACCACCAAGTTTCAAATACTCGCACATCATTCGCCAACAAACAAGTTACCCCGCTAACAAACAATTTCAAAAAATGTCTGGAGTTTTCCAAGTATTTACTAAATTAGCCCGCAAATTCGCAACGCCGTTTTCCGATGATTTGGTGAAAGCCCTAGAAGCCAGCTTTGAAGCCCAGTTTACCAAAGTAAGTTTTCAAAATTTAGTTTTTTTTCAAAATTATTAATATAAAATATTTTTGTTTAGGTCAATGTGTTAAGTTGCGAGGAAGGAAAATGTATGGCCGAAATGACGGTGGATTTCGAACACACGAATTTGATAGGAACAATGCACGGGGGATACTCCGCATCCTTGGTCGACACAATGACTTCTTTAGCCCTATATTCTCATTCAAAAAATAGGGGTTTACCCAGTGTATCCGTCAGTTTAAACGTGAAGTAAGTAACTCTTTTTTTTAAACTTGAACGGTAATAATAAAATTATTTTTTTCAGTTATTTAAAAGCCGCCAGATTAGGAGACGAAATTTTAATTGATTCCCAAATTTTGAAACTTGGAAAATCTATGGCTTATTTACAATGCGAAATCAAGAACAAGGAGAGTGGTGAAGTCTTAGTCACGGGATCTCATACGAAATTCATCTTATTCGCCGATTCCTAAACTTTTTTGAAGAAAAAGATAGGTACATATGCGATATTGGAAAATGACCTGATCGAGCGCTCCTCACTTATTTTTCAGTGAGGATAATTAGTTTGACACACCCTAGTCATAATTTATTATAAGTTTATGTGTATAGGTATTACTTTTTTATTTAAACAAATATATATTTATTTTAATTATAACTACTCGACTATTTAATTTTTTTCCCAAAAACGTGATTTAGTTCCTATCTATTCTACTGTATTACGAAATGTGTACTTTGGACTTAATCCACTAGAATGATTGCCATGTGCGTAACGGATTCGGTTGTGATTTAATTCAAACAAAGATAAAATTGCTTTTTTAATAGACATTTTCATTTAATTTATTTAATAATCAGGATTACATCCAATAAAGGGTATCTCCGTTACAAATGTCTATCTTTTTGATTTTGAGAGCTAATAAGTTCGAAACATGTTCTTTTTGGAATCATTAGTTGTGATTTTTCAATTCGGGTTTTTCGTTTTTGTAACTTGTAAATAAAATTATAATTTTTATAACACGGTAGTTATACTCAACGTATGTTTTTTAAATAATAATAATCAAAACATATATTGGCTCAGATAAACATATAGAAGACCTGACATCATGAGCCGCCAGCACCGAGGACAACTTTCAGCATTTGTACTGAGAATATTAAAAGCCATGGAAATTAGTTATAATAGACCTGAATTATTATTAATAAAACCAAAATCCAGTCATTAATTCTAATTAATGATGCCGTGCATTCTAAAAAATAGTATGTTACACACCTAGTGGTTAAAGCAGGCCATTTAATCTCGCGTGCGGATTGCGAACACGCGGAGGTGGGGTGGCGATAGCGACCCCTCCTCCAAGTGGTCGCAAGCACAAGATGATAACAGATATTGATAACAGAGGTTGCTATGTAAACTTTGCTGACATGTACCGCCAACGCGTCTGCAATGAGATCACGCATACCTTTGAAGGAACTTATAAATAATGCCTTTGAATAATGCTAACGTAAAAAAATTATTAAAATTTGTAAACTATGAAATTTGCAGTCGTAGCAATGGGAAACCGACAAGATAAATAATACTAACGTAAGATAACCCAGCACGTTGAGATTGATGTGACAAAAAGTAAGTGGTAATATTTATGAGGGACTAAATTAAAATTTAGTCCCCCATGTTAAACGGTGCGGGACTAAATTAAAATTTAGTCCCGCACCGTTTAACGTGGGACTGAAGAAGGTCATTACGAACCGCAAAAGTAGTAGTAAAAGCACGATAAACACGCAAGGATTGCATAAAATACATTACGTTACAAAGGACTGAAATACTGTAAGTATCGTATATAATTGATTGCATTTACGGGAGTGAAATTGTTACCACCGAAAACTCAAGAAAAAGTTCAATGTTGATAAATCAAAAAACTTGGATAAATTAAATAACTGATAATGTACCTTACTATATCGTCCCCTTAATACTTTAACTAGGTAACTTGAAATTACTGATATTGAGTAAATGGAGTTTAAAGTTTACAATAGCAAAAAAAAGTATTAAACTTCAAAATTATTTTTGTTTTAACGTTTAAAACTTTAGCTACTTATGTAAGTTAAATGTATTTAATACCCTCACAGTCTAATGTTTTATATTTTAGGAAATTTTTAATTAGAAGTAAGATATCTACATAGTTATAGCACTAATAAAAATGTGAAAAATCAGACTTATCTAGTTCTTTTATTTTATTTTAACTTTGTATGTTTCAAAATAAGTTTTATTCATAACGACTGATAAATAGTAATACATAATACAAAATTAGATCGAGAAAATACATATTTATTATAAAGAATAAAACTATAAAACTTCACAATTGCATAAATAGATATCTCAACTGTCTTGCGAAGGTCGCGGACGTACTAACTATACGTTGCTATACGTAACGTTCGGAATTTGCACAACTAGGTATCTCAAATTATGCACTTATAGCATAACAGCATTGAAGGGATCTGGGACTTATCTACTTTTAGCAAGTGGATATTTGATATTTAGAAACATAATAGAACATTTTTAGTTGTAGCACTAAATAAAGTGGGTAAAATTAGGTGGTTACATGTAGCTAACTCAAAATAGCCAAAATTCGAGTTCCCTAGTGTCGTGTATGTTGAAAGGTTGAAACGTAAGTTGAAATATCGCACAGTCGAAATGTAAAGTCGCAAAGTTGAATTGTTGAAATATGTTTATTAGTTATAAAAGTGTAATAGGTATATAGACAAATTATAACATGTGTGATTGGTACCACTTCAATCTCAGGTACTTAACTGCTGGGTTAGCTCAGGGCTAACCCAGGGAGGAATTAGTTATAGTGCATATATAACAATATCTCCCCCCCCCCTTAATAGCTCAATCGAACTGGGGCTTTTCGCACTCTTGTCGACCTTCTTAAACTTGGAGTTTCTTCCTGTACGTCGGTGTTTTGGTTATCGTCTTGCCTTGAACTTCCTACCTTCTCTTCTTGGTCGTTTTCTTGCTCCGTTTCTCCAGTAGAATTGCTTGTTTCTTCCCTTTCTTCGTCCAAAATATAATTTGTATCTTCTTCGTCAGGCATTCTTCCTTCATATGGTAACATTTGATTTGCATGCCTATGTTGTATCCGGCCTTCAATATTGCAATCGTAGTTTAACCTACCTCTTTTTTCAATAACAGTCCCAAAAGACCACTTCTTTTCAGGATTATTGTATATTCGTGCCTGGATTTTGTCGCCCGCTTTAAATTCTTTTATATTTCCTTCGGTTAATTGTTTTTCTGAAATGTCAATACTGACATTTCTTCGTACCAAATCGATTCTTGATCTAATGTTTCTTTTAAACATAAGTTCGGCAGGGGCAATATTGGTAGTCGAATGTGGTGTCTTCCTGTAATGCAGTAGGAATTTGTAAAGACCTAATTTTATATCGGTATTCGAACTTAAAGCCGCTCGCAGGCTTCTTTTCACTGTTTGAACGTATCGTTCGGCTTGGCCGTTTGTGGCTGGATGGTACGGTGCCGAAACTTTATGTAGAATTCCATTTTGTTGTAAAAAGTTTTCGAATTCGGCGGATTTGAAATTGGTTCCATTATCAGTCACAACAACATTAGGTAAGCCGAATCGAGCAAACATATCCCGTAGAAGATCAATAGTAGTAGTTGACGTGATCGAATTCGTCGGTATTGCTTCAATCCATTTCGAATAAGAATCCACCAATATGAGTAGATATGTCCCATGAAATGGACCTGCGTAGTCCAAGTGTATTCGTTGCCAAGGTGTCGTTGCGTAATCCCAGGGATGTACAGTAATCTTGGTTGGATTGTTACGAGTTTTGCAACATGCTGTACACTCCCTTGTTACTTTTTCTATATCGTTGTCGATTCCTGGCCACCAAACATATCCTCTTGCTAACGCTTTCATCTTAACAATTCCTGAATGTGCACAATGAAGTTCTTCCAATATTCTATGACGTAAAGGTTTTGGAATAGCTACTCGAATTCCTTTCAATAAACAACCGTCTTGAAGCGTAAAATCGGTTATTACATATCCGTTTGGTATTTTGGTCCCATTTTCTACGGCCATATAAATTTGAAGCAATTCCGTATCCTTCAATGTGTGTTTTCGAATTTCTTTATGCGTTATTGGTAAGTTTTCAATTTGGGTTATTTGAAATATTTCTGCTCTATCATATGCTGTTTTTGCTACTTCTAGAGGTGCTCGGGATAAATAGTCGACGTTACCATGATCTTGTGTTCTTCTATATCTAATTTCGTAGTTGAACCCAGATAAAAATATTCCATAATGTAGTAATCTGGTTGCCGACGTAGCTGGTAAATCCTTGTTTTCATGAAAGATTCTCATTAACGGTTGATTGTCGGTTACCAATACGAATTTTCTTCCATAACAATACTGAAAGAACTTCTTAATTCCCCATACTATGGCTGTCGCTTCTTTGTCAATTTGACTGTAATTCGTTTCAGCCGTGTTTAATGATCGAGATGCAAAAGCGATAGGCCTCTCCGAGCCGTCAGGCATAATATGCGAAATTGCTACCCCCAGACCAGTGGGTGATGCGTCTGTTGCCAACACTAGTGGTAATTTAGAATCGTAAGGTACCAAAACTTTAGTACTTGTTATATCTTTTCGAAGTGAGTTAAATGATTCATCGCATTCCTTATTCCACTGAAACGGCGTCTCTTTTTTCAATAGTTTGTATAATGGGTGCAGTTTTGTTGCTATGTTGGGCAAGAATTTTTTGATAATAAAGCACTAATCCTAAAAATGTACGTAGTTGTGACACATTTTGTGGTTTTGAAGTATTGATGATTGCGTCTATTTTTTCTGGTAATGTGTGCAATCCGTTGCAGTCTATTTGATGACCTAGGTAAGTAATGTTGTCTTTGAAAAATCTGCATTTCGTTCTATTAAGGTGTAAATTGTTACTTCGTAATCGGTCCATTACCTTTGCCAATCGTTGGAACAACTCTTCTACTGTACTGCCCTGTACGGCAATGTCGTCGAAAAAACAAACTACTCCATCTAGGTCTTGTAATGTTTGATCCATAAATCGCTGCCAGGCACTTGGTGCTGTTTTCACCCCGAACATGAGTCGTTTAACTTTGTAAACGCCCTTATGCGTTGATATCGCTTGTAACATCGAAGTTTCTTCATCCACTGGCATGTGTAGATATGCGTTTGAAATGTCCAAATTACAAAAATATTTCCCGCCATTCATCTTATTAAAAATATCGTCGATAATTGGTATTGGGTAACAATCGTCTTTGATGAGTTTGTTAATCGTTGCATTGTAGGCTGCGCATAATCGTATGCGTCCATCCTTCCTCATCACTGGAACAACCGGTGTACCCCATGACGAATGTATCACTTGTTCAATAATCCCTAAATTTTCGAGACGTTGAATTTCCTCTTCCACTTTACTTCTGATTGCATACGGAACTTGTCTTGGCTTCATAAAAATCGGTTGAACAGCTGGATCCGTGAGCTTGAATTTGTATTTAATATTGGGAATTTCCCCAACGTCATTAGAAAAGACATCTTTATACTTCTCCAATACTTGCTCTAATTTTTCGTGGTTTTGATTTTGTTCGACCTCTATTCGTTGTATCTCTTCTAATTTGACTCGTTGATTCATTAAACGTATCCAATCTCTACCAAATATTGCATCAACTTTATCATCCACAATATAAATTGTTCCCATTGCAGTTTTGTTTCTGAAATGTACTGAGACGCTTGCTATTCCTATTGATCGGACAATTTCACCGGTATACGTTTTCAATTTAGTCGTAGTCGTTTGCAGTTTTATACCTGGACATACCTTCTTAAATTGATTGAGTGACATCGTTGACACCGCTGCTCCCGTATCAAGTTCCATTTGGCATTGGTTATCGTTTAGTCGTACTTGTATCATTAGCTTACCGTTATCCGCATTGATCGAGTTTACCGTTGCTAGTTTTCGTATTGTGCAGAAATCCTCTTCTTCTGTGTCACTGGAGTTACCCTTTCGCCAATTCTGTATTTGGCGCTGGTTTCTGAATTTAGTTTCTTTTTTTCCTAGACATACCGATTGTATATGCCCTTTTTTTCCGCAGGCGTTGCATGAACTTTGTTTAGCGTAACAGGTATCGGCTTTGTGGCCTTCCTTTCCACATCGATAACACTTCCCTTGTAGATGCGACATGTAACTACTTTTACGTTCTCCTGTATCTTGTGCCTTCCAAAAGTTGGTTGTTTTTATCGAATCATTTCGTACCGCATTGATTGTAATATTTTCAGGTTGCATTTGCTGAGCTTCCTTTTTCGATATTTCTATAACGTTTGCCATTTTCACCATTTTGTCGAATTTGACTGTAGTCTCCTGTTGGAGTAACTTTTCGCGTATACTGCTATCTCTGATACCTCGAATGAATTGGGATCGTAAGTGCGTATTAATTGTTGATGCACTGCAGCCTTCGCACTTGAATTCGCAATTTATTGTCATCTTTTTGAGTTCTGCCACATAATCCGAAATTGTCTCACCTTCATGTTGTAATCGAAGCGTGAATTTATGCTGTTCTGCTATTATACTAGCTTTAGGTGAGAGGTATTCTTTCAGTCGCGTAACTAGATCGGCGTATGTCTTCGTATTTGGAACATCTGGTGCTGTAAGTTTGGTCAGTATCGTATAAACCTTTGGACTTAAACAACTAATTAAAATTCTTATACGAATTTTATCACATTCAGGCGTCGATCCTTGAATTCCTTTTAGTTCTAGATGGTTATCTAGCCTTTGTAAGTATGAATCGAACGTTTCATTATTCTCCTCGTATGGTTGTAAGTTTTCCTTAAAATCTAAATATGCCGGTGCATCCTTTTTTTGATTCTCAGCTTCGGTTTGTGTTTTCTGCATGTTCATCAACATGGTCGCCATTTGTGCCATAACTTGTTCCATCGTAGTAGTCATTTTCGTAAGTTGTTATTAAGTTGAATACCGTCGCGTATAATTGAAATATTGTAGGTTCGATCTATCCTCGTCGCCAATTTGTCGTGTATGTTGAAAGGTTGAAACGTAAGTTGAAATATCGCACAGTCGAAATGTAAAGTCGCAAAGTTGAATTGTTGAAATATGTTTATTAGTTATAAAAGTGTAATAGGTATATAGACAAATTATAACATGTGTGATTGGTACCACTTCAATCTCAGGTACTTAACTGCTGGGTTAGCTCAGGGCTAACCCAGGGAGGAATTAGTTATAGTGCATATATAACACCTAGTTATAAAGGGGACGATATAATATTAAAGTATCTACATATTATATAGTAATATTAAAGTACATAATATGTCCTACTTTAATGACCTAAAATATAGGTATATCCTATTTTACTGGATTGAAGATAATATAAGGAAAACAAAGGCGATATTGTGTGGAAGAACCTAGTATGAAGCATAAAACTTGAAGTTTTAGGCTTTTAGGAAAAAAAAAAGATTTTATTGAGCTCGGAGTCGAACCAGGTATTCAGCATTTGGACAACGCACGTAGTCGCTTAAGCTGATGACCGTCCCTTGAGTACTGTCGCATTAGGGTTATGAGGATTGTACCGAAAAGGAGTAGATATAGAAGGACTTATACAGAATACTAAGTATATTTTGAAATTAAAATTGACTGGATGTGGCATCATTGGCGGAGTACCAGGACAACCAGTTATAGAAATTTTTTAGACAACATTCTTAAACACCCTTACAGTTACTTAAAAATTGTCTTCAAGTGGACAAGCATTCAGGAAAATATATTAAATAAAA
Organism: Podabrus alpinus; assembly: GCA_932274525.1. Lineage (NCBI taxonomy): Eukaryota > Metazoa > Arthropoda > Insecta > Coleoptera > Cantharidae > Podabrus > Podabrus alpinus. The sequence goes on along the minus strand of OW026453.1, from coordinate 95,456,040 downwards.
TTATTTTAGAAAAAACGAAATAGTTGTGTTCTATAGATTTTACAGTCGTTCAGGTTTTCATAATATCATAATATTATTCATTATAAAATAGAAGAAATCTCCATCTATACATTTTATTTTTATCTATAATAGTCTAGATACCTATTCTAGAGATTAAAACTACAAAAATTGTGATACCTATTGGTTGTGGTTTGAATTATAAGTTGGAGGAATACGTTTAGCATTAAAAAAGAAAAACTTATATTTATGAAACGCTGCGGCGAACCATTGCGTGACGGACATAAATAAACAGATGGTCACAAGAAGAACCATATGAATTTAAAGCCATATTTTTGGAAAATTTAACAATTACAATATTAAATTACAAAATTCATATCATTTGGCGAACAATGTGGGGCGATATGGAGGTGTTGAGTAGCAGACTTGCTTGCTCAGAGTGGAGAAAGTTTGTCAAAACTCCTCCGTTGAACTTTGAACTATTTTCTTTTGTTGTGAAAAATAAAACACTTTGTTTGTAATTTAACATTTAATTTGTTAGCATGTTATTGAAATTGAGTAATAGCGATGCAAACGTGTGTGCAGTTTAACATCCATTGACATACTGTTACACACTGTTACAAACTATTGAAATGAGTAGTAAAGATGCAAAGCGTGTGATGCGTTGCTGAGATACTTGGCCACATTAAAATTATTTAGTCATAGTGGTACTTAATTTTTATAATATTGTAAATATTTAAATTTTTTAATAAATAAGAAGTGAGATCTTATCACATCTATGAAGTGAGAAAACTATTGAACACCATTGTCAAGTTTGAGCCACCTCACCCTAAGCGCGAGCTGCCTCAGTGTATGAAGTGCCAACGATATGGTCATACGCAAAAGTACTGCTATCGCAATCCACGATGTGTGAAATGCGCAGCAAATCACCTTACACGAGAATGCCCACAGCGTGAACGAAGCGAGTATGTTAAATGTGTAAACTGCGGAGAAAAGCATCCCGCAAACTATAAGGGCTGCTATGTATACAAGGATCTTCAACGAAAGAGATTTCCCGCAATAAGAAATAGGATCGCAGTGCAACCTAACGAAAACCCATCTTATCAATATCGCACACCTGCAATTTCATACTCTGAAAAGACAAGACAGCAAACAATCAATAGCGAAACACAATATCAATACTTCGCTACTCCACAACAACAATCAACCAATCAAAATCAGGTCCTCGCTGGTACACAACAGCAGCCACACACCAACAATCTGGAACAAATTATCTTCAAGATGATGGACAAAATGGATCGAATGTTCGATCTCTTAATGTCTATGCTAACAAAAAAAAATTAATGCCGGACACCAGGTTTAAAATGACAGTCTGGAACGCTAATGGCCTGGTAAATCATGGCCAAGAAATCAAGGCATTTATTGCCAATCAAAAACTAGATATTCTATTGATATCTCAAGCCCATCTAACGGAAAAAAGCTATATTAAGATTCCACATTACACAATATACTGCACTCATCATCCGGAAGGCAGAGCTCGTGGAGGAACAGCCATCATAATTAAAAATAACATAAAGCACCACGAAACATCAAAAACTTGCCAGCGAAACATACAGGCTACAACTGTGGGGAGGTCTAAGATGAACATGGAAAACTTATAATCTCAGCAGTTTACTGTCCACTAAATAATGCCATTAAAAAAGAACAATTTGAAATATTCTTCAAATCCCTTGGGCATCGCTTTGTGGCTGGGGGAGACTTCAACGCAAAGCATCAACACTGGGGATCTAGGTTGATATCTCCACGAGGCCAACAATTATATCTTGCAATGCAAAACAATAACTTGCAGCAGCTATCTACGGGACAACCAACGTACTGGCCTACGAATCCAAGCAAGATTCCAGATGTCATTGATTTTTGCATCACGAAAGGCGTCCCCTACAATTACCTAGAGATAGAATCGAGCCTAGACCTATCGTCAGAGCACACACCATTGCTGGTCACTATAAGATCGCAAGTCTGCCATAAGCAAACACCACCAACTCTAAGTAACAACAAAACTGATTGGAATGCCTTTAGAGATGAACTGATTACCTGGATGGAATTCAATACAGATACACCGCTTAAAACTGACGAAGAAATCAACAAATCAGTAGAATATATTACAAAAGCCATACAACGAGCAGCATGGAACGCTACTCCCACATCACAAAAAGCAGATAAACGTGGATATTGTCCTGAATATATTAAAACAAAAATCGACGAAAAACGAAAATTAAGAAAACGATGGCAAATTACCAAATATTCCAGTGATAAAAATAAACTCAATCGGGCCACAAAACAGCTAAAAGAACTACTAAACGAACATAAGAACTCGAGTATTAGAAATTTTTTAAACAACCTCTCACCATCAGTGGATACAAATTATTCGTTATGGAAAATAACAAAAAGAACAAAAAATTCACAAGAAACGCGACCGGCGATCAGGACAAGCAATGGAAAATGGGCTAGAAATGACCAAGATCTTCTCAGAACATTTTACTAATGTATTCAAACCTTTTGCAAGAGAAATCTCTCAGACGGAGGAAGAGCCAATACAGCAGCTTGTTGACGCTGCATATCAGATGGATACACCTATTAAGCCATTCAAGGTATCCGAAATAAAAAATGTCATAATGAATAACTTAAATCCAAAGAAGGCTCCTGGCTTCGACCTGATAACAGGTAGTATTCTAAGAGAGCTGCCACTGTAGCTCTATAAAATGCTTACCCACATATTTAATTCTATAATAAGAACTGGTCACTTCCCAGCGCAATGGAAGGTTGCGCAAATCATAGTGATACCGAAACCCGGCAAGGACGCTTCTGAAGTAACATCTTATCGACCAATCAGCTTACTGCCTGTGCTTTCTAAAGTGTTTGAAAAACTATTCCTATCGAGGGTAAAACCTGTCTTAGAAGAGAGAAATTTAGTGCCAAACTACCAATTTGGGTTTCGACATAAACACTCCACGGTTGAACAAGTGCATCGCATAATCAAAAATATCAAGCAAGATTTTGAAAGTAAAAGATATTGCTCGGCTGCATTCCTCGATGTCACGCAGGCGTTCGATAAAGTTTGGCATGAGGGCATGATTTATAAAATAAAAAATAACTTACCACACCCATTCTGCAAATTACTAAAATCTTATTTGGTGGACAGATACTTCTTAGTCAAGTTTGGCGAATATCAATCTTCCTTGAGTCCTATCTGCTCCGGAGTTCCACAAGGTAGTGTCCTTGGACCGGTACTATATTTGATATACACAGCTGATTTGGCAACGACCAACAACACAGTCACCGCTACCTTTGCAGATGATACTGCCATCTTGGCATCTCACCATGATCCAAGGATTGCCTCCAGCTTCCTACAGAGCCACTTGAACGAAATCGAAACCTGGCTTAAAACATGGCGAATAGTAACAAGTCGACACATATTACGTTCACCCTCCGAAGGGAAACATGTCCAGCGGTATCGCTGTGCAACATTCCTCTACCCCAAAAAGATTAGATTAAATACCTGGGCCTCCATTTGGATCGTCGGCTAAATTGGGCTAAACATATATGGTATAAACGCCTACAACTAGGTCTCATCTACCGCAAGATGTATTGGCTAATGGGCCGTAATTCTCATATAAAAATGGAAAATAAGCTCCTCTTGTACAAGTCAATTTTAAAACCCATCTGGACCTACGGAGTTCAACTTTGGGGCTGTGCTATCGACACCAATATCCTAAAAATACAGCTTTTTCAATCAAAAGTCTTGCGGGAAATTTGTAATGCACCATGGTACGTTACGAACCACAACATCCACAAGGATCTACAAGTCGATACAGTCACGAAAGTTATCTCCACCCTCAGTACAAAGTATCAAGACAGACTGGATGAGCATCCGAATACTCTTGCCAGAAATCTTCTTATGACTCCAACTTCGAGACGACTAAAGAGATACGACCCCCTGGATCTCCCCCAGAGGAAATAATTAGTGTTGTGTTAAAATAAAATAAATTTAATATTATCGAATTACAAATATCAGCAAATTAACGATACATGTAAAAGAGATTCATCATTGGACGGATCTCTACTATGATAAGTTTTCTTGTCAAAAATATTACTTATTGTCTTTCCGTGACAGATTGTAGTAAACTGGGATGATAATAAAAAAAATTCGTTGCTGAGATACTTTTTTTTTTCTGCAGGGAAGGGGGAAACCTTCATAGGCACCTCCCCATCAGGGATGGTAGTGTCAGATTCTAACTGACTAAAACCCCCTCCCCGACGACAGCGGGCTTTACCTTCTCGGCATTACTTCCGCTGTCGTCTGCTGAGATACTTGGCCACATTAAAATTATTTAGTCATAGTGGTACTTAATTTTTATAATATTGTAAATATTTAAATTTTTTAATAAATAAGACTTGACTTCAGCAACTAGCAAGAAAAAATATAAGCATACTATAAAATATGAAAAGGAAGCTATACTTTTTAACATGGAACATGTTTTTATTTTTCGAATCATTAAGATTAACTAAACTCTTTATATTTTATGTCGAAAATATGTACATAAAAATACATAAATATTTATTATGTTTAAAATGGCATTGTTTCCTGTTGTATAATATGCATACCTCATATTACATATTCATTCAAAAGATCAGTCGACATTGTTGAATGATGATAATATAAGGTTTTATTAACTTTAATTTACTGTAAGTAATTTTATTGTAATTATACCTATAAGTAATTCCATTGTAATTACATATTATACTAGATATTGGTTTTGAAACAAACACAACCAATATCAGAAGCGCATATCATTAGTTTATTACCATTCGACTTATCATATAATAATAAGTTTTTAAATTAAAAATTTGTTTTTGCTCTGGAAAGCTATCAAGTGCATTATTTCTTATTTACATATATGTATTGCCATGTTTCGCTACTGTAAAGATTAAAATTTTATTTATATAGCGGGGAATGTTAATGGCACTTAATTTAATTATGCTCCTACTAACTAAGCATGAAAAACTCAATAATATGGGTCGTAACTTAATTGGGTCCATCTTAACTAGTGATCTTTCTTATAAAGATAACTCAACCAAACTGAAATTTGTATCTGCTTATTCTTGATCTACTACTGCTATGAATAAATTAAATTAAACGCAAACATTATTAGAACCAAATATAATGCAATTTATTTTACACAATAAAATTAAATTAAATTTAACAAAATCAAGCATTTGCAATAAATCCCCAAATTAATTATACGCGCCCGAATTTTAAACGTTTTGTCTATTAATTAAAATAATTAGTGCGACACATAAACTCTTACCGAACCATGAATGTTTTTCCGGAGATTACCGATGCGGCCGATATGATGTCGTAGTATCCAAGCATGAAGATTACGATTGAAATCAGCTTCGAATCTTGAACCAAAAAAGACAGGTAGGAACGACCAGTGGATAATTTTCTTCCTCCAAATCGTATAATCAATCACAGGTAAGTAATTAAACCAATTTTTCTTCAATATTTTTCCATTCACAAAACCATAAAACATAACCATGAAGTAATAACATCAGTGGTTCCAAAACTTTTTATAAATTTCTGAATCAAACGCAATATCCACTTTTGATTGAACTCAATTTTATTTTTCCGTATAATGTCAAAACGACATCCAAATCCAAACGAATCACTTTTAAATATCTTTTCTATCATGAATAATCCGTCTATTCTTGCTGATGGCTGACTCAAAAAAAACTCAAAATCCAAAAACTAATTTCAAACTCGAACAATCCGTCTTAATTCTCTGACGGCTCACTTGAGAATCCTTTATCCAAAACTAATTTCCAAATTAAACAGCACGTCTTCACTCTCCGACGGCTGACTTGAGAATCCTTACTCCTCCCTTATCATTTTAAAACCCCCACTAATTCTCCAACTCGCGCATCCACGAAATGTCACTTTTATTTATTTAACGTAAAATCCTAATTTAACAAATAAACTAAATAAATTTAATTTGTTTCTCATATTCTCATTGACCAAAACAACCACCAATATTTTATCCTTCACAATTTCTTATTATATTTCTAGATTCATCAACGTTTGCATCTTACGGATACCTGAGGCAAAAGCAGTTAAACAATCCTTCAACCAAAGAAGACTCAGATACAATCTAATAATTACCTGTTATGGTCTTATATTTAATTAATTAAATCATGAGTGCTTTAATAGATTGACCCAATCATGTCATACCCCTTATCTCTGATAAACGGAACATGATAGTATATCCTGAAACCGAATTTACTAAACCTTAGAAATGTCATATAATTTATATTTTTGTCAGGAATTATAGCAATGCATCATTATCTTTAGATGTAGTAATACTATTATAACCAGCCCATAAGTGTACTACATCAAATACCTGAGCAAATTTGTCGAAGAAAAAGTAGCAAAAATAGAGATTACTAAAATAAAACTTAATAAAATTGAAAAAAGTCCCTATAGTTTCCTACAAACAGTCTTCTGAAAATTCCTAATTTTAATTTTTAGATAGAACACTGTTTTATTTTTTACACTCAGAATTTCATAGTTTCAAGTTTATTTTATACTTTTTTTTGTCGCATTAAACACGAATAAATGAGATCCTTAAAAAACTGATCAAAAAAAAATTGTTCTATGCGGAGATTTATAGAGAATATAGTTCACTTGTTTAGAATTAAGTTTTTGGGCAAAAATCAAAAAAATTGAGGTTATATCTCGGAATCTATAAGGGTTTGCGCTGCATATTTTTACTTTCCGAGCCCATTTTCCCATAAGGCAAAATTTGACCCCCCCCCCAAGTTTTTGACAGGTTTTCATGTTTTGAGGTTCCCTGAATCCATTTTGTGTGGTTTAATTCCATTAAGATTTAGTTTGGGCATATGATGCATTGGAAACAAAAATAGAATTTTTGTCTAATTGCGTAAAATGTATTATTTTAGATTAACACTGTCACTTTTTAGGATGGGAGTGAAGTTAGAATCAGAAATTTTGTTAATTTTTAATTAATCCATTAAATGATAATTAATTCATATGAGTTATTCTCATTTATTCTTCTTCTTTAAGTGCCGTGCCTGATTTCAGACGTAAGCGACCTCTCTCCTATGTATGTGTTGTGCGTTTGAAGTATTATCACACACATAGGGGACCTAATACTGCTTAACGCGGGCTCCGAACCGCGGGAAGTGTATACACTTCATCTCCAGAGAGGCTGTACCAGGCAGATTACACCTCGGTGGTTTGCAAACTTCAAAATAAAGTTTTACTGAGCCCGGAGTTGAACCAGGTATTTAGCATTAGCAGCAACGCACTTAACCGCTGAGCTGGCGACCGTCTCTATTCTAATTTATTCAATTCATATTTATTCAAATGATAATAATTTTTGTTGTTCTACAATATCAAAACTACTTTAGAAAATTCGTCAGATCTGAACCCTACAGAAAACTTATGGACTATTCTTGGGGTTAAGATCAAAGAAAGGAAACCTCAGACAAATTAGGAACTAAGAGATACTCTAAAAAAGGCATAGTGTGAAGAAACTATCGAATTTTCTTTTTAACCATGCCTACACGTGATAAAAGGATAAAAGGAAAGGGAGAGGGTCGAAATATTAAATATTTTTAAAAGGTAGTTTTGTTATTGCAGAACAACAAAAAACATTTTGAATTACAATAAAAATATGTTATGTGAAAGTTTTATTTATATTGATTTTTAATTAACCCATATGAATTAATTATCATTTAATAGATTTAATTGAAAATTAACAAAATTTCTGTAAATTATGTTTCCTAAAAAGTAACAGTGCTAATCTAAAATAATACATTTTACCCAATTAGACAAAAATTTTGTTTAATTAAATAGGCTATGCAGTTTTTTTTATGACTACTGTATTATTCAATGTTTTTATTCAATGTAAATTAGGTTTTTATGGCTTTGATGATGACTCGCTATTACTGTTGGGGTCATATTTGAAGGGTAGAACCCAGCATGTTCTTTGGAACAATAACAGATCATCCAGTAAAATTATTTCAATCGGGGTACCGCAAGGCTCCGGCAAGGTGGTCCGAATAATAACTGGGTTGGGTTATCGGGATGACTGTAGGGATCACTTTGCCCGACTAAACATATTGACAGTGCCATGCTTATTTATCTTACGTTCACTAGTGTACATACATATGAATATAAAAAACTAATTTTCGGGTGTAAAGGAATGTAATCAAACGACTATCTACTGTTAGTTTTTTACATTAATTAATTGAGGAAGAAAGTAGTATTAATACATATGAATAGATCATCATATGGTACGTCTTCGCATGCCTACGATACGCGTCAAAAAGATAATTTAGTGATGAATTTTCACCGACTCTATCGCTCTAGAGAGGCTACAGAATACCATGGTATCAAATTTTATAATGCCCTTCCAAGGGGTCTAAGGGAATTGCCTCCAGCTCAGTTTAGAAAAACTCTAATTTGTAAATTAATTAATCATGCCCATTATTCCACGGCTGAATTTATGAATGCCTGTGGATCTTACTAACATATAGTTGTTGTTTTTTTCTTATTGACGTGTGTAAATGTAATTTGTACATAATAACACCAATAAAGTAAATGAAATGAAATGAAATGTTCATTCATATGAAAATATTTTTTTCAAAATTCTTGACCGTTTATTAATTTTAATAAAGTTATATTAATAAAATAGGCTCTTTTACATTATATAGTCTACGCAAAGTAGGTACAAATTAGTTCACACTTTTTACCACAGAATAGAAAACGCATTGTTTTTGTCAACACCCAAAATTGTGGGTCGATATTTTCCATTTTATAATAGCATATTAGTGTGCAGCATTGCCTCAATCGTTTGGACAGTCAAAAAAATTTGTAGATTGATAAGCAATCATCTGTCAGCAGCAATTTAATTAATATGACATTTATACTAAAAGTTTTGACCTCATAAATGAAATATAATTATATCTGTCCATCATGAAATTTCAAATCTATAAAAATGCATGTCCATTAGTAGCTCAAACAGTATTCAGCAGAATTTATTTTCCGCTAAGCTAAGCTCACCCAGCGGTTAGTTTGCTGAACACGACCATTATAACATCATATAACCAAACTTTTTTGACATTTAAAAGTTCAAAAAATTTGAATTTTAGATTATATTGTTCAGACTAAGCACCTTAAGAGCCAATTGAAAAAGCAATGGATCCCACCATAGAACACGTAGATGTTAATTACGTTGAAAACTATATGAACCACCACGGAGGATATTTTGAAGCTTTAAAGCAGGTAATTTTAATTTTGTTCTACAAGCCCAATTTCATAATATATTTTTCCAAGGTAAAAATCGTCAAAGTGGATAATGGGAACTGTTTGGCGGAGCTAAAAATTAAAGAAGATCATTTAAATGCTGGCAAAACAATTCACGGTGGCTTTATGGCCTCCATTATTGACAATTTTAATTGCATTGCTTTGTTTTCACATAAAAGTTGTGCTGCCCTTCGGAATGTCACTGTAGATATGCACATTACGTAAGATGAAAAATTTTATTTTCTTGATTATTGATTTTTTAAACCTTCAGATACATTAAAACTGCAAAACTAGGCGACACCATTGTTTTCCATTCACAAGTAGTAAAAGCTGGAAGAACTTTGGGATTTGTGCAGTGTGAAGTAAGAAATAAAGCAACTGGTGAATTAATATCAACAGGAAATAGCAACTTGGTTATTGTACGTTCCAAATTATAATGACTGACACATGGGCATCCTAATGATGGGGCAATCGGGGATTTTATATAAAGAATATATTTTTGTTTTAATGCTTGAATTTTTCACTGTGGAAAAACTCCAGTGAAGCTAGATATTAACTTTTATAAATTTTATATTGCAGTTTATATATTTTATTTAATAGATAATTGTTTATTACAATTTTATTAAATTTATTGCATCCTCGAACATGATAATGCTGTTGTTAAATTGTTATCAATTTTCAAGTATGGTGATCACAAAGAGAATTTATCAGTGATAGAAAAATTTAAAACATGAAAAAAGTGAGTATAAATTGAGAAGGATATCCAAAGAAGCATGGGGGGATTTTTTGAATATTTAAAGAGACGGTTTTAATACAAAAACCTGATTATGATATCCACAATTTTTATTTATACTATTATACACTTTGCATAATATAAAAAAAAAGCCTCAAGCTAAGCCTCTAGCTAAGCTTCAAGCTAAGCCTCAAGCTATAAATATTTAGATATAACAAAAATAAATCAATCACCAAATTTTTTATCATTTGCTGTAAATCAATTATAAACACTTTAAAACGATTCAACACGCCTCCTTAGTCTAAAATGGATTTATGCCCATTTAAATTGCTCAAATCTTTTAAAAAATTTAGCTCAATTAATTGGAATATAGTGTTCGCTCTCTACTATCAATATGTTCATTTTTTGAAAATGCCGTGATTTTCAATGTTGAATTAGTAACCAATTCTTAGTATAATTATTGATTTATTGTTTTAACTGTTATATTCACAATCATTCATCGTTACCTCTCCATTAATATATCATTACTGTTAATTTTTTGAAATGTATCACTTTGCATAATATAAAAAGAAGCCTCAAGCTAAGCTTCAAGCTAAGCCTCACTCTAAGCCTCAAGCTAAGATTCAAGCTAAGCCTCCCCATCCTGGCCCTGGATGCTAACAGAATTTCCCCTATTCACCTATTTGATACGAAATTTTGCAAGATACAACAAGAACTGTAGAGACAGACATATCTCTGTACACTGACGGTTCCAAAACTGGTGATGGCTCAGGTGCGGGAATTTTCTCGCGGGAAATGCAGCTAAACACATCTATATCGCTGGGTAAGTAATAATAATAATAATAATCTTTATTAGGTTACTAAGTATAAAATTAATTTACATCAGTCCTAAATGGTGGAGATCAGCAGTTGCTGGTTTTCATCTCAACTCAATTTGGAAGAATTCGTCCACATCATATAGCGCACTTTCATTTAGTGTTTTCTTCATTTCACTTTTAAATTTCCTAGTCGGAAGATTTTTGATTCGTTCTGGCAATTTGTTATACAGTTTTAGGGTCGGATTACCTAACATTGGTCACCCCAAAAAAATTGAAAATTTCCTATTGCAAAGAGGAAGGTTTATATAGTATAATGACATAATTTTAACAAGCGAAGATATAATAAAAATTTCGAGAAAAATCAATTTGAAAGTACGTAAATTTAGCGCATTTTTCTTCGATTTTTGGGGTGTGCATTCGATAAGGAGGGTAATCCATCGTCAAAACCTACCCTTACGGGGCGCCCCTCCGCTCCGCGTTGCACCCCTCCAGGGCGGTTTTGACTCTGGTTACTAGGCTAAACATACGAGAAGGCGCCACATATCATGAAAACCGGGATAAATAAAAACCGGGAGCTTAGAGACCCTTGAAATAGCATTAAAAAGTATAGTTGCGGTATGGGGCAGTAAACTATTACGTTTCACCCCCAAAAAATCGCGTAAAAACAAAAAATAATCGATGTTACATGTACGAGAGTCGAGCTGCATCTGCCGGTGCGAAATATTCTAAGTGTTAGGGTCATTCATAGCGCACGGACTGTCAACAGAATGAGCGACGCGCGGGAATCTCACTAATTTTACATGTAAATTTGCAAACTTAAAATTAGATTTACTCAAAATTTTGATTATATCTTCGCTTGTTAAAATTATGTCAGTATACTGTATAAACCTTCCTCTTTGCAATAGGAAATTTTCAATTTATTTGGAGTGACCAATGTTAGGTAATCCCCACCCAGTTTTATTTGCATATTCATTCCATTAGAACATTTGAGCCTATTTCTCTCAGTTCTCACTTCATTTCTGCTTCTGGTCTGATGCTCGTGTGTTGCGATGTTGTCTGAGATTTTCCGATCTGTCTTCACTCTCACTACACTAGCGTAAACATAGGCAGATGAGATCGTTTGAATACACAGATTACGGAAAATTGGCTTACAGTGAGTCCTTGAGGGTACTCCTTCTAGTGCACGTATAGCCCTCTTCTGTACACAGTAGGAACACTTTCTTTATCTGCGCTTCATTACCCCAGATCAAGAGTCCATACACCATTTTGGCATGAAACATTGAATAATAGACTGCCTTAGCTGCCGCTTTTCCAACCGTTTCCCCAATCCTTCTTATCGCAAAAATACTCCTACTTAGGGAACTCACCAGAACAGCCACATGTTCATGCCAGGTCAGCATAGTGTCCATTATTATGCCCAGGTATTTTACTGAAGACTTATCGTTTTGCTTAATCGCTCTACAGGTAGTGAACTTAGCCATTTGAGTTTTGTCCATGTTTAGTAAGAGTTTGTTAGTTTCAAACCAATCAGTAACTTCCCTTTGCCGATCATTTGCTTGGTCATTTTCTTCCATGACTAGGGCAGTGTCATCTACATACAAGGTGGTGTTGTATTTTACATTATGTGGCAGATCATTAATGTACAGAACGAAGAAGAATGGGCCCAAGATGCTTCCCTGCGGTACACCACAGGTAGCCTCCCACTCCTGCCCGAGTTGCCCATTCCAAAATACCACTTGTTTTCTGTTCTGGAAGTATGATTCAATGATTTCAAATGTTTTCCCCCTAAATCCGTAGTGTTGAATTTTGCTCAAGAATATATTGAGATTCATCACATCAAATGCCTTTGCCAGATCATAGAAGATGCCTTGGCACTTTAGTCCACTCTCTAGCATTTTGTAGATGTTTGATGTGAGCCGTAGTACTGCATCGATGGTGTTTTTTCCTTTTTGATATCCAAATTGCTCCTTCGTAAAAGATGCATTTTTACGTAAAAAACTCTCAAGTTGGATATAGGGAATCTTTTCAAAGACTTTGGAAAAAATTGGCAATACAGATATGGGCCGATAGTTGTTTGTCTCATTTTCATCACCTTTCTTATGTATCGGAATTACTTTTGATACTTTCAGGGTGTCCGGAAAGATGCCTTTGCTCATGCATTCATTAACAATGTGACAAAGTACCATCGATATTTCATCTGATATTAATTTTATGATTTTTGTATTTATGTTGTAGATATCGTAAGTAGCTGTATTTTTAAGCTTTTTGATTATGTTGTTTATTTCAATTTCTGTTGTGGGTTGTAAAAACATTGAATTTACAGTGCTAGATATAGCCGATTTTAGGTATTCTGTGTGTTGTCCTGTTATTTGTGGATTTTGTGTGTTCGAGTTTTGAGCTACGTTAGCGAAGTGTTTCCTCATATTGTTGTAGTTTGCTTTGACCTCTACATGACCACTTTTATATTGTTCGTGCAAAGTTTTGACTTGTTTATTTAGCTTCAAGAGTTCAGCTGTGAGTTTGATTTTTTTGTTCTTAGTTTTATAAGTTCTTATCGGAAAGGCAGATTCAGCCTGTTCCTGTACGATTTCGTTAAACCGTTGGAATTTCATGTTTGCATCACTCTCGTTGTAAATTGGTGCCCAGTCCAGTATGCCTCAGTGTTCCAGGCGGAACTTATAGGCATACTACACGGCGCAAAAACAGTCAAGGATAGAGGCATCCGAGGCAAAAGAATTCAGATATTTACAGACAGTAGAGCGGCTCTTGTGGCACTAAACCGTCACAAGATTACCTCTGGGCTGATACTTAATTGTTATCGGACACTGAATGAAATATCAACCCACAACAACCTTACACTCAGCTGGGTGAAAGGTCATCAAGGCAATGAAGGGAATGTGAGGGCGGATGTGCTGGCGAGAACGGGCTCAGGTAACACACCGTGCGGTCCTGAGCCATTTGTCACGCCGGCCGTCAGCACAATCAACACCCTCATAATAAGAGAACAAACTCAGAAACTACATGGTAGAAGATGGGAGAATCTAGAGGCATGCCGTCAAGCGAGAGCAGCTATATGCGGGCCCTCCTGCAGGAATGTCAAATACTACACACAGTTGTCTCGGGATAGTCTGCGTATTATTGCGGGGATTTTGACGGGACACTGCAAGTTAAATAAAATAAACACCTACATACGATGGGTCTTGTAGAGAATCCCATCTGTTGTGGTTGTGAAGAAGCAGACGAAACGGCGGAGCATCTGCTTTGCAGATGCCCAGCCCTTGCGTCCATCAGAGGATCCATGTTGGGGGAGCTCTGGCCTAGCATGGCCAATATTAGGGATATGCCGCCCTCTAAGATTTTCGAGTACATTCTAAGGTTGGGATGGCTTGGGGAGTGGGGGGACGGCTTCCCTAAATGAAGGCAGCATAATGGGCCAAATTGTGGCCTGAGTGCGTACGACCTCGTAAGAGGCTGTCCTTTACTTACAATCCAGAATCCAGCTAAGCCTCAAGCTAGGCTTCAAGCTAAGCCTGAAGCTTAAGGGCTTTCTGGCTACAATAAAAAATGTGGACTTATCTTTTGTGGTTGTGAAGAAGCAGACGAAACGGCGGAGCATCTGCTTTGCAGATGCCCTGCCCTTGCGTCCATCAGACGATCCATGTTGGGGGAGCTCTGGCCTAGCATGGCCAATATTAGGGATATGCCGCCCTCTAAGATTCTCGAGTACATTCTAAGGTTGGGATGGCTTGGGGAGTAGGGGGACGGCTTCCCTAAATGAAGGCAGCATAATGGGCCAAATTGTGGCCTGAGTGCGTACGACCTCGTAAGAGGCTGTCCTTTACTTACAATCCAGAATCCAGCTAAGCCTCAAGCTAGGCTTCAAGCTAAGCCTGAAGCTTAAGGGCTTTCTGGCTACAATAAAAAATGTGGACTTATCTTTTGTGGTTGTGAAGAAGCAGACGAAACGGCGGAGCATCTGCTTTGCAGATGCCCTGCCCTTGCGTCCATCAGACGATCCATGTTGGGGGAGCTCTGGCCTAGCATGGCCAATATTAGGGATATGCCGCCCTCTAAGATTCTCGAGTACATTCTAAGGTTGGGATGGCTTGGGGAGTAGGGGGACGGCTTCCCTAAATGAAGGCAGCATAATGGGCCAAATTGTGGCCTGAGTGCGTACGACCTCGTAAGAGGCTGTCCTTCACTTACAATCCAGAATCCAGCTAAGCCTCAAGCTAGACTTCAAGCTAAGCCTGAAGCTTAAGGGCTTTCTGGCTACAATAAAAAATGTGGACTTATCTTATCGATCAATCTTTCGAAAATCAAGGTAGAGAGGGGAAAATCATTTTTTCCGCCTTTAAAATGATGTTTTGCAAGCAATTAAGGTTTAAATCTAAAATTCAAGCAGTATTGGATTTGTATGTTCCCTGCGCTATCTAAACCGACGCGACGTGTTATTAGTTTCTCTCAAATTTATCCAAAAACAAGTTATTACGGGTGACTATTCTTGAAATGAATACCCGATTAAATTATTTTAATAAATTTTGCGTTTCGATTTCTTTTAACTAATATTTTTGTTCACATTAAACAACTTGTACAAATTTGTAGGTGCATGTTCATTCATTCATTATTCTTTTTGCACTTAATTTCTTCCAACTGTTGCTTTACCTTGTATAAGTTGGCGTAATAAAATTTAGGCAAAACGAGAATGCCGCAAATCAAAACAGATTTAAAATGTATTTAATGTCGTACAAGGTCAATACCTCCTGAAAGAGTACGAATTCCAACTAAACGCAAATAAAGCTGATTTGAATGACGTGAGCTTTTTATAAAAAGGTAAAATGGCACTTAAGATATTTACTTTGCAAGCAGTCCGTGATATGTTAAAAAAGTCCGCCGGTTTTTTTACTGTGATGAACAAGGTAAATTTTGAAAAATTTGTTTTATTGGTGCTATAAAAGTTATTTTTAGGCAAACATTGTGAAAGCCGAAAATGGCAACTTGATAGCAGAACTTACTGTAGGAAAAGAACACGTTAATCAGTTTGGAAGCTTGCACGGAGGTTTATCAGCTACATTAATCGATACCTTGACTTGCTGTGCAATTTTAACACATGAGAAAGGTGGAGGTGCTTATGGAACTTCTGTTGAAATGCACATTAGGTATTTCTATTAATCCTGGTTTTATTGGTTATCTGAAGTTCAATTTGTAGGTATTATAAAAGTGCCATGCTTGGTGATGAATTAATTATCAATGCCGAGACCGACCGAGTGGGTAAACAATTGGCCTATATGAAATGTGATATAAAAAATAAGAAAACTGGTGATATAATTTCTAAGGGTACTCTAACGTTGTTCATGTTAAGACCAACACCTAAGGAATAATTTTTTTTCAAAATTAAAAATGTAGGGCTAATGTGAATTTAATAAAATTGAACGAGGTTTTAGATATTGCTTCCTTTACCTGATTTTAAAAATAAAGTATTGATCTTTAAATTATATTTTTTGTAGTTGATGAAAAATATTGAAAATTGGGTCTTTCACAAGCATGAATTTCAAAAAAATTTCCAACTATTTCGATTATCCTCTAAAAGTAATAGATAACATTGATTTTACACACCAAATCATGAAGTAAAACATTAGAATTCTAAGCAATGGAAATCCAAAGATGGGGGGAGTTACCTATTATCCACCACCCCAAATCAATTGAAATTTTTCTATAGCAAAGAGGAAGGTTAATATGTATACTGTAAAAATTTTATGTGTGAAAGTATAGTCAAAATTTTGAGAAAAACCAATTTGAAGTTAGCTAAAATTTACATGTAAATTGCATGAATAGGCCACGCCCATAATATAATTTTCCGATTTTTGAGGTGTGCATTCGATTTGGAGGTAATTCCATTGTCAAAACCTACGCTTCCGGAGCGCCGCTCCGCTCCGCTCTGCACTCCTCCAGGGCGGTTTTGACAATGGTTTACTAGACTAAACATACGAGAAGCACCTTCCATCAAGAAAACCGGGATAAAAGAAACCTTGAAATAGCATTAAAAAGTTTAGTCGCGGTATGCGGCAGTTCTATTGTACGTTCAACCCCCTAAAAGTCGCGTAAAACCCGGGATTCTAGTCATGTTCCCTGTAGGACGTGCGAGCAGCATCTGACGAAATTTTCTAAGTGTTAGGGTGTATCATTCCGCACGTACCGTCAACAGAACGGCGACGCGCGGAATCTCGTATGAGATTCCCGCGCGTCGGTCGGCTTTTACATGTTAAATTTGCTCAAAATTTTGATAATACTTTCACACATAATATTTTAACAGTAGATATACTATATAAAAACCTTCCTCTTTGCAATAGGAAATTTTCAATTTATTTGGGGTGGCGTACTCTACCCCAAAAGATTAATATATTAATAATAGCCCCTCTAACCTTTAAAAGTAACCCCCCCCCACCTTCCGATGTAACAAAAAAATAAGTAAGCCCTCCATTCAAACATCGAGGGTGAGAAAAATACCCCAGAGTA
Source organism: Podabrus alpinus (assembly GCA_932274525.1). Taxonomy (NCBI): domain Eukaryota; kingdom Metazoa; phylum Arthropoda; class Insecta; order Coleoptera; family Cantharidae; genus Podabrus; species Podabrus alpinus. The sequence continues at coordinate 95,438,588 of OW026453.1, read as the reverse complement.
TAATAGGAAATGAAATCATATTGACAAATTTTTTTATCTATTCTTTATACAAGCTTATACCTAAGGGTGAGTGTTTCCCACCCTTATAGGGAACTAGTGACAAGCAACACGGCACCTAGCGGAATTTTGGCGAACTTAGTTAAATGTTAAATGTTAAATGTAGTGGTGATTTTAAAAGTTTTCGACGATTAACAAAATTTTCTAATAATATACTTCGATATGAGCGCTAATCAATATTGTTCAGTGCCTCAAAGTTCATCTTGGCAAAGAAAAATCCGGAGCTAAGTTTTCATTTATTCCCCAAGGCTGAAGACCCTCGTGGTAAATAAATTGGGAGTAAATTTATTGCAGAAGATTGGATGCACAATGCTACAATATTTATTTTGTTCTGCTTATCGCTTCTATTAATGTTTTACTACATAGAACAACGTGCCCTTCGTTTAAAACTGTTTCGCCTTCATAAACACATCTAGATGTTTCATAGCCCTCTAAATATTTGAGATAGTCAAGAAGAGTTAATCTTAATTCGTAAGATTCTGACATATCTGCAAATTTTAAAAATTAAACATAAAACCCCACGTCGAAAATAAGCGATCTAAAACTCACCTAACCGTATATATTATTTAACTGCAGGAAGATGAACTACTAAACAACACTAACCGTAATTTGTCTTAAACAAAATAACAAGTTCACTTGGAAAAAGGAATGAAAAACTCGTAAAATACAACGAACACAAGCGCGGCTGTCACACGAAAGTGTTTTAACGTAGTTCACATTTTTACCCAAGCGGCGCTGCGATCTTAATCTCATATCCCTATACTCCCTGTATAGTTTTTTAATTTGTCATTTATCCAATTAATTTTAGTGTAATTTTTGGCGAGATTTTTTGCCAAAATTGGCGTCAAAAAGCTCATTTTCGCCAACATTAACGGCGAATTTTCAATCAGTTCTGTCGGTGAACCCCCAAATGCTGGAAATTTCGAATATGACAAAATTAAATAGATATTACACGGTATAATAAATTATTGGTTTATGATAATAAAACAAATACATCTTAGCAAGGGGAACCTAAAGTTACCCAAATAAATTTGTTATCCGGAGGCGGTATTCATTTGTTTCTAAAGCGTTTTGTTTAAAATAAAACTTCGAATTTTTTAACATTAGTTTACTTATATTGATGCATAACAGCATAACTCGTAAGTCATTGATTTTAGACAATAAAGGGTTAGAATCCATTTTGTAGATAATTTCACGCTCGTTAAGAGTACTAAATCATTTACATAAAAATATGAATATTTTCGGTGCTACGATCATTTGAAAATAGAAATTAAAAAATTGTTGTTCTAAGGATTTGAATTAAGACAAAAATTAAACAAATAACAAAAGTTTCTTCTCTATCACCACCTAAGGATGTGTACATCGATTGCGGGATCACCCTATATACTTAACTACCTACTATTGAAATTAATATTAATATAAACTTTTAAGTTCTGTAATACAAGCCCAACGGAAAACAAGATGTAGGAACACCTCTAACGAGATGGCGACTCGAGTCGGAGCAGGTTAAGAACAGTACAAGTCCAAAAAATGACATTTTCATCTGTCATAGCAGTTTTGTTTTAAATACGAAGCTGCATCGAATGAGTAAAAGAACTGTTGCGATAGCAACAACGTTTTAGAATTATAGGATTAGATTAAGTCATAAACTTAAAAGCACCATTGTCAATTTGTGTCTCCACGTCTGTAATAAACTTAGCCGACAAACAAACATGAGGTATTTTTGTACAAATGTAAGCTCCCTTCTTTGAAGAGGTAGATAGTTGTACGTGACTTGACAATGGTGATTTCAAGACAATTTTGTTCCCATGAAATGGGAAACTTTCCTAAACATTGTACCGTTATAAATAATTTAAAATCTGTAAATTTGTATTAGTTGTAAGTTGTAGATAAAAGGGCCGTCTTGTCGAACGAGCCTCAGTATTCATCCAGCTTCTGGCAAGTGACATCTAAGGAAACACTACGCTTTTCTGGTTACTTGACAAAAAGAACAAAAGGGTTTACTCATTAGTGTAATTGAGTTGTGCAGTTGTACTAATTATTAATTTAGTGTCAATAAAGACTTTTATAATAATCACGTTATTTGAATTCGTCTTTGACATCAAATCACGACTGGTCCTTCGTTTATAATACAATCAAGAAGTATTTCGGCAGCCGTACACTTTTACAGTGAAAAAATCAAAAGGCCCGATCATTTGGTCCATTCGACCCGGATTAATCAGTATCAGTCCATCGAAGTGGATAACTACAGCATTCAATATTTGGAAAAAATTGGCTCTACAACTCAAGATAGTGTGCCCAACTTCAAATATTAAAAAGAATCATCAACAATCATCGAAAAAAGTTTAGAAGTTGATAAGTAAGTGATCAATACCGCATCATTTCTTATCAAATCCAGCTCATCAAGGAAAATTCGCGCAAAGAAGTGAAATTGCATCACAGTGTAAGTGAAAATAAACTACAAATTAATTATTGGAAGAGTCCAGGGTACAAGGAAGTCAGCATCATCTATTCACCGTGGATCAGCGATCGTCAGTGAAATTGATTTAGTGGTTTTGTTTAAAATTGTGATAAGTGAATCAAAGACAAGTGCATCAACATTGTAACATAAAGGTCAGAAAACTTAAGGTTAATTAATTTTAGGTTAATTTTGTAATTAGTATTTTTTAATTTCTATACCTGAAAGTTCATTAGCGTATCACTATGGATAATTTAATTAAATCTAGATCAATTGCGAAAGGAAAAATCACTAGAATCGAATCTGCAATTGTCAAGTATGAAACATCTAATGATTTTAACATTCACGAACTTTCATGTAGGGAAAATTATTTAATGTCAGCATTTGATGATTATTCAACCGCTCAAAATGCGCTAGAAGCTGCTGATACGGATGAGGAAGTAATATATGCTCCTGATCGCCCAGTAATTGAGGAGAAATTCTTCTCCTTATTGGGACGATTAAAGAGCTTGATTCAATCTAAGAGCACTTCGGCTACTATCAGATCAGCTTCGCAAAATAGCGATATAGGTGTATTAACCGAGCCCCCCGTTGTTAACAATAATTTTAGTTCTAGCATTAAATTACCGCATGTTAATATTAAGACTTTTACGGGAGATCAAACGGAGTGGACATCATTTAAAGATTTGTTTGACGCGGTTATTCATACTAATTCGAATTTATCTAATATTCAAAAATTCCTTCACTTGAAATCGGTTTTAAGAGGCGAGCCGTTAGAAATCATAGATAGGTTGCCATTATCAAATGACAATTATGTAGGTGCCATTGATTTGTTAAACAAAAGATACGACAACAAAATTTTCATGATCAACGCGGTTGTTAAAACATTGCTAGAAATTCCGATGATTGCTAAAGGCAATGGGCCGCAATTACGTAAATTTATAACGAAAGCAAACCAATGCTTGACCACCCTTGAATCAAGTACCTTAACTCCAGAACAAAAACTGGATCTTATTTTGTTGTATCTTTTGTCAAACAAATTAGATGTAAATACTCTAGAAGCTTACCATCTAAATACGAATAAAACTACTATCCCAACTCTAAAAGACTTCCTAAATTTTGTAGAAGAAAGGTGCAAATCCTTTGAAAATATAGTACAAAAGCCAACAGTTGCAACGAACCATAAAAGTGCTGTTAAGCAGGTAAACTATTTCATACGGTCAGAAACTAACTTTCATTGTGAAATTTGCGCAGAAAATCACGTAGTCCGACAATGTCCCAAATTTGCCGAACTACCGATTCCTGAAAAATTAAAATTCGTGCAGAATCGAAAGCTATGCCATAATTGCCTCAGCTCACGGCACATGTCGCGTCAATGCGCTTCAAAGTATCGATGTAAAACATGCAAAGGTAAACACCACTCGTCAATTCATACTGACGCAGTTCAAAATGCGGGTTTTCAAGAACATTCTAAAAAGGTTGGATATAATCAAAATCCGCATCCTTTCCGCGATACAGATAACAATGTTGTCGTTAATCCTACTATAGTTGCAAATACGGCAACTACGGAACAAAATGTTTTTATATCGCGTGGTCCCAAAACGCAAATTTTACTAGCCACCGCGCAAGTTGAAATATTATCTGGCAAAGGCGAACGCATTGTAGCACGAGCTCTATTGGACTCGGGGTCACAAATGAGCATCATTACGAGCCATCTTGTTAAAAAACTTGGGTTACAACCATACAAAACAATGCAGACAATCACCGGGGTGACAGGACATGCAACTTGCTCAACCAATTTGATAGATTTGACAATAAAGTCAAGAATAAATGAGTCTCAGTTCAAAACGTCATATGTCGTCTTAGATAAAATTACAGATCCCTTACCGAGCGCATTTGTCAATAGGCAATTGTTAAACATTAATCCGGTGTATATATTGGCTGACCCAGAGTTCTATAAGCCAGGTACAATCGATTTATTGCTGGGCGTAGATTTATACTACGAAATTCTATCCCCAGGATTAGTAAAATTAGGCAAATCGTTACCGACTTTACAAAACAGTAATTTAGGTTGGCTCGTGGGAGGTCACGCCCCTACTGAAACTGGAGAAAATGTTGCAGTTTCGTTAATAGTCAACGTTAATGACATGATCCCAAAATTTTGGCAACTCGAAGAGTTGTCAACCAAACAAATAATGTCTCCAGAGGACAAATTGTCAGAAAGCATTTTTAAAAAATCAATAAAAAGGCTAGACAATGGACGGTTTGAAGTAGAGGTACCATTCAAACCTGGTCAAGAGTCAATGTTAGGCGATTCGTATGCTCAGGCGAAAAGAAGATTCCTTTGGCTAGAAAAACGTCTTAATAAGAACAAAGAGCTTTTCAACGCATATAAAAAATTTATTGAGGAATATATAGCTTTAGGGCATGGTAAATACGTTAACAGTAATCAAATTTTAGACAGGTACATAATGGGTCATCGAGAGGTCATTAAAAATGAAAGTACCAGCACTAAAATACGTGTTGTTTTCGATGCTAGTATGAAAACTAGCAATGGGCTTTCATTAAATGATATAACGCTGAAGGGTTTTACAGTACAGCCTGATCTTTTTGAAATTCTTTGTAGATTTAGAACTTACAAATACGTCTTCAGCGTAGATATAGAGAAAATGTACAGACAGATATTAATTTCTGAAAAACATCGTCATTTACAAAACATTTTATGGCGGGATGATACTAATAAACCACTAAGGTGTATTGAACTGCAAACCATAACGTATGGTACGAAAAGTGCTCCATTTTTGGCAACAAGATGTCTCAATCACTTGGCAGAAGTGGAGAGCTTTAATTATCCGCTAGCCTCTAAAGCTATAATGAATAATTGCTACGTTGACGACATATTATCTGGAGCAAATACAATCGAACAAACGTTAACACTACGTAATGAGTTGATAAAAATGCTAAATTCAGCAGGGCTCAATCTACATAAATGGTGTTCTAATAACTCTGAAATAATAAATGATATTCCTGTTAACAAACGCGAACCTTACGACGTGAATTTAGATTCTGACGATGCCACAAACAAGGTTTTAGGTGTGGCTTGGAATCCAAAGTTCGATGTTTTTAAAATAAAGGTTCCCCAGTACGACAATGAAATGCCGCCAACAAAGAGGAATATTCTATCCTTCATTGCACAAATGTTTGATCCGCTTGGTTTAATTAGTCCAGTAGTAATAATTGCAAAAATCATTATGCAACAAATTTGGCTGAGCAAGGTGGACTGGGACGATATCGTGCCGGACAACTTAGTGGAGAGGTGGAAAACTTTCACAAGTCAGATAATAAAACTTAATGGAAACTCAATTCCAAGATGGGTTTTCTCATCTAATAATGAACACAAAATTGAACTTCATGGCTTTGCAGATGCATCTATGAGCGCGTACGGTGCATGCATCTACATAAAGGCAATTTACCATGAGGGCACTATATCAACTGCGCTATTGTGCTCGAAATCACGGGTAGCACCATTAAAGATAATTTCATTACCAAGACTTGAACTCTGCGCCGCGTTGTTGCTAAGTAGGCTTGTCCATAAGGTAATACCGATGCTGCAATTAAAAATCTCCAACGTAACGCTGTGGTCAGATTCACAGATAGTCCTGTGTTGGTTGAATTCAACACCATCACGATGGACAACATTTGTGGCAAATCGAGTATCTGAAATCCAAGAAACAACTGGAGGCTATAAGTGGCACCATGTCAGGTCGCAGGATAATGTGGCAGACCATATATCGCGCGGCATTTGTCCTTCAAAAATTAACGCCTTGAAATCCTGGTGGGCGGGTCCAGATTTATTATTAAATAGTACCCCAGTGCATGATAAAATAGTATCTGAAGCGTTGGAACGAATTCCAGAGCAAAAGACTACATTAGCTATAACTGGTGTCACGGAATCGTTCGAAAATCAATTCACGAGGTTTTCAACTTTGAACAGACTGCAGCGGGTAATTGCATATTACTTTCGATTTGTACACAATACTAGGTGTAAAGAAGAAAGGTGGATAGGGCCGCTTAGTGTTAAAGAGTTGAGGTCCTCTTTAAATAATGTGATTAGAGGCGTACAAAATTCCTATTTTCACCGTGATATTTCTGAGCTAACCGCTGGTAATGAATGCAAGAATAGCGTTTTGATCCCACTTCACCCTTTTTTAGATGATAATCAAATACTTCGAGTAGGAGGACGGTTATCTCGCGCAAAGTTACAATTTGATCAAAAATTCCCAATAATATTACCTTCTAAATGTCATATTACAAAATTAATTTTGCATAATGAACATCAGCGATTACTCCATGCTGGAGCACAGTTGACATTATCACATACTAGGTTACGGTATTGGCCTATAAATGGTTTGCGCGAGATCAAGTTTATCATAAAAAATTGCATACGTGTCACAGATTTAAAGCTCAAGCCGCACAGCAATTAATGAGCAGCTTACCCCCAGAAAGGGTTAACATGACACATCCATTCTATAATGTGGGTGTTGACTTTGGCGGTCCAGTAATGGTTCGCGAATCTAGACTACGCCGTTCTGTTGTATCTAAAACATACATTGCTCTATTTGTGTGCATGGTTACTAAAGCCATACATTTAGAGTTAGTCTCTAAATTGAGCACTGATGCCTTTATACTAACTTTGAATCGATTCATAGCGCGACGGGGTTGCCCCGGAATTATATTCAGTGATAACGGTACTAACTTTAAAGGTGCACATAATAAATTAAGGGAAGTTCACAATTTTTTAAGCAGCAAAGAAACTCTCGCTAGGATAAAAACCTCATTGTCTTTAAAAGAAATCACATGGAAATTCATTCCGCCTCACAGTCCTCACTGGGGTGGTCTATGGGAAGCGGGAATAAAGTCAACCAAACATCATCTTAGACGAGCGTTAGGAACACAAGTGTTGAGTTTCGAGGAGGTAACAACACTTCTAGCTCAAATAGAATCTATTCTAAACTCGCGACCATTATGCCCACTGTCAAATGATCCATCAGATCTGTCATGCTTAACGCCTGGTCATTTCTTGATCGGTAGATCATTAACTGCGATTCCCGAAAGAGATTATTCAACAGTTCACACGAATAGGTTATCCTACTACCAAATGTGTTATCAAATTCGCAATCACTTTTGGAAACGGTGGTCCGTTGAATATTTAAATAATTTGCAAAATCGTCCGAAATGGCTTAGATCATTTAAAAACTTAGAACCAAATATGTTGGTACTAATAAAGGAAGACAACGTACCTCCCCTTAAGTGGTCTCTCGCACGCATATTAGAAGTACTACCCGGTCACGACGGGAAAGTTAGGGCGGCAAGGGTAAAAACTGCTGAAGGTGAGGCAACGCGAGCAATCGTTAAGTTATGTCCACTCCCGATCGAACCCGTTTAATCCACATTTGCATCTCGCGGGGGGAGAATGTTGCGATAGCAACAACGTTTTAGAATTATAGGATTAGATTAAGTCATAAACTTAAAAGCACCATTGTCAATTTGTGTCTCCACGTCTGTAATAAACTTAGCCGACAAACAAACATGAGGTATTTTTGTACAAATGTAAGCTCCCTTCTTTGAAGAGGTAGATAGTTGTACGTGACTTGACAATGGTGATTTCAAGACAATTTTGTTCCCATGAAATGGGAAACTTTCCTAAACATTGTACCGTTATAAATAATTTAAAATCTGTAAATTTGTATTAGTTGTAAGTTGTAGATAAAAGGGCCGTCTTGTCGAACGAGCCTCAGTATTCATCCAGCTTCTGGCAAGTGACATCTAAGGAAACACTACGCTTTTCTGGTTACTTGACAAAAAGAACAAAAGGGTTTACTCATTAGTGTAATTGAGTTGTGCAGTTGTACTAATTATTAATTTAGTGTCAATAAAGACTTTTATAATAATCACGTTATTTGAATTCGTCTTTGACATCAAATCACGACTGGTCCTTCGTTTATAATACAATCAAGAAGTATTTCGGCAGCCGTACACTTTTACAGTGAAAAAATCAAAAGGCCCGATCAAGAACAATATTAAAATCATCTTGTAAAAGCACTTTCCAGTGGGTAAACTTTTACATTGAGAGTATATAAGAACAGTACATGTCCAGGATTTGTACTGTTCTTATTCTCAATAGATAAAATGATAAAAGAGTGCCATGCGCATATTTTATCAGTCATGCATTTTGCAGTGCGAATTTTGGGAGTGCGAAAAGATTAATCAGAAAATGTGATCGTGTATACGTCCCGGAAGAATATGAGGCAATGATTAAAAATTCAAAAAAAAAAACCATTTACGATAAGTATCATTTCTTACAGAGATATACTTGATTTTAAGAAATGGTGGCCGTCAGTCTACAAAAAAACTTGTAAAATAGTCGCAAATGGAGTAAATGAAAATTTTACAATTTCCAAATACATGCAGTTTGTGTACGACGCATCAAATCCTGGCTACGTTTTATGCTTTGACTTTATAGACGGAGTTTCTTCATACAAGTTCAAGTTATTAAAACCAAATCAAAGTCCAGAGATTCCTACCAATAAAGCCTATTCCAATCCAGTTCTAATTAATTATAAGAAAATGATCGACATAAAACAGGTAATGAGGGAGAGAGGACAACTGGAGTTTTATTATCATATAACATTCTGGCCAACCACTAATATCGACGATGGTGATGATTCTGATAAACTATGATTATTTTTCTGTTTGTTTAATAAAATATATATCTATGTATTTATATAACGGATCATTTCTACAGCTGTATAAAATATGCTTTACCATATAATATTCTTTTATTTTTTGCAATTTTTACCTAATTGAGATTAAGAACAGTAAAAGCCCTAATTTGTTTTTGTGAATATATCAAATATGTCTTAACTGACAAATTTTATTTATTTATTTATATATCTACGGCTAAACCTTTTAACAATAATAAACTTTTTCCTTTTTACAATAGGAATTTTTTGCATTATGCTTCTTTCCGTGAAAGAAACAGCGACATTCCCCAACCTGGAGAGCCACAGAGATTTAATTTATCAAATGATGAATTAAATTTTATTAGTTTAACGGATGTCTAATATGATACACTAAAACTTATCTGAGCATACCAAAGAAGCTGTATGCTGTAAGAAGCATAACATTCAAAATAAACAGTTTTTTTTATTTCCTCAACATTTAAACTTCTGGACATGTACTGTTCTTAATCTCACCGATTCAATTAAACGATAAAGATTAAAAAGCTTTCCAACACAAAAAAGTCCGATTAAAACGTATGTACGAGTACAATTTTATTCAAAACCAAAGAAGATAAAGTGGGGTAAATGTAATATTTCAGTTTTTGAATAGATCATGATCAAATGACCAAAATTGACATTTGTAATGCTATAAATGATATAAATATGAATTTATATAATCTCAGGTTTCTAATTGTAAAATAATTGTAAATACATAATATATTAAATTCTTAATGGTTTCACTCCTCGAAATTGCAGTGATTCCCATTGGCATCATGTGAAAAAGTGCTTGAAAAACTTATTTCACTCAATATAATGTTGTATTAAATAAACTTTTGTGAATTTGAATGAATATAATCTTTTTTTTTCATTTTTCAGCAAAATTTGGGACTGAAAGTGTTAAAACTAAGAAAAGAGGATTGTTCTTCTTTTAGAAGCCATTGAGGTTTTTGAGGTACGCCTGGTAGAAGAAAAAAAACTTATTTTTGTTATGAAATGGTATAAATTACGTTAAATTAAATCCTCTCCTACATTCATATGTTTTCAGCATTTTTATTCATAGGATTCCCAGCAAAAAACAAATATTTCCAAGACACTAAATTTTTCAATTTTCCGCAAATATTTTATAAAAGTTAGGATTCTTTGGGAAGTCCTATCTGCAAAATCATTCGGGTTACAACATTTGAATTCTTCTAGACAGTTCTAGAGACCGGGGGGTCTGGGGGGTATAGAATACCCCCCCAGGCACGCATAAGTTATAAAAGAAAATTTTATTATCTTCCCATCAGTATCAGATGATGAAGAAAATTTTTTGAAAAAATGCAAAGTAAAAATTGCAATAGATTAAAGAAGAACGGCAAATTTTGAATGTTTCTGAAAAATAACATTTGCGACTGATGGGGGGGGGGTATTCCATACCCCTCAAGTGTTTCACACCATCACATCTATTTTTATCAGTAGATGACTTTTGAAGGTTTTTAATACATCTGGTGCGTCGTATATCATTCAAAATTGTTTTCAGAGGCTCGGTTAACGCGGAAAATCGAAGGATACAGTTCTAAAGTTCTACAGGTATTAAAAAATTTTGGCATATACAAAACAAAGTAACGAGAAAATTAATATTCAAGGGTTCTTATAGGTATTTTGTTGTACAAAACAAAATGAAAAAATATTCATAAAATATTGGTCAAAACTGAAAACTATAACTTCTCGTACCGCAATGGTCGTACCCTAACTGGCACGTCTAAACAAGGTGTACGTGATAAGAGGTTAAAGGTTCAGCAATTTTATTGAATTTATGTGCTATTTCTACCATTTCACAAATCTAAAACATGAGTGCGAAAATGGCCACAGAACTGATATCAAAACTGTTAAAAGAATCCCAAGGATTCAATCGCGTGTTGCAGAAGGTTAGCTTGGTAATTTGACGTTTACTAGAAATAGGTTCAAGTTTATTTTAGGTCAAAATCATTACCGCAGCTGATGGAAATTGTCTGGCGGAATTAAAAATAACTGAAGATGATTGTAACGCTTATGGGTCTTTACACGGCGGATTATCGGCCACCCTAATCGATACACTTACGACTTGTGCCTTAGTGACCCATAAGAACTGTGGACTAGAAGTTCCAAACGTGTCTGTTGATATGCACATAAGGTGAGACAAACCGAGCGTCGTTTTAATATCAGGAGTAAATATTTATTTGATAGTTACATGAAAGCGGCCGCACTGGATGAAGAAATTGTTATCAATTCAAAAACATTAAGGGTAGGAAAGACTTTAGCCAACTTGACCTGCGAGATTACAAATAAATGTACCGGGGATTTGTTGGTTACGGGAAGTCATACCAAGTTTTTAATGAGACCAAAGTGTTAAAATGTTAGAAATCTACTGTAGTGTACGAATAAATTAGTTTACTTATCGTTTTACTTTATTTTATGCGACCCTAACCTCACATTTGAACTGTCACAACGACGTTTCAAACTTAAAAATTTAATGTTACGATAAATTTAGATTTTTTTATATATTTTTACAATAACCTTCATGATTTTTTACGTTCGAAAAAGCAAGAAATCTCGTGGTCGATTGAGACTAAAAAATGCGAATTTTTGAAGGTTGCGTTTCAGGACAGTTCACAACGAACTCGCAGTATGGATGGTTCAAAATAAAAATTTTCATTTTTTTTAATTGCAATAATTTATTGAAAGATTTTATAATGTGACGTGAAACTATAATGTTTTACGAACAAGCAAGTTTAATCTTGTAAGGAAGTGAGCATGAAGCTGATGAAGTTGTATTACTTGTTGCAAAGTTAAGATTTAAATGTGTAGGAGGCATTAGAAATTGCAAAGCCTAGAGATAAATCACGAACGGACACGGTAGTGAAACCGACTACGCCGACACAATAGAACCATCAGGACCTGGGGCACATCTGATTCTGAACTGTGTTTAATTACCCCATAATAACATACCGGAACGCAACTCTTATATATATTGTAACAACATTTTTATCATAGTTATTTTGTTATACTGATAGATTTGTGTTAAAAAATTAATATAATTGATAGTAACTGCCTGGAAAGTACTTGAATTATGCTTTCTATGGAGGTGATTATTTCTATAGAAACTCAATCGACGTTAAAAGAATTTTTCATTTTTTTTTAAATTACAAATTAAAATTGTAAACAGTTGCATTCACTCTTGCGGACTTTTTTATAACTTCGAATTAATAAGTCAGGATTTAGTTAAATGTCAAGTCTGAAAATAATTGGAACGTAACTTCTTTTGTTTTCGAACAAACGCGCACGTGCGCGAAGTCGTATCAGAAAGGATGTAGATAAAATGTTCATTAATCGACTGATTAATTAACGTTTAGTAGATTCGCGACGTTGGCAAGTTTAGAATTATTTTTCTGTTACCAAGGTAACAGTTTGAGAGCATCTCGCTGTTTCTGTTTCAAAAATCGACGTACAAGTTCATCTTGTGACAAATAGATGGCATGTCCGTGAGCATTTTGTTTTAAATTTATAGGCCAATCAATTAGGATTTTAACATCGAAATTAATATTTAAACATACTTAGTTTTATAACAATGTAAATATTTTAACTTGTTAATAAATATTATTTAACTATGTTTAGACTCGTTCAAACTTGAACTATTCTATAAATAAATAAAACAAAATTACTACATTTAAAAAATTAAAATTGTTAAAAAATATGGAGCGACCTTTTACGCTAAATTGATCCGTTGACCCCTCCCCCCACGACATACATATACGAATTTTGGGGTAAGGTAAACTGGGCCAAATGAAAATTTCACTAAAATTTTGAAAATGGTAAACTGGCCCAATGGTAAATTTTCAGGTAAGCTAAATTTTAAGAAACCAATTTTTTTGTTGGCAATTAAAAAAATATTTTTTTAAATTTAGTTTTCTTCTATTTCAACTTAAAAATTTGTTATATAAAGGGTTTTCATTTGTATTATTGGTATAAAAGAAAAATTGCTATTTACAAAGAAAATACTGAGGACGCTGGAAAATGCGTGAGATTACATTTACATTTAGATGCGACCTCATAGAGCGAAGAAGTTGAATGGGTCGGTAGGTTAGAGTTAGTTTTTAATTTTTTTTTAAATGTCTAGATTCTAGAAAAAACTAGAAACAAATAAATCTGCGCGAAAATTTTAGCCTTAGGGTTAATTTCAGAATTAGGATTCTTGAGCTTTGAAACTACGTATCTCTACAACCCGGCCTCAAATTTTTAATGCCAATATTTTCAACACCGGACTTCCTTAACAAGAAAAGTAATCCCCCCCCCCCGTATGGAAAAACTACTTGAATATTTTGGAAAATTCCCCGAAGTTGTCTATTCATATTTTGCCTTCGGAGAGAATATTTAGTTTAATTACTACAACATGGACAAAAATAATTAATCAGTCATTAAATAATTTAAAAAGCGAGGTTATGGTGAAGGAAAACTATGGCCTAACTGCACAGTGTAAATAAAATTAATTTGTATTACATTCATACAGTGGCGGATACAGAAAAAACTCAAGGGGGGGGCGCTAAAGATATCTTGAGCTATACCTTTACTTTTATCGTAATAAAAAAATAATCAAGTCACATGCAAAGTTTAAGAAAGTTTTATTTAAACTGATTATACACATTATACGTGATTATACGTGATTATACACGTCAGAGTCGACTGACGAAAGAAACGAACGAATAGCGTGCGGGCTGGCGGCCCCGCAAGGGGGGGGCGCGCGCCCCCCGCGCCCCCCATATGTATCCGCCACTGCATTCATACAAACGTATCGATTTTAAATGTACAGTGATGACTACGAGAGAGCTCGAATTTGACTCGATCCACTTTTACTCGAATAACTCAAAAACGGTAAAATATATCAAAAATATAGTAAAGACCAAAAGTATTCAGAACGAAATGGAGAATATTTTCCAGTTTAAACATTTTCGATACCTTTCCTTGTTTTCGAGTTATTACAGAAAACCTGGGTAAAGTCGTACTCGAGCTCTCGGGGTTATATCTGTACAATGCAATTTATCCCACGATCTAAAGATCACAGTTACAAATGCAATTTATTTTAAATACTATGCATAAAAAAAAATGATCATCCTGATGCCACAATTAAAACATTGGTGCGTTAAAAGCAGTTTCTGAACGGCCAAGCGCAAGCTCATCAGTTCATAATCTTTTTTACTTTTTGGTGTATTTTAGATTATTTATGAGTTTTGTAACTTCAAACATGTTTTTGCATTGGTTTTTAAATACCCATATCTTTAAATTACTTTTATTCTTATTTGTTTTTAGAATTTATTATTTATTAACACGTAACTTCCTGCCTTTTTCATTTATGAATATTGTAATTAATAATTTTAAATACATTTTAATGTTTACTTATATGTAAAATTTATTGAATATGTGCCGTTAGAGATATATAATCATTAAAAAGAGCATTTTTAGTAATTGCTTTATTAATTTTACACAGCTATATAGGATTATGTTTATAATAATAGTACATGACGGCCTTGGTTGTGCGGCCTGAAGGCCGCACCGATTCTTATTTTTAATACACAAATAAAATTCCGTGGGCTTGATCACTGAGCAATTTTGGTGTACAAGTCTCAGCAATTTTGTGACAATTTTAGAATTTCTTGACAATTTTTTTTAACGGGTTTATATCCCTTAAGGGGTATCCCCTAAGGGCCTAAGGGATTAAGGGGTTTGTATCGGAACAGTCGGAGTAAAAACTATTATAGTCACTTTATTGCTTATGTCAGAGTAAACGCAAACAAAAACGTAATTACCAATTCTTGGTAATTCTGAACTAGTTGAATAATTATTGTTTAAATTTTTGATCAAATTTGATACTTATAAGCATTTTGAACTATATAATATGAAACCGTTATCTTTTTATGATCATAAGTCTAAATAAACTCCATCTTATTCCCTTCCTTTCTATTATGTAAAATAGCGTCAAAAATCCAAAATTCACAGGATATTAGGGGCCGTTCATAAATTAGGTCACGCAATTTTAAGCACCTATTTAACCCTCCCTCCTCATCACCACATTTCATCATAAAAACGTAGACCCCCCCCCCCTCTACAAATATTGCGTCACTTATTCTTATACCCCTCTCCATGATTCTACAAGTTTAAAATTATAAACATTTATACAATAATAAATTTGAAGCTTCCCGCTTATCACCACAAAGGTCTAAATGCCAGTGGCGGCTGGTACGTGGAGGGCAATGGGGCGCCGCTCTCCCTAGCTTAGTGTTAATCACCTCCTCAAGGTAGTAGATTCCCGACATTAAATTGATTTAACACCTCCTTCTACTAATCGGAAGAAACAAATGGGTTGTACCCTCTGTAACATGTAGAATCTACATAGGGTATTTCTCAAGGTGATAGATATCGTTATTATTAAATAACAATTCTAATGTAATTCTGAATCAAGTTTTCACTTAAATAAACAAATGCTGATTGGACAAGCCAGTATGTCATGCATGTCAAGTAACAAATGAAATAGTGAAACATGTACTTTGTCATTCTGATTGGTTAAATGATGCTTATATGTTTCGTATTGAACAGCGGCGGTTTACCCTAAAGGGCACAGGTGCACGTGCTCCTCTATCTAAAAATAATTTTAAATAATAATAATCTTTAGTAAATAAATATTATAAATTTCGTGCTTTCCCATTGAAAAAAGTCACGAGTAGCTACTGAAAATGATGTTGTAAAATATGGCGGTAAAATTGGCGGTTGCAGTGACCGGGGTGGTCTGGGGGGGGGGGAACACCCCCCAACGCATGATGATTAAAATGGATCCTTAGCATGTCGATATGTCGTGGGTGTTCCATAGCCCCGGTTTCTATTTTCACTTTCTATTGACTTGAGTATTTCAATTGATAACGAGAAGCAAACTAACACAAGATAAGGTCGCTAGACTTGATAATTTTCGAGGTTTTTGATCTTCTATGATCAGCATCTGGCATCTAGTACTATAAAGTTTATAGATTAAAGCTTCTTTGGAAGTAAATAAAGATACAGTAGATGTTTCTCCCTTTTATTTAAATTTTGCGCCCTCGAGTCGCCACTGCTAAATGCCCCCCTCCCGCAAAATTTCGTGACGGTATTTTACTTAGGCCCGCTTTTACAATAGTCGGTTAAGGCTCAGTTAGTTTACACTGGTGTTTAATTTGAGGTTTGACGTCTTCTCATTGGACATCATGTTAGATTTATCACCAGTGTAAAGTAACTGAGATTTAACCGACTATTGTAAAAGCGGGCCTAAGAAAGTAAAAACTATTTCTTCGACAAAAAGTTTTGCAAAATTTGCTTATTTATATCAAAATAATGTTAAAAATCAAATAAATAATGACTATTAAAAAATCAAAGCATGTTTAAGAATTACAATAACAGAAATTTAGTAAAGATAATTTATAAAAATTATTTTTTAATTTAGTAATTTTTAAAGTTTATCGGTTTTCGTAATTTATTAGCAATTTCCCACCATCCGAGTAAAAAGTTTCGACCGCTAACTTTAAGAGCGAATAAAATTAAAACTGTGGAGTCAAAAAATTTTAAATAAATATTTCACATACTAAAATTATGGTTCTAAATACTATTAAATTTTAATGAAAGAATGTAAATTTGAGCATCGCGAAGTTATTCGCCATAATTTGTAAATTCGTAAACCAAATATTAATTTTTTAATCTGACAATATTTTCGACATATCCTGTACAGCGCGATATTCAATTTTTTTTAAATGTCTATTTTTTTCAAGATATTGGTGCAAGTAGAATTCTACCGCAAAATTAAATAATATTTTGAAAGTACCCTGTAAGTATTACCATTTTTTTAATAAAAATATTTAAAAAATTTATTTTCAAACTTTTAGGTCAATCTGCATGTTACGCCACTGCTACACTGGTGCAACAAAATTTTGGAAACACCGTGTAGATATTAAAAATTAACTTTTTATAATGTTAAAAGTTTTATCGTTTCTAAAAAAAAGTAGGTCAATAATTGTTTGTGCATTGTGGAAATACATTATACCTACATCAAAAATATTATTAAAATCGTAAAATACACAAAGTGAGCGACGTCACAATAAATATGGCCGCTGATGAGGCGATTCCAAGTATTTCTGGGAACCACTGCCGAGTCACACCAACCATAACGCAAGCGCATTTCAAAGAATGATTTCAAAATTTTGTATGAAATTACTTTAATTTGCTATCATCCACTTTATTTAAACATTTAGTTTCATTTTGTTCTAGCTCAAGTGACGCTATAAGTTGAAGTGCCCAAGATGGCGATCATAAAAAATGCTTAATGTTTTTCGATACATCGATCGCGAAAAGGAACAAAGTTTTTTTTTAAATTTTAACGGAAAATGCATTAGCACAAAAACATTGACCATAAAAGTATAGAAGTTAATTCGAAATTACATTTTGAAGAAGGATGACTATGCAAAGTACTCACACAAGAAAGTTGCCCATTCAATGAATTATTCTGAGATCTGCTACGAAGATCCAACCATCAAACGACACTTTACACTATATTACACCAACACCCACTACAAGCACAACTAAAATGTTCACAATTTTCCATATAAAACTGGAAAAAAATCTGCACGACGCGTTCACCCCGCTTGGAAACAATAGGCACTAATTGTAAGTACAGCGCGACATGTCAAATGTGTGAATTTTTGGAAACACCAATTTAACATAACTAATCGTAACTTTCACAAAAACTTTTATTTCAGCAATTTGGAGAATATGAACATAGATTTTTGAAGTATTACAGGGGGTAAGAGAGGGAGTTGCTCCCTTCAGGAAATAGTGACTAAATGTATTTAAGCTGTTAATAAAATTAATACTAATCGATCGAGAACCGTGGAGCTTCTTTCCCATCGTTTGAAGTCCAACTTGGGGGTGAGGGCATAGAAACGACTCCCCACCCCATCGCGATTTCGTAATAAAATTGGTGTCAATCATTTGAGTTGTAATGAACTTCTATTCCCGCGGTTTTACCTTCAAGGGCTTTTAATAAAAATTCAATTGTTTACAACAATTTTGCCAGGGGCGGTAAAAATGTTCTCCACTCCTATCATGATTTTTTAATAAAATTAATATTAATCGATTGCGAATTGTTGAGATTTTATTCCTATCATCTAACCCAAATTGGGGTTCAACGGCTAGCACCAGAGGTCTCAGGGGATGCTCACTTTGCCAGGAAGTGGGCATCAACAAAACCTTGGGAAATGCCTAGCTCATCAAGATCACACGAGCTCTGCTAGCAAGTCCTTTTTATCACCTCCACGTGGTGAACCCTGGGTAACGCTAACGGTAAAGGGCGAAAAGCGAGTTTCCAGAGCTTAAACTGGGACCCTCTGGCTAAGGGAGACAACCCCAACAGATAAACATGAAGAAAGGCAACGGGAAACCATCTTCATTATTCCTTCCCAAGAGAATCCAAATGGCTTCGCTCAATGTGAAATGTTCCGGAGGTTTAAATAGTCCCCCAATCGGAACTCCGGGGGGGGGGGACTGCTTTGAGCGACACCAAGCGATGTAGAGTGTTGATTAGAAGTGGGATTACAGTTGGCACTTGGAATGTAAGAGGTCTTCTGCAAACGGGAAAGCTACATATCGTCGAAAAAGAACTACATGCCCATACATTGAGTCTGATGGGGCTGGCGGAAACACACTGGTGAGGGTCTGGGCATTTCACCACAAGAACGGGAAACTGCGTATACTTCTCAGGAAATCCCGACACTAGCCGTAATGGTGTGGCTTTTCTGGTACCGAAAATCAACAGAGGTGCAGTGATGGGGTATAATCCTATTAACGATAGAATGATGACAATCAAACTCAGGTCGAGCCTCTTCAATGTGAACATAGTACAAGTGTATGCACCGACAGCTGAGGCAGGAGATGACGAAATAGAGGAGTTCTATAATGAACTTACAAACACCATAAAGGAACAACCAAAAAACGAAATTACCATCATACAGGGAGATATGAACGCAAAAATCGGAAGCACACACAGCGACGACCACCTGAGAAATGTGGTGGGACGCTTTGGCTTGGGTGAGAGAAACGAACGAGGAGAACGAATGATACAGTTTTGTCAGACGCTTGGTCTCGGCATAGCCAACACGTACTTTCGTTACAAACGACGGCTATATACTTGGAAGTCGCCAGGAGATAGATATAGGAATCAAATAGATTATATTATGACTCACTCGAGATGGAAATCGTCGGTCTTGAACAGCAAGACATACCCAGGGGCCGACTGTGGATCTGATCACCAGCTGCTAACGGCCAATTTCAGACCAAAACTAAAAAATCTGAAGCGACCGAAAACATCTCACAAGCTCTCACATGAGGAAATGCAGGAATTTTAAATAAATATCAAACCAAAACTCCATAAAAGTCAAAAGAAAGACAAAAGGCAACACAATCCTGACCAAGAATGGGAAGCTCTGAAATGCGCCATTAAGGATACAGCTAAGGAAGTTCAAAAAAAGTCGGCGGGCTCGAGAAGAGCAAGAAATGATAAAATATGGATAACACAAAAAACGTTGGTCTTGATTGAAGAACGAAAAGAACTGCGTCGAACGGGACCGATGAGCGGAGAGCAGAAAGATAAATACGACCGGCTATGCAAGCAAATACAAAAAGAATGCAGGAGAGATAAAAATGACTACATCAGCAAGATATGCAAGGAAATAGAAGACCATCATAATATACACGCCACTCGGGATCTGTTTGACAAGGTGAGAACACTGACACGAAGCTTTAAGCCGAAAACACTGGTGATGGAAGATGAGAACGGAACGCTACTGAGGGAGGACAAAGAGGTATTGGAGCGATGGAGACGATACTGCGAGTGCCTATATCGTATGTTGATGAGGTCGATGGAGATGAACAGACGGATTTCTGTTTTGACCATGATGAGAAAGAACCAGCCATTATGAAGGATGAGGTTGAGGGCGCCATACGACGTCTAAAAGATAACAAAGCCTATGGGAATGACGAGGTATCTGCAGAGATGCTAAAGACACTGGGAGATGATGGGGTTCAAATACTTCTAGATATCTGCAATAAAGTCTGGACTGGACAATGGCCGACTGACTGAACGAATTCAGTTTATATACCGCTTCATAAAAAAGGATCTACAAGAAAATGCCAAAACTATAGAACAATTGCACTAATATCTCATGCAAGCAAAATCCTCTTGCGAATAATCGACCAAAGGCTGGAAAAATATCTAGAATATCAAATACCACCTGAACAGGCGGGTTTCATAAAGGGGAGAGGAACAAGAGACTTATTAGAGAAATATTCAATATTCGACAAATCATAGAAAAATCACGTGAGTTCAATATTCCCATACTCCTATGTTTTATAGATTATAAGAAAGCCTTTGACTGTGTACGCTGGAACAAGCTATGGCGTGCAATGGGAGAAATGGGAGTTCCGGATCACCTAATAGCAATGATAAAAAGTCTATATAAGAACAATGAGGCGGTTATAAAGCTGAATGATAAGATATCAAAACCTTTTAAGGCACAGAAAGGAGTTCGACAAGGATGCATTCTGTCCCCCAGGCTGTACAACGCGTATGGCGAATACATTATGAGAAGAGCTCTGGATGAATACGATGGCGGCGTGTCGATCGGCGGAAGAAAAATAACAAATCTGAGGTACGCGGATGACACTACGTTGCTGGCCAAGAATGAAGACGAACTCGCAGAGATGCTACAACTGGTCATGAAAGAAAGTGAAGTCTTGGGCTTAACAATGAACCTGGAAAAAACCAAAATTATGGTTATAGATAGAGGTGGCACCTTGGCAGCGGGTAATCAACTAACACACATAGAAAAAGTTAATGAATTTCTGTACCTGGGTTCATTGGTGGCCGGCGAAGGTGGAACCGAAAATGAAATTAAGAGACGCGCTGCAATGGCACGTGGGGCCATGACTAAACTAAAGAAGATATGGACCGACAAACAAATCACCACAAATACCAAGATTCATCTAGTAAAGACTTTAATCTTCTCAATCTTTCTGTATGGCATGGAGTCGTGGACCATCAAGATGGCGGATGGACGTCGCATCGACGCTTTCGAGATGTGTGGTGCTGGAGACGTATGTTAAGAATACCATGGACAGCGAAGAGAACGAACGTGTCAATACTGAGGGAGCTGAAAATAAAAGATAGACTATCAACCATATGTAGACGACACATCCTGCAGTATTTTGGACATGTGATGCGCAGAGATGGGGCAAGCCTGGAGAAGCTGGTTGTTCAGGGAAAGGTGGAAGGCAAGAGACCTAGGGGTAGATCACCCAACAGATGGATAGACCAGGTGAAACAAATAACGAAGCGCCCCCTACAAACAACAATAAGAGATGCGCAAGACCGGCAAGTATGGAAGACCATAGTGAACAACTGCGAGTGAGCTTATGGATCACGATTCCTCAGTTATGAGGATACGACTAGAGAGAGAGAGAACCCAAATTGGGGAGCGGGGGAGGGCTGTAGAAACGTCAGCCCCCACCTTAAAGTAATTTTATTGGGGTCAATCTCTTGAGGTTCAATGAACTTCTATTCCCAACGTTTGAGCTTCAAAGGTTTTTAATAAAAATCGATTGTTTACAACAATTATTCTATGGGCGGTAGAAGTGCTCGCTCTCCCATCGTGATTTTTTAATAAAATCGATCGAGAATCGTTTGAGCTTCTATTGCCATTGTTTGAGCCGAAATTTTCGGGGGGGGGGGCGTAGTAACAGCAGCCAAACATTCCATCGCGAATTTTTAATAAAATAATTTTATTGATACCAATTATTGGAGAAAAAGAGGCTCCCTGAGCTTTTTTCATAATACTCGTATCAACAAATTTGAAGAAATCTCAATATATTATAGTAAAATGCGCACAGGGAGCTGCGTATATTCTACAAGGGCCATTCTAGAGGAGTGGTCAAAGTTATTGATACGTACAACATTTCGACATTAATTTCTGGCAAACTTTTTACGTGAACTATGGATACCTTCTTCTCTGGACGAAGTGTTCAGATGGCACAGGCTTAGGTCGGAGAGACCTAAGACTTTCGGGAAAAGGTTTTTATTTAGACTTCATCCACATTTAGTTATACAGTACGTGAGCCTGAATGCCGCACCGAAAAGAATTAATATCATCAGTGTAAACTTTAATTATTCCGTTTATTGATTAGAATTCTCTTCGATTGTAATTATAATAATCCCCTTCAGTGCGGCCTTCAGGCCGCACAACCTAGGCTTTCATGAACTAGATAGCTAAATTCGGCCAGACGATAAACTACGGCATAGCAAGTGATCCTACCACTATAACCACAATGTATTGGCACAAATCATAATTCTCCGAGTGAAACCTATGAATGAACAAATTATGAGTTTGCACGTATGAATGTAATCCCGTTGAATGATGCCAAGGACAGAACAAATATACTATGACTAGTTATGTGGTCATTGTCATAGGATCACTATGATAAAGTGCTAAAATCCCTTCGAGTGAGGCCAAAAGATGTAGAAAAAAGTAAAAATCATACGGAACAGTTCGCCCTGTAACAACAAGAGGTTGAGTGTGACAACCCAGTTTTTCAGCAGTAACTCAAAGACAAAAACTGTTTGTGTTTCTACGCTGAACACTTTTAGCATCTTTAAGATTTTTGATAACTTGTAGCATTGCCCAGTTATAAGCAAATTGTACATCGGTGGTTAGCCATTACCTTCAGAAGGGAGACGATCAGAATTAAATTTTTACTTCGACCGGAATTAAACCGGGTTTAGCAGTCAACGCGCATAATTGCTAAAAGATTTCCCCCCCCTCTTGTTTCCACAGAATTTAATAACCAGAATTACATCGCTAACTGTGGGTGGTTCAATGAAGGTGAAATCAATGATTTATAGTTCACTATAGACGAAATCGTGAGTCGTTTATAGCGTCTAAAGAAATTTTTTGATTGTCACATTAAAGTTACCCTATATCTCAAAAACTATTAATTTTTCAGTGTTATCCTTTGTTACCTTACAAATCGCAAACAAGACACCTTCCGAACAAAATTAAAGGGTTGACTAGCTCTAGCCGCGAAGGGGTGGGTCGATTGAAGGAGCAAAAGGGCTTGTGACGAAACGTCGCGATTTGATGGTCTCTCATCAACGATTGGGCGGTCCACAATCGTGATTCTGGATGTTGTCGCTAACAGAGGGGGGGTAAATTTACACACGGGGTATTTACATGGGCGCCACGTGGACTTAAACCGAAGTTTATTCGAAGGGGATGAGAAATCGCCCTTCCAAGCTGGTTCACGACAGCTTTCTGAAAAATCGCGTTGACTCTCACACTGGTGACATCTCTTTGGATTACCTTACCTTCACAGTTGATAGGTTTTACCTTGACAAAAATAGCTAAACAAAACATACATATGGCGACAATAAAACACATAAATAAATAATAAAGTAGATATAATAAAAACGGCATAAGCAAGGACATTTGACACATTACAACAATTGTATAATCAAATTTACAACCACAACTGTTGAAAGACAAAATATTTACACTTGACTTGGATAACATAAAAGTTAACGATAGAAATATTAATGCTGAAATTTAAACAGCTCTTCACCAAAATGGAACAGGCTAACTGGTTGGTTTATTCAACCTCAAATATGACATAAAACACAAATTCAAAATGTGACGTTACTTCAATAAACAAACTTTAAAACACTGACAACATAATGCGTGGTAACACCACGTCCAACTAAATACTAATACATAAAAAAAGGAATACACGAGTGCGAATTCGTCTTGCACGGAAGAACTGACGGTTCTTTGAAATATTGTGTAAATATAAACAATGGGACCACTAGGTACAATAATACTTAATAATAATAAAAATTGCTTACGTAATATTTTACAGAGGTATGCTTCTATCGTTGGAACGGTCTTCCAATCAGATATTTTCCAGCGCGAGAATACTAATGTCGGTAGGTAAAAATCCTTTCCAAAACTCGAGATGACAAAAAGATTCGGTAGAACGGGATACTTCCATATGGTGTGTTCGTTATTAAAAATAAAGGTGGAATGCTCCATGATTCTTAAACTGACTGGGTACGGCCCTGTCTTTCGTTGACATTAAATTCGCGCCAACCGTACCGTAATCTGGTTTCAATGGATTGTACCACGAGACAAACCAAGACGTAATTTAATCGAAAATGTTCGATGAAATTGTTTATGTTTAAACTATGGTTTAAACAATTCAATTTCAATTCGTTCATAATCGGCACAAAACATTTCATTAAAGTCACGAGAATAATTTACTATGATTATGGTCCGAAATATTTATCTTACACGAAACATCTGGGTTAAAACACGAAACTGATTTTAAAATAACGCCAAATTGAGTGGTTTGATTTACACTGCGAGATGGTTTTAAATTGCGGCAACAAATATTTAATTCGAAACAATCGACAATTCATAATAGTGTTCATTAAATGTTTAATTTAGAAACAACGGCAATGATTTAGATTAATGTTCATGAAATATTTAACAACGGCAATAATTTAAAGTAATGTTCATAAAATATTTAAAAACGGCAATGAGTTAAAATAATGTTCGTAAAATATTTTAGTTTAAAGCGACAGAAATAATGTTCAATTGCGTCAATAAAGATGTGCTAACTTGCCTGGATTTCACTCACTAGATTTTAAACGTATATAAGTCCCGATAATTTAATTTACTGAAGTAAATTTGTTAATTCCGCTTTTAAAAGCGATCACTCAACTGTCGGGCATAATTTCTAGTAGCACTGTCGGTGATCTGTGGATCTCTAATTTTTGCACCGAAAATGCATCGTTTATATGTGATTCCTCCCGAAAAATTTAGCAGCGAAGTGCATTCAGGGGAAACTAAAAATTCTCCTAACGTGGTATAATGACATGCTGATTGGCCATAGTCTTCAAAGATTCGACAGAAAACAAAGATCGCATATATGCAATCGACCTGCATTGGTTCTGATTGATGTAAATTTCTGTTCCTACTTTAAGGCGGGAATTTGTCGAAAAGAGCTGCACACTTGTCTTGACACGTGCATGCATGTGTATTTTTTACTACGAAAGTTAAGTCGCTATCGACAAATGCAGCTGTGCATCTGTTCGTTTTTACTGCTTTTTATCAAGCAAATGGCAATATAAAGACGCGATAAAGCTGAATTTTAACACATTTCTCCATCTGGAGACCGATAAGCCTCGCAAAATAACAGACTTTCACATACATGTGGGCCACCGAAGGCATGTCTGCTCTATCCCACGGGTAAACGTCCGCACGTGGATATCTCATACTTTTATTATCGCATATAAATTAGCTGCGTGAATATAAAACCAATTTATCATTCTAAAATGCATCGGTCAGCATAAAATTTCGCCGATAAATTTATGCTACGTTAAATTGACTTCGTTCTTCCATGATCTATAAATTCAATGATACGTAAATTAACATTCTTATAACTAGATTGTCTACTTGATCGGTAGTATTTTCGAACGAGAAAGTTTTAGCTAAGACATTTGTTACCTGGATTTTACGCTCGCGTACAATGTAAATTTTTGTGTAGGATAATTTCGGTAAAATCATAGAACTTATTTCCGTCATTGTAACGTTTAAAAATCAAATATCGTAAGTTAATATAAAGTCAGTTATTTTAAAATTAAAATAAATACGATCCAAGTCTTAGCTAAAATTTTATCGTTTGAAAAGATTACCGATCAAATGCTACCGATCTAGATCTAGGCAGTGGCGGCTCGTGGGGTTGTATAGTGGTGGTGCCAGATTTTTTTTTTGTTAAGTTTGTAAATTCAAGTTCAGCCGAAAAAGATTTCTTCCGAATCCAAAAGAACTGTATAATAGTGTATACATTATTTTATACATTTCCGGGACTTAAATTGCAATTTATAGTTATTTCGTACTGTAATTCCAACATAATCGACATTGTCTCTATACAATTTTGTTCAGTGCTCTCGTTATTTGAGAGGAAATAAAGAAAAGAACAAATTCCAGATAATTATGCAAAAAATATTCTATGCGATCGATTTATTGACGCTGCACTGTTCATGATCAGGTTAATTTGATGAACTTAACAATGAGCATAGTTGGCTAAATAATAATTTTTCTTTCTGTTTTTTTCAACTTTTTGAATTGGTTTACCATCACCATAAATATAGCGAAAAATGATAACAAACTGAAATTCGTTGGATACGTCTGTGGTTTGTTGCTTTAGGTACTTCTTCATGATAAACGTTAAGCATAATTAATTGTCCAGCGACAATTTTTTTCATCACACCCGCAAATCCACTCATTTTTGAAATAAATACTACGGTTCAATATTCTCGTTCTTACTTTAAACTATTGACTAATATTGTAGTACTTAGGTTTTGAAATAATCAAATCAGGCAAGGGTCTACTCATTTTTTTTAAATTCAATCTTTTCCTTCGCCGAAAACATGTGCAAAAAAGTATAAAATAAAATCTTTTATAAAAAGTTATATTTTTATTCATTATTTAATTACTATTGACGAGTTTATTTACTTCACTATTAATAAATTATTAGAAGAATTCTTTTTTATAACACATAACGCAGTATGAATAATTACACTGCATGAAATCAGATTTATTGTGGAGGTAGCCACATTACAATCTTAAACGCGGGCTTGGTTCGTAGGTAGAAGGCTATCACAAACCCGTGGTATCTCGCTGCAATTCCAGTTCTATTCAGGAGCCGGCATTGAAGTGACTCGCTGTTAATAATTTATCTTATTGTAACATGTACATTTATGAAATAAAAATTACATATTTTGTATAGTACTTTGTTTAAGCTTTAAAATGAGAAAAATATTTAAGATTAAACATTTTTTAAACAAAATTAAATATTTTTTGAAAATTAAAAAAAATAGTTAAGGCCGGTTTGTTATAGTAGTGCCATGGCTCCTGGGCTCATTATAACGAGCCGCCACTGGATCTAGGTATAAGAATGTCAACTTACCCAAGTAACATTTTTCCCTGTGAAATTAAAATTTCTCTGGTAGGTCCCTGGCAAATACCTGGTAGGTAACTAAAACAGGGTTTACGGCTTTGCCTGTCTATAGGGATTTGTCAGGTACCTGTTAGCATGTCCTTTGTAGGGCCCTATTAAATGCTTGCACTAGGGATTTGCCAGGTAGCCAAATACAGGTTCCTTGTAGGGCCCTGTGAAATGCTTGCGGTAGGGATTTGCCAGGGAGTCATATACAGGTTCCTTGTAGGGCCCTGTGAAATGCTTGCGGTAGCGATTTGCCAGGGAGTCATATACAGGTTCTTTGTAGGGCCCTGTGAAATGCTTTCGGTAGGGATTTGCCAGGTACTCATTTACAGGTTATTTGTAGGGCTCTCTGTAAAATTCGTGTGGCAAGTTGAACAACCAATAATAGAAAACCTTTGATTAGTAGACCAATCGAAGTCGACATCGACGTCAAAGTAAGAAATTTATCGCAAAAACTTTGAAAATATCGCAAAAAAATAGTAATTTTGATGTAAAAAAAAATCGTTCTACAGTATCGTTTGGAATGTAATTCTAGTAGGTTGTAACGAAATGTCGGAGGTATCATTTTTTTTACGTATTTATGCTCCGAGCAACATGCGTTACACTTTGAAATGCAAACAAGTACCCACGAGCGATGTTTTCAGGCAATTATAACAAGTTGCGATGAAAATTCCGACAACATTTTTTTCTCTTTTTTTCACTTTTTTATTTTACGAATACACCTGTACAATTACATTTCAAACAATACTGTACAACGATTTTTTTTGCATCAAAATTACTAATTTTGTTGACGTGTTTTATATGATGTCGAACCCGCCACGTGTTTGAAAAACATTTTTTTCGCTTTTTTCCATTTTTTATTTCACGAAACACTGTAGAAGTAGATTCGTTACTGTAGAAGGATTTTTTTTGCATCAAAATTACTCACTCACTCACAAAATTACTCACATTAAATTTTTGTAGTCATAAAGCAATTTTACAACTAAAATAACAACAGCTCGGTGGCACAGAAGTTAACGCTGTCGGACAATGAAGGAAAGGTACGGGTTCGATCCTCGCCACAAGGTAAGATTTTATTTCTAATTTTCAAAATTTAATTCCAGACTCCAAGAGAAACAAAGAAGACGACAACATCATGACATCATGAGATATATCACCACCAACAAAAGTTCTTAGGGGCCGTTCATGTATTACGTAAGACGTTTAGGGGGAGGGGGGGGGGGTAGCTGACATCTTATATTTTCTTACTCGGGGGTAGGGGGGTCAAGACAATTTCTTACGTAAGATTTTATTTTTTTAATTAAATTTCAAAATTTGAAAATTATTTAATTTAATTTAGGTGCTGTAGGTATTAATGTTAATGTGAAACACAATACTATTAATTATTTACGTTTGAAATGAATAAAATCACATTTTCGGGAGTAGCACGAATTTATTCACCTGAAATCGACAAATTTCCTATAGAGATTTGGAAAGCTGAACGTTTTTATAGTAGAATTGAAAAAGACATATTTTAATAATTTTTGGTTACTCTCTCTAAAAGAGTCTATTATATGATAAAGTCTATTATTATATACCTACTCTATATATTATTATAAAAAATATGTAAAAAAAATTTTTATTATAAAAAAGTCAGGTCAAAATCGAACGTCATTGAAATTTTCAAAAATGTGCTCTATTTAACAATGCTGACGCTCAGCAACAAACTATTAGACTTATTAGTTAGAGTAAAATAACTTACTTAGATAGAAGTTGTAGTAAATTTTATTCTCTGTAAGATTTATGGAAGTCATTTTCGTCCTAAAGTCAACTGGTAAGGAAATATTGCGAGGAAACATTTCGCTTTCGCCATTTTTTTTAAATGGCGGCACTTCCGGGCGCTCGCCGAAGTCACTAACCCAGAGTTTTTATTAGGACCACAAACCTTAAATATCCAAAAATTAGAACCCCCTGACCATTTTTAGGAAGCTCTTCTTTTCATGATTTCGAGGATGTTGTTAAAATATTTTAAGGCTGCCGTCCTAAGCGTGGGCGATTGAAAATACCATTAGACAAATGAGCAATAAACCGTAAGAAATAATTCTGATATAGATTGGACAAACTATTTTAACCGAGATCCAACACTTGCTGCTCACCATTTCAAAAAAATCGTTCAAAACAAGAAAAAATTATTATTATTTTCGGACGCAGCATCTTCTAGAAAAATGCATATAATTCTACTAAATTTTTTTTCAAATTAGGTCAAGCATTTGTCCTGGATGTGAAACACTTTTCAAGTTTGTAATTATAACTGTAATGATTATAAAAATTATTGCACGTCACATTTTTGCCCTGTGAAATAGAGCATCTTTACAGCAAAAATTTCAATATTTCTAATTGGAATTAAAAATGTATCAGATCCAAGGGCCACGTTTTAGCTTTATAATGATCATAAAATGGTTGCCTAAAAGTGCATACTTTTTTACCTAGTGCGTCCGCAATCTCGACAAATTTCCCATATTATATTAAACACTGCCAGGACAGCAGCCTTAAGTGTTTTTAATTTTTTTAATGAGTTATATGATATAACCATAAAGCTGAAATAGAAATTTGTTTAAAAATATTTTGCCAAAAAACATAATTTTCACTCCTTCATAAAAAAATTTCAACTGCAGACGAAGAATTCGGTAAGAAGCTCAGGGTTCCTAGAGGACGTTTTTTATTATGCAATTACCTAACGAAATCCGTCGAAAAAATTTTGCCAAAAAACATAATTTTCACTCCTTCATAAAAAAATTTCAACTGCAGACGAAGAATTCGGTAAGAAGCTCAGGGTTCCTAGAGGACGTTTTTTATTATGCAATTACCTAACGAAATCCGTCGAAAAATCGCAGAAGACCGATTTTGGATTTTTTTTGCAATGTTCTTACACTATAAAGTAATTTGTGTGAATAACATTTTTTTTTAATATAAAATAAACATAATATCTTCGTTAATTTCACTTTTATTAATGTTTAATATTATCTGACTTCTCATTGGGTAATAATTTATCTTACGTAAGATTAGTGTGGGGGGGAGGGGGTATACATTTTCTTATTTTTTCTTACTAGGGGGTAGGGGGGAGTCTAAAAGTAGGAAAAAACGTCTTACGTAATACATGAACGGCCCCTTACTAATGAGAATAAATAATGAGAAATAGGTAAAATAAAAAATTATATGTTGTAGAGTTAAAATTGTTAAAATTAAAAATGTAGCAAAAATTAATTTTTTTATAATAAATAAATTATTAAATAAATAAATTTTATAAACAATAAATTTAATTATAATCAAAATTTTTTTGCACCCTGTTAATCGCATATAATAACTCCCTGGTAGATCCCTATAACAACTCCCTGGTAGATCCCTGCGGTAGGGACTTACCAGGGCCCCTGTGAAAGGTACTTAGTAGATCTCTAGTAGAGGCCCCTAATAGGTGGTCCATTTGCCCCTGGCGCAAGCCCCTACCACAATCCCAACTAGGGTTTTAGACAGGGACAGGGACCTGTGAGATTTGACTGGTAGGGATTTGCCAGGGGCCTACCAGGTTAAAAATGTTGCTTGGGTACGTACCATTGAAATTTGTACATTAGGAAGTAACGCAATCAAGCTTACGTAGCACGAACCTACTAGCAAAATTTTATGCTGACGATACCTTTTAAAGTTATAGATTGATTGTATATTCACGACGTTAATTTGTATGTAATAACAAATGTATGAGCTATTCGCGTATAGACATTTTCACGTGGAATAGAATAGACCGCTTGTAGGTTGCACACGTGTCGATGCAAGTGTTAATTTTGCTCGGCGTTATCGCGATCCACATGGTTACATGTGTTTATTCCTATGCTATTTTGTAGTTATGTTGAAATTTTACTAGATAAAAAGCAGTAAAAACTATTAAGAAGTGCAGCTGCATGGGCGATATTAACTTAAATTTCGAACAAAAAAATAGACACGTTTCTGCAAGGCTCGACAAATATTGCAGCTTGTCGATCAAAAAGTGGGAACCATATCCACGCTAGTTAGAGCCAATGCAATTCGACGGCATTATGCTATCCTTTATTTTCGGTCGATTGAAGACTACAACCAATCAGCATGTCATTATACCGCCGTAGGAGAAATTTAAGTTCCCCTGAAATGCATCTTTTGGTCACATTTTTCGGGAGAAATTACATATAAGCGAGGTAGCTGCATGTAAAAGGCAGAGATTCAACGATCACTCAAGGTGCTACGATAAACTATGCCCGACCATGGGTAGATATAAGCGGAGTTAATAAATTTACCACAGTAAATTAATTTATCGAGTCTTATGTGCGTTTAAAAACTAGTGATTGTGTAACACAGGCAAGTTTGACGTTTAGTTTTGACGTTGTTTTAAAATTACTTTTTTCGCTTTAAATTAAATCTTAATGTACGCTGTTATAAATTGTCGATTGTTTCGAATTAAACATTGTACGAACATTATTTCAAATCATTTTCGAATTAAATATTACCTTAAAGTACTGCCGCTTTTTAAATATGTTACGAATTGTCGCTTGTTTCGAATTAAATATTTCCTGGACATTAAACTAAATTATTGCCGGGTCTCTAAAGTAAACATTTAATGGACATTTTTATGAATTATCAGTTATTTAAATTAACTATTGGTGACGTCATTTATAACTATTCACGCTTTTATTAACGTTCCGTTGTTTAAGTCAAATATTACGGGCGTAATTTAAGAATCAGTTCGCAGTGTAAATTAAACACATGCATATTGACTTTATTTTAAATCAGTTTTAAACCAGATGTTTCGTGCCGATAATAAACGAGTTGAATTTGAATTGTTAAATCTAAACAAATTTTATCGAACACTTTCGAGTGAATTACGTTTTGGTTTGTTTCGTGGTACGCTCTATTAAAACTGGATTACGTACGATTGGCGCGAATTTAAAGGCGAAGAGACAGGGCCGTCTCGAGGTCAAGTTTTAAAGAATTATGAAGCATTCCACTTTCGTGTTTATTAACGAACACCCACTATCGAAGCATCCCCGATCTATCGAACCTTTTTGTCATCTCGAGTTTTGGAAAGGATTTTGCTTACCGAAATAACATTCTCACGCTGGACCATATCTACTTGGACGATCGTCTCCATAGGAGCATACCTGTAAAATATTACGTAAGCATTCTTTTTAGTATTATTAAGTATTATTGTACCTGGTGGTCAGTTGACCACCATATTTTCAAAGAACCTTCAGTCCTACCGTGTAAGACGAATTCGCACCATTTTGTATTCCTTTTTTTGTTTGTGTATTAGTATTTATTTGGACGTGGTGTAACCACGCATATGTTGTCAATGTGTTGAAATTGTTTATTGAAGTAACGTCATAGTTTGAATTTGTGTTTTATGTCATATTTGGGGTTTAATAAATTAAACCAGTTAGCCTGTTCCATTTTGGTGAACAGCTGTTTAAATTTCAGTATCAATAATATTTTTCTCGTTTTGTCTGTTATTCAAGTCAGTGTAAATATTTTGTCTTTCAGCATTTGTGGCTGTAAATTTGATTATACAATTGTTGTAAAGTGTCAAATGTCCTTGCCTATTTCGTTTTTATTATATCTGCTTTATTATTTATTTATGTGTTTTATTGTCGTCATATGTATGTTTTGTTTATCTATTTTTTTTAAGATAAAACCTATCAGCTGTAAAGGTAATGTAATCCAAAGAGATGTCACCAGTGTGAGAAGCAACGCGATTAATCAGAAAGCTGTCGTGTACCAGCTTGAAAGGGTGGTTTTTCATCCCCTTCGAATAAACTCCGGTTTAAGTTCACGTGGCGCCCATGTAAATACCCCGTGTGTAAAT
This sequence comes from Podabrus alpinus, assembly GCA_932274525.1. Lineage (NCBI taxonomy): Eukaryota > Metazoa > Arthropoda > Insecta > Coleoptera > Cantharidae > Podabrus > Podabrus alpinus. Next base: position 95,405,290 of record OW026453.1, on the reverse strand, counting down.
TTACGCCCCCCCCCCCTGTTAGCGACAACATCCAGAATCGCGATTGTGGACCGCCCAATCGTTAATGAGAGACCATCAAATCGCGACGTTTCGTCACAAGCCCTTTTGCTCCTTCAATCGACCCACCCCTTCGCGGCTAGAGCTAGTCACCCCATTAATTTTGTACGGAAGGTGTCTTGTTTGCGATTTGTCAGGTTACACATTAGATTGTATAAATTTTAATTTTAAAATTTAACTGACTTCAGATTAACTTACGAATATTCGATTTTTAAAACGTTACAATGATGAAAATAATTTCTATTATTTTACCGAAACCAACTACAAAAATTTTGATGGCGCGCGAGCGTCAAATCCACGTTACACCTTTCATATCAATTTTTAAAAACGCGAAATTATCTACAAAATATACACGCCATTTATCTGATTGCAAATTTAATGAAAATTTTCGCATTTTCCAATCTATTTTGCGTTTTTCATTGAACTACCATCGAACGACTATCGAGCGACCATCGAAGAACCATCGAACGACCACCGAACGACCATCGAACGACCACCGTCCGACCATCGAACGACCAATTCCTTTTAAATTCGGTGAACTTCTTGATCTGTTCAGAAAGAAAATGAGATAATAGTTCAGTTTTTTTGTATTTCAAAGAAAGGAGTTTCTGTTCTTTGAACTGTAAATGTTCCCAATTATGCCCCAATATTTCTATTCAAAAAGTTTGCGAAAGTTTTCTTAAATATACTATATGATTTTTAAAACTATATTAATTCAAAAAGAATTTATTCTTGATTGGGTTAGTGAACCTTTTTGGTGTTCATCTGCTTGTCTAGTAATTTTAAACCTAAATCATAATTTAACTGATTTCTCATGTTATTTCCCTACGTTCAGGTGTAAGACCCTAAATTTTTCGTATTTCTTCCGACTGTCGCAGCGTTAACTTTTTTTTTTTACAGTTTTTATGCTTTTTCGTATAATTGTCCTGACCCGATTTTCATTTAACGTTTGTTTATTTCATTTTTGAAACTGTATTTCTCTATAGAATGGTTCAGATTTGGTTAAGTCTGAAATTAGTTGTATTTTAGAGTTAAAATGTCTAACTTGACTGGGCTATTATGCGAAAGACATTGATTGATCTTTCTCGTGGGCCCATACAATTACGATTGCATTATCCTTATTTTCAACTGTAAATATTCATTCAAGGTTTCTATACAAATATTATTTCTAGGAAAACTGAAAACCTCCTATTCTTTTTGTAAAACCGTTGATTTAAATCGAATGTTACTTGTCCCATAAAAGTTAAAACAGAGCTTACGTCAAATTAAATTACAGTAATGGAATCCATAAAATGCATAATTTATCATATATTTAATATCGACTTAATGATAAATTGTACTGTTTGAATACTTTTCATACTTTAATATGACAAGCTGCATCATCTACGGAGCCGATCATCGCCATATACGTTAAACTTATCGCTTCTGTTTAGTACAGTTCGACTTTCTATGCAAATAAGATGAGTAAAATTAAGCATTTTTACTTGAAATGTCTCTCTTCGATGTAATAAACTTTCTCATAATCGGATTTAATTTAATAATTTAAATCCTCCCCCCTCAGTGGCGCCCGAGTTTATCTAAGAATATTATTATAATTCACATCCTTATCGATTTCACACTTTTGTAAGCAATTAAATAACTGCAAAATGAGAAATTGAGCTATGTACAGGCTACTTTGTACGTTATACCCATGTATATTAATAAATACCTCATTTAAATTTATTATATTAATGTGCAAATTACAAGCTATTCAATAAAAGCATAAAATTACCTTATCTTCTCGAAAATCTAAACGTTTTATTAATGATCGCCTATCCAGCAGGGATGCAATTTTATATCGAATATCAGAAGCTTAAATATTTTCGCTAACTGTTAATTAATACTTGTCTAACCACACCTACCAGTTATCATCAAAAGGGTCATTAATTATACTTAACAATAATTTTTGAAAATGTTGAAAAAGTTTTACAGGAAAGCGTGAGATTCAACTCGACGTGAATAAAAAAACCATGCTTTACCTTCGTCTTCCGGTCTTGGTTTTGAATCTGAAACAACATGAAAATATTATTTCAAAATTGAAGTAACCCAAAAAGGTGGATCAAAGTAACTGGAGCGATGTGGTGGTTAAATCTGAAAGATTTAAACCTCCCATGCATGAATAAGTACAAAATGTGAAACTTGACTAGTAATCCTTCCACCAACACAAGCAGCCATTATTTAATTAATTTTTTTTATTAATCAAAAAATGAAAGTGAGTTCAAGTGTGGGCAATATTAATTTTTTAAATTCAATCCGACACCCTAATTGATTTCTTGACGTTAATTAGGCAGCAGGCAATTTTGTGAGCCGCAGGGTAATTAAAATTAAAAACGCCAAACAAACACAGATTCATAAAAAGCCAACAGGATAATTTTGTCGAAAAAAAAATAGAAGTGTCGTTGTAATAATTAAATAAAAGTAGAGGTCGTAAATATCAAGTTAATCAACTAATACGTGTCTTTTTATTGACAACACCGTAATATATCTGTATTGAGTAATTTTTAAATAATTCACATCACGTCCTTTATGATGGCATTTCAATTGAAATTATGTAAACAGGACACACGGACTCGCCATTTCTGGTTTTAGCGCCTGTAAATTAATCATCTGGAACTAATAATACCTTAATTGACTCACAATCGGTATCGTTGTTGTAAAATTTTCGAAAATCCCCTCTTTTGTAGGTACACATAAACTTTTTTGGCAAACTGTGAAAGCGACGTAAATCAATTTTAAAGCAATTAAGACTTAATTACAAAACTGTATTACTAAAAATAAATGGTGTGGTCACATAACGTGCAAAAAAATATAAAATCGCATTTATGTTAATCTGAACAAGCAAGTGTCTGTAATAAATAAAATTGTAACCGAAATGTTGTGTTGAGATGCAATTATCAAGACGAAGAAAAATAAATTGCGTGTATTTAAATTGTTAATGATTCGAGTAGCAATTTATTTTATTTTTGGTTTATGTTGAGAATAAAATTTACAAACATCTGCATATTAGGCTTATCCTGGTGTTAATTATTGTAAGGTTATTGTAAAAAGGAAATAATTTAAACAAACATTGAGATTGAAAGTAATAAACATTTAACTGCCAATTGGAGTTGTCATGATAAAATCTATAAAAGCATTCTTCAACTAATAATGGCAAATGTGTTTGATTGCACTAGAAATTGAATTGCAAAATTAAATTGCAGTGTTGATGTAATAATGCATGCGAATGTGTATTCTTAGGATTAATGATTAATGCACTCGATTGCGTGATTCGTCACCGTAAAGCCTTTCCATCAGCAGAACTATTTAATTGGAAAATTTTGATTTTGCTAATCGTTTCAAGGCGTTTACCCCTTTGTGTCGTCGCAGAGAAGAGACTTGAACTTGAAAGAAGGCCAATTTTACAAATAAATAAATATTTACAAGTCGAAAAACAACTTTCCGACTCCTCAGTCGCCATTGAAGTTGTTTATAATTAATAATAACTAGTAATAAATTATAATAATTTTCAAATCAGTTCAAATTGGTGCATAATTTTCTAACCAATCAAAATTGATTTGAGTGGCTAATAAGTTTTCCGTTCTTTGTGTTTTCAATTCGTTAAACTTGGTAAATTAGTGAAGAATTAATTAAAAAATTATTGTTTTGCATTTTGATGTTTCATAGGTAAGTCCTTAACAGTCCAGTAAAAATAAGTTTTTTTTGCTAAGCGAAACGCAGGGAATATGGACAATATATTATTAAAAAAGTTCCAAGTCCCGCATATTCCTGTAAAACTGAAAAAACCTGCGGGATTCCTGGATTTCTTTCAGGTGCTCTTAGAAAGTGCCCTAGGCACCTCATTGTGTTTCCTAAATCGTGGTAATGATGTTATTTATCTTGTTGAATATTAGTTTTTACGTCAAGATAAGTGGAACTTTGATACCTATAACGATTTTCGATTCTAAAAAAATTCTCAATTTAACGATGTTTTTTTTACAGAAATTATGATTTCCATAATAAATTGTAGACATTTTCATCTCATTTTACCGAAATAAATTTCGATATAACAAATTCACAGGTCATTTCGATATAACGGTTTTTGATTTAACGAAATTCTCGATTTTATTATTTTATTAAAGGAATTATGATTTCCACATCGGAAGTCTTCCCATATGCGAAAGTATATAGGATAGTCTCCGATACAAGGAAATAAATTGATTCTCGCTCACTTAAATTTTTCTTCGGATACGGAATCTGATCTAACGATGACGGAATAAACGAATGCTCGGATGTAAAGAATTATATGCATATCGGATGCTGGAATGTCCGTGGTGTAGCGAATAAGATTGAAGAACTGGAGTTGGCGTTAGAAGAAAGAAAAAATTGAAGGGTACCTGCGATCTGGAGGAATATACAATGATATACACTAGGGTCCCACAAGAACAGAGAGACTCTGCAGGCGTTGCAATCTTACTCAACAGTCTTCATAAACAAGAGAGAGTGTGTGCACCAGATGAAGGTAAAAAAGAAGACACAATGTAGTAGATAACACGAAAAAAATGACTATCTTGTCATTAGCAGGACACTTCGATTCTCGAATTGGAAGAGTATCGGTAGATAATGTAATTAATTGGTGTACAAAACGAAGATATACTAAACGGAAATGGTAGAGCAGTGGGAGACTTCGTATGCCACAATGGAATAAAAATAATGAATATCTTCTTCAAGCACAAAAGGATGCATAAATATATGTACATGTTCTGCTAGAGGACACACCTCCACAATTGATTATATGTTAGCTAACGACAAAACTTCTGAGTACCTATATCAGAGATTACAACGAGTTTATAGAAGCGTTGATATCGGAACCGACCACTAAGGTAAACATCAAAGCAAAATGGGTATAAAATACAAAAAATCTTACAACAAAGAGCTATTTAAAGTCAATCCACTTTAAGAAAAATCCGTGAGAGACCTACATCAAAAAAATTAAATGAACATACTAACAAACTGCAACCATCTAAAGATATAGCAGAAGAATGGACTAACATCAAAACCATCATCGAAAAATCTGCATTTGAAGCCCTTGGATGTCAAGCAACGACGCAGCGCAATGCAATATCCGTGGTCAATAGATCACGAGAATCCAGCAAGGTTGCTCGCGGTTTACATTTGGATGGATGACCGCGTAGGGCCTAATTTAAAAAGAACCCAAATCTCACTTGGCCAGCGTGGTAGGGTATGGCCTGAATCTTCCCATCATGGGTCCAGGTGTGTACTGGATGTTTGAAATAACATCGAGCTGATGAAGAAGAAGGATGTCGAAAAAAAAACTACATGAAAAGTAATAACGATATGGGGCGAAGAACTTAAAGAAGCAATCAAACATAAATAGGCAACATATCTTAAACTACTCACAAATAAAGCACAAGAAGGCAAAGTAGAATATGATGGAAGAAATAAAGAAGTCAAGAGAATAGTTAGAGATTTATAAAAACTAAAAGAAATTATGGTACAATAAAGAAGAGAAGACAGTAAAAATAGAAGAGTTAGATAAAACAGAGCTACAAGAAATATTAAACGAAGTCAAAAATCGTAAACCAACGGGAACTGACGGAATAAATAGCGAATTGCTCAAATATATACATAAGTAGTTCCGAAAACGTGGTTGAAATAAAAAATAAAAATGACAAACTAAACACAATTGAATTGTGGAAAAATTGGAAAAATTGAATTGAAGGATATTGAACAGTAATTTGGCAAAAAGAGAACTATAGAAGAAAGGTGAACCATGTTCGAAAATGATACAAAAGAAGAAAGATGTAAGAATAAGATTGGAAAACATCAAAAAAGACGAAGAAAACAGTGACGAATTCATAACAAAACAAAATGAAGAAGTATTCAATAGGACAAGCCCAATTGAGAAAATCGAAAATACAAATCATAAGCCTTATGTAGGAAAAAGGTTAATTCGCAAAGGTTACAAAGAGACACTCCAGAAAAGGAAGGAAGTTTAAAAATAGAGGAGTATAAGAAGGTATAAATAAACGGTCCTCAAATAATACAAGATCTAAAAGTAGTTCCAAACAAAACAAGAAGAAAAAGAAACAAAAACGTAACCGAAAATATAACTAGAAAAGGCGTAATATTTTAAAATCTATCGCAAGAAGAAATCTGAATTATGAAAAAGTATAGAATAAATAATAATTATTATTGTTTTCACTAAATTTATTGAAGTAATTGATTAAATGCTTTTTGCAACTTTGGAACTGATTATCTCGAAAACTTTGCTCTTCAAGGTTATAGTTGTTTTACATTTTCATCATCATCTTCTTCTTCTTCATCACTTCTCGCATTAGGCCTTATGGCCCGTTACGGTGCCCATCTCTTCCTCGGTCGTCCGACACTTCTTCTCCCTTTTGGATTATAGAGTTTTATTTGTGCTGGTATTCTTTCCTCCTTCATTCTGTCTAGATGTTGCGACCATTTGCTTTTATTTTCCTTTAGTTTGTCTCCAATACTGAAGATTCCCAGCTCCTCTCTAATCTCGATGTTTCTCAATCTGTCCTCTCTCGTGCATACCTTCACCGCTCTCAAAAATCTCATCTCCGCCGCTTGGATTTGACTTTCTTGTCGTGTATTTAACGTATTTAACGTGTATAAACGCCTACTGATTAACGACTGCGACAGCTCTACTAGCAAGTCCTACTTCCACCTCCTCGCGGTAAACCCTGGATAACGCTAACGGAAGAGGGCGAAAGCGAGTTCTCGGCGCTATAAAACTGAGACATCTTGGCTAAGGGAGTAAACCCCTACAGAAAAATCTGGTCCTCCAAATTTGGGGGTTGAGCAGTATGGTTAGTACCCAACTGTAATAAAAACACATACTACTTTCAGTGCTCAGAAAAGCTTCGGAACAAATAAGACTGGATTAACGGAAACAACACTTGCGAGGAAATGGAAAAAACGACTATGGATTGCGAATAATATTAAGTTGGCGACGTGGAATATAAGAGGAGGAATGGCCCAAAAAGAGCAAGAAATTGCAAATGCTCTGAGTAAGCAAAGAATAGACATAGCCGCACTATCGGAAACAAAGAAAAAGTTAAAGGGATTTACATTTTCATACTCAGAAAATTGTGCTCTATCCAAATTTGGAAAGAAAAATAAGGGTTGCAATTTAAAAACATTTACGATGTCGTCATAATGTAGCTGAAAGAGAAAACACGATAAAAAATGTCAATGGCAAAAAGTGACACTTAAAAAAATAAGCTTGACGTGTTCTAGGATTTTCTGAGAAAATCCCCCGAAAATATTTTATCGAATGTGTTCCAAACTTTACGAGCTCACTGTGTATCCAGGTTTGGCCCTAAAATCGCTTAAATGCACTGAACAGTTTTTGACTTACGAGGTCCCTGTCCTAGATTATTATATCTTGAAAATGAAATAGCACAAAATTCAGGTATTAATTTATTTTCAATTGGTGGAGGTGGGGGTGCTATCATGACTTCATGACATACATAATTTCCTTTCATTATAATTTGATATGCGTAGAAATCATGGACTTACTGATGCAGTAAATCGAACCCATATTCCTGTATCCTGCATAATTGATCCTAATATTGCTAAAAATGTTGCAACATTTTACCACTCGAAGAAAACCCAGAAATAAAAATTTCAAACAGCGAAACAACGAAACGTTCTAAGTGAATTTCTAATTCGTTCAAACAATCTTAAATGTTTATTGTATATATTGTACATAATAATAAAAATTGTTATACCTTTCTTGGTGTGACGCAGCAACACCTTCTAGATTGTTCCAAAATGCACCACTCACTTCGAATTACATAAACACGAAAAATTATAACAATCATGCCATTTAAAATCAAAATTGCGATTCTATTATAAGCAAAATTAACAATAAAGTTTATTAATTTAATACTTTGATATGAGCTGTTAAGAGAATTGCAATTTTAACGCACAAACACACCCGAAATTACACAAGCATTTAAGACGCGACAAGAAACAAAACTAAAGTATCATAATCAGCGTTACCACATCACAAACAAATGTTCGACTTTTTTTAATTTTATATATCAAAATTGGTAATATCGCACCTTATAAAATGTCAACATATTTTTTAAGATTTTGAATTTTTCAACTTTATTACCATACTATTCTAACTGTGTTCAATCCTAACTTGAATTCCTTTAGTTTTTATTAGCTGGCACAGTCGGCCTACCGGCCGCCTTTAGCCATCTAGACCGTGTCGGATGTGGTTGTTCGGCCTTCGGCCTCACTCCAAGGTTCTAAAGTAGCCTATGTTTTTCGTAGCGTTGTAAATAACTTCTACACCAAATTTGGTTAAAATTGGTCAAATAGAAACGTAAAGCACGTGCACGCGTATTTGCATTGTCGATCGGTTGACAGCTTGACAGCATTCATTTATTGTTTTTTAAATTGATTTTGAGTAGCCTGCCTTCCTTTAAGGAATCTCGATAATCCATTCATGCGCGTCCCTATGGGACGCGCATGAATGGATTATCGAGATTCCTTAAAGGAAGGCAGGCTACTCAAAATCAATTTTCCTTTCCTTTGCGAATTTTTGCACTAATTCAATACAAAAACATGCGCAGGAACCTACATAATAACTGTGCCAAATTTGGTTCCGATCGGTCAAACGGTTTAGGAGTCTATAGAGGGAACATACATACATACACATATAACATACATCCATTTTTATATATAGATTACATTTTTTTAATTATTGGGAGGGGGGGGGAAATTAAAAAAATCTATAAGGTGAAGTTTTAATGTTTCTTGCGATTCGATTAATATTGGTGCCTGTAAGGAATAATTTTATAGCAGTGGTGTTCATACTACGATAGAGAGGGTAATTTATTTTTGTTAAGGATATGTAGGAAATTTTTTAGGGATTCTCAGAAATTCCCACTAAATTATAAAATAATTTTTGGCTAAGAGTTCTTAAAGCTCATACAGCCACGTCGAGATAACTATAATTAAAAAATATTGTAACCGCAGAGTGTTCCTGTCTATCAGAGTAAGCCAAGACAGACTTCGTAGGGTGTAATTTTCAAACCCAAAATTTTTGCTAAAGGTCACAGGAAACTATTCGTGTGGTCACCAAAATTTTATTACCAAAGCAAAAAATTACAACTTTATAAAACTAAACGCCTAAGTAGTGGGCGGAATTTTTAACCCCTTTTAACTCTAAATATCAAATTAAAAGACATCTTTAATAAATATTATTGTGAGGCCTACTGGCCGCCTTGACCACCTAGTGCTGAATGATTTAAAAACTTTTTTCAACGAGGGACTTTTTCAGATTCCTCCACTTATTTTTGCCTATAACTTACTTAATTTTCCGACATCGACCCAATTTGCAGTGTACAAAATTCGCTACGAAATAGCCACATGTTGATGGCATGTAAAAATATTTTATTTGGACTAAAAGAATTATTTTAAAATTATATTCGAATTTAAATAATGTTTTTACGCTCAATTTAGTTACGTGAGCATAAATGGTTTTGTCGGTTTTGTTGGGACAACAAAGTCCGTTGTCGGTTTCTTCCCCAACTGGGAATTTTAGTTCCTCTAAGGTGGTTGTTTGCCTATAATTAGTTTGATCTTGTTTTTATGGAAAATAATTTTTCAGGCCAAAATTAAAAACCACAAATTCTATATAAAATAAGTTTTACAAAATTCATTGCAATTGACAAGGTCAATATGTAAGAAAATGTTATTCGAACTAATAATTATTGAAAAACTTTATTCCAAATTTCAAGTTTTTGAAATAAAACACATTTCGCTTTTCAGGAGTTGATATTTTTATATGGTATGACGTTACATCATTCAATTTCTGGGAAGGGAGACGATTTATTGTACACCCGAAACAAAATTTCTTCTGCTACCACTAAAGAATAGGCCTTAGAGAAGCTATAGAAAAATTATTTTGGGCGAACCCTTGGAAAATAAGCATTTTATCGAATTTTTAAAATACATAAATTTACCCACATTTAGCATTGAAAACAAGACGTTAAGCCCCGCCCACCACAGAAGTTATAAATATAAGGCACGATCGCCCGGTCAGGAGCGCATTTGTCAGTCGACTCCCGTGCGGTTAACATAGTAGAAATTATGAGTGCACAAGATTTTTTACCTAGAATATTTTAAGAATAAGGTCTCTAAATAAATCTACCTAAACCGGGAAAATGTGGGGAAAACCTTGGCCTTGCGGGGCTAAAGCCCCGCGGCCGGTTTTGATCGCGCTAATTATTTTTTGGGTGGATATGGCCCGGCCATAACTGTGTGCATTGAAAAACCCAAGCCTCCCGGACGGCCGGTTTTTCATGGCCGTCGGCGCTCCGCGACAGATAGCTAAACATACTTGAAGCGCCTAATACCATCAAGAAAACCGGGATTAAGGAAACCGGGAACTTAAACCCCAAAAAATTGCGTAAAAACAAAAAATAATCGATGTTACAAGTACGAGAGACGTGGTGCTTCTGCCGATCCGTATTTTCTGGTTTCTGGTTCTGCATTAAAGAGCATCCAGGTAAACCGGCCTTCTCTTGGTCTCGACTGGCATCGGACGATGGGTTCGTTTGATTGTCATCAAACTCGGAGCGTAGCTCCGGATTCTGCTCGTAGGGCAAGTCGCAGTGGGTTGTTTTTGGGAGAGGAGGAGGGAGAGGTTTTTTTTTGTAATCTTAAGATTTTGTCTGAGTTTTTCGCGTTTTTCACTCGCGGTTTATTGTCTGAATTTTTCGCGTTTTTTCACTTGCGAGGTTTGATTGTCTTATTTTTGCACGAAACTTGGCTCGCAGTGGTCCTTGACCGGGGATTTTTAAACTGAGTTTAGTTATTAGTGGCATGTGTTTTGACTGAGTTATTAACACTTAGGATGATGTTTTCTTGTATTTCAGAGCTAATGTTTGCCTCCCTCAGGGCAGTGACGATTGCTGACGTCATTATTGATATAATTTTTGTAATGGTCAGGGTTTCGAAATTTCGTCTGGATTGGACAGGTTCTTGAGCAGTTTGTTGTTCCGTTTGAGGTGGGTCTCTTGTGGTGGTATTTCTAAGAGCGTTTCTGGCAGTTGGATCGGCAATGTATTTATCCAATAATTGTCTGGCTGAGAGTTGTTGTCTCGGTTTTGGGTGCGAGGGACACCCTTTGTAATTTGCAGTGTGTGCGCCACCGCAGTTGGCGCAGGTCGCGGGTTCACTGCGTGGTTTTGTGCAGGCTGCAGTCAAGTGGTCACCGGCGCACTTTACGCATTTTGGTTTAGCATGACAGTTCCTCTGTACATGACCAAAATCTTGGCACCGGTGACATTGATTTACACCTGTATTTTTCTTGTTAGGAGTCTCTACTGTTACATTTATACAAAGTATGGTAGTGGCGTTGAAAATTGATGTCGTACCCAATGGCGTTCTTTCGAGGGTAACCAGGAAAAGCGGCATGGGGTGTTTGTCTCGACCGTGGAGCATCTGATGAATTGAGTGGATGTTGAAGCCCCGTTCTTCAAGATGTTCTTTTATATCATTGCATTTGAGCGAGGTGTGCAACCCTCTATGACTACTTTGAGGGGTTTGTCTTTTGGGAGTGAGTAAGTGTGAGATGGAATGTCCTCATCTTCCAAAAGTTTTGACAAAGCGCGGTAGTCCGTTTCTGATGTGGGATGTATTGAGGTGCCGTTAGCAACCGTTTTAATTTAGTTGTATTTTATGCATTTTTCATTAATTAACTTAAAAATATGAGGCCAATTGTTGTTAGCGCGAACTACAATTGGTGGAACTTTGCACGCTCGTACCGGGTGTACGGGTGTCGGGTTGATGCGTGGAGCCGGGCGCGGTTGTGGTACCGTGTCGATCGCGTTCGCTTTCGCGGGGTCCTCATGTACAATTTTCGAGGGGGAAGAGCTATCGGTTACAACTGGGTGGGAGGAGCCTGTGGGAGCAAGCGGGGATTGAGTTCGGGAGACCACTGCACTGACCTGCTTTGTCCTCCGCTGCTTTTTGGTTTCAGCTTGCCTCTCTTTCCAGTCGTAATCTTCATCGGAGTCACTTCCCAGGTCCTCGAGTTGACAAAAACGATTATAGAGCTGAGCATTTTCGGGTGACGAGTGTTCGGAATTACTTGAAAGCTTGCGTTTAACGACTTTTCGGGGTGTTTCGAAGGGCTGTTCTTTCGAACAGGATGGAATGTCTTCGGTTTGCGGTTGTACTGGTGTATCATCCATCACTTCGTCAGGTGGAAGGCCTAACGCTTCGAGGATGAATTTTCGTTGTTCAGGTGACCCCTCTTTGATGGTTTGAGCCGTTTCTAACACCCACTCTAGGTGGGCTTGTCGCTCCTTGGCTTCTTCGTAAGTCCTACTTACATCTTCCACCAATGATTTTGCATCGTGGAGGTTTTGCTCGACCATTTTCGAGTGAGGTGACGAGCCAGGGGTGTTTTCCTAGCGGGCGTGACAAGTTCTAGCATAGCGGGGTCGACTGACACCGTATCTAGATGTTTGGTCTTTCTTAATTTCTTACCCATTTTAACGTGGGTAATTGTTCACTTTTCACTGGCACTTCACAATAACACTTGTTGTCGGTTCGGATACTTGGACGCGAATGCCGGTCCGTAAAACGCTAAGTTTAAGACTAGTTCTTTCTGCACGCAGCGTCAACAGAATGAGCGACGCGCGGGAATCTCGTTAGATTTTACCACTGAATCTCGTTAAATTAGCTAAGTTCAAATTCGATTTATTCAAAAGTTTGGACCCGGTTCACCCTAAATATTTTTACAAATTGCTCTATTAACTGTGTTCTTTAGTGTGTAGCAGAAGAAATTTTGTTTCGAGCGTACAATAAATCGGCTCCCCAACCCAATTTCTCTTCAATTGTTACCTAACGATAATTTTCTGTAAAACTGAAATTAAGCGAGTTATGAAAAACCGAGTTAGCAGTGCTAAAATTCCCAATTGGGGAAAAAGTCGTCAGAGGATTTTAAGGGGGTATTCCATTATTTGCACTTCAAAAAATACATTTTTTTATATATTTATTATTAATCTGGAATCTTTCTGGAACATGTTAGTGAAAGAATTTTGTGAAAAATTAAAAAAATGAGGAAGCTATGAAGATTTCTAATAACGCAGTTGCAAATTCGTATATGGGAAACCTGCACTACAAGAACCTTACCGCATAATTTTAAATGCGTTTTTCTCCGAATAACATTTCTTTAAGTGGTGGGCATTCTATCTTAAAAAATAATAGACCGATTCAATTGAATCTTGCAGCATTCGATTTTATATAAAATTCTCTATCGTCTGAACTAAAAGAAATGCATTCGTACAAAAGTTAGGTGCTATTTTGCGGTTTCAACTTGAAAAAAATGTAGAAAATTTCAATTTTTTTTTAAAAACGCTGCCATTTCCTACGCAATTTTTTTTTCTTATGATTGTAGTTGGGACGATAGCGACAACTCTGTTGAATACGAAAATCTTCCGTTTTTTAATTTTGGACAAATACAAAGGACCTGAGCTTGCCCACCACCTTTTTAATAGGCTTACGTTCAGGAAGCTGTAGCAGCACAAATTTTTATTATTTTGATATGAAAAATTCACAATTGTGTATTCAATATATAATAAATATCCCACCATAACAAAAAACATTTCTATGTTGTTTCCTTTTTCTAAAAAAAAATCCTGAAAATTGCTTAGATTTATGTGCAAAAAAGTGAAATACCCCCGTAAAGAAACTTGGCGAAGGGATTTAGAACACTCGGTAAAATTTCGGCTTTTCCAGAGTTTTTACAAACATTTTTCGGCTTCTTTGTTTGCTAGAGAATTTGTGATGCAATTCCACTTAAACATAATGAGAATTTTCCTTAAATAAAATTAGGCGACAAATACGTAGGAGGAACGGAAATCTCCAATCGAGGGAGAAACCAACGGGAAATTACTCAATACAATGTGTTTCCCAAACATCAGCGAATTTTCTGCAAGCTCGAATCATGTTTTCGACTTCGTTGTCTAGACTACATTTTTGATTAATTTTTTTTTAAAATTCAAGTTATTTAATTTAAATTGTGTTCAAGTTGCGTGTCATGGTAATTTATATACAATTAGAGTTTTGCCGCGATTTAAAATATTGTAAAACAAAATAAATTAGATTTTTTTAAAAAGATTAATTATTATTATTTCAAATAGTTTAAAATGAAACATTTTTATTTCGGGAATAGTAACTATAACGTAGGTAAGTTTTGATCCAAATTATTTTGTAGAGATTTTTATTCTCTTTAAATTTGGTGTGATCAGAATTTTCCGTAAAAATTAAATTAAGCGAGTTATAGTGAAAAATCGCTGTGAGGTGCTAAAATATTCAAATGGAGAAGCCTACAGAAGATTTTGTGGGAATTTGGTGGAGAGGGTTCATTCGAACACTAAAATAGACATGTCTAGCAAATTTCAGCCTGCCCGGATTTTTTGTAAGCTCTAGCAATTTTTTGTACTTCCTTGCTTGGACTATTAGTGATTTTTATATTCTGCGAATATTTCTTATAAGCAAGTATATAGTGACTTTGAAAAGGTTAAGACCCACTGATTTAGACATTGGTTACTGATGAGACCACTTGTTAATTTTCCGACCCTTACCATTATAAAAAAAATTAAAAAGTTTTTTAAATGTGGAATTTTTTTTTTATTTAAGTGCTTTAATAACTAGATCATTAAGTGAGAATGGAATTACAATTGAGTTTTATAATTTGAAAATTAAATCGGTGCGGTTCAGAAAACTATGGAGTAGTTGAATGTTTTTAGGGTGATCTGCCAGGATTTCCCGTAGGGTGGGTGCTAGTTGCAAGGATTTCCTTATTTGGTCGTATTTCTTGCATCTTGACAGGATGTGGTGAACCGTTATATCTTCATCGCATGTTGTGCTGTATGGGGGTTCAGTTTTATCGAATAGGTGTACGTGGGTTAATATGGTATGTCCTATTCGTAATCGTGCCAGAGCTACCTCAAACCTCCGATTAGGTTGATTTGACGTGTCCCAGCTATGGTAAGTTTCTTTGACGCTTTTTAATTTGTTGTTCTGTTTTTGGTTCCAATGATGTTGCAATTGTTGATAGGTTATATTATTAGAATGGTTTTTGATGTCGCAATGATTGACCCAGTCGATACTAGTTCCAGAAATGTGGGCCTCGTTTGCTGCGCGATCGGCTAATTGATTTCCAGGAATATTTCGGTGTCCGGGGACCCACATGAAGGTTAGATCAATAGTATGTTCGTAGCGTGATGTTCTGGTTTCCTCCAAAATGGTTTGAATTATTGAGCTGGCTATGTCACTAGCTTGTTCCAGGGATGTTAAGGTGGAGCGAGAGTCGGTGGCAATTACGGCGTTTGTGGGTTTGCTTTTGTTTATGATTTTTACCGCTTGTAGGATGGCCAATGCTTCTGCGATGTAACTTGAATTGATAGGGTTTAGTTTGTATTTATATTGCCATGTTCTGATTATAAGAGATGGGGGGTATGACGTAATTGGGTCAATTTATTAAAACACTCATGACATTAATTAATTAGCTATAAGACCATAATAGGTAATTATTAGATTGTATCTGAATCTTCTCTGGTTGAAAAATTGTTTAACTGCTTTTGCCTCAAGTATCTGGAATATGCAAACGTCCATGAATCTAAAAATATAATTAAAAAAAAATGTGAAGGATAAAATATTGGTGGTTGTTTTTGTTAAAGAAAATATGAGAAACAAATTAAATTTATTTAGTTTATTTGTTAAGTTAGGATTTCCATTAAATTTAATAAAAGTGACAATTCGTGATATTAGTGGATGCGCGAGTTGGAGAGGACAATTTAGTGGGGTTTTGAAATGATAAGGGAGCAGTAAGGATTCTCAAGTCAGCCGTCGGAGAGTCAAGACGTGCTATTATAATTTGGAAATTAGTTTTTGGATTTAGGAGTCTTGAGCCAGCCGTCACAGAGAAAAGACGGATTATTGATGATTGAAGAGAAATTTAGAAGTGGTTTTTGGATTTGGATATTTTTTGATATTGTTTGGTAATTAAATTTGAATACAGTCAAAAGTGGATATTGCGTTTGATTCACAAATTTATGGAAAGTTTTGGGACCGTTGATGTTAATTTTTAATGGTTATGTTTTATGGTTTTGTGAATGGTAGAATGTTGAAAGAAAATTGGTTTGATTACTTACTTGTGATTGATTATGCGATTTGGAGGAAGAAAAGTATCCACTGGTCTTTCCTACCTGGTTTTTGGTTCAAGATTCGAAGCTGATTTCCAATCTTAATCTCCTATGCTTGGTTACTACGACATCATATCGGCCGCATCGGTAAACTCCGGAAAAAACATTCTAGTTCGGTAAGAGTTTTATGTGTCGCACTGATTAATTTAAATAAATAGACAAAACGTTTAAAATTCGGGCGCGTAAATTTAATTTGGGGATTTGTTGCTAATACTTTACTTTGTAAAATTTAATTTGTTTAGGTTTAATTAAACGAATATTTTGTCTTGGTAAAAATTTTATTGTGTGTAATAAATAACATTATATTTGGTTCTTGCAACGTTTGCGTTTAATTTAATTTATCCATAGCAGTAGTAAATCAAAGAAAAAGCAGATACAAATTTCAATTTGGTTTAGTTATCTTTATAAAAAAGATCACTAGTTTAAGGTGACGTATATGAATGTTTTAATTAATCTAGATGGACCCAAGTTACGACCCATAATATTGAGTTTTTCGTGCATAGCTAGTCGGAGCATAGTTGAATTAAGTGCCATTATTATTCCCCGCTATATAAGTCAAAATTTAATCTTTACAGTAGCAATACATGGCAATATATTATTTCTTCAGGTGTCACTACTGCCCCGGAGCATGAAGTTTTGGTGCCCGAACCGTCTGTGTAATAAAATGTACTATCACTGTGTTTATTTTTAGCTTCAAGGAAATGTTTTTTGTGAAAATGAACCCAAATGAACCGAGTCTTTATCATCCGACCTTCCGCGTTAACCGAACCTAATCTCTTAAAACAATCTTCCGTGTTATTGCACGCACTAAGAAATTACAAAATCCCTGAACCTTGCTTATCACGAAGTAACGCTACTTTTCTTATACACCGCGTATTGTCTGCGTTGACCGTCTGGTATTCCTAGTAGCAAAAAATGTTATTTGCTACTAAAGACAATTCTAAAGGGTGAAATAGTTCCATCTTCACAGAGAGTTGTGTTCAGACGCCAAAGAGATTTTCCCCATTTTTCTCTAAAAATTTTGAAATATAAGAAAAAATCTGAAATGAAAATTTGGAGTTTGAGATTTCACTATATGGCCAAAGGAAAGCTTTTAGGTGGCGACAGAATCCTCCTTGGACCAATTTTTTTTAACTTCAAATGGCCAAAACACCAAAACTATTTTACTTTTTATGGTTAATCGTTCAGTACATTTTTTATCAGCGCACTTTTTTTGTGGGGTACATCGTGGTAGGAGCCGGTTAAAAGAATTCTAACAACACATCACTGGTCAAACTGTAGATTCAACTTTGGTAATATTTGGAGTGATTAGAGTTAATTTAATTGTTAAGTTGTCAAAATGATAATAAATACTAATACGGAATATTTGCTGACTGACTTCATTAAATTCTATTAAAAACAAATCAGGTTTTCTGAAATTTTGGATAGTGACGAACGACGATCATTAGGAGATCTTATAGATTTGAGGTATATCCCTTTCCCATTTAATAGCTACAGGTGTTAATAATAATCATTAAATTTACCTTATAATTAACATCAAACATTTCAAGCTCTCGCTTCTACTATTGGTTTTGAATGACAGTTGAAACGTTTAATTACAAATTTATCTCAATGTATTACAATGGAATACTTGTGTGGTCGTTCATTATTAATTATTTATTTAGCGAAAAATAAATAGACGCAAGTAAATTTCTCTACTCCCTTAATCAATTATCTGTTATAACATAACACAAATCAGCGATACAATCACATGAGATTAGGTCGAACATTTCGTCCCATTTCTCTCCATAGTTGAGCGATTCGAATTTTGTAGTACACAAATTTATTGTTAACTGGTTACATAAAAGATAATTAAATTAAATTTTGTTATAATGAAGTCAACAAGAAAGCCATAAATAAAATAAGACTTTCTCACTTTTCTTGGTAATGTAAATGCATAAATATTATTTGTATAGTTTTACCTCATTAATTTCACAGAGGTACGTAGGTACATATTTACAAAGCTTTATAACCAATAAGTAGAGTTATTGGTAATATTTGTGTTGTTATAATTTATTATTTAAAATGCAGCCACAGCATTCAACCGTAACATTAAACGCAGTCAAATCAGGCTTTGCAAAAGATCTCTGCTGCTGCTATTGTGTTTTCAATTGTTCTCATTATTATTATTAATATAAAATTAGATCTAGTAAAATGAATTGGTATTTGTTCGGTTGGTAGTTTAGTAGAAAGCATAATTCAATAACTATGTCTAAGTAAAAGGACTAAGCCGTATTTATGGATATCTGTACAGGAAATGATTTAAATGCACCCCAGGGAAGATAATGAATGATAATTTAATGTTAATTATTTATGAATTGCAAGAATAAAACGTACAAGCAATACGTTTAAATTTGACAATTAGGGAGCCCATTACACCGACCCCCTCAATTTACACAATCAAAATTTTACCTTTATGTAACTCCAACGTCTGATTGCTGAACATGATAGGTATCGAATTTCAATAATTTGTAACTCGAGGAAATAACATTTCACTTGTATTAATAGTCTTTGTAAAAAAAGGTATTAGTGTTAATGATCTTTAGGATCAGTGAAAGCCTTTTAATTCTTGTGATATACATTGATCCTCATATACAAACGCCGTTTTTTAAATTGTGAAACGGAAACGTAATGAAATTACTTAAAGGTCTTCACTTTCTTTAATTGTTCAATTGTATAATTCACAATGCTTCGATTAATAAAAGGTTATTGATACCGTCTAATAGGGCAAACGGAAAATAACATATCGACTCTCAAAAATATTTCCATCACAGAGGCTTCCAAATGGATATGTGGACAATGTGGAGATATTCGCATTTGTTTCACCTCGAGGTTGGTTTTATGTTTTTCTTTTAAATAAATAAATAAAAACATTCAACACTAACTTTTACAGACCGGGGGGTATTCCATATCCCCCAGCCAGAAAAATATAATCAATATAATGGCATCTTCAAGTACCAACCCATAAACTTTTTTCTGATGGCTCGAAGGCGGAATGAGACAGCCCAAATTATCGAAGTATCCTGACACGTATCCACCCTATAACTTGAGAATAGGGCTTATTCAATTTATTTTCTACGCGTTGTGCCATTCGTTTTAAAAAATTATCAACCTCTGCATGAAGCGCCCATCATCAGAATGAAACCTAATGGTGTACAGCTACCCTGAATGAAAAATTGAACGATTTTGAAATTTAATAAGTGACAGTTATTTTTATTTTCTTTCAATAATTTTATTTAATATGTTGTCCTTGATTCCTGTACACTTGAAGACAACGTTTTGGCCACGATTTTAGCGATCGTTGTATCATTTCCAGAGGAATGTTTTCTATCTCACGTTTTATTAGTTTTTTTAGCTGTTTAAGGGTTGTAACTTTTGACTTATTTAACTGAGATTTTAAATAGCCCCACAAAAAATAATCACAGGGTGAAAGGTCCGGTGATGATGGCGTCCATATATCCGGATGAATAAAAGATACGCCGTTCTGTTCAAGAAAATTTAAAGTCTTCTTAGAAGCGTGAGCTGGTGCCGAGTCTTGGTGAAATATCCAATCACCAGCAGGATATAATCTTTTTGCGTCAGTCAAAAGTGGCTTCAAACAATTCTTAATGTAATATTCCGAGTTAATTTTAGCACCAGGCTCAACAAATATTGGCGTTGTGGTTCCATAATTCGATATTCCCATGAACACCATAACTCCCTTCGGATGGGACTGTTTTGTGAATACGTCCAATTCTTTTGCCGATTGCTCACGTCTCAAGTACTGAACTTTTCGTTGGCCATCAGCATTTGTTAGATGGAACCATGCTTCATCGACAGTGATGTATTTTTGCCATTTATCACAATTTAGTAAGTGATTCAATCCTAGTGAGCGCTGGTGCCGTTTAATAATTGTTTCTTCAGAAATATGATGTCTCCTTGGTTTCTTAATTAATTTCAGGTTTAATTTTTTATTTAGATTATACCGAATGATATATTCAGATGTTTTGAAATGATTAGCCATATGTTGTAGTGTCGGAGGATTCGTTTTTAATGCCATTTTCTTTAAATTCGATAATTGTCGATTTGTCAGAGTTGGCTTCTTTCCGCTGCCTTTCTTCCGGATTTTGGATTTAAGTTCTGGGATTCCATTTTTTTTGTAGTTAGAGAGTGTACCTTTCGAAACACAAAAATTTTGGTCTTTACACCTTTTTTGTATCATAGCAAAACTACATTGTTGTTTTAAAAGCTTAAAAATTATGATTTGTTGCTTTTTAGTTAACACCATGTTTGTAACTGACATTAGAGAAAAACAAAATTGACATCGATAAGTTCATATCGCGTGCTCTATGGAATACTTTGAATTTTGTTTAAAAAAATAACTCTTATTGGTGAAAATTGAATTTAAATTCGTTCAGTTTTTCAATCACGGTACCGGTAAGTGAACTTCTCAAGTCTTCAGCTGTAGTGTTATATTTTTGATAGATCCAGGTTTGGTTTATGTAAGAATGGCTGTCGCATTATCAATGCGGTTGTCGAAGAACGTTAATCTTCCAGATTCCCAAACCTTTTGGATCATCAAGTTGCCAATTAATGGCGGTTGATTGTTTATACCATCTGCTTTACGCAGATGATCGGAACCGCATGATCGGTTCCTTTGAATGATCGCCAACGTTAAAAGCGGACAAGGCGACAAGGTAATAAAAGAAGAATAAATTTTCTACACACTCAATCCATTCATTGATCTTAATTTTGACATACTCGCGTTTTGCATTTTGTGATCCGATGATTCTACCTAAAAATATGTTTGTTGTTGCCACTTTTACGTTTAAATCCTGAAGAAATTCTTCAGCTGCCTGTTTCATCAAAGGTTTCACTATTAAGACACTTTTGGATGGTTCTGGTTAGTATCCATGTTTAGGATCCTCGATTGTTAATTTGTTCAACCATCGGCGTAGTTTCAGTTGCCCAGTATAACAAGCAAGTGCAACCACTTTCAATTGGAGTTGATCGCATTTAAGAAGCTTTCTGGTCCGGAAATTATTTGGGTTGGATGTTCTTCTTTAAAGATTTCTGAAACAGTTTTATCAACAATTTCATCATTTGGGCTAAGAACTCCACTTCCTGAACTATCAGTGATCCATCGATTTGCATTACCTAGTAGTAAGGGTCGAGTAAAAATTCGTATTTTGTGATTTGTGTCAAGTTTCACAAAAGACCTTTTCATTTTACGATTTCACATTTCAAGACAATAAATAAGACTTCGAATATCAGCTCAGACTGTTATTATTTTGTCTTTTTGTAATATTGTTTGTTGCACAGAAGATGAAGATCTTTTCGGATGCATATTTCGCATTGACAACGTTCTTTATTTTGTCTGCTAATTTGTTTACAAAATAGCATATCTAATTATTGTCTAATATAAAAAAAAATTAAATGAAATTATGATATTGTCAAATCTTCAAGAGTCTCTCAGCTTTTCAAATTTATTACTATGTTTATCTTTTCGAATGGCGTCATAATATATTATACAACTATAGGTAGTAATATATGAAATTTCGGTGAGATTCGAACCCAAGATTTATGCACTTATCTGAATTAGTAGACCCAGTAAACTGCTGCTGTGGTCAACCTTTTTATTTTTAAAGTTTTGATAATGTTAAGAAAAAACCAGTTTGTAATAATTTTGAACGGCCCAAAAAATGTGATCTCTCCCTTGGTAGCGGCTAATGAGTCAACGAAAGCATTGCATCACTACGGCGACATTTTATTTTATTTCCACTTTTACAACTTAATTGCCGTACAATTAGTATAAATTTTAGTTTCATAAAAACACTTGCACTTAAAGTAACGAAGAAGTTGATTAACTAACCCAGATATTTAAATGAAGATAAAACTAATGACGGTTTTATGGAGATGTTCATTAAATTTTTATCTCGTTTATCTGAAAAAACAAGGGTTGGTTTCGAAGCAATTTGTATTTAGAAAAATTAGTCATGATACATTATTGTGTGAACCTTATAGAAAGTAGCCTATAATTTTTAATTAGACAGGGTGTTTTATCTGGTGGAATTCTTGTGTGACATGATCAATCTTTTGTTTCAGTGTTGACTTGTCGATGGAAAATTTGAATAATTTAAAAATTCATTATTATAAAAAATTATCTTTTGATGATTTTCTACGGATTTCTTTTGTACGGATCATTACTCAAAAATTGTTCGCCGACGTCATAATACATTCTTAGGAAAGATGTAGTTCGGTTTTGGGATTTAGTTGAAGATTTTGCACTCGGAATCTAGAAAGCTTAATTTTGCTCTTATGAATAGACAAGAAGGGTCAAATGAATTTGTTACGGGTCGCGTATTAAAGCATTCGATGGATAAAACTCAACCCATCCATCTTATTTATTGAAAGTTGGTTTTGGAAGAATTTTTTGTGCTTATCGTGGTCGTTGTTCTAACAAACACCTGCCTTTAAGAGGTTGTAGGTTGGAAGTTTAATTGAGGAATTTGGTGTACACTATATCAGTCATCCTGTTTGGCTAATATGCAGTTAATTTTGCATAGGTAGCGTGTGGATGCTTTTTTTATTATTTAAGAACCAGTTTGTTCTTAAGAATTTGCAAAAGTCATTGACACTCACTATTTTTAGAAAATGAATCGAAAAATTACTTATTGCGTCGTTGACAAGTGTAATTTTTTATTTGATACAAATCGACCTTTTACATAATGTAAAAGCTCAAAAGCTCTCCTCCTTGCGGAATTTTCTTTTTGCAGCACATTTCTTCGATTGTGTATTAATTAAGCAAAACTTAACACAATAAGCGATATTAGCGGCAATTTCTTTTTTAGAAAAAATGAGGTTGAGTCTGGACATAATGAAGAAAAAATAAGTACAATAATTTTACGCTCTAGAGTTGATGAAAAAAATCATGACATACAAATTTTGTAAAGTATACCAACTTTTGCAAATAATGCCGTTAGATACGTATAATTTGATTGATTGTGCGATGACTATTAAATTATCAATTATAGCAACAAAATGTAAGTAAGACGTTTAAACAAAGACTTTATTTATATCTCAATTGGTTAATTGAAATATTTACTATCAATATTTTGCTTGATGATGGTGAATTGTGAATACTTTATGAGAGTTAATTAAAACTGACACACTTAAGTGTGCTTTATAGTCAAAATAAGGAAAAATAAATCAAAAATTACTTTTATTTCCTTCTCAAAAGAATAATTTATTTGACTCGTAATTGTAAGCACCCTGTAGTTTTTTAATAAATTTGAAAAACCTGTAGGTGAGCCAATTTATCTGATTTTATCAACAAAAACTTTTAATTGTGTGTGTATATTATTTATATCAGTGGCGGGGCTCGTAGAACTTTCACAGGAAGGGTTCATGTGGATATAAATATCTTACGTCGAAATAAAATTATAAAATAACCATTTAAGTAGAAAACATAATTAAACTGATTGATCATATCCACAACATTAAGTCGATGATTTACCATACTGTTGCGGACCTGGATAAGTTTTTATACGTTTCCGTCGAGAAACAACGTTCCAATTCCGCAATCGAGATTGAAGTTCTTATAATAAATAACCTAAGTAATAATAATTTATGCAAAATGCTTACAAAGCTTCAGTTATCAGTCGGCTATTTTGATACAGCTATTCGTTTTCTCCAAACGGAAGACAAGTTTCAGGTCATCAGTAATCAATAAGTACGAGGAATTTAACAAAAGTTTATATAATATCACTGAAGAACAACGAGAACAAAATAGGACCGCAGTGCCAACCTTGGGGGACATAAGATGACACCCGAATTACCTTTGACAGAAAATCATCAATATAAACTCTTCAGATGGTTTCCAAGAAGTAATTAATATGATTATGGTTTTAGCGAAACCAGCTATAGAAGGAGTAGGTCCGGGCCTAGGAGCACCAATAACTAAATTCATCAGCAGAGATTGTAATTTTTAGAAAAAAGAAATAAAATGAATTCAAAAGTTACTTACCTAATTATACCGACATAATTGCCAAGGATTGGTTATTACGAATAATTCGGTGGGGATTACAGTGAAATCTGTATAAGCCGGAACCGCTCGGGACCAAAAAATCGTTCCGTGTTAAGCAAGTTCCGTTTTTAGCAGATCCTCTCTGCCTAAAACGGAAAAAAATCTGCATAAGACGGATTTTTTTTTATTGATTTATATTAAACAATTTAATAATAATAAATTGTATTAATACATAATAATGCCTTATACACTACACAAAAAATACAAGATATGCAGAAAGCAGGCAGCAAATGAAAAAATGATTCATTTGCATGCTGCTTGTAACGCAATATTATTTGGTAGGTATGCAATAGACACCTGATATGAATAACATTGTAACTCAAGTTACAATGTTATCCAACTATGCTGTAAACGGCTTCCCCAAAGAAGAAACTATAAGTTTGGTTTATGAATCGTCGTCCTATCTCAATTAAAAATACTGTTAATTAAACAAAATAACATCATTGTTACTGCAAATTATATGTAGCAAAAAATCTTTAAAATGCTCTCCTGTAAAGTAAGCAAAATAGAGTTACAATGTTATTCATATCAAGTGTCGCGAATGTATGCAATGTAAAATAATATACCTACCGCAAAAGAAATTATTACATACTAAGAGTAGTCTAAACATTGGATAAAAATGTGCGTCTTACATCGAAATTTTTATAAGCAGTAAAATTAATTTCTGAATTTCGCTTCCGGCTTATGCTTAAAATAAGCTTTCCGTGTTCGCGTTAGACAGATTCCGGCTTATAAAATTCATTTTACTTAGTATTGTAAACCAATAATTCGGGACCACAGACAATTTCCGTGATGCACACGATTCCGGCTTTTGCAGATTCCGGCATATACAGATTTCACTGTACCTAACATTGGTCACTCCAAATAAATTGAAAATTTCCTATTACAAAGAGGAAGGTTTATATAGTATACTGACATAATTTTAACAAGCGAAGATATAATCAAAATTTTGAGTAAATCGAATTTTAAGTTTGCAAATTTACATGTAAAATTAGTGAGATTCCCGCGCGTCGCTCATTCTGTTGACAGTCCGTGCGCTATGAATGACCCTAACACTTAGAATATTTCGCACCGGCAGATGCAGCTCGACTCTCGTACATGTAACATCGATTATTTTTTGTTTTTACGCGATTTTTTGGGGGTGAAACGTAATAGTTTACTGCCCCATATCGCAACTATACTTTTTAATGCTATTTCAAGGGTCTCTAAGCTCCCGGTTTTTATTTATCCCGGTTTTCTTGATATGTGGCGCCTTCTCGTATGTTTAGCCTAGTAACCAGAGTCAAAACCACCCTGGAGGGGTGCAACCCGGAGCGGAGCGGAGGGGCGCCCCGTAAGGGTAGGTTTTGACGATGGATTACCCTCCTTATCGAATGCACACCCAAAAAATCGAAGAAAAATGCGCTAAATTTACGTACTTTCAAATTGATTTTTCTCGAAATTTTTATTATATCTTCGCTTGTTAAAATTATGTCATTGTACTATATAAACCTTCCTCTTTGCAATAGGAAATTTTCAATTTTTTTGGGGTGACCAATGTTAGGTAATCCGACCCAATAATTCATCCATTGCCTAAATTAAGTATTCACAGAATTAAACTAAATAAAATTCTAAACAGAAACTAAAAAAGAAATAAGGACCCAAACCTTATGGATTCTAAGATAGATTTCAACTAACCCTAATTTTTTTTTAAACCGGCGATTCTCTCAAAGTTATCATTTTATTTATTTTGAACCCTTTTTTTCAGAATTCCAGTTTTTCATGACTTACTCGTTTTCGTTTTAACAAAGAAGTATAAAAAGACATATTATAATTCTGCATAAATATATTATAAAAACATATTGTTCTTTTTAGGTGAAAATTGGGCAAAATTAAGATCTTTACAACTTTCATTCATAGAATTTCAAAGAAAAGTCTATTTTCAATAAACTACATTTTATAATTTTCCAGTAACATAAACAAAATAAATTGTTAATATGTACATATTTGCAAAATCTGTAAACTTTATTTTTGCAAACGTTGTGCTGTGTAATTCCTTTCGTAAACTGCACCACCCTGGATTTTGTTAGGCGCCAGCTTTCAAAGTGAAAGCAAAATTTATAAAATAATATGAAGTCTTCAGAGGGTGCAAATTTACTCAGAAATTCACTACACTTGTCCCATTTATCTAGCTCAATCGTTGAGATTCACTCAAGGTGTGGTGGATTCGTTGAATTTTTAGATGCTTTTAGAGTTTAAGTAAATTTTGTTGACTTGAATCGTCGATGTTATGATAATTGAGAAGAACAAATTTGCTTTCGATGATGATCTTTAAATCTTGTAATGCTTACTGTTACTTACTAGAGACGATGAATAAAAGATTGTTTGAATTAAAAATTAGTTTTATATTTAAGAAAATAAGTTAATCAAATCGCTAGCGCACAAATTTTAAACAAATTTAGATAAGATTTTTATCTGTGAATAACGACAATGTTTAATATTAAATAAATCAAATGTGTCCAAAAATATCCTCTTAGGTCGTCGAAATGTTACAATAATAATAATTTATAAATTTAATAAAATGTTTCAGATACCTTTTTGTTTTCAAATAATCCTGTCTTTTCAAAAGACATGCGCACTAACACAATTTAACTGCGCGTACACATCACTGCGTTTCACCACTTTGCTTCTTGTTGCTGTTGTTGATAAATTTCGCTTCTGTTTTGTGATCGTGCGGAGTTGATTTAATGGTTGACACCTGTTGATTGTTTTGATCGAATTCGTGATGTGCCAGTGAGTTGTTGTTGGAATTCGTTTACCAGTTATTTAAAAGGTGAGTCATACTTTTAACTCGCTGATTGTGAAGATGCTCAACAAAAGGTAGCCATTGTTATAATTTGTTATCTAATTTAGACAAACATCAAATTGGTCGAACATCTGGGTGTTTTTGGATTGAATTTTCACCCTGGAGGTACACGTCTTGCTTATTCAAGAGCTAAAAATAGACTGTCTGATTTTATGGAGACACCTGTCCATCCATTTCCATTATTGTTGGAAAACTTTCACTACTTTGAGCCGCACATCCGTCGTTTTGAAGAGTTCGTGGAAGACTGACTTTCTACTTGCGCCGTTCGTGAAAATTGGTCAAATTTCCTTATCAGTGAGTCGAGTTTGTCACCTTCATGAATTTTATGTTCACTAATCGTCTTTAAATTTACAGGAGCGCTTTCATCCATGTTGAGTTGATTAACTGTGTGGTTCCCCGACGTCTCGTGAATACAGTAGCACTTTTGTAGGCAAGTTTTAGCGGAGTTCTTCACCTTTTCTCTTATCACGAAGCTCGTTATCAAATTGAAGCGAAAATGACCTTTATATACACTTTTGGAGATTTATAGTTGCAAATTATGACCATCAGAAAGAGTAGATTATTTAACAAGTTTTCATATAATTGGTTTGATACAATAATTGTTATGCATGGAATAAATTCCATTTTTGTACAGTACAATTGAGGTTATGTTAATTTGTGATAATATTCACAGTAATTTTACCATATTTTACCTAAACAATCCTTTATTACCAAATTTTGAGGTAGCAAAAACCTCTGTGAAATCATTTTACAGCTTTTAATGTCATTTCCCAATGCTTAAAGATCTTTATTTGTTCATTATTTAGAGAAATTGCTAAATTTGTTTATCTTTCTTATCTTTTATATTTTAATGAGGTCAAATGCTATGTGCAATTTAAGTACAAGTAAGAAATTCAATGTTTTGCATCGACCTGGTAGCTTAAAACACAGCAGTTGGTTAAGGAAAAATCTTTAAAAGACACCACCTAGATGTTGTGGGTAGTAGTGTCAGATTTTTACTGACTAAAATTCCCTTCCAGATAGCAACGGGATTCACCTTCCGCTATTTTTTTAGTAAACCATCAACTCCACCTCATTTTCCTCAGCTTGTCGATTCCTCTTTTTGATTTTGCCTTCCTAGCCTTTTCTCTTCTCTTCACTTATCTTCTTCCTTAACGCAAGGGTTTTCCTACAGCATTTGAGACGTATTTTCCATATGTTTTGAGGTGTAAGACCATCTGCCCCAAATTTATTTCTAGTGTCTTGCCACTTGTTGCACTTGAAGATTGTGTGCTCAGCTGTGCTCTCACCATTTGAATACTTGCATTGCGGTGTTACTCTTATCCAAAGCCTGAGGTTTTGGCTTGTTTGGCAGAACCGTTTTAGATAAAGCCTTCAATTTTGAAATTTGTTTGTCACTTATGAAAAACTAAGGGGTAAATATCGCGAAAAAATTGTGTATACATTAATTTGGAACTGATTGGAATTCCCTTGAAATCCTTGGAATTCCTTGTAAATCCGTGGAATTAATTGGAAATCATTGTGATTCCTTGGAGATTCTTGGAAAGTTTTTTGAATTCCGAATTTTATGTTCCCAAAGCTTTCAGAATATTTACCCTCTCGTGAAAAGTCTTAATCTTACGAAGTTTAGAACAAAAACACATATCAAACTAGGTGTTCACGTTTCTGGATGTCCACACTACCGTTACTCATACTCTACATTATATTTACTTCCAAAGTAATTTTATTCCCCAGAAACTTGAATCGATAACCCTTAGGATAGACACGAGCATTTAACGAGATCGTGGGATTGACCACCGAAGAAGATTTTGTTCTTGCAAATTGTAAAATTTCCACGATATATTAACCATGCAAATAACGCTAAAATATGTAAGAAATTAAAGGAATTCTAGACAATTATCGCCCGAATTCTGCCCATAGATGATCATCTTCCTGTTATGTTAGGTCTGGGATCTAATATACCAATTGTTTGTCAAATTATTCTTGTGAGCCTAACTGGGTTTTATATCTTGGGTAGCTTGCTATAAACTGGCCCTCGATGTGCCTGGACCATTTTTTATCATTGAAGGCAAATCATCAACACAAAAATGATCAAAAGCCTTAAAATCATGCTGACTGCTCACCAAATTTAGCGACAACTTCTTGTTTATTTTTTGAAAATATTAATACTTCTCATTGTTAAATTAATCAATAGCAAAATTCTCGTCCAATGTATTGTAGTAGAAAAAAGGAAATATTGGGTATGGCGGACACAATAAAACTACAAAAATGTTATTTTGGCAAAATAACATTTTTGTAGTTTTATTGTGTCCGCCATACCCAATATTTCCTTTTTTCTGTTAAATTAATATTTAAGTCAACAATAGAAAAAGAAAATAGAAACCGGGGGGGGGGTCTGGGGAATAACCCCCCCCCCCGCAGAACATTTTAATGTTTTACTTTTGCTCAGAATTTTATTGAGTTTAATTTTACTGATCTTTTTTAAACCTGCTTTAACAAATTTTCTGCTGTTCCATTTATTAAATTTCTGATATTACAATGGATCTACAATGTACAATGAAAAAAATGATATTACACCACTGTTGAAAATAAATTTCAACAATTTTTTTCTTATTAATTTCATAATTTTTTTCATTGTTCAAATTTTTTAATTTCTACCTTCGAATGGCCATAACAACAAAGCTATTTATTCTTTAGTGTTAACAGTACAAGAAATAGACGTCGTTTCATTGATAACAAATTTAACGGGCTACAATAATGGTAGTCTTTTAATTATTCTGAAAAACCATCTCATAGAAAAACTGAACCGATTTCCTGAAAGTATTTTTTTCTATAAGAAACGGAATAGTTCGTAGTTCACCCTGTGCAAATATTTTTAGTACTTCAACTTATCTATACGATACACGGCCCGCGGCTTCAAAGAAAAAACGCCACTGGTATGATTGGATTTTCGACAAAATATTGTCATAAAAATTATGACGATGAATGTACTATAACAATGAATGTTAGTCAATTACAGCGCGTGTTAAATCCAATCGTCTTGGTTTTCTGCAAGACGTGTTGGCATGCCATACACCCTTCTTTTTTATTTTTATACTTCATTAGTTTAAGAAGTTTGTTGATGGAGCTTAAAATTCCCAAATTGACATTGTCATATTTAATCGAATTAATGGTAACCGCAAAATTCAGAAAGGGTAATTCCTTATATGTCTAGTTTGTTTCTTTATCAATTTTCTAATTTATGTTCTCTTTAGCAAGAAAATCTTGGAAATTATTCCGAGCAAATAAAATTATTTCCACTTGGCGCATTTGTGTGTTTATGATTTCTACTAACGTGGCTAAAATGTAACTTGCAGTGTAAATCTTCTTTGAAGCTTGTAAAATTGCACTGACATGCGGATAAAATGGCGCCGACCATATTACGCCAGATTTCAAGGTTTCAGCTCACAATATTTAACAGTAAACACGTAAATGAATAAAATCTTACATGGCAGTACTAGTACACTCGTATAAACAATGTCTAATGTGTTTATTCAATCATGTTGTGAAAAAGAAAACTTTTAAGTACCCTTCCTGAAAAACACTCATTGGAAGCTCGTTTACTACATTCTTTCGTGAACAGGAATGTTGCCAATTTCAAGTTACCGCAATAGCGGAAAATACCCAAATCTGGAGCAAAAAACCCACATGCAGGAAAAACTAACAATGGATGACACATAAATAAGCACATTCTAGAGAACAATAGTTTTACTTATCTAATCATTCACAGTTACGTAGTGCACTACAGGAAAAGTGTTTTCTAACGATTTTTGAAATATAATATGCCCTTATTGGAAAGCGGTCCAAGGTCCACAATACGTCTTTTTTGTTTTGTATAAAATTAACCTAAATTTTCCGTTTCTGACATCCTTCCGACAGAATTAAGGAACTGAAAGTGATACTCTGCCGATATTATTATGATTGATCTTCTTCAAGTTTGGCCAAATTCGACTTTTTCCTCTATTTTTTTTTCGCCAAATTTCTTTTTCTTAACAGATGCCAAATTATCAGGTTTATCCACCCACTGTGCCGTCCGTATCGATCTGGTATTTATTTAATGAGGTCCGAATTAATTTTTTAATTAAAAAATTTACAACGTAAAAAATGTCCAACAACGGAAATGCAATTTTTAGTTAACATCGTTGGAATACTACACTAGACGATAATTATTTAAAAAATCCGGACTCCGGAGACTGTGCAACAGGTGGGGGCTCCGTGAAGGAAGGTAGAATGAGTAGAATCAACGCGATTGAATTTTACCAGTCTTCATTCGAACGTCGTTTGAGGTGTTCTGCAAATCGAGCTTTTAGCAAATTTGCCGGTTATTTTTTATAAACACTTGCGTGTTTTTCAGCTCACTTGGAAAACTAAGCTCTCGAAATTTTTTTTACTTAATTGATATGTTGGTGACAAAACGCGCGTAAATTCCGCTCTTTCTAAAATAAAAGTGCGCAAATTTTCACGAAAAGATTTTTATAAATGTTATTTTGTTGTTAGTTTTTCTTTAATTGTATGAACTCGAGTTTTCGATGAAAATGACAAACGTCAACAAGATAAGAGTGGTGGTTTTGGGATCTTCACGTGTCGGAAAATCCGGTAAGTTTCGAATTAAAATGAGAAACTGTTTATTTAAAATTTAACAGTCAAAGTTTTCCTTGACCTAGACAACCACACGAGTTGTGTAAGGTCAAAACTTTGTCCTTGCCCGATTTTAGTTGTATAATATTTGGTTTATTGTTTATTTGTTTAAATTGTAATTTAGTTAATTTTGTGCGTGCCAAAATGGATTTTTAAATTACAGTAACATAAATTAAACGTTCGCCATGCCATACATCAAAACAATAGTCAATAAGTTACGATTCGTCTTGGTCAAGTTAAATGACCCCTCGATAAACGATTTTTAAATTATTTTTGTATCACTAAATCTGAGAACAAAAATTTATATAATATCAAGTGTATAAAAGCTCGATAATGTTTTTCGTTTTGCATTTTCATACTGAACCCATAAATAATCTTAATGACAAAATATAAGAATGGTATAATAAATTATTAATGTAATATGTAAATATTACAAAGTTTATATGTAAAATATGATTTGTTTATTGATTTCACTATTACATAGAAGTTAAATTGAAAGTTTAATTTATTACTTTTCTTTTTGTATTAATCCAGTAAATTATTTAACCGCTTTTCCATTGTTATTAAGCATGTGAAAATTCTTTAAATGCTGTACCGAGAAAATATCTACAAAAGCTCCTCTATGTAGTTTCGGTCTCGACGCTTATTATTTTATTTCACTTTCAAAAGCTTTAATTATAAAAAGTAACAACATTCTTAGAATAAAAACATCAATTTACTTTAATAATTACACAGCTTCAGTTGTTGCTAAGTAAAATTAAATTTTATTCCGTAGCTAATTAGCTAAAAGCTTAAAAGCTTCCTTCAGCAATTTAGTAATTAACATCGTAATAATTCTTATAAGGTAAATAAAATGTTTTAGTATTAAAAATACAAGAAGTAATAAATATCATCCTTAAAGTTTTAATTTGGTCGAATGATTTAAATGGCAGCTGACAATTTTAATAAATCGTGATAACATAACATTGCACTTATTACATTCATTTTCAAAATTGCTTTCAATTTAACTTTTCATTAATATTCTAGTTTACTCTTGTCACGATTTAAATGGAACACAATTTGTTAACAATTAGAATATTCAGATGAAAATATGGGTTATCGACATTTCTACTTCACAATTATAATTTTGTAAAGAAAAGAAAAATAGGCTGAAAATCTGAGTTATTGAATTTTTGCGAATCTCCATGACTCGAAATGAAAGTCTTCAGAGTTGTTAACATTCAAACCCTCGAGATCTGATTACAAAAATTATCTAGAGCACATAATAATATTTATATAGATTTTGTGAAGGGATTTCAAAAAATATAGTGAAAAATATTGAAGCATAAGTAATTTAAGAACAGTCGAGAATCGAACTCGCGATCATTGAATCCATAGTTCGATTTCTTTACATCTATATACTAAACACCCTGCATATGGGATTATCCGCGTATAATCGGATTATTCCGAACGAAAATCCTAAAATTACCCAGGAAAGCTTTTTAGGATAAGAAAACTGTGTGCATTTCCAGACTTATTTACGAAAGTACGTTTCTTGATCCGGCACTTAAATTTTATTCCTTTATTTGCAGTTTCCTAAATTTTTCGAGTTAAAATTTATTTCAAGTAAAACAGCTGATCTGAAAAAATACATTTTTTAAATAAAAATTAACAGAAGACAAGGAAACTTGAGAACTCGCCCAACTTAATTTATTACTAAATTTTCAATGAAAATTTTTGCCTTCAGTTTGGGTTCCCTCGTTTAATGTTGACCTCATTATTCAGGAAAAAATTAAATTTTCAATATTCCAAGAGAAAAGTTTCGCATTCCGTTTCAACGAGTGTTCTTAGTTCTTAACTTGGGGTTGTTAAACTTTTTGTAAAAAAATTTTAATGATCACATTTATTTAAATATGAGTTTTTTTTCTAAGTTGTTTTTTTAATCTTTTCGTCTGCTAAATTAAACTTCGTAGTTTAACGTGCATGAATAAATAAATAACTAAAATAAAGGCGTACTAACTCTTTTGTTTTCGCGTTCTCCGTGTAACTTTTTTACTATTCGTGGAACAAAACGGATTGACACTGCTTTTAAGTCACTTTTTCATTTAGATTTTTTAAACATGATACTAATTTGGCTTATCATTTTCTTATTTTTTGAGGAATTGGGTTTTTGGATTTATTTTATACGAATTGGTTTTATAAAAATTAATTTGTAATTACATAATAAATCAAATAAAATAAAATAAAAGAAATCCGAGCGGTCAAAAATGTACTTGCATTATTTATGTTTTACTTAGCTTGATTTATTATTTGTGTTTAATAAAAGCGTAAATAAAACGTAAATTACTCTTAATCGTATTGACTTTTATTGAACATTTTAATAGTTACATTAAAAATTAAACAAGCTAAGTAAACGTAATAAAATTCAAATTAATTAATAATCTTTCTACAGACCAGACAGACAGATAGTTACGTTATTTTTATGTAATAATTGAGTTGTGTTATTAATTTACTAGAAAATCACATGGCTGCTATGATCTTGATTACGTGTGTGATCGACATGGTTGTGCGGCCTAAAGGCCGTACTGCAACTTCATTTAGGCTGGTAACTAAAATATTAGCTACACACAAAGATTCAGTAGGGCGAACAGATAAGCAATTTTGTAAGAACGGGGTGTGGTCGACTTAAAATAAATTTATTGTTAATGGATTTTTAATATTAAGCCATTTCACGAGGGGTTAAGAAAAGAATAATCGTGGAAATAATTTGGGGCAAAATAGTATCAATTATATTGTCATTATTTGAACTTCTAAAAAGATAGATATACTAATTTAGCAAGGTCTTGAGACTTCGGATTTGGACACCATATTGGAAAAGTTGTGACATTTTGACAGACTGTGGGGCATAGGGTTGTAAATTTTTCTTCTATGATTTAGGTGTACCTGGGGAGTATGGAATACCCCCGGTTTTTAGAATTGTGGTTAGAATATTTTTATGAATATTCGTGAATATATCAGTTTGGGTTCACTTGTCAAATAATTTAAAATAAAGAAAATTAATTGTCTATAAAAGAGACCTTTGACTTTTTTGTGTTAATTGATCGATTGCAGAGTTACAGCCGGCACAGCCTGCGGTGTTCATTTGCTTTTATTTATTTTGCTATTTTAACAATAAAAGTTTTCGGCCAAATGGAATAAAAAAATTGTTTATATCAAGAAATTTTTAGATACCTTGGAACCTACAAATTTTTAACTCCAACTTTTGTCTAAATCCAAACCCTCCGATAATGGCCTCTTCAGCAATAGTATTTTATTATACAAAGGGGGTATCAAGGATTTACCGTCGCTTATAAATTGTAACTCGAGACACTTTGTGTCAGAGTTACAAACCGCAGAATATTAGTAAAATATTTTGTTCTATACTACAATTTTTTTATTTCTACCTGAAAATTGCCATTTTTCAATGTAAATCATTTAATGCTTTTTTAAAGAGCGCGAAATGATCTACAAACTGCTTATTGTTTAAATTGAATTGAATGGAAATACTAAATAATTCAAAATTTTATTCATTTTTCTGTTTCTTGCAAAGAATCTCTGCAATCTTTTAAACGAAAAGTTTTACAAAAAATGTCACCTCCATTCAGGCCCGTAGCCAGGATTTCATTTGTAAAGGGGTTCCCCTTTTTATTACAATTTTTTTTAAATTTTATTTATTTATATATTAAACTACTTTATTACAAATATTTTAAAACTAAAATTTTCTGGGGTTCCCCTTCTGGGAATTTTTATTACAAACAAATTTTTTCAATATTTTATTTTTCTTAATTTATTTTTATTTAAAATAAACGTTCTAGTCCAGGCAAGGATGGTTTTTAGTTTGCTAAAAATCCGGGCAAGCTGAATTTTGGCAGAGATGTACATAGGAGTGTTCTAATGAACCCCCCCAAAAGTCTCATAAAATCCCACGCCGGTGTCTCCCACAATCGGGGGTTTTAGATCCCCCAACGCGATTTTTTGCCGATAACTCGCTTATTTATGCTTGTATTAAAAATTATGATCAGACCATAATTGAAGAGCATAAAATTATCTATCAAATACACTAGACCCTCCATGTACGCGCGGGTTCCGTACGCCAAAAACCTCGCGTACATGGAATTCGCGTAAATGGAAGCAAAGAAGCAATAGCAAAAAGGGGGTTAGGTTCCAAAATTTATACAAGACTAAAAACAAAAGTTTAAAACTAAGGTTTATTTACGAAATAGGTAAAATATAATGCATACAAAAACTAAAATATACCTAATTGATAAAAAAATTAAATATAATGCATAAAAAAAACTATAAATCGTTGACACTGTATTTGTATCATTCAAGTGCTACGTTTCAGCGCCTGTGAACGGAGTAGAAATTACTTTGTATATAGTACATACATCTCTATTTATTATGTAAACAACTGTCAATGAATATCTTTAGCTTCGACGTAAGATTTATATACACCTATACCTCCAAATTTGTTTATGCTATTTGGATAACACATAATCTATATCTATATCTACATATATACAGTCGACTCTCGATAATTTGAACACTCGTTAATTTGAATCTCGATAATTTGGTAATAATTAATGGTAATTTGAAATTTTTCTCTGGTCCTTCTCTGGTCCCTTGAGTTTCAATTTATCGAGAGTCGACTGTATATAGTATATTGACGTGTTCTTTTCAGTCCAGCAACCAACCATTTATTTCTTTGAAATCCGTGATTTCAAAATTTTTCTTTAACTTTATTTTCTTTTTCAAAACACTTTAATAAAACACTATCTTACAATTTCAAACTAAATTTTTCGTTTTTATTTATTTTCAACAAATTCTATACAATTTTTATATTTCACTCGCTCAATTAGCGTCCTATCCGCTCGACTCCTCGGCGTGGACTGCCCCCTCCTTCTTTTAATGCAAAAGTTCTTCGTCCGCGCACAAAGATATCCATTTCCAAATTCCAATTCCCCCTTTTCTTTTTATTTTTGGTTTTCAATAATTCATTTACAATTTTATAATATTTCTCAATTTTAACATATTAATTTTTAATATTTTTATTTTTGAATATTACCGAAATTTGGCTAGCCTTGAAATACAGTTCAATATATATATATATATAAATGGATGTATGTATGTATGTTCCCTATAGACTCCTAAATCGTTTGACCGATCGGAACCAAATTTGGCACAGTTATTATGTAGGTCCCTGCGTATGTTTTTGTATTGAAATAGTGCAAAAATTCGCAAAGGAAAGGAAAGTTGATTTTGAGTAGCCTGCCTTCCTTTAAGGAATCTCGATAACCCATTCATGCGCGTCCCTACGGGACGCGCATGAATGGATTATAGAGATTCCTTAAAGGAAGGCAGGCTACTCAAAATCAACTTATAAAAAACAATAATGAATGCTGTCAAGCTGTCAACCGATCGACAATGCAAATACGCGTGCACGTGCTTTACGTTTCTATTTGACCAATCTTAACCAAATTTGGTGTAGAAGTTATTTACAACGCTACGAAAAATATAGGCTACTTTAGAACCTTGGAGTGAGGCCGAAGGAATGAATTACGCCAAATAAATTTAGAAAAAAACTTTTCCAAAGTATACCTATTTTATTTTCGAAATTCAAATGTTTTACTTTCAAAATTTTTGATTCTTTTGAACATTTCGGGGGGGGGGGGGGGGGCGGGCACGTGCCCCAGGTGCCCCCTCCTGGCTACGGGCCTGCCTCCATTTAAGTTTCGTTTAGGAAACTATTCTGGAAAACCAACCCAATTCACTAAAAACCGTAGCGAGTTTGGTTTTTATGGGTTTTCCATTTACCTGAAAAAAGAAAACTAAGATTTTCAGGATTTAATTAAATCATTTTGGTTGGATTATATTTTGTGCTAAAAGCTCCAAATCAGGACACCGGAGTTTAAAATTGATATTGGGATTATCGAAAGCTTATTACTCATGATATTTTAAGAAACAAAAAAAATGAAATAATTTATATTTCGATGGTTTTAAATACAGTAACCCATAATTTGTTATTAAACAATGGCAATGGTAATTTTTGCAATTTGGAAAGTTTTCCTGCAGTATATTTTCACCACTTGTCTTTATTTTGCGAGTGGTTTAAAATTCGCTATTCACATGGTCATTATTTCCCAAATTTCTAAACGTAATGAAGTGCTTAAAATTGGTTTAATATTCGTTTTATTGACAAATTACATCTGTCAATACATCACAAAAGGATTTAGTGTTTACAACGTTTAATTTCTTTTTTATTGTACAAGTTTGAGGTCATTCAATCTAGAGGTTATATTGGAGCTTAATATTAATTTGTATTTTATAAAAATTAGCAATTCACTTTTTATTGTGCATACCTTCCGTTCTTGATTAACGACCTTATTGTTTGCCAATACCAGCTTAACAAATCAATCTTTTTATGTTGTAGGAAATTATATGTATTAAAATTTTTTCAATGGTTATTCAATTGGTTGATTGGCTGGGTTTTTGATACGGTAATTTATCGAGAGCTCTACTTAAGAAAATTATAGTTAGTTATGGTACTTATCGTAATATTTTAACTGTAAAGTTTTGTTATCCGCACAAAAGAAAAATTCGAAACGGGTGGTTTATCATTTCGCGACGATCAACGCGAAACTTCCAAGTGATACTCGATTTTTAACGGTTCTATAATAATAATTATTATTTATGTATCAATCAGTGTCACATAAAAAAAGGTGATCGAATCGTGCTCGTTCGTTCACCTTAAGGTTTGGACTTCCTGAATTTTTCATTATCAAGGTTCGTGTTCAAAACGAGCACCCCAAGTGTTGGTTGGCACAATTTTTAACTAGAAATATTTAAAATGAGAAATTATAGCCCGCCAGCTTTACTTTCCTGTTGTTTAAACATTTCCATCTTACATTATATTATGTGTAGGAGGGCAAGTTCAATGCCTACAATATTTACCTACTTTACTCTCAGCTCACAACAACTAAATTGCCGTGAAAGTAATTCAATTAAAAGTATCCCCGTTTTACATCCGACTAATTAGTGTCAATTAATTTAAGATTCTTATTGAAAAGCTTCAATCACAAGGTTGCAGTCGTCGATCCGGATAAAATTTTACATCGGCAATATTTCCGGATAAGCTTACCTGGATTTATTTCAATAGATAGCGTTCAAAATCACGACGACGTGACTTGCATTTTTTTAATAAAAATAACATCGTGGACGAGTTTTCTATTGAAGATCAAACACTGTTTGGTCACTGCGGTTGGTCATATTTATTGACTCTAATATATCCATATTTAAAGTGAAATAGCACGATTATAAATTATCCATTTTTTTATTTTCTTAAGCATCAGATAAGCTTCGTTCTAGTTGCATTGTAACTTAAATGCACTGAATTTGCATTTGAACAGTAAAATGGCAAAAGCATTTATCATCATCTACTAAAGAATCTCTCAACTTTGATCACAAATAAATTGGTACCGAAGATGCACTACTTCGATAAATACGTGTTTTTCGATAATAATGACTTTCATTTTATAATCTAACAACATTTTTTAAATTTAAATAACTTCCACATTTTTTATAATTAACATATTTTAATTAATAAGTGTGAACATCATAATTTAACCACCTATTCCGACAGGTCAAGAAAACTGCATTTTCAGACACCTGGAGTTATTTGACATTTGGTTAAAAACATGTTCGCGCACTAACAAAAATTTTACCTTAATTAAGCGCTTCAAGAAAATTCGTATGCTAATATTTGGACAATAAGATAATTAATTTGTTTTTATTTAATAAGTCGTTAATATGGATAATTGCCAGCAACTGGCAACATATTAGTTATATTTTATAAACTAAACGAATTGCTTATGCAATCATTTTAAGCCGTAATTTTCTCATATTTATGTAGGAAAGTGCGTGACAAGAATATATTTACTACTGGTGATAAATATAAAAGTAACATCACTAAGATTAAAGGACCAAGATAAAGCAAGTCTTTAGAAAACATTCTGTAAAAATTTTTTATTTACACGTCGTAATAGTTATTACTTGCTTTACTATATGTACTTATTATAAATGTTGCTGTTCCGAGCACAACACTTTATTACTTAGTACCTGTACTATGAGAAAAATTGCGTAAAATAAATTACATAGTACTCAATTTGCAATAACTTCCACGTCATTTTAACATCAATTTGGCGAAATTACTCTCGAAATAAAACAAATGTAGATAAATCACAAGCAGATTTCTCGTGATAGATTCGAAACCAAGCCTACTGTTAAACTATACGCTACTACTTCTGCTGTACGATCAATATTTGCAAAATAAATTTAAAAAATATATTTATTTTGGAGCCTTCCGCACCGTAACTTCCACAACTGATGATTTATTGGTTACGAAATATTCACAAAGTAGTATAATATTGAAACAAAGTGTTAAAAAATGACATAATAAACTTTTTAGACCATCATTACTCTCTATACTACACGTAAAGCTAGGAGTCCTGACTCACTTCGTAAAAGGTCAGGATTATTATCATGGGCGTTAGTAAGCCGGGGGCAAATACGGTAAAAATTTAACTTCAAAAAAATGTGAAAAATGAAAGTATGGTGAAATAGAATTACAATAATTTTTTTCTGAAATCTAGAGAAGTTAGTCTTTAGAGCAAAAATTAGAAAAAAAACAGTATCCAAGCAATGCTAATACCTGGGACCTGCTAAAAAAAAAATTTTGTATAAAATCCTTGAAATTAAAGAAAACGAATGATTCATAATCGTTTTTTTTTATGTTTTTGAAATTAATTTTTCAAGAATTTCCCTATACCTGGGGGGTACTCCGTAGTACGGAATCCGTAACCCCCAGATTCCCTGGTTTGATACCTAGACCCATACCTAACTGTTTTCCTGGCTACGCCCATGGTTGTTATACAGGGTGTCCCCCGTGACCGTGGAGAACCTTTGAGGTGGTGATAAAGGACACTTTTCTAAGACAAATTTTCAAATAAAATTTTTGCCCAAGTCCAAACCCTTGGGGGCTACCTCCCTTTAAAGCAATTTATTTAATTTCCGATTTCAAACGGCCATAGCTCCGATATTATTGATTTTTTAAGGTTAATGGATTAGAACTTTTTTAAAGATCATTCGCTTGTCTACAAATTAGGTTATAACCTTATCGTCTAGAATCAACGGATTTCGAGTTATAAATTAAATTAAGGGAAAAAATGTTTGAAAAATTCAGGTTTGTTTTTTTTTAATTTTCTTGCGAACCCCGTATCTCTTAAACGAAACGTCTAAGAGAAAAACTAATGGCCCAAACCAGATAGGGAATTTCATGGGCTACAACTTTCGTTAAATACATTTTTTTGGGAAACCAACCGTTTTCACAGAAACTCTGAAAATAATGAACAAGGTGTAGGTAAAAAATATAAATTCACATAATAACTAAAATCTCAATTTGATTTATAGCATTTGTTTTAATGTTAAAACATTGTTAAAATGTATTAAATAATACCGTGCAACACCTTTTGAAAAGATCACGCCTGTGTGCTGAAAATGAGGGAGGCCATTTTGAATTTATTTTTTTTACCTACACCTTGTTCAGTATTTTCAGAGTTTCTGTGAAAGCGGTTGGTTGCTCAAAAAAATTTATTTGACAAAAGCTGTAGCCCGTTAAATTCCATATGGGGTTTGGGCTGTTAGTTTTTCTCTTAGACGTTTCGTTTAAGAGATACGGGGTTCGCAAGATAATTAAAAAAAAAACAAACCTGAATTTTTTAAACATTTTTCCCTTAATTTAATTTATAACTCGAGATCCGTTGATTCTAGACGATAAGGGGTTATAACCTAATTTGTAGACAAGCGAATGATCTTTAAAAAAGTTCTAATCCATTAACCTTAAAAAATCAATAATATTGGAGCTATGGCCGTTTGAAATCAGAAATTCAAAAAATTGCTTTAAAGGGAGGTACCCCCCAAGGGTTTGGACTTAGGCAAAAATTTTATTTGAAAATTTGTCTTAGAAAAGTGTCCTTTATCACCACCTCAAAGGTTCTCCACGGTCACGGGGACACCCTGTATATTTATTCTATAATAATGATAGATTTATTCACAAATCAGTGAATTTTAATTAGTTAATTTATAATAAAAAACAATTGCTATTATTCACGAGCGACCAGAACCCCCCAGTGAGGCCGAAGGCCAAGCAACAACATTCTGATATAATTATTATATCAACAAATCTGCGATTGGGTTGGGAAAGAGAAATCATAAGAAGCGCTGCAATGGTGCAGGGAGCCATGACTAAATTAAAGAAAGTGTGGATAAACGAGCAAATCACCACGAATGTCAATTTTAGTAATTTTCCTGTATGACATCGAGTTGTGGACCATCGAATTGACAATTCGAGATGTGGTGTTGGAGACGACATTTTCTGAAAATTACCTGGACAGGCAAAAGAACAAACGTGTTAATATTGCAGAACTGAAACTACAGGACAGATTATCGACCAGACGCCTACGATACATCCTGCAATATTTTGGACACATGCGTAGAAATTGGTCAAACCTGAAAAAGTTGCTGGTTTACGAAAAAGTAAAAGATAGGAGATATCGAGATAGATCGCCCAGTAGATGGATCTATCAAATAAAAAATTTAACAAAACGACTCCTACAGGGCAACAATAAGAGATGCAGGTGGGCAGCTGCGACCTCAGTCATAAGGATACAACTAGAGAGAGAGAAGAGCAACTAGGGTACCCATAGAGGGGGACCGAAGGCAGCAAAATGAATGGTTTTCGAGGTAGGTTCCACGAAAAAAAACTAAGGGTTCCGCCAAAATTAATGAAAACTTGAATGAAAAAAATATATGATTCTATCCGAAATTGCAGATCATCTTAACAATAAATTTATAGATCTATCAGTTCATATTTTCCATGCTTAATCGAAAAAAATACAAAGCTAGTTTAAAATCCACTCATTCAAGATAAATTAAACGGTTTTTTTTCTGTGACACTTCGAAAATTTAATAGAAATTAGTTTCGACAACCAACTAACTAAATGAAAAATTTGCAGAAGTTTTTCTTATTACTTATTAAACCAAGTTATGTAATGCATATCCCGAATTATCGCGACGTGCAATCCGTATATTGTTCCATTCGCCAGATTGGCGAATCGACTTGACTGAGAGACTTTCAGACATGTGAAAATCGAGTAAATTATCTTATCGATTATCCAAAATCGTAGAAAATTCTGTTGTTCATAACGCAGTTCTAATTGGTTATTTTTTTGGTATCTAGCTAAAAGAGTTTATCTCATATCTTCTTCGACCTTACACTGACTAATTTTGAACATTATACGGGTGGCGCCGCTGATTTTGTGGAGAAGGGTTTTTAAGTGAAATAATACTGGATTGTGGTCTCTAGAATTAGATAAGACGAGTCGGAAAAAGCTACGTTGAAAAGTGAATAGAATAATAAAAGTAAAAACAAAAGGGAAATTGTGGAGATTCATTTTGAAGAGGGGTCTAGAAGTAATTAAATGAGTTAGCCGGTAAACACATAAAAATAAAGTGAAAGTTAGAATATAATATTAAAAGGTAGTTTGAAGATTTAGATTAACTTTTTAGGTATGACCTTAAAAATGTTCCAGTGCGGCCTTCAGGCCACAGAACCATTGCAGTCACACAGTAGATTCTTCTAGTTGTCAGATATTACGTCGAATGAAATACAATAAAAAATAATTTAACCCTCTCTAATTTTTTTTAGATATTTTTATAGCTGCAAAGGTTTCGCAAAGTTTTAAATATTATAAAAGGATTAAGTACAAATTTAACGGAGTACACAATAAATTGATACTTGTGACTAAGTGGCGACCTTTTGCAATGGGGGAGCACAAAATTTAAACAAAAAGAAATGATATTTATTTACTTATTTATTTCCAAAGTATCGACAACCTTTAGGATAAATGTGAACCCCTCATGTGATCCCCCAATTTAAAAAGTTTCTGTAATCTGTAACTGCCCGATTGTTTATCAAGTCTTGCTGAAGCAATAACTTTTTATGTTATTTCGAAAATATTAATACTCAACATTGTCAAATTAAATAGTCAGCAATAGAAACTAAAAAATTGAGACGGGGGGTCTGGGGGCCCCAGCACATCATCACAGCCAAGAAAAGTAAAGCTTATGGGTGTCATAATAAATTTTTTAATGTTTTACATCCTGATCGGTGATCAGCATATGCCTGGGGGTATGGAATACCCCCAGACCCTTCGGTCCCTCTAGTCGACAATTTTCAGGGGGGCTCATACCTTTTTTCAAGAGGAGGACCTAAAGTTTAAAGAAGAAAAACGTATGTTTATTTAATATTATTATTTTTTTGAATTATATTTGGATAGTTGTTGAAACATGTAAATCTTTTCGCATGTTTATTACAAGATGAGCATGTAATTATAAATTTAAAAAATCAGAAGTAGTATCTACTGAAGGTTCACAAAACCCTAATCCTTTTTTTATCCTTAATGATTTTTTTTATCAGATAGAACAATCATACACGGTTCACCACAGTGGCGACTTGTGGTTTGTTTTAATGTGGGGGGGGGGGACCACAAATAAAATCTTTCAAATGTATAATTATATGTTGTAAAAAATGGCTTTCCATTAAGTTTTTGGGAGGGTGATCCTTCTGTCGTCCTCCGCGAACCAACCGCCACCACCCTTTTAGCTTTAATACAAACAATTTTTTGACGAAATTTACATAATATTATGTCTAAATAATGAACTCAAAACTATTCAATGCAGAACGTGACAACTGCGTTATGTAAGCTGAAAAAGTGTAAAAGGAAAAGAAAAGTATGAAAACCAGATATTTTTTAAAAACTTTTCATGTTTGGTATGGTAGTGCCGTGACTCCATAATAGCGAGCTGCCACAGATATTCAAAATTCTAACAATTTTATTTAAACTAACAATTTGTTTCTTCATAAT
This sequence comes from Podabrus alpinus, assembly GCA_932274525.1. NCBI lineage: Eukaryota > Metazoa > Arthropoda > Insecta > Coleoptera > Cantharidae > Podabrus > Podabrus alpinus. The sequence continues at coordinate 95,360,302 of OW026453.1, read as the reverse complement.
CTGAAGTATTATTTTATTTTTTGACATTCTCTTTAACCAAAAAGTTTCGTAAATGCCTTTACGTACCACAAATACCAGAATCTAAATTAAATACCTTAAAACTACCCCCTCCCCCGTACGAACTATCAGCAGTAACGGCTTTTTATTGATGGGCCCATTTCATAATCTTTGATACAGGGGCTACTTAGTGTTATCTACCTTACTGCATAGCACACTTGAATAATATGCTCTCTGTGCTTTTAATGCACAAGTGCCTTGACTTGTGCAATTTCTCTGAAATCCGATATAAGAATAGCAGTCTGAGAAAACTGTAGATAAATCCATGTTGCATTAAAGCAGAGGTTCCAACCGTTTCGTGTTTTTACATTTTTTAGTTAACACCATTAACTTTCATAAGTAAATTCGGTGACGGTTTCCACTAAAGGGCACAAAGGCACGTGCCCTCCCATCCAAAACCGAAAAAAAATAACTGAATAATAAAAATATGCGATATCTATCGTCAGCGCCACTACAAATGAATTTCTAAAAAATTTGGCGTCTGTATTACGGAATGCAAGAAAATTAAAAATGAAATGAAATTTAAATCTTGGATTTGTGTTAATACTTTTGTATAATTTTGAAAACAGTATTGCAACTGTAGAAATTTTTTAAAAGGCATCAAATCGATCGATCTGTAAAACTTACACCCTGTAATACGGGAATTATTAATCCCATTTTTGACTGTAATTTGCAAGCATTTTTTTATTTAAACGCTGATTTGTCTTTGCCCCTCTCCCTCTCTAATGTTCCACAATAAATATAATATTTTCAAAACAGCGAAAATATGTCGCCTAATTTGAAGTTAAAATTGAAAGATGAGGCAAAATTTAACTCCAACTAATTAAAAATTAATAGCAAGTAGTTAAATCATTTTTTGGAACTAAAATATTCAGAATTTTTTAAATATATTATGTGATCTTTTATTGAACAACTATCGCAAATTTATGAGCTCGCTTTTAACTTACTTACATAGATACATTTTTTTCTTAAAATATAATTTAAAAATCAAACCCCCGTTTGCATTTATTGCTGTTATTCTAACTCATCCTGTCATCATAGAATTTTAATAGCAAATAAACTAACAATTTAAGTGAATCCAGTTACATAAATTGAAAGTCGTTTTTCATACTAAAATCAAGGTAAAACGGCTTAAAAATAATAATATAATACACACTTCATTTTTTAAACAAAATAAACAATAAATTGTTTATTTTTTTATTAGATACTTACACACGCGTGCTCATAAATGAAAGTTTTCATTGTATGAAGAGAGGAGGTCAAAGTTTGATCGAAAAAAGTTTACCTTATGCAACAACAAATTACTCATTATCGTGATAATGGCGTCTTTATTTAAAATATGGAAAGAAAATGAGAATATGAATTAATGACACATTTAAGATTCTTTCTTATATGGCCTGAATTGAATTGAATGAAAAAATGGTTATTGCTCGATGTTATCGGTCGTGATGTAAATGGTGCAACATTTTTTTAAATGCTCTCGTGGAATATTAATGTTGCTCAATTTAATATTAAATTTTTTAAAATAAAAATAAAGGAGTCACGGTGCAGCTTGTGTGGGTACACGGAAATCCAACGACGTTGAAATTTCGGATGCAGATAGCATTTTCGGCAGCGATGTCCCATTTTTAAACAAGTAAAGCATTTTTATTACAAATCGACTTTAAAATCGGAATCGTACGCCGTGTAATGTTTGTCTCATAAAAAATTAATAATGTCATTATAATATAAAATAAATGTTCGACAACAAAATATGCAATAACATTAATATCAAATGACAAGTTTTAAATTTCTTTTAGTAAACTTGAATATCTCGATTACAAGTTTAAAGCTCACAACACTTCCTATATTGAAACAGTTATGCGAATTTTTATCGAAAGAGAATTTTAATCATTTTATTTAATTAAAATTCAGTGTCAAGGCAACATTTGAAACGAGATTTTTATTTGGCAATCTTAAAAATTTGATTTTTTACCTTCTCGACTTTCGCTCTCGCAGAACCCAACTTCAATCAGCTCTAGTCGAATTTTTGAGTCACGGTTTTAGGTGTCAAGGTTATTGGCTTTGTTTGGAATGTTCAAACAATGTTATGCTCGATTTTTTCTCTAATGATGCAAAATTTTAATTAACCTACAGGCTGCGATATTGAAATGCTCTTTAATCTTATAATTTTCGAATCAATGCTTTATGCATTAGTTCCGCAGTATCAGATTTATATCGCAGCATGGAACGGAATAAAAAAATTATGATTACATAACCCATCAGCAGGTTGCAAGATATAAATCACAAAGCCGAATGCCCCCCGCTTGTTTTGCAAGGGTTAATTGAAGGATAAAAACTTTATTTATGATTCGCTAATGCGAGGTATGCAAAATTATTTTTAATTCCCTTCCGCTTGCACGTCCTTATCTTTGCATTTCATTTTGCTCATTACCTTTCCAATCCATAAATTAATGGTTTGAAAAATTAAGCAAAATTGGCCAACTTTTCAATTAATAATTTTGACGTTAATTGGAACGAAGAATTGCTTCCAACAGTTGGTTCCTAGAAAAGAATACTTAATTGGATATTTAATCCATATGGACACAAAAAATTTTGGATCAGAACAATAAAATTGGAAATGATTCATCATTTTCTTCCAAACGAGAAACAAAATGGCAAGTAATCCATCTGGTCAACTAAGCTGGTTACAGTAAATTTGCAAGGTGATTGATGGTAATTAACACCTGAGGTTAAAAAATATATTTACGACAGTTTTAATTGACTTTTTTTTTGGAATACAGGATTATACAAAAATTGCTTGTGAACCAGGAACAGTTAAATTTGAACAAAAAGTGTCCTCGTATTAATTACTATTATTGCTACTGAAACTAGGAAAAAAAGTTAGGTTAGGACAGAAAGCAAAACATCGTCGGACCCCCCTCTGCTTTATTTACTAATAAGAAATTTTTTTGAACTTTTATTTTAGAAAGGTTACTGCGCAATACGAAAATGTGTCACAATCTTCTCGTATTCCTTTATCTGAAATGCGACTGTGTCGTACTTAGCGGAATGCAGAAATTTATTGTAATTTCATTTTCCGATAAAATTGTGCAATAATTAAAACGAATGTCTTTGTTGTTGCTGATAATGGGAACTGTTGCAAGCAATTAAACTATTTATAATTACTGACACGTATGATGCAGGAGTATTACATGATAATTTTCAAAGTGTCACTTCAATGTCGTATTGGATCAATAGTGTTTTTCTCGGGAGCCATTTGAATTGTGTTATCCGATCCGAACAATCTTTTCAAACAACTCAAAACACGGATAAATTTTTGTCAGGCTTCTAAATTTGTTACGTCCCTCGCCATAACAATGGTCATTTATAGATAGAAGTCCCTAGGGATTTCAAGATTTCTTATTTTGATCACCGAACACTGAGGGGCATAAATATTTATTTTACAATTTATGCGTAACTGGGGGGGGGTTATTCGATACATCATGTAGACAGTCATTAGCCAGTCAATTTAATTATATGTAAGGTAATGTTTATATACTTTTTATTAATTTTTACGAAAATTATGCGTATTTGAGTTCTTGATTATTCGAGGTGCCTCTTCACATTAGATCGGATAATCGAAGTTCTACTGTAGTTCGTAAAATAAAATTAGCATGCATAACCAATCAGTTTCTTTGTTTGCAAGGGGCGTTGAAAGCCGGACTCGTGGCTCAAGTTGCCCATTCGACCACCACGCTAAGGGTACCTGGAACCGCTTTAGGATTTTCTCTTTTTTGGGTCGTTGCATTTTAGAGGCGGATGCCTCGGTCGCCGGTAGCGTTTAATGTTTATGATCTCCATCAGCCTCTTTTCACTCTTGATCTGGATGAGGTTTTAGAATACGCTCTTATTTTGTTGTGTCGCTCTTTCCAGTACTATATGGAATGAAGGCACAATAATTTGTCTTCGATTTTGCTTCAGCTGCAAATATCTGAAACATTTTTGTTCCGCCGGCTCTGCTGGTTTTTCTTACCATTTCACATGTGTTACAACGTTTTTACAATGGCGTAGCTACTGGAATAATAGTTTGCAAAGCCTAGAAGGGCCTGTATGTGTAAGAACATACAAACTGTGATTATTAACTTTTGAACTAGATGGGGATGGGTACAGTAAAGCCGCTTCACGTTTAAAAATAATAGGAATATAAAATACAAGCACCTGTCATCTTTTACTGCGCCGGACTCGAACTTCGAGATCGTGATCACCGTTAAGTGCTTTATTGCCATTGTTATGCGGCCTAAAGGCCGCACTGGAGGATTTTCGATTTATAACTACAAAATAAACTAACGAGAGGGCCTTTACGAATAGATAAATATAAATAGAAACACGGACCTGGTATTTTATTATCATGATTTAAAATATTTTAAATATTAATTAAAAAATAAAGTTATTTATGTAATTATTGAAACATCTGTGAGTTAGTTTTTAAATTTTAATTTCATATACAAAATTAAGCGACTTATTTGCATTTTTATACTTATTCAGCTCGCAATATTTACCTTGTTGACGATAGAAACATGGGCCCCCTCGGCATGATTATGTACAAGCCCAAAATTTATAGCTACGCCACTACGTTTTGGCTACCGAATAATCTTGTGGTTTCGTAATTACGCGTTGATGCTTTGATTCTGGCGACAATTCTCTAAATCCACGAATCAAAAATGGCAAATTCATTTTCTACGGAAGTCTACGGAAGAAAGGACTGATTGTTAAGAATATTTTATTCTAACCGGTATAAAGGGTTTAATTTGTCATATCCGTTTTCTGGCTTTGTACATGGATGCACAGAATTGGCTTTCTTGGTGATTCCTAATTGGAAGGAAGGTATGTCGATGTTTTTTCTTCATGTCAGCAAGTCCATTGTTATCTGAGGAGTTTTATAAAAGCTTGGCCTTTTCATGGGACTTTTTCATCTTTATTAGAAGGTCTGCTTAATTTAAATCTCGAAGTCCGAGCTACTGAGCATTGGTGGAATTTCTCGGAAGGTCCATCTGTAGCGGTCATCACTACCACTAATCAATTACGATGAGGCCTCGATGGCCGTTAATCCTATATTCTAATAGGAAACATGCGGTACTAAAATTGACGGCGTGCCTGAGTGGCTTGTTTATTTCGCATTCACAGTGGCTGTGGTTACAGTCAATATCTTGACAAAGAAGCCACCGCGTATTGCTGTAGATTCTCTTCGCGTTTGAATTGCATAATAGGAAGTAAAACCTGGATAATAGGGTGCACAACTTCCTTCTTCGTGCAGTAAGGAAGCCATCATTTTCTCTTCTTTTCATTGTTTTAGTATTCGGCCCTGCAGAACTGCGATGTACTTAATGAAATGCACAGACATTTAATTTATTGCAACTTCATTTTCCGATAAAATTGTGCAATAATAATTAAACCATGTCTTTGTTGCTGCTGATAATGGAAACATGCAAACAATTCAATTATTAATTATTACTGACACGAATTCCGTAGAAGTATTGCATGATAATTTTCAAAGTGTCACTTGAATGTCGTATTAGATAAATATTTTTCTTCTCGGGAGCCACTTGAATCAGTTTTGCAAACCGAATTAGCAATTTCTTAACCAACCAAACATCTGGTATTTCGAATTTAACGGTAAACATTCGATTTATTTTTTATTTTTTTTAAATTTGATTTTAATTGATTTTACCTTGTTGGGTATAGTCAAACGTATTAATTTTATAGGTTTTTGATAAATTGGAAAACGAATAAAGATTACGAGTTTACAGTTGCGAAGCCGGTAGTAGCATAAAATAGTTATTGGCTAGTATTAATTACATTTTAAACAATTAATTAGTTCGCACCATTAGTGTGAGTATTGAATTTGTATTGGTAACCTACATGGATGAATGCGTGTTAGGTAAATTAAATATTTACGATTATCTTCTATAGTGCATTTAAATTGCGTCCATAAGTGGACTCGCCTTTAACTTTGTATAATAATACAATTTAATTATTATCGAAAATGGCGGAAGTTCAAAAACGCCTAACGAGTAAATTACTCAAATTTTTTTCGGTGTCCACGAAAGAATGCGTTTTAATTATAGGACGAAACAAGTTGTAACGTGTGAAAGCATAAAAAAAGTTACAAAAGTTAATGATTTAATTAAAATTCTAAAAATAAAATAATACCATTTTTTTATCTTCTAATCATAGGGTGGTGGTAGTTTGAGGGTTTTTTTATTACGTGATTTAAATATTCTCACTTTTTTAAAGCAATTAGGGCACAATCGTTGTAAAACCAGTTTTGTGAGATAATTCTCGTTTCAAAAATGCACTGGAAAATGTGATGAGTTAGTTTATTGGCTCAACTTGCAGTCTCTTGGTTGCAGAAATGTAAATTAAATTTTACGACATATAACAAATTCACATAACGGTTAATAAACATACGGGTTAATCCAAAACAAGTATCATAAATATCAAGATCGATTTTTCAAGGTCGAATTAATTTAATTTTATTTATTACGCTAAAATTCGAGCAGTTTCAGTTGCACTCTTCGTGTCGCAAAAACAGCTTTTTACACGACGAAGATGAAGGATTGTATTTTTTAACGATTCCGCGATGTTATAAAATGGCAATTTAAATTTAAAATTTAGGAAACTGAAATTCTCGCTTACCAACTGACCACTGGATACGTAAAACTTGGTATTTAAATTGCAAAAATTATTGCATAATTAATTTGAAACTTAAATACCAATAAACTTTTAGTTTCTCATCAACTTGGACTGCAGTACATTTTGGAAAATTACCTGCTCGTAATAAACCAATTTGCTTAATACGTTACCGGAGTCGTAAAGTACGGTAATAATTAAATTTAGAAAAAAATTGAGCAATACAATGGTGAAATTATTACATTTTGAAACCACATTCAAAGCTTGAGGTTTGCATAATGCAACAATCTGACAGAAATGGACGTGAACAAACTTACGACCTGTGACCACAAACGAAAGTACAGAACGAACCTTTAAAAAGCTCAAGACATTGAAATTTTAACATTCTTCCGAGTTTATGTTTGATGTTACACGACAAGACGTAAGATTTCTCCAAAGAGATATCAGTTAATTGATTTTAACGCAAATTAAATACCCAAACCTTAATGAGCAAGGACGTTTTTATAAACAAGGGATTTGATAAATTGATTGGGTGCACGCGAATGAATCTCTCCAATAATAATCGATATGTAATCTAACAGTGAAAGCTTACATGACTGCGACAGGAAACGATTGTAATCGTAAAACATGATGACACGTCATTTCCACGTAACAACAATCTTGTAGGATTCACCATCGGAGCTTTTTTCATTGAAAAGCCCCATTTCAGGTTGGAGCGCGCGTTGGCACAGTTTGAACTTTTTGTTCCTCCATAACTACAGGTTTACGTAATAATTTTTCATTTAATTAAAGTTTTTGTGTACATATAAATTTCTAGATGCACTGAAAGTAATTAATAGTTGTTATTTGCGGCAAACCTGGAGGCTACGAGGTCATCCGTTGGCGCCGCGGTTTCAAGATGTATAATTCTATAAATATCTTCAACTACCTAGCTGACTTGTTTTTTCTGGCCGTATTTACTAATGATTTTCTCAGAGGTAAATTGTTTAGTACTGCTGGTGTTTTGGCCAGACGAAGAGTTTGCAAGTAAATTGCGGGTTAGTGGCGCAGTCAGTCGAATTGGGCTCAACTTGAGTGGTTGGGCATTCCTTAATTAAAAATATTTTATCTTGTAGTATTTTCATTTCGTTTTGTACAATAATGGAAAATTAAATAGTAACGCTCAGCGATTTGCGCTTTCACGCGTTGAACCACTGACATAATAAGTATCAAACGTTTTTTGTACCTATTATCCGTCGATCAATCAATACGTGCTCGAAAGCATAAGGAAACGGACTGCATTTAAAGAAAATCAATGTGTTTACTCATTTAGGTATACTTTTTCCTGTTTTCTAACAAAGTATTAGAAATTATCGCTTCGCGCTTTTTCCATCGCAGTTATTTAATAATTCTCGAATTATCTTGATTAAGAGACACCAAGCACGTTTCAAGATACTTCACATTAGATAAATTCCTATAAACGACAGAAAAAAGGAAATTATTATAAAACAAGCACATTATAAGGCAATTTCATTTGCTATAAACGTAACTTTATTGATTTAAAGGTTAAATAAAGTATAAGTAATGGATTAGTGATTACATTTAATAAATTTACAGTTGATATTTATTACGTCTGTGGCAATCTATGTTTGTTTCTGGAAATAAATCTTTTATTTCATAATTCATTTCTTTGTTTCACAAGGGAAAATCGACAATTTCTAGTCATTTCGGGGATTCCCATATTACTTTACCCCTGAGGTTTTTAAAAATATAACGCATTCAAAACATACGATTTTTGTGATTCCTAAACACTTGACATATTTGAGGGTGACATCCGTTCGCCGTAACAGTGTACAATGCACTAATGCTAGGGTTTTTAGACGATGGACAGATATAGCCATGGAAAATGTTTAGTAGGGCGGAGAGAATCAAATTTTTAAGAAAGTCGGAGTAAATATTATCATTATTATTTTTACTTCTAAAAAGTTCAGCAAGGTCTAAAGACTCCGGATTTGACTGCCAAATTGGAAAACCCGCTGGAAAATATACCTTTTAATAGGCTGGGGGTGTATTCACATGAAGAATAAATATATGTGTACCTGGGGGGTATTTCATACCCCCCAGACCCCCGGTCTCTAGATTTATTGTAATTTGCAGGTAGGCACTGTGTATACTTTCTATATTATTATCTACCTATTAGAATTTTTATCATTCTGCACATAAAGCGAGATATATACAAGACTAATGATTGTAAATATTTAGAGAGCAAGATTTCAAACCGGGGGGTCTGGGGGGTATTTCATACCCCCCAGGTAGGTGAAAGGGGAGCCACTTTCAACCAATTCAGGTATTTTATTCCAAATCGGGCATTAAATTAATATAAACAGATAAAAATAATGTTTATAGTGCTAATAACTTACTTTCGACATTCTTTTTGTAAATAATTCATCAAAGTGTTTGGACAATTTAGTTTTGGATTTATTATTGCAGTAAGGATATTGTATTGATACTGAGGGGCTAAAAGTTGTAAATTTTTTTATAATTTAGGCGTGTTTGGGGGACACTTCCGGCAAGCTAATTTTGTTTGGTTTAGTGGTTCCGGATTTGATCCCATATTGGAAAAACCTCGCAAAAACCAGATTTTTATGAATATTAGTAAATATCTCGGTTTGGGCTTACTTTGCAGCAAAATCTCAAATAAATGAAATTAAAGAAAACTAAATTTTCTATAGAAAACACGTTATACTTTTTTTCCTATTAAATGATCGGTTGCCGAATTACAGCATATTGACTCAACTTCTAAATAACGCTGTAAGACATTTTTTGTTTGATTTTTTCACGGTTAAACGACTTAAAATGAAGCTAGAGACTTTCATTTACCGCAAAAATAGATTTACAGGACGGAAGGCTTGTAAAAAGGACATTCTGGAGCAAACAAAACAAAGATATTTTGTTTAACAAAGGGATTGTCATTGCAAAAAAGAGCACATCAGCAATTCTACCGAAGTTATGAAAATGTAGTCTTATGTACGTTCAACCACAGAATTGAACGGAGGAGCAGAAGTCCCTTGGGATACAATGCGAATTTAAAAAAAATTGAAACCGTTCCGCCACTGTTATGTATAAACTTCTAACCTGAGCTTAACACTTTTTATTCTCAATTATTGATTGGGAATACGTTTCCTGCTGCCTGAAACCCAATGAATTAATTTTTAGAGCGGATTGTTATATTGTTGGCTAATCAAAATGCAGGATACGACAGGAATGAAATTGCAGGTGGTTGATTTTAATCGCACTTAAACTTTGCAGAGTCTTAAGGCGTATTTAGAGCCCTTTTTGTAATAAGTTTAAAATTTTTTAAGATCCAAAATATTCCTCAGCTTCCTTATATCTTTCGCGTCGACTTGGGCCCTGGTATACCCAATTTATTTTCTTATGCGGCCTCAAGGCCACACTAGAGGATGTCGACTTGGGCCCTGGTATACCCAATTTATTTTCTTGTGCGGCCTCAAGGCCACACTAGGGGATGAATCAATTTAGATTCGTTGAAAATCAATTGGTGATCAACTCTGTAGAATGACGAGACTGTTAATCTATGACCTACCCTTACATCCCAACTCATTCCAGGTTCAAAATTTCAACTGAAACCCTAATATTTTATGTTTTTGGCGTTTACCAAATGAGAATTGTATTTCAAATTTCATTTTTGTTTATAAACTTTTGAGATATTGAAATTCAACGTTACAAAATGAAACAAACACTGTATCAAGTATGCCTTGATTGGAGAGATAAAACTGAAATGAAAATAACAAATGAATTAGTCACGACTGATCCTGGACAGTTTAGTCTATTCGGACGCTGTTCTGCATTAGCTCGTGCTTGTGTTTTTCTTTCAAGATTCAACCATCGGCGCTTTGTAATAGGATTTTCTACGTCCATTGTCCTTGTGTTTATTATACAAATAGTACTAGAACTTCCTTTAATATTTGACCCCTGCCGAAGGACAGATGTGCAATGGCGTAACAATGCAGCCCCGGGCTTATATTGCAGTATTTTTCAGGATCTCACTTTTTCAAAATTTAATCCTTTTAGTGCATCCTATGACAAAAATGTGTTCGTTAAGATTTAAAGTTAATGAAATGCTGCCTATGAATAAAAATAAAATATTGTTCTAACGTTGACAGTTCTGAAAGTTTTAAATTGAGAGTATTTTCACAGTACAGTTGAACAAGAAGAAATTTGAAACTACGGTTTTTGGAGCAAAATTCTAAAAAGAAATCGGGGTCCTTTGGAGGAGTATATCTCAAAATGTACAAGAGCGTGAAAATTATTTTTTGTATAGATTTTACTCAAAATTTTAGCTAGTTTAATTTTGTTCATAACTATTTTCAGCATATGATGCATAGGAAACTGTCAATCCTCAAATTTGTGATTTTTGGAACCTTCTTTGACAAATCAAATGCTGCTGCTACGCCCCGATTCCGTTGTCGAAAACTTAGGGGCTATTTTTTTTTAAGTTTACCTATTATATTTACTTACCAGTCACCTCATTTTAATGCTGGAAGAATCTTTCAAAAGAAGAAGAAAGGAAAAATTCAAAACATTTAAATATAATTGAGAATAGCTGTCAAGAAGATCAAAAAAAGGAGAAAAAGAAATAAAACAGTTTTCTTTTTCAGTTGTACTTTATTATGTTTTTCATTACGCTGTTCCTTAATTTTTCCACCTTGTCGTGGCTTGAAGGGTTAACATAGATAGGCTCCAATTAACTCTCGATCACCAGGTTAATAATTTTCTTAATCATAATAATTCCACGCGTGAAGGTTTGAGGAAGTGAGATGATGAACGCCCCGGAATATCTCACGATCGGGAAGTCCGAAATCAGATTATACCCTGGTCCCTGATCGGTATGTACCAATCCATTATCTTTTTTATTTCTGAAACTTTTGGTTTCTCTTCTCATCCAATTACAAAATCAATATTAATAACTTACAACTTTTATCTGATGCTTCTGTACGGCGAGTTAAAATGATAAAGTGATACCCAGCACGCGGTTCCTTTGTAGAGAATGTTACCAAATGCGGTCCAAGAATAAAAATGTAGGCATGACAAAGACTGATGCATCGAAAGTTATCTAATAAAAATTTTCGATTCAGATGCGAGATATCTTTGTAGTCGAAACGATCCTCGACGTTTGAACTTACGTTCAGGTCTACCCTTATGTAACCTAATTTATGATAACTCATCCCACGTGATCGTCAAGTGTGCCAAAATTATTTTGGTACTTGGTGCATGATAAGTGGTATCATTAATGGTTGATGGTATTTTAACCACATACGTTCCTCACGAGCAGACCATAAAAGTTATGAAACTGTTGGGCATCGGATAATCGTTTAAGAAAATTACATAAATTAAATTTACTTCAAACGAAGCCAATTAACTGTTAAAATAAAAATTTGCAAGTTTTACTAATTTTTTAAATTTTGTTATTCCTTTGGAGTCGAATTTTTGAATAAATTACAGAATTAATATTCGACTGCACCAAATTGCTCTTGAATAATTTAAAAATTATTGGGTCAAGTACTACGGGTATTCTTGTTGTTGGACATAATCACTATTTTCTTTTTCTGTTTTCAAGGTCTCATTCTGAAAAAATACGCGGACTCCAATAACCCTGCAATTTTCAATCCGTTTTTCTCTGTTTTCTCGTAAATTGGTCTTGATACCTACCAATTTTCCCACGAAAATTTGTATGCTTTGAGAACAGATGCGTTAAAAAATTTAAGAGTTTATCGCTTTTAAATTTTTTCTTCAGGCGTTAATATATTTTACAACATAATTTGAGTGTTACAAATTAATAATTAAAATTTTATTTTTATTCTTTATCCCGCACACAACATAAACATTTCTTGTGCAATTTTAACACCACCATGTGATATTGTGTGCAGTTCTTTTAATATTTTTATTGTTGTGCTAATTGCACGTGAATTGCTCGTAATTAAAAAATAAAATGCTCAGAAAATTAAATCAAAAGTTATGAAACTGGATCGTTGCGGGGCCACGTGACCACAAGTGCTCTGTTTTCTTAAAGAGCAATTTATTGTTACATTATGTAAGTGCAAGCTTTTATTCCAATTAAACGTTGGTTTATTTGATCTAATTGCACGAGCAAGTTCCCAGTATGGGTTCTATGGAACACAATACGAGGCATCACGAGGAAAAACATGTGAAAATTGCTAAGCAGCATACATCTGATGGAACTAGGACGAAAAAAGTGTGAACGAAGAAAGTGATTGAAAAACTACGAATATGTGACAATCGTAGAAATTCACTTTTCTTAATTTTTTACAATCAGATAATCATTAACAAATTGGGTTAAAATCTGAATTAAGTTTTACTTTTATTTTTATTTTGTATAAGGTGGAAGTTATTCGCGTTTAACCATTCGAGCGATCGTTAATTTATTAATGCGTCGTTAGAATAAATTCCAAATTTATTAAAAAGTCGGGGGTGTTTTTTCGGCCACTTTCAGTTTGATTAGTGTATCAATAAATTAGGCACGTGATAGAAAATGCTATTAATACTATTTTTAGCTTACTCATTTGCATGATATAGTAATTATTATTTCGGCGAATTTCTATAAAAATACAGTTTATTGGTAAATTAAAATTTTTGATTTTGCATTCTTGAGAAGATGAAGCATCATTTTCTAACACACAGTAAAGAGCTGCATGGTTTATTAACTTGGGTGTCTGGTAGTTCTCTCCGTACTGGTATGGTCTTGGTGAGAACATGTAATTAAATACGTAAACGTGAATTACACGACAGAAGATCTATTACAAGTCTTGTGATTACAGATGTACCTGTTTATCAAATAACACGTCTTGGGAAATCTGTTTTGCTTTATTTTCTATCGAAAGAACTTTAAATCCATATTCACAAATCGTCTTTAACTGGAGGACAAAAGATCGTTCCTAAACAGTAATAAGATATTATAAGATTCCAACAATTATAAAAGTGTAATAATTCTACATTAAAAAATATTATTCGCCATAATAATACGTATTTAATGAAGAGTCTGTATTCTGTTTCGGGAGGGTGTCGTCCCGTCGTCCGCCCCTTACCAACCGCCGCTATTTGCAAGTATAATTATTATTCTCTAAAACCTCTAGGTTAATTTAAATTTTTACGTAATGCACATCTGAAGAATACTCTTATTATTCTTACATAATTATATAAAAATACAGCTATGGGATAGAAAAATCTACATTGTTGAAAGCCTCTAGGGACGTTCATGTAAAATCACTTTCCAACTGAAAATTAATTATAACGTTAATAAAAGTGCTAAATTGCATTTATGCCATGTAATAACATCGGTATTTATTAATGAATTTAAAATAAATAACTTACCTTCAAAATACATATCGCGAAAATAATTTATTAACCAGAGATTATCCATATCGTATAGCAATTTATTTTAAATGATGTAATTACGTATATAAAAATTAATTACAAGATTAAGACCTACTTAGCTGTTTGATATCAAAACTGCTTTATAAATGAGCATAGCCAATTTTCTTTTAATTTGAAGTAAATAGCTATTTCAGCTTTAGATAATTTTTTAAGGGGTTAATGCTTTTATGTAATAATCTATGTGTTTCTAAAACCATCATTCGATTCTGTCAAAAAGGTATATTCTATCAAATAAGGAGCGCTAGTTTATCAATTGAAAGCGGTTGTGTGAATTAATTTTGAAAGTCTTTCATTAGCTGCCAAGAAGGTTGTTATTATGTCTTAAGGTTATTAAAATTATCCCATAAAACAGCAATCACTGCAATATACAAAACATGGATTATCTGAGGGTATGTAATACCCCCAGTGCATCCTTCGTTCGTCGTTCAGTTACGAATTTTGTTTCCGAAAATCCCTCGGTTCTATAATCACAATTGATGTAATCCATTTGCCCCCCCCCCACCGTGCAACATGACGAACAGCATTAATTAATAAATCCTAAGGAGAAGATGAATGGGGGGCATCTAGAGAATGGAATAATCCTAACAAATTCATTTTTTCCAAATGTGTAACTTCCCCTCCTCCCAAAACACTCGTCTTATGAGTAAGGATCGATCAGGATGTCCCTGTTATAAAAGTAATCAAGATTTGTTAACTGTATTCGTCAGAATGCGGATTCCAATTTATTCCAAAGGATATTTCTTTATTTAATATTAGATAATTTAAGGTTGGTATGGAATGAAAATTATCAAGATTCTATTATCATTATTTTTCGTTGTTTATGTCGAAGACGTTTGAGTAGCTTATCATGAGGGGTCATAAGCATGTTTCAAGATGGGCAATGTTGTACTCGCCATAAAAACAGTCGGGTTAGGTGCTTCCTTATCCTTCATTCACAATCGAAACCTGGGGAATTGCCCAATTACGGATCTTTGGTCCTTAAGCCTAAACATAACTGAAAGTAGTCAACTTCATTGGTATTATTTTAGGCAAGGTTTTTATAATCCACGCCCGAATCGATTTCTTTGTCAAAAGAGTCGAAAAGAATTTGGGCTTTTCGATGTGGTTGATGAACAACATTAGCGGTCCCAGAACTGGAAAAAGGAAGATCAGTCATGATATCAGGCATTTGGAAAATAGAAAACTCCAAAGAGCTTTATCTGTTCCAAATGTGGGAATCCGCCACATAATCTCCCGTTTCATAATCATGATATTCCTGTTATATCAATCAAAATTTGTCAATTGTAATCATTGTAATTCGGATGCCAATTTATCACTGTATCACATTAATATTATCCTCGTCTTTAGTTGTTGATGTTGAGGACGGTTTAGTAGCTTATTGAACATTTTCGATGTAGAACAGCAACCCCTTCCAGACACTAAACATGGATATAAATCCGGGGGGTCTGGGGGTATGGAATACCCTCTAGTGCATTCATTATTCTTCAATTAAGAACTAAACCTTCGGAGTCATGCAATTACGATTGGCTGTGGGGGTATTCCATATCCCTCAGACCCCCCGGTCTCATAATCATAATTAGAGTAACCTAATTACAATGTGGAAAATGATATAATTCAAAGAACTTCGTCCAATTTAAAAATAGAATTTCTTAGCGTGAACTATCACAGAACCCCGGAGCTTCGCCCCATATCTCCTTTATCTGGATCTTGGAAAGCTGGCTGTGGAATATAATATAAGGTCTTATTCTCCTTGATCTGGTCGGTTGGAAACTGACTACGGGATTTTTTGGAGACCCACTGGCCTCGGAGACATGATTAAAAATCAGTCATATGTATCGATAGTCGTTCCGAGATGCCACCTCAGTTCTTCATTTACAAGCTAATTCTGAGTAATTATTCATCTATGTATCTTTGTTCCTTGGAACCGAAATAGTTGTTGCAAGGCAATCTGATCCACGCTACAGGGTTGTCGTTGTCAAAGGAGTCAAGAAGTTGAACTCCTGAAGAGGCTGATGCACAACATCATCGATCCGAGAATCGACCTGGAGGAAACTTAGGACTTTTCGAACTGTCAGTACTTGTAGCACTTTCTCTACTTCCATACGAGAACCCAAACAAAGGCTGTATGATTGCTGGCAAGAACAATGGAATATATTGGAGAAAGGGCGTTAAAAATAGCGCCCATAAGAAAGTCTACAAAAATAACTCATATTGAAATTAGAGAAAGATTAAAATTTGTAGTTAATAATTTGAAGTCCCTGTCATCCTCAGTTCTACAGCAACAGACAGTTAAAATGAACAGCCTCGCTGTAGAAAATTGAGGAACCAAGTGTTTGCGATTTACACATTAACGTTAAAAGAAAAGTTACTATAATCAGTGCGTAGTTCTTACTTACTGACTAAATGTCGAAGTGAGACATCCAACTTAACGTGGAACCCAAACCAGGGAATAAAGAAGATTCCCCTGTAATTGTTTATTTTAAACTAACGTGACGGGAAAAACAAATTGGTATTCTAACCTTTAAATCTTATAAAATCACCCACAGCAAAAATATGGAAATCTAAAACTCAATAAAATTATTACAATATTTACCTACACAATGGATTTTCATTGCTTTACATAATAAGTATTCATAAAGATTTTATTAACAATGACATTGAACGCAAATTTAATAGGCCCTATTAATAATTTTTCGATAAAAGCAATAAATTTAAATTTAATTTTTCTGTACAAGGATAAATTTCAGAATTTATTGTATAATGGTTTTAATCCTTTTATGTAAATTGTAATTGATAGTATATTTTTATATAATACCTGTTAGTAATTCGGCCTATTGCCGACATAATCAGCTCGGAAATCGGCCTCGCAACGAGTCCTTTTATATTATATAATATTTTGTTTAAAAACATTTTTTTAATTTAATTTCGCTATCCCAATGAAAAAAATCTTATGGACATTAGAGTGGTCCTTATTTTGGTCATACTCGAATTTTGATATTTCCACCCGGTAAAATGTAAAAAAAGATATGGCAAAAATTTCAGGATTCTTTCAGGAATTTTCCAGTTTGAATAACATAGGATTTTACTGTTGCTTCAAAAAATCTGAAGGTTGGCACATTTCTTACGTTTTCTATAAAATTTTTAACCATGTAATTTTCCGAGTTACTGTACCACAAATTTTTTTATCTTAAAATACTGAAAAATTCTTAATTGAAGATAATTTTACTTTACTATGAAAATATTTCCATATCTATAATTCCAAAGCAATTACATTTAAGGTCGAGTGCTTTGTAAAATAATGGAACTTCAAAAATGGGTATTTTCCGATAATAGAAAAATTCTTCTAAAAAATACGGAAAGTCCTATTTCATTCATTCAAGAAGTGAAGGACTTCGAAAATCGATATTTTCATTTAGAAAAGATATCTTTGTTACTATTATTTGGTACTACTAAATTTTCCAGCAACTTAATTTTTCAGATGGTACGTTGACTTTTCGTACCTTTAACGGTTTCCAAGTTAAAATCGTGACTTATTATATATATAAATCAAACAAATTAATGGAATCTTTAAAATTTAATTAATTTATATCTATGGATAATTTTAAAATGAAACTAAATACCACGTTAATGCAAAATCAGGTAATCATAAATTATAGTCACCAAAGTATAAAATTACATGCAATTTTCAAAGTACTAGCTGAACGAGTAGGTACTTTATAGCATTTTATTTAAAATAGACATGCAAGACTAACTATATGATTAGTTTTCTTTATAATTACCAATTTTCTATGAAAGTTCACTTTGTTCTATATATCAGGATGTGCATAATCTTCAACACAAAAGCTCGTGGTCCTAATCAATCCAACTCCTCGCAAGCTCATCTCTCAACTCGCGATTTCTTCCTCCAAAATCGTAAATCTTGAAAATAATAAAGTTTGACTAATTTTATTCGCAGATTATCGATCAGGATATTAAAAGTAAACAAAACGTGACTCGAACAACTTTTCGTCATTTATACCTAAGCAAAACATGGTAGCAAACGTGTTTATGGCACTTTCATAGAATAAAAGTAATTTTATTGCCGTATTAAATCGGAAATAAAAATTACAATATTCATTATCGAAAATAAATATTAATTTAGTAGTTGCATTTAAAATAAAACACAACCAAAAATTTATGTTCGCGTTCGAGTCTAGACGGATGTTCATGTATCTTGAGCTGCCCATTTTACGATAATGGTTTTACAGCTAATAATATTTTTTGAGGTTTGTTTTCAGTAATTACCCTGAATTATTTTCCAACATTACTATTTTAATTACTTTTCTTAACTTTTAATTAATTTTATGCTTGCAAAATGAAAAACAGTGAAAGCATATTAACAAATTTGCTAATTTATGTGTAAAATTTGCGTTTAATTTGTGTTTAAACGGGTCAGAGGTCGCGCGAGTTAATTCATACGATTTTAAATTTGAGAGATTTCAACGAGCGATTAGACGAGTAACCGCAGTAAAGCGTTTTATTTGTGTAATTGGTGTGTGCCGTAATATATTAAGTCCATTAGAGAGATTAAAATAAAAAGTTGCTTGATTTATTGCATCAAAAATAAATAAATCAAACATTTTTTATGCTGTGCGTCAACTGCATGCATATTTGGAGGATTTTGTAATAAAAGTTGGCAAGAGTTACTCAAAGAAACCAGTTTATCATATTCCAGAAATGTGAGATTAGTGAACTTGAAAACGGGAGCCAGACTCTTGAGAAGCTTAAGGCGCCGCTCGATGGATTGGAAAAAGTAAATCTCGCGGCGGTGTCTTGACTCTTGAGCTCAGCACGCGATATATGTGAAAATATTGTGTACGGTGTACTTGTGCTTATCATTTTATATACTAATTTATTTTATAATATTTTTTTGTCGGTTTATTTATATTTTCCAAGTTATGCAAACATGCTGAGACAGGTGCTGATTACTCGTTACCTGCGAAGGAGTACCTTATAAAATTTCTTCCGATACGCCATTATTATCTTGTCTTGCATTATAAAATTTTAAATGATACTGCTTGTAATAATTAATTGATCGCAGCAGTGGCTTACTGTTAACGGTCGATGAAATGCATGATAAATTTTAATTTCAAATCTCGGGTTTCTCGGAATTTCTACTTCGGCCGTTCGGTTCATAGCTTCGTCCTTAAACAGAGAAAATTTTGAAGAAAACGTAAATGAAAACTATTGTATAATAAATAAGGAAATTGAATTTAGGTTTGCCAAATACGAACAAAATGATACAATTGGCATGAGAGACTCCAAGAGACTTCGCCTCGGTTTTTCAGAATTAAAAAATTTTATTATTAGAGAAATTTGTCTCAAGTTTGGAATTTATGATCTATAACCATTAGTTTTTATGACTATTCCATGAATATTCTCCTGGCATTAGAATCCATATGTTTTCCATTACCACGATCGGATTGGCCACATGAAGAGAGCGGAAGAACCGCATGTTTTACATTTTGGTGTATGGAATCATTATAAAGCTTATTTTCACTCCCTGACACTTCATAATTATTTGTGCCGTGGTTTGGATTCCATGTTAATCTGTAGGTCTATACTATAGTTTGTAAGTAAACTAAAAGACTGAATTGTTTTTTTTTACTCCAACACTTGGTTAGATCTGTTAACCTTTTTTTTAATTGCGTAAAAGAAAAGAAGGCACTATTACTGAAGTCGGATTAAATTAAGAGACAGTTAAATACTTTTTGAACGCATGCGATATGAAAAAAAAATCACTTCAATCCGTGATTCTTGTTCTTCATTCGTTCACCGTACCTGGAGAATAATTCAGTAAACAATGCTGGGGGGTATTCCATACCCCCCAGACCCCCCGGTCTCATAACCTTCCTTAAAGATTAGTCAGAATGCTAACATCATAAAATCAGTCAGGTTAGCCATTCATACGAAATGCCAAAAAAGTGGAAATTCAAGATTTATTTTTTTGTGATTTTTGAAGTATTAAATGCTGATATTTTGTAATACCATAGTGGTATAGTAATTCTATAGCCTATAAAGGTATTATGGTGGTATAAAAATTATCAGCATTTAATCCTTTGAAAATTGTAAAAATTAATCTTGAATTTCCACTTCTTTGGCATTTCAAACACAAACCAAACTTGGAGAATTATTCAGCTTACAAATCGACTCTGTAATCGGAGAACTTTGATGGCTGTTTATTATGGTTGAACTAAATTACATTTGGGGCTTCCGAATCTATTGAAAGAGGTTCGATGATGTAAGATGTTTTTTATCATTAAACAAATTAGATTTAAATTGTATTTAATTAAATGCCAGGATTTATAAAATATTTTTTAGGATTTATAATTTATAATTTACAATTTTGGAAGAATTCATAGCACACTTTGTGTTAACTCTAATCGTTAGAATCCGGATTGCAGTTATCAGAATTTAAAAATATTTCATTAATAATTTATAATAATCAAAAAATAAAACGTAGGTATATGTAAATCCGGGGGGCTCAGGGGTATGCAATACCCCTCAGTGTACCTCTTGCTTTTTATTCACGAACCAAACCTGGATTCGGTCTTAAGATCACGATTGATATAACCCATTTATAATCATTGCACCCTGCAATTCAACCTGATGAAGAGGGGTGACTAATAAATCTAAAGAAAAAGAAATACCTGGTGGCATTTGTAAAATAGAGTAATCCAAAGAGTTTCATCTGTTTCAAATGTGGTAATTCCCCCCAGACTCCCCCGGTCTCATAATCATAATTAAAAATCAATTATGGTACTCCCTGCTCTAGAATATAATATTGTCTTGTTTTTCTTATTAATTAGGATTTAAAAATTTGTAAAATGTAGGGGAGTAGGGACTTGGCGTTAAATATGATCTTCTTGTGTTTTTTTGGCAAAAAATAAAAGAATTCAGATCACCAAAATTAGACAAGCGTTGGGAATCTTCAGTACTGGAGATGGTAACAACTTTTGGACAAAATGAAACAAGAAAGAATACCAGCACAAAAAAGGCGATTTAAGCTAAAGGGGAGAAGAAATGTTGGACGGCCGAGGAAGAGATGGGCACCGTAACAGGTCTTAGAGTCTAATGCGAGAAGTGAAGAAGAAAATAAAAGTTTTGTGGTGGTTGAATTGGTAGCTGAAATTGATAGTTATTGCGTAAGTTTAAGGAAGAATAAGCTTTAACTAATTGAAGCCGGGGAGTGATAAGATTTTTTAAAGGTTGTCTAAAATTAAATTAAATAAAGGTGCACATTATAAACAAAATGGAGAATAAAAAATAGTACGGTATTTTCTCACAAATTCTTACTCCTTCGCTGATAGATATAAAATAATTCTTCAATTTGGCTGGCCCAATATGGTGCATAAAAAAAACACTTCAATATTTAAAGTAGAGAGAGATTCAAGCTTTTAGTAAATAATTTGAAGTAGCCAAAAGTCTTATAGGCCACTAAATTTCTTGCCATCAGTTGGGATTTTCATGTTCAAGTTAAAAGCTTTCTAGGTTCCTGACTATAGTTTTTCTTATATTTAAGCACTTTTCCAAAATATTTATTACTATATCTATAGGTGTCACAACTCTTGTATGTAACTGATTGTGTTAAAAAATATTTTTTGGAATGACAAAAAATTTTTTGTGGAATTTATTGTGGAAAGAATTGGGAGCAAGCTGAAATAAATTTTATTTATCCCAGATTTGGCTGCTGCCATATTGGAAGAACTACGTGAAAAGGGAAATTTTTTATGAATATTCATACATTTTTCGGTTTCATATAAATCGGTTTTAAAACTGCATTAAAATTGTTTTAATAATGAAATTAATAAAATACCGTGCGCTCTGACGGCTGTAATTCTGCAACCGACCAAATTACAAAGAAAATTTATAAAAACTTTTCCTTTTAATTACCTAATATTTTGCTCTAAAATGAACTCCGACCGAGATATTCACGTATATTTAGAGAAATTCCATTTACCTAAAAACAATAAAAATTATTCCACTTTGCCCCCAATTCTTTCCATAATAGTCCTTTTCTTTCCTAATAGGCTTAATAATATAACTTAGTGTTAACTAATTTTGAAAACAAAAGTGAAAAAATTAAGCATCGCCATTAAACAAACATTCGGTATAATTGAGGGCGAATCGTCAATTAGTTGCATCTCATTTTCATTTAATTGAGTCTTTATATTGTGGAGTTCTTGAACCACAAGTTATTTTTACCATAAATTTATTTAAAATGGTGATGATTTTTTAATATTCATTAGTTTAAAAGACAGAACTCATCGGTGTCGGTCTTAATTATAATAAAATATCATTAAAATGTTAAAAATAGATTTTCACTTTTAATGGCACCACACCTTCCCTAATTTGTGGACCAAAAGTATCAAATTTGTAAAGATATTTAGTAAAAAGTACAACGTGGTAAGTGATTTTAAGAACTGTGCGAAACTTCCAAAATTGGTTATGACCGGAGCAATTTTTTCGCACGCTTCCTTTTTTAGGTTTCCTCATTGCAAAATTTTTAAGATTTAATCGTGCAAATATTTTGACTTACGTACAAGACACCTTCACATATCTTAAATATGTATCATGTTAATGCGATTATGGTTTGAATTTGATTAGACGATAACTGTACCTTTTGATAGAGACTCGAAGGAGTGGTAAAAATTTTTCCTACCTGAAACAAATCAGCGATATTCATAATTTTGATCTTATAAATTAATTAACAGATACACTTGACGTTACTTATTATAGAAAGTTTATAGAGAGCAAGCAGAAAGCACTTAATAATAATTTTAATAAATGAGTTTTTATGGACAGTGATAAAAATATTTTGATTTAAGATGATTATAAAATTAGGCGTGCCTTTAATCTTTTTACAATAATTTAATGTCGTATTAATTTTTTGCGACGATTTAAATGTATTAAAAAGCGGTTTGTGGTTTAAAGTCGGTTAATAGTTATAATAATGGCGCACGTTAGGATACAGCAAAAAATAAACTAAACAAATAATGTATTGAAAATTGACATCGGAATTCGATAATGACGTGGGAGTAATTTTATCATTTAAATTATTTAACGCAAAATTACTTAAACAAAGAACCTTTATGTGGTCGTGTTCTAATTTTCTACAGCATGGGTCAAATGTTTTGATTTCTAATATCTCAAAAACTAAGTAGTAAAATCCGTTAGACATACTTTGAATAACATTAATATTTGCATAATTCGTCTATTTGTTTAGATTTTAAATATTTAAAAATGTTTATGATATCTGCAATAGTTATTGATTTTGATTGATATGCCTCCTCAAGCTAAATTTTTTGCCACGCGTTTTTGCATTTTAAACACCATAGTCGTCCATCATCTTTTTTAAACGAACAAACGTGTTAAAGTTATTTAATAATTTTTGCAGTTTTCTTTTATGTTTTGATACATCGTATACATTTAAAACATTTTTTTTGCTCAATTAAAATTGTTAGATTAATGTACGTAACTAAATTTTATGACTAAAGTAATTTTTGATTGACTCGGAATGCAATTCCGTTATTTTTATTTAAAAAAAAGTTGTTGAAAAGCGTCAATATTTATACATTGCGATGGATTTGACTGTAATTTATTACTTAAAAAAATAATATTTCTGCAAATCACTTAAAAATGCTCAATCAAACCTAACTCAAAGTAAACGATTTTCTTATTCTATCATTCATTTTTACTCTCGTATATCTTCCGCTTTCAAAATTTCAAAATCTAAAATTCAAAATTAAGAAAGTCGCGATAATTCAATATATTTTCTTGATGTCATACCAAAAACCTTTTTATTAAACTGCTTTGCATAAAAATTGCAAATGGACGTTGCGAATTAATTTAAATGATCAATATCAGCTTGTGATATCTCATTCGAAGCTTCCTGAATCGGTAACCGTTTGGAAATTAAGGTGATGTTATCTAAATTTTACGAATGGATGCGTATTGCTTTTTAATATGGGATTCTCCAATCCTTGAATTCTTGTACGTTATGCTTCTGTAAGGATCATACCTGAGTTTTTCACGAACGTAGAGTGTTTACAAGGAAATCATAATCCTTTGTCTTCTGCGTTTTGGAGCTCCCATCCACCATTTCCCTGCAAAATATTTATTGCAATCAAACTTCTGAAAGGACGTTGTTTACGATCTGCAGTCTTCAGACTAGCAGTGTGGCGTCAAGCATAAATCGACAGGTTATGGAGCAGGAAACCGCTGTTCAATGCCTGGTTGCGCCGGCTACACTGCTGTGATCTTGAAATATAAGATTGATGTTTGTGTTATGGGGAAGGCAACGGGAAACCACCCCATGCAGATTAGGTGTTAATCATCTCGTAATAGTTGTTGATGCAAGAAAAAGGTATTGTAGAATTTTGTAAAAATTGTCCAGGAGGGACAACCGGAAGCTGCGTAAACGGTAGAAAATCTATATCTTCAGATCTTCTGTCTATAAAATTTATAATTTTGTTTTGTTTTTATAAATTTGAGTCGGATGAAGTTCTGTGAATTATTTCATTTTGTAATGAAATTAATAGTGTAGAAAAATAATTCTGTAAATAAAGCATCATTAGTAGTATAATTTCTACGATTTTTTCGTACACCCAGACGTAATAAATGGGCTCCTAAATTTCTGGGTTGTAATAATTTTATCGATCCGATGCAAATCAGAGCAGCATTAATTAAGGACAAGATTATCATATTAGGATTTTATTTAACTGGGGTTAATGATCCCCCCAGGCGTCGCTTTCTCCTCAATATTTGTAAATCAATCCTCTTTCAGGTTACATTGGGGGGTGTAATTGTTATTCGGTCACATTAATCATGATTAAGCGACTACGGGATCTGAGGGGTATAGAATACCATTCAGCATTTGTAAATGAATAACTCTACAGGTTTGGATCCTGAAGGAAGTACAAGGAGACCCCCCGGATATATTCCTACGTTTTGTCCTGAAAACCCATGGATGAAGGTAACTTTTGGGTAACTGTCTAGGATGACAGTGACTTCATAATTTTAAAAAGGAAGGCTGGCCAAGTATTTCATACCACCCTTGAATTACCTATAGAAATATTGTTTAAGTGTGGTACAATTACTGGAATACTGATTGTAATGATCACAATTATTAGAGTAGTGCGTTCTCTCAACTCTTTCAAAATTAATTTGATTTCTTAGGTATCTTACACGTCGATTCTGGTCATTCCTTTATATCTTAAAGGCCCTTAAACTTGAAGTTTAAAATCAACGATTTCGTTTTGGCTTCGACTTCAAAACTGTAAAATTTTCATTGGCTAGTTGAGTTCAAAGACAATTAAAACTTAAAAAAGATCAGAATCAAATAATAAAAAGGTATTTTTTGTGTGCTAGAGGGTTTTCTCAATCTCTCGGATTTATATCCATGTTTTGTATGAATAGTATGTTATGCAACGGAGATAGAGAAACAAATAGCGACCTCAAAAACTTTGAAATAAAAAATAATTACAAGGTCGATAAATTGAACTCACGAAACTGATCTAAACTTCAGGGAACCAAACATGATAAAGTACCGAAAATAAAAGTTGTAAATAACTTTTAGAAAATAAAAGAATATGTTATGTATGTATAAAACTCTTAATTTATCACATTACACATACATATAAATACCAAGTATGTACTATGTATGTATATAGCTTAAAAATTGCAATTGTAATATTGCACAATCTAATCTACACCTACCCATTGAAATGCATTGTTACAAATGCAAACAGATGTTGTAATGCACAACATTGTATACTTAAATACATATATAATTAAATTAAGCGAGATTTTTATAAAACCGTGGGGTTAAATTAAGAATTTTACACTACGAAAGAATGAAGAAGGTAATGTGTCCCAGAAAAGTCATCACAAATTAGCAATTATGTCCGTTTCATAAAATACATTTGCTGTCAACTACAACATGCATTTCCAAAGAATGGTATGGAATATAATATCATAATTGCATTTTTTCCTACCACATACTTTTCCCATAGCTAATCTTGAGTATGGGGGACAAACAGTTTAACATCACTTCTGAAGGACTACACATTAGAGAAATAACTTCGGCATTTAGACACTCCAGTTGGTTACAATATTGGTTTTAATTACCACAGAGAATATAATCACTGATCCTTTAATTCTAATGGCAAGCCGGGGTGTCCCCAGCAATCGAAACTGAATAATTCCCCGAGTTAAGCTCGTTAATGAAGAGCAAGAGTGCGTTTGTTGGGGTACTTAGTGGCTAATGTGTTATAGCTACTTCAAATTATTGATTTAAGACTTAAATCTTTTGTAATATTAGGTTATTTTTATAGACTTGCCTGTATTCCATTGTCTTATCAGGATTCATTCGTCTGGCGTGGTACGATATCATGACTGATCTTCCCCTTTCCAGTTCTGGGGCTCTGATGTTGTTCATCAACTTCATGGAAGAGCTCAAATTCTTCTTGAGTCTTCTGAGAAAGAAATCGATAGTCAATGCCTTGTCTAGGATAACACCAACGAAGTTGACTGCTTTCAGTTAGCTTTATACGCCTGAAGGACTAAAGATTCATAACTGGATAATCCCTCAGGTTTGGTTTAAGAATGAAGAATAAGGGAGAGCGTCTTCTCCATCGCTCTAATGATGGGAACAACATTGCTAATTTTGAATCATAATTATGCGATCTGGGGGGTATGGAATACCCCCAGCATTTTTAACTAAATAATTCTCCAAGTTTGGCTTGTTAATGAAGAGCAAGAGGTGCGCTTGAGGGTATTCCATACCTCCCAGATCCCCCGGATTTATACCCATGTTTTGTATCTTAAAGTCAATTCCGTTTTATACCAAATACTTTCAAAACGCTACTCAACCGTCGCTTATTATAATAAGTAAGGATCGGATTTTTAGACATTTGCATATTCGATATGCGCACAGGCATGTGAACTACTAAATTAAAACACGTACGTGTTTCCTATGAAAATCTTTTTTTTTTAGTGACTACTGTGACGCACCGTAATTCGTAGGTAATATTAATTGAAAACAAATATAATTAACAAGACAGAATGATGGTAACTTCGTAATTTAAAAAAAGCAGACTAAATGTTACCTAAATGTTGCAGATTGGGTTAGAGAATTATATTATGCAGATGGTTACAGTATTATTTTTAATTATCCCTCTGATATACAATCGAAGAATCCAGTTACTCTAATTATTATTAGAAGTTGATTTGATGACATATTACCGCTATATTAGGCGAGTTTTTGAGTTTTTTATTTATGAAATATTTTGGAGTGCCCAGGACATAATATTTTAATAATAAAAACCTCCAAAACTCGTCTAGTATTATGACGAAAATATGTCATAAAATGAACTCGTGGTAATTCGAAAAACAAAGTTCTTTTATTGCACGTCAACACTGAGTAAACCATAATTTATTATTTCATAAATAAATTTATAAAATCAGGATAAAATAGATCTGCATTACTTCCTACTATGAACTTGAAAAATGATTTGCGGACCGGGGGGTCTGGGGAATACCCCCCAGCAGTTTAGAAGGATAATAGAGATGGGGAACTTTTTTTTTTAATTAAAGGCGAAAAAAGCTTTTTGATGCTATGTTTTGCGGAGATTCCGGTGTAAAACTGAAGACTACGAGCTTGCAAGAGGTGCAGTGGAGGATTCCAGATCCCTCGAATTTATAATCAACTTTTATATAATTAAAAAAAATAAAATTATCTGGATTTACCAAGTATCTAATCCATATCAGTTTGCTAAAGTCATGATATTCTAAATGTTTGAAAGGACATTTTCGAAATTATAGCTAAAATCGGAAAATGTACTACGATGCTCGAAAATTCGAAAAACTTTACCATGCGGATTTTAAATAAAATATGCTGGTTAATCTAAAAGAAAAATTACAAACGAGATTGTCATATATAATACCACAAGAGACTATCAAATTGTCGGCAATAATTTTTGAAACTGGAACTGAGTGTTTGTCGCCCTTAAAATCACCATGAGTGCTTTAGCACGAATGGTGATTTTAAGGGCGACAAACACGAAGATTCCATGGTTTAAAAATTAACCGACAATTTTATAGTATCGTGTGGAATTCGTTTGACAATTTCGTAAATAAAATTTTAAATTTTTCTGACAACAAATAATTTATAGTATGCATTTACGTAGTTTCCATCGTTACTTGACAATACAGACCACGGTGGTCGTATTGCCGCGACAATACACCACCGTGGTCTGTATTGTCAAAGGAAGTAGATTATGATTGGTTCAAATTGATGAGATTCTAACATCCTATTGGTTGAATTATTATGAACGAAATTGTCATATATAATACCACAAGAGACTATCAAATTGTCGGCAATAATTTTTGAAACACGAAGATTCCATGGTTTAAAAATTAACCGACAATTTTATACTATCGTGTGGAATTCGTTTGACAATTTCGTAAATAAAATTTCAATTTTTTCTGACAACAAATAATTTATAGTATGCGTTCACGTAGTTTCCATCGTTACTATGGAAATTTGACAATATAGACCACGGTGGTCGTATTGCCGCGACAATACACCACCGTGGTCTGTATTGTCAAAGGAAGTAGATTATGATTGGTTCAAATTGATGAGATTGTAACATCCTATTGGTTGAATTATTATGAACGAAATTGTCAATGATATAAACACCTCTCATAATCCGCCAATAAAAATGCTGCATTTTATTTGCATATCCTAGCAATGTAATATCCTTGGCAAAAATGGAAGTTACTTCCATCTATGTCCGGGTCAAGGTTTTATATTTATGTATTAATCTTCCTAAAGTACACTTCAGATTGACGTTTTCCTTGCACTGGGTTGTATTTGTTTTAACTCAAACTTGATTTCCACTTGGAAAGTCCTTTCAAATTGAGAAAATTTCGTGCCAACATTTTAATGTAATTTTTCTTTATATAGTTTAAAACACTTTAATTGATAATCTCATTTATAATGATTTTTATAACACGTAGCATATTTTATTTCATTTTGGGAGGCAATTTTCAATTTAAATTTTTGTTTACTTAATGATTATAATGCTTATAAAATGATTTAAAAAAATAATGAAATAGCTTTATCTGCATGGGAAAATCGGTTTTCAAATTGAGTAATTATTTTCCATCCACTTACACGTTTTGTGAACCTCACCTTCTTTTTTCCACTTGTTAACCTCTTCAAGGAAAACCTTGAGTTCGGCTTTGCCACAAAAATAAGTGTCTTTCAACTATTGTTTTTTCGAGAAAACTGTCTTACTGCAGGGTTAGAAAACTTTTCTAAATTAAAATTAAAATCGACAAAAGTTGGATTATCCCAAACTTCCTTCTTCACAACACGAAGGATTTTTTGTTCGAATTAGAACGTCGGATGACTTTTATTCAAGTTTAATCGATTAATCTTGATGCACATTTCACATCATCGAGACTGAGATTTGCAAGGAATTTGAAATATGAAATAGTTTTGGTTCAAGTCATTAACCCTGGATGCATACTTGTAATTAATCAGGACAAAGAATCATAACTATAAATAGTTGTACAGTTATTTGCACGCCCGTGACGATCATATGTTTCAGTAAATAACAATGACTTTCTGCTAACATTTATAGTAAGTTTCAGTCGGTTGTTGTTAGGCGCCACACGAAGAATATTTACCTTAACAGTTAAGATACACAATATGATAAACGCAGGGTACATAAAAGTGTGTAATAAATGAAGGTTCTTAGAAAATGCATGCGACGGAATGGAAAAGCTCGCGGAACCGTAAAAAGCTCCTTCTGCTTCCAAGGAAATTTCACTTGGTGTTTTAATAATTTAGCCTTTAATTGGGTAATTTTTTAAGGATATCACGATCTCGGATCATTAATAATTTGGAATGTCTCGAGCGAACGGGTTCTTTGTTATAGGTTTTAAATTTAACACGATAACAAATCATAATTTGCTTTATTGATAATATATTCGCGGTTAAAAATAAATTGAAAAGTGCATAAATATTAATTAAACGACCTTGAAGGAATAAATAAACCTGGGTCAAATAAATCATAAAGATCTTTTAAATGAGACACGGTCTGTTCAATTAACAACATTAAAGTGATTAATTGTTTGTTTTTATTTTGATGAAAAGCATCGACTTTTAAATTCATAATCGCTGATTGCACCAGAATAACCACCGTTAGGCTTTCATATCCGTGGGTGAGAGTTCTGCATCAGTGAAAATCAAAGGATGTATGTCATTATTTAATGTATATTAAACTGGACTGCCTATTGAGTTAGATATTTAAACATTGTGTGCAAGTTCTGTTAGGTTATTAATAAAGATACGTAAAATATTGCAGTTGCTGCATTCACGAGTTTCATAAAATAATTTAATGCCGCACACGTGCCTTAAATAATATTTAATATTATAATTAACACCTTTTCAGATATTTATTGCTTTACGTTGTAATAATTAATGTCACTGTGCAACTTGCCTGCATGATTATTATTCTCCCAACAAAATAGTCCAAGACGATGGCAAATTTTTTCGTCATGTTGGAAAGTAAAACATTATTTGATGTAATCATCAATTAACATACCTCGAAAAATTTCTTTTAAACTTTTACTGGCACAGCTTCCAGCTTCCAGTACTGATCAATCAAAAATGATTAATGGACGTAGCCGTTGTTGGCGAAATAGGCAATTTTGGCGAAATTTGGCCACATTACACAACCCTAATCGTCTCGCGATCCTAATACGATATCGAAGAATACAAATAATAAGAATGCGAAATTTAAATATTTTCAGGACGTTCACCTTGAAAGAATTACAACATTTTTTGCTCGTACGCAAATTTGCTAGCAATTTAAATTTCTAACAAGCAAACTTTAAAATTCACTAATCTGAATTGACAATATTTGCATTAGGTCTATGAACTACTATCAGCGATCTCAAAATCCAAACTAACCTGTTTAGGATGTAATTTTTGAGCTAATAAATGCGATTTTAATCCGAAGATTATTAAACATTGTTTGAAAAATTGAGGCACAATTTAAATAATTTATTTATCTACTTGTGCCAAGTGTCGCCAAACACGTTCGGGAACACACGTAGAGCATTATAATAAATTTTGCTGTTGATAACTTCTTTTATTTATTGTTTATGCAAATAATTAAGTTCGAGATGTAATTATTTCGTCGAAAGTTTGATATTTTGTAATTTTCAAGGTGGTCGCGCTCTATTGTTACGTATTAATTTTTTTAGAAATTGTATAATCGAATCTTTGTTTAATCATGTATTGTACCTATTGTCGATTGGAAATGGGAGAAAGCAAAACAGAAAAACTAAGATTGATTTGATTGATAAATTAGTTCCATTTTAAAACTTTAGTTACGAAAAACGTATATCTCGAGTGTACAATGTTTAAATATAATCGGGTACTTGTTAATCTTAAGTAAGCAATTTCTTAATCGCGTTACGTAAATTTTTTTTCCACCATTTCTTTTAATCATTTTGGCTTGGTTCCTTAACGCTATCTCGACGTAGGTGGACGATTGCAAAATATTGTTCGGCTACGGGAATTTTGGAAATCTTTTGAACGTGACGATAAAATCAAACCACAGTAATAGTCTGCAACTGTTGGGTTCTAAGCGACTCCCTCTAGGAAAGCAGCTTCCTAGCAATTTGAATCAATCAAAAAAATATAATAGAAGAGATTAATTGAAAATATAAAAACGCCGCAGGTGACTTTTTGAAAAATTTATAGGAGATTTTGAGAACTGTGAGTTCAACCATTGCAGATAAATTTTAACAAATTAAATGGTTAAAATAAAAATAATTATTAATATAATTTAAAATTGGTTGTCCATTTCTAATAGTGGGATCGATGACAAACAAGATAAAAATCCCAACGATATTCTATAAAATACCTTTACAATCTAGCGCACGTAGTACAAACAGTTTGGAGTAGTTGCAAAGGGGTTGAAGTATGGATCTAATGGTCATGAGTTGAAATCTCGGCTCCGTGGTTCGGATTCCACGATACTTTGTAGGTATGAAAATTTATGTTTCATAATAAAATTAATTTATTATGGTTTGAAAATTCTGTCAAATTGTCAAAAGAGCAAAGGGTTTAATAAACGCCTTCAACATATAAACCAAACAATGTTAACCGGTCAGTGGAAGAATGGAAGCCTGATTTTGGTTGTGTTTTATTCCAATGGTGGAATTAACGAAATTTTGTTTAATGGACGATTACGTAATCACGATGTGATCCGTAACAGTGGCAACGCTGATATTCACGAACACAATTATTGGGTACTTATAACCATCGTTCAGTTATAACAGGAAGTGGTTAGGCAATTATGTATTTAACCGTGATAACTGAACACAGATTATATTATGACTAAATAATATATAAATTATGATTATAATTACGCCTTTCTCTGACACCTTAGGATTCTCATAAATTGACATGTTTATGATAGTCTTGACGAAGTCTTAAAGTCAATCGGAAATCCTGGTATTGCTAGCAATTTCTTTTTGCTTACACGAGTAATAAAGCAATTTATTACGACTTCAAATTAAGTAACGCCATCTGTTAATAACCTTTTGAACTACAATAGGTGTTTCCAGAACTCCTGTAAGGCTTGCCTGTTGGATACTACTTAATCAAAGGTTAAAGTTATTATTAGTATAATTTTTTATAATATTTTAGATTTTATAATACATATTACTTGGTTTATTAATTTTTAATTTTGATAATATTATACCTTATTTACCAATATGACGTAAAGAAACTTGAAAACAGGCCTTACGTAGGCTGTTGCGGGCAAAATAAAAATGTAAGAAAACCTAAAGGTAAAATAAACAGACGACAAAACGTAACAAAATTTATAAAGAATTCAAAAATAATTGGAAGGATATTTTTTCCAATTCTTGAGTCTGAATCATTAATACAGGCCGTGGTTCGGAATCCACGTTAAATTAGATGATCCAATTTGTCGGAAATTTCTTGAAAAATAAAGGATTTATTTTTGATCATAAACATACGAGGAAAAGGTTATATGGGATATTTCCAACCCTAATAATATTTCCTTTAATAATAAATTATTGGGTTCGCCTATTGGAGATCAAATAGGTTATATTGTTATTAATATTATTATAATTCTTCTTCTAGACTCTGGAAAGTCTATCATTAATCCAGATTCAAGATAATTAAATTTTGCGTACACGATTGTATAATATTTGAGTGCCGGTTTCTTTCCCAATTGGAGATGTTAATCTCTCTACTATTTTTTGTCTATAGCTCGCTTAATTTAATTTTAGTGAAAATGGCCATTAGACCACATTTAAAGAGCACAAAATTCCCTTCAAAATTTGGTGGGTGTGAAACGAAATCTTTCCTCACTATCCCTAATGAGAGGATAGCTCGGAAGAGATAACGTCCACGCAGAAGGTAGAACCCTCTACTTTAAATTGCGTGGGGCCCTGATCTTAGGTAAACTAGCTCGTATGATGTTAACGTCGGTCTGCGAAGGCCGCGGGTCGTGTCAAAAGAACGCCCCGGAGAAACTCAAGGAAACAGCTTTGCTAACGCACACAAAAATAAAATCAACAACAATAAGATAAAATAAACAATAAGATGTGCATTGTTGGAAGGCAATGACATAAGCGATGTCGGATGTTAGTGCATTAGCCGACCAGAATACAAACAGTGGCACGACACAGCCACCAGGAATCACCCCCCGAAAATCCACCAACGGAACGTGCGAGTGGTTATATAAAAATCCCACCAAGATGGAACCACATCGAACTCCCAACGATAAACCCAAACGGTAGCGACCCCGATGCAATGCAGCACCCTGTACATGGTCGCACATCGCAGCCTTTATAAAAAGAACATAAAACCAAAAAATAAACACAAAAAAAATAAGAAACATAAAAGTTCAATTACAAGACTTGAACGTACGACGACCACTCTGGAGTCCCTTCGCCAATGCATTATACCAAACGCCGCTCGATGTTACTACGTGGAAACAATACACAGTTCGAATTTAATTAAAACGAAGCATAATAAAATCAAATAATTATTAATTAATAATTATAATAATTATATCAAACATATAAATTCAAACTTCAATCTATCTCCACGTATGCGAACGCAAAATTAGATTAGATTGCCTTAATCACCACGATGCAGAAATACACAACCTGCAACGCAATCGTAATCTCGGCAACCACTCTACAAATAAAAATGCATGGCAAAAAGAAAAACCAAAATGTAACACATAAATAAATAAAAAAACATGAATGAGCCAAGGGCGAATCTGATCGTCATCGAGCTCCTGTTGTTCGGAGCAAAAAATCGGCCAATTGAATAACAAGTATCTGTGAAGTAATTAGCAGAAAAATTGGATGACTTACCAATGCCAACGGATAAAAATCCTTCCCAGAAATTATGGGCAAGGGTGGTTCGACAAGACAATACGGTACGGCAAAAAAAAATCTATCTACCTACAATAACGAATCAAAATCCCCTACTGGGATGGAAAACAAACAACATTCCATAAAATATTCGGATTGTCGGACTGTAATCCCCACAAAACGTAACCATATCTTGTAAACATCGAAACCAACCCCATAATCACTTCACAGTACATCAAACGTGACCTTCCCGTTCGAGAATTCACCCAAGACTCCCGATGCCTCGCGCAGCTCGGACGCGCTCCGAAAAAAAGATAAAAATGGAAGTGTTTACACTACCATCCCAATAAATTTGAAATGAAATAGCAGTGGCCAAACAAATTGATTGTATAAGGTTGATAATGACGGATGTAGAATCTAAAATCCGTTATAGGTGTCGTACGGTTTCTAAAATTAAAATTAATCCCCGAAAGATGAAAAGTGTTTTCAAAACAAATTGGCCAAGATTTTGAATAATTCGTATTCTTAATAAATATTTTGTACATTCAACTCCATCATCTTAAGTAAATTCTGAATAAGTAAGTTATTTTATAGCGAATTTTTCATATTCAATATTGGCCCTATGACAATTTTCTGTAAAAATGCAATTTTAGTGACTTATATTGGTGTTACTATAATTTGTAATTGGGAAAAGCTGACTGGGAATTTTAGCGGACTTGGGAGGGGGGTTGCGAATTTTTTCTAATATTAATAATTTGAGTACTAATAGAGACCGCTTAAAGAAACTTCCATTAGAGGGCTTGAAGATTTTGTAGTAATTTAAACAGTTGTGTGTTTTTGAAATTGGAAGTCTTGGAATGATTTGGGGAGTTGAATGTTTAAAAAGAGGTTGAACCGGATTTAGCCTCACAGTTATTTTGTAAAACTTGATTGTTTGGTGATGGATGGATGGAAATCAACTTTTGGATTTAGGATACAGTATGGAATTTTGCATCTTGTCTGCCAGGAGACAATTTTCTTTCACTTATCCACCTGTCCAGTATTGGTGGCACCACTGGATTTCGAAAAGAAGCCATTTCCATATCGCACATTATAAGGAACCAATGAAGTCCATTAAGTACTCATATGTTTTTCATGTATAGTAATAAAATTGAACACAAATTTTGTAAAATCGTAATTGTGGAGTTAAACATGCAGTCTCTCAAGAATTACTAAAGAATTTAAATTATCATTATACCTAACATACTACAGTACACAAATCCGGTGTATAGAACACGCAGCTTTTTATTACCGATAAATTAAGCTCATTCAAAATAATTACCCAACCGTTTGATCGTACCACCTTGATATTGTGGTGTTACGTACGAGAATCATCTGAATTTATGTTTATTGTCGTCATTGAAAAGATGTCTTAATGCGAGATTTTATAATTAGCATTGCAAATGCATCGAAGTATTTATGTTCAATTGTCAATTACACAGATAATTTTCTAAAGGTAAATGAACC
This sequence comes from Podabrus alpinus, assembly GCA_932274525.1. Taxonomy (NCBI): domain Eukaryota; kingdom Metazoa; phylum Arthropoda; class Insecta; order Coleoptera; family Cantharidae; genus Podabrus; species Podabrus alpinus. The sequence continues at coordinate 95,324,134 of OW026453.1, read as the reverse complement.
AATTTACGCTTTCGTTAATGAAATTTTCCACCGTAACCGGGTACGTTCCGGAAATTTAGAACCAACTGGACATTATAAAATACCTTGAAATTACTTCAAATGCACCAATGCAACATTTTATCCGGATGTTGTTTTCTAAGTTTAAAAAGAACGTTTGAGGTTTCAAGCCCCGAAGAAGTTTTTAATTATGATAATAAAATTATAGTAATTAATTTACGGAGTGGTAACAATAAATTTAAATCCGGTTTTTTACGTTAGAAAAATCAATAACATCTTAAAGTTGTCGTAATCTCTAAATTAATGGCGATTAAAATACGCGTAATTATGCACGTCTCCAATTATTTTAATACGTCCATTTATTTTAACAAATAATTTTATTAATTTCGTACACGATAATTAACTGACAGACATTAAATCATATCTTTTTTCAAATAAGAAAGTTACTTAAACACTCGTAGATGATTTTGTCGAATGTCGATATTAAAATTATTTCCAATAAGTTAAAGATCTCGTAACATTTATCGCACATGTATTGTTAACAAATCAGAAGCACAAAAGACTTCAATTACGTTTCAATCTCGATAAGATTAATTGACAACAATAGGAGCAACAGGTATGCATTTTCAATTTAGTGCAAACCAGGTGTGATTAACGGTTTGTTGACGTAAAGCTCACGTTTTCTATTTTTTTCAAAAATGCCATCCTCAACTTTGACGTTTTAATTATTTAATACGAAAAATTACAACTTTCAAGCAGTGTATTCTATTTACGACAACATAAAATTATTTATTGCTCCCCTTGAATAACGAGATTTTCCTATACAAGTCGACTCATGCAAATCAAAATTGCATTAAACTACTGTCCAGAATTCCAATTCCAACGTGAAAATATTACGGTTGCGTCAGTTAACTCTTTGATATAAATTAAATTTATTTATTTTATCACTAAACCGACATAAATCTAAATTAATTTCGCAACATTTTTGTTCTATTTGCTTCGTTTTCCGCATGCTGTGGGATTTATTAATTTAAATTTTTGTAATACCGCTAATCAGCTTGACTGCATCGTAAATTATATTTTGAAATTGTCTCCAATCGTTTCTAGCTTTCTTCCTCTTCTGCGGTTTATCCTTTTGGAAATTGGCTAAACTTAATTGTAATAATGAAGATGTTTAACAATGATCGCTTAATTGCAAATCATTGCAAGGCAATATAAAATAATTAATAACTTTAATCGCATATTGTTTACAAATATTTAGAACGCTGCGAAAGTTGCTCTAAATTGCATTAAGAAAACTTTACATTCTTTTAATTATTATTATTGACCTCTAGCATCGAGAAAATTGTTGAATCGCATAAAAAACCTTATCGATTGTATAAACGTTTTCTCTCCAACAAAAAATTAATCGATGCATCAAAACAATGACAAAGCATGAGGAGCAATAGCACACTTTTTTTAAATAAAGCTGATTAGTAAGGCAAGGGGGGGGGGGGCTTAACGTTTTTATTAAATTGATCCATTGTAATAAAATAATTCTTTTTTCAGCTGTAACTGTGCGATACTTAACGAAGAGGTACATTGGAGAATACAGTTCGACTGGTAAGTAATTTTTTTAAATTTAATTTGAGTTGAAATTTAATTTTTAATTAAATTTGTAATCGCAACATGTGTTCAGGCATACTTACACGGTGTAAAATGTTGTCCATTCAATTAGTTATACCATACAGACCTACGCAAATAGATATTTTGCCCATTTGTACTTCCTGAGCTGCCTACTTGTATCTTATATTGCCAACCTCCTGTTACCAACTTTATTTACTTCCTAGTCGAGATGGTATTTATATTCTTAGATTTAGACAGGATAAGCTTTGATTAAGAAGTTACTTACACGTTTGCTATTTAAGGCTTTAAGATGTGAAATTTAAGACTTTTTTTTGAAAATGTTAACCGAACGATTCTACATATAAGACAATAATTGGTATATTACGTAGTTTAAGCCTTAAAAAATCTGGGAAGATGGAATGTAGCATGCGTGAAATTACTAGGTAAAATAAATAAAAATGCAGGAATTATGAAGAAATAAGCAACTTTGTGCATAAAATTGTAGAATGGACTGCATACGAGAATAACGCAATCAAGTTTTTTGCACTTTGAATATTCAATCGCTTAACGTTCATACTTGAATTATACACACGATCAGTAGTTTATTATTGTTAGACTTACAATAAAAATTAGGTTTTCTGAAATTAATATGTGGGATGTAGGTATTCTATTTAATAAAAAATTGACGTACATAAATATACATAATGTAATGCATTATCAGTTTCAAAACTAGACCAGCGGGTTATAAATTCTGCTCTTTCCTAGTCGACTCTACTGTTGCGATATTCTTTGGGCTTTCCAAAGACGTAAAATTAAGAGGTTTCACAACGTAAGATGATTTTTAAAATTTGACTACTTTTTGCTGTGAAACCTAAAGAAATTAAATCATAATTGGAAAAGCAGATAGCACGACTTCTATTACTCTAGTTATTACAATCCGGATAAGCGCAACATTGCAAAAGTTATTAGTGGGGTTGAATCGTCAGCGTCCATCGAAATTCTTTGTTCGCCTGATTGGTGTGGATCTTACATTCAGTTTCGAATCTAGGGGATGTCCAGAATGGAAGCGCTCCTCCGGCTGTACAGAATTCCCCACCGGGAACCAACATTACTATATCGTCACTGAATACATGTTTTTTTTTAATTGTATACATTAAAATAACTCGTAGGACTTTCAGTAAAAGCTCTGAATTCTGACATCATTATTTTATTGGGCAAGTTTGACTATAGTTTATATTCAACATAATTCATTATTAAACGGCAATCATTTCAGGATACAAAATATGGATAGAAATCCGGAGGGCTGGGGGGTATGGAATACCTCCAGACCCCCCGGTCTCATAATCAGGATTGATGAGTACCCAATTATTACAATTGCACCCCAGTGAAATTCAAAGAAGAAAGAGATGTCCGAGGGGATCTTGAAAATCACATAATTCAAAGAATCAACTGCACATAATTCCCCAAACCGGTGCAGGCAGCTTTAAAGTTTAAATACCGAAGTCTATTTTATAATATTTAGTAGTCCTTTAGAATCGAAATTACTATAGGTTCCTCCACACTCAATCAGCGTTGAGAAGGGTATGTGGTAGAGGAAATCATGATTATGTCTAGTAAATCGTACGAAAAGTTTGAATGTCATGGTGGTTTATGCAATATGATATTTATGCAAATGACAGAAAATAATTCAGCGGATCAGGAATACCCCTCAAAACACAATAAACGACATTATTTTATTGTATGAAGTTTTAAGAAATTAAATTAAGTTTGGAAGAGTCAAGAGTACGCACTCTTTTAACTATGATGATAATTTTGATTGTAGCTGACGAGTAGCTTTTTGAGAAAAATGTTATAATACAAAATAATAAGATAAAAAATAAGGGCATAAATCTAGGGGTATGGAATATCCTCCAGTGCACCCTTACTCTTCATTTATGAACAAAATCTGGTGAGTCATTTAGTTACGAATACTGGGGGGTATTAGAGCCCCCGGTCTCATAATTATGATTTACGACAGGAAGGGGATTGATTAAGAAGAGAAGAAAAAAATGCACGGGGGATCTGGAAAATGGAATGATCCAAATAAGTTCACCTTATGCTTAGAGGTATTCCAGAATCCTGGCCCCCGAATTTTTAACGCTTAACATCTGTTGTTGTTAAAATTGGTTTCTAGTGCTGAATTTATATTCTGGAACGATGAGTCTTTTTTAAAATTTAATCATGTAATACAGAAAATAAAAAAGGAAAGGTCTGGATATTCTTCTTATATTGGAATCATTGTTAATGCGAAGAATGCGGAAGAACCATTTTTGTTTTAAATTTTTTTGTGTTTGGAATTATTATTAACTTTTCAACAATATCTGAATATCATTCACATGAGTTGACATGATGGTCATCAGTTAAAACCTCACTAATAGCTAATCTAAAATTATATGTGCCGTGGTTTGGATTCCACGTTATAGTCCTAGGACCCATAGTCCTTCTAACGTGTAGTCTGTAAGTAAAATTACGAACTTGTAATTCATTACTGTGGTTTTATTCCTAAATAAAGTGGTTTATCCAGAAATATAAAATAAATTCATCAGAAACCAAGCCCTAGTATTTGTGATTGAAATTATTTCTTCCTTTGGTGTTACTCAAGCAATTATTACTAGATCCAGTTAGATTTCCTTTTCAAAATTGTGCACAAGAATTGAAGACATTATAATTGATGTCTTACTGTTATATTTGCGGGACAATTAATTACTTTTATTTACAATTAAGACAATTAAGACTCATCCAGGGGCGGATATGGCCAATGTTCATGGGTGTGATTCATTGGGTAAAAAGGGTAAATTTATTTTTATATAGAAACTCATGAGGGAAGTAGTTAACCCCTTACCTGCCCTTGCATCTGCTGCAATTATTATCAATAGTAATTGGAAAATTGATCCTATAAATGTTTTTACAGAATAAAAATAATACATACATAAAACTTGTTATAAATGGGATTTTCTGGGTTTTCTATCTATACATCGTGTTGGTTTTGATTTTCTAAGGAAATTTGTCGTCGGGACTATTATGTTCTGGCCACCAGGAAATCCCTGCCCGTCTTCGACTGGTGGTAATTTCCAAAGCAATAAAGAACCCGGATTTGTATGTATTTGAGCGCATATTTGACTTATCCGTCAATAAACCTCGATTTTCAATTTAAGAATATTAATAAAATTACTAAAAATTACATGGAATTGTGAAAAGTTGTATGGTATCAAAACATTTTCATATCCTTTGAAACGATTATTATTTTTTTAACCATCAGATTTAAAAGCCTCGCCGTAAAGTTTTTCTAGTATTTGAATATTGTGGCAAATTTTCCGATTTGTTTAGAATGGCTTTAATAATTTACACAGCACCATAATAATATTCTCAGGAACTAGAGATTCTGTATGATATGGTTGATATGGAATAGGCACTTACTTTGTACATTCGTTGGTAAATAAAATATGGGTATGAATTCTGAGGGTTTGGGAAGTATGGAATACCCTCCAGTGCACCACTTGCTCTTCATCCACGAGCCAAACATGTGGAGTTTTTCAGTTACAGGTGCCCCCCCCCCCCACCCGCAATCTCATATACATAATTGGGGTCTAACTGCTGATGTCCATTCCCTAACGTGTAGTTGTTTGGAATCGACATTGCACTGTAAGTCCCCCAAACTCCAGTAAGTTGCATGAAAAATCCTGAATGTGTTGATGATTTATGTTATATATTTTTGATATGCATAGAAAATCGTTCCCAGAAAATGCGGTTTCATTTAAAATATGGTTACAAATTTCAGCGACATGGAATACCTAGCACACCCCTTGCGCAAATTTGGAGAGTTATTTATGGGGGAATTGACAATATTAAAATAAAATTTGCATATCAAAGAAGTAAAATTTGCATGACATTTGCAAAAAGAATTGCAAATGACGCTAAATTTTGTAAGAAATGGCAGAAATTACAGACAATTATTACTAGCAAGGGGGTATTCCGTACTCCTAAACCCCTGTCTAGCAATTATGATTGAAGTGTAACCCAATTACAACATTATTGATTTTATCTTAAGAAGCAAGAAATGTCTAGGAGATCTGGAAAATGGAATAATCCAAAGAACTTCATTTGATCCAAATCTATAATTCCCCCCCTTCCGACTTCCGATCACCTAGTCATGATTAATGAACGGTGATGATGTTTTCGTTATAAAAGCAGTCAACATAGTCAATCCGAGATGCTGTATATTATTTTATTTTGATTCTGTAGATTTATTGATGAAGTAATAAATAATAAATTGTGATTAGCCCAGTTTTAATTAAAACTAATGATGCAACCAATTGCACACGATTCTCCAACCCGGTGTAAGAAGCTTCAGTGTTCAATTGCCAAAATCAATTTTCTAATATGTAGTCGTTCGATAACATTGTTCAACTGTAGGTCCCATATACTCAACTTTGGCGCCGCGAAGAGTATATGACAAAGAAGAAGATGTCAGAAATATTGGAGGACCCTAAAGTATTACACTCTGATCTCGATATTTAGTTCAATAATACCAGGACGAGTATTGTCAATAGTTAAAAATAATGATATAAGTAACTTACAAAAGAGATCACCGTCAAGTCAGAAAATTTAATATTCACCATAATTATTGACACATACCCTGATGACTAAAACTACGAACTACATAATAATTTAATCCTGATCTCTTACAGTCCTGAATCTACTGACAGATACTGGAAATTAAACGTTTGGTAGTCGGGCTCCTTTCTAACATCTGATCTACATCTCGACCAATGGTTCAGATCTCGAATATTCCATTTTCAATATTGAATTTTTGGTTTAAATCCGATTAAAGTCAAATAAATAATAAGCTGGGTATCGATATAAAAACTAGATTTACCCTCATGAACAAAAACAGAATGTATTGCGGATTACAGCCCTACGGGGACGGTAACAGCTCGACAACTGTTACCTCCGGGCTGTAATTCTCCAAGCAGACCGCGAGAAGTGATAAATATTCGGCGTTTTACCCTTTGACAGTCATTTTGTGCGATTTTTGATATTCATCGATATTTAAAATGCTGTCGTCGGGCAAAATTTTAATATTATCATTTCTATTAGGTTATTATATGTAATAATAATCCTATATTTATATTTCGCTTACCTATAGCTTATCAGAGGTCACAATTGCTAACAACGCACACACATCTAAATGATGGAAGTCTCATAGCTTCTGTAGGAAAATCGAATCACAACCGTCTGCGTGCCAATTGATCACTATATCGGTTCAAATAATGGCTCCATCTAAATGCAGTTTTATTAACCCTGGAAATCAACAATGCTCCTGATCCACTTAAAAAAAATAGATCACAAATTATTAGCTTAAAACTATTCTGACAGCAGCATAGGAACGAATTATAATTGAAAACGCTCTAAAAAGCTTGAGAGTCAAGCTGGAATATTGAACAAATGGAAAAGATGTGATCTTACATATTTAGGAATTTAGGCTAAATGCATAGGCAGAAGAATTAAAATAATATTAAATGAAGTGCTACAATAATTTTGAATTATATGAGGAGATTAAAAGCAATAGTTAGCAATAATAATGCGTGGTTGATTTTAGGTGGAGTTCGGGTATTCTTCTTAATATAGCTTTAAAAGCAAATCGACAAAAAAATGGCTGAGGTAATCAGTAATCGCAGCCTGAGAATTTTAGCGGTTCTCTTTCCGATCTAGAAACGTATAAAGAAAAGCGTAGTTGCTGAAAATGTCCAAAATCGCTAAATTCTTGACAATTTTTTATGGTTACTACGGTTTTTATACTCAGGATCCATCAAACACATTTGTACAAAATCAACAATGTTAAGGTAACAGTTGCTACTCCAACAACAACTTTCTATGTCAATTCCATTCCAAATTTACTTTTCTAAAACCGTAAATTGTTCAATAGTCCATGCAAACCATTTGAAATTTCGACATCCAAAAAGAAAATTTTGATCCAATGATGAAACCACCAAAACGTAGTATCTAATATTTTATATTAACAACGGAAGAAGGATTATAAACTGGAAACTTACAATTTTCAGTATTGTTTCAGCACAGGAAAAATCTCAGTTACATTTTATAAATTCTAAAATTGATTATTAAATTTTTACAAATAGAAACTTGTTGCAAGTGCCATTTGTAGATTACATTTAAAGGAAAATGAACCAGTAGGTTACGAAACACTTATAAAATTTTCTACACCTTTTAAAGAATTAATTTCTATTACAAGAAAAGGAGTGAGAAGCATTGTGATATAATCGGAATATTAATTAAAATGCTGTTGTTATTAAAGTAATCCACCTAAAGCAAAATAATCATAGATAATTATAGGGCCTCTGTTAGAAACGAAATAGAAAGTAATTTTTAAAAGACATTTTAGGAAAACTTAGTCAAAATCTTGCTAATTAAAGCAAGCAACTTTTTGATTAATGAAGTAGTTAGTGTATTTTATTAATTAAATTTTTGATTAAAATTTTAGATTACTGATAAGAAAATAAGATTGCTCCAAATGCATCTAATTTGTGTAGGAATAATCATAAAACTATAAACGTTGTTGCATTTAACGACAACAATCGGATTAACCTGAGAGAAAATAAAATATAAAAGTCCACTTCCTGGACTGATTACAACGAACCGGTGGACTGACAGAGTTCATGCTGAAGGCGACCGGCCACAAGAAAAAGTTCTGTTCGCTCAACAAGGGAACCTCTTGTTAACTTTTTGTTTATACGTTTTTAAAAAAAATTAATCAAACATTTATAATCTACTACACCACGCGACCTAAATATTTGAAATTACACTTTTACCGGTAGTTTTGTTATACTTGCGTTTTACTTTCAGAATGTTAAAAAATTTGTTCAAATTATACATACATTTAATTGTGCTAATAAAGATTTTTTCATTTACTTTCAATTCAGTTTCACTGATTATGTTAATTGCTGGAGAAATTAAAAAAATAATTTTTTAAACTGTATTGTGCTAATTAATGACACAAATTCTGTAATTTTCTAATAAATTTAAATTAGTTGCCAAAATTTGCGAATTTAACAAATTTTTAATTGACCGGATTTGTTCGTTTAGTTAAATCAAAAGTAAAAGGATTAGAAAAATTTAATAATGGTTCAATTTTGTTGCGCAATCGTTAAAAGCAAAATTGAAGTGGGTCAGATGAAATCTCTATGCATCGCATCGGAGAGATAATTTGAGTTCCGATTTTTAAGCTGCGATTATCATTGTTTGATCGGCAATTATGTGCCTATTAATTTACTTTATGTAGGTAAATTAAGGAGTAAGTACTTTAAAAGGAAAACCAGAAAAGAAAGGGGCGTAGAAACAAATACTGGTGGGAGGGAGCAAGTGAAATCACCAGAAGTGGAAATTGTTAAACATTTTATGGGAACTAATAGTTCAGACCTACGTGATATAAGGGATAATGCCAGAAACATGCATGAATAATTAGAAAACCAGCCGGAAGTTGGCTAGAACAGCGTTTCTCAAATAGGTGGTCCGCGGACCAGTGCCGGTCCGCGAGCAAAGTGTTGCCGGTCCGCGGCTAGTTCACCCAAATATAGTAAAAAGATGGTTTTTTGTGTAGGTGTGTGTTCTGATGGAGCTGCTGCAATGATAGGTCGATTTTCAGGAGTGGTTACGCAGATTAAAGAGCTTGCACCTGAATGCAAGTCAACGCACTGTTTTATTCACCGCGAAAATTTGGCAACAAAAAAATTGTCGCCAGAATTAAATAGTGTGCTCAGCGAGGTGGTCAAGGTTGTCAACTATGTAAAGGCCAATGCTTTAAATTCGCGACTCTTTGCTCTATTATGCGATGAAATGGGAGCTGCTCATAAGAAGCTCTTATTACATGCTGAAGTGCGTTGGTTATCAAGAGGAAAAGTCTTCTCAAGAGTATTCGAGCTTCGCAACGAACTGATGGAGTTCCTTCAAAGCAAGAAACCAAATTGGGCGCAACTTTTCCTCGATGTAAATTGGGTGGCCAAGCTTGCCTATTTAGCTGATATTTTTTCCATCTTCAATGATCTGAACAACTCGATGCAGGGAATGATGACTTCCTGTTTTACTGTTGCAGACAAAATTGATGCACAGAAACGAAAACTACAAGCATGGAAAAGTCGAATCGCAAGAAATTGTTACGATATGTTTCACAACCTATCAGCATTTATGGTCGATGCAGGAGAAGAGCTTGATGTTACATCTCTAAGAAATGTCATCAGCCAACACTTGACAAGCTTGATAGAACGTTTCGAATTTTATTACCCAACAGATGAAGATCCGCGCAAAGGAAACGTATGGGTCCGCAATCCATTTGTTCCACTTACCGATGACTTACCTGTCAATACTGAAAATAAATTGTTGGAGCTCGCTGCTGATGAAGGACTGCAGGTACACTTTGAAAATATGTCACTCGCATCTTTTTGGATAAAAGCAGGACCAGAATATCCCGATATTTCCGATATTGCTTTGAAAAAACTTCTTCCTTTCGTTACCACATATCTCTGTGAGATTGGCTTTTCAACCATGGGTATAATAAAAACAATATATAGGAGTACTATGAAGATTCATTCCCCATTTCGCGTAGCGCTGTCATCAATTGAACCACGGATCGAAAAATTGACCGAAAATAAGCGAGCCCATTTATCACATTAAGGCAGCGTTGTGCGTTATTTTGTTTATGTTTATATATAGTTCTTTTTCAAGTTTATGAATGAAATACACATGTTTCGTTATTGTTTCATTTGTTATAAATTGAAAAAATTCTTTGACATTCGATAAAATTGTGGTGGTCCGTCATGGATGAGTAAGAATAATACCGGTCCGCCACATTCAACAATTTGAGAAGCGCTGGCGCTAGAACACGGATACAGCTGAGTAAGAATACTTTAAAGGGAAAAACAGATTGGAGAAAATGGAACAACAGATCAGAAATGCAGGAAGGAGAATCCTTCCTAGGTTCCCTCGTAAATTAGGATTTCGTCCTGTAATCGTTTTCTTGGTATGCGTGCGTAGTGTTATCACATAGAAATAGGATCTACAGTTTAACTTGACCTCTGAACCGGACAGTTCTCCTCCTCAAATTAGATTATGATTAGATATGTTTACGTGCTCGAACAAACAAATTAAACCCTAACCGGGGGTCTGGGGGGTATGGAATATCCCCCAGGTACATGTGATAAACATTTTCAAGTGTTCAAATTGGTATAAAATTAATCTTTTCTCTATTCTATTTATTTGTATTCTCAATGTTGCTCTTCACTTCTCTTGAAATCCATGCACCCCGTACCCCCTCCCCAGTTTGCATGCGGTTTAAGTTTTTTACTATTTCTTCAACATTATTTTTTAAATGAACCGGTCAACTGTAATCTTAATCTGGAATAAAATTATTTGAAAAATAAAAAAATACTCTTGAAGCCGGTGTGTTATGGTAGTGCCATAGCTCTTTAGCACCTTATAATGAACTGCCACTGCGTGAAAATACGAATTAAACACGAAAAGAAAATATGGGAAGGATTGACCTGAATTGACAAGACAAATGACAAAAAGAGAGGACGTTTCCTTTGTTCCATTAACGTGTCACCCTCTATGCGGCCTTTAAGCCGCACACTCATGGCAATCATACACTAGAAGGTCATTGAAGTAAGCCACATAACCTCGTGGTTTTAATTTATTCTAATATTGTGCTAATTAATGACATAAGGTCTATAGTTTTCAAATAAATTTAAATACAAAAAATATGAAAATAGGAATTAAAACAATGAAACTTCTGAATGAAATCGGGATCGGGGAAATAATAATTATGGTAAGTTTCAAAACAGTATTGCCTAAGTTTTAATTGCACCATTGCAAATATTTATTGCTTCAGAAGTCAATTTTTCTAGGTCATTTCCTAGGTTAAAAAAAATTTTGTATTGCATGTGATTTTCGCATTTTCAAATTTTTTCATCAAAATATTGTTTTTCAAGTGTTCGTATTTTCAGCAATATTTTCATTGATTTGTCCTGTTTTTGTTGTAATTCTTAACTTTTGTTTTCAAATTGACCTGTATTATTTTTCATTATTTTTGTTAGGAATATTTATAATAAAAATTGCATCAAATATTATGTCAATATTAATATTGAATTAATTAAAAAAATTGAAGGATTAATTAAACAATTAAAATCAAAATGTTTTCATGATATAGCAATAACCCATTCTGAATGCTTATCAGGTTACTTTGATGTTATTGGTTAATTAACTTTTCAATTTAAAATTTTAATTGATTGCAGTAAGGGATACATTGTTATAAAATGGTCCAAATTTAGTCAATCTCGCAACTACCCTTCAGACCCTTGCAGATGAGATTCCAATACACTCGTCAGATGGAAACAATTATAGTAAACTGTTGTTTTCCAATTTTCATTAAATTTTCAAACTTTCCCTTATTTTAATTTTCATATTTCTAATTTGATTAATATTTGTATTCAATTTAACTACAGTTAAAATTAATAGGTTTTACCATTTCAGTTAAGTTATTTTTGTAAATTTAAATTAATTAACAAATATTTTCGAATTTAATAAATTTTTTAATTGACCAGTTTTGTTCGTTTAGTCAAATTAAAAGTAAAAGGATTAGAAAAACTTACTAATAATGGTACAATTTTATTACGTAACATTTAAAAGCAAAATTGAAGTGGGTCAGATGAAATCTCTATGCATCGGAGATAATTTGAGCTCCGATTTTTAAGCTGTGATTATCATTTTTGATCGCAAATTACCTACTAATTTAGTTTGTTTTTGTTGCAGATTTTTTATACAGACACAGTGTGATGTTCGATAATGTGGCAACGGAAGTCGAAATATTAGATACATCTAAATGTGCAGTAAGTGTTCTATATGTATATGATACAAGAAATAAAATAGTACAACATACAAACATACAATTACATGCTATGTTCATAATTTATGATCGTAAACAGGAGTAATGCATTTAATTAATTTTATTACCATTTATAGTTACAACTTCCCATAGAATTAATGAAGATCTCTTTTAAATATACGACGATACCATTTTACCATTAAACATATTTTATAATGTATGGTGGACAATGTAATTGTAAAAATTGTATTAAGTGCTATAAATTTCAGTAAATTAATTTTATCTCGAAACATCACGATTTAATGTTGGCACACCGAGAATCATTGCCAAGAAGAACGCCATAATTTTTCATACCTGCTGAAGACGCTGGCGCTGAAGAAGTACCAGAGTCGTCTCAGCAAATGGAATAATAATTTTGGTGTCGTTTTTAAATTAGAATTTAAGGTTACGTTAGCAAGGTTTTATCAATGTGGAGCATATTAAATCAAACCACCTACTAGCAGTAACATTTACATTGAATTACATCTAACGAGAATGGTCCTTAAGAGGTTTTTGTAGGTCTGAGATGATATCTTTTTACCATAATGGTATTACAATTCAGTAACTCGAGTTTTTTCAATTTCCTATCCAGTTAAATTAAATGGAGAAATTTTTGTAATGCAATAATAGGTTACTTAACTGTACACACGTTCAAGTCTTGTTCCAAATTACATGTATGTATCGTGTTATGCGTGAGAATAACGCGTTACTTCACTTTACTTTTTATTTTGGCAGACGCTACCAGGGTATCTCGCCCAACTGCAATGTGGTTAATTGGCGATTGTGAGGTTGACATCTGACTACTTGTACCATTTATCTTAAAACTTGCAAAAAACTCGCGCATAAAAACAGTTACCTCGTTTGGTTTGGCTACCGCAAAATTTTGTGTTATTAGACCAAGCAAGCACTAAACGGTCTCCCGCTAATTGCAAATCAAACAATTCCTTCAAAATGTAACCCAAATGGTATGCTAAAAATTCTAATGACGACGGCGCTTGAACAGAACTTCTCAAAATGTTGCTTACGGTTTCCACGTCTCCAGAGTTTCTGCATGCAATTATGCGGTTCGTAAAGTTTTAATTGAATTGTCGTATAATTTACGATTGGCAGCTTTAAGATTCCGAGTGCAGGCGATATTTCACCTTTATTTTTGTTTATTTTGGATTAAAACGATAATCTTATTAAAAATTAGGAACGGTAATTATTTAAATACGTGTTGATTTTTGAAGGCCGTTAATTTTAATCTCCTCAATCTGGCTATATAATAAATAATTTTGAGATAATCGTTTCGTAACATGGAATTTTAAGTCGGTCCCGTGTCAAAATTTCTGCCCAAATTCTGTTCTTAACGGTTCGTTAATAAAATTAATCAGTTGGGGGGACATGGCGACGCGTTTAAATAAAAAATAAAAAGCAAAATGTCATTCGAGTTAGCAATGGAAATGTGAAGGTAAATTTTACGATCATAAAATCAGTTATATTTTGTGTAGGTTTTCGGAAATTAATAATAATGATAACATTGTGATAGTTACCTACAATTAATTATTTTTATTTTATTTCATAATTGTAATTGAAAAGAAATATATTAAAAGTTATAGACTTAACTACAAATCCTTCATGAAAATTTGTACCCCAAACAACAAGAATTATTGGTTTGCTCTGATATCCACAATTTAAGCTTCAAAATTTTGCAATAGTATAATAATAAACATTTTATTAGGTATAAAGCTATTAGAGCGAAACATTAATGAATATATTATGCACTTCTTGGCCGAGTAAAAAGCTGACACTTCAGATTGATTCATTTATTTATTACTGACTTGTAATAAATGGAAATAAAATCTAAGGTGCGAGGCCGAAGGCCGAGCTTATTATGGCGGTGCAGTGCCGTACTTAACTCAGCTAGCCTGATGATCCGCGGAGAGAGAGGCCGCTTATTAATATCTACGAAATTATTATTTCTTGTTGACCATCACAACACCACTTATTAAACAATAAATTATAAATATATATAATCAGAATTAGCTAATTCAATTGATTAGAATGAATTAATTGATAATATTGCAAAGATCAAGTGACAAAAAACCATTTAGGGACACCATAATTTGCTATTATATACCTACTATTATTTACATGTTAATCTTTATTTATATTCAAAAGGTTAGTAAAAACATCAATCTAAGTGTCTTCGATTGTTGTTTTTATTGGCAAGGAGGTACCTGTTGTATCCTACCTTTTAATATAAATATACCTGGCATTCAGCGATTTGATTTATTATTTATTTATATTGTTTATTTCCTAATATAGTGAGTGGTAGAGTGGAATTGCGATTTAACGAAATTCTTCTCGGGGTATCGACTTTCATAATATATCAATTTAACGTCCCCAATTTTGGTATAACGATTTTTTGACTATTTTGATACAAATAACAAATTTAATTTTCCAAAAAAAACAACGAATTTCTAATAGCATTTCGATTTAACAATTTTTTTCCGGAAACAGGTACTTCGTCGTTATATTATGTAGAAGTGCCGTTATATATTTATTTCTTTTTAATAATATGCAAATATGTTTTTCTTTTCTTTAAAATATAATAAACTATAATATAAATCATCATGAATTATTCAGCATTATAAATGGATCTTGTAGGCCTTCGGCCTGGTTGATAATCTTTTTATATTCCGTTTTAACCCTATAATCATTATCCTCCATTCTTTTAGGTTCAGTGGTTGTAGGTCTCCGTGTACTTTTTTCACTTGCCTATTTAATATTTTATTCAGCCCTCTTTCGCCGTTCATCCTCATTAAATTTTCCAGCCATAGAACTCTTCGGGTTTTTACTACACCTGGATCGCTATATGTGACCTGTTCTAATGAAAAGGTGGCTTAGGTGTCAAAAAATCATTTTCCATTTTTTTTGCCAATTCGGATAGAGTTTGAGACGCTCTTTCACATGGTGAAAACCAGAAAGTCATAATTTGTTTAATTGTATTTGAAAAGAAACAATTGTTTCTCGTATTCTCGATCATTTTTCGTGGTATAATTGTTTGGCATTTGTTATTACAACAATCTTTTGAAAGAAATTTGGTTACCAGCTCCTTTTCCGCTTCATCGACAGCAGATACATCCATCCTAACGAAACTTTGTTCCATAGCATCTTCTGTCTGAGACAAATGTAGTTCATCATCATCGCCGAATTTTTTACCTTTAACAGCTGTTTTCTCGATAACTTGTTTTCGCACGTAAGCCCCCTTTTCATAAAACAGATCACATATAGTTCCAATATTTCCATATTGTTTCCTCTCTGCCAAATATGCTATGATCGAAATATGATTTTTTTCAATAATTTAAAATAATAAAATGGCATCATTTTCTTTTAAGAAATTGTGACCTCACGACATCTTCGGAACTAGGCTGAAAAACTACACTTGGAACCCTGATTATCCGAGTGTCGGTTATCCGATGACGCCAAGATATAATCCGTTTTATCCGAGTTTTGGCGATTATGTAGTGTTCTTATGTTTTGTCTGTCGTTATCAACGTATTCACTTTCCGAATAAAATGATGATGTCATTGGTTAGTTAAGAGGTATTTGCATATTATATGTATTTAAAATATATTTTACGAAAATTCTGGCTAATCCGAGTTTTCGTTTATCTGAGCTACTTCGCACCTAACATCAGTTCCGATAATCAGGGTTCTACTATAGTAGTTGGAAAATGTTTGAACAAGAACGCAATTTAGTGTGAAAACCGCGTTAGCCAATTTCCTCAATAGAATCGATAAGTTTGCTCTGTAACCTGCGATACAGGTTATTTCCTTCAACAGCATCGATTAATGCACTCGCGGATGCGTGCAATGAGCTAACAAAGTTGCTCGGGAATTTATAATTATCGTCATTTTATTTAACTAGTGGCGGCTACTGACTTTTTTAAATTCGAGGGTACTAAATTTAAAGGTACAGAAAAAATATAGAGTTACCGTATTTTTATTTACTTATTTATGTCCAAAGTAATTTAATACCAAAGAATATTAATCGATAACCCTTACAGTTAATGAACGCAAACATTTAAGAAATTTAATGAGGAGTCCTGGGGGGAGTCCATGGTTAAGGCGAACATTTAACAAGGATGTAGTGTTCTATAATACTGACAAGCGATGATCAAAAACCCCGAAAAATCTTCCTGACTATTTTTTGAAAATATGAACACTCTTCATTGGTAAATGAAATACTCCAGTCAACAACGAATAGTAAAAATAGAAACCAGGGGGGCGGTCTGGGACCGAAAACTCTATAAAAAACATGGCAAAAACCAAAATTCCAGTATTTTCCTGCAATGCAATGTTTATAATTGAGTTTCGACTGAAAACCTTTGTGTCAAAATTATCGTTTTTAAAAAATTTTAAGGTGACATTTTAAATGATTTTTCTAGATTTGTTTAATACATTGCTAGCGCATATACACAGTATGTGTGTCCCATGCCCGAAGAGGGGGGTGACGAAGGGACATTCATAAAATGCAATTTAAATGATAAAAAGAATTTTAAATGGTAATTAAAACCATTAATATGAAGGTACATTTTTAAAAAAGACAATAAGTTAAATGAACCCGATAAAAATCAATTAAAATGTTACTAATGTGCAATAAATATCCATTGCACTGAGGGGGGGGGGACTCTTGCGTGGGGCTTCACGTAATTAATAATTTAAATGAAAAAAATTAAAATAATTAAATTTAAAAAACTGAAATCAAATTATTTCATAAGCTTTCAGCAATAGGTAAATAACCTATTCTAAAAATAACTCTTCAGATGTGTTTTTGAAGAAAAAAACAACCGCAATAACCTTATGAAATAATCAAAAGGTGTAAAAATTAGACTTCCTAGAATTTAGAAACTTTTAGCATAGTTGAAAGTAGGATTGAGAAATAAATTAAAAATAATATTATATTAAACAAAGAATTGGTCTGCATTAGCGCTTGATTATAATATATTTTAGAATATCTCTGTGAAATTTAAACCAAATTTTGTTTTGATTTGAATTTGTAGAAAAAATTACAATTTTCGTGATGATCACTGATCAAAATGTAAAATATTTAAAAATGTATTCGAACCGCCCCCCCCCCCCACTCCCCGGTCTCTATAGCCTCCAATAATTGTTTATAATCTTATTTCCATTTAACCCTTCTCTTCAACGTAAAATCAACGTATTTTTACCCCTGCGGTTTTAAGACTTCATACAATTAAAAACAACCAATTTTCTTACCAACACTAAATTATGTACACAAACTTTTATTATGAAAATTTCGAACTTTTCCTATTATCTGCCACCACCGACGCATCTGTGGATTAACGAAATTTGAGTTCTTGTAGTTCATACCGAGATTATCCGTGTCGAATGAAGTTAATATCAAATTTAAAACTATTTTTAACGGTATTTTCCCTAAAAATCAATTATATAAAGTTGCCGAAAAGATTAGTTATCAAAAAGATTCTAAATATCGCTTTACACATATTTTAGAAAAATTCAAGTTAGGAATTTTTTTAGGAAGAATGTTTTTTTGACATCAACAAAATTTTACAAATAATATTCATGGTAGTATAACAACATCATGGTAGTATCAATGACCAATGATCTGCGACATTTGAATCTAACTATTTGTTTTTTCTAGCAAAAAGATCATTAGTAGTATTTCTAGTTGAGAATTTTTATGGTTTTTCGCCCATACGAATTAATTAAATTTATTTAGTTTACGTTTAAATAATGGCATTATAAACCAATTTGCTTCTTCGTTAGCCATTGCCATCCCATGGTTGTTTAGAGCTCGCTTGAACAGTCAAACCAAAACAAAAATTTTTTTGCGAGTTTGAGAATTACTAAAACATTATTTCCGGATCATTTTATTAAATAGCATGATTAAGTTGCCCAGGTGTTGCAGTTCTAGGATTAGAAATTTTAGTATATTTTAGTGTTTTATAAAAATTTATATTTAAAATCAACGTTATTTTTAATACTTTTGACCTTAAAATTAAAAATTAACAAGTTAATTATTAAACAATAAAAATGAAATTATTCTCATTCGATTTCAGCAATACGATAGCAATAACCTCATAATATATTACGACTATTGCGAAATTCCGAAGACTTACATAAAAAAGAAATCAAGATTTAGTGTTAAACTGGCGAGAAAACAGCAAAATCTTCCATTGGCATTGCAATATTCAACGAAATAAAAAGAAACCAATAATTGCAATTTATTCTGCCGCGATAAAATCACGTGAAAGAAAGCGACTTTTTCGTTAGTTACTAATTAGTTGGGTTTGTCTTGTTGAAATTATAAAGAAAGAAAAAGTGGGAACCGCCGATTAATAAGTCTGATTGCAACATTAAACAATAATATATTTGAGTATTTTACATTTTCTAATCTGTAAGTTGCAATTTAAATCTAAAATAGCTCATAGTTTATTGGATGGGCGGTTCGAGCCATTATTTTTGTACAATTTCATCGTGAATGCACCCCGATCGATCGTAAATCAAAATTTTTAGTTTTGCAATTAACTGGTTTTTTGCAGCAGCATCTAACAAACCTAAATGGTATTTAATACTTTTCGCATTTTTTAAAGTAATTGCCGAGCAAGAACAACATATCAAATTGACTTTTATCTGATTTTGTAACCAAAGGTGTACAGAATTATACTGGTATCGTTTGTAGTCATCTACGGCCGTATAAGTAAACCACGCTTTGCCGGAGGTTCATTACAATAAAGCGCTTCTTTTTATTTTAATTTATCAAGCAATGAGGCAGTTGCTGAGCTTATTTATTAACGTTATCTGCGTTTCGAGACGCCGGCCGGCCGTACGTGTTGTTCTTAACGTACAAATTTGTTTTATTTTTTAATTAACGCTCAAAAAAATTGTCATGGAGCAGTCGATCCACTCTTTCGGGAACCCGATGGTTCTGCGGCTGTGAGTTACCCCATCAGGCGGTTAATTTATTAGCTCATTTTAAGACATCATAACGTTACTTTCATTACGATCGCCTTGCAGATTCATTGCGCAGCCTGCAGACCGAACGATTTTTTATTAATTTTGAGGGTTTAAATCATCTTCGGTTAAAATTTATGTCGTGCTTTAAATTAAAATAAAAAGTAAAGACAAGAAGCACGCATTGTTGTATAGCTAGCCGATTATCAGGATAAAACAAAGGTCTCGTGTAGGTGGAGTGGGCACATTCACTTATGTAAATGTGGCAAAAGGCGATGTGGAGCACTGTGCTAACGGGTCCTCAAGTTACCATCAACCACTTCTTGTGGTCACGGTAATGTCCTGTCACGATTCGTCCATTTTTCTTGTGGTTAATTAAAAATAATTTGCTTGTCCCTTTTAAAACTAATACGCACGCTAAAAACTTACTTTCAGTTAGCTTGACACGTGGTTTTGTTTTGCGATAACACCAAAATCATTAATCACAATATTAATTTCTAACGTTCAATTGACTTTCACTTGTACGTACAGCGATTTTTCCAAATGGGGCGGTGGCTGGAAATTGTGGCATAAATTTAATTTCTGCTATTTTCAACAAATTTCCTAGTGGTAATAAAATAAAAGTAAATCAAATTTCGTAATTAATTAGCAAAATTTGCTTTTGTTGTTTAAATAAATATTTATTAGTTTATGGAAAAGCAACAACATATTATTATGATAGGTAGCGGTTTGTTTATTCCTTACCTGGCTGTATCGTATGTGTAAGTATGATAATTAAAATTTTATTTATGATACACACGTATTGGAATTATGAAATGGAAAAGTTAATAATCGGATAAAGTATTTATAATGTGACATTTGATAGTATTAAGATTAAAATTTTGCATATTAAACGGACAAAAATAACAAACAAATTATTAAATTTAGAGAAATTATTATTAAGTTATTTAATTTAATGTCTTCATTTATATGTTCGCTTTCTACTATACGTAATGTAAAATACTTAATAATTACTTCCTAATATACGATCTGGAAATTAGAAACATTGAAATTATTTTAATAAACTTGTAACTTGTATTTGAATATTTAATTTTATTATTGCTATTAATTTAATTAATTATGTTGTAAACAAGTAATTAAACGCCTCGGTATTATGACGCTTTTTTTTTATAAACAAGTTTTAATCTTTGTTAAGTTTTTGCGATAGGAAATAAAAAGATTTCGCTATTTTAATTGGAAATAATAGACGCCTCGGACCACTCAAGAAATCTTCCAATCAACCGCAAAACTTGCGGTTTTATCTTGACAGCTTGGGAATCTTCAAAATTTTTACCATCTTACAAAAATTATATTATCTAACTTTTTTCAGCCACTTAATGGTTAAAATTTAATTCAATTCTGTCTTTACAGCTTTGGAGGGGGGTCCCCGAAAGTCTAAAAGATCTTAGTAATATTTACATCCGGTCCCCCAAATACAGTTTACCGGCCCTGTATTTAATATAAATACAATAAAGCTTAAAGGCAAGTTGCCGTTTATTATTTAGGCATCTTAGGGCCAGTCGTACAATAAAAGATCATCCTCGAGTTGGAGTTAACTCAGGAAATTTTGGTGTATCAACCAATCAAACAGCAGAAATCCCCGAGTTAACTCTAATCCAAACATTTAAAAACTGACCCTTAAGGATTTTCAGTGCAACAGCGTCACACAGGAGCTAAGTAGATAACATCTTGGTTAAAAGTTAAACTTCGGAAACTAATGGGGGAAATTTGTTTAAATATTATTTCAAATTATAAAACACTAAATTATTAAAAATGTTTACTATACTGACGTGATTTATTGTTCTAACATGTTTTTCGTAGAAATTGATCCTCATCAGTAGCACCTCCTCTTTGAACCAGTAGTTAATTAAATATTAAAATGAACTGCGGGAGAGATAGAATAAATTTGCCTGTAAATTAAACGAACGAATAAACGAAAACATTTAAAAATAAAAAACTATGATATTAAATATGCATTAGATATATTTTTGTATAAATTTTTTGGCTTTCGAAATCCTCATCATGCATATGTCTATTTCCTTTAATTCTTAAAAAAAATGTTGATGCATTTCCCGAGATGTTAAGATGAAGTTTGCGGTTCGTTTCAAAGATAAACGAGGGCTTTTTATTAAAAAGTAAATCATTTTTCTAACTTACTAATAATTTTATTAAAAAATTAAGGGGGGTCTTCAAATAATGTAGGCACTTAAATTTAAAGCGATTTTAGAAATTAAATTTTAGTTTAAGTTTTTGTGCCAACACTTTTGGTTCAAAATTTTACCATAGAATGATTTCTTCATGTGCTACAAGCGCTATTATGTCAAATTCATACTTCGGGTATCTGTTCAAAATGTGTTAATGTTTAACGACGTAAATTCGTAATTGCACCTCCACCGAGAGTCCCAGCATGGATTTGAAATTTTTTTGGGTAGCCCTATCCATGGGTGATCTTTAAAAAATGAAAGAATATAGGGCGTTCTTATATCCGCTAAGATATCTGGACAATAAACCGAAGTGCGCTTCTGGAGACCAGCCCCAGGATATTCTCGGTTGTTTGAACTCTATTAGGGTCTGACTGGCAAAATATAGCTCCATACCACGGGCTTACTCTTCACATGTGAACTGCTACGTAGTTCTTACGCAAAATAATCAAGAACATTATTATTAAAAAATTAGTTGAGTGTAGGGGTCAACAAAAGACTGGAACTGGCTTTATTCGTCCATTTTCAAAGTTAATGAGAGGGAAATGCTTAAAGTTCAGCAAGTCACTTCCAGTTGATGACGACCGTCCCACAATGAAAATACAATGTATTATGTATACAATGTATTTTCATTTGTACAGTTACTAAAATTGCATGTGCGATCGATTAACCGTTTTCCCTCTTTATGGCACGGTCGTCATCAACTGGAAATGACTTGCATTTCCCTCTCATTAGCTTTGAAAATAGGTAAGTAAAGCCCGCAACGTTGACAATCTTTAGTCTTTTATTGACCCCTATGGTCATCTAATTTTTTAATAATATTAATATGGAAGGCCAAATAATTAATAATCACAATAACCAAGAAGTTCAACAAATGTTTATAAAACTATTTAAATAAAAGTCTTTTAAATTTGAGAATTAAATAGTTCGACTATTTAAGGGGTGGCTGTGCCACTTTTTGTCTTCGGACGAACCCCAATAATTAATATTTCAATTTTTGAAATATGAATCCTCGTTAGTCCTTTGAAATTTTGTTGGCAGTTGAAGGACCAAGCTGAAAAGTTCTTTAAATTCCAACTCCGTAGATCAACCGACTTTCATGAAAATAAAATCATTAATATTCAGAAAATTAAAAAATAATAAATTCGTACTTTTGTACTCTCAATTAGCCAAGAAATTCTGCCAAGAAATTCTGCCAAGCCAAGAAATTCTGAATAGTTCGACTATCCCAGAGGAATGGAGAACAAGCGTTACAGTGCCTATATTTAAGAAAGGAGAGAAAAACGATCCCTCTAATTATAGAACGATAACTCTGCTAAACAGTATCGCGAAATTATTCACTGGAATGATTGCGGATAAAATAACTCAAACAATAAATATGAGTGAAGAACAACAGGGCTTTCGTAAGAATAGATCGACTATCGATGCTCTTTTTATAATCCGTTAAATTATCGAAAAATCACTTGAATATAATAAACCGACGTACATGTGTTTTATTGATTTAACAAAGACTTTTGACCGTATTTTACTAAAGGACGTGCTGCGGCTGTGCAAAGAAAAAGGCATCTCAAACCAAATAATTAAAATAATAAAAGACCTAAACACCCGAAACACAACAAAACTAAGAATAAATGGCAAATTAACGGAAGATATCAATATCCGAACTGGAATTCGTCAAGGCGATAGACTAAGTCCAGTATTATTCAACATCGTTATGGATAACATAATAGAGAAAACCAGATTGACAAGGAATAGAGGATATCAACTTAGTACGGGTGAAGTGAAAATCATATGCTACGCGGATGCCGCGATTATAGTATCTGAAAACGAAGATGATCTACAACGATTACTACACGCCTTTAATATAGAAGCAGCGAAATATAACATGACAATATCGGAAAAGAAAACAAAAAGCTTAGTAATATCAAAAGAACCAAAGAGATGTAAACTTGTCGTCGACGGTCATAACATTGAGCAGGTGATGTCGTTTGTATATCTGGGGTTGCAGATCATCAGCTACGGAGACCTCATAAAAGAGGTACGTAACCAGATCGTAAAAGCAGGTGCCGTAGCGGGAGGCTTGAGAGAAGTGATATGGAACAATGAATTTTTAAACATCGATAGCAAAGTGCGCATATATAAGACGAAAACAATGAGGCTACTTCGAACGGCTGAAATGAGAACTCTACGCACAATAGCGGGAAAAACTCTATGGGATAGGGTAAGAAACGAAGTAATCCGAGACACATGCCAGGTAATGGACGTAGTAAGATGGGTCAGACAGAGAAGAAGAGGATGGAATGAGCACGTCAACCGCATGGACAACAATAGGCTTGCCCGAATTGCTAGAGATGGGAAGGTTGTCAATGGAAAGCGACTGCCTGGAAGACCACCAAAGAGATGGAGAGAAAGCTGGCAGTCTATATCACAAGAAGCTGGAAATTACAGGCCTTAAGGCCTACACTAAGTGAAAGAAGAAGAATTAGCCTTGAAAATAGGCAAATAAAGCGCACAACGTTGACAATCTTTACAGTCTTTTATTGACCCCAATTGTCAAGTAATTTTTTTATACAACTAATATGGAAGGCCAACTAACAAATAACCACAAAAATAATAAAGAAGTTGAAGAATTTTTTTTAAACTAAATTGAATAAAAGTCTTCTAAATTTTTAAAATTGAATATTTTTTCCATTATACTAATTTTTGCAAAAACTAATCCCCGTTAGTACTTTGAAATTCCGTTGGCAGTTGTAGGACCAAGCTGAAAAGTTCTTTAAATTCCAACTCCGTAGATCAACCGAATTTAATGTCAAATAACACCGCTGACATTTTGAAAATAAAATCAGTAATATCCAGAAAACGAAAAAATAAAAATTTGTACTACTGTTTTTCCTGAAAAATTATTCGGTTCATAGATTTGAATGGTTAAATTGTAAATCAAAAACAGCTCTAAAAAGCGTACTTTTAAATCGCCCAAGTCGCATTATATTGGTTCTTTTCTATAAATTGTGCTGATTTGATAATAATTATATCAATGGAATGTTTTCCAGGCGAGGGGGGGGGCTCAAATTTTAAGTTAAAAAAAATTTTAAAATATAAATCTTACTAAACTAAGTTACCAGGATTTGTGGAAAGCTCAAATAAAACGATATAGTAAAACCCCGACTCAATTATTTGAGTCTCGCTTATCAGAACTTCCGCGTTAACCGAGGCAAAAAAAAAAATTAAAATAATCTTCCGTGATATTCGAGGCGCCAATGTAAAATTCGTACACCAAGTACGGGGAGCTCAAACCCCCCTTTTGAATGTTCAAATCCTCTCATTGAGAATTTCACTTAACCTTTCACCCATCTTCATTTTCATCTTTTTCATGAAATAATTTTCTAAAATAAAGCATTAAAATTGCTTGTTTTTGTTCAATTTCTACAAAATCAATGTGCAATTAGCGATATTGTAGTTTTTAATAAATAAAGCACAAAAAAGATAATTTGTGACTACGAAACCTATTTTTCGAAATAAATACTATTTAACACTAATTCCTAACTGTTTTTTAATTTAACGGCTTAACTTTGAAAATCCTTAAGTTTCGGTTTGGGGAATTTTGTTACACCCCCCATGAGAATTCTATAACCTGGTGCCTATGGAGGAGACACAAGCAAGGCTTGCCGGGAAAATATGAATTTTTTTAAGTTATTCATTTTTATATAAATCAATTGAATTTAAGAAGACATGATTTTGTTTGATAAATTAAAGTGGCGCCCCACGTTGAGCGCCATATTAATTTCAGGGCTGCTTTTAATTATTTGATAATTTCTTTTTAGGTTCCATATTTAATTTCAGACAAAGAGAAGCACGTCTTGTCAAATCAATTCATTTATTCGTCGTTCAACAAAAACATAAACAACTGCTTGTCTTCGCCTTCCTTATCATTGTAGTGAAAACACAGTAATCTATTGGAGAGATAAATATACAAATAAAAATTAACCAAGGGTACTTTTTATCATACCTTATGATATCTTGTCAATTATCACAGTATGACATAGTGGCCAACGGATGTCTCCCATTTGATTGTCGGATTAGATTTCTAATTGATATTTTGAGGTGTATGATTATTTATATTATAAAATATACAATTTTTAACTACTGAAATTAAAAAATTAACGAGTTAATTAAACGATAACAGCACTAATCATTACTAAAACCTTATGATAATAATTATTTTAATTCTTATCAATCAATTATTAATTAAAATTTAAAATTTATTTTAATAGTACCTATATACTATTGTTTATATTGGTAATTAAATTATTTAAGTACTAATCTAATCTTTTAATCAATAAATTTACTTCGAGCATTCAGTTTTAAATATCTTCATGAACGTCGATATCCCAAATTTTCTTCCACTGTAAAACTGTAAATTTAATAATAATAAAATGAATTTATCGTTAATTCATAATATATTTATATACTTTCTTGTTAGGTTACCTAATAAAACTCTTGATTTAATCGGCTTCATCATAATAATCAAACCATAATTACGGATGAATTTTATGACACTAAAATTTCCGGTTGGATATTTTTGAATATTTGATCAATTTTTTTTTCAACTGCCTTTACAATGATTATTAACATATTTATTTCCACATCAAACGGCGCGCGAACACGATTTCCTTCAACAAACGTGTGTATTATTTATCGTACCTCCCTCGTAATGCATTTAATTACACCCGACGTGTCGAGGGAGAAAAGATGATTTTGCACGTACCACGTTTTTGAAAATATTTAATAACGTAAGATTTAAATTTTACAGTAACAATACTAATAATTTTATGTTAATTTAAGAAAGCATTAATTAATTTATTGTATATGAAGGAAGTACGGGTATCAAATTATTTGTTCATAAATAAGATTTTTTAATTCTTCCTTTTTGTCGTTAAAACATTTAATTTTTTTAATCCCGGTATATATTAATGACTATGATTATGTTAAGCTTTTAGTAAATTACAGAATCGCCTTAAGGATCAAACTAGTAATTATTATAAACTATACACGTGCTACACAATTCGTGTTTTAAGCTATCATTTTCTAACGCTAATTACATTCATTAGGATAAATTGGTGTAGCACTAAGCATTAGGAAAATTTTTTTAAACGCTCTTTGGGTAATTTTATTCCTAATTAAGTTGCTTTCCTCGTATCAAACGTGTTTCCTATTTTATTCTTTCTCAGGTGTGGTCTCAGCACTTCCTCGAGGAAAAGCGATCGTAAAATTTAGCAAACGATATGAAATATGATGCCTCCGATTTATTAGAATTAAATAATTTCACTCGTGGAAGTGTTTTCTTTAAATTATGGGACCACCCGTGCACCGTGCATTATAAAGAAAAATAATATTTTGGAAAGTTGAAAGTACTAATGAAACTTGCAAATTTAAAAAAAAATTACCACATCTTTTTGGAATTCCTGCTATTAGCATATCTATTATTTTGTAAAATTTATTATTCGTTTTAGAATAATATCGTGCTAATGGTTTTTGTTGTTTTCCTGTCTATTTCTCACAAAAGGAACAAAAAATATGTAAATTTATACTTTCATTATGTTTTAAGTTGACACTTTTTACAACGATTATGTTTTTTAAAATAATTATGCAAAACACATTGCATAACATTATAAATTGAGAAGAGTGGAGAAAATTTTTTCGAAAAGTCGCTTGTATCAACAAATCGATACAAATTTGATCGATAATAATTCATCACTTGCTAGAACTACATTTTCTATGATTTATGCACAGCATAGAACACACAAGGAGTTTCAACTTGGCAAAAACGTGACTTTGAATCCGACATGTTCGCCGATATAATAACCTAACTTATCCTTTCGAGTTTCCTGCCTGTCACCACATAGTCCACATAACTGTACCTCCCTATATGTAAACTGAATTGAAATTTTATAAAATCTAACAACATTCATTGTTAAACAAAGTCGATAATTTTTTATACTTCATCAAACGCGGGTTTTAGGTTTAAATTACAAACCACAAAATGAAGTTGCGGTCTGGAAGCCGACTACAGTGTTGCATAAAGAAACAAAACGAAAGGATAAAAGGGAAAAATTCATTTTTCGAAAAAGGGGCCCCCCACAAAAATGATAATTCGCAATCTGGCCGACCGACGCACGACGCCGGAGAAGAAAGTAATGAAACTTAATATGCGACACACATACCGCAAAAATCAATTCCTGGTTTGATAAGAAAAAAATTTTTTATTGTAAATCGTTGATGCAAATGATCAGTTCTATTTTAAATATATTAGCAATAAATGTCACGAGTTAAGTAATTATTTATGGTCTTACAAGTGTGATTTATTTTTTAATGATTGCGTTCGAAATTTGATTCTTGCTGTTTTTGTTGTTACCACTTTCTGGTTTGTCACAATAAATGTTTACAAGTACTTAAAACACGATATATGAAGCCGTATCTTTTCCTACGGGAACAAAAAATAAAACAATGGGTCGCTACCAAATCCGGTAGTCGTGCAACTTAATACATCTTTCTTCGTGCTTCACAAGTTTTTCGAAATAGACACGAGAATTAATTCGTTTCGAAAAATTTGTACCTAGCGATAATTAATTACAGTGTCGTATTAATGCGCGGGCAAATTACTGTTAATTAATACGTGATAATAAAATAAACGAAGAAATCTAACTTAATTATTATTGATTTAAAAAGTTATAAACAACTTCACCTTTCAATTCGAATGGTTTATTATTAATGTAGAAATAAAGTGTGGTCGAAAGTTGTTCACGATGTTTTTATTATTGCCATTAAAAATTATTTTACAAAATGTAGCAATTTTTCAGCCGCTTTGTCAGATGAACATATATTTATTATTATTAGGTTTTATTTCATTCAAGAATAACTTATACGCCTCATTTCAGGATTAGAAAATTAAGATGCATTTAAAAATTCCAACATTTTTGTGCTGGAAATTTTCGATTTTAAGACCCCCGAGGGTTGTTAATCGAATTTTTAGATCGGAGTTTTTGTGAGGTAATAATTAAATGCAGTTTTATTTATGTATAGACAATTAATTGCCCCAAGTTATCGTGAAACTATGAATTTTAAATTATGAAGATATGAATTTGATAATTATCTAGAAACTTTTTATTTAAGAATATTCTTCTTCTTCGTGTGCCATATCCGGTCTCCCGGACGTTGGCGACCTCTCTCCTATGCATGTGTTATGCGTTTGAAGTATGAGCACACACATAGGGGACCTACTGCTTAACGCGGGCTCCGAACCGCGGGAAGTGTATACACTTCATCTCCAGAGAGGCAGATTACACCTCGGTGGTTTGCCATTGCCTTCCGAGGGGAGACGGTCAGAATAAAGTTTTTACTGAGCCCGGAGTCGAACCAGGTATTCCGCATTAGCAGCAACGCACATAACCGCTTCAGCTAACGACCGTCACCGTTATAGTATATAACATTACTAGCAAGGTAAGAGGGTTTTTACTGGCGAATGGAGGATATAACTGACGAGCCGCAGGCGAGTCAGTTACCTCCTTGAGCCAGTAAAACCCGTTACCTTGCGTGCATTGTTTTATATTTTATTTGTTTCTCATTTGTAAAAAGGTTAGATAAATTCCAAAAAAATCTCAATAATTTGTCGCAAATGTCGTAAGCTATGGAAGCGTTGCCATGAACATGTCTGTTTATTTTTCTTTACATTTGTTTTGGCGAAAGCGAAAATGAATGTACCAAAAGAAATTATTGAGGCAGCCAGCAGTGTAGCTTCAAGTTTATTACCTGCAAAATCAGCTTCAAGGTACGAGCGAGAATACGACGACTTCAAAAAGTGGCAAAACAAAAATAGTGTGATTGGGGTAACTGAAGATGTTTTGTTGGTATACTTGAATCAACTATCAGCTAGATTCAGCCCTAATACTTTATGGGCAAAATGGTCTATGCTGAAAAGCTGCTTGGAAATGAAAGAAAATGCCCCTGTTCGCAGGTTTGTTTTCCTTAAAAAATTTATTGAAAAATATGACGTTTAGTTGTCATTTGCAGATTTCAAAAGGTAATAGCGTTTCTGAAACGAAAAAATGAGCGTTATGCGCCAAAAAAGGCCAAGGTATTAAGTAAAGAAGAGGTTGAACAATTTCTTTTACATGCTCCTGATGACCAGTGGTTGCTGGCGAAAATTGTAACAATATTTGGGATTTTTGGATGTTGTCGATGTGACGAAATTCTCTCCTTAAACATGAATGATGTAGAAGATATGGGAAAATACGTTATTGTGACATTGCGGCAAACAAAAAATTTAACAACAAGAAGATTCACCATAACCGATGATGGCTGCAGCTTCAAGCCCTGCATGTTATACAGAAAATATGTAAATCTTCGGCCTCCTGGAACAGAAAGCCTAAGATTTTTTTTGACATACCGACATGGAAAGTGCATTTCCCTTAATGCTGGCCAGCACACTATTGGTGGTGTCCCAAAGCAAATAGCGAAATATTTAGGTTTAAAAAACCCAGAGTTATACACCGGCCACTCTTTTGGCAGAACTGGAGCCACTATGGTTGCGGATTCGGGTGGAGATATTTTAGCACTAAAGCGTGCAGGAGGGTGGAAGAGCACCGAAATTGCGATGAGTTATGTCGATGATTCGGTCAACAAAAAAATCGAAATGTCTAGCAAATTATTTGGTAGTAAGGAGAGTACAAATGTTCTGCAGTCCTCGAGTTCAGCAGTTTCTGAGTCAACAGATGGTTCATCATCATCAGTATCAACTCTTTCATCATCAAAAATGTGTTACTGGAAATAACAATTGTACCATGATTTTCAACATATATGACGATAAAACAAAATTTCCTAATGTAAATAATACTACTAACTTGTAAAAATTTTGCAAGTTAACTGTCAGTTTTACAAGTTAGTGACTTGATAAAATAAACTTTCTTGATTAATATTGTGTTTTTGGAAACTGACGTTTACAAATGAGAAACAAATAAAGAATATTAACCGATGACATCAAATATTCAAAAATAATTTGGTTGCATTTTGCATAAAGCTCAGTTTTTGGAAAACTGATGATATCAATGTCCGTATTTGGTTGGTGTCGAAATTATATTTTCAATATATTTGTTTGGATTTTTCCGTTCAAAACGTCTACGGGCCCGATAAATCTACTCCATCGGCTGTAGTTTAGGGACCTCTGCATTAACGACCAATTTATTTAGGAGGTGATGAAAGCTGCAAAACAACAAACTAAACCACGCAAAAGTTCCTAGTGTGGGAGGACAAAATGAAGTTTATAACCTATAGAGAAATCTCATGGATTAGCACAATCTAAAAGGCGCTAGAAAATATTGTGCCAAGCTGTTAACACAGTATGTAGACAGCCTAAAAAAGGATTGCCAGTGTGGTTTCCAGAAAGGTTGATCAACAATTGACCAGATCTTCACCATTTTTTCATTTTTTCATACCATATGAAAAAATATAAACATTAACAACTAAATTTTGATATTTTTACAATTTTGACAGGAAGCAGAACTAAATATGCACTTTATGAAGATTGCCCTACGAAATGAACGACTAAATAGGAAACTTGGTTATAATTAATGAAATGTTAATGTCAAGAGAAGAAAAAACCTTATGCTTAAGGCTACATGCAGACTGATGAAGCAAAACGTTTTAAAACAACACACATTTTGTTTTATCTAAAAACATGATAAAACAAAACGTTGTCAAACAAAATGTTTTGTTTTGTCTTAAAACGTTTTATTTACATAGGTTGATCACCGTTTTCTCCATTGCCCCTTTCATTCAATGACAAATTTAAAAGCCTACCATCAAAATTTATCAGTATTTGAATTTATTCTTCTTCATCAGCTCGATTTCTTCCAAACATCCAGTCCACTTCTGGACTGTAAGTCTTTCCCTCATGAAGAGGAGATTCAGGCCATACCCTACCACGCTGGTCAAGTGTGGCTTGGTAGGGGAGCAGTCAGCGGCGTTCTTTTAACCCTAGATAGATAACCTACGTCGAATCGACGTAGTTGAATTTTCAAAATCGTTATAATTCGCTGGTATATGGCGCCACGGCGCTCGTTGTTCCTGCCAACTGAGTTGACCCATAGATCTTCCAGGTGACACTTGTTCCGATAAGAAAAGTGCATTACTTTCATAAATATATGCCATAAATGTAGGAATCTCTTTGTGGAGAGCATAAGTCGAGCGCTTGTCCCAAGTGCCTTTAAGGCCAAAATGAATAAAATATTTTTTACTAACGTACTTAATATTTCTTCTTCTTAGTCGTATTGTTCGTTTCCGAACGTCGTGACCCATCTCTTAATATTTAAACTTTATAAAAAAATTATTTTTACAAATTTATAAGTCTGAAGAAAGTACATCAAAATATTTCAATTTTGCAAAGTGAAAAATGTCAATTTTTGTTCGTTTAAGTTTATTCCTAATAAAATACGAAAAAACCTTAATGTTTTTCATGTATTCATAAACACAATGACATTTATGGGAATACATTATTACTGACGCAAGCATATTGTGCACACAACCCAAAATATGTTCCGTCAAACATGACACACGTCGAAATGACGTATGGTTATCTTTAATGTACGTTACGATGTGGTTATCTATCTAGGGTTAATCACCCATCCAAGTGCAAACCGCGAGCAACCTTGCTGGACTCTCGTAATCTATTGACCACGGACATTTGCCTTGCGCTGCGTCACTGCTAATTTTGAATTTACAGAGCCCAGTTATTTGCTCAATCGACAAAGCTCAGATAGCGGATTTTATATTGGAGGTTTGGCTCGGTTAACACGGAAGATCACATGACCAAGAATCGGATAATCGGGGTTCTACTGTACGTCAAAAAAGTTTATTTTTATTTAAATATTTTATTTGCCATTATACTGGATTTGAATAGGGAAATTTTGAACGTTTGGTATTGTTATCAAAGCTGAAAATATTTTGTATAATAATTTTCATTCGATCTTGAGTTGTGAACAAGACAACATGTTGAGTTTTATCGTAAAAAAAGTATCAAGTTATGGCGGTAGAAGGTAGAAAGGCATTTAATTAAAGAAAGAAAGATTAGTAGAAGGAAATCGAAAATAAGTGTAAATTTAAATTACTGTTGGCAGTTCAGGGTTAAAAGGGCGGATCAACATATAAGCTGTATTAGAAGATTGGGGCTAAAAGCTTAGACGAATTATAAAGCAATAATTAAAATTTGAACAGGGATAGTAAATGAGGGTGCATCTAATAGGCACAATAAGCCAACAGTTTGAACACCGCTACTTTAAAAGTTTCTACAATTTTGGAAGAAATTAATTTAAAAACCGTTAATACGGAAATTAATATAAAAAACTGTTAATACATAAATCCAGACATAATATAGTGAAATAAATATAAGTATTTGGTGTAAATGGGTATATGGTTGCTTGTTATCTAATGGATAAGCGACAAATTTGGAGGAAAATCATAAAATCAGCAAAGAACCCTACAGTGAATGAATTAATGAACATCGAAAAAGAAATGATAGAAACAGCTAAAGTTTAAAATGGCTGTTAAAAACACACTGCGTATTAGGTGGCTTTGGAATTTGAAACTTATGTCGTTTATTAATACATTTGTCATTCTTATAACTTAATCTTACATTTTGGAATAAACCTACATCAACAAATTATAAGTCATCGGCTTTCATTAATTGACTTTATCTATACATATACATAATGATACTTACAGTTTAACGTGGAACCACAACCATGGTACAAATAATTCAGGAATAGTTGAAAGTGAACATAGATTCTTATTGGCCACTCATATTAGACTAATTTAGGGAGTTCACTCTCTAATTATTGGTCTTTCCAGGTTAAGGTAAATTAACCTGTTTGGATTTTCTCAAATTTCTCGAAAACTAAGCAAGATAGGGTTATAAACTAATAGCACTGTTTTTGTAGAGCCTAGAATTATCTACAATAATTATTCGAATAACATTTATCGTCAAATTAGTCATTAATCATTTTATAGCCATGTAAACAAACACAATTGTTTTTTTTATGTAGTCTTAGTGGTTTTCTATTTTCAGCGGTTAGAATTCATTTTAGGCGAATCTTATTTGGGGATGGAATTTTCAATAAAAGAGACTTTTTTTTAACAAAAAGAGTCGAGTATTTAGTGGAAAAAGTATTCTATAAAAGTTTTATTTTTAATCCAATCATATTGAGCAACAAATTTTAAAAAACTCGTAAATTTCAGCTTCTGGATTGCTTCTGGATGCTGAAAACTCAATTTTCAACTATATAATCATCATAGATAAAAAAGTCGGATTACTTCATAAAAATTAGCAACTGTTTAGCATAAACTGTTAAACCCATCTACTAACCAAGCAAATATATTAAACGCTTTATAAAATTTATGGTATTTCAGCTTCTGAAAACCAATTTAAACGATTACAATAAACCACCTCTAATAAAAATGGTAAATAGTTAAATTAATTTTTTTCCGATTTGATTTTATCTTCAACTTCCATATTAGGACAGCCAGGAAAAATAATTATAAACAAAGAATTTTTCTCAGACAAGATAGTAACTTTTAAAAACGTGGGTGTGTTGTAGGTGAAAGGTCGGGGATAAATTAGATTATAATTTAAACAATAAATCAATAATTATATTTTAAAAGAAAAAATTTACACAAGTTTATGGATAACGTCGTAATTAACATAAATATTAAATAATTTTTATAAAACTTATACATAGTAAATCTGCAAGACAAGTTTTTTAACTTTCAGTTATTTGTTAATAATAGACCAATTTTTTTTCGATTGGATAATGCGTTTCAAATTGAAGAAAATGAGATACAATTAACTCCTTAAAAATAAGTTGTAAGAAAATTGGGTAACATTTTGTATTATTCAGCTGTCAAGGTGCCGCAAACTGCAGTCAAATATTTTCTTTGTCGGAACTCAGATAGCATCAAGCTTCTCCTACCGAAGTTGTGGTTTGGTTTCTCCATCCTTAAATATTTTTAAACGCCACATCAAATTTATTTAAATCTTTTTTCGACAAATTGAGGAGTTAATTAATTAGATTAATAGGCTAAAAAATAAAAATTTAGAAATTGATTAACGACTCTTGAGTAGTTTGCAAATTGGACGAAAAGAAATTAATGAGGTAGAAGTTGTGTTACACATTATAAAATGTAAAAGCAGCACGAAACTTTAATAATTAGAAAAAAATTTGATAAAACGTGTTCTTGAAGTAAGCGATCCGAAACTCATTAAGATGTATTTAATCACGTCGTCATGAAATATTGCGTATTGGCTACCAACCGACCATCTTAACATTTATCTGAAAAACCTCCTGCTGATAAATAGCTGAATTGTTTATATCCAATCGATCATTCATCTTCGTACAAAGGATGATTGAATACTTGCAACATTGACTAATGATTGGATTGTATTGTGCGTAATCGACGTAAGAGTGGTCACCTCTTCAGGTGAAAGTTATCATGGGGTGCTCGAAAATCTGGACGGACGAAATAATCCGACGCTTTGGAAAGTTCCTTGTTTGTTTCCTTAAACTTGACCCTCATAATTGGTAACGCTGCCTTGGGCCCGTTCTGGTTATTAATAATAATTTTGTAATAGTAGATTGACAGGATGTGGAAGTATCATTCGAAGAATGAAGTCTTCAAACATTGACAAGACGCTGACGTTTTTAAAATGTTTACTCAGCGCACTGCATTATGCAATTATCACTTGGAGAGAGATTAATGGTTGCACTTTTACTAAATTAATATGATATCGAATGGTCGGTCCCCCCATCGTCTCCTTAACCTTGCGTTAATATTATAATATATAAAACAATATCGATAAATCACAATAAGCAATTAGGGCAGGAGGAAGTCGTATTATTTTAATTTTAATTAACTTGCGCAATAAAGCCACTATTAATTAATTGACTAATTAAATTACACGAGTAAAATAATTATTTCGTATTTATCACTTTTCAATCATTTGTATGACACAATTTGATATCAAGGCGATCACGTTTACTTTTAAGAAAAAATAATGGAGAGCTTTTTGCAAGAGCTTTTAACCAATTATCTATGCTTTCTACCAATTCTCTGTTTATTATTAACTAATGTTAATGTCACGATCCATATTAAGGTTAGTTATAGGTACAATTATCATGTTAATTCCTTAAATTGCCATTTTAATGGTCACGAAGTTCGAATCCATTTAATACCTGCACAAAGCTACCATAGAAATTTATTCAAAAATCAGACGTGGATGCTAAAAATAGCAACCAAAAAAGTGTTCCTCACGCCTCCTTGAATTTTTTATTTATGCAAATTTAAAATCTGCATTAAAATTATTTATTTTAGCCACTGGTTGTAAAATTTGATGTATTTTATACCAAATTTAAATTGGATTTTGGAGAGCATGCTCGAGTCCGGTCCACTGTAACGAAAACCGTAATTTTCGTGTACATGAATTGGTTAAAAAATGAGTCTTGTAAGTGCGAAACACAACCGATTCCGAGAAGACTTGGCCTAAAGCTATACCTCGTTATCTTTAAGTTGTAAAACACTTCTATAGATGGTAGGGTGTCATCGGTGAAAAAGAGCTGATATATTATTTTTCGATAGAATCTCCTCGTCTACACGATGAATTATTTGGCTGCGTATGCTAATCATCTACAAATTGGTCGGTAACGAAAATAATTGCGCGAATAAATTGCAGGGTTCGACCCGCACCGTTCAACTTTTTTCCCCAGATTCGAACAGGGTTTTTTCGATTTGGTTTAAATCAACATGGCATAACTTTTAACGCCCAGTATTATTGCAAATTGCGACACGCGTGACCAGACTAATGGAAGTAGCCTCTTATCATCAATCATGAAAGACCCGGAGGAGTTGCAATCCTATTAATAATATACGAGTGCAAACGTGTAATGTAACAAGTTTGCGCTCTTTAATTGCTCACACTGTAAATTATGTAACTGCAAGACTTTTTTCGAAAATAAAAAACGAATTTGTTTGAAAACCTTTGAAATAATAAATAAACACGTCGTGTCGGTGAGAAATCTCGAGATTTTATGGTGCTCAGTGCAGCCAATTACCGAGATAGTAATCGGTACACACAACCTTACAGGTTAATAACGTAAAATTATGACACCTTAACTTGTAATCTAATCTGTTGGTTAATTTATTTAAGTTTCCTGCAAGAAAAGTGTCTCTTTAATTTTTGTGATTTAAGTAAAGCCGCACGTCGATACATCAACTTACGTTTCTAGACTGAATAAATTCCTATGATTTTTTTATGTCTCGAACACCCGGTAGTAAAATGATAAATTAACTTATTCATATTAAACTTGTTTGCCGATATCGCATACATAATAATTGGTCGTAGATACCACTTTTTGAGTAAAACTATTAAAAAAAGTAATTAAGGGGCACCTCAAAATGTCCACATAAATATAAATGCTTCAGGATATTCGTGCATGTTCTCGTTCGGTTTGCTATGCAAGTCAGTCAATCGTCTGAATAACATTTTGTATGCAGAACATATAAACCAGGTCCTACTCTGCTCTGTCGTGAACTACATTATCCAGGATCAGAGAAACACGCTCAGATTGAATAACTTTGGTTGAATAACGTTCCGATAAAAATACTTTAGATATTGTGAAAATTAGGTAATTTGATAAATTTAAGTGATACGACGTACATTGCGGTTAACCTTAATAAGTCAATAACTAAATTGCGGTTGACGATAAAAAATGGTGGCGTTACATTATATTATCTATCACAGTTTCGCAATTTTTTCAGAGCTATTTTTAGTCCGAGTCAAGGACAACAGTTGTATGAAACTGAAACGAAATCCGTCTGGGCGTACCGCAAGACAGCGATCTTGGTCCGGTGTTGTTGTTTTAGGGTTCGAAAAGTGCCGTGGGCGAAAGGAAAGGAATAAATTTTTGAATTGTTGTATGCTAATGCGGTGTCGGATTTACAATATCGTTAATTTTGTATGTCATTTAACATTTTACATAAATCTACTATTACAAGATATCATAGTGGCCATAGAATTGCTAATATCCTTATTACTGTGTTTGAAAGTGCGAATATCACGATTTGGCTTTTCATTTTAGCACCATACTGTGTAAATTTTCAAATGTATGCACGTAAAGTATGTTTTCAGTATTCGAGAAACCCGTTGTAAATAGACCCTTAGAATTAAACAAAATATCGTGCTATGTACGCATAAATACTACACAATTTCTGCTAGGATATCGTGCATTCCATAAATTGCGCCTTTTCAAAGAGAGATCTTGTGTAACGTGAAATGGGAGGTCGAGGCCAGCAGGAAGTGATGAGATTTATCAGTTTAAACATCTCTAGCCCGCTAATACACTGTGACAGATTATTGCTCGCCGATATTAAAGCCACTCTAGTCCGGTCCGGTGGGCCCAGGCCGGGGAAAGCTCTGCAAATTTAATTCGTGCCGATCCGGCGCTTATTTTCTCTAACGTCCTTCAATTTTCTCTAATTTCATTTGACAGCTCATAACACATTTTAAACGATGCAAATAAATTATTGTGATGCATTATCGTGTTGTTCCGATGAAAGTACAATAAAACGAAGGAATATTTTAAATATTAACACATAAGTTTGCACAACCAATAAACGTAACCTTTTAACACTCATTTTGCATATAAAAGTTGTAACTTACTCACGACTTTAATTTAAATTTTAAAAAAACCGCTAAAATTTTTAATTTATTGCCAACAAATTAATTTCGTTTTAATATGCATTCTCAGAATTGATATAAACGTTTTTTAAACTAAATTTCTCTTGTGATTTATTTCAAAATTATTCGAGTTTTAAAAATTCAACCCTGACATTAGGGTAGACCGAAAGTGACCCTGCGGTTCTGTATCAGATGCCGACCGTAAAAAAATAAGTACATACATGTCGTGAAAGGACACTGCATGGAAACAATAGATAATTTGTATACTAAAGTAAGTGCATAATGTAAGCAACGCAGTGAATTAAATTGCATCGCTTTATGGATGAAAATGTGTCGAAGGACGTTGTACTTTCCTCATAATTACTGTATCATATTCATCAACACTTCATCAAAAGTAGACCAATCAAATTAGGCGTTTGAATGAAACTAATTTCAGACTCGATTGAACCTGAACCGTGCGATAGAAAATTAATGAAATAATAAAAACTTTTAAAAAAATGGGGTCCGGACAATTTATAAAAAAGTACACAACGGTTGAAATACAAAAAAAATGGTATAGAAACACTTTTGTAGGGAATTAAATTTCCTACAAAAAAGTCTGTATGAGTGTATATTTAGCTTTAATATATTGTAATGTCCAGGGTATCTGTGGGACTATTACACTTTTATTTTGTCTTTAAATGAATTTTACTTTTTGTGTATTTATTAAACCCTTGCTAGCTCTTTATTTTTTTTTACCGGCATGAAAACTCTTTCCCTCAGGAGTAAGTTCTTCGCTTTCTTGAATTGTGAATGAATTTTTTTTTTATAGAATAAAACAAAAATATCCCAGAATGATATTTATTAAAAACTTTTTTTTAAGAAATTCTATAATTGTTAACAAAACTTAACCTAACAACTCTTAAAATTACCCTCTTTGTATCCCAAATCGTTTTTAACCCCAAATCGCTTTTTAAATTAATTGTTAATCGCGCGAACACGCGTCACTTCATACAAATAGTTATGCAATGTTCTTACTCTTTCTTAGATGGCGTTCACGCCTCCTAGCATAAATTTTCCATTTAAGCCACTTCCTTCGTGCTTATTCATGATTCCAAACATGGACCCTTTTAAATTGATTCCATTTTTTTGTGCATCAAGGTTTCACTTAATTTGTCTTCCAGACCAGCTTTTTCAACTTTCTTCCAGTAAGTGCTCGTGATTATATATTTTCACCCATTTATTTCCAAACACCTGGTTAATTATCTTTATTTTTAGCTCTCCAATTTTGGTTTTTGACTATCTTTTTGACCAATTTATTGACAGCCTCTTTTCTTTATCTCGTTACCAAGGTTATCTCCAAAATTCCCTTTTTGTCCCATCTAGATTTTATGGAGTTCGCACTTCTTAACTATTAACATTTTGAATAAATTTGTGAACATGTAACATTAAATTTCTAAACTACTAACATTTTTGAATCAATTTGTGAACATGATATAAAATAAATTATTGTTATTTTATATTCTTGGATTTTTTTGTTCTATTTTATTGAATTTTGTAAAAATTCCTTAAACTCGAAAAATCTTCCACTTCGCAAAAAGCTTTCATGTGATTAGGCGAAATATTAAAACAAAGTAATTAATTTTACACTGAGGGTGACTCAAAACACCACAATATGTATAGTTTAGGCGTGGCAAACATCCCAAGTCCCTGGTTTTGAAAATTGTTTTTACGACTTTGCTCATCGCTGAATTTTTTAGGTTTCCGTGCTGAAAAAATTCATGCTGAAACTATAAAGTATTAAAAACATTTTTCAATAAATAATTTATGTTTTTGAACATTTTTATCACTGCAAAATCGTTTGTTAAATTTTGAATATTATCTCAAAAAGTATTTTTGTTAACATAGTTTTATTGGAAATTTAATTTTCTATAAAATCGTTTTCTTAATATTTTGTCGCACGTTTCATTCTTATCGAATTATTTTTAAATTAGTGAGTCAACGTCGTAGTTCTATTGTTCATATTATAGAATATTACTAATGTTTTTCTAATCAGAGACACAAAGCAATAATGATATATTATGGATATGTAATAATATTTTCAAAGTTGTTTATTAATAAGCATAATAACTGTGGTTGTTTCAATTAATGAATCGTACGTTTTTTTAAACATTGATTAATTATTATTTTTTCCTTTATAATACAATGGTTAAATCACACTAAAATTTTACTGAAAATTATTGAATTGAAAAAAAATAGTTAATGTAATAATAAGTAAGAATAGAATTTATTAATTAAAAAGACCAAAAATGGCGTAGCTGGGAATATTTGGGCCTAAAATATTGTAAAACTCCCTACAAGCTCTAATCATTGTAAAATTTTAATATTTTATCATGATATATTGTCATGTTCAATATATAAGAGATGGGGGGTATGACGTAATTGGGTCGATTTATTAAAACACTCATGATTTAATTATTTCAATATAAGACCATAACAGGCAATTACTAGATTGTGTCTGAATCTTCTTTGGTCGAAAGATTGTTTAACTGCTTTTGCCTCAGATATCTGAAAGATGCAAACGTTGATGAATCTGAAAAACATAATAAGATATTGTAAAAGATAAAATATTGGTGGTTGTTTTGGTTAAAATAAAATATGAGAAACAAATTAAATTTATTTTATAATAAAATCTCGGGTATGAGGGTTGGGGTAATAAAACGACTGTTTACCACATCGACTAGTTTCGAACCCTGAACGGGTTCATCTTCAAGACTATATTTATGAAAAAGAAAAAGGTCGATACAATCAAAATTCAAAAAATGCTAAAAACGCAACACTAAAAACGAAATTTACCTCGCGGTAAGATGTAGGTGTCGTTAACTCCCGAAACTGGTGATACTTGTAGAATGGTGAAAAATACAGAAGCAATGTTTGTCAATACGATATTTAAAATTCTTATTTTAAATTAAATTTATTTTGTTATTTGTTAAATTAGGATTTACGTTAAAATAAATAAAGTGACAATTCGTGATATTCGTGAATGCGCGAGTTGGAGAAAACTTTAAAAAATGATAAGGGAGCAGTAGAGGACTCTCAAGCCAGCCGTCGGAGAGTTAAGACGTGCTGTTCGTGTTATAGTTTGGAATTTAGTTTTTGTAGAGGATTCTCAAGTCAGCCGTCGGAGAGTGAGGACGGGTTGTTGGACTTTGGAAATAAGTTTTTGGATTCTGAGTTATATTTTTTGAGTCAGTCGTCATCAAGAAAAGACGTATTTTTTTGGTGATAGAAAAGATAGTTAAAAGTGATTTTTTTTGGATTTGGATATAATTTTTGAGATTGTATGGAAAAGTAAATTTAAGTTCTATCAAAATTGGATATTGGGTTTAATCAAGAAATTTATAAAAAGTTTTGGAACCACTGACATTAATTTTTCATGGTTATGTTTTATGGTTCTGTAAATGGGAAAATATTGGAGGAAAATTGTTTAAATTACTTACCTGTGATTGATTATACGATTTGGAGGAAGAAAACTATCCAATGGTCATTCCTACCTGTCTTTTTTGGTTCAAGATTCGAAGCTGATTTCAATTGTAATCCTCACGCGTGGATACTACCACATCATATCGGCCGCATCGGTAAACTCCGGAAAAACATTTACAGTTCGGTAAGAGTTATGTGTTGTACTAATTATTTTAATTAATGGACAAATCGTTTAAAATTCGGGCCCGTATAATAAATTTGGGGAATTATTGCAATTACTTGATTTTGTTAAATTTAATTTGTTTAGGCTTAAGAAAACTAATATTTTGTCTTAAATTTTTATTGTGTAAAATAAATTGCATTATGTTTAGTTCTAATAACGTTTGCGTTTGATTTAATTTATTCATAGCAGTAGTAGATCGAAGAATAAACAGATACAAGTTACAATTCGATTGAGTTATCTTTATAAGAAAGATCACTAGTTTAAGGTGACGTATATGAGTGCTTTAATTAATCTGGATGGATCCAAGTTACGACCCATATTATTATCGAGTTTTTCATGCACAGCTAGTCGGAGCATAGTTAAATTAAGTGCCATTTTATTCCCCGCTATATAAATCAAATTTTGAGCTTTTACAGTAGCAATACATGGCAATATATTTTGAATTCTATAAAGTAACAATTATTACTAGGTATTGCTATGTAACTGAGCTCCACGTTGAGCCGGTAAATAAATATGTAATGTAACTTGCCCTTTAATTACCTCTACGTTGTGCACCAATTAAATATGTAATTTATCGTAGCCTAAATCACCTTTGACGTTGTTGCGATAAATAAATTATGCATATTCCCCTTAACTTAAATAAATAAATGAAGCTTTTTGATAAATTTTCTTTACTGCATTTAATTTTCAAAATTGAACAAGATTCATAATTTAATATTTAATCAATTGAATAAAAATAAAAAATAAATTTTCCATGGCAATTTGATTTTTTTTTATGAAATTTTTTTATAAAATTTTGCAAAGAGTTGTCATAGAAACAATTAAAGTTACGCATATGCCTTATAACTAATAATAACAGAATTTCTTAAATTAAAATAAATTATGCAATTAAATGTTTATAATTATTAAATTTCTGACCTTTTATTTTGTGTTTTAAAGTACGGCTGTATAATTAAAATTTCTAACCTCACTTTCCAACTGCAGCACTTTTCTTCTGTGTAAATTTATTGTTGGTCGTTCACCCAACAATTTTTCTATACATTTATCGTTGTGTTGATCCAGTGCAATTTTCATCAACTCCCACAATATTCATCACCATAAATTCCATATTTTTAATACGAATTTGTGAGTAACCAAATAAATTTTTATACAATTCACTTAATATCACCTCTTTTTAGGTTAATTCACTTTACTTAACCCCTTTTCGGGTTCTTTTCATACATTTTATTATCAAAAACTCTGGATTACTCAATTTGCGTGGACATCATCGTGAAATTATTGCTGTAACTAAGGTTAACAAACACGTTACCAAGGAAGGAAATTTTTTTGCAAATTTCAAGGCCTGGCTGTTTTTTATGTTTTAATGTTTTTATTGGTAGGTTAAATAATCAATATTTTCGTCACTTGATTTATAATTCAAATAATTGTTTTTTATAGGAACGAACCGCAAATTTGAATACGATGCACTGTGATTGTTTATTTGGAAGCGAATATTGTCCGTTCAATTTACTGTACCAATCCATTACATAAATGTCATCGATAAACCTTTTTAAAGTTTGCATAACACACTAATCACTAATTAACCTAGTTTATAACA
The DNA here is from genome assembly GCA_932274525.1 of Podabrus alpinus. Taxonomy (NCBI): domain Eukaryota; kingdom Metazoa; phylum Arthropoda; class Insecta; order Coleoptera; family Cantharidae; genus Podabrus; species Podabrus alpinus. The sequence continues at coordinate 95,280,281 of OW026453.1, read as the reverse complement.
AATTTTTAACTAACATAATTTTTTTTTAACGAACAACTTATAACTAACAAATTTAACATGATATAATTTTTATTTCATCAATGAATTAATCATTTTGTCAATTTGCCATGATTTTTCTATTACTCAAACGTTTATTTAAATTTTTTATTTTATTAACTTGTTCATCTTTTTACTTTGCTAATGCAGTCAATCAAATAACATTACAGTATCTTTCATTTTTTCGTTTTACAACACTTTACGTTATTTTTATCTCATTATTTTATTTAATAGGGTTGTGGCACTGAGAGCTCTCCGACAGGATTTAATCATAGTAGTTAACATGTTTTTAATTAAGTGCTTTTTTTTATAACTATTGAAATTAATATTGAATAAAAAAACTTTCACATTGTTTATTGCTATCTTCAGAGGTTTGTTATTAAACCCTATAATAGCCTTAATTCATCCGTTGATCCCTATTTATAACTATTTTATTGCAACATTTGCTAGGTAATAAGTGAACAGAGTGAATAACCGCTTGTTTTTCAATGATTTCAAAAATTTTATATGTATTAAGTTATATTTTTATCGTTACTGTGTATTTTATTTTATTTAGAATGAAAATTCTAAATAAAACATCTTCTTAAAATATTTGATTCTTTTTACATAGTAAGTGTAAAAAATGTAATTCAATAAATTAATGTGGTAACACAACTAAAAAGGGAAAAAAATAATAATAAATATTTAGTTAGCTTAGGTGGCACTACGACAAATCGTTTTGTCACTTATATTTTTAATAAATAATATATTGAAGTTGTTTTTATCAATTTTTATAAAAAGCCCCACTCGATTTTAATTATTAAATTAAAATTAGATATGATTTTAATTATTTTATAAATTTAAAGTTTTAAAACGTTGTAGCTTCAAATTGAAATGGTTTAAACACTCTTTTCTAAATTAATCTTTCATTTAAAAAGAACTTCCATACAAATTCTAACACACCTTGTTCAATCAAGGCTCCTAAAGCAACTCCCTACAAAATTTTAACGTGCCTTCCCCAGTAAGGCTCAAAAACCCACTAACCGTCAACACTGCTGTCGAACTCGCCATCGAAACAACATAGTTCCAACAGAAATATAAAATTTCCAACAATAATTTTAAATTACAAATAATATTTAAATTTTAATAAATTTTATATAAAAAAAACCACGACAGTTACCCCTTTCAGATTTGAGCTTGTAAATTCTTTAAGATTTATCTGCGAAAAATCGACAAATTTGTGGTTTTTCTACCCTTGCACATCTGCTGGTTGACCATCTCATCAGAATAACAAACCCTATCCTTACATTTAGAAAAGAAATTCCAATTATCAAAAGTGCACAAAAAACATGTTCATAAATTTTTGCTTAAAGCAAATTAGTTACAAAAGCATAAAACTTCGCAAAATTAGTTTATTAATTCAAATCATTTTAATTTTTATTATATTTCAAAAGTTTTAATATCAAAATCAAATCTCGCATTCATTTACTAATTTTATCGTCTATCAAATCATCTATTCAAGTGTGCATTGCAAATTATCAAACTTTTTATCAAAATCAAAATAATTCCAATAGTAGAGGACTTCTATGGTTCATACTTGTTACATATCCGCTTCCATGAGAAACACACAGTCATTCTCATCATACCGTTAATTGACTCTATGTGGAAAACAAGTTGTCCATTCCTCCAATTCTCATCGTTCCAAACGGATCCAATCCAAATTTCAAATTCATGTAAACAAAACTTTTCAATTCGCACATTTTTTTGTTGTTTCTCAGAGTTCCATTTTAAATTTTCCCTTCATGGAATCCATTTTCATTTCTTTATTTTCTTCTTGTTTTAAATTCTTTTGTGTATCAAATTTTTCATTTATTAATTTTTCTAAGAACTTTTCAATTTTAACATTTCGCATCCTTTTATTTTATCTTTAGTTGTTCTTCTGTCTTTGCATTAGTGGTGAATTTTCTTCTTACGTCCATTACTTGTTTCGTTCATTTTAATTAGGTCCTTCACATGGGTATTATTATTTTGTTGTTTTTCTTTAATTATTGTTTCCTTCATTTCTTTATTCAGTCTTATTATTATCGTCCAATTTTTGATTATTTTCGGTCAAATTTTTAATTATCTTTTGATTATATTCGTAAAATTTTTCGTCAAATTCTTGGTTCATTTCCTTCATGCTTTTGTTTAGATTTACCACCATTTCCGTGAGTCAAGCCCAAGCCATTTTTTCTATTCTCTTTTCTCAGGGTTACAGTAAGTTCAATTTTATAAATGTCGTAGATGCTCCACACTTTTAGTTTTATTAATTTCAACTTTGAACAGGGCCTACTCATAATTCATTTAATGGGAATGCACAAAATTTTAAGAAAAAGGAAACATATAAATTTACAGTTTTCCAATTTACTTTTAAAACACTACGTAATTAAATTCGACAGAATTACCACTTTAGAATTTTATTTACAGTAGCGACTAGTGACTTTTTCAATGGGAGGGCACATACTTTTAATTAAAGGAAAGGAAAAATATAAATTTACAGTATTTCTATTTCCTTATTTACTTCTGAAGTAATTTAAATGAACGGAAGCTGTAATCGATAACTCTTAGGATAAACTTGAACAGTTAACGACATGCATTATACCAAATGCTGATCATAGATGATCAAAAGCTCAGAAAAGTCAGCCCGACTTCTTACCGAATAACTTGTTATTTTGAAAATATTGAAACTTTTCATTGTTACATTAAATATTACTCAAGTGGGCAATAAACAATGAAAATAGAAACCGCAATAAAAGTAAATCAGTAGATCAGCGATCATCATATACCCCCAGCCCCCGGGTTCCAGCATCCGCCAATTTTTTAGAAATTCTTTTGCATTAACGACTCGTGACTTTTTCCAATGACAATTTATAAATTTAGTGTTATTTCTGTTACTTCTTCACTCAAAATCAACTTAAAATCAGGAGTGCACGTGTCCTTGTGCCTTGTAGGGCAAGCCACCACTAATTTTGAGGAATTCTTTTTTGTATATTGAATCAATAAAATAACATATATTTAAGTGCATTTTTAATCCTGACCGTGAAGTGTATTTGCACGAGCGTAAGCGGGTTATTTTTATTATTAATTTTTAAGGTTATCAAAACATAACCCATAAGATGACCATCGGTTGGCCATTAAGTGCATTGACTGCTCAAGCCGAGTACTTTATTGTGACCGCCTTCCCGCTGAAGGCAATAGCAAACCACCGAGATGTAATCTTCCTATTAAATCTACTTCCTATGGTAAACTGTAGGTCCCCTACGGATGCACTAATACTTCGTCGCACATCACGACCAAGACCAAATTACCAGGAAGAAGGATACAAATGTCTAGGGGCTAAAAATGTCTAAAGTAGGTTATATTTTTAGCGAGCTTAAAATCCTTGATTGTGGCCCACTTGCGGAGTATCCTCCCACGATCTGGCGCTTTCAAAAGAATTTGCAAACATCGAAGGTTATCGACCCACCCATGAATTTTGTTTAGAAAACAAACAGTGGTCCCTAAAATACACAACTTCTTCAGAAGTTATATAATATTGACAAGTCCAGTTCCACTTAAATGCATAATTAGAAAATAAGCATCCGAAAGTTGATTTAGCAAATGCAAAATAGTGGTTATGAAAATTGCAAATATTAGCTTCGCGGTCGTGTTGTGACTATATTAGTTTAGTAGGCTGATTTCGTGCATATACAAATATAAACATAGGTGGAGTTTTCAGATTGATAGAAACCAATTACGGATTAAATCGTTATATAAATATACATTCGAGTACGTTTTTACCATATACGGTTTGTATATACTCAATTAATAAAATAAACACTCCTATATATTCATCGAAGTAGGTAAAAATAACTTCCGCACTTTTGAAGGATTAAAATCCCGAAATTTGGTCAAAAATAAATTAATTAACAGGCAGGTGAAGACTTAAGTGCAATGAATTTTTAATTATACCGAGTAGGCGCCAGAAAAGCCTCGGGATGTGAGTGACAGGTGTAATAAGATTCAATAAGAATTACAAGGACAGAACAGAGGTGACATTGCGGCTACAAGTTGGACGTAGTGCATAAAACAACTCGTTTATTTACAAAAGCAAAAATTATGAACTTATTGGACTTGCGATCTTACGTAATGACTGGCATGGAATATATTCGCAAGTTCGTAGACCCTGCAGTAAGGAAATCGTACTCATTTTTTCAAAAAAACAAAAAAAAAACTAAAAGTTTGAGCCACCTGAAAAAAGGCCAATTAAATTCGTTTCAAGGTCATTGCTTCTATTCCGGATTCCTTGCAGTAAAATTATGCAAATAGTTTACCGAATTTTTGATTGATGCAAATCGGTCTCCATCCGAATAACCGCTAAGGAAACTGAGAGTCGACGTCGCCGGCTACAAAAAAAAATACAAAACTATTTTTTTACAGCATCGTATATTTTATTGGTATAATTTGTTGCTAATTTTACTAACGGTAAAAATCGAACAATAATAAATTGCGTTAATTTAGTTGTCTAAATTTAAGTTGCATAATAAAAAGTTTTAGTGTATCTACAAATTATAGAAATTACACAACACATGGGCTCTTTAAATTTACATGCATGATTTACGGCGTTCTAATCGAAGAAAATACGTAAAAAATAAACTCGATCGGGTTATAATTTTTAAATAATTATTTAATGATAGCTTTGTTTGAGTGTTCTCTTGGGTTAGTAACATATAAGTTAACGCTTCATTAGAAATGCAAATTGATTTCGAACTTTTCTAGGTCCTTCATTCAAATAGTACAAATCTAATATATGTTAATTGACCGTCTGCATTGTACTAACGAGCTGCTTTTCTTGGTTTATATGGAAACATACTTGGGCGCCACCGCACCCAAAACTATTCCATTTTTTATAGTTTTTTCGTGTTTGAAACCTTTAACGTGATTGATTAAAAGGTGGAAAATTGGTGTTTTTCAAAATCAGATGGTAAATTTGCCAGGTGTGTCTATAACTGCATTTCTGCCTCTTCTAAGTTCACCTTGGGTGGGCGCAGGACTTGAGATTCTTCTAATTGATGAAAGTAATTTTAATTAAATTTTTAATTAAATTTAATCCGATTACCACTACCGGTGATGTTTCGACACGCAGAAGTGCGGCCACATCAGATAATTTTGTTTCGAGTCGAATTAGAGTTTAGTTACTTTTCAACAATTAAAAAAAATCGATTTTCAGTTAATTTATGGATCGGGATATGAGTGTATGTAAGTCGTGCAAAATTTTAGCATTTCGTTTTATTCAATGGAAATTGAGATCAGAAGGTTGATGAAAAACACAGCTCAAAATAATCAGTTTTTGGACAATAGTGTTGAACAATGCTGTAATATTACAGTGTAATGTGGGTTCCCCACCGGTATAAATGTATAAATGCTCCCTGGAGGGTCCCCCATCTAATAAATACTAAATACACCGCATCTTGCTTGACTGCGATGTTCTAGGATTACAAATTAATAATTTAGGGGAAATCCTCTTGATCATGGAAACAATTGGAAGGCAAAAAAAAGTGCCTGCAGTATTCGAAAAAAGGAATATAATACAGATTGGTCAGAGGTGAGTTTCCTTTGAAGCTGACTCGATTAGAATTTTTGAAGAGGTGAAAATCCATTTAATACACAGTTCTAACTATGAATATTTAAACGAAAAATAACGGTTTTATTTAACATTCAAGTGAAAAACCATTTAAATTTTAAAATGCACAGTTTGTTGTAATACGAATACCTACGAGGTGTTGATCCGGACGTTCGTGTTATTTACGAGGTTTATCAGGAAGTGGGCAGCTCATCACACGAGTCGTGGGGCCACTAATCGGACGAGCAGTCGCTTGGTTTCAAGTGACCTCGAAGGCAAGTTATAAATTAAATCGAGGCGCAACATACCGTATTAAGGCGAGAGACCATACAAAATGCGTTAGGAAATATATTGAGAGGAAACGGCAAGAAGCTAGGATAAAGAAGATAACATTTTTCAGAATAGTGATTAAATTCTTAATGCAAGAAGTATAGGCTATAAAAATGAACTTAATAGGGGTCGATAACCAGAGCTTCCGGAGAGAATAATAAAAGGTAACGGAAAGGACTGGAGACAGTGGAGGAGCAACGGAAGAGGAAGGGCAGATGTTGAAGCAGGCAATGGAGGGGCCTGAAGAAAGAGTTAGTAAGCAAGATCTTAAAAGTAATTGGAAAGATACTAGAAACAAGCGAAATTCTAAAAAATTAGGGGTTGCAGAGACCGGGGGGTATGGAATACCCTCCATCACCTGATCATCATGCCTGCAAACCATTAAGCAAATGTTTTATGACGACGCTCGACGTTTCTTGGATATGATAAAATCCGGGGGGATTCAATACCCCTCAAACCGCCATGTTTAAATATTCACTATCCTTTGTTGACTTGAGTAAGCTTCAGATTACAGAAACACTTCCACCTCCTCACCATAGTGCAGCAGTCGTATACAAACCTAAATTTTTTAAATGTTAGCGTTTGTTTTTTTACGTAATTAATTTTATGTAATTCCCGATTTAACTTTGATAATTGGGATTCTACTGTAAATAAAAATTCGACAAATTAACATTTTCCTTTGAATTCCATACCCCCCTAAAATGTTGATCTTATATTTCTATTGGCGCTATGTTTGTTTGTGGTGTGAAGGGACGTGACGAGTGAACGCAAGTTTTAGATGGTAGTTTTCTTGAACCGTGCTTGAGCAAGCATGTTAAAAATTTGTATTGGAGTTTAAAATGGAGTATTAATTTTGTAAAATGGTTAAACAGAGAAGCGGTTGAACATTGAATGACAAGTGAAATAATAAGTAGATGACAAAAATTTTGTAGTTGGAAAGTGTTATGGTGCACATTTGTAAGACACCCATAAAATAACTGATGGTTTGGTTAAAACCATATCAATTTGACGCCGTAATGTTTAAAATTCTAAAAATTAAAATTAAAAATGTTTTAAAATTTAAAAAAATGTATCAATTGACTAACACAAAGTGGGGCTATTTATTAAAATCACATCAATATATTCCATATCCCCAGACCCCCTGGTCGCTATTTTTTACTTTCTATTGTTGATTTGAGTGTTCAATTGGACGATAAAGTATTAATATTTTTGAAGTAACACAAGAAATTGTGTAAAACACAACGGTGAACGAAGTCAAATCAAAAGATTGCAGTCAGATATTGAATAGCATCGAGTCGTCGCGATAACGCAAACTAAATAAGCACAGTATTTGTTCACATTTACGAAAAACTCACACAACTGAATATATGAATGCGTTTCGGATTTCGATTAGGGAGGACTTGACTGTATAATGGAAAATAAATTAAATTAATCTGATCGCAGAGAATGTGGGCAAGACTGAGAGGAGGGGGGTAAGGGTTCTATCACTAAGATTATAAGGAAGGAGAAATGTTTGTAGGTACAAAAAGTGAAAAAATAACATGAAATGTTATGTAAGAAATTGATAAAATGAAAGAAAATAATGTAAAAAAATAATTTGGAAAAATTTTACAAATAGGAAAGAAAAAGAATGTCAAATATTAAAATAAGGGGAATGAAGAATTAGGAGGATTGTAGTCTTCTCCTCAGTTTTCGTTCATTTTTCCGCTAAAATCAAAAAAATTCGTGTAAGTTACTTCCAGAAATTGTTGAATTAACATCAAAATGACGAAATAGTAAGTAACAGGAAATTAAGAGCTGTTTAATGAAGAGATCAGAGAAGTAATGAACAGATTATTTGGAAGCATAGAGATTTAACTGGTCGAGACACGCAACGAGAAGCAAGAATGTGGAGATGACAAGGGTTGTAGTTGTAGCTAGGAATTTCAACGTCGGGCGCAAACTAAGTAAATATAGGTGCTTTCCAACTACATAAGTAAATTTAAAACTTGCGCCCCAGATGCATTCTGTAAAAAAATATTAGTTATAGATGTTGAGAGCTGCAAAAACGAACAATGCAAATAAGAAGAAATACAGGAACTTCTTCGAATTTTTGCCACCAATTAAAATTTTACCCTGCCTTCCTACACCCTTGGAGGCATTTGGAGGTAACAAAGTTGATGTTAATGTGCTCATCGCGCAAGTGGAAGACCCTGGATGAAAAAGTGAAATTAAGTTGTGGGGGCTGGGGAAGATGGAATAAGACCGAGAAACTTGGAGAGCAATAATAAATAATAAGGTATTTTTCTAGTAAATTGTAAAAATACAGTTCCTGGTCTTACCCTGTATAAATGATAATTTTTTTTTAAGAAAACTGTTTTGGGTTTCAAGATTGTTATTAAAAAAATCATCAAAAAGATGCAAATGAAAATTATTTTAGTGATTTATTCTTAAATAAATTGTAAAAATCTAACAAAATAAGCAAAAATAAAATTTAAAAATTTGGTTAAAATTATGTTTAACACCAAAACGACGAGAAATTCAAACATTTTTTAAGATGATATTCAATAAATACCAACTAAAAACCATATTTTTACGTAAATTCAGTTCAAACGCATATTTTTCGTGGAGACTTCAACGCGCATAGACAACGAACCCGAAAAGATTTCTAGTTTTTGGCCGGAAAACCTTCACCTAATTTTACAATAATTCAGTTCAATGTTTAATAATTTGGCCTAAAAAAGTTCTCGATGATATTTAATTATTTTTTTAATACGAGAGGCTACGAACCAAAACAATAATGTATGTTGTCTTTCGAAGGTTGATTCGAATTTTTAAAAAGAATTTCTAACGCTTAAGGGTGTTTGCTAGACAATCGAGTCGATTATCTAAACAGGAATCGTTTTGTCGACGACAAATTAAAGTCTAAACTTCTATTTTTGTCGAATCATTTATCAAATCCAAAGTGTTTTTACGTAATGAAAAATTTGTCAATTTCACTTGTTAGTTTTTCTACCATACAATTTTTGATCTTGACCTTGTTTTTACATGAAATGATATATGTTCATGGTTTCTTGTGTTAATAAATAATAAAAACATGCATGAATTACAGGTGAGTTTGTATTTACTTAGTATTTATTTATTGCTTCAGTTTTATAGTAACAATTTAAATCAACGATAATAAATTAATGAGAGATTTCAATGTTTCCAAACGCTTTTATTTATTCACCTTAGCGAGTTACCATTTTTGGAATAGTTAATCGTTATTTGTTTAAGATTTTATTACTAATTAAAATTAAAACAAGTTTATTAATTCATTTTTGTTGCATCATTTCTATAAAAATGCCCCATTTTATAAATCAACCGAAACGACCGACGTCTTCTCGCATTTGAGCGCAGTAAATATTTTTTATTTCTGTTTGACAAAGGTAAACAGAGGTTAATTTTGTAATAAGTGAGCTTAAAAATCTCGGACTATTAATTTTGGTTTAATTTTAATGAAGAAATCCGTCTTCCCACGTTCACGTTTCACGGTGTTTTGCATTAACAAAATAATTTATTTTATAGACACTTGACTATTTAAACATCCTCGTGAGGAGATTGATTTGTTGATACACTAAGTCATGGTTTATTGGTTAATAAAATATTAAATTTTAACTTTTATTAGCCTACAATTATTGGCGTCTTAAATCACCGCGATTGGAAAAATTCTTAACCGAGCTTTCGTCTTAATATTTTAACGTAGAAAAAGATTAAATAAAGAAACAGAATAAAAGTATTCGAGATTGGCGTATTAGATAAAATCATTCAATTTGGTTGAAAGGTTGACTAAGATTTATGACACATATTAAATGATATCCAAAATAAAACTGTTAATTTTTTAGACAAGTGTAAGTTTTTACAAATCCTATATGTAAATTTAGTGGCTTAAAAAAGTTTTAAATTGGGAGAAAGAAGAATCAAATTTCAATCGATAATTAAATTGAAATGGAATAAAATTTTATAGATGAACGCAACTCGTAAATGCAATCCTACATTCTCTCTTACTTAATTATTATAAACTACATAACACGAGTTTAATTGTAGAGTAGGCGACGTACAATATTTTATCTATAAATTTAACAACACATAAGGAACATTACAATAATTCATTGACACTTTTCATCCTTCCCACAAATTATCACAAAATACTTTCACAAATTTTGTTACTACTTCTTGTTATAAATTTGCTCCTTTTGTTAAAAATAAACGGCTTAACGTACTTTAATAAACAATAAATATTTTTTAAAGTCTTTTATGGATGTCGTATGTTAAAAACGCCTAAGTACTTGTCGGGAGATCTTTCGAAAGTTTACCAAAATAATTTAAAAAAACGTTTAAAGGATACGCAGCTCATGTTTCATTTTGTTTCGAAATTTATTCATAGAGGTTGTTTTATAGCCTCTAAAATTTTTCATTGCGGTATCGACTCAATTTTTGTTGCAAATTATTAATTTATGGAGTCATTAACTAATATCATATCGAAACTTCTGGCAAATACTACTATATCAACATATATAACTTTATGGCACGGTCATTAAACTAATATGAAAGTACGCCTATTTAATTAGTTTTTTATTTATTACAAACAGATTGATTTTTTTGATGTCCGTGCAACGTTGAAGCATAAAATGGTGAATATTTAATTATAATTAAATACGACAATGTAGCGTTGAAATGCATCACGTTTAAAGCGTTAGCAATCATAAATGTTCGTTAGAAATGCATCACTTTTCAACTTGAAGTGTACGTCTGCATAAGCAGACTAGACGAGGTCAAGGGTTACAAAAGTGGGCTTCGAGGTCTTTTAAAAATAACTCTCGGTGTTATTACCAGCAAACATCACTCACATACGCGTAATTTTTACTCGCAACGCATTTTAACGTGGAGACTTCAACGCCTCACGTTAAGCGACGAACCCGAGGTTGGGAATCTTATGTAAAAAATATGTAATTAAGTTACGTTTGAAACGCTTAATCCACTTTCCAGAGAAGAATTTATATTAATAATTCATCAATTTATGACCGAAGAAAAACAATTCAGTTCTGAACTTGCAGACAATTTTATTGCAAATTACTTTATTACTTGCGTCATTAAAGTCCCATAATGTGAGTGTAGGTTGTAAGAAGGCACAAATTTAATTGGTAAACGGAAACTGACCTTATTACACATACAATTAACTTTCTTCCAAAAAAATGGACTGGGCACTTTTTTAACAATTTTTTTTGTTTTAGAAAACTGGATGCCTCTACGAACACATACGATGGGGCGACGCTTTCGTGGTGGTTTATTCCGTAAGCGATAGACACAGTTTCCACGAAGCACAAGAATTATTGGGACAATTGGCGAAACTCAAGTTACCTTCATACTACACAAGTCTTTTACTCGGGAACAAACGAGATCTCGATCATTCCAGGTAATTTTTGACCCGCAAAACTTTTAACGACAATAATCGTTAATCTAGAAATGTCGATCACTGATTGGATTATATTAAAAACGTCGCCTTTTATCATCGTTATTAATATTTCCATATTTGAACGCAAAGTCAACCTATTTGTGTCACAAATAACGAAGCAAAACTGCAATTTAAAAGTTTAATTACATTTTAAGTTTTAACAAAGCGATCGATCGACTTTGTTGAGCAAACAAAAGTTGCACATTTTTTTTGTTATTAAACCGTAAACACTTTAGTTACTATTACGCGACAACTCAATTACTATTAGTCATTTTTAATCATTTCGTGTCGCCTCAAGCAATACAATCGATTAGTTTCACTCGACTAGTTATTGGCGTTTAAACTCCACATCTTCTCAATGCAAATTGCTACTCTTTAAAAGGAAGTTAAACAGAAGGCAATTTAAATTTTTGATTTAACTTTTCTGCGTAAATTGCGGTCGCAGTGACAATAATTATTCTTCCTAATACAGCAACAACACAAAGTCAAAATATAAAATTTTATTATTCGGTCCTGCTACACCTCCACCGAAGCATTGTACTTTTATTTAAGTGCATTTTTGTAGGCGTTGCCAGCCATTATAAATAACAAAATTACTTTCTTTTTAAATGACAAGTAAAATTTATGCAACAGAATTTTTTTGTGACAAAAAAATATACACATAAATTTGTGCATACAAATAAAAACCGGAAAAATTGCTTCAAGAAGTACTTAATTACGAATGTGGTAGATCATATAACTCAAAAGTAAGCGATTTTGAAAGTTCATACAATCAAACAATCACATTTTGTGGGGGCCGTAAATTTTTATGTTAAATTGGTTTGCAACTTGAAATTGAATCGTGCTTCTCTTTTTTTGGAAACGCTTTTATGTTGTCATAATTGAAAACTGTGGTCAAGAAACTTTGGAAATATTATTTAAAAAAATATTCAACATCAAGAGATGTCAGCAAATAGCTGAATTTTAATCAAGTATCACCGTTAATTTTAAATTTCTAAAAAGGAAAATAATAATCAAGTTTACAGTTCGTCTTTTTGGATTGTTGTGGAAGAGGGGGGGACTGTTAAAACTAATCCTAATCACTGATTGCGAGGCCTGCATAACATAAGTCACATCAATTTTAAAATGAAATTCCGATATTGCTTTCAAAAGGAAAAATCTGGTCACTTAAGTCTTTCAGACAGCATTCACTCGTAAATATAACTTTAAAATCGGTTAAAGATTTAAAAGATTGTGGGATTTCAATATGTGTAACATAAATTATATTTTATTTAAAAAAGAACAGTAGGTACGTCTTTTAGGAGTAAAAAGTCAAAGCCCTTTGATACGAAGACTTTCTTTGAAATATGATACGCTTTCTTGGCCTGTTTCTTTACACTGAAAGGACGCAGTAGATACCAATTATTAATCTTGCAGCTTCTAAACTAATGATAAACTAATGGTTGGTGTTAAAAGTTTCCATTTCTTTTGAACTTCCATTTCCATTGTTTGAACCTCCGCCGTCGTGTTCTTAATGAAAACTGTAAGGGGGGGTCTATCTTGTTTTATTTCGGTTTCGATTGCTCCGCGATTTTCAAGTTGGTTTGAATATACATATTATATAAACATTTTCCGAGTTCATACTACAAGTCTACCTAGAAGCAAATGAAGTTAGGAACAGTGGCGGCTTGTGATTCTTTTTAATGGGAGGGCACAAAATTTAAAGAAAATGGAAAAATATAAATTTACAGTATTTTTAATTACTTCCAAAGGAAATTTAACTTCAAAGGAACTTAAATCGATAACTCTTAACGAGTGCGGTGTTCCAAATGTTGACCACAGATGATCAAAACTTTCAAGAAATGTAGGTTTCGTGCGACCCCATGTGGGGTACAAAAGTGTTTTTCTAACTGCGTAGAAATAGTATTCTTACACTTCATAGTTATACTTATCAAAATTAACAATAAAAAATGCAAAATAGAAATCGGGGGGCTGGGGGTTACCTTTAAGATAATGAGGATCTTTTAATACTTTTTCCTTGAATATTTGGAGATCATGAAGACTTTCTTAATATTTAAAAGAAATTTTTTTTAACTCCATGATACTCCAGTACCTGGGGAGGTAGTCCATACCGCCATGATCTCCGCGGTTTATAACAACATGTTTTGCTAGAACATTCCAACAGAACAGAACAGGGAGTATGGAATACCCCCTAGATACTGGAGGTAATGAACGATTTTTTAATATTTATTAAAATGTATTTTAGAAATAATTTTAATACTTAAAAAAAATTTAACTTTTATTTCTTCGTTATCACTAGTTCACTAGTACCTGGGGGGTATTCCACCCCCCCCCCCCCGCCGACCCGCCCGGTTCCTACAGGCATTTTTTACAACTTCCTTTGCAGTAAAAGCTCGTGACTTGTTGCAATGGAAGGGCACAAAATTAAAAAAAAAAATAAAAGAAAGAAGGGAAGAAAGAAGAAAAAGAACATCCTGATCAGCATCTTATGCTGCTGGGATCTCTATAATACGGTGATCAGGATGTGAAACATTAAAAAATGTTTCTTTTACGGCACGGCTCTCTTTGTTTGTAAGGCAAGTTGTTGATCTATAGTCCTGAAGAAGCCGTGAGTGACGGCGAAACGTCGACAATAGATTAGACGAGTGTTTTATTTTTGGCCAGTCCTATATCCCCATTAACACTAACATTTAATTATTAAAAAATGTTTTGTGAAACTGCATTACTTTGTTGACTATGTTGTTTTGATCGGAGGTGTTCGTTACCCCCAGACTCCTCGGTACCTATTTTAACAAAAAATATTATTAATATTTTATTACCGAATATTTGACTGACGTCGTTATTTTCATTAGTTTGTAATCATCGATTAAACGAAGTTTCATGAATTCCAACTTGAGAATAAAACACTACTAAATCTGGAGCACGGATGTCTTGCATCCACTGCAGTCCTCTGCTGGCTAGCCCTGCTTGACACTATCAACAATTTTAGCTAAATCTATAAAGCATAAAATTTAAGTATTTTTATTAGCCTTGTTCTTACTTTGACACTTTTCATATTTTATCTTAAATAAATAAAACCACCACATCTTCCTAATCTCGCCCTACTTTTCCCATCTACTTTATCGTCTTCTGTGTTCATCAGATGCCCTACTGTTTCTCCAACCTGTTTTTATAATCTCTTTGTTTTTCACTAATATAATCTTCTGGGTTTACACTTTGTTCTTCTTCCAGCAGTTCTATAAAATATTCTTTCCATCTATTCATTATAATATATTATGGTTTTCCTAAGGTTTCCTAACATTTCTATTTTTGTCCTTTAGTAGTCGTTATTGTCTTTCTTCCTGTTGTTAAGCACTCAACCAAACAAATTTTGATTCCTTAGTATTTCGTGTTTCGCCCAATGGCAGCCAACTTACAAACCTATATTGCATAACATGAATTCCGAACCACACACAAGTAATTTAAGAGTAGCCCAAGCAACGCAAGCTTATAAAGCCTATAAATAGGATTACTCTAGCCAGCATGGATTGGATTGATTGACACTAAAGCAGGACAATGACAAATCACTTGCTGCGCTATTTCTTTTTTCTTGGGTTCCTTTCTAGAAACGTAACCGTATCTTGTTTTATCAGAAAATCGTAAAGAAATTCTATAAAATATATTAAAATTGGCGCACCTTAAGAGAAGTTTTTTGGTGGATATAGCCCATTTCCTTATTGCCATCTTATTCGTTGTATATTTATGAAATTTTATCATTTTTAGTAAATCAACTGCAGGCAAGTCTTTGAGTTACAGTTAAGCCAGGGTTTCATCCTCCTAATTAATTTAAATGTGAAAGTCTGCTAATTACCCAAAAAATCCTTAAATAAAAATCTTTGCTCGATCTTTCTTGTCAAGAACAATGCAGTCGTTATTAATTTAAGCCATAAAATGTTTTAAAATTTAACTTTCATTACAGTAATGTTGAATGGACTTACAACTATGTAGGGCTTTCGAAAAATAGTTGTTTCTTCCTTGATCCTTAAAAATGCCTGTCAGTTTGTTCAGCTTATATCCTCAGAAAAACCGTGGGAAAATTTTATCTCGAAGATAATTTCTCGTAAACGTATAAACAGCGAAAGTAATCAAAACGATAAGGTGCCCACGCAGTGTGATAAAAATAAATTTTTATTCTAAAAGGTGAAAGACACAATTAAAATGGTTACCTAATTAAAATCAGAAATTGTAATTATGACTCGATTTTGTATTTTGTACTTTATATCGTATAAAAAATATTTTATCGTTCATCGCTCACGTATTTTAAAAAATTTACGCTTCTGATAAGAAAACGAAATTATAAGCAACAAAGTAATTTATGATTGGTATCGGCATCGTCTTCTTGCAAGAAGCGAGCGGCACTTTATGATATCGGAATAAAAACTTGATGGTAAATATGCGAATTTTCCTTCGGGCATTATTAAAATTCTTCAAGAGGAAGTTAACCACGGCGCCACATTCTTTCTCGTTTTAGATTAAAATGCATCTTTAATTAATTGAACAATTTTGTATTAATTAGGGTTGTCTGGTTTCGAGAACCAAAATTTAAGGTTGTGAAAGTTTGAAAAAGTTTTTTTTTTTTTGGTTTAGGTGACAATTTTATATGATTGATTGTATCTGCGATCGTCCCAAATTAATTGCGAAACTTTCCGTTTTGATAAAATCAAAAATGTCCTTCTGGTTTAACAGCTTCCATCTGACGACGTTTCCAAATTAAAAATTTTGATGTTTTAATTTCTTAAAATCGGGTTATTCTAGTAGCACCGGATAATTATTGCTTCAATTTCCATATTATTTGTCACTGTCGTATTTCTTTCCAACACGAAGAAAGTGAAAACCGGTAGGTTGACTTGTTGTCGATTCATCACAAGAATCACAATCATTCATTTACACCAACCAACCAACATTTAATTTGCAATTAACCTGGTATTTGTGCGGAATTTTTAAATTGACGTGGGTTATCTTCGATGTACCACTAGCGACGATGACATCAATTTTGATAAATGCGAATTGAATAACCCCAAAAATGTTGGTTATCTCACACGGACGGTTGTGAAAGTAGGTGTTGTCTGAGTGTGCCCACAATGCAAGAGCTATTCATCAACATTTTATCGCGAAACATAAAAATTCGAAAATGCAATCGTTGCGCTTTTGTGTTTGTGCGATAAACACAGAATCCTCAATAGTAAAACGCCTTTGTAATTCGAATGATTTATGAAAACTCAGGTGCGTATTATTCTGGAATTAATGGAAAAACTTGTAAATTGTGCAACTTTTGCTTGTAATTACATAAATGCTCTAGTTTATTACTTCGCAATTAAGATAATTTGCTCTATAAATATCATCGATTACTTCAATATTCAAGTCTGAAGGTTATTAAAACTGTACTTGTAGTTTACTGTTAAATAATTGTTATTATTTTTAAACAATAATAATTTTTTTTCCTATTATTATTTAATCTCGCTAATGATCAATTCATTTTATTGCTAAACAACGACGTTAATTACATTCAGAGTCGAAGAATGGAGTGAGTGCAACGACATTATTAGTAAACAATGCGAGATAAGGACTGAAATTATTATTGCATTTCATAATTACTTTACCTGTTGCTTTATTGCCAATATTCTTTCATAAAGCTATGAAAGTTGACAGTTGTAGTTTAATTGGAAATAACATGTGCTACCTGAACTA
The DNA here is from genome assembly GCA_932274525.1 of Podabrus alpinus. Lineage (NCBI taxonomy): Eukaryota > Metazoa > Arthropoda > Insecta > Coleoptera > Cantharidae > Podabrus > Podabrus alpinus. The sequence goes on along the minus strand of OW026453.1, from coordinate 95,263,095 downwards.
GGCGTCGCTCTGACGCCGCTGTAATATAGCTATTATCAATGCCACTTGCAGGCAGAGGCAAACTGGCTACATCCTCTTGGGATTTATTGTTTTTTACTTTAATTAAAAATTCTTGATCTACGCTATAAAATGTATAGGAAAAACTACGAATTAAATTTCATAGGGGAAAAAATTTTAATTTTAACTTGTACTGTACAGACGTCACGACGTCAGACACTTAAAAATTTGTATAGATAATTGTTTTTAGATGTGAAATGTAACCTAGTTTCAATTTTGTATCATAAATTAATTAGATCCGGCCCGCGAAAATCTATCTTCCGACCCACCAGTATTTATAAGTCCAACCTCCTTGACCATGTTCAAGGTTCTACTTTTGTATTATGTACTTAATCGTATAACTTGCAATGTTTGACCTAAAATTTTAAGGTAATCGCATACATCTATTTTAATATTGATAATTTCTATAAAAGCTATCCGATTCCAATTTTTCCAAGTTCCGTTCCTAAGCAGACAATTTCTAAAGCTAGAAAATAATGCTTAGTTTGCGTGTAATTACTAGGTAAAGATTACGAATTTGAATTTTTAAGCAAAGGGATTTTTGGACCACTTTTGAGCAAAACCTGCCCTGCAAATTTGATGTACAAGATGGTGCAAACATCTTTATTTACTTTGTAATAAATTTTGTATAATTTATTTCAATTCTTGCAATAATTGTTTGTAATATTTGAAACTTTTGCAATTTTTTGTTAATTTGAGGGTGGTTTATTATTTTTTTAGTTCCCCTGCTGCATGTACTACGGAATATACACGAAACAAGATTTCATTAAACAATTAGACAAACTATTAATTAACTGGTTGATTGGAATAATTACATAAGGGTACGAACATGATTGTCTTGGTTGTCCGGCCTAGAGGCCGCACGGATAAGCGTTTGATTTTTGTTAAAATTGGGTTGGCTATATGTGTTTTAACTGAACGCACTTTTCATTTTAATTAATCGTTTTTGAGCCTTGCTGAAGGCGACAAGTTAGTTTAATTTGAAGAAGAAACATAAATTACAAAAAACTGGAAAGGTAGTTTGATTGGAGATTTATTTTATTAAGGCTAGATTAGACCTGATTTTACGAAATTGTGGAAGGTTTTGATTAAGAAGGAATTCAAGTCATGGTTGAAAGGACGAATCCGAAATTAAACATAATAATATAAGAAGATAACAGTATATTAGAGCATTAGAGTAAAGAAGCAGCTTATCAACAATAAGAATTGAAATTATATATAAGAAATTTAAACTAGCAGAGCCAGCCGGGGCAACCCAAATATACTGCGATGTTCTGTTTATCAGATGGGGGGGGGGGGGTCTGTTGTAATTGGGTTTAATTTGTGGTGAAATACTCATTATTAAATATTCAGATAAAGGACCATTATGACAATTAGATAAATACACCTGAATCTTCTTGGTACTTCCGAATGATGAACTGCTTGCATCAATTCAATCTGGAAGTATAGCAAAAGTAAATTTGTATGCACACATATTTGAAAAAGAATGTAAGAGAAGAAGCAAAAGAAGGTTTATTTGTTTTAGTTAAAAAGATTTGGGAAGAAATTAAATAAAATTGATTTATTTGTAAAAGAATAGAAAGAGCGATAATAAAAAGTGTTGTGCGTTAAAAGGAATTAGTTCGCGGGCTTACAGACAATTTTGGTGGGATGAGAAATAGATAAGGAAGCGTGGGGGACTCACGGTGTGTCCGTCGAGACGTGAGGACGTATTTTTGGGAGAATTGAACGAGCGGCGAGAAAAAAAAAGACGTGATTTTGAAGAAAGTTGAATTTTGGAAATGGTTTTCATAATTTACTTGTTAAGTTGGGAATTATTAAATGTTTATTGATGATTCATGAAGTGTATGAAGAAAAATTTGGTGACCGCTGACAAATTTCATATGGTTACGTTTTTTTTGATGGTTATGTTTTTGGATTAGAAAATTATTGAAGATTATCATTTTATGGACTTACCTGAGTATTTTATCCAACAAGACGAAGAAAATAAATTCTTCATTCGTCCTGTCTGGAGTTTTTCATGGTATGGAAATTGGATCCAATCTTAATCGTATAATCGCTTCCACGCTGGCTTGTTTCAATACACATCGATCGGATACGACCGTGTAAACTTCGGTAAGCCAAAATTGTGTCGACAAACTGTATTAAAATCTAACGGTAGAACAAATAAAGTTCGCGCGTGAATTTAAACACGGTTATAAACTTTTATTGTATCATATTTGTAAATTTAATTTATTCCTATTTATAAAAGAAAATCAGTCTTTTGTTTTTTAATGATTATATTTGTTTAATAAATTACAATATTGTGTTTACAAATAATTACGTTTAATTTAATTTAACATTATAGAGCAGTGAAGTCCAAAAATAAGCAGGTGTAAGATACAATAAGTTTATTTTTCTTGTTCTTTAAGGTTACTTATTTAAAGTAGCTTATATGAGTTTTTTTTTGACCAAATAGATGAACCCAATTTACGACCCCTAATAATGAGTTTTCATGCAAGCTTGTCGGAGCATAATTAAATTAAGTGCCATTAACATTCCCCGCTATATAAATAAAAATTTAATCTTTACGGTAGCGAAACATGGCAATACATGAAAGGGGCGCAAACCCATTGAACATTGTGCGCTTTATTCATTAAAGATAATATATTAAAATAAATATTTTTTAAAATACACTGTTTAAAAATACAAAATTCATTATACTCGTAATATATTGACCTGTTATTTTCCTCCCCCAGGTATATTTTTGTATTTATTGAATTTACGATAAACATTTTTAAATTTGCGTTCAAGTGTTCAAGGATATAAGTGAAAAATGTGGTATCAGACAGTCGAGTCCGCGCGTAGCGGCTAGAAGTTGAATTTTTGTATTTTGGTCGAAGTTGAAAATAAATTTGAGATTTATTGGAAAGTAATGGTGTTTAATTTTCCTTCGTGAAATTTTAGGAGCGTAGGAACACCACATCTTTAATTGCTCGCCTAACGTGGCGTTATGTTTTTAAAACACCACAATATTAACTAATAAGTGATTGCTTTGATTAATGTATTCTGTTACTAATAATACCTTATAATATCCTCGCAAATTCGAGAAGTGACACTAAAAATGGTCTAGAAACCCCATAGCTCATCTACTAGTACCTTATACATTATCGTACTTGCATTATAAAAATATGTGAAATAAAACATTCAATTTTACCGAATGGAAAAATAAATCTAAAAAAAATTACAAACAATCTGAGAGCTTCAAAGAATACTTTCCATGGTGCATCCAATTTTTAGATCTGTCTTCATTTCTTTTGTAGCTATGTAAAGAAGAAAATTGGATTTTTATTAGTTTTTCAATGTTTTGAGGTCTTTGAATTAATTTAACAGGAATTGTATTATATAAATCTTCTTGGGGGCAAAATTATATACAAAAAGGATCCGCGCTGTTTTACGTACGAAGAACGTATAATTTTTTATTGACGTGCAAAAAATTTGCGATATCGAACCTGTTCACATCAGTGTTGGATAATTTTGCATGTCAATAAAAGATTCCACGTCCATTGTACGAAAACATCACAAGGGTCTTTTATTGTTTAAAGTTTTAAATTTTATATCGATAAGATTCATATATAATAAGATTTTTGCTAGATCAATTTTAATATCTACAAACAGCGAAAAACTATAACTACTCCAAAAAGTAAAATCTGTTTGTTTACAGCATTATCGGCGCAACATTAAAAAAGAATTTTCGGAACCTGAGTTCGGGGTTGACGGCACGTGCAAGATAAACAACTGACTTAATGATAAATGTTGTTTAAATCGTTATTGTAGATAATTTCATGCTCTACAAAGAAGATCCGTATAGTTTGCTTATTTGAGAGAAAACAATCAGCCTCGTTTTCTTTGTTTATAAGATTGCTAATATCTTTTCAGTCCGCGTTAATTTTTCGCTTGGCTTATATCCTAAAAAAGACATTATTCCTTGTTCACTACCCTAAACAGACAGATCCGTCGTCATCGTCAAAGATTTAACATTATTGGTTCCTTTAATTTTACTGTTAATAACATATTTTAAAATTTAGATCAGGTATAGAAAATTTACTACGGTGCTTTTTATTTAAATTTATTCCTGAAAATTAGTGCCAGGCCGGCACTGCTTATAGGTAATTTAGCCCCACGTCAGATAAATCGGCGAGTTAATAACGCAAAAAGGTTTTCTTGGCATGAAAGGAAAGATTATTAAGAATGCTGAAAATTTCCTTTTTCACTCTCCCACCGAGGATTTTTTCAAAATCACAATAGCCAAGCCAAGCAGCGCAGTTTATCTTGAAAAACATAAGTGGATATCTTTACTTGTCTCTTGAATCTATCGATCGTTATCTTCCAACTTTTTCAATTATCCTGTACAATGTTTCTTACTTTATGTTCAAACACAACGGCTTTTCTCCTGTTTTTAGATAATCATCGCGTATCTGGTTATCGCATCAGTCATCAACCTTTCCAATAAGAAATAAACGCGAGTGGTAGGTTGGTTGCTTGTTTGTCAGTTAAAAATACGAATTAATGGTACTAATTGGACGCGTGAAAAAAATAGCTTATCAAATAATGACGGTAGAAAATTATGAGTACAGAGAATTCTACTAACCTGTTATGCTTTGATATTATAGCTACCGTGTTTAGCAGCCTAGTTAATAATAATTTATTACAATAACACAGTTTCCGCGACCTTGAACTTGACTGTTCTGGTTCATAACTTTTTTAAGTGTAAATACCAGATCGACAACTATTCGATTCTAGAATTAAAATTAGTCTGCTCAATCGACTTCGATTTGGTCAAAAAAAACTGAAACTAATAAATTTTTTCTTTGCAGACAAATTTGTGTCGACGATGGACAGGAGCTTTCCTTACAGTACGGTTGCCAATTTTACGAAGTGAGCGCGGCCGAAAACTTCGCCGGAGTTTCCTTGGCGTTTCAGTCCTTGTTGAGGGAAGCCAAAGCCGTGCAGCTCCTGCGGGCTCTGCCGATTCGTAGAAAACTTGGAGTCAACAGCGTGTCGAAAGTTTTGGGAAACATATTTGGCAAAAACACCAAAGGGGATAGGAAAAAACGACCGTCTCTTAGTATATAAAAAAAAGCAAACGATCTTTGTTAAACAACCAAGTTCCTTCTAATTTAATCGTACGTAATTCTCAACTTTTAGTTTTGTTTTGTAAATAATGAAATTGAGGATTTAGTTAAATTTGCCTGATGAAATTGTGATATACGGATTGATTTTATCGAAATTTTATATTCTATTTATTGTAATTTAGGTGAAATGAAATACGTAGACGTATTTTTTTATAATAATTTACATGATGTAATTTATGCGTGTGTTTTTGGTGTATTTTTTTGAAAACCAAGATCTCAATAATATGGTAGAACAAAATAATAATTCTCCTGTTGGAAATTTTCGAATGTACGTCTTTTATTTTTGTAAATATTTTCTATGTAACCTTAGAAAAATTATTGTAAATAATATTTTATAATTAATTTTAGTTTAGCCTTTAATTACTCAACGTTATTGTAAATAAAATTATATAAAATTAGATGTAATTTTTTTACGTGTTGCAAATAAAAAAGGAACTTAATTTAAAACCGCAGGTTTGTTATTACGTAGGTATAAATATAAGCTTATGAATATTGAAAAATTTGTTACAATATTGCAAATTTTAAATATAAAGTAAACTGGCGCCAGTAATAATTACCAATTGCGGTGATTATTTAACCGTAACATTTATAATGGTTAAGCGTTTATGTGCTTTAATCATGGCAAGTTTTCATTTAAAAATCTGTCAATAATGCTAATGACATAGAAACAAGAGTGAAAAGCTTTTATTGAAATAAAATCACGTTAATCACTTTTAACTTTCATAGAAACACGAAAGGATTTATGTTTAATTCGGGCATAAATGTGCGAAAGTGTGGGCACCACAAGGAAACATGAATGGTTACAAGAAATTGCACTTAGAAAATACAATTTGTCGTTACTTTTCATCACTTTTTCAGGTTTCTGCTTTCAATGAAAGTTGGGGTGATATAACAAAATTTTTTCATTAAAAATTTTAACAAACTCGAGAAAGTACACGTGCGTTAACGTGTTACGGAAGTTTTAAAAAAAATTTTTACTAGTAAAATTGGTTTATTGCAAAATTCACACCTCGATATGCTTTTAATAAACAATTTAATATTTTAAAACACTTGAAAGGTTTTACTTTCTAATAAGCTTGGTAATTTCATTTTAAATCGCCGTTGATGTATAATTTGCGACTCGTTAAAATGGTATCAGTTTTCTCTAAGAACAAGTTTAAAACTTGTAGTGTGATTATTTTTTCAAAATTTTTTTGAAAGAATCAGAGTGGAGTTCGGTCGCTTTCTCGTAGAGACCGCCACAAGACGGGCGAGTCGAGATTTAAACGCTTTTATGCAGATCTCGTATCTATATTTTTTATAGGTATACCCGATTTTCACGAGGTGGTTTTCATAAGTAAAATTAGAAAGTTTTCGTAGATTTAAATTCATCACTTTTCGAATAAATGTGCTTGGTTTCATTAGCAGGTCACACGAGGTCAAAGGTCATAAAGAGAAGGCTGACAGTCTTTTAAAACTTACCCCAGGTGTTAATTACAAACATTACTTACCTAAATGCCAATAATTTTGATGTAAATCGACTTGAAACACGATTTTACGTGGAGACTTCAACATGACGTTAAGCGACGAACCCGAAAATGGTAGAAATTTCTTTGTTTTTTTTGCATATTTTTGTTTATGTCTTAGTGGGGTTTTCTCGACTGAGTGAGTATTAGTAATTATGTAGTAAATAAGGAGTCTGAAAATACCGAAAATTACGTGACTGTTTTCATGGTGGCATTGAATGATTGAAGAAGAACAAATAGGCGATAGAAGTCCATCCCAATGTTGTGTTCTCGATTCGTATGGCCGTCGATAAAAAAAGAAGTAAAAAACTGGTGTAGACAGTGTATTGCATGCCAACGGACAAAAGTCCATAAACACACAATCGCACCTACTGGTACATTCGTAACACCCAGTAAACGTTTCCAACACATCCATGTAGATTTAGTTGGTCCACTACCGTATTCCAAAGGTTACACGTACTGTATGACTATGATAGACAGATTTACAAGATGGGTCGAAGTAATACCAATCAAAGATATTACAGCAGAATTGGTGGCCGAAACTCTGTTAATGCATTGGATAGCAAGATTTGGAATCCCACTACGAATTACCACCGACCAAGGAAGACAGTTCACATCAAACATGTTCAGAAATTTATCGAAACTGTTGGGATCCGAGCACATACAAACAACTGCATACCATCCAATGGCAAACGGGATGATCGAAAGAGTACATCGACAACTAAAAAGCGCAATAAAATGTCATGTGTTAGAAAACAACGAGTCATGGGTCGAAGCATTACCAATAGTCCTGCTCGGATTACGAAATGCCTTTAAAGAAGACATCGGTGCCACTTCGGCAGAATTAGTTTACGGTGAAAATCTACGACTCCCAGGAGAATTATTTCATAGCAACGAAACTGATGACGACAATTCAAATTTTGTGACAAAACTACGACAGTATTTCAAAAAATTGAGACCTTGTCCTGGTAGTAATCATAATACAAATAGAAGAGTATTTGTACACAAAAATTTACAATTGTGTTCACACGTATTTATTCGACACGACGCAATCCGTAAACCGTTACAACCAACATACGACGGTCCATATAAGGTAATATCAAGAAATGAAAAAGTATTCAAAATCAATGTAAAAGGAAAACCTACGTCAATATCGATTGACCGATTGAAGCCAGCGTACATTGTAGCAGAGGAGCCTATTGAACAAATGACGAAAACAGACCGAACTCACACAACAACACGATCAGGACTAGGCGAATGAGTGTTGTAATTAGGGGTGCGCATATAATCGATTAATCGACACCGTAATTCAAATAATCGATTATTTCATAATCGATTATGATAATTTATAATAATCGATTAATCGATTATAGAAATAATCGATTGTGAGAATAATCGATTGTGAAAATAATCGATTGTGAAAATAATCGATTGTGAGAATAATCGATTGTGAAAATAATCGATTGTGAAAATAATCGATTGTGAGAATAATCGATTGTGAAAATAATCGATTGTGAAAATAATCGATTGTGAAAATAATCGATTGTGAAAATAATCGATTGTGAAAATAATCGATTGTGGAAATAATCGATTATGAAAATAAACCTGCAATTACAAATTTTTGTATCGCAACATTATAAATATGCTTCCAGGTACTTGGTTGGAGGTTATGTGGTGCAATCTGAATAATTTGAACCCACGGTAATACGAATCTCCAGAATTCAAACTCAATAAAATGATCTACAACATTTTCGAAATTAAATTAATGTATGTAGATTAACTAATTAATGAAAGTTTATTTAAATATTTTCAATTCCAGATCAAAATAATTTTTAAATGTTTTTTAAATAAAAATTTAATTCCAATTCATAATTTGATCGAGTTCGTTAATTAGTGGGTAGAATTACTGTGGGTTTGCACTTTTGAGATTGCACGGCATGTTTATCTTTGGTACTACATAATATTACAAAAGTCATGTCTGGTTGTCCGTCTTTCTTCGTGACGTAGTAAATTCATTATTATTTACATTATAAAACTTATTAGTTACGTTCCACAGGTTTAAAAATGAAAAGTGTTCGTAATCTAGACAAAATGCATGTATTTCTAAATACTTGTTTAGGTATATCCTAAATAAATGAAAAATTAAAATAAAAGACAATTATGTTATCAACTGGTGCTTAGCAACACTTCTTATCAGCACCACCGTAACACAATTAGCAAAATAATAAATTATATAGTAATTTAGTAACCCTTAATAGCCCTACCTATTATAGTTATAAGTTCATAATCGACTATGAGTTCATAATCGACTATGAGTTCATAATCGACTATGAGTTCATAATCGATTATGAATTCATAATCGATTATGGGTTCATAATCGATTATGGGTTCATAATCGATTATGAGTTCATAATCGATTACGAGTTCATAATCGATTACGAGTTCATAATCGATTACGAGTTCATAATCGATTATGAACTCATAATCGATTATGAATAATCGATTATTTCAATAATCGATTAATCGAAAAAAATCGATTATTTTTTATAATCGATAATCGATTATGAAATATCATAATCGCGCACCCCTAGTTGTAATATAATCCCAGTAACAACAATATTGAGACGACGCGTACAACATTCGAATACCTTGTTTACCTCCTTCGGCTATCTCACTAGAAGGGGGGTAATGTAGTGACCGGGAATTATGTATTAACGGTTAATCCGGATAAAGTGGATAATCCCAAATGGAAATTCTATATAAGTGGAACTTTTTATATATTAAAAATAACTCCAATCAAATATAACTAAAGTTTCAACCATGTTAGGTATTAAATATTAACAGATAAAAATTATATTTATAGTGCTAATAACTTACTTTGGACATTCCTTCTGTAAATAATTCAACAAAATATTTGGAAAGTTTAATATTTGGATTTATTATTGCAGTTTTAATAAAGTCTACTTTTGGTTTAAACTATCCTGCTAGCAGGGTGGATTCAATCAAACAGGGAAGTAGTTACAACCTAAAATAATAATATAAATTGACAAGGAATCATCGTGAGTCATGAAAATCTTTTTAATATAATTATTTACGTTTTAATAGTTTACAACAAGAATACAAAAAATTAAAAGATTATTTTCTAATGAGTAGGTACAATGGTTATCACATGGTTAAAAGTGTCCCCTTTCCCCTGCACATGTTTAATTCTTCGTTGATTCTGTTGCAGTCTGATTTTTGAATAGTATTAAAATTTCCTTCTCTTAATCAGTTGACACTGAGGAGCACAAGACTGCATATTTTTATTTTATAATTTAGGTGTGATTGGGGGGTGTTTCATACCCTTCTTACTGTATATTACTTTAGGTTGAAACCTCCCTTGTTGGGTCGAATCTACCCTGGTAGGATAGTTTCAACCAAAAGTGGACGTTTTTAAAATTGCCATAAGGAATCAAAGAAGAAGACAATGGAACGAACTAATCACCAGAATGGCAACAAACTGGAGGATCCAGACCAATAGGAAGACCTTCAAAGCGGTGGAGAGATAGCTGGACATCGAAATCCCAACAAAACCAGTAAACACAGTTCATAAACGTCACTTAAGAAGAAGAAGAAGAGGAGCAATTAGAAATCCAAAAAATAAGCTTTCCAAATATTTTGTTGAATTATCTACAAAAGGAATTTCCAAAGTAGCAAAATACCCAAAATGAAACTAGACCGCCCCTTACCCCTACCTGGGTATACCCCCCAGACCCCCGGTCTCTACAATTGTGGTCTTCGGGTAGGCAGTTTTAAAACTTACTATGAATTATCATCAATGAGGATTGTTTTATTCTGTACATAAACCTAGATAATAGAATATAATCGAGGCAGTTGGTTATATTTAGAAAACACGATTTCGAACCGGCGGCTCTTTTAGTTAAGTTAAGTTTTTAACAATCCAAGAAATAGTTCCAGGGCCGTGGTCCACGACACCTTAGACCTAGTGAAATAAAATTTTCGTAATAAAATAATATTAATTGAAATTTTATCCTACACCTGACAACGTGGTTGTTACAATTTAAGAATGTACCAACAGGAAAGTGTTAACTTGAATAATTTCTATGTTGTACCAGTTTTCCTCAATATTTAAAGTTGTTCTCCTGTGTATGCGTAAACAAAAATGGGTAACACACAAGCTTAATTTTAGGTGAGGTTTGAAAAATTGAAAGCCAATATAATCACATTTATTTACTTCTTTATAGACACACATAGGGTAGGGCCGTTCACATTGATGAAATTCTCAATGGAAATTACAAATCTAAATTTGTGCAACTGTTCTTGGACGTGCCAATCTAATGGTCAAACAGTTACACAAAATTAAATTTGCAGTTTCAAGTAGGGGAGTGAATCGGCCTGAGGAAGGTGATGGAGATAAATATGGGCCCAAGATAATTTGAATGAGGTCCAATCATTTTCAAATACATTCAACATCAAAAATTATTTTTCACGTTGTCCAATAAATAGGCCGCTGTTACCCACTGGGGTAATATGGACGGCAACTCGTTTTGGTTTCCTAAACAAGAAAGGAACGTACTTGACCATAGTAGTCCTCCACTTTCGTACATTCCCGCCATACACGATGGGATTCCCATACTTGTCCACAAATCGGGAGTCTTTCTCTACTGAAAAATTGACAATATTTGTGAAATCAACGTTTCTTAACTTGGTAACTTTGGAAAACATATATCTCCGCCTATGTGTAATAAAAAAAAACATGTAAAACTGAGGAACTAAAGATACAATTTCAAAAAAATATTTTTATGAAAAAATATAGCAAAAGTATACCTGGTTCCAGCAGTTGTCCCACACAGTACTCTTTGGTAAAGTAGTACATTTCAACTTGGGTTGTTTTGAGATCCGATAGTTCCTCAACATTTTCTTTCTTCTTGTTTAGGCCACATTTAGCAACGATAACCTTAAACAGTTAAAATTTAGCGAAGTTCTATATAATTTTCATACTCCAGATAGTTTAATTGATTAACTTAATTATTTAACTAAACTAAAAAGACGCAAAAACTTCTCAAAAATTAGTTTCTCAAATTATTTAGATCAATAATGCCAATGCCATTGGTAAAGATGTCTATGAGTTTCAATACATTATTTGCAGATTATCAAATCGTGTGAGAAATTCTCAAAATACGCGACTCAACAATATAAAGAGTGCCCTCGAATTTAGTGCCTAAATGATGGCCGGGGGGTCTAGGGGGGGGGTGTAGTATCAAATATAAATTATAATATTATAATAAATATAAAGCATAATATAGAATCATAGCTACAAAAGTAAAGGAATATCATAAAACATTTATTAACTATTTTTTTTTATAAACCTTAAGTTTTACTTGAAAAGAAATGGATCTCATTAAGGTGAGGGGTCATTGCAGTATTTTCTTTTCAAAACTATTTTTGCTTTATAACTGCGTTTTACTTTGTAAACAATGGTTTTTCATTTAAAATTTTATGTATTTTCAATTGAATACAATTTTGTAGCAAAAATTTGCTTTTTACTACTTATTAAAAAATCTGATGTGGCCAGCACATGACTTCCCTATAAGGAATCATTCCTTCATCGTTCATCTAAAGATTCGCAGAAATATTATTTAAATTTTATTATCTTTTCTCAATAAAATATTTATCATAATATGTTTAAGAAAAACATCATTTCGTCCTTCAAGTAAAGTGCTACTTCCGGTTTAGGGATTTGCTCCAAAATCAAATGGTGCTTTCGTATACCGATTAAAGTGTTAAATATGAAATTTGGTTACTATATAACAATTCGTTCCTGAGATATTGAAGAAAAACTATTTCGTCCTTCAAGTAAGGTACCATTTCCGGTTTAAGGATTTCCTCCAAAATCAAATGGTTCTTTCGTATATTGATTAAAGTGTTAAATATGAAATTTGGTTACTATATAACAATTTGTTCCTAGATATTGAAGAAAAACCATTTCGTCCTTCAAGTAAAGTGCTACTTCCGGTTTAGGGATTTCCTCCAAAATCACATGGTGCTTTAGTATACTGATTAAAGTGTTAAATATGAAATTTGGTTACTAGATAACAATTCGTTCCTGAGATATTTAAGAAAAACCATTTCGTCCTTCAAGTGAAGTGCTACTTCCGGTTTAAGGATTTCCTCCAAAATCAAATGGTGCCTTTGTATACCGATTAAAGTGTTAAATATGAAATTTTGTTACTATATAACAATTCGTTCCAGAGATACAGAACTTACAGACATTTTGCGTTACATACATCCATAATACAGACATATACATACAGACATCATTGCGAAAGTAGTCAAAACGGATTCAGAAATGCTCAAAACGGATATTTCCGTTAAAATATCGACATCGAATTTTTTCATGATTACAATACTTCCTTATAGGAAAGTAAAAATAGGTTTTAATGTAAAATGTAAAGAACTTTTTACTGAAAACCCACATTTTTCGATAAAAAATTGCATTCTACCTGCTAAAACATGGTTTTTGTCTAAAATTAAAAATATTTTCCATTAAAAGAATTTTTTTCTATAAAAAATTGCGGTTTAGTTCATTAAAATGCCATAAAACCAATAAATGGTTTTATATCTAAAATTTAAAGTATTTATTTACTATTGAAAACTAGGTTTCGTGATCAAAAATTGCTTTTTACTTGCAAAAAAATTGTTCTGCGTGTGAAATTTAAAGAATTTTTGGTAAAATCTATTTTTTTTCTATCAATATCCATTTTATTTGGAAAATAATGGCTTTTCATGTAAAATTTGAAGTGTGTTCGGTTGAAAATTATTTTTTTATATCACAAATTGCGTTTTACTTGCCAAGATGTGGTTTTCATTTCGAATTTAAAGTATTTGCTATTAAACATTAGAATTTTTTATCAAAATTGCATATGTAACTTTATAAAAAAAAATTTATGAAAAAAATATTTTCTATTAAAAATTACTTGTTATTTGTTAAACACTGGATTTTCAAAAAATATAATATAAAATATAAAATATAAGAAGAAAAAATATTTCTATCGGGAAATGTGTTTTACCTCCTAAAAGTGGGTTTTCATGAACATTTTTTATAAACATGCTATTGAATACTACATTTTTTGACAAAAATTGCTTTTTACCTGCAACGAAATGGTTTTTATATAAAATTTTTAGTATTAGCCTTTGAAAACTATCGCTTTCTATCAAAAATTGCATTCACTTGGTAAAAAAACCTTACTTTTATGTAAAATTTAAAGTGTTTGCTATTGAACACAATTTTGTTAGAGCAAGCATTGGATTTAATTTGTTAAAAAACAGTTTTACATGACAATTTCGTTCATAATAATTCAACCAATAGGATGTTACAATCTCATCAATTTGAACCAATCATAATCTACTTCCTTTGACAATACAGACCACGGTGGTGTATTGTCGAGGCAATGCGACCACCGTGGTCTGTATTGTCAATCAAAACTAATTTTGTTTTCTATAAGTTTGTTATTTTATATAGTAACGATGGAAACTACGTGAACGCATACTATAAATTATTTGTTGTCAGAAAAAATTGAAATTTTATTTACGAAATTGTCAAACGAATTCCACACGATACTATAAAATTGTCGGTTAATTTTTAAACCATGGAATCTTCGTGTTTGTCGCCCTTAAAATCACCATTCGTGCTAAAGCACTCATGGTGATTTTAAGGGCGACAAACACTCAGTTCCAGTTTCAAAAATTATTGCCGACAATTTGATAGTCTCTTGTGGTATTATATATGAAAATTTAAAGTATTCTTTAGTGAAAACTAGTTTTTTCCCTGAAACTTGCATTTAACTTGTTAAAAATGGGCTATCATGTAAAATTTAAATTATAATCTATTAAAACTTATTTTGCTGTATTAAAATTGCACTAAATAATTTTTTCTATCAAAAATTGCTTCTTATTTACTAAAACCTGGTTTTTCATGTAAAATTTAAAACGTTTCCTGTTAAAAACTATTTATTTCAAAGAAATATTGCCTGTTTGCTTGAAAAGTATTTCTTTTTATAAAAGAGTATTATTTACTTTGCTAAAAAGTGGTTTTCATATTAAATTTAAAGAATCTTTTAGTGGAAACCATGTTTACGATCAAAAATTGCAGTTTATTTGCTAAAAAGAATGATTTTAAATTTAAAATTTAAAATATTTTCTATTGAAAACTATTTCTTTCTATCACTGGGTAAAAAATGATTTTGTATGTAAAATTTAAAGTATTTTCTATTGTAAAGTATATTAAAAATTGCTGATTTCGTAGTTTGCTAAATAATGGTTTTTCATATAAAATTTGAAGTGCTTAGCGTTGAAAATTATTTTAACAATTAGAACTTTTTAGTTCCTAAATGTGGAGTTTTATAAAAAATTGCTATTTGCTATTGAAAACTGCGTTTTTTTTCTACCAAAAATAGCATTTTTACGTTAAAAATTGGTTATTTGGTATAAATTTTAAAGTGTATTCTATCGAAAACCATTTGTTTCTATTAGAAATTCCTTTTTTAGTTTATAAAACTGGTTTTTTATGAAAAATGTAAAGCGTTTTCTATGAAACTGTTTTTAATTCATTGGTTTGTAGTTTCTTAAAAATATTTTCTATGGAAAACTATTTTCTCGTTCAAAGATTGCATTTTACTTGGTGAAAAGTAGTTTTTTCTACTAGATTTAAAACGTTTTCTTTTGATAACTATTTTCTTCCATCAAGATTGCATTTGACTTTGAAAACAATAATTTTTCAAATAAAATTTCAATTATTATTATTTTCTATTAAAAAATTTCTTTTTTATCAAAAATTTCTTTTTAGTTCCCAAAAATGTTAAGTCTAGTTATATATTCCAATAACTAATAAAATAATTATATAATCCTGGTAATTTTCCGATAGATGATGTAACAGGAAATACTAATATTGTAATTGTTTATCCATTTGTCAATTTAGCAAAAGGAAGTCTAGAATGTTCTAGAATAAAAATTCCGCTAAATAAACCATTTTGAAAAATACATAAAAATCAATGTTAATAAAATTTCAGTTAGTATTGTATAAGTCTAGATTTAAGGTGTATCTATGTCCATTTTATAATTCAAGAAATATAATCAATTTTGTGGAAATTAAAAGTTAAATAAAAAATTTAAATCAAGAAAATTTAAGTGTTTTTAATAAATTAGTGTATAAGTTCAACGTATATAACTGGCGCAGTCGTTAAACGGATCCGAATTTTTTGGAAAAATAGGAACAAAAATCGTCCGAAAATTTCCAGAAAACCACGGAAAGCTGCAAAAATTCAAATTGGAAGTGGACAAAATCGCCACAACTAGTTTGAGGAAAGGACCCAACAGCAAGCCAAAGGTAGACAAAAATCGCTGCCGATAACGTAAGCTGTGGACCAACCAATTAATTTTAAGAAAAGGACCCAACAGCAAGCCAAAGGTAGACAAAAATCGCTGCCGATAACGTAAGCTGTGGACCAACCAATTAATTTTAAGAAAAGGACCCAACAGCAAGCCAAAGGTAGACAAAAATCGCTGCCGATAACGTAAGCTGTGGACCAACCAATTAATTTTAAGAAAACAAGAAGAAAATTATGAAGACATTTTATTAACGTGAGTAGAAAACAGCTCAATTATTCCTAAATCCTAAATCCATACTTAATAATTAAAATAATTTGAATTAGTCATATACGAAAAATAATTTAAACAAAAATTTTTACATTTTAATAAATTAAATTACATCTTACTCATTAATTCTATTTTTAAAACCTAAGTTAAATGAACTAGCATTTCTGCAAGTTATTGTAAACGACACCCGGAAATAACAAAGAAAGCATAAACGCTAAATACAATTTTATAAGTTTAAAAATCAAATCCAGAATAAAAAATGTCAAATTTCAATCAAATTCATAACAATCAAAACTTCCGAAATTTCCCAAATATTAAACAAAATTATGAAAATCAATACTATCAATATTACCCAAATTCTGAATCAACCGAAAATTTTGAACAAAAAATGCGAACGTTACGAAACCAAATTTTAAAACTATATCGAGAATATAAATTAATTAAACAAAATTTAGAAACAACACAATCAGATATTGATAAAAAGCATTACGAAATTTTGATGAGCCAAAATCATGAAAAATTTGTTTTGCTGCAAAAAGCAGTTGCAGAAAATCAGAAGTTAATAAGTCAATTAGAAAAACAGAATTTACTAATTCCATTAGAAGAGCAAAATTTTAGAACAAACCACTATCAACAAACACCCAATCAAAATTTCGATAACTCATTTCGACTTGAACCGAATTTTCAAAATTCTAATTTTCAAAATTTTAACAAACCCTTTGTATTTAAACCGAACTCTAACAGAACTTCATTTAAACCTACCCCAATGGAAGTAGACAGCGGTAGAACGAATCTCCAAAGGTCACATCATTTAGAACCGACAAATTTCCAAAAACAAAAACCGGTTAGAAATTTCAAATACATAAACAAAATTTCGACAAATAATTACAAAAGAAAAAATTTTAGAAAATTCAAATTATCTTCAAATAAATTCCAACAAATCTTCAAAAAACGAAATCTAGTTAAAAAACTCAAATACTTAAATAAAATTTTGATTAATAACAATATGGGAAATCATTTTAAAAATTTCAAATTATTTACAAACAAATCACAGCAAATTCTAAATTGCAATAACCAAAAACAAAAAAATTTAAAATTCCAAGTTTCAAAAACCGAGCAAATAACAGGACAAAATTTAGATTCAACAAAATTAGAAATTGATGATTCAAATAAAAATAATAGTATCAGTCATGTTGACCATTCAAAATTAAAGTCTAGTGACATTGAAACAAATAATTTATTGTTGAAACTAAATAATTCTAAAATTCTTGATCAAAGTTATAAAAAATTAATAATGCCGAAAAGAACAATATCAAAAAATCAAATTTTAAAATCACCCCAATTAACGAATTCACATTATTTAAACCTAATAAATTTCCAAAAACAAAATTTAAATAGAAATTCTAAATACGTAAATAAAATTTCGATTAATATTAACTATAAAAGAAAACAGTTTAGAAATTGCAAATTAATTTCAAATAAAGCACAACGAATTTTCAAAAATGGCAACCGGAAAAGGAAAAAATTTAATAACCACTATATTGACCAATATTCATTTTTATTACCTCCAAAAAAAAAAACCAAAACAGCAATTTTCTTTTTCATGCAATTCCACAATATATGATTTTAAATAAATAACATAAAACTTAAAATTTTCAAATTTTCAAAAATCCCAAAATTTCAAATTTACATATAGATTTACTCGATTATACAAACAAGCATATTTAATGATTATAGATACATCTACCAAACTGACGCAATTATTTAAATTAAATTCCAAAACTCGATTAACAGTAAAATAACAAAATTTCTTCCTGGACTTTCATCCAAACTTTCGATATATCCTTAATTATAGATTAATTTCAACATTTAGAAAATCAATATAATTTCATTAACCATGCACTTCATAATAGTTCCATTGACCAAGAATACAAAAAAGAATTTTATAACCTACATCATATAACAGATCATTTGATAAATTTAATTAATAAACAAATTTCACAAATTAACCCTCTGAATCCGAATAGACAAAAATGCGGAGTTATAAACGGGCTAGGATCTTTGAAAAATTTTTATAAAGGGCAATTTAAATAACGAAGATGCTATACATTTTGATAATGCCATCCAAATTTTGAATAAAAATCAAAACAGAATGAAAATTGTCACCTATAACCAAATAACGATAATGCAATCCGTAATCAATAAATTTAACCAAACGAGCATTAATCTTATTTCTAACCAAAAACTATTAGAATCCAAATTAAACAAATTTCAAAAAATTAATAAACGAAACCGAAATCAAAAATTTAGAACGCGGACATTTTTATCTCATGGAAATGATGAATTTTGAATTAATAACAACGTTTCAAACAATAAATAACTTAATGAATGAATTACAAACAGCAATCAGTTTCGCAAAAATTAACACCTTTCATAATTACATAATTGATCCAGTTGACCTTTTAGAAGAAATCAAACTCATAACGAACAAAACCGAAAACGGTAAATTACCACTTGAACCAATTTTAGAAAACATTCCATTGTTCGAAAAAATCATTAACGTCAAAAGTTATATAAAAAATAACCAAATAATATTTTTGCTAGAAATCCCAATGGGGAACATGCATGAATAAAAAAATTTAGTTAAAACAGTATTTTCCGATTAATCCTATATATTAAATATCAAATCAGCAAAAATAACTTCTATTTATTGTATTTTGTTATAAATAATCCATTTTAAAATTCAATGATAATTTAAAATAAAACATGTGACCTTAAACGCAACGAAGTCACCGGCACAATAACAATAACCTCACTTTCATGTTTATTCTACTCGTGTATAGTACTTTTTTAACTTTCTTGATTTTAATTGATTTAATTATGATAAATAACAGCTTTAACACTAACAAACTTCAACTTTCAAAGCACAAAACCACAGAAAAATAACATAAATGAATGTAAAATTTAACTTGTGACGTCACCAGTCACTTGGCAAATTGCGCGGTCGTTTCGTTCAATTCAAATTGACGGATTTTTAAATATTTTTTAAATTATTATCAAAACGAAAATAAATAAATTAAATAGCATTAATTAGTATATTTAGTTATTTTTGATCCAACTACGCTATAAAAAAAATTTATGCATCTTCCCTATTGTTGAAATTAAAATTTATGACTATTTCAAATTTTATCCTTTACCGATTCCCACTTCCGGAAACAACTTTAAAATGATCCTTCCGAATTCAAACCTTCTTATTATAAACGAGCAATACTATTCCCATTTCGAAAACGAATGTCAAGAAATAAGACTCGGAGAATATTTATGCGAGGAGAACACTTTAGAAATTCAAAAGAATGAAGACAACCCGTGTGAGGTACAACTCTTAAAATTTTCGGAAAACGCAACAAATTGTAACCAAGAAACCATCAAATTGAACAACATCAAAATTCAGAAAATAGGAGACGGGAAATGGATAATATTAACACCGAAACAATTATTGGGTCATCAAAAATGCAAAGAAGAAACAAACACCATTCCTTTAAAAGGCACGTACGTTATAGAAATCCCAAAATTCTGCGAATTAAAAATAAAAAACACCAAACTACAAAATTTAGGCAACTCAAAGAAATTCAAATTATTCAAAATACCAGACTTAAGAGTGTCTACAATAAAAGACGCGAGTGATAGTTATTCGGAACTAAAACCCCTAGTGCTTTCTAAAGTGGACTTAAGTGACATTAATAAAATACAAAATAAACTTAATGATCAAAAGTTAAAATTAAACAATAACACCGTGATACATTTCAAAAAAACAAGTGTATGGACAATTTTAATCTACCTTATCATATTGTTAGTGGTAATTTATAAAATTTTCATTTATATAAAAAAGCATAGACATTATCCGCCTGAAATTCAAACCAATCCACAACACCTGGAAGATACTACCCAAAACGTCATCGAAACTGTATTGGACGCTGATAAAAATTTAGTCACCAATAAAGTTCCAAATTTTTCATCTAAAGGGGGGAGAAGTTATATATTCCAATAACTAATAAAATAATTATATAATCCTGGTAATTTTCCGATAGATGATGTAACAGGAAATACTAATATTGTAATTGTTTATCCATTTGTCAATTTAGCAAAAGGAAGTCTAGAATGTTCTAGAATAAAAATTCCGCTAAATAAACCATTTTGAAAAATACATAAAAATCAATGTTAATAAAATTTCAGTTAGTATTGTATAAGTCTAGATTTAAGGTGTATCTATGTCCATTTTATAATTCAAGAAATATAATCAATTTTGTGGAAATTAAAAGTTAAATAAAAAATTTAAATCAAGAAAATTTAAGTGTTTTTAATAAATTAGTGTATAAGTTCAACGTATATAACTAGTCTTGCTATTGAAAATTATTTTGTCGATCAAAAATTACATTTTACTTGCTAAAAAATGGGTTTACGTATAAACTTTTAAGCATTTTTTATTGAAAACTAGATCTTTCCATCAAAAGTTTCTTATTACGAGTAGTCCCTGAAAATGTCTTTTGCCATTAAAATTGTATTTTAATTTTGAAACCATGGCTTTTCATATCAAGTTGGGAGTAATTTCTATTGAAAATAATTTCTTTCTATGGAAAATTGCATTTCATTTACTAAAAAATAGTTTATCAAATAAAATTCTATAAAAAACTATTTTGTTCCTTAAAAAATTGCTTAGTTCTTAAAAATGATTTTTCGTGATAAATTTACAGTACCTGCATAGAAAACTATTTTTTTCGTTCAAAAATTGTATTTTTTTTTTTTTTTTTTTTTTATTTGATGTTTTATAGTGCATCGACTACTAGGTCATTAGCACTTTATACATTTATATCATTACATGTTAAATTAGTTTTAATATGTTTATTTCTTTCAGATATTTGATGGTATCATGTATATTGCGTCTCTCGGGATTTAGAGCTTCTCCAATATTTTCGGGAATCTTGCATTCTTTTCTTGATTGTTCGTATGTTGGACAATCCATTAATATATGTTTGACCGTTATGGTTGTTTTGCATATTGAACATTGAGGTGGTTCTTCTCCTGACATTTTGTATTTGTGTGTCATTCCTGTGTGTCCTATTCTTAATCTTGTTAATGCAGTCTCCGTTGTTCTATCGAATATGTTTTGTTTCGTCCATGGTTTGATATGTTTTTTGGTTTTATGTAATTTTTGGTTGGTGCAGCTCCAATTTTCTTGCCATTTGTTGTATATTTTATATTTTATTATGTTATATGCTTCGGGTATGCACATACTTATTTTGATTTTTGCATTTGGATTGTTGGCCGCTTCTTTTGCAAGCTTGTCTATAGCTTCGTTTCCGGGTATTCCCATATGTGATGGTACCCATATGAATATCACATCTTTTGGAATTTGTTTTATATGGTGGTTTATGTTACGGATTTTAGTTATAATTGTGTTGCTGTTTTCGTTGTTTTTTAAAGATTGTAATACACTATATGAATCAGTTATCAATAAGAAGCGATTTCCTTCGTGTTTCGTTATATATTTGAGTGCTTGATAGATAGCTGTAGCTTCTGCTGTGTATATTGAAGTTCCATTTGGCAAATAATATTGTTCGTTTGTGTTTCCATGTATGTAAGCACATCCCACAAGTTCGTCCTTCTTGGAGGCATCCGTGAAGATATGCTCAAATCCTCTGTATTTGTTAAGGATCATATCGTATTCAGCTTGGCATATGGATTTACTGGTTGTATTTTTCTTATGTTTGTTTAGTTTTGCATTGATGCTTATTGCAGTTATGGTCCAGGGTTCTGTTTTTTTATTTTTGATTTTCATTATCTTTGGGAATTGGTATGAGTACTTTTCCAGAATATTGTTTATCCTTATGTGGAAAGGTCTGGGATATTTAGGGGATTGGTTGTATCTTAGTGTATTCCTGTGTGATAAAACATTGTTAAATGATGTGTGTGAGGGATTGCTTATTATCTTCATTGCATATTTTACTGCCAGCATATCTCTTCGTATTTCTAAAGATGGTATTGAAGCTTCACATCGTAGGCTTGCTATAGGTGATGTTCGAAAAGCTCCTAATGCTATTCGCAGAGATATATTTTGTGTCGTTTCAAGTTTTTTTAGTAATGTTTCTTGTGCTGATGAATAAATGATGCATCCATAATCTATTTGTGATCTGATGGTGGCTTTATAGATTTTCAGCAATGTGTCACACTTTGTTCCCCATTTGTTGTTGGAAATAATTTTGAGAAGGTTTATTGATTGGGTAGTTTTTACTTTTAGATAGTTTATGTGTTCTTTCCAATTTAGTTTATTATCAAATTTGATTCCTAAGTATTTAATAACTTTGGTGTATTTTATTCTTTTTCCATCTATATGGATTTCAGGATGTTGTTTAGGATTTTTCCTCCGTCTTGTGAATTGAACTGCCTTCGTTTTTTCGGGTGAGATTTTGAATCCTGTCGCTTTGGTCCATTCTTCTACTTCTTTGATGGCTTGTTGTAGTATTTCCTTTATGACCTGAGGGTCTTGATTTCTAGAATAAATGGTAATGTCATCTACGAATAAGGAAATCTTAATAGGTGCTTTTATAAATTTCGTAATGCTATTTATTGCAATTAGGAATAGTGTCGCGCTTATAGGTGATCCTTGAGGAATACCATTTTCCATTACCGCTATATCCGAGTATATGTCTTGTATTTTTACTCTGAATGTTCTCTTGCTAAGTATGTTTTTGATAAAGTTTAGTATATTGCCTGTTATCTTCCATTCTAGGATTTGTTTTATAATAAGATATCTCCATACTCTGTCAAATGCCTTTTCTATGTCCAAAAAGATTGCTATTAGATATTCTTTATTTATGAATGCTTCATGTATCTCAGATTCTAAATTTAATAATTGATCCGTTGTTGTGTGTAGTTTTCTGAAACCTGATTGATTTTTTGTCAGAAGATCATTTGCTTCCAGGTTCCACGCCAATCTTTTGTTAATTATTTTTTCTAATAATTTAGCAAGGCATGATGATAATGCTATAGGTCTGTAGTTGTTAGGATCTGTTGGTGTTTTATCTGTTTTTAGTATTGGTACCACAGTTACTTCTCTCCACATATCAGGATATTGGTTTTCCTTCCATATATAATTATATATATTCAGAAGCGATTGTTTTGCTGATATAGATAAGTGTTTTATAAATGCGTATGGAATATTATCTGGTCCTGGGCTGGTGTTTTTACTTTTGTTTATGTTCTCTTCAAATTCTTTCATGGTAATTAAATTATTACTATTGAAAACTAGGTTTCGTGATCAAAAATTGCTTTTTACTTGCAAAAAAATTGTTCTGCGTGTGAAATTTAAAGAATTTTTGGTAAAATCTATTTTTTTCTATCAATATCCATTTTATTTGGAAAATAATGGCTTTTCATGTAAAATTTGAAGTGTGTTCGGTTGAAAATTATTTTTTTATATCACAAATTGCGTTTTACTTGCCAAGATGTGGTTTTCATTTCGAATTTAAAGTATTTGCTATTAAACATTAGAATTTTTTATCTAAAATTGCATATGTAACTTTATAAAAAAAAATTTATGAAAAAAAATATTTTCTATTAAAAATTACTTGTTATTTGTTAAACACTGGATTTTCAAAAAATATATAAAATATAAAATATAAGAAGAAAAAATATTTCTATCGGGAAATGTGTTTTACCTCCTAAAAGTGGGTTTTCATGAACATTTTTTATAAACATGCTATTGAATACTACATTTTTTGACAAAAATTGCTTTTTGCCTGCAACGAAATGGTTTTTATATAAAATTTTTAGTATTAGCCTTTGAAAACTATCGCTTTCTATCAAAAATTGCATTCACTTGGTAAAAAAACCTTACTTTTATGTAAAATTTAAAGTGTTTGCTATTGAACACAATTATGTTAGAGCAAGCATTGGATTTAATTTGTTAAAAAACAGTTTTACATGAAAATTTAAAGTATTCTTTAGTGAAAACTAGTTTATCCCTGAAACTTGCATTTTACTTGTTAAAAATGGGCTATCATGTAAAATTTAAATTATAATCTATTAAAACTTATTTTGCTGTATTAAAATTGCACTAAATAATTTTTTCTATCAAAAATTGCTTCTTATTTACTAAAACCTGGTTTTTCATGTAAAATTTAAAACGTTTCCTGTTAAAAACTATTTATTTCAAAGAAAAATTGCCTGTTTGCTTGAAAAGTATTTCTTTCTATAAAAGAGTATTATTTACTTTACTAAAAAGTGGTTTTCATATTAAATTTAAAGAATCTTTCAGTGGAAACCATGTTTACGATCAAAAATTGCAGTTTATTTGCTAAAAAGAATGATTTTAAATTTAAAATTTAAAATATTTTCTATTGAAAACTATTTCTTTCTATCACTGGGTAAAAAATGATTTTGTATGTAAAATTTAAAGTATTTTCTATTGTAAAGTATATTAAAAATTGCTGATTTCGTAGTTTGCTAAATAATGGTTTTTCATATAAATTTGAAGTGCTTAGCGTTGAAAATTATTTTAACAATTAGAACTTTTTAGTTCCTAAATGTGGAGTTTTATAAAAAATTGCTATTTGCTATTGAAAGCTGCGTTTTTTTTCTACCAAAAATAGCATTTTTACGTTAAAAATTGGTTATTTGGTATAAATTTTAAAGTGTATTCTATCGAAAACCATTTGTTTCTATTAGAAATTCCTTTTTTAGTTTATAAAACTGGTTTTTTATGAAAAATGTAAAGCGTTTTCTATGAAACTGTTTTTAATTCATTGGTTTGTAGTTTCTTAAAAATATTATCTATGGAAAACTATTTTCTCGTTCAAAGATTGCATTTTACTTGGTGAAAAGTAGTTTTTTCTACTAGATTTAAAACGTTTTCTTTTGATAACTATTTTCTTCCATCAAGATTGCATTTGACTTTGAAAACAATAATTTTTCAAATAAAATTTCAATTATTATTATTTTCTATTAAAAAATTTCTTTTTTATCAAAAATTTCTTTTTAGTTCCCAAAAATGTTAAGTCTTGCTATTGAAAATTATTTTGTCGATCAAAAATTACATTTTACTTGCTAAAAAATGGGTTTACGTATAAACTTTTAAGCATTTTTTATTGAAAACTAGATCTTCCATCAAAAGTTTCTTATTACGAGTAGTCCCTGAAAATGTCTTCGAATTTTGAAACCATGGCTTTTCATATCAAGTTGGGAGTAATTTCTATTGAAAATAATTTCTTTCTATGGAAAATTGCATTTCATTTACTAAAAAATAGTTTATCAAATAAAATTCTATAAAAAACTATTTTGTTCCTTAAAAAATTGCTTAGTTCTTAAAAATGATTTTTCGTGATAAATTTACAGTACCTGCATAGAAAACTATTTTTTTCGTTCAAAAATTGTATTTTACTTGGTAATAAAGTGGTTTTTCATATAAAAAGCGGTTTTTATTGAAATCTATATTTCTATTAATTACGAATTGCTTTTCAGGTTCTAAAAATGGCTTTTCATGAAAAATTTGTAGCAGTATCTATTGAAAACTATTTGTTTATATCAAAAATTTCCTTTTACTTGCTAAAAAATGGTTTTTCATCAAGGTAAAATGTAAAGAATTTTTAGTGAAAATCATATTTTACGATGAAAACTGGAATTTTATTTGATGAAAAATGTTTTTTATATACGATGTGATATATTTTCTGTTGAAATTGTTTCCTTATGCAAAATTTCTGTTTATTTACTAAAAAATTGACTTTCATGTCAAATTTAAGGAGAATTTTTAGTCGAAATCATATTTTTCTTTAAAAAATTTCACTTTACTTGCCAAAAATTTAATAGTTTTTCTAAAAGTAGACCAACTCCAGACACCTCCTCGGTCTTTGCAGTGGTCAATTTACTTTTTTAGTTACTTTCTCCATTGGGGCGAGGGTAATAAAATTAAAAGAAGGAAAAGTATGAATTTACCGTATTTTTATTTACTTAATTATTTTAAATTATAATTGAATTCTTTTTGGATCATAATTGATTGCAGCTTTGCGTGGGAGGGCACGTGTCCTTGTGCTCCTTAGGGCAAACCGCCATTGCCATTTCAATTTAAAATTTAACATTTAAGTCTCGTGGAAATTTGAAAATAATTCTAAGCATTAAGTTCAAGTAGAAACTAATTTTTGAGAAGCAAAATCCTATAATTATACTTACCTCCTTGTAGTGTTTAATCAACTCTTTGAATTTTTGGAAACGACCGTTTTTTGGTTTTCCACTTTCCATGGTTACTTGTTTAAAAAACATTAGGATTTTACTTCATTATCATCCAACAATTGAACTGATGAAAATGAGATGTTTTCTTCCACAGCTGTTAATGTTTTTCAATTATTCCTGCAAAAGTTTCAGTCATTCAAGTCGTATGTTTTGGCTTACAATAAGTTTACAATTAATTTTCACAGGTTTTTATTCAAATTTTCAAAAATACGCAATAAATTAGTTTAAATATTATTGCAACCGAAAACGTCAATACTGGTAACAATTTCGATTAAACCGAACGTATTGGTACGACCCTGAACGAAGTGGATGTGAATGAGATGGTTTGCGCAGACGGCGAAGGATTATGAATGCAGTTGTCTAGACAACGTTGGAATTTAATCAATATGTTACCAAGAAGTTACGCTATTGTCCGCTAGGAGATTGAAGCGCACATGTGGAAACCATCTTTTTTATTTTTAGGAATGAAAAATAAAATTAATTGCAGTGTTTCTTGGGGACGTGCTTAATAGTCATTTTAGCTCAAGTATTGTACATAATATTATGTTCTTATTATTTATTGATGTTATGACTAAATAAGCATAAATTGTAAATAGGGGCTTTCCAAAAGGGAATTTTATTTTAAATTGTAAATAAAACTCACATTTTGGATGACTTGTTCTGTATTTCTTTATTGATATAAAATATAATGTAGAAAGTCTACAAATATCGGACAAACGTCGACGTATATAAACGTCGATTCCATTTGCAAAATTTTTTATTACAATTTTAGATAATTGCGGCTCTCTCTCGTCAAAAACGCATTTGATGTTCGTTTTAAAGGCTTTAATGGATTGTGGATTACCTGCATAGACTTGATCTTTCACGTAGCCCCACAAGAAATTATTTAACGGCATCCGATCACATGACCTAGACGGATTAACTGCAGAATTACTCGAAATTTTGTGAAATTCGTCATGCGGTACTCGCGGATAGGCCCAATTGATGAGAACGTCGTGGGATCGTTAAAATTGGATCTTCGGACGATTACAATATCCGAATTTTTGTGATAATATGTAGTTTTCACAGGTTCACCATTTTCGTCGAGGATTTTAATTATTTTCATGCGATTTTCGATTGAAATTGAACCAATTATAATAAATTGTACACCTTCTACTTGACAATTTTCAGAAAACTGTCACCACATCAACAATTGCCCCTATTTAAAAAAAGTCACTGTAGGACTTGTATGGTTATACCATAACCATGATGGTCAAAATTATTCGGGAAGGTACAATACTAAAAGTTACTTTATTTTAATTACATGCGCTACTAAATTTTGTAATGCTCGTTTCTACAGTACCGACGTGAGGGTCTTTGCAAGATCAGGATATCTTCTCATTTTCGGAAAAATACCACGTATGCGCACAAATACTTCCTCGGTCTTACGAATAATTGTTGCAGCTTATCTGAATCTCTAAGTTTTCCACACTCTGGATCATTTTGATACTTATCTATAATGGTTCTTGTTTTGTTCCATAAACAATAGGATCCTCAAATGACTGGGCGCTTTTAATTAAAAGTCGCGATAAATACAAATATTTTATTTTTAACCTTATATGATATAAATGTTAACTTTATAAATATTAACACATTAAAAATTTGTTTATACATACAATTTAATTCTAAATTTGATTTTAAATTTAATTACAAGAAGCACACATAGGAAACATTGTAATTAGTCGTAGTACCTAATTTATAAATTTATAGTTTAGTGATAAAATTTTAACGTGGCTTATTTACAAATTTGGGGTTAATTTAGTAATTTGCAATAATTGCATTAAATTTTTTTTAGCACCTAGTCGAATAGTACAAATGGTAATATAGGATACATTTTGGGTCGCATATAATTTTAGTGTTGTAATACAAAATTTATACAAAGTCTTACAAATAAGTTCTTCTTTGTTGGGAGCAATATTTACACTGTCACTTAGTAAGTACATGTTAAAACGAGAACGAACTGTTTTAAAGTTTGAAGATTCTTCTATAGTCACCACTTCCCTGAAAAATACGTTTCTTGTATAAAATGGTAAAACTATGCGGGAAGAAATATTAATAAGGGCACACCTACCACACAAGCAATTGAATTTCCAAAATACTAGCGGAATAATTAAGTGTTAAATGGCTGAAGCTGAAACCGGCAGGGCAGAATTTATGTTGTGTTCTGGATATTCCTCATAATCGTCTTGGTCATCGTAATCACCCTCAAAGTCTTCGTCTAACGGATCATCTGTATCCATATCAGGTGCAGATGTCGGCGGTGGACTGGGATCCTAAAAAGTTTATTTCACACCATGCACATGCAGTGTTAGTTCCATTTTTCTTGACTAAAACTACCTTGGGTGGTCTCCAACCACATCCCGGCAGCGGAAGTCCATCGGCACCTAACGGACAGGGAGCGTCTAAGCCTGGAACTCCTTGATCGCCCTTGTCGCCTTTATCTCCTTTTCTACCCCGTTTACCAATGGGACCCTACAAAAGTCGAACATTAAGTCACCAACAGATTGGAACAACGGAAACATGAAACATTTGTACATGTTTGATGTAGCTGCAGTGCAAAGAAGAGAAAAAGGTAGCGTAAAGTGCACAAACTCTAAAGGGTACTTACAGCGTCTCCTTTGTAGCCCTTGTCTCCCTTTGGACCCTAAAAATGCTCAAATTAAGTTTTTTAAGTTACAAAGTCAGCTTTGTTATGTAAAAGAGCAGACTTTTTACTTCAAGCTAGATTAGGTTAGTGGGTTAGTACCTCTTGTCCTGGAATGCCGTCGGTTCCCTAAAAATGTTATTGGAAATAAAATCGGAAAATCGAACGTAATTTTCATGACTTACAGGCAAACCTGGATCGCCACGTTCACCTTTATTTCCGGGTTCACCTTGTGCTCCCTAAATAGAAAAATGAATTAAAATAGTTTGTAGGAGGTTACAAGTTTTGGATAAATCAGAAAAATGAGGAAAAATTCGCACACACTTACTTTCATTCCGTCAAGTCCTGGAGGTCCCTGTGAAGAAAAATAATTAAAGAAAAGTGTAAACGTGTTAGAGAGAGACATGTAGAAAAAAATTAAATGAAATGAAAATGTGCTGCATTGGTATGAACCAAATTTTTAACGAGCAGTTTCAAGAAGTCCCAAATCTCCATGCACAAGAAATCCTGGATTATAAAAATTTTGATTAGATTTTGAAACGTTTTGAGGATGGGAAGGAACAAGCTAGGTAAATCGCCATACAAAAAACAATGCAAGCTTTGTAACGTATAGCACATGCATAAGACATTTATTTATCATACATTATTTATCGATACACTAATTTTCTTTATAGATTCTAATTATTAAAAGTAAAATTTACAATTTTTTTAGGTTTTACAAACCCTAAAACTACAATCAGTCACATGTATAACTTTTAAACTAGGCTACTTTAAGACATCTATAAAAAAGTTTTAATAAACAATTATATTACAACACAGCTTGGACATTAATTTGTCATCAAATTTATACAGCTATAACTAATTAATCGAGGATGTGATTTCTTTCCATATAAATATAAAATTATTTCAATTATTCTCTAATCTTGTTTGTGCTTTCAAATAACATAGGCTTAAGTATCTTAATGGACGAAAACAGTCTGCGGCTTTGTACGCCTTCTTAATACATAAGGCTTAAGTTTCAACTTTTTTTTACATATTTTCAGCACTATTATATTATTTAGCAATAAATACAGCATATAAAATTACATATAAACAATACATTAACTTATTTAATTCCAATATTATAATTTTTTAGAACAATTTCATTTTTACATGAACTTATTTTCGATGCAATAATATAATTTTTAAAAAATAAAATTCATTCCAAAACTTTAAATTTTCCAAAGAAATAAAATTTAAAAAATTTTCTTACACCATCCATAGGGGACGGATTCGGAGTAACTCAACAAAACCATAAAAAAAAATTTAATTTGACCGTTCCTTATGGAAAATGTAAAAAAACAGAACAAAAACAAACTCTACGTGTTAAAAATTCTGTTAATTTGTTAAGTCTCTGTGCTTTTCATTTAACACCATATAGCCCTAATTATAGAAGGGTTTTCTTACCGAGGGCCCTGTTTTTCCATAATCACCCGGACGACCAATTTCACCTCTTAAACCCATCGGACCCTAAACAAATCAATTTGTTGCTATTTCATCCTAGCCGACTATTTTACTACTTACTGGTAATCCCATCGGTCCTGGATCGCCTTTCGAACCCTTTTCACCCTGAAAAACATTTCGTAAGTAATTACAACTCTAACAACAAATATGTACATCATATTATAGTTATAATTTTTGAGTAAGAAATAATTACAGTAGTTAAATTTAATAATAAACAGGGTATCCTCGCGGCCGTTGCGACGACTTTTAGGGGTGATTGTAAGAAAAAAAAATTTTTGTGCAAATGTTTGCAACGTCAGCAAACGTTTGCAAATATTTTTATTTGTTGTGTTTCCACGGGAAAACCGTTTGCAAACAATAATGAGTTTGTGAAATTATTTGCTTTCCTCCTATCTTGTTTTAATTATTATGCAACAATTTCGTGATTACATTCGTTTTTGTTGCAAAATTAGAATATCAAAATCTATTTCGCTAAAATGAGGGACAAAATCGTAAAATGGAAGACATGTGAAAGTAAAAAGTACATGCTACGAACATAAAACATACACAATTCGGATCATTTCATGGTAAGGATGTAATTGAAACAGACAACGCTAAAAGCTAGAGAAGAAAAAAGCAAAAGGAAAGAAAACAAATAAAAAAATGCAGTTCAAAAACTTACAGGAACAGGAAAAGTATGATGAAGAGATGGAGAAAAACTAGAAGCGATGGGCGAACAGCCCAGTGCATACGCAATATTGACTGTGATCCGTGATTGAAGAGAGTATATAAGTAAGCTGATAAGCAATCAGTTCAAGGAAACCTAAAAAATGACAAAAGAATGGTACGACGAACAAAATGTGAAAATGAAGTAAAGCAACGTGGAGCTATAAGAGAGAGAATGCCAAGAAGAATAATTGCAGAAGGCAAAATGAACTATGAATAACAACGTAAACAGCGTAAGAAAATAATAAGAGAAAAGAAGAGAGAAATAACAGAAATAAGAGAAACTGAGACAAGAAACTTTTATGCAAGTAAAGAAAGTCTACCAAAAAGAACAAACAAAGGAGAGATAGAGAGGAGAAGGAGTAAAGATCGTAACTTCGAGCAAGAACAGAGAGGAAGAAAATTTTATTAATGAGGTATCAAATGAGGAAGATATTTTGGAAGTAATACGAAATATAACAGAAATGCAGGAGAGGATAAGAGCATTAGATCGGTTGCGGAGACACCCTGTATATAGTAGGTAATTAAATGAAAGAACAAATAGCTTTGTTCCTTTAATATTACTCCATCAAGTTCAAAGCAAAATTGTGTAATTCATTAATTTAAATAATATAATAATGGAAATTTAATATTAAAGTTTCTTTAATTCTGTGAATATTTATTTCAATATTTGAATTCTCACAGTAAAATGTAATTTGTAAACTTTTTAAAAATGCAAAAGACGAAAAATTACTGTATATTTTGTATCAAAGGGTTAAGTGCCTTTAATTTGAATTATTTAATCGATTTAACCTATCAGATGTGTTCTAATTTTGCAGCAATAAATTACTACAGCCTCCCATGTTTTACACTTACCGGTTCTCCTTTAATACCATCTACTCCTTTATCGCCTTTGATTCCAGGTGGACCTTGCAAGCCGTTTGATCCAGGTGGTCCTGGAGGTCCAGGTGGTCCCAAAATCTGTAAATCGTCGCTTTACTTTCAGGACTTTCAGGTAAAAATTAAAATAGCGACTCACCATATCCGTTCCAATAGTTATCTCACCGGTCGCGTCTCCCTGAAACAGTGGTGAAAAAAAATACAAAAAGATAAAGAAGTTAAAGCTCTTTGTTAGTGCTAAAAGAATGTTAAAAAAGGTCGGATCTCAGGATGCTAAAATTTGCTTGGGCTCAATTCTTACCTGCCTTCTCCTGAGCTTTTTATATTTCTGTTGTCGAAGATGGATACCAAAAAAAGAAAGCGTTATTAAAGTGCTCTATATTGTCATAAAAATTCAAGCTTGATGTTCAATTTATGTATGTGCAATAAAAGGAACAGGTAGGACAACACAAGCAAAAGGTAAATTGTTCATCAAGCTTGAAAAATTAGTCTGGAATATTTACCGATTCGCCTTTTTCGCCTTTTTCACCTTTTTGGCCGGGGTATCCAGGTGGTCCTGGCAGACCGGGAGGACCCATCAAACCTGGAGGACCGATGTCGCCATATTCACCTTTCTCACCTTTTGGACCCAATTGTCCCTAAAACATTTTGTTTTTTAACGTTCGGAATTTGGTAAGTTGCAAAACTTACAGGAAGGCCAGGAGGTCCTTGTAAACCAGGCTCTCCGTTCATACCGGGTTCTCCTAAATTGCCAATTTCGCCTCGATCACCTTTGGGTCCTTGAAGTTAAAAGTTTTTAAAATAAACAGGTTTTAGGAAGGTATCAGAAAAGAAAGAATGATAACATGTAAAATAAAATAAAAAATAAAAATAAAATAAATGTTTACATATTACCAAACTTTTGGAGTTTTTTTAAACAAACCTTGGAAACCTCTTTCACCCTTAGACCCCTCTGCACCTGAATCACCTTTAATACCAGGAAACCCTGGAGGACCACGATATGAATCGTCATCTTCATCCAAATCTTTCCGACCCTATACACACCAAACCACCTTCAGATTTTCTGCTTCATAAAATAATTTGATCATAATTTAGTCCACAATTTTATCATGAACACAAAAAATTACTAAATACACATAAACAAAATTAAATAAACCAAATTAAAAGAGAACTAAAAAGAAATACTTACGAACAGTAAAATTAAGAAGCTGCGACCATAAACAATACTTAGGCAGAATTGAAGTTAATTATTGTGTTAATCAGCTAATTACAATTTAGTGTGCAGTAAATAACTGAAAAGGCTACAAAGTGTAAACATAAAGTTAACAGAAAAATTAATTAAAGTAGTAATTACGAAAAATAATTCTATAACTAATAATAAATTAATTGTATATCTATAAATAAAATAAAATTAGTTACGTGACCGTAAATGTAAAACATGCAATAAAAATTTTATTATTTCAACACAAAAGCAATTTTTTTCGGTAAAATAAAAATTGCAAACGATGTGTTACAGTCATGCAAAATAAAGCAAAATGGCATAAAGCGGAAAGCAATAAACAGATTATGCAGCAAATCATGCAGTTTGTTATCCCTTAAAGCGTCCAATCCCATTATAATATGAAGCTATGCAATGAAGTGGTTTGGTTAGATAGTTATGAACATCGTGATTTGTTAACTAGCATTTGAAAAGTTAACAATGTCACGAAATTCGAAGTCGTAATAAATATGGATAAAAATACTTTACCCGCTTGCCTCTACGGCCTCGTGCACCTTTTTCTCCGGCAGGTCCAGGGGGTCCCGTAGGGCCAAGTTCGCCTTTTTCACCTCGTAAACCATCAGGTCCTTTAGTATAATTTATTTAAAGTTTATTTTAAAAAGCCAAAAATACTTTGACTTGATCAAAATTTCGTTAAAATAAACTTTTTATAATAACAAATTTTATATGTTAAATGTTTACCTGGTGGGCCAGGAGGTCCTGGCGGTCCCTCGATAATGCCAGTAGGAAACTGATCACCAGTCAAAGTCGTCGTCAATCCTCGCTCTCCTTTGTCTCCTTTGTCACCCTGAAATATGTTAGACATTAATATTTTGCTGAAAATATAATTTTGCGTTAGGCGATAAACGAAATGATACACTTTTTTCCACTACGATGAAGTTAGTCACTATAAACGATTTTCGTACAACAAATAAGTTAAATAGATCACGGTACAAAGGAAGATTTGTTAGACAATTTTATACCATCCCCATTGTTAATTTTATTTAAAACTGCTAGTCGAACTTACTTTTACGCTTTTGCCTGATTCACCGTGTGTACCATTTCTACCAGGAATACCCTAATGTAAAACGTTTTAAATATAACGAAAGATTTTAGAAAAAAAACTAAAAGTCTCACAGGCAAACCCATATGTCCGGGTAATCCAGGATATCCCGGTGCTCCCATAATACCATACGATCCTTTAAATCCTTTGTCACCCTTTAGTATGAATAAAATGATAAGAACATGAACGAAATGAAAATAGCAAATGTTTAGGCGCAAATATACCTTGGGCCCGCTCATTCCATCCATTCCGGGTGGTCCAATAGGTCCCATCGGTCCAGGTTCTCCTCGTTCACCCGCAGGGCCTGGTTCACCCGGAATACCTTGTCGACCGTCGTGTCCTGGAAGCCCTTCTCCACCTGGCGGTCCTGCCGGTCCCGGTGGTCCCGGTTCTCCAGGCTCTCCCTAAAAGCGCAGTACATTTTTAATTTTTTGACTTGAACGTTTCGTAAAGATTCAGGGGCGGACTGACAAGCTACGGTAATCTAAGAATTTTATTTTGAATTTGTTATGGTTCTTGATTTTCATGTGAACGCTATCAGATACAGTAATAAATGTGCCTGATATAGGCATGAAGAATTTGCTCTAACTAATGAACAATGAGTAAAAATTAATAATAACGCGAAGAAAATGATTCCAGTGAAAAATATCTATTTAATTAACCTACGGGCGTCTTTATGTTTCAATAGAAATGATAAATTTTATTTCATCTCTCATAAAAAAAATTATTATTTTTGTTTGACTTTTACAATAAATTCATATAGTAGTTCAAAAGGCTGTTTTTACAGAAAAATGTCACAAACGAATTTATTTTTGTAGGACTACACAGCCGTAGTGGAACTCGAATTTCTTTTACAGTTTTTCATATTATTTTTTTAAAGTTCTTTTGTAATATTGTACATGTGAAATAAATTAATATGGTTTGAGAATTTTTTAGTCCACTAGAATTAAT
The DNA here is from genome assembly GCA_932274525.1 of Podabrus alpinus. Classification (NCBI taxonomy): domain Eukaryota; kingdom Metazoa; phylum Arthropoda; class Insecta; order Coleoptera; family Cantharidae; genus Podabrus; species Podabrus alpinus. The sequence goes on along the minus strand of OW026453.1, from coordinate 95,227,382 downwards.
TTAACTTTTTCCTAAAAGAAGTTCAATGAATAGCGGTTTGCCTTTGAGACCGCACCTCCCTATCAAATCAAAACTTGAAAATATATTTTAGTTACCAAATAATAATTCAAGTACTTTCCCAATAATAAAATTAATTATAAAAAAGTTTACTTTCATTATAATTATTGCCTTTTCGGGTTTCCACCTATAAACAAATACCTTAAATAAACAGTAGAACCCCGATTATCCGAGTGTTGGTTATCCGATTTACGCGTTAACAGAGCCAAACCGCTTAAAGGGAATAATTCGTCTGGGCCATTCGAGGCACCTATATAAACCTTTAACAAATTGAAATTCTTGTGAAAGGGGATAAAAGGGAAAAAGGCGATGAGCGGTATGCCCCTAGTTTATAACAACATTTCCTGTTAGAATACCTCTAATACCTCCAGACTCTAGCATTTAGTACATCTAGACTCTATAAAGTATTCCAACAGAATATGCTGTTATAAACTGGGGGGTCTGGGGGTTTGGAATACCCCCCAGGTACCGGAGATAATGAAGGATTTTATAATACTTTTTTCTTAAATATTTTAGAGATCCTGAAGAATTTTCTAATACTTAAAAAACATTTTATTTTTAATTCTTCATATTCTTTAGTACCTGGAGGGTATGGAAAACCCCGCAGTCTCTAAAACTATGGTCTACAAGTACACACTTCCTGTACTATTATTAATTTACATTAAAGTAGATCCGATCTTTTGTGTTAATCGATCCGCACCTCTTAAAACAATCTTCCTTGGTATTGGAGGTACCAATATAAAATCCGCGTTATCTGAACCAATCTTCCCTTATATACCGATGCTTTGTATGTGGCTTTAGACATGTCGAGAGAAAAATAATGTTATTAGTCAGTTATTTGGATATTTATAACTTTTATACATTTTTACGAAAATTCTAGGTAATTCGAGTTTTCAATTACCCGAGTACTTCCCTCCACATTAGTTCGGATAATCAAAGTTTTACTGTAAAGTTAAAAAAAAACACATTTTATAAGGATTTTTTATTATTTGGGGTCAAACCCGAGGGCCGAGCTAAGAAATTCCATTAAGTCCTAAATTGAGGTCTGGAGTTTCCTCTCTCTGATTCAACCAACGATCAGACAGAGATAACTATTGTAATTATTATCAGCAATGCTAGAATTCTGCGCGCTACTTGCTCGGAGTGACTTTGAAAACAATTTCACAATTTTAAAATTGCTCTAACTTATTTTCACCTATGAGGTTCAAACAATGACAATAAAAATTCGTTGAAGCTTTATTCTCGAACGATTAGTATTAACTTTATGGAAAATCACACAGGGGCGGGGGGGGGGGGGGACTAGCATTTCTACAATTCAAATAAACATTTTAAACTCAAACGACGGGATTAGCATAAGTTTTTGCAAATAACTTTGCGATATTTGTAGTTTAGTTAGATTAGATAAAAAGTTTATTGTACTATTTTTTATTTATTTTTATTTTAGTATAGGTAATATTAATTTTTCCCTAATTTGTGAGAGAAGTTTGTTAAAATAACAGCACGTTGCACATTTTAGCAAACAAATCTAAACTTTAAGTCAAATCATTCAATCGTTTTTGAAATGAACTAAATAAACATTGTCAGTTACCGAATTCCCTACTCCTGTCTCTATCCTTAAAATACCCTTGAAAACTAATGATTATTAATTATACTACAAAATATCTACCTAGAAAATTATGTAGCGAAGACATGACATGCACGGAGAATAAGTGAATAGCTAATTGAAAGGATCATGAACTTTAGGTACTGATACTATCAAACAGAGTCCCGAATAAGTAGATAAACTAAATGCGTTCTGGACCAATTCGTCCTTCAGAAATCCATGGGACTAGTTTTAACTATAATCTATTTATTTAAATTTTTTTTAAACCCATCACCGTTTTAAACTGAATGGACTTATAGTACAAATTCGCGGTACTGGAATCATGAAAAATTTGTAAGTTCATATTTCTTCACTAATTTGAGAAATTGAAAAAAAGTTGAAATTCATAAATTTTTGAAGCTTTAGTGGTTAATTATTTGATAATAATTTTCCAGCTATACCAATTTTCCAATAAAGAAGGTTGCAAACGACTGGAAACGCTCTAATAACAATAACTTTTATAAAACTAAAACTATTTCAGTTTTGTGAACTTTTTAAACAGAAAATTGTATAAGCTAAAACATTCGAAAACTAATTTTTCTTTAAAATACCTATTATATGTGTCAAAGTTAGGAAAAATTTAGAAACTGTAGAAACCTGACATACTCAATAGCATTGAAATTAATTTTAAGCACCCAGTTTTTGAGCTATCGCCTAGTTTTATTGTTCTACATACATAAAATATATGGTCAGTTATTTACCGTCTACATTTCAGAAGTTTTAATTTTTTATCAGTCGACTACATTTTCCAAAATAAGCGTGCACTCTAATTTTTGAACAAAATTGGTCTAACAAAAACTTCTACAAAAAATAACCCATCTAAAATTCCGAGCACTTAAAAAAAAAAAATTTGTAAGCATTTTTTCCTTACAACTTTTAATTACAGAGCTATTAGCTTTATTTTAAAAATTTATAAACACTGTAAAAACTTTATTCTCGAGTACAATAATTCTCTTTTTAATTCTAAAGTTTGAGTTAATTTTTCTGCATCAAAATTTAAGCGCCAGTCCGGCCCTGCAAAGGTTTGGTGAAAACACGTAAACAAAACGTGCAAAAAGACAAAACTACGTTTAATAAACCTACTGCTACAAATTTAAAATACAGTTCATGCGGAAAACTACAACTTACAAGATTTTTGGCAAATTTGCTTTGAAAGTTAACCATGGTTTCTTTAAAAAAATTTATAAGACCGTTAAAAAATGTACGAGAAAGTATTGGAGACTTTTTTGGTGTAAAAATCAAAATAGGAAAATTCAGTAACTATTAACTATAAGAAGCTTGTAAAACTACACAAAAAGTGTAAACAGTTCTTGAAAGAATTTTGTGCAAAGGATAGTTTTGAAAATGGAAATGACAATGAAAAAGAATTTTAGTTTAAATTAAAGTTAAAAAGTGCCAATTAAAACTCACTTTCAGTGTGATGATAGTTTCAGCAGAAATATTATGGCCATTTTCTTGCAGTCCCTACAAAAACTACTTGTGAGTACAGAAAACTAGAGAAGGCAAGACGTGCAGATTAATACTATATGTTACAATATAAGGAAGGAACACCTAAAATATTCCATTACAGCCACAACACAAGATTTGCTAAAATTAAAAAATTTTAATTAAAACATAATATAAACTAAAGGAAGCAGAAAATATATTTGGATGTGCATTTCAGGAGAAAAATTAAAATGAAATACACATACAAACAAAAAAGCGAACATTTAAATAAAATTCGACAGTCAGACACCAAGTTTAGCAAGAAAACACTGAAATAAGAGTAGAAACCGTCGAAGGATGCCACAGCTTCTCACCTTCACGGCGACAATTTCGGCATATCCTAGAGTTCCTCCTCTTAACGTCGTTACCGATCTTTTTAATCCCTGTAATAGTAAATCAAAACGTCACCATCAGACCGAAAGTAGACAGACAAAATATATACTACAAGTAGTAAAATTCTTGCATGATTAAATAAGTTAAAAATACGTACGGATATACGTACCCTTCCAGTTTGCTATAATAAACCAAATAATGGTGAGTAATTTTCCAAAATTGTTAAACTCAATAATTCTATTACTACAAATTTCCGAAAAAAGAGAATATTACCTTAACAGCAGAAAAAACATCGAAACCTGGACTTCCGGTCTCGCCTTTTTGTCCTTTGTCACCGCCTCGTCCCTAAAAAAATCATTTCGTAACTGTTAATTCGCAACCATTTCAAAATCAACTTACAGGTTCCCCTTTAGGTCCGTCTAAACCAATAGGTCCCTATCGAACAAAAAGTTTTTATTACAGTAACAAGAAACTTTTCACCAAGTTATTTTTTTGTTAGTAAAAAATGAAATGAAAATTAGTAATATACCGAAGGATATTATTTATGGCACTAATATTAATTGGCACAAAAAAGTGTCTACTGCTACGTAACCTAAAGAATCTACAATATTTTTAGCTGGTTAGAACAACACACAAGTATTTCCCATCCTAAAAAATTAAATTAACAAACCGGAAATCCCGGAAATCCGCGCACCCCTGCCGGACCCTGTAACAAAGCAGAGCCAAATCACTTTTTATTATTTTCCAAAAGTTTAATTAAACCTGAACTAACCGAAACTTGTAATAAAAATTTTATAGATACTATACGGAAATTACTTCGGGGGTTGCTGCTACTTTAATTATTACAATAGAATTTACATGATTATCAAATTATAATTGGTTTCCTGTTATGTACTAGGTGCTCGTATATCTGATACTGAAATATTTAATGTTACAACTGAAACTGAAGTTTGTTACGGATTATTGACGTGTGTTTGTTTGTTTCTATAATGAGGAGTGACCTACCCTGTACATTTATGAACCTAATTGTATCGGTTTCAGCGATTTAATTGGAAACAGCAATTTGTGCTCAATCTTAAATGATAAAACGTCTGGACAGGGTTGACACGGGGTGTTAGCATGCTAATAATGTGGATTATTGCTTCGGTTACAGCATAAGGGTCAGTTTCATTAATCAGCTCGGCAAGTTAGACTACCTTAAATTCTAACATCTATTAATTTGATTTACAAAAAAAAGGTAAGTTCATCTTACCATATAACCCATTTCGCCTTTCAAGCCTTTTTCGCCCTGCAATTTATTACAATTATTTAAAATTTGAACACAAAAAAACGTACGACACAAAATTACAAAAATCGGTCAATGCAAAATGGTAAATAAAACTTGGGGGCAAAATTCGCCAATTTATATTAGAAGAAATAAAAATGGATGATGGCGTGAAAAAAATAAAATGAAATAATACCGGAAAACCGTTCTTCCCGGCTGCGCCTGATGATCCCTAGGAAATTAAAAAACTCAAAATTGTTAACATTTAGATTGGAAAATTAGCGATAAATACTTACAGCCGGACCCGCATCTCCCGAATCTCCTTTTTTGCCTTTTCTACCGCGTTTACCTGGAAGACCGGCAGGACCGGGCGGACCGGGAGGACCTGAAAACAAAGTAAGATTTTAAAAGCACAATCAAATTAAAAAGTCCGTGTTCTTTGTCAACATATCCACAACAGCACTTCCCTTTTCAAATAAACGTTTTGATAAACCAATAATGATGATACAATTGCAAACTAAGGGTGCATATAAAATAGACAATTTACCCTGTGGTTGAATGAGAAGGGGAGAGCACAAGATTTGTCTGTTATTTTAGGAAAAGAAAAATAAAATAAATTCTTATATTTTTGTTCCAATTTGAAATATTCTTTGATATTTGTAATCTTAAAAATTATTATTATTGTGTTATGATGTTAGGATAATAAAATTTTATTTTGTTGCGTTACTATATCCTTAGCCCTTCAAGGGGATTATGTTTTCGTTAGGCATAATTGAGAGTGATGTACAAACGCTGCAATTGAGCAATAAACAGTTTATGGAAATTTTCTGGAGAATGAAGAAGGGTGTTTTCCCTTTGATTTAAATGCGTTTTGCATAAATAACAGCTACGCCATGTCTAAACGTTTAAATTAGATAAATATTTTTCGAATAGTACAACCACCCTTAAATAAGGAGGAGAAATTAAAATAAGTTTTAAATTTAATAAAAAGGAAAAATAATTTAATTGTGTTGCAAAAACGAACTGCATACATAAATCTTTTTGATCATTAGAACTGCTACAGTCTGGTTTAATCCTAAGGGATTTCATCGACGGCGACTCAATAGAAAACTTACAACTTGGTATTCGGCAAAAAGGAAAACAAAAATTGAACATAAGAAAATTACAGAAATAATTTCTGCTTTTAATAATTAGGTGCACTTTAATGACTTAATTATACACAAGTCGAACCCTCTTCAAGGCAAAATAAACAAAAATATGAAAAGATTAATTTAAATAAGATAATTATATGTGACTAAATAAAAAGTTTAACAAGAAAATTAATGGAAATTTTTCAGCACGGTTAATAATAATTTATAATACATATATATATCTCACATGGAAGGCTCCCAAGGGGCAAACTAACCGTTTGATATGATAATGTCCAAGAAGGCAGATAAAATGGAGATTTTGTCAAAATTGCTTTTACTTAATCAACAATTAAAATGCAAATGATATATTTTAATAAAGCCTAATAGGCGTATGTGTAGGTGAAGCTGAATTGGACACTTGTTAAGAATTATTACTTATTCCTGCTGTTACTACTTGCAATACAAATTATGAAGTTGTAAATTAATTGAGGTCAGGGAATTTGTTTAAATTTACATACGAAATAAATTGTGGTTGTTGTCAATTCGTTCGATTTTATAAATTAAATTTAGTGCACTGCGGACTGGCAGGCCGCAATTTTTTTCTCTCTAGGTTTTCGTCTCATTAAATTTTGGAGCTTTAACGTATTCGACCGGATAGCATGAAGTGTCGAGTTTGAATACCATTGCGGAGAATGTAGGTTTATTGTGGAAATTAAAATTGGAAGATGTAAAGTTGACACATTTAAACTGTGAAGTGGTACTATAAATTTTGTTGGATTTACAAAAAGTCGAGATTTTATATTGAACCGTTGAGTTGAGAAACTGAGCATTTAAGAGTGTGAACTTACAAATGAAACAGAAGAGCGATAAAATACCCGACATGAACTGAAGTTACGCCACATTTGAGCGTTATGCCTGGTTGGTCGCAACCCAAGCTATAATATTTTCTGTTGAATATGTCTTGGAGCTACAAAACTGTCTGCTGTAAACCCCGACTACACCTCCACCAAAAACTTACAGGATGATATGTAATCACATTACCAATAATAAATTATGACAAAACTGCGCTACTTGTACTTTTCAACCCACTGGATGTTTCAAGAAAATTTTACTGTGAAGCAAATGTGCTATAAATTATAAATAAAAAATTTAAACATCATAACCGACTGTTAAATTACAAAAGTAGTTGTTTATTTTTTTAATAAACAATACCAGTTCTGTACTTCCTTAAAAAATCTGAGGTAATAAGCCAGCCCATTGAATGGATACGTAGGTTGAATTGTTTTAAAATATCCTGGGTGTTATGTTATTTTCACATCAATTAACATCTGAATTTAAATGAGCTAACCATCTTCGTTAAAATATACAATAAAAAATAACACAAAAACCTGTCGGGTGTGAAAATCAAGTTTTCCAAAATTTCACAGTGTTTTTCCAACACAGTTAATCTCATAATTAATGTAAAATTAATAATTAATGTAAAACTGTAGATAATATCAAATAATTAGCTAGACGGAAAGGAATAATATTATGGCCCGGTAAATATTGTAACTACAAAGGCCATTATAACAAAAACTTTAACTTGGTTAAACTATTTTACCTAATACTCCACTATAATTAATTAAATACAAACGCAATAATTAAATTGCAACTCAAAGGTAAATTGACAATTATTGAAACCCAAAGTAGCTTTACAAAAACTTTATAACTACCCGAGTTTTTAATTTTAACATTAATTTGTTTATTGCAGCGAATTCTAATTTTAGTTTTGGAAAACTCTTGACAAATTTTAAAAGTTATAAAAACCAGTTCAATTAAAAAAGTTTTCTTTGTGCTATTAGACTATGAATTTTCATACATAGTCCAGTCAGTATAGACTTTGACCCGTGAATAATTATTTAGTGAATATTTTTTTCACAGCTGTCTCGGGGGGTCACTGGGAGTGTAAATTCAAAATGGCGACCAAATCATGCTTATGCGTATATTCGAAAAATGTATTTTTAGGTGAAAAACGGTTTTTCTTGAATAACTCGGCCGGTTTTGATTTTACAGAAAAACCGTGAGAATTTGATTCTCTACAAGTTTAGTCCTCACAGTTTTTCTTCTAGGATCAAGATTTTTTGAATTAAACTTGAAAAAAGCGACAAATTCGAAATATTTCCATTATCTCGTTTATTTTCAACTTTACGGCACAAATGAAGAGGACCAAACATATAGAGAATCAAATTCTGAAAAACTTCTGTTCTTACCTTTTTTTTCCAAAAATCGATATTTAAGGTCGTACGCCAACCATGGAGAAACAGAGCGTAAACTCTTTTCCGCACCACCAAAAAGTTAGAGTTTCAGGCGCGTTTTTTTTATGACGTGGTATCCCATATAGGCCTAATCCACGTATCGATACCTGCGCGGAATAACGAAATGTAATCTGAGAGTCCGGTTGGAAAAGTAGCTATGTCAAGGTCCGGTTGGAAAAGCGGCTATGTCGCCCATTAAATTTTCTAATCTCATGAAATCCATGATGAAACAATTTCGGGAGCGAGATAGCCGCTTTTTTAAGCTAACTTTGAGTTACCTGCCTTTAAAAACGAACCCCGACATAGCTGCTTTTCCGACCGGACTCTGATACATGGTTATTCCGCGCAGGTATCGGTATCTTTTCTGTAAGCGTGAAAATATGGTTCCGGAACTATTTTTTTAGGTTTCTTAGCTGATGGTCCTGCCAAATCCATATCCTCGGTTTTTTCTTCGGCCAATTGGTCATGTCCGGTTTCACGTTCGTCAAGGTTTAAATTCCGGTTTTCGGGTTAAATTCCGAAAATATCGATTTTTGGAAAAAAAGGTGGGAACCGAAGTTGTTCAGAATTTGATTCTATACATGTTTCGTCCTCCTTCAAATAAACGAGATAATGGAAATATTTCGAATTTGTCGCTTTTTTCAGGTTTAATTCAAAAACTCTTGATCCGAGAAGAAAAACTGTGAGGACTAAACTTGTAGAGAATCAAAATTTATACAACATTTGTTCTCACGGTTTTTCTGTAAAATCAAAACCGGCCGAGTTATTCAAGAAAAACCGTTTTTCACCTAAAAAACCATTTTTCGAATAGTATACGCATAAGCATGATTTGGTCGCCATTTTGAATTTACACTCCCAGTGACCCCCCCCCCCGAGACAGCTGTGAAAAAAAAATTCACTAAATAATTATTCATGGGTAGGGTCGGTTTTTTGGATATAATGACTGGACTAACAGCCAAATCGAGATAAAAATAGCAATTATTGGCATACAGTCAATCTGGTTATGGTCCGATATTCCAATCCCGAATTACCACTCCATGTTCAGTTAGCGGTAACAGCAAGCCACTATTGTGGTCATGTTATAGAATCAAAATTGAGTCTCGCCAAAGGTAATCTATCAAATCAAATCTCAGGAGTACAAATGCCTGCAGTGTAGTTTTGGTTATTTAGAAAAATTAGCTCATTTTGAACGAACAATCGTTCATCAATCAATCCTCTATTGATTAGATGGTTCTCGAATCCGAGCAACATTTGAACTTTCGATAGGAACATTAATCCAATAAAAGTGGTAGTCTGTGTTCCAAGCGGGAAGTCTGCTTAAGAAGAATGAAGAATCATTTCATACTTTATATTTACAAAATATTTATCCTGAGAGTATTTTTATAGCTGCATCCATGTAGTTCAGGGTACTTTTAGCAGAGTTGGACTAGCTAAGCTAGAAACTACTTAGAAGCTTTTCTAAGCTACTTTTTGTTGATACACCATTTCAACTTAAATTTGAGAAAATGAAAAATAAAATAAAATTATGTGGATATTATTGTAATTGTTAAAGAGAAACAAATCAAATTAAATCAAATCGTGCAGCTCTACAACCCTGGGTGGGTCTTGGCTGACTTATCTGGCTGAAAGAGAAACGGAAAGCTTTTTAAAAAAAAGCTTCCTAGCTAGCTGTTTTTTAGATGCTAACTGCTAAAAGTTCGATTTCCAATAATACATAAATATAATAAATATGAAAGTAACAGCGCGAGCAGCTCGGCTATTATTTAAATTGTTATAAAATTTCCACTATTTTTCACTTTAATTTATTTCAATTTTGTAGCACCTTGTATATTGCAAATCAAGATTAAGATATCGGACGACGAGAGCGCGCACTTGACTTGGCATTAAGCGGTTTCTTCGTGAAGCAACTTTCAAATTTAATTAATATTAATTAAAAGAAAATTTGAGATGCTTTTCTTCGCCATCAAGTTTATATTGTCCAGATGGTTGATGCAGCGTTGTACCATTAAATATCGTTAGTTCCAGCTTTAGCCTTGACAACGTGGTTTATGGTTGTTTATGATCGTTTTACTAAATTGAAGAGGCAGTTTGTTAATCATTAGGTACTCCGGTGTATTAACATCATTAATGTGTACAAAAATACCACCCGCGCTGAGTAAAATGTTCATTCAAGTTCCAGTCGTTTGAAGTTACGTTAAGCAGTAGGTCCCAGTGGCGAATGGGGTACCGACAAAAAAATTAGTAGTGTTTTTTACGTAAATACGATCCATGGGATGTTCTTTGCCATGTAATGCGGTTAGAATTTTCGAAATGCGACTCATTTCGATGTACAGCTACCGTGAATGAAAAATTGAACGATTTTGAAATTTAATAAGTCACAGTTATTTTTATTTTCTTTCAATAATTTTATTTAATATGTTGTCCTTGATTCCTGTACACTTGAAGACAACGTTTTGGCCACGATTTTAGCGATCCTTGTATCATTTCCAGAGGAATGTTTTCTATCTCACGTTTTATTAGTTTTTTTAGCTGTTTAAGGGTTGTAACTTTTGACTTATTTAACTGAGATTTTAAATAGCCCCACAAAAAATAATCACAGGGTGAAAGGTCCGGTGATGATGGCGTCCATATATCCGGATGAATAAAAGATACGCCGTTCTGTTCAAGAAAATTTAAAGTCTTCTTAGAAGCGTGAGCTGGTGCCGAGTCTTGGTGAAATATCCAATCACCAGCAGGATATAATCTTTTTGCGTCAGTCAAAAGTGGCTTCAAACAATTCTTAATGTAATATTCCGAGTTAATTTTAGCACCAGGCTCAACAAATATTGGCGTTGTGGTTCCATAATTCGATATTCCCATGAACACCATAACTCCCTTCGGATGGGACTGTTTTGTGAATACGTCCAATTCTTTTGCCGATTGCTCACGTCTCAAGTACTGAACTTTTCGTTGGCCATCAGCATTTGTTAGATGGAACCATGCTTCATCGACAGTGATGTATTTTTGCCATTTATCACAATTTAGTAAGTGATACAATCCTAGTGAGCGCTGGTGCCGTTTACTAATTGTTTCTTCAGAAATATGATGTCTCCTTGGTTTCTTCATTAATTTCAGGTTTAATTTTTTATTTAGATTATACCGAATGATATATTCAGATGTTTTGAAATGATTAGCCATATGTTGTAGTGTCGGAGGATTCGTTTTTAATGCCATTTTCTTTAAATTCGATAATTGTCGATTTGTCAGAGTTGGCTTCTTTCCGCTGCCTTTCTTCCGGATTTTGGATTTAAGTTCTGGGATTCCATTTTTTTTGTAGTTAGAGAGTGTACCTTTCGAAACACAAAAATTTTGGTCTTTACACCTTTTTTGTATCATAGCAAAACTACATTGTTGTTTTAAAAGCTTAAAAATTATGATTTGTTGCTCTTTAGTTAACACCATGTTTGTAACTGACATTAGAGAAAAACAAAATTGACATCGATAAGTTCATATCGCGTGCTCTATGGAATACTTTGAATTTTGTTTAAAAAAATAACTCTTATTGGTGAAAATTGAATTTAAATTCGTTCAGTTTTTCAATCACGGTACCGGTAATTAAATAATGAAATTCACATTATTTGAAACTTAAAATATGACACCAGAATGCATCGTGACGTCACGATGAGTTCGTATTTCTATCGACCTGCTTCTCTATTTACCACACAATTTTCCTTATTGCCAAGGTTGAGCACTATGCTAATATGTAAAGGCAGCTACATATTTATAGGAAATATCCTGGAAATATAATAGATTAAGGAGCAAAATAATAAGAATTCCATTAAATTCGATTGTATGTTTTATATTTCATTCCAAATGAAAAATTGACATTAAAATACTGAAGAACTTCGATAAGCTGAAATTTTTTTCTTATCGAAGTTCTATTGAAATTGAGAAAAATATTGTGAAAACTGAAATATTATTAAAATAGTAATGGATTTTTAGACGGTCCCTGATTATCGCCACTTTTAATATAAAGGCTAGAAGTAACAACTTAAAAGGCAAAATCTGTGAATTAGAATATCTCCAGTTTGAATACTATGCAATTAAAAAAGCACAATTTTGTAAGTAATTTTTCACGGGAAAAATCATTCTTGGGTGTTTTTTTGAATACTTATTATTGTTTGTATACTACCTATGGTCTATGATGCAACTACAGATAACTAAAAAGAATGTCATGCTTGTTTGTTAGCACGCTCTCATAAAAAATATGCAGAGGAAAAATTCGCCGGTCATAGTGGGCACAATTCGTACCATTAGCCCATAGTCAAGAATATTCTTGAGCCAAGCCTGATTCAGGTTCAAGTTTGGTTTTGATCTTCAAATGAAATTTATTTCATGTTAAGTATTTTACAGTAGCGGCTCTTAACTTTCTCCAATGGGAGAGCACCTAATTTGAGGATGAAATACCTTGGATAATCGAAAACTTATATTATATAGAATTTTATGCAAATGCATATTATAAACAATATGCAAAAGTCTTTTTTCAGTCCATGGAAGTAATATTCTTGCTTGCAAAAATCCGGACAAGCTGAATTTTGGCCCGAATTTATTTTTGCCCCCCCCCCCAAGGTTTCCTGTCAGTTTCTCCTCCAATTGAGAAGTTTAGCTCTTCTAGAATGGTTCCTCGCGTAATTCCACTTTAAGGAAAATCATTAGCATCAGGAAAAAATTGAAGAGCACAAAATTCTCTACAAAATTGATTTGAAATAATGCTAATTATCCAATAATTGTTTTTAAACTAAATCAATTTTGCCTCGGGAATTAATAGTACTATGTAAAAAAAAGTTGGAGTAGCTCTGTTTTGTAGAAAATATTATGCTTTTCAATTTCGATTTATCAAGAATGTTTCGTAAAATTGAAATTAAATAGCAATTCCACAATTACAATTTTGACAATATTTGCAACGTTAATTGCAACTTTTTGTTGGACGTTAATGTATATGTAAATATGCCTTTAGGGGCCTATTTTAAAAATTATTGCAGGAATTTTCAAATGAAGAGTAAGCAGCTTGTAAATTCAAGAGCTCTAATTATCATTAATTTGTTAAAAAAAATTTCAAGTTAAAACAAAAGTGTAAAGATTGCATAATTTATTTATTAATACACGTTAAATAATAAATCCATTACACCAAGCTAAAAGTTAATACAACAGAGCTGCACTCTTAAATTAATTAAAACGTTGAAGTAAATTATTTTACTTAAAATTTTTTCAGCATCCTAGTTGGTGTTTCATATTTCATGAGTTTCCTTTATCCTTACAATTAATTAAAAATAAATAAAAAGTTATTTTTCTTTTCCGGCATTAAATAATTTATTAAATAAATGAAAACAAATTTTAAAATAAATCTACATAATAGCAATAAAGTTTGTTATATTTTACAACCCTCTTGAAAAAAGCTAAGTTTACGAGTTAAACTGTTAACCATTTTGGGTTTCTTGTTCAAGTGTGGTAGGAATAAAACGCTAATGACGTTTAATTACTAAAATTATAATAAGTTTCGCATTTGTAAAATGCATTCATAAATTATTTTATTTAGCAAGATTGCGTGTTTAAATTTTAATCTCTTTGTTCATAAAACGCTGTTGAGTCATAAAAAGCTCCGCTGATTGATAATAGTGCAGTTATTTAAGCATAAAAATTTTTAAACGAAAAAGGCGCAATTTCAAAAGTAGTAATAAGGAAAATTTTGAATTAACATTTCTCTTATCATTTCTACACGATATTTCCCTCTTTTGACAAGCGTATCGTCGATTCTTCACTTGGGTTATTATCTTTGTGACTCTTGAAAAACTTACAACTGCAAATAAAAGGAAAATAGCTCCGATGCATTTCGGTTTGATCGTTTTGCCGCAAACAACAAACTCCCCATTTAAAATTTCGTAACCGTTATGGTTTTATTGTCAAAATTGATACAAGCATGATAAAATGTTGTTACATTTTATTTTGTTCCTAACTCGATAAAGTGTAAAAGCGACAACGTAATTGTCCTTTTCTGAAAGAAGTCTTTCAAATTGAGCAATTTCCCATCTCTTGCCATTTTAAAAACGTCGCAAACCAAAACTACAAAAATAAAATACAAATTTTTCTAAACCAATTTAACTAACAATGAGGATTAAGCTCAACCACTTTTGAGCTGTAAAACCACAACACAGCCGCATAACCGGATAATTTCTAAATTAAAATTGTTAGGTGTGCGACCAATAATTTCGATAAATGACTACGCTTTCGGATTATATGGAAAGTTTGTGGCTATTAATTAGGAAGATTGTGTCATAAATGAGCTATAAAATGCTCAATCAAATTTTAACGACTATAATTAAAGTGGCCACTTTTTCTCCAAATTGCTCGACTACTCGTTAAAGTATTAAAAATATTTTTTGGGCTTTCATTGCTTGTTGTAGTAAAAGCGCGATTATACTTGGAATGCATTTTTAAGATGAGATTTCGTTACAAATGAGGTAAGTTTTAAACTTTTGGAACATGATGAACTTTTAAAGACGTTAGGGTAAATACACCAAGAATCATTTATATTCCTTATTCGTGTCTACCACAGGTTGGAACTCAAAGCACGGATATCTCAAGTGGTTAGTTTTGTGTATGAAACTGCAAGTATCTCGGAGATAATTAACCGAAAACTGTCGTGTTTTCTTATAATAGCCGCATTCATATTAAACTTGAATGGGTAATTGACAGTTCAAGTTGTTTCCAGAGATTGGCCGATTACTTAAAGGTGTGTAACGACAAATTTATTTAGTGCACGTGACTTACGTACAGGATTATTATTAGCCATTCCTTCACGAATCGTAGGCTCAGCGTTCGAACAGCGTACGCAACCGACTGCACAATAAAAATAGAGAAAATCTTCGATAAGCTTAGATTATATGGTAGGAAATCATTTTTTCGAAATTAATTTTTTTATGACGTTGCCGCTTTATATCAAACTTTTAATTGACACATACTACGTATATACTGCCTTCAGAAAAGCGAGTTTTTAAGTTTCATATTCACTTAACGTATCTCATACGTTTTAACAGTCTCGTTTGACTTCTTTTCCTGTCAATTTAAATTCAATCTGTGATTTTATTCAGAATTTTTTACTATACGGTTGTAATTCATTCACAACATGGAATATCGTAAGTCTTTTATATTTAATTAATTTCAATTTTTTACAGTCCTCATTGTAAAAATGTGGTAATTGGCTTTTAGTACATTTCTCGATTCCTCATTAAACTTTCAGCTTTATGTTGCAATGGCATATAAAGCTATTAGTAAATATTTAAATCTTCAATGCTTTAGCGTTAAATGCTGTGAGTATAGAGCAAATAAATTAGAAAATATTAGAAAACTAACGCTAAACTTATAAAAATGAAGGACTCCGTTACACTGAACCCGAATTTATCTAATACTTAGAGTAATTATCTAAAAAATTGCATAAATCCAATCAACTTTTTGATAGAGAATTTAGAGAATTTTTGTTCATTGGTTCAAATTACCTACAGAGGATTTGATAAAATTTCTTTAAAATTTTGAAACTTTGCAAATAATCCACAAATAGGTTCAGATTATTTTTTCAGATCATGGGTGAAAAATATGTCAATAGAAAATTACGAAGCTTGGAATTTTATTAATTTTTCAAAGTTCTTATAATAACTAATGAGAAAAACATTTTACAAAGTCTTGCCCATAAAAGTGTTTTATACTATTTTCAATTATGTAAATTCATATTAGAAATGTTCTATAAAGGTGAAAATATAGAGGAAAAAATTTAATTGTTAAAATCACTGTCTTGGTCGAATTAGTTTGCAAAATAGGATTCTATTTAAATCACCGTAATTTATGAAATAGCAATTTTTGACTTTGGGTTTTTTATGAAAAAAATTTGTTGCTCGATTTACGTTGCTCAATTAACAAGTTAACATAAAGTTCCCGACAAATTTGGAATTCTTTAGAAATCCTTTGAACTCTTAACTGGTTTAAAATCACTGCGAATTCCTTGGACATCCGTTAAATTGTTTACTTGAAAAATTCGTTAACATATAAATCACTGGCAATTATTTGGAAATACTTGGGAATTCTTTGAATTGTTAATTTGGAAAATACACATTAAAACACTAGGAATTTCTCAAGAACCCGTTAAATTGTTAGTTTAGGAAATTCGTTTAAATAAATCACAGGGAATTCCTTGGAAATCCATTGAATATTTTGTTTGAAAAATACACTTTAAAACACTGGGAATTGCATAAAAATCCGTTAAATTATTTATTTGGAAAATTCGCTTAAATAAATCACTGAGAATTCATTGGAAATTCATTGAATTGTTTATTTGGACAATTTATTTAAAGAAATCACAAGGAATTCTTGCGAAATTCATTAAATTTTTTATTTGAAAAATACACTTTAAAACACTGGGAATTGCTTGAAAATGCGTTAAATCGTTTATTTGGAAAATTCGTTTAAAGTAATTGAAAATTTCTTTGGAAAATTCGTTTAAATTACTGAGAATTCTTTTAGAACAGTCATTAGGTACTTTTGTGAGGAAATAACTCAGAAATACGATTTCTAATACGAAATACGAAGGTCCCAAAAATAGCGAAGGCATAAGGTGCTGGTCCTTTACTATCCATCCAATGTTCAAAATTTTATTCACTTTAATTCGCAAAATTAAAGTAATAAGTAAAATTATATTTAGTTTCCGAGTTTTTCTGAAAAATCTTTAATCCGAAATCTGAAAATTACATAATTTTAATAGAAATCGAAAAAATGACGTTAATTGCAAGGTTTATACTTCAAAAGTGTTTGCTCCCAATTTCATTTAGTTTAATGTCCTAGTTTGGACATAACATGTTATAGGAAACGACCAATTCATGACTGTGAATTTTTCTTCGGCAAATAATTGGCTCTGTTACGGTCCGAGCCTGATGTCGAAAACTTAGGGGCTATGTTGTGATGCAAAACCAAAGGGTGCAAGCAAAAAAGTCGCATTTCCCAGTTATTATATATAACAGAAGGGATAGGGATAGACCCTTGTTGGGGAGACGATATAAAGCGTACAGTGTGGTAAGAAACAGGGTGTGGTGTGGTAAGAAAGATGGAAACTGTTGAAAGTTGGACGACAAATGACTAAGAATAAGAAACCTAACAGAACCCCTTTTTCGTGGCGTAATGACTGGACTATTGGGAAATTCGTTGAGCTTAAAAAATTAAAATCAGTCCACTTTTGTATTTTTGAAAATTTGTTTAAAAACATTGTGAATTCTTTGAAAATCGTTGGAATTTCTTGAAAATATTTTGAATTCTTTACTTAGAAAATTCATTTAAAATCACTGGAAATTCTTTGGAAATCCTTTGAGTAGTTTACATGAAAAATTCGTTAAAATAAATTACTGGGAATTCGTTGAAAATCTGAATGGTGTGTACCCAATTTTTTCGGGATATTTAACCTTTTTTCTAAATTCGTTTAAAATCACTATGAATTCTTTGAAAATCAGTTAAATTGTTTATTTTATTAGCTCGTTTAAATCCATAAGGATTTCATTGAAAATCCTTAGAATTCCTCGAAAATCCGTTGAATTGTTTACTTGCAAATTCGTTTAAAATCACTGGGAATTCCTTGAAATTCTGAAATTTTTTAAAATTCTTTTAAAATCAATATGAATGATTTACATGGAAACTTGTTTAAAATCACTGTGATTTCATTAAGAATTCTTGGAAATCCGTTGAATTTTTTACTTGGCATATTCTTTTAAAATTTGTCCTGTGTACATAATTTTGGCGATTATTGCACTAACTCAGCCACTCGAAAATTTTTTTCGAGTGCTACACACTAAAGAACATGCTTATATTTGTCTATTAAAACAAAAAAAAGTGTGAACGGGGTCAAAACAACCCCAATATCGACTTTTGAAAAGTACGGGAAATTAGCATGGAGTATGCGGCAGACCCCGGTCGATGTGCCATCGTTCGTCCGTGGTCCCTTGAAAATGCGTAAAATTTTTTCGCTCCGATTTGAATTTTTCTTTGAAATTCGGATAGATGGGGGTGTGATTAGTGGATATTAGTAATAAATATAATCAAAAAAATGGAAAATAATCCGTGTATTGCCGAAAAAGTGAAAAAATAAAATGTTTTTTTCCTTCGAATTTTGGGGTGTGCATTCGATAAGGAGGGTAATCCATCGTCAAAACCTACCCTTTCGGGGCGCCGTTACGCTCCGCTCCGCTCTGCACCCCTCTAGGGCGGTTTTGACTCTGGTTACTAGGCTAAACATACGAGAAGGCGCCACCCATCAAGAAAACCGGGATAAATGAAACCGGGATGTGAGAGAACCTCGAAATAGCATTAAAAAGTATAGTTGCGGTATGGGGCAGTAAACTATTACGTTTCACCCCCAAAAAATCGCGTAAAAACAAAAAATAATCGATGTTACATGTACGAGAGACGAGCTGCATCTGCCGGTGCGAACTCAAACTCAAACATACTCTAAGTGTTAGGGTCATTCATATTGCACGTACCGTCCACAGAATGAGCGACGCGCGGGAATCTCGTTAATTTTACATGAAAATTAGCTAAGTTCAAATTCGATTTTTTCAAAAGTTTGGACCCTATTCACATTTTTTATTATTAAAATTTGCTAAAATAAGTGTGTTCTTTAGTGTGTAGCAGAAGAAATTTTGTTTCGAGTGGCTGAGTTAGTGATAGAGTAACCAAAAAATTAATTACGAATTTTCCGACTTCTTAACCTCTATAAAATGGTCCTTAATCAGTTAGATTTTTGAAATTGTTTTTCCTATCATGTAAATTATTTGCAAATCTATGCAATTATTTATTTGAATTTGAATTTATTAATTTAACTTCTTAAAAAAAGTAGAAGAAGACGAAGAAGTTTAAGATGACTAGGAATTTCTTGAAAATCTGTTAAATTGTTTATTTGCAAAACTGGTTTAAAATCACTGGGAATTCATTGGAAATCTGTGGAATTTTTATTTTGAAAATTCATTTAAAATCACTGGAAATTCCTTGACAATCCGTCGAATTGTTTTTTTGAAACTTCGTTTAAATTCACTTGGAATTGCTTGAAAACCTGAGTCCTATGTACTCAATTTTTTCGGGACATTTACCCCTCAGAAATGAATACACTTGACATTGTTTCATAGCGAACTGGCAGAAAATTTAACGAATGAATTTTTACTACCATATTCTCTTTGCTAAAAATATTTATTTGAACTAATAAGAAGAAACCGTGAAAAATAAAAAAAAGTACGAATTTTCAGATTTTTTATACCGCTGTAAAACATCCTTTTAACAGTTAAAGTTTTATAACTATTTCTGTCATTATTAGCGTTTCAGAGCTACTGAAAATGCAACGTTTTGTATTTTGCTATTAATAGCTGAATTTTGACCAGAAATAACATAGGTACATATCAAGTATTCCTTTAACGAAAAGATATAAACATGAAAATATGCTATCATTACTTATTTCGATAGAGCTTAAAAATTAAAATCAGCCCACGTTTGTAGAAGATATTATTATTAAAGTGTTGTAATTTGTTTATATAAATATAACGTACGCACAGAATTTTGTAAATTATGGCCAATTTATAAAATATTAAGACCTAAGTAGCTTATAACATTTTAAAGCTTTTTTCAAAATGAATACATTTTTGATTGTTAATACCACTCAAATGAAGCATTTTAAGGAAAAATGTACGAGTACAGATTTTAAAGTGTCAGCATTTATCTATCTAGGAAGTTCATAAAAATTCGAATCGGTTAACTTTTGTAGGAGTTATTAATATGAACTGCACTGCAGGGGATTTTTGTTAAATGTAATGTTAAAAATCATTGTAAATTACCTACTCTTATTACGATTAAGCTATCAATTTTAAAGAAATTTAACTCAACTACAGAATCTTGCAGATAGCTAAAAAGTATGAGATTTTCGTTATTTATTTAAATCACTTATTCTTAACTAATGTTACATTCACACCTTTCACTGCGAGGTGGAAATGAAACTTTCGGGAGTAATTTTGATGTACGCTTAAAAAAGCAGGTTTTTGGTGGTCGGGCGATTTTCCTCCTAGGTATTACCCTGAACAAGCAACCCCTGTTGGCTTCTTTCCCAAGTGTGGATTTTAGCTCCTAATTTTCACCTGTAACTCCTCTAACTTGTAAATTAAAAGGCATTTTGTATTCATCATTTCAAGTGAATTATAAAAAATCTATTTTGTATAGAATCTTGTGTGCTTCAAATTTTATTAAAGAATAATTTAATGTAATATTGAAATTAAGCAAGTTATTGACGAAAACCGCGTTAAAGGAAAAGCTGACGGGGATTTTTGGAAAGCTAAAAATGTAACTTGTCTGCACTATAAAAGGTGATCAAACTATCAATAAAATATGCATCAATGTGTATAAAATAAAAATTAAAATACAAAATAATAAATTTGAGTAATTCATAATTTCACATAAATGAAACGTAGTTTATGTACGACGCGACGGCGTAGAACGCAAACTTCGACGTGCAAACGCACATCTTCATCTTTTCTATGCGACGCGTCATGTTCCGTCATAGGCGTCATGTTTTATGTCAATAAAACCCGTTACAACTAGTGAGGAATTTTTGTTAGAAGGTTTACGAAGCCATAAACGAAAATAATTTGAAATTACAGCCTCTGAGGGTCGATTCTACATCAGAAGCTTAAAATTCCTTAGTTCCAAAATGAGATGTAAATTCCAAAGTAAGTTTGATATCATAGATCACGAATTTAAAATAAAAAACAATAAAGCGGCCCTTAAGACGACCAGCTTGTCTCCATAATACCAGTCCGACCCTGGATCTTTCGTCTCTGGAGTATAATAAATATTTTAATGCATTAAGTTAAGACTCAATATGTGGTCTCGTGGTATCTTTTGAAAATAAACTTAACTTGCAAGTGGAGAATACACAAGTGGATTTGCATACATATTGGAAGAGCGGTGTCACTACACACTTCGTACTTGTTCATACAATGCAATGCTTACTTCTAAATAAACGATCTTATTTTCTCAGTTGTCAGTACGATATTTTTGAAATAAAATATTTCTTAAAATGAAGCGAATTTCAATTTTCAAAATTTATTACCTGACGTAGTTTAAGATAATACGTGCAGAAATATTCTTATGGAACATCGTTAATCAAAAAAATGGATAGGAATGTGTCAAATAGGTGTCATTCTATGGAGTGTTTAGAAATAGCAATTGACCCATACTCTCACAATGAGTGGATACTAATTGGGTGCTGTCATTGATGATTAAGACAGAGCAAAGAATTCTATTCTGATATCTAAATTGCTGTAATTGAATTAAATTAGTACGTGGCTTTAGCAGGATAGGTCCAATTTAGGGGTTTACAAATTTTTACACTAAACTACCGTCCACTTTCCAACGATAATTAATTACGCTTTCTTGTCAGAGTTAATTTAACATTTCTTTTCATGAAGATAAAAAAGCTTTCTCGTTATTAATCTTCATATCTCCACGCGTAAAATTAATTTAATTGAGTAGATATTATTCCAAATTTATTTTTATTGTTAAGTAACACCTACCACTTCAAAACAAGTTAATGCATTCCGTTTTGCCATTGATTATAAATTTGGGAAAAGAAACGTAACCAAAAATAAATTATAAACTAACCGCGTTTATGAATAAATTATGGTGCAAAAGGGTTACGCATCGTGCTCAAATTTATAATCAATGGTTTTACATAGATAACCGAATGAAATAAGCAATTAACCGTCGAAAAGTGTTGCTTAAAAATCAGAAATTAATAAAAGTAAATAAATTCTGGGAGGTCAAAAATATTTATTATGTTAATTTAATTCCGCCTATCGATACGATCACACATAGACGTTCAATGATCTGGTCTATTTATACAAATTGGAATTTTATATTTAGAATTAACGGGGATTACAATTTAAAAAAAAATAATAGGAGTTACGTCAAGTAATTTTGCTGAAACTACATTGACATTATCCAAGAAGCAAACAATCTCATCGACCACTGATGGTGTGCCTAATGCCAAGATTAGATATCGATTTGGAGATTTCAATAACCGTAACATAAATTTGCAAACTAATTTATACTTTAATTATTAATCATTGTATCAAATGTCAAATTAACCCTGCTAAATTAAGACTCCGAACTAAGTAGTCGATTTAAGTCGGTATTAAATTTTATGAGGCTTTCTAAGCTTTAAAATTTTATAATAATTTTAACGGCTTCCATTTATTTTTATTGACACCGTCTTTATAGATCCGATAAATCTATTGTGCCATCAACCCCCTACACGTCGTTCCATGTGTTATTTAATAATCTTTTCGGACTAGGACGTCATCAACGTCGTATTAGGTGATAAAAATTATAGTGCCTCTCCAAACAACCAAATTTTATAACCTTTTTATCATTCAATTAAACGTAAGTGTCTTAATAGTTCAAACGTAACGTTTGATAAAATTTGTCGTGTGTTGCTTTTAGTGCGATCAACCATATAAACTTAAAGGGGAGTTACACTGCAGAAGATACATTTACCAGGTCAAAGATGTTAAGACACACCCTTCTCTTGATTGCTTCTCGATAGACCTGGAAGATACATTTACATTTAATGGAAATTAACTTTGTGTCTTTTATTGCACCCTATATACAGCTAAGTATTTGGTTTGTTGAGTCATTTAGAAGACTTTATTACCGATAACTTACTATTTTATTGTGCCTTACCACATCTGCTTTTGAATTCAAATTTTCGAATTAAATGAATTGAAAAGTTATAATAGTGAAAAGGAATTTTGGATACAATTTCGAGTCTAGACGCTACTTGATCATCGTCTTCCATTGTCTGCCTGCTTTGCCTCTCTACAACAATAGTCAACGTAATAATGATTGACGGTATATTAATTGAAGTAATCAAGATTGAACTGAAATTCAACACTTATTGACTCATCTGACTTGCATTTTTTGCTAAATAAGAGTAAACTTTCAATTGATAACAAGGAAGTTTTTGAAAAAAGGACAACGACCAAGAGGAATTAGAAAGCGATCGACTATTAAGAGGTCAAAATTGAAGATCAACCCAAACTGCTTAGTTAATTTGGGTAAATTAAATATGTATTGATGTTCCACAAACTTATAAACAAAATTTCCAACTAATAAGGTTGAAATTTACAGCTAACTTTATGTAATTTAATCAAAACTATGATGTGATTCTATGTTGTAACTTTGAAATTTACAGAACCTGCATATTAAATCGACATTTCGTTATAAAAATCTAAGGTTTCCAGCTTACTAACGAAAATTGCCAATTTTATCAAAATAAGAAAAATTAGTGACCAATAAAGCGGGTAAATATTATGGCGCAAAGTGTAAAGGTTGTAATGAAACTCCCACGACGGACCTTTTGATCCTTCAATTGATTGTGTTGATGATGGGATAACGACTATTATACACTGATTATCTATAGAGTACGTACAGGAAACGCTAGTTAAAAAGGATTAAATTTTATGACGCGAAAGATTGTTAACAATGAAGTTTTTAAAATTTCTAGCAACACTCCCGATATCGTTTCTTCATTTCTTTAAAAGCTTTTTAAACGATCCTCATTAATTAACACGAAATACCGAACCAATTAATTTCAAGGTATTAATAGGAAGTCCTTTAAAAATGTAATTCTATTGTCGTTAATTAAATTAATTTGTTACCATTAGCCCACTTTTATTACTCTTCAGGTTTAAATCGAAGCTACCGTCACTCACTAGAAGACCACACAGGTTGATGAAGAATAATTGTCAAAAAATAGAAAAACTTTATCCAAAGCAAAATCTCTAGCACTAAGTATGTTAGGAAAGATTATTTTATGAGCTGTTTTAAATTATCTAGCATCGTAAAATTACTTGTTTTAATTGAAGTTTTAACATATAGTAATTAATCTCCCTTGGGTAAGTAATTTTAATTTCTTTCCTTTCGCTGATTCGCCACGGTGATCTAAACAGGTAATATTAATTATGCTTATCGAGAGGAAAACGCAATTACGAATAGAAGAATTATAATTTGGTCCGTTGTACGATTCTAATCGATTCGTCTTAATAAATGGTTGTGTCAGTTTGGAACAATCAGTTTATTTTTTTTTCAAACAAGTTGGTTTTTAAACCAGCTATATGCGATACACTACGTATTGTAGAATTTAAACGTAACAATAGACGAAACTATTCGGCCACAAATTCATTCAAATAAGTTGGGTGATTTGTCGCTCCGAACTTGCACTCTCTCGTAAATCATGATTGTAAAAATAAAATAAATCGGATATTTTATCGGTTCTGACTACTTCTTTTATTTTCTTTCTCTACGTACTAGTATGTGTTAGTGTACGTGGGAGAATTTTAATGATTAAGTGCCACCAACACAAATGTTTCGTGTACACCTTTGTTTTATCTATCACTTAATCCCGATCGTTTAAAATATTGCACACCAATCATTTAAAATTCTCCACCATAAATTGTATTTATCATATGTTATGCGGAGTTATGGTTTGGCGTAAAACTTAAATTGTAAATTTCGAAAGGGAAGATATACGGTGTGCATATTTCGTGGTTCTCTTGGTAATAAACAAGTCGCACGAAGAGAGTACATCATTTTCAAATTTTATTAAAGTTTTAATTTAAGAACTTAATTTTCAATAAATTTTCAGATTCCGAATGAAAGTTAAAATTAAGTTCGAAATTAAAAGTATAAATAATGTAATCGGTACAATGAATTTGCTTTCTTAATTTGTGCCGCACCTTGTATAAATCAATATTTCAATATCTCTCCTCGTAGTGAACGTCGTGTAGATCTTCGAAACTGTCTATTGTAGAATATTCCTTGTGTTTTGATTACAACTTTATCGTCTACCCTTTGCCTTTGTCTCCGTATTTTAAATTGAGACTGCGGTAAAATTTAAACCAAGTTAGTGGAATATCTAATCTACTACCTTTGGTTTAACGTAGACCTAGGTTTTCTTTGGAAGTTTAGATAATCGAGGCCATTGCCTAGGTTCTGGCTGGATATGAGATATACCACTGGGTGGAATGCCCTACCTTCTGGACATCAGCAGGTTTAAGATCGTAATACCATTTCTTTTTGATTATGTGAATGAACGAGCAATCAATAATGATATAAAATATAAATCAATCATTAGCAGGTTTTCTCATCCTTGAGTCCATTAACGAGCAAGGGATAATATCAAAGTTAATAACGACATTGAAAAAGTAGTTAAATACCAGAATCATCGTAAGAATCGTACAAAAACTTTAATATCAAATAAAAGTATTAAAAATTTCTTTGTATCTCCAGTACCTTGGGGGTGGGGGTGATAACCCCCAGGTGCTGGAGATAATGAACTATTTTTGAATATTTAAAAAAAAACTTTAGAAATACTATTAATACTTAAAAACCAAGTTTACTTTTACATTTTCGTTATCTCCAGTCTGGAGGGTATTCCATACCACCCCAGACCCCCCGGTTTCTAACATCATGTTCTATTGAAATACTCTCTAGTATAAATAGTCTAGAGGTATTCCAAAAAATCACATTGTTATAAATTGGGGATTTCGGCAGTATAAAATAACCCATGTACTGGAGGTAACGAAGAATTTTTTAATACTCCCTAACCTCTAAAGAGATATTCAACCAAAACATATTGTTAGAAACCGGGGGGTCTGGAACACCCCTTCAGATACTTGAGATAATGAAGGATTTTTTAATATCTTTTAAAACATATTTTAGAGATACTTTTAAAAATAAAAAACAATTTTAATTTTACTTCTTCGTTAGCTCCAGTACCTGGGGGGTACTCCATACCCCCCAGACCCCCCGGTTTGTTACACCATGTTGTGTTGAAATACTCTCTACAGTTCTAGAGTCTAGAGGTATTCCAAAAGAACATGTTGTTAGAATCCGGGAGGCTGGATATAATGAAGAAGTTTTTAAAACTTTTGGAAGATATTTGTCCAGCATCAACAGGTGCACTGGAGAGATGAGGGATCTAAGAGATACAATACTTATACCTCTCATAGTTTTATTATTATTATTTATACGGATTGACTAGGATTGCTTATTCTTCTCCAGCCTGTTACAGCCTAGTCTTGAACATAGGCCTCTTCTGATTCTTTTCAAACCTCTCTATCCTTAGCCACCCTTATTCACTTCCGATCTGCCACTTTCCTAACATCGTTGAGCTATCTTTCCTGGGGTCTGATTTTATCTCTCTGTCATCTTTGGCTTCGAATTTATTATTTAATCCCCGCTCTTCTTTTTAACTTGCAATTTTTTATTTTGTCTCATAAACTTACTTTCAGCATCGACCTCTCCACCATCCAACCGAACTCGGTTTGAACCAATTGAATTCGTTAATATTTTACTTGCTGATGGTGGTGGGTCGTACAGCGTAAATCATTGAAACCGATAGTTAATTGGGCTTGATGCAGAAATTGATTGGTCTGCAGCAATCGTCAAAGTTTACCTTCACAAGTGACCTTCAACAAAATTTAAGTTAAGCAAAATAATGCAGATCACTATGTTTTAAGGATATCCTCCTATTGTTGCAAAAATTTTACGCATTGAAGCAATATGGTAATTTATGTAATATAAAGTGCAACAAAAATTCAACAAAAAAATAAATTTGTTTTGAGATTCTCCTATGAAAATCTTTCTCATCAAGCCAACGAACATTGTAGACTTCTTCAGGATACCAAATCGTTTAACCCGCCCGTGCTTTTAATCATATTGTGCATGGAAGAGCGAATATGGAGTGGTATTAATCAACAGAATGAATATTCACTAGATTTAAAGCACATGCACATGAGTGAAAAGCAGATATTGAGGTGAAAAACTTTATGGCCACTCTCGGTAGAGAGATCTAGGTACTGCTGTTTAAAATGCAAATCCAAGACATTAAATTAGATTGCATTTTGGAGAACGAAATGCAAACTTCATTAAATTAATTATGCTTGAATAGACATTATGGACAATGAATGGAGTTTCTAGAGTTATTCATAATGGATGTAGAAACAGCAACTTTACCACACAAATTGGTCGTTTATTCCTACTAAGGCATGAACAATTTTAAAACACGGTCTTCTGTATAAGTTGACTGCAAACTGGTAAACCCTCGTACGAACCTTTTAAGGAAATCCATAAAAACTTATTTCGGTTTTGGAAGAACAAAATTCTGAACAACTGTTAATGCATCGAAAATATAATATGAAAAAACAATGGAAAATAAATCACGAGTTAGATTTAAAAAAATGTGTAAAATGATTCGCGGAATGTTTGATGTGCGCCGATATTATGAAATATTTTCATATTAAAAGGTCTGACAGAAAGACAGCTCTTCAATATGTGCATTCGAATGACGCGAATGTCTCATATTTGTTACCAAAATCTTGTCAACACAATTTTTTCTACCATTTTAAAACCCGATCTTAAGATTTTATTTAAATCACAAAATTCAAACCTCAAAATATACGTCAGCGTAATATGTAAAATATTTTTTATATCAACTTGCAAGTTAAATAAAATTTAATAAAATATCGCGAGTAAAATTTTATATTTGAGCGGATTTTTATTGGTTTTCGTGCAGAACAAAAATTTCTGTTCTAATAAAAAAAATTAGTTTTCTTTTCCATAAAATACAATTTTAATGAGAACTAATTGAAAATTTGTTGTTAATAAAAAAAAGTTTTCCATCAATACCGCATTTCGCCGTTTGCAATAAATAAGACCACAAGCAAAATTAAACTTTTGGAATTTGTACAAAGTGAATTTAATTTGTTGTTGTAGTGCAGTCTATTAAATCGGAATTTCAATAATAACGGTGCAACAAATAATACGAAACATAATAATTAATTTCAGAAAGCATCAAAAGAGATTATGTAATTAAGCAACGCAATTAAATTAGTTTCAGAAAGCAAGGCAGTTACAATAATAAGAAAAGTTAAACAAAGTCCAATCCACGTCATCTATCAATATTATGGAGCTATAAGTTCTGAAGAGCTTTTTTAGGTGCTTTTGGAAATTGCAAATAGGAAACTCTATAATCTGTTATGAGTGTGTAGTTTTTATAACAATGAAATAAATAAAAAGTTAAGTATTACCAAAGGCATAAAGAAAACCATAAAAAATCTTTACTGCGAAAAGAAAATTGGAAGTTGAAAAACATATAACACCGGCGTAATAAGTAAATAAGAGTGAATATGAATTTCATGAATACAGATTAAGATGAAGGCGAAAATTGGATTTCTCTTCCCGTCTAATTATTTAATTATTTTTTGGAGCATGGAGGCACAAATGCAGAGCACTTATATGTATAGCTAATTTTAAATTAAAGCTGAGCTTATCGTAATTAAGATGTTCAAATTTATATTAAGCTGCACGCACGAAACAAGATAAATACATTAGAAGACCACACATGTTTCTTGACTAGCGTTTACGATTAAATTTATAATTAAGTTGTTAGTTTCATGCCGTATCAAATAACACGTTCTATTCCACGCGTGGAACAACCCCTAATTTATGAGTGAAAAGAGAAAATATACTTCATAGCGCCTAGACTTTTTCCGAAACATTATTACATTCCATTAAGTAAAACGCCCTCAAGAGTTTTTGTGCAACAAAATTAGACGAAGAGATAGAAAAAAAACATTCATCTTTGAGACTAAATGTTTGTAACAACTACTAGTAGTAACATAAAAGCTAAATTGAGATATAAAACAAAGTGCTCTTGATAAAATGGATGTCATAAGATCCAAAGGGCGCAGATGATTCGTTCATGTCAACCAGGGTTGAAAAAATAACATTAGTTATATACAAAAAAACCTGCAAAATAAGTCATTTTTACCTGAAAAAACTTTCTTGTGCCAAAAATATGTTGCAACTCACAGCAATGCAGGGGCGGACTGGCACCACAGTTTTGGACCGCCTCGAGACAATTTATTTTTGGTACCTTTTTAAATTTTATAATGGGATTCTTTATTACCTGATCAGCCGATATGAAGTTGGTGTTAAGCATAGTTGAACCCAGGAAGAGATAAATCCTATTTCATATTTATATAATGATTTCAATGCAATTATCACGACCATGTAGTATATCATACTTAACTGCTTGCTGTTGAACTGGTCAATAAATTAAAGAAAAAAGTAGTTGAATAGTTGGTTAGATAGAAACAATTCGTAATAGCGATTTAAAAAAGAAAACAGTTCAGGAAGGTAGAAAATCTTCGTTGGATCAATAGCTTTTTCCATAAATCAGTATTTTTTTTACTCTTTTAATATTGGTTACTTGGAACTTACAATCTGCAACTTAATTTACACTTGATCGCATTGCAGACGTACGCTACGAAAGTGTTAAGCGACAACTAAGTTACCAGAACCGTGTTAGATTTATTGCTAAACTTTTACTTGTAGTTTTTGGTCTGAAAAATTCTGAATATGCCTGTTCTTTAAAAATGTATTAACTAAATTGTGTTCGATATACATATTTGTGACTTCTTCTGGTTCATTCATTTATTCCCAACCAAAAAATAGTCTATGTGGTGACGAGGTCGTTTTGCTTGAAAAAGGCAGGAAACACGTCCAGTACGATGAAGGCAGGAAGATTTTGATAGAAATTTAAGTTGCAAGGCCGTAGTTGGTTAGCAATTAAGAGTTGGTTAAGTAAAATTAATATTTAATAAAATTATAACTTTGCGATACTGCTTTATTAATTCAATGCGTAATTAATGAGTATTAATTGACATTAATAAAAATTAATCAAATTTAAATAAAAAATTTTGGGATGCCTTCTATACAGGCAGACTAATAATTATCTTCTTCTTCTTTAAGTGCCGTGCCTGATTTCAGACGTAGGCGACCTCTCTCCTATGTATGTGTCGTGCGTTTGAAGTATTATCAATTATCACACACATAGGGGACCTACTGCTTAACGCGGGCTCCGAACCGCGGGAAGTGTATACACTTCATCTCCAGAGAGGCTGTACCAGGCAGATACAGCCCGGTAGTTTGCCATTGCCTTCCGAGGGGAGACGGTCAGAGTAAAGTTTTACTGAGCCCGGAGGTGAACCAGGTATTTAGCATTAGCAGCAACGCACTTAACCACTAAGCTGGCGACCGTCTCTAATAATTATAACTATGAATATTGAAATTTCACATTTCAATAATGTCATAAAAAATCAAAAGACATTTTCTGCTCGTATTATCGTTTCCTTGAACACTGTGACCTTACTTTCTTTGTCGCGAAAGTGAAAGGTGAAAAATTTCGAAAGAATCCAAACCAAAACATCAAAATTCCGTCCGCAAATAACAAAGTTATGTGCAAGCAAATGTAAATTATTATGAGATCTCAATTAGGTCATTTTTATAAAGGATTTTTAAAACTTCTTAACTATTGAAATTAATATTAACAAATTAAGAAATAAACTTTAAAAGTTAACCGCGTAATTAAAGTTATTAATATTTTTATATATTTAAATTTTTCTTGTTTTATTAATCGATTAACTTTCAAAGTTTATTTTGAAGCGTATTTTTGCGAGGAACCAAAAGTCATCGATTTGTCTCTGATGGCTAACATAGGCTTAACTAGACCCAATATTTGGGGGAGGGAGGAAGGAAAAACTGTTTTTTAATTTTGCCCAGCAAAAGTAGGTTTTTCTTTTTGATTTAGAATTTTTTCCTTACTCATCTGATGCACAAGTGGTCTATAGATGAGTGAAAATGTACTAATAAATTCACTGTAAATCTCTGTTTAAAACAACTAAAGTCCTAATGGGGCGCTAAATATGCAATTTCAAAGTTCATAGTTTTTATCCTTTTCAAGGATGTTTTTTAGGATTTCATTTTTTTCGATATTTACTTGTTTTTGGTGTATCGGGGTTGTACAAAAGGTTGATCGGCAGACTGTTTTCCTAAATAAACATGACAAATTTGAAGAATACATTGTTTTGGGCTATATTTTAAAGAAGAACGGGGGTTGTTTCGGCTTTACCTCAATAAAAAATCGTTAGTTCACGATTTTGCAGTTTTTGATATTAACTTCGACAAATTTAATAATAATAAATGAAAAATTTAAAATAATAATATCATCAGTCCGCCTCTGTAACAATGTTCGGAAGCATAACAGAACTCCCAGGATAATTGAGGGATTTTGCAGCAAGTAATAAGAGGGATAAAGAAACAAAATACTAGTTTGGATGAGCACGAGATAAATCTTTATGTTACTAAATTAACTTTGTTAATATTTTATATCCCTTTAGATCCGCGAAATTATAAAGTAAATATCCCAACGATTTCAAAATTAAAGTTTCTAAGTTTGGAGCGATAAATAAATTAAACACACCTTACAACATAACCACAGACGCTGTCTTACAATTTAATTTTGTTATCGGCGAATCGAATAAAAGGATCGATTACAAAAAGTAAAAATCATGAAGTTGTAAGTTGATGGGATTTCAGTCCCAGGTAGAAGGAATCGAGTTTTGGATTTGACGAATAAACAAATTGTTAACTTTTCACACATCTTTTGGCATGAAAAAAGCAAAAAGTTAATAATTTACTTTTTACAATTATTTACTCTGGAAAAGCAATTTAATCGGGTGCTTATAAAAATTTCACCCTCATCAACTCCTTAATTAAGTTGGAAGCTTTCTACAAGTTACGCTCCCTCAAACGATCTTGCAAAAAATGTGTTATCCCTCATGAAGATATAAATAAAAGTAAAAGATAATCTTGAAATAACATAATTTAAAATGAAAACGAGGCAATTTAACTCCAGGGGGTAATTTTGAAGATACAGGTTGAAAATTAACCTGTCAAGTTGTCTTTGCAATCGTTAGATTTTAGTGTTAAAAAGTTAAGAGAAAATCATAAATTTAAAAATTCAAAAAATAAATTGAATTATTATTTTATAAAGATATCAAAACTTAACAGAAAAAATATGAATTTTAACAGCGGCATCCTTTTTAGCAGCAGGTTGCCAAGGAATTTGAAATGAAATAGACATAATTATCGAGGAATGATTTTCAGGTTGCCGACCAATAATTTTAAACCCTTATCATGACACGAACATTTTAAATTTCTCTCGGTTAATTAAAATTATTAATTTCAATTAGTAATAAGTGCCATTTGGTTATTTAATTAACGTAGAACGCATTAATAATTTATGTCGCTAGTAGTGATATTCTAATAGAAATTTCAAGGGGTTACACAACAAAAGCTTTGAGGCAACATAAAACGACAAGGTGAAGTAGCAAGGCGACAAAGCGTGCTACCTACCCTATCAA
The DNA here is from genome assembly GCA_932274525.1 of Podabrus alpinus. Lineage (NCBI taxonomy): Eukaryota > Metazoa > Arthropoda > Insecta > Coleoptera > Cantharidae > Podabrus > Podabrus alpinus. The sequence continues at coordinate 95,194,800 of OW026453.1, read as the reverse complement.
ATAACGTAAATAAGAGCACAGCACATGTTCGTTCGTCTTCAAACATGATGGTGTTGGTTACATTTTGAAAAACTACGTAAAAACCTCCCCGAGCTTAATTAGCAGAAACGGAAAGTTTTACTCTAATAGAGAAAATTTTTAAAAGTTAAATTGGCTTCAACTAAAATTTGCAATTTAAATGAACCCTGAAAAATTAGTCAAGTTGATTTATTACTAATAAATGAAGAAAATGAAAACGAAATTTCTTTGAACTTTAATGGATGTAAAATATCAACTTATGTTAACGAGACTTTCCAAGTATAATTTTTGAAATGTAAAATGCTTAAGATCACATTTGGCTGAGTTTCTTTTCAGGCATGTAACAATCTCCTTTCGACTGAAAATCAGCCAAATGTATGCTTTTAATTCTTAACTTCCTCTTTTTTAATTTCCATCTTCAAATTTTAAATTTTAAGACGTATTGTTTTTCAAGTCTGAAAATGAAATTGGTCGTACGTAAATAAAATATAAAATAAAATTTTAAAAATCGAATTTAGCTTTGCTTTCAAATTTTACTGGATTTTACGCAAAAATGTATTCGTCTGTAAAAATCGTATTAACGTTAGAAAAAATTTTACATTTTTGTTTACAAAGATAATTTTCAGTTATTTTGACTTCCCGTCGATAGATCATAAAATACAGAACCAATTCGATGGACCACGAAGTGTCGAAGGTGCCTTTTTGGTTAGTATGGATGTATTCCAATGGCGGCTTATAATTTTTTTCAACTGGTGGATTTTTATATTTTATATATTTTTTTTCATAGTCAAAAAAAGTATATTATTGCATTTTTTAAAGATTTACTGTCTAATCACACCAGACCGGTCTCGGCTACTGTAAAATTTAGAACTTTGATCATTTACGTTTTAAAATTTGTATTGTTGTGTTTGGCTTTGGATGCGAGGGCACGTACCCTTGTGCCCTTTGGGGCAAACTACTACTGACGTATTTTATCCTCTTCTATGCCTATCTCAATGTTCAACAGCTATGGGTCAAGGGTCAATCTACTCGCTTCTTCCCACTTCAAGCTCCTGTCTTCTATTGCCTTCATAATTCCCTCCATCGATGTTCTTCTCAATCTTCGTTTGGCTTTCCTACCCATCTTGAAACTCCATACTTGGTTGCGGTTTGCACTTAGGTCATAAAATCACTTACCTTCTTATATAAAACTTTTTGAAGACAGTTAATAATTATTTATTAATATAAGGAATACGATGATTTACGACTGATTAAATGCACCCCGCAGAGCTGTCTTTCCATTTTTCTCTCCAACCCTGTCTACTGCATTAAGCATTGAATATCATTTCGAAATTATTCGCTCCCTTCTGCAATTTTAGAAGTCAGTATCTCTGTATTTGCTCCGTGCGTACAAATCTTTGAAGTAAAATTTTTCTTCATTCAAGGTTCTAAATTCCATATTTCAAGTTTTGTCCTTTAACCCGGGGTATTTAAATTAAGTGCATTTTATTATATGACATCAACACTTCATAGGCCAATAGGCGTAACCTTCAAAATTTTTTTTGTACCTTTTTTCACATGTAAAGTTTCGCCATATTTGTTGTCTATTTCATGGCAATGGCGTATCAATATACAGGGTGTCTCCGTGACCGTGGAGAACCTTTGAGGTGGTGATAAAGGACACTTTTCTAAGACAAATTTTCAAATAAAATTTTTGCCCAAGTCCAAACCCTCGGGGGTACCTCCCTTTAAAGCAATTTTTTGAATTTCTGACTTCAAACGGCCATAGCTCCGATATTATTGATTTTTTAAGGTTAATGGATTAGAACTTTTTTAAAGATCATTCGCTTGTCTACAAATTACGTTATAACCCCTTATCGTCTAGAATTTTTATTTTAAATTTTCTTGCGAACCCCGTATCTCTTAAACGAAACGTCTAAGAGAAAAAGTAACGGCCCAAACTGGATAGGGAATTTAACGGGCTACAACTTTCGTCAAATAAATTTTTTTGGGCAACCAACCGTTTTCACAGAAACTCTGAAAATAATGAACATGGTGTAGGTAAAAAATATAAATTCACATAATTACTAAAAATCTCAATTTGATTTATAGCATTTGTTTTAATGTTAACACATTGTTATAACGTATTAAATAATACCGTGCAACACCTTTTGAGAAGAGCACGCCCGTGTGCTGAAAATGAGGGAGGCCATTTTGAGCATTTATTAAATTAATTTTGTGAATTTATATTTTTTACCTACACCTTGTTCATTATTTTCAGAGTTTCTGTGAAAACGGTTGGTTGCCTAAAAAAATTTATTTGACGAAAGTTGTAGCCCGTTAAATTCCCAATCCGGTGTAGGCCATTAGTTTTTCTCTTAGACGGGTTGTTTAAGAGATACGGGGTTCGCAAAAAAATTTAAAATAAACAAACCTGAATTTTTTAAACATTTTTTCCCTTAATTTAATTTATAACTCGAAATTCGTTGATTCTAGACGATAAGGGGTTATAACATAATTTGTAGACAAGCGAATGATCTTTAAAAAACTTCTAATCCATTAATCTTAAAAAATCAATAATATCGGAGCTATGGCCGTTTGAAATCAGAAATTCAAAAAATTGCTTTAAAGGGAGGTACCCCTCAAGGGTTTGGACTTGGGCAAAAATTTTATTTGAAAATTTGTCTTAGAAAAGTGTCCTTTATCACCAACTCAAAGGTTCTCCACGGTCACGGGGACACCCTGTATATAGCCCCTAGGCATGATCCCTAAAAGAACCCTTGTGTCACGTGAATTTTTACAAAACTTTTTGAACAACATCTTTATTGCCAAATGACAATCTTTTAATTAATACAGCATAATAAATTACGTTTATATACCAATCAAATCATCACATCACAAAAATGCCTGCGTGGAAATAACGCAAAAATGCGATTTTCTTTACTTCAATTCGTTTTCTAAAGAAGAAGAACAACAGCTTGTAATGTGTAGGCATGAGAGGCTCGGTAATCGCTATTTTTGAAAATTCGGGATATGTACCCCCTTTTACGCCTCCCCCCCGCTTATAACCGCCTTTGGTTTATGCAGTGTTTTTATATCCGGTAGTAGAACTTCTCTGTTTTGAATTGTTCAGCAATATTTATTGTTTCGGATAATAAAATTATATAATAATTACTTAATATATCATCCAAAGTTTTACATATAATACTCCACTAGCTAACAATAATAATAATATTTATTAACGGAATACTGATATTCCTTGTAACTACACATGATAATTAAATAACAATACAAGAGTGTATAACACCATACGTAAAATATGTACAAACAAGCATGCAAACAAAACAAAACAATACAAAACTGCACTACACGTGTAGAGCCTGTCTTAGTTGTGACTTAAACTTGGTTAGAGAAAGCAAAGCAATCCATGTCGATCCCGTTGGCAAGACTTTGCATTCTTGCAATTAGTAAAGTGCATTCCGTAGCTTGTCCTGTGGTAATCCGTTCAGAAAATATTCGGGTTTAGTACCACACGGGGATCTCTTAGGGGTCGTTCATAAATTACGTCACGCACGAGGGGAGAGCGTGGGGGGGGGGGGGCAAACCGGCGTGATGATTTGTGACGATGGGGATAGGGGAGTCTCAAAAATTGTGACGTTCCAAAGTCAATTATAAGAGTTTTATTATTTTGTTGATTTTTATACGTAACGTAGGATTCGGGGGGGGGGACTTATGTAAATGCGATGATGGGGGGGGGTAAAATTTCTTAAAATTGCATTAAGTAATTTATGAACGAACCCTTAGCTGTAATGGGACCAAATTACATAGTATACTGGTTGAAACCTCAAAGCGTGATTTTTTTGCTCGAAAGTTGGTATACCTGGGTTTTCGATGTAGGTAATTACGAGTAAGAGTCCAAAGTCAAAATTGCTATAAAAATATCCCAACTTATTGTTGAAATAATTTAGGATTTCAAGCAAATTTATTTGCTTAAAATTTTGCTTTACCTTCCTCTTATATTCGGACCTGATTGTAACAATACTCTGTTAATCATAGTAATCTGTAATAGTCAGAAGGGCTTAAATAAAAGCGAAATGTGTGTTATACGAACAATTACATGTTCTCCTGCAACAGATACTGTAAATTTATTGAAAAGAAGTTAAATTTTCAAAAAGGTGAATTCATTTAATCGAATACAGCGGTATAATATTATATAACTTCTTAGTTAATTGAAAATATAGCCGCCCGACCGAACAATATGGATTTCAACAAGTTAAGCATTAAATTATAGTTTTTTAAAGGACTAAAATATTATACCTAGCTCCAGGAGTTCCTTCCATGTTTTAGGATCAAAGTAGGGTACTTTTCTCAAAAGTTATTCACTCTAGAACAACGAGTAATTTTTGCCTCTCTAACACACGCTCCCATAATTATACTTTACAAACCTCTGAATAACAATTTTTATATAACTCGGAACAAGTTGGCCAACTTTGAGCAATTTTGTCCACTGCGCATCGTAGTGAATGCGCAGAATTACTGATTGAAATGAATCAAAATTGATTTTAAGGAGCAGTCGGTGCAAAATATTTTCATTCTTAAAAATAACTCGAGTAGTAATAAGCAAAACAAAGAATAATACGAAAAACGCAATCGTTTACATGCGTAATTATCCGTTCAACTGAAAAAGGATTCGTATAAAACAATGCTACCCTAGATAGACGCTTTGTATTATAACGTCGTCTACGTATGTTTACAAAAATTACCATTTTATTGTTATGTTAGGATGTAACTCGTCCTTGTAATCACATGAAAGTTCTTAGAGGATGTCAAGCTACTGTTAAGAGAACAACGATCTCATTCAAAGTTAAAATTGCTTGTTCCAGGTTTGGACAGCAATTCTAAGATGAAACAGTAATATGTTCTAACACTGACTTCCAAACAGTGTGATGTAATATCGCATTCATAATAAGCAGGTAAAAATAGCCACTGAGGGATTTCTTTCTATATTCCTGATGAAATCTAATAAGATCGAAACATTTTTAGTTGTGGGTTTGACCGCCGTCGTTATTAAGATCACGTGAAGACCGGAGCCATTCTAGGGAGAGAAAATATATGAAACAAAAAAACTGTTTTTTGACTAGCTGATTTACTTTCGAATCTTGAAAGTACATCTTTTCTTTTTTGTACCTTCATTACATTTATTCTCTTGTTTCTTCATTTTTACGTAATATTCTTGCATCTAAAATTTCTCGTTTCATACCAACATAAATTTCAAACAGCATGCATGGTGTGCAATAACAAAAAGAAAGATGAAGAAAATGCAATTTAAACAGTAGGATATAGAGAAATAAATCTCGTATTAAAACCTTGTCCATTAAACAAGCAGTAAAATAAAGTAATAAACTGTTTCTTGTGGTTTTAAGTTGTGTTTACAAATTTTCGAGCTTTATTGCTGTTTTTAGTTGCAAGATAATTTTAAGCTCTTATGTACATAATAATACATCGGGGGGTGGCCAGAAAAGTTTCAACTTCAATGTAGAATTTATGAAATAGCTTTTCAAAAAAAAACAGTTTACGAACATGTAACGGAAAAGCTAATTTAATGATGAAAAATTATTAAATCTTAATTAAACCTGCGCGTATCCGGATGCAAATTTCACGAGGTAATAAACAGAAATTAAAGTTTGCTTCCTTTAAGTTATTTACGTCTTTAATTAACCCTTATTATTAAATGTTAATGCGGTGAAATAAAAGTTCTATCGAAAATGAAACAAAAAAAAAATCATTAGCGAATGCAAAAGAAAATTTATAAGAATTTTCAGGACATTATATTATAAGTTATTAATTTTTAACATTTGGACGAAAGCCAGGACATATTTTTTGTTCGTCATTATGGAGTGCTCAAACATGAAAAACGTTTGCAAAACACGTTATTTTACAAATTAATACAAATAAACCGCATTTCAATAATAAAGCTGTCTTTCCATTCTAAATTCAAAAATAGATCCTTCATTAGTTCAGCGGCTTTGAAATAAAACATTCTTTTAAACATTTTGTTTTCAATTTCTTAGGACGATAAAAATAAATTAAATTTCCTCATACTAAAACTTAATTAGTTTACAATATTTTAGAGGAAAGTTTCAAACGTCCCAATGAAAACTATCTCACCAAGAGATTATTTAATTAATATTTTTAAATTGAAGTTTCATGGTACCGTAACTCCAACTCTATTTAGTAGTAATTATAAATACAGAGACTTTTTCATTTTTTTTTTAGTTTTTCCACTATGTTAGTGGTGCATACAATGAGAAATGGGAAAACTAATTAAAATTATCGATTAGCACTTTTCGCTTATTCGGTTTAAATTGAAATTTTTCAAAAATTGTATACAATACCAAATTTATGTAACGAAACAGGTGTGTCGATATTTTTGTGGGTTGCAATTTTTTTATCGGGAATGAGTTTATCGTTGCGTAACACATCACTTCAGATAAGTTTTATGATCACCAATTCAAAAGTTCGTGGCATAAGAGGGTATAACCGAATAATAAATATTGGCGCTTGTTTGACAGCTAAAATTGATTGTACAGCGGATTAGTACTTTACAGCAGTACTTTGCACGTTATAAAACTGTTATGTCTATCAGACGAAAGAACAATGCTAACCAACCAATAATGTATTTTCAATATTTGATTTTATACTTTTTTCGTATTTTCAGTAATAAACGCGAAGAGGAAAAATCACGAACTGGAACCACACTTTTGTTATTTCATTTCGAAATATTTCAATTACCAAATTGGTAATTCTATACGTGGTAAATGGTGAACGTCATAAATAATTCCTTGTGAACATGAAAATTGGATTTTATTTAGTCTTAAGCAATTTCAAAGTTGAATTTTGAAACGAGAAATTTTTGAATAAACAAACTTTGCTCCGAAACTTCTCACATCGCTTAAACTGTACCATATTTATTTACAATGGATTCTAATACAATTATAAAGTAAGATCTTCTTGAATTTACATTAGAGTAACTTAATTTCAACTAATTTCATTTAAACTTAGTACAACTTAAACAAAATTGTAGCAACTAAAGTCATCAATTTTAAATGTAATTTATAGTTTAATTCTTCCCGGTTTATTCAAGTCCTGGCCATGGCATCCACACCGTTCCGTTTTTCAGACGGTTATATTATCAACATTTTTATTTTAGATTTTTACAAAATAAGTTTTAAACTTTAGCGCATTTTCAAAAATTTTCTTCTCAAGAGGAATAAATTATAAATCGCAAGTGGAATGCATTCGGTGGCATTCCTATATCGGGTCCTTTAGGAGTACTTCTACTTCGGATCAAAGACTATAATAAAATTAAAATATTCAAAGCTAAAAGATTGCAAAATACGCAAAAATTTTTGTTTGATCTTTAGACTTTAGAAATCACATTTTTAGTTGCGCCGCTCCGGTAACTACAAATGACGATTATATTGTAGCGAGTGAACAAAAGAAACTGCACTTATTATTTAATTTTATGAATACTGTTTATACGAGCTTCAATGGGTTTGTTCCTTTGTTGCTGGCATTCCAAAGGCGAATTTTTGGGTGAAAGCCGGAGCTTTCGTTTGCATAGTTATTTGTAAAAAGTTTGAGGACTGCTGGCGACAGGATGCCAACCCCATGTTAAATTTCTTATGCTCTCCATCACCTTGGAACCTCGCAATAATTGTGAAATTATCCTACGATCGTCTCAAAACTTTTCGGTTATTAAAGTTACCTTAGAAAAACTCGATATTTCTAGAAAACTTTAAAATACATCCATTCATTCAAATTGAAAATTTACCACTGCTTCTTAATGAAAATAGTTTTGACTTTGGATTTGGCTCCATTTCTCTACTACTCGAGAGTATTTGTACTAAGAAAAATAGAATATTATTTACAATTTTAATTTAAAACATATCATTACGTGCTTAATTCATTATTAAAATTAAACAAAACTTGGATTGGAGTGTTGTAGTCATTGTGAAGTCTAATCGCAACGGTTCCGTCGCGTAACCCAATTTAGTATGGTATTTTGACAATACTATAGTAAAAATATCGTAATAAAAAGGAAATAAGGGACGAAATAAAAACAGTTATTTCAATATCGAATTGACGAATAAGCTGTAAAAAATAAAAAAATGTCCATAACTATTGATTCTCCACATTTTTATACATTTTAGCCCGAAGAAGCCCAGGGCCCACTGAATTCCGGGACCACATTGTTTCGCGTCCATCTGCGCTATGATGGCTATCACCAATGGTATTAATGAAAAGGCTTATAGAGGGTCAAGCTGAATTTATTGAGAATAAAAAACACGGTTAATATTTTCTAGGATTTTATTTAAATATGCTCAAAGTAATTCCCTCCAACAATGATACACTTGACCATTCTTTCTTTCCACTGCATAAAAGCTCCCAACCAATCTTCTTTCGGAACACCTTCAAAATAAGTATGAACTGCGGTATCAATCTCTTCTTCAGACGAAAACCTTCTGCCCCGCAATTTTTTTTTAAGCCCAGAAAATAGCCAAAAGTCGCACATTGCTAAATCAGGTGAGTACGGCGGATGTTCTATGACTTTTATACTTTTTTCAGCCAAAAACTGGCGAGTTATAGCTGCCGAATGGGATGATGCATTATCATGGTGGAGCATAATTCCCTTGGCTGGAACTCTACTGAACACATCAGGTAAACATTTTTCAGTGTACCATTTAGCTGTAACTGTCTTTTGTCCATCTAGCTTAATGGCATTTACTAGGCCCGTACTTCTGAAGAATACCGCATACATAACTTTTTTCATAGCTCGCTGTTTCTTGATCATTGTTGGAGTTTCCTCATCTTCGTGAATCCATACACGACTCTCTTGACGAGTAGGTATGTCGAAAAAGGAAATATAAGTTTCGTCACCTGTCACGATTATGGAATAAATTTGGTGTCCGCCATTATTTAACAAATTTAGAGTTTCATGGCAAATTCTTACACGCTCTGCTTTTTGGAAATCAGAAAGGTGATGCGGCACAAAACGACGGACCACTTTTTTTAAATGCAGGTGATCGTGTATGATTGTTTTAACAGCTGAGGATCCAATCTTGATGTTACCAATGTTTTTGTCGGTAACAGCGGTAGAAGGACGTCCTGCTCCTTTTTGATGCTGAACGGAATTCCTTTCGCGTTCAGATTCCTTATACTATCGGTAAATTGTAGCCAAGGAAGGTGCTTGTTCACTAAAAGTTGAATCTAAACTCTCTTTGCACTCGTAAGCGCTTAAATCTTTTTTAAAATCATAATAAATCATGATTCGAAAAAGCTCTCTTGTTAATTCCATGTTTTCACTTGCAATGTCACTTTAAAAAATTAGTAACTTGAGTTATAACGAACGTATTTTCAACTTCTAAACTTCAAATGACAGATAAAGAGTTTCTCTAAATAATACCGTATGTTTTATTTTTAACAACTTACTATATCTATTTTATTCTCAATAAATTCAGCTTGACCTCGTATATAATTTTAAAAATTATATAAAACTATACCAGTTGCGTGTATCTTTTTATATCCATTATTTAGTAATCTACTTCAATTTTTATCTATTTACCTGGAAGAGGCCGAATGCGTCCTTTAGGCCACACAACCTTGGCAATCATGCAGTTAATTTATAATACTCAAGACGGATTTTCCATCCTAAAACAGAATTTTTTACTGAGAATCTTCGTTCATTAATTCATGTACTTCTTGACTCATTTACTTATAATGAACCAATTAATGATCTCGATTTCCTAAGGTTCAATGTAAAGTATTACTAGTGGCGGATTGTTCTAAACGACACAAGGGTACGTACCCTTACATCTGAAACTGAAAACATATTATTGTGAATAAATTTGTAAATTTCTTCTTTTCTTTAAATTCTATACTCTCCCATTAAAAAAAGTCACCGGCCCCCACTGAAAATGAAGCTGAAACCGGGATGGGGTGGGTCTGAGGGATGGAATACCCCCTAGCAGAAAATAAATAATAAAAGTATGGTGAAGATATGGTAATACCGTTTTATTTTTCTTGGCCATATTATTCTGGAGTAAGCAATTCCAGAAAAGGGATGCCCCACCCTACACTGCATGCATTTTTGGGGTAAGAAATCACCGCAAAATGAAACTTTGGAGTTCTCTAGAACCCATAAAGGTTTCTAAAATGTTTACTTCGATACTTAGGTGTAAAGGTGAAAATCCCATCAAACTATATAAGAATCCCCGAAAAAGGACGCCCTATCCTATAGTGGAATAAATTTTATAATCTTTATTTGGATTTCTCAAAAGATATACTAATTTTTCACTATATAGAGATAGTTGTGGTCTATATGCTGATGAGGCCGAAAAATTCATTGAAGGAATAAAAATCGTCATAAGATCAGAAAAACCATAATTGACAGTTCTGCCAAAATACTTGCAAGTATGTTCCAAGATCTCAATTGAGCTTCACAACAGATTGGATTATAAATAAACTTATCAAAAGCAAATATCTTCTCAGACAAATAAGAAGCATTAGAAAATAGAAGGCATTACAATAGAAAAAAATAGAGGAATATATTTACTTGGGCCACGTAATCAGGTTGTCCATTATAAAAAGAAAGAGTCCCTAATGGGTGGCATACGGAAAAGTTGACGGTAGTACAAAAAGAAATGGAGAGATTGATACTCGGAATGAATTTGAGAAATCGAATTAAAACTGACGAGATCAGAAGAAGAACGGGGATAACGGAAAGAGTGGCATATTTGAAGTGGAATTGGGCTGGTTATGTGGCGCGACAGGACCACAATAGATGGACACTCAAAATAATAGCATTAAAGCTAAGAAGAACAAAGAAAACTACTTTTCTTTGTTCTTCAAAGGGCAGTTCTTCAGGCAAACCCCAGATGAGATGGCTCAATGATGTGAAGAGTCTGAAGGTAGGGAGCGGCCCAGGAAAGCCTATATTCAAGAGTGGACCGAGAAAGGCTGACAAAGAAGAAGAGATTTCGAATTTAGCCGCTATAGGTATTGGAAAAACCAGACGAAAACAGAAATTTTTGAAATATTTGTGAATATCTCGGTTTGGGTTCACTTTAGAGAAAAATGTTAAGAAGAAAAGAAAAGACCCAATACTTTTTACTTGTTAATAATTGAACGGTTGTTGAGTTACAGCTTTAAGGAGCGCTTGGTATACATTCACCATTTTTTATTATTAATTTAATTATTTGATATTCTATCCTGAAATATTTTTATTTAAACTTTTAAAGCCATTTAATTCACGAGAATTCATAAAAATGCCTTTTTGATGATAAATAATTTTCCAGTTTGCCCCCAAAATTGGGAAAATTTTTAAAATTGAATTCTAAATTTTTTTTTAATAAATCGATCAATAACTTCCAGTTAAAAAGTAAAATATTTGAGCTTTCAGTTAACCTTTTTGTTATGTTTAATAATAGTATAAATAATGTTTTAAGTTAATTGAATACTTTTAGATTGTTTGAAATAATTTGAAAGCAATGAATTAGGAGTATAGACTAAATAATCCAATGAACCACAAAATACCTATCAGATGTTGTTTACATAACATAATAATAATAAAGCTCCTTGATTGATCAATATAATATGCCTCTATTATTATAAATTTCAGTATTCAAAAAACTTTTTACGGTTTATAATGCTATTATAATTTAATCTACAGTATGAGTAATGTTGAGCAAATCTCGAATAACGTTTTCCAAAAAGTTTGCTGTCGTGGCAAAAAACACGAATAATTTAGCTGCCTTGAGCTACTGAAACAGATCCAACAAATATCGTCCGACTATGTACAACGATTTTAAACGAATTTTTTCCACTAATAATAATAATAAAAAGTGAGATCAATTAAAATTTAACGTAAACTAGGCATTGTAAATCTTAAAATTGCGCCTGTAATTTAGAAACAATTCAACAAATGTTAATTTAATTCCAACAATGACCAACAATTTTGTTAGTTGGTCCAGAAATGTAACTGTTAGAATTGCGCTCCTAACTTCCGTCAGGGCAATATAAATCACAATTTTTTTCGGCGAGTTGAAGAAAGCCCTTGTTGACTTTACTTTATTCGTCGGTAAATAATGAAATAAAGACCACATATTTTAGTATACATAGCTTAATTTTGTGGTTTACATAGATGAATATTTGAGATCTGCATATGCAAACTAACTTAAAACCATATTTACATACAGAGGATTTGCTCGAGGAAGAAGGGGTCGTTCCGCGGGATCTTCTCGACCCACGTCTGCAATTACTATCGACTAGCGGCAGTACGGCGGCGACTTCAAAAGACTGATTTATTACGCTCAATGAATCAATTAAGATTAAATTTGAAGCGATCTAAATGTATACAAATTTCAATTCGCACCACCACGCGGTTAATTATCGTAGATGTAATTATTATAATTTAAGTGCAAATTTGTGTCGTCCTAATTTTAATCAAATTGAACCTTGGTCATTTGCAAACCGACCAAAACGTTGCGTTTTTCCTTTTTTGCTTTTTTATGTATAGCGTGTTTAGTTTCGAAATTGGTTTAAACGATATTTAATTGTTGGAAGTTTCGTATTCATTGTGTTTCCAAATTAAAGCAGTGTTCGTGGCACCCTTAGAGTCATAACCTCTAATTACTCGAATTGTAATTAAATGAGAACATGCAGCGTTAGGAATATCGTAAAATCCGTGATTGCCCAGATGGGTTGCTGGTTGGGTGTACGAAATTCGACTTACTGCGGAGCGACAAGAAGTCATGAATCTTGTTAAAAAATAGGTAAAGAATTGATGACGTTAAAAGAGGGAATACGGAACGCAAACTAAATGTAAAGTTAAGATGTAGAGTGAAAAATGGCTGTTAGTTGTTGAAAGAATTGAAAAATGTTTGTGCATAAAAGTATTTGATGGTAGCGTTATAAGGAAATGAAGTTTAGCTGACAAAATAGCTCCCATTGCACATAAATCCTGCGAGTTCTCTTTTTTCTTGAGGTAAAAGAAACAAATTATGCACTTTTTGTGACGAATAATTAACTGTGTTAACTTTTGTGTTCTATTTCCTTGTGTGCTCCACCTAGAGAAAAGTTTTTACTTTGGGAAAACTTATAATGAAGTCGGCTTATGGTTATATCAACAACCCAGACGGATATGCACCTCATTAGAGTTTCTAAATGGTGCGATGACTGTTCTTGCTTGGCCTTGCTGCACTTTTATTATTTGATTTGGCAACTTTCAGAATTTCACGGCACTTTTATTGCTTGCTAACCGACAAGGGTCGGTATAACAAAAGTTATGAAAAAGTGCTGCATTCGTTCGCCATGCGCGTCTAGGTGGTCTTGTTAAAATATAAGCAAACTCGCACGTCCTTCACGATGGACCCCCTATCTTGCACCAATCCATCGTGAGGTTCCTAACAGCCGTAATTTATAGTATAAGCTTAAACAAACATGGGTAAGCCCCCCATTGCGAGAACGGGTAATTAGAAAATACCGTGGTGTTGAGGGTAGTTAAGCCATGTCATATTTAGTGTCGATGTAATATGATGTAACATGAGGTTAACATATGTGAAAATCGATTTACATTCCTATAATTTGTACTCAAATTTGAATCCATTACGCGCGAGCTATCAAATCATTTTTAATTTTTTTTATAAAAATTGAGCGGGCGATGCAATAAAAAACAAATTTAAATTTTTTTTGTGTTTTAATGTAATTTTCAAACTTGCGGATTTATTTATATTACATTTAGTACGTTACACGTTGACCAAATCTAATTAAAACCAAACGCTTTCAACATTTTGTTTTTACGTTCCGTTAGCTGCACAAAATTTTGTTAGTCCAATTTTCCCTTATTTTTTGTTAGTTACCGCTAAATAATTTTTTTTTTCAATTTTGAACGTGCAGGAACAAATTAACTTTTGTCGTAATGTTATGTGTTTAATGTGAAAAGCGGGAAATGCTGTACCTATAATTGAAGAGAGAAAATTTGATAGTGCGGTGGAAAATGGAGCACGCCATCAACTTATTGCACTTCAGCATGTTTTATTTAATAAACCTTCAGTGTTATTGGTTTTACTTATTTCTTATTCTCAATGGCGTTCTATGCTCTTTCAGTTACCTACACTTTTATTTTTTTCATATCGAAAAATTTATAAAATAACTAGAGTAGAACTCGACGTGACAATATTTTCACATTGTTTTTGCTTCTTAACTTAACTTCACTTTCCCATCCACCACACATCGCCATTTTATTGTTAATTGTGCATTGTTTTTATTATTTTAGCTTACTTTTAAATCTATTCGATTGCTTCTTCTGTGCTTTTCCGAGTATTTTTATTTAAATTCCATTTTATCAGTCGAACTTCATATTATAAATTCATTAATAAGATGAAGAAGTTAAGCGGGTCTTGTCCGCACCTCCTCCGTAAATTCTTTAAGTATATTCACCACTTAACCGCTTTTCAACAGGGGGCAAAATGTGAACTTTCAATTTAAAACGCAATTTTGATTAGCACTATAATATTTTTTTCTAAAATCAGTGCGTTCAAGCTTTTCCATTCCTTTCGGAATATTGCTACATGTATAAAATTCAAACGCCTTATAGTCTTACAAAATTACAAAATTTATTTCTACGGATGATTACCGGATTGCTTTTGCCAAAAGTGTATCAAAATCTGAGACAACACTATACAAATCTAAATCAAATAAAAAGCTAAATTGGCATTTAAGCCTTCAGCATAATTGATATAATATAATTTTACATAATTAAAATAAATTATGCCATCAGCAAAAAGAAATAGGGGAACTCATTGGGTTTCATTCTAAATTTAACTTTTAATTTATTTTCTGTTGTATTTTAGATTTGTTGCGAATTTAAAAATTCTGAAAATCTGTTGCTATTTTGTATTTATTTTATTTTTCTGGGGCTAATAAATTAACTTGCTTCCGCTATTACAAAGTAAAGTTCAACATAATGCTGTGTCTCAAAATGAATAAGAAAGGCTCCCGATGCTAAAATGAATTATATATTCAAAACAAGCACAAAATTCTAAGTCGGAAGACACTTTAAAAATTTGCTCTACGAGAAATTTTTATTTTTCAAAATTTCAATTTTCTAACTTTATTTGAGTCTCTCAGGATGAACGAAACATGACAGATATTGCTAAGTCAAAATAAACTGATGATTGTCACATCAGAAATGAAACAAAAAACTTAATTAGCTAAAAATTTGTAAAAATGTATTAATCATTATAACCTAGAAAATTTAAGAATTTGTAAACCGATTTACTCTACAAATAACATTCTCTGTAAAAATGTAAACATATCAAAAATTATGTAATTGTTTCATGCATTTAATGTGTATACTTTCAAAGGATAAATTAACAATTTAGTAAATAAGGATCAAAATTGTGTAACGCCCATGTAAACAACAAAGATAAACGAAAAGAAGTCAATGTAGAATCCAAAAAACTGATGGAAATGTAATGTACCAGTCAAACTGCTCAGGAAAACATCCCAAAGGAAATCGAAGTTGATAAAGAAGAAAAATCTACAATAAAAATAATTTATTAGAAAGAAATAAATTCATAAATACATGAATTTGACTCACAAAATTCGAACAGGTATGCCAATTGTATCGATTTACGATCAAAAAATCAGTTGACCTCGGGCAGCTCAGCCAAGTGCACGCATTTTTCGATGTTCTCCGAAAAATATTATTTACCAGGATTTGGAGGTTAACCAAATTCAGTTCGACTTCAAATAGGTTAGAAGTTTCCGTTTGTCCAAAGCCGATTCTAAAAATAGACGTCAAGGACATAATCAATGGTGATAATGGATGATGTTGTAATTTATGAAAATCTATTCATAAAAAATTTTCTGGATGACAAGAAAATCATTGTAAATTAATGGAATAACTTACCTCAATATTTTTGGAAATTCTTAATAGGAAGGATGCAACAACGAGCACAAAATTTCAACACTAGTCAATGTAAGATACCACTTCAAATGACATCCAACAAAATAATGACAACTGGAATGAAGTTGAATCATTGCATATGGGCAAATCTAAAGTAGGGCACACACAAACAACAACTAAATGATATCCTTTTTAAAAATGAAAATTTCGTTACGTCAAGGAGACAGGTACAGTGAATTCATGATTTCTATAATTTGTTAAAATTTGCCTTCAGCGTATTAAAAATAGGATTTGGGGAAAAGACTTCTAACAGAGTGCATTCTTCGATACCCTCAGTGATAAGTTAAAAATTAAAAAGTTTTCTAATTTCGTTAAAAATATTTTAAGCTTTAAATAAGCGACAATTTAAATTTTATAAACATTTAAGCCCGCTAATGTAAAGCGAGAGACTTGATTGGCTTAATAATCAAGCAACTTGGGACGAAGAGTGGAAGCCTCTTTCTTTCGAATCATTTTTTGTATTAATTGTAAAAATTTTAAAGGTTCTTTCACATTGGATTTTAAAATCCAAGATTTATTTTTGTATTAATATTCTTTCATGAAAGACAATTTGACAGGTTTTCTTTTTGTTATAATAAAATTTGTATGGGAGCTGATGAAAATTTTTTATTTCTTTTTTTACATAAAAAAGGAAAGCAAAGTTAAATATCCTGAGAGAGCCAATGAGCATAATAAGATCGCCTCTAATAATTATTTCGAACCATAAGGGACCCACTCCCTGAACGACTCATCCCGAGAGCATAGTAAGAAGGGGCAATAATGTGTGTACCTTCCTGTACTTAACATTTATAGGCAGGGGGACATAGCAATAAGTTTAAAAAAATATATAAGTGACCATTTAAAATAAAGCATACGAAGGTGCTTACTCATAATGGTTAACTGCACCCCCGCCCCCATAATTCGTTTTAATTTTTTACAATGCACAGGACATCGAAATTAAAATCAGTGCACCCTTTTATGAGGGTTTATTGGTACTGTAGCGCCCCCTGGTGGTACACTGTGATAAGAAAATTAACGCATGCGCATTTCATAGAAATCATGGACAATCTACCTTCGGTTATCTGACAATCTGATCTTAAAAATTACTTCTTATGTATAAAAAAACTGCTTCAAGATTGATGTATTTGTTTTGAAGTTATGAGGAAGCAGATGACAAACAAGGTCTTCTTCTTATTTTATGATTACAGGCGTCCCTTTTGGTTTGGTCCAGGTGGAAGTCGCATCTGACGCACCTTGGAGGCGACCTGCAGCACCTCTGTGCGTGCCCGAAGGTTTGACAGCGGTGGTACTGCGAATTCTAGCTTTTTCTGTTTGGTGTTTCAATGCTCACCTCAATGCAGAATGTGTGTGAGATTGCGAGTACCCGTTTTGACGCTACCATAATAAGTGGGAAGGGCTTCTCGTCTTACTCTCGGTGCATGATGGATTCAGTAGGAAAACCTAGGGCGAGAAGGTCATCCGTCACGACTTGGACATTCATCTTTTGGTGGTTGCCCCTGATGACAATGCGTAGTGGTTTCTCGTCGATGGAAGAACCAACCCTGTCCAATTGTTACCCTCGAATTTGAGCTGGGGTCACTTTGCGACGTCCTTCAGGATCAGTGGTGGAATCCTGACTCGCTTTGGTCGGACAGTTGAGGTTGTTTTTGGGAAGATTTAGGATGGGAGGATGGAAGGGTGATGAAACCCATTAATTTAGAACTGAACAGAACGATTTTGATCGTATTCATCCTCTAAGTCGGTTTTAGCCAAGTTTTTAAATTTATTGAATCGGATGGAGGTGTCTTCCGGTGAGGTAAGGCAATTGTAGATGTAATTGCGACCTCTCTTCCTCTTAATTCTGCCGTTTCTTCCGATTTGAGGAGGAAAGCCATCTACTGAGATCGAATTTGTGTTCTTCCAGGCAGGCGGCTTTGTCAGCTTACAGGAGTTGTTTGACTGCAATTATTTCCTTGCGATCTTCGTCGAGTTCATGCCGCATTTTGTTTTCGTCTTGAAGTTCCTTACGCAGTTTATTGCGTAATTGCGTTACTTTTTCAGTGTGTCGAAGTAAATTGATCTATAATTGGTCCAGCGAGTTTTGCCAATGTTCATGGATACATGGAGGGAGAAGGGTTAAAAGGGTTTTCAGGAATATATTGAAGAACAATTGGACAAAAATTTCAAAGTAGAATTTTATTTATGATATACTCGTATCTCATACAATATGTTATTAAATAAAAGAGCTAAAAACTTGGTATTGGTTTTTTAAATAAGTTTTATATATTTCTTTCATCAATACTAAAAACATGTTCAAATACCATTATTATATTAAAAAATTATAAAAAATTTGTAACTATACGAAAAAACCTGACAAGTCAATTTTTTGCTATACGATTTTCTTTTAATTCCTTTTATAATAAGTTAGTTATTCAAAACAATCAGGATTCAGTAGACAAATTTGGTTCTGATACATGAATCTGTTAGTGAAGGCTGAAACAGTAACATTTCGTATAATTATTAACAAATTTTCAAATAAATTAATTTAAAATTTTTATCAACCAATGAACATTTTTCCAGAGTTTCCAACATTTTAATTCGTAGGATGTATAATTGGAGGTAGGGATGGTTCATTCTATTTTGGGTAATCGTGGATTAAATTTAAAAAGTCTTCTGTCTTGTCTTGAATTAATATTGGGCTTGAATATGTGGACGAGTCAGCTTACCTTTATATAGCAGCTATAATAGGTTCGTAAGGACTAAAAGGAAAATCGCCATTCAAATGAAAGTCCTTCATAATAATATTTTGTAAATAAAATAAAAACGGAAAATGCATTGCGCTGCTAATTACTCGGGGGTGTTTATATTGTCTGACGCAAAAAGTAACCTACAATTTTCCTTTGCGGAAAATTTATGCAAAAATAAAAATGATAATTTATTAATGAATAAAAAAATTAAAAGAAAATAAAAAGAGAAACCGTTTCCATGAAAATTTTGTGAAATTAACAGGTGGCGGTTCGAAAATTATTTATATTAATTACAAGCGGAAATTACCTATTTTCTCGGTTGTATTCAAGGCCATTAAAAATTTAAAATTATAAAAAACCAAAATAAACGGTTTTGGTACAATAAAATTGAATTTGCCTTTTCCCCGAGGAAAAATTAAATTTTCTAGTCCATTTGAAATTGAAAATGAAAGAATAAAAATTACAATGATTAAGCAGCAAGACTATCATCTAATTAAATTTCGGAAAAATTATATTGCTTGTGGGTACGTTAACTTTAAAGGAAATTGTGCTTTCATCATTTCGACTAATTAAAATAAAGCAAGGTATGGACAATTTCAACTTTGCTAACCTTAAATTTTTACAAATGATGGGCGGACATCGAAGTCAGAAATCTCATTAGTGCACTTCTGGTGTACAATCAGGGACGGATGGCGGCCCTAAACTTTTTTTTACTTCTGGTTCGTATTCTGTATTCGTTACTCATTAAGTCTTCTCTATTTTTATCTTTTAGCTTAAACAACTTGGCATTCAGTTTGTGCATCCATATCGTATGCTTCAATTCAAGCGCGAAAATTACAGAGTTCACTAATCATAAAACTCTGCAATCGGAACAAATTAAAAATAAAATTAATGTGGTTATCACATTATGCCGATTAGGATCTATGGTGAGAATATTATAATAATACGCCTCTGCAAGAGGTTAAAGGCTAAAATAAGCGAAAGTTATTCTAACAAATGAAAAATGAATAAGAGTGATAAATTTTCTTTTCAATTGAATTAATTAACGCATCGTTAGGTTATAAAATATCAGCTAACAATAAAGTAAATTGTAGTTTATTAGATAAAAAAATAATTGAAATGGGGAGAGTGTCATTTCGTGATAAATACTAACAACACTGGAGTATTTTATTGCAGTAAGTAATTTAATAACACTTGACAAAATTGTGTTAGGGGATGAAGTAACAATAACGAATTTCAATAAATATTTAATATTGCAGGAGTTGGTGTGTTAGCTGAGCTTCATCAACATCGCTCAGTGATGATGATCAATCACGAATGACGTTGTTGCAAGCCATTGTTCACGGGGTCATCTTGTGTCGAGTTTACACTAAAGTAATTCTTAAAGAAAAGTTCGCATTTTATAGATTAAAACATCCACTTTAATTTGTGATCCACAATCAGTTGCAAGATCACGCTATTCGGTTAATTGGATAATTGGTATGACATGCATTGCACAAATTAAATTTGTGACGATTTTCAAAAGGAAGCTTCAATCGCTAATTTTATAATACAAGTGGCCTTTAGCTTTTATATTAATTCAATATGATTTTGTTTGACCACGAAATAATAAAAAAAAGTTGTTTGATCTTACAGAGAGGACCGGGCGATGACATAATATTTATTGTGATTTGAGAGCTAAAGGACCTTACAGACAAAACTGACAATTATTTTTAAATAAAACGTAATTTTTTATGTTCGTCCGGAAACTTCGTTGTTACTGTTCATTGTTTTTAGACTCTTTACAGAACTCGTTCGGAAAATTCATTTGTTCACAAGCAAATAAAATTATCAATCAAGTAAACTTTTGTTCTCTCTTTTCTGTGACTGTTGTGTGCGTTCGAAGTGGTTTTCGCATACATAGGGGACTTACTGTTCAAAGTAGATTCCGAACTACTTCTCGTTTCGAGAAAAGTTCCAGTGGCAGATTAACTGTGTAGTTTTTATTGCCTAGACAATTTTTCTTACCTCCTAGTAAGCCTAGGAGAGACAGTAAGAATGAAGTGCTTACTTCACAATGGGTCGAACCGGGCATCTTCACATTTACAGTTAATACACCAAATCAATTCAAATTTTGTTTAATGTTTAATTCAATTCAATTCAATTTTAATTCAATGTTATTTATGTTTAAGTTTTTACTCATTTCTTTCTATTTATCAATTAGCCACAGTTTGGTTCTAAAAATATTTTCCGTTTATTCACCATTGTTTAATTATTATCCATCAACATTCATTAATCACCCCCATTCACACTCACCAATTCTTTATTATTGTTATCGTTAAGTTTTATTAATTACATGTATCACATTGCATAATTATACTCCCTCTCTAGGTGGTTAACTTAGAGAGGAAACAGGAAAAAAAATACACTAAGACCTAAAGGCGCTGCGAAACATTTAATTTATGCGATTTTAAAACGCATTGTGGAAAAAAGGTTTTCCCAAAGCATTAAGAATATAAAGTGGAATAAATAAGAGCGGGTTACTCTTCAGGATTTTCTACTTGAAGATTTAAAGTATGTGACCAGAATGAACGTAGTAAATCTTTAAAAGGTTTTCGAGTGTCAGGCGAGCGCATAGCCACATATTTCGAGGAACTGCCGCTCCCGAGTTCGACTCTGGAGTGGACTTGTGACTCTACAGAAGACTACATTCTTATAACATGAATAGGGTTGCCAGGTGTCCTTCTTTTAAGTGAAATATCCTTGTTTGGTTCAAAATGTCTTTTTTATAATAAGATTTTCGATAATTTTTTGTTTTCAAAACCTATTTTTTGAAGATACCATAAACAGAACTGCATATCCTGACCTTTATTTTAAGCAAAATTTGAACGACTGTTTTGAGGTGCTATTTGAAGTTGAGTCAATCTCAACTATCCGTTTGTTTTTATTTCACGAAAAGCTAGCAACCCGAAACTTCGGGGCGGAAATTAGGCTTGGAGTGGTTCTGTATACAACGCTAAGGATATCAAAACGGTGATAATTTGTTTACAATGGATGAATTCATGAGCGTCAATTGCTAAACCCTCAATTATTCAAGCATTGCCAATGAAATCAAAATGTTATAATAGTAAAATAATAATTGTTGTAATCAAGTAGCGCTTGGAGGCCTCTGTTGAGCCAGGACGATAGACCGAGCAACCAGTCTGCTTTGGGGGACCCCCCTCTTTACTGCGTAGTTACATTATTTAGTAAAAATATTTTGTGAGAAATAATATCGAAAATTTAATTTTAAGTACTCTAAAGCATGAAATTAGATGTAATGGATAGTAATGCACTCTTAGCCGAATTGCATAACCCTTTTAGTTTGATTGATTGTCACTGGATGACCTGATAGCACGCAAATTCATCCGCAGCTGAGGTACCTACTGCGTATTAAGATAATCCGATACAATGGAAATAATAATCGTTTATTTATTATCATCTATATCAAATATATTTATCAAAAATTAAAATCAATCATTTGGGAAAATAGATTATCTGTATAATCTCCCTAAACTGATATTATTTAAAATTTCAGAACCGTATCCAGAATTAACATCAATTGAAAATTTAACAAGAACATTGGTATGGGCCAGTGGAAAATTTTAAAATAACTACAGAAATAATAAACATATTCAGAAAACGTTATTTCAGTATGAACTTTTGAAGTAGATACCGATTTTTTTCAGGTAGGTACAATTTTTCAATGCTAACGTCTTGCCAACCACTATGGAGAAACGCCACTGGATCTAACGAAAAGTAGAGTCATTTAATTTGCATGCAGACCGATTTATAATACCAATTAATTTTTTTTGGTTGTTTCTAATAATTAATCTGCATGAATTAAAATAAAGTTCTATATTTAAATTTAATAAAGCACGTCGTTTTAAGGTATTTATTCAAGAAATTGGATCTAAGGGTAGGAAATATGTTCAGAATTGAATTGAATTCAACTACGGCTCTGTTATTTCCCTTAGGAAAAAACCTTTAATTGATTTTGAACATATACGTGTATCAAGAGCCAGCAACATTGTTGAAGTTGTTACGACAATCCATCTCCTTTTTAGTTTTCTTATTTACGATTATTAACTTACAAAGTTAGAAAAAATACATCAGAAAGTAAATACGTCACGCTTTTTTTTAAATAAATTTCAGTCATTGTGCTTCCTCTTTTCATAAAAAGAGTTTGATATGACAATCGTGACATGCTACGTTCGTTAGGAAATCTTATATAGGAATGCGTTCGATCAAATGTGATATTACTCAACGTTATAAAATTAATCCTTATATCAAGGCACATCTAAACTGTGCAGGACCGACTCCAGGTTGGCGATGACAAGAAATATTGTAGGTATTTCACATATTTTTAAATTAAATGGAAATAAAAAAATTTTTCAAACTCATATATCTTGAAAAATAATACATGAATTTTTTTGAAATTTAGGGTAGAGTAACATGGACTATAATCTTATCGAAATATGGTAATTTAAACTAAGTTGTATTACAAGCAAACTATGAAAAAATATTTAATTTTAAGTGCATAATGATTCAGTGTTGACCAGGGGTGGTCCACATTGGATCGGCCTACGGTTAACAGTGGATCAGCCACCACGATTACTGCACATATTTTAAAATGGAAACACTAACAGATTTTCAAACTAAAAATATAGAAAAACAATATATTTTCGAAAAAAATATATTATAGATAAACAGAAAAAATACATTTTCGAGATAAAAATAAAGGAAAATAAAAAAATTAGCACATTTTCAATAGAGAAAGATCAACTGAGAACTTATAATAAGGCCGTCGCCTAGCGGTACCGCTAATTATTGGATTCGGAAGGATGAATCTTATCCTGTTCTTTGACAAAAACGTCAGGTCAGGCACATCTGGCATACAAAATTGTTGCTTCGATTTAAATTTTAATCTTAAAAAGCTGACACAATATCCCATATTATGGTTCAAGGTGTCCAAAACTTTCGCAGTGTAGAAAACCCTTTGCTTTTTTGTACAAAATAGGACGAGCACAAATTCTGCTGGACGTGCTAAGGGTTGTTCTAAACGTTCTTCAGTCAACACGTTTTCATCGACTTCCATTTCGTCTTCTTCAAACCAATCATGGTCATTGTAAGAATCTTGACACAATACTTTTTCATCATAGTCTTCTTCAGAATCACTTTGCAAAACTTGACGCTTCACTTTTTTTCTTTGGCTTCTTTTCTTCTTTTAGTTGCTTCTCTGGCCGTTGCTATTTCATTTTTTTCTGAAGTGTCGGTGGCTATGATGCTTTTTCCTAACTTTCTTGGTTTTCTTTTGTTGGTTCTAGGTTTGGTTTTCAGTGGTGCCCTGAATTGTTCTGGTGATACAAAATTACTGTTGCAAATGGATGATCCAGCAACAGCATCATCGTGTGATACCATATTACCTGCGCCAATATTATGAACTCCTTTTGTACGAGTAGTGGTTGAATTTTCAGTCAATTCAGGTGTTCGCAACGTCAATTCAATATCGTCAACAGTAACAGTAGCTATTGACACATCAACTGGAGGAACTGCCGTTTGGTCAACATTTTCAGACTGGATTGCAGACTGGAATGGAATCAGGCTGGCTGGAGTCGGTCGATCTGTCACTGTGCTGGGCAAGAAATCATCACTGGAGAATATATCCCCGTCAAAGGGGCACCAGAATCTAAAATAAGAAAATATTGCATATTGCGGTGTACGAAGCTAACCGTCAATAGAAATGATAACGTCACGATTCAAAATTTGTTTATTAATAATAAAAAGCATGAGACTTACTTAAAGCAAATGGAAACGTTTTCATCCGATACCAAATACATTTAAGTCAATATTAAACATGAATTTGCAATATTACGGAACAAAGGTTCATCAAACGAAAATTATAAAATGTAACAATTTTAATGATCCGTTAATATAAAAATGTTTGTCAATAATATAAAATCAATTTGTTTAGTTAATAAGAATGTAATTTAAAATCAAAGTAATTGTTCAATGTTAGTTTATAACAATGTGTTAACGTAAAATTTTAAAAATAAGTAAAAACTTTACACCGATCGTAGTGCGTCGCAAATCTAGTGTACCACATATGGAAAGGACATTTTCTTCATAAAGTTTACCAAACAATCGCGAAGTGATGGTAGAAAATTAATTCAATCTAAAACATAAAAATTTTATTAAAATTTTAACAAGACAAATTGGGCTTGAGCCGAACCTGCAAATTGAAATGTCAATAGTATTGATTCTATTTCGACCAATAACGGATAATCAAGTTTGCCGTGAATTTGCGATGCGATGGAAGAAAACAATTGGAATCGGCTGCGTTCAATTAATAAAAAATGGCGTTGTGTTTTTATGCGTCGCTCCTAGAAAAATTAGATAAAATCGACGAACAAGTGTATAAATAAGTAAAGATAAGGTACTTACGTATCAAAAAAGTAAATTTGTTTGAATTTATCAAGTGATTGTGATTATTTTTGGAAAATTGGTTCCGCACAACACGTGGCTCGACACTGCACAAGAAAAACTTATCCGTATCTATTATCAGTAACTGAAGGTCATCGACCAAGTAAAACATTTCTATTGTATGCTGTTTGAAACTGGTGACAAGAAATTCCCTACAATTATTAAGGTAATTTCACATTAAACGTTATTTAATAAAAATTAGTGAAAATTTTTGGAAACTTAAATACGCGTGCGTTAGCTCGTTTAAAGTTATTAGGATATTAAGATTTTGTCAGTAAATTTAAGAATTTTTATTCATTTTTCTACTTATTTACACAAATTATAATAAAATTACGATTCCTTTGAAAACGGAGCATAATTTGTTTTTATAACCTTGTTCCGCAATCCTCATATTTATTTCAGCACAGATTTGGGATACGGAACGAACTCAAGCCCATGAGAAAAGGTGAGTCCATACTAATAAAATTGTCTAGCCGAGTTTTATGTTCATTTAATATTGTTTGTCTAAAGATTGCATACATTTCTATTGTCGGGGTGCATATTCGTTCACCCGTACACAACATTAACAGTAAAACGTGTAGCCCTAGTAAAGCTCCGACCCTACACGGCAATATATAATATAAACAACAGGGTATTTTATTACATTGTGAGATAAGCATAATAAATATTATACACACAAAACGTCATTTCGCCTTTCTGGAAATTTCCATTAAGTAATTCAAAATATATTTGCAAAAAGAAAAAGTTTATAATTTTTTGGCCAGGTACTAATATAGGTCCACAGTGGATCATGATCCACTGTTAACCATGTAGCACTAATCCACTGTAGACCAACCCACCATTTAATTTTCAAACCGAGGTTTTGACAAAATAAATTGAGTAAAACCTGTTATTCAAGCGTCCTCACGTGCGTTAATTATTTCTTAAAACAATGAAAACATCCAGAACTCTATCATAGAAGATCTGATCAAATTACACAAAAAGTTCGACTTACCTGCTAATAACAAATGGAGGCTTTAAACCACAAATGTAACTGGTGAACATCCGACCATCAACGGAACCTCTCAGTTGTGAAATGAGTCAATGAGGGATCACATTGGCTACCACGTACATCTCGCACAAGCGCATACATACAATGGTTTAACTAATAAATGAGTGATTCACTGTGTACCACCGATCCACTGTTGACCACCCTACCCTACTATAGAAAAAACAGAAAGCAAAAGCCAAGGGTGAAAGTACGTATGTACCTAATGATATTTTTATAAAAATAAAAAATTCCATTTCATTTATTTGCTCGTTTAACAAATTAATGTTCTATATTTCAATACCTATTGATCGTTTGGTTATCAGTTTTACTTTCTAAAATTTAATGTGGTGAGAGATTTGCTTAATTAAAATTATATCAGAATTCAATCCATAACTTATCGTGCGGTATTAAAATATTCTTCGGAATATTTATGATCTTAAAAATATTTCATAAATGTAATGCGATATTTTGGTATGTTTAATAAATTTTTAATGACTCTTAAAATCCCTTCATCAACTTAGACCTCACGCACGAACGTCATTCCTGACATTTATAGAAAAAATTTGATTAACATCGTATTTCTTTTTCATATATCAACGAAATTACATTTTACTTAAGCTGATTACGTAATTTGGAATCGATACGTATGCTCCTTCCGCAAAAAGCTTTTATTTTTAAGAAAAAGCGACAGAGAATAAAAAATATTGATTTGTGCTGGTATAAGAATATGAGAACTAACATCTTGACGTCTGGTTGCCTGTCTGTGCGTCCGTCTGGTTCTTTCAAATTTCGGAACTGATAAATAAAAATAGTGGTCGTAGATATTGGATTTTTAATTAAAATGTCAATTTAATTTATGATCAGTTGACTCTTATGTTTTGTTGGGTGTCTGTGGTAGCTATAATTTGCGAAATTAACGCTGTTAGAAACTCAAATAAGATTACGTACAAGAAGATAAATCATATTTTAACGATCATGTTACAGTAACGGCGAGAATGCAGGTTAAAACTTTCTGATTGCAAAAGGCGATAAGAGCAATGCAGCCATCGATGTAATTGTCATAACCACGGTAAAGCAATCAGGCATACCAATATTATCTGCCAATAAATTACAACACATACAACGAGCAATCAACAGGCAACTCCGCCTAACAGCAAATACAATAATTAAAATGCCTACGATAATATCGCATTTAATTAATAATCGTAACATCTCTTAATAAAACAACCCCGGGCACTAAACACACAGTTTATCAAAGATTCTACAAATTAACTTATGTAAATTACTTCTATATAGTGGCTCATTTATTCACCAAAAATACAAACAATAAACAGACCCAGAGTGTTTTGTTATCTCATCAAGAACCAGTTCGATGAATAAAATCGAGGGTGTTCCATCACAATTTTAATAAATTTAAATGTCAAAACCAGATTTTAAATCATCAAATAAAGTAGGTAGTTAATTTTCAAAAATAAAACTTCATTTTTATAAAACACGATAAAAAGTACACCATTTCGGGAGCAATTGTTTTGAGCAATTTCACATTGTGCATTTTCAGAAATATTATCTTTCGGCATTAAATAACATTACCGCACCTATTCAGAAGCAGCAGATGCAGAAATTTAATGTAATAGCTAGAGCAAAACACAATTGAAATTTTGCAGACGATAATTAACAAAACGTAACTAAATAAACGTCTCTTGCACATTTTCCACTTTCCTGTTTTATCAGGCCAATATTTTCAACTTTATTACGAAAAACATTATGGTATTGTATTAGAAAAACTAATTCTATACACATATTACTTTGTTAGCACAAAGTTGCGATAGTTTCGAAATGCAACAATCTCCAGTACTCGTTAAAACTTTCAGAATTTCCCGAATTAAAGTCAACAATTCAGAAATGATTGAAATTTTGAGCGCTAGTTCGAATTATTAAGGTCGGACTACTTTTTTTTAGGAAACGCTAAATGTCGCAGTAATTGCTGCTCTTGAACCTAACAAGTTCTGTTAATAATGCACAAATTATAAACTGTCCACTTTTCAAACTAAAATTAAAGCGCATTTTCCTCAACACTAAAGAATTCTTAACAAGTTAACGCCATTATTTTATAAATTAATCCATTATGTAATTTCTATTATAATTTTTACAATACAAAAGTTTTCAACAAGTTTAGGCTAAAGAAAATCGTTGCTATTACCTACCTACCTACTAATGACGTAAAATAAAAAGTTTACAACAAAAAGCTCAGTTTAGTATATTTAGATTTACATTATGCACAAGTAATTTGAAACTGACTATATTGAAAAGCTCAATTGCTACCACCTCGTTAAAAAAGCAAAACGCTGTGTTTCGGAAGAGAATCAAAATGGAACAACCAACAGAGGTATTTTATTTCAACCACGAAACAACGTTAACTTGTTTGAACTTAAGGATCCAAAAACATCAAGAATCTGACACAACTTTTCTGGGTGAGTAGAGATTAAAGACTTTGTTGTAGTACAAGTTTTAATTTTCATTTCGTGTTCAGGGGCGGCCTGGAGCCAACGTCGAAACGCGGGAAAATTTTAAGCAGTTCCCTTATGCCGGCTAACGTTTAATTGCATTATAATTTAATGTGTTTTTACGCCAACAAAAAATCAATTTTACGGTTTTACAGCCGATCAATTATTTAAACTGCTTGAATATTTATGACTTTAAATAAAAGTTGACACAAAGTAAAAGTTGTATAAAAGTGATTGTTATTTACTTTGTCTTACCTTGTCAATAAATAAATTAAATATAAAAGAACAAACTTTAAAGCAAAAAGCAACAAAAAAGGGGGGTAGTGCCAAAACCTGTAATGTTTATCTAAAGATCCCAATTACTTAAAATAATATACATTTATTTTATAAAAAGCTACGAAATAATAGAAGAGCGCAATATTAAAAGAAAACTTAGTACTTAATAAGACGATTTAACATTAAAAAAAAAAAGTACTAACAAATTGTAATGAAACGTCAACATTAAATAAAGAACAGCAACTGAAGTAAACTATAATAATATTATTGTTAGACATCAATTTTTGATTCGCTTTTGTTTTATTTCGTTTTTGTTTCGTCTTGTTTTTCTACTTTTATTTGTTAATATTGTTTACCTTAGAAGCATCGGAGCGACTATGTACATATTATCGCGTTAAATGGATTGATATCGGCATTAATAAATACGTAATAGACAACCAATACATCCAGTTGTAGTATAAAAAAATATTTTAAAACTTGGCAAGTTAAACTACAAAAAGTTTAATGAATTTTTCACATGAAGAAATGTTCAAAATGGTTTATTGCGTTGGAAAAATGTTAAGAAAATTTATTGCTCACGTTCAAAATTGAAACGCTATAGTAGTATTCCAATAATTAAAACAGACAAGGCAGAAAAATGTGCTTTATCTTTTATTTTTTAAAGTAAAACAATTTTAAAACTTTGAGGTTCAGATAAAAAGAGTAAGAGTGGTAAGAGTAAGTTATAATTGCAGGAGAGTTGTACTAATGTATAGCTTTTTTAAAAAATGCCAACACATCAAGGTCTTTATATAGGTATGGTGACCATATTATTTTTATGAAAAAAAAGTACATTTCGGCGAAACACGGTAAATACCTAAAAAAAGGTCAACGGCGCACAGTGTGGTGGAGGCGGACAAATGGTGATTTTTAAAGTAATTCATTTGGTCTGTTTAATAATAGTTTCTTGCTAGGAACATCTCGAGGATTCAGGAACACAATAAAAATCATAAAAAGTGCGCTTGGAAAGCGTCGAAAAAATGGGGCAAAGTCAACCTTTTTTATATACATTATGTACCGTATACATAGGTACTTTAACTTTGCTTAAAAACGAAAATTCATTGATTTTTTTCAGTTTTAAAGTTGAAATATTATTTCTGTTTCTCGTTACTAGCACACAAGTGCCAAAACAAAACAAAGAATTACATTTTTAACGGTTTGTAGACCTAATTTCGACCTAAAAACTCGATTTTTTTACATGTTAACTTCTCTTAAACTTTTAGTTGTGTGAGAACGCATGAAACACACCGGTATCATTTTTATGGTATCATTGGTATCTCTAGTACTTGCCCTCCAAATTTCAGCTGCAGATACTTGCAGATGCGAACACAAGAGCGTTTTTACTGAGACTTGTCCAATTTTTACCGAAGGTAATATTGGATTAACAAATCAATAAATTTTTCCCAAATGCCCATGTAAACAATACATAAGCAGAACGGACGATACAGAAAGATATTAGAAACAATTGAAAACTATTTTAAAATGACGAACTTTAGAATTTCGAATCGTGGCTTATGCAATATTCTGTGGGAAAACACAAAAATGATTGTTTTCTTCTATTCTATTAAGGACTAGCTGGCACAGTCGGCCTACCGGCCGCCTTTAGCCATCTAGACCGTGTCGGATGTGGTTGTTCGGCCTTCGGCCTCACTCCAAGGTACTAAAGTAGCCTATGTTTTTCGTAGCGTTGTAAATAACTTCTACACCAAATTTGGTTAAGATTGGTCAAATAGAAACGTAAAGCACGTGCACGCGTATTTGCATTGTCGATCGATTGACAGTTTGACAGCATTCATTATTGTTTTTAAGTTGATTTTGAGTAGCTTGCCTTCCTTTAAGGAAGGCAAGCTACTCAAAATCAACTTTCCTTTCCTTTGCGAATTTTTACACTATTTTAATACAAAAACATGCGCAGGGACCTACATAATAACTGTGCCAAATTTGGTTCCGATCGGTCAAACGGTTTAGGAGTATAGGGAACATACACACATACATCCATTTTTATATATTGTTGTGTCCACTTTAAGCTAGCTCCCTCATAAATGTATACGGGATACGCAATCAAGATGAGAGGGAGGATATGTCAACATGTTAATACCAAATCAATATGTGATTATTAAAAATTAAAAAAATGTTGCTAGATTTAAGTTTTGTTTGTAACGAGATAATAAAAAAATACGTAGGATAGTGCGGCATTCTTAGAAGATAAAACATAAGCAGGAAAAGCGAGTGGTAACCATGCCAAGATAATAAAGGGCGGTAGGACAGTTGCTGAATAGAGAACACGCGTACCAGACGTGTTAGGCAGTTGCTGATTGAGTTGCAAAATAGATTTGCAGACCGGTCGTGTTTTGGAGTTGCTGAATAGAGAACACGCGTACCAGACGTGTTAGGCAGTTGCTGATTGAGTTGCAAAATAGATTTGCAGACCGGTCGTGTTTTGGAGTTGCGGAATAGAGAACACGCGTACCAGACGTGTTAGGCAGTTGCTAATTGAGTTGCAAAATAGATTTGCAGACCGGTCGTGTTTTGGAGTTGCGGAATAGAGAACACGCGTACCAGACGTGTTAGGCAGTTGCTGATTGAGTTGCAAAATAGATTTGCAGACCGGTCGTGTTTTGGAGTTGCTGAATAGAGAACACGCGTACCAGACGTGTTAGGCAGTTGCTGATTGAGTTACAAAGTAGATGATTTGCAGACCAGTTGCATTTAAGAATTGATGAAGTGAGTCTCAGATCAATTGTGTTGAAGCAATTAGAGTGAAGGAGAATCAAGTATTTTTGCAGTTTATTAATAAATTCAAAAATAAAGAGAATATCAGACAGATAATGTTTGAATAACATAGATAGAAGAAGAATTGATTGTAGAGCAGTTATAAAATAAAAGGAGTATCAGACCAGTGGGTTTTGATGCAAGTTGATAGCAGTAGAAGTCAGTACGTGGAAGAATATAGGTGAACGAAGAAATTGTCGAAAGTTCGTCAGTGCGGAAAAATACGTGTGGAAAAATTAAGTGCGTTAAACGGAAAGAAAAGAAAAGGTAAAGCTTTACTATATTATATCAGAAAATAAGTAGGGATTTTAAGTTGTTGATTATAGTTGATTTTAGTTAGTAATTTAATTGTATTGTTGGTTGTTGTTAGAGGTGAATGTTGTTAATAAATTGTGTTAAATATGTCCTGTCTCTTATTTTGATTGTGTGTCACGTCTGAAGAATCTTCACAGAAATAAGCGACCCTGAGCACTGTGAGGACACAAAAATATATTAAAGATTAAGGATATAGTAAGACTACTTTCAGATTTTTTGCCCTAAAATTGAAGGCTCAACAACCGTTTGTCCACAAAAACCCCATTTCACCACACTGTGCGGCGTACCTAAATATACGACGATTACGATTGATGATCTTTTTTTTCTGGGATTGCACTGAAGGAAACAACCATGAGGTTTGTGGCAGCGTCGGGTGACACCCCCCCGGCGGGTGTACAAAAAATAAGTACATTTGTAAGTACTTGGAGAAGTTTTTAAGTACATAGGACATCGTTCTAAAAACGAGTACTGTCCTACTAAAATAAGTACATATGGTCACCATATATATAGGAGACCTACAGTTTAACATTGCTTTCGAACCACAGGAAGTTTTATACTTCTATTTTTGGGAAAGTATTTCTAGGCAGATTATTTGTCGGCAAAGAGGAGAAAAGATAGCTGATTATTGATATTAATATGCTGCTGAAATTTGTTACAAAATTCTTAATACTTGATAACAATGAAGTTATAAAGTTTTGAACTACTACCTGAAAATGGGAAATATTCTGTAAATTTAATGTAGGCGAAGTAATAATAAATCAATGAATGGAATTTCTAAATAATTATTCATCAAAATAATTTATTCTAATAAGGCCAAAAAATTATGTAAAATAATATGACAGGGTGTTCTGTTTCTAAGAATAAAATATACTACTACGTACTTTTCAAAAACAAAACATTTGGAATACTAAACATATATTTTGGTTATGAAGGTCAAGCAACTATAACTATAGGTACATAAAAATTTAGCTTCAAATGGTCATAGCACTGAAAATATTGATTTTTCAGTGTTAAAAATTTAATGATTTTTTTAAAGAGCGCGAAATTAACTACAATACGGATTATAACTATTTATTGTCTAAAATGAACGAATTTCGAGTTATGGATTAAATTAAGTAATAAAATGTAAAAAAAATTAAAATTTTATTTTTGTTTTTTCAGAAAACATTTTTATCCTTTAAAGTTTAAACCAGCCGTATAAAAAATATAGAAACTTATTTTTTTGAAACTTTGAAGAACTTATCCATTTCACAGAAAAACTAAAATTGTTTTTGAAAACGTGTATAATTTTCCATCAAATTTTAAATCCACAATTTATTCTTACTCGATAAAATCCGTATTCAGTCCACTCCTTTCCTTAATTTCTATTATCTTGTTTATAATGTAATTTATTATCTCTGAAGGGCGGATACAATAAAGGGGGGGGGATAATAACTTTACAATCATAAGAGAAACGATTAAATTCAATGAAGTTATTAAAAAATTAACCTTATTTGAATTGCCCTTTTTGACTTGTATTTGATTTATTATATGGGTATTTTATTTAATCTTTGAGATTTTTTCACGGAATTGAATGAAACTACGATATTGATATTTTCACATACATACGTTTTTATGAACCTTCATGTGTATAAAATAGGTAATAGAAACAATAATTATAATAATCTTTATTAATGCTAGAAATGTGATCAAGTTTCGAGCCGCAAATATTTTCCTATTTACTGTACCAGACTTTCGCACTTTTATATACATATGATGTACATCTGAAATCATTTATCCAATTTGTTTTATACTTGGTATGAGTGTGGTTTTAGTTAAAACAAAATATAGAGTAACAGTCTATATAAGAACTATACCTAATCCAGTAATTTCTGAGAAAAACCTGGAATAAAGTTGAAAAATGTGGTTTCGAGAAAAACGCTTGTAAAGTTTAGCGATGCTTATTTTACGCAACCCTGAATCTTTTAATTCTCTATAACTTATAAGTTATTAATGAACTTGTTAAAATTTAATGAATTTCATGAAATAACTTCGAGGGTAGATGCTCAATAGTATCAAGACTAAGAAAATGTAAAAATAATCGAATTTTAAGGGTACCCCTTAAAAACGAAATGTTTTGCCTAAGTTTCAGTTTTTCTGTGAAATGAATCAGTTTCTTAAAAAATTTGACGAGACTAAAATTGAGCCAGTTAAATTTTCTATCAGTATGAATTTGTTATTTTTTAAAATGTTACGTTTCAAGATACGGAATTTGCAAGAAAAATAAAATCATAAAACTACAATTGTTTTCACATTTCTATAGTTAATTTAATCAATACCTCGAAAACTGTCGAATCTACACAATAAAGGTGTCTAATAAAGTTTGTAGACAGTTTAGCACGATTTAAAAAGGTGTTGAATACTATTGAAATGGTTAATACTAAAAAACCAATTATTTTCATATTATGGCCATTTCAAGAAAAAAATTTAAAAAAAACTTCATAACGCACTTAACCATTAAGGGGTCGTCCACGTCTAGGGAGGAGGGGGTTTACAAAATGTGATCAAGTGTGACCAGGGAGGAGGGGGGTTGGACAAATGTGACATTCGCATAAAAATCCCATTTTTAGTATTTCTAAGAAAATTGTATTTGAATATTTTGTTTACGTAATATTTTTTAAAAAAATTTATTTACTTCTTAAATTTTAAATGTAGCGTCAAGTTCGATTAAATGAGGGGGGGGTGTTGGAAAGTAGGAAAAAATTGCGGACGTCTGGTAACATATCAACATTATTAAAAAATTATTGAAAAACAGTCGAATCGAGACAGAATAAAAATAAATAAAGAATAGGTATTGTTCATCACTGTGTATCCCAATCCCCACTTAAATTGTAAGTAGTTATGGTTTATGTGTAGTTGAAACCATAATAAAACAAGGGAAACCACAGAATTTCATTTTTAAACGAAGAAAAACACAGCACAGTTTTGTACCAAAAGTGAAAGAAAAGCTAGAAAAGCCAAACAATCACGGCCTACATTTATGGTAATAAATCTCACAAGTGCGGCCTTTAGGCCGCACAACCTTGGCAATCACGTACTAGTTTTAAATAATTAGCTAAGATGTAGTACTGAAATATACAAATGCGAGATTATTTCATTACGCCAAGTAAAGTAATAATGTTTTTACACGTTTGGGAGTAAAACGGCCATCGTTGAAAAACTTTTGATTAGTTGAGCTACGGAAAATTAAGAGTTTTGAACAACTTCAAAGGTTGTTTTGGAGGATTAAATGTGAATATGCCGCAAATATTATTTTTTAAATCTACTATATAAACCTTCAGGTTTCCGAATATCTATAGGGAATTTTTAAAATCGAGGTAACTTTTTACGTGCTCTTCCCGTATCACACATTCCCATCAGACTTGCAGTTTAATGTCGATTCGAAACAGCAAAATGCTAGAGAATGGTTACGGCGGTTAACTCCTACTTTTTTTAAAGTTTCGTAATCGCTCACCGAACGGTTATCAACTTTACTGAGGTCAAGATGACCGACAAGGGAAAGATATGTAGTTTCCTGTCGCTTTCCCTTTCATCCGAATGGAACCACAGATTCCTGATGCGTTACGCCACAGCTACTTATACTAGCATTAGTTTTAAATTTTGCTAGAGAAATTTAAAGAATCGAACCTGGTTCGACCGTCAGACTAAATTTTACATTAAAAAAGACAGTCATCATAATCTCCAGTCATACAATATCCACTTTTAATTATGGCCTGTATCTCTACCAAATAATTTCCTTTGCGCTAAGGTTGAGTACCGAGGACCCGCAGTTTAACTAACGTCGGTTGAAAACGACGAATGTTAGAGAAATGTTTCATTATTTAGACTTTAGAATAAATGCATAACTATCCCAAAAATATGAAAAAGAATTAAGAATACCTTCAAAAAATATTCTCGCACTTTTTTGATATGGTCTTGTAGATACCGTAACCAGCCATGTCGGTAATATTTTTTTGTGTTGATATATTGTATTAGATTACACACAATCAGTTTACAGAAAATATTCCCAACATAGAATTATGTTGTACATGATTTTAGGGGTTAGTTTGGGTAACCCTTCAAAAAAGTCAAGTTAAAACAAAATTAGTTGATTTAATATTACATCACATACCTAATTGCAGAACAGAAAAAATATAATAATAAGGTATATTTA
Source organism: Podabrus alpinus (assembly GCA_932274525.1). Taxonomy (NCBI): domain Eukaryota; kingdom Metazoa; phylum Arthropoda; class Insecta; order Coleoptera; family Cantharidae; genus Podabrus; species Podabrus alpinus. The sequence goes on along the minus strand of OW026453.1, from coordinate 95,158,418 downwards.
TGGATAAACCACTTTACAAACAAACTACAATGTAACATATCATATAACATCACAATGTTGGTAATTGATAATACATAGTATAGGTATCGATACCCATAGCATTGCACGCCTGAAAATTTATATTCCAAATACAAGTACGTTTCAATTCAGGAAGAGATTAGTGTAGCAGTTCAATACTGTCGCATTTACCTAGGATATTACAGGAGAGTATATTACCTAGCCATGGGGTTATTAAAATCATAATTTGATTGTGGCATAAAATTTTGTACAAAAATCTTCATTGGGCGTTGCGTTGACCCATTTGCAAAAATATTTATCATTCAATAAATCACGCATATTTCATCCAAAAATATTAATAATAATCAATTGAAAAAAAAATCCCTCGAATTTATCTTGCTTGCACACAATGTATACTTTTTGAGTACATGCAAATAATTATAAAAAAAAATTGATGGAAGAACAACGAATCAAAATCGAGTTATTGTAATACTTTTCCAAAGTGTATAACACAACGTCATCAAATAAAAAAAATTGGGTTGTATTACCATATAAAGCGCTAAAAATATGTAAAGGAAACAATTGGTTATCAATAATAAATTTATTTCAGTCAAAGTTTTTCGTCATCAGGCGGAAATTTATGGAAATTTATGCAGAAGTGCTATTTTTAAAAAACTTCAAAACAATCTGTCTGAACACCTAACGAGAATAGATTGGCTAAGAATTGTAGAGTCACTCTATTTCTATTTATTTCGGAACAAATTACATGTGACTTTTGCATTTTGGCTTAAACACAAGCACATGCCACGCGTTTTATACTAAACGACAATATGAATAAAAGAAGCGGACATAGTTTGTTACGCTCAAGAGCTAAATCAACAAGTAGAACATTCAACTTTTTGCATTCATTAATACGCACGCTCCTTTTTTAAGAATTTTTACGATCCCTATATTGAATTATTACGTCAAACTCGATTTGCATGTTTGTTATCGGCGCAAAATTCTAATCAGGAGCAAATGTACACGGCGTGATCCATATTAGGAAAATAAAGTATGTGGGCAAAAGCATTCGTGACATGATTTTATACCGATGTTATCACAAAATAAAGTGTCTCTGTCGGCAGGACGTAGGATTTAAAGAGACACTTATCTTATAGTAAAGCTCTCAAAAAGAATATAAAAACCACAAGACGACTCTTTTATACATTTTTGCCCAAGATTAATATAAATTACCATAGGATGCGTAAAAAATAATAAAAGGACAGTATTAACCTCCTTCGAAAGCTTTCGCGACCAATTTATATAAATTTTTTATTACTTATTTCGTTTTAAGCATCTTTTGGACTAGGATTTAGAAAACAACATAAAAGTTTTTATTGTGTACCTCCCCTGCTGCCTTTCGCAATGAACGTTATAAAAGCGATTAGTATTTCTTAGGTAAGAAGGATTTGCTTAACGCTGCAAGCAAATTAAACTCTTAAGTAAATTAATACCAAATTAGGAATAATTAAACGCAATAGATTAACAAAATTAAATGTTAAGCAGTGAATAAATTAAAATTTAACATTTAAGTGAAATAAATGTGTATTCTCTTGCAATTAAGGGTGGAATTGTATAAAATTAATAATAAATTTTGGGAAATTCACCAAGACATTAGTATAAAGCAAGTTTAAAGGCTTGAAAGTTCGATTTCAAAGTTCTGTAAATACTATTATCCTCAATCGTAACTTGGAGAATCGTGCAACTTTCAAGTTGAAATCAAGAATTAGGTAGGTATTTTATACAATCCTCTTTATCCTAGGCGGCACTTCTTACTCAAGATACTGCAATTTATCGTCAATTCAGATCTGATGTTACAACCCTTACAGACTAAACCACATGCTTGTTCATTTCGGTATTTTGATAGTTTAATTTGTTAATGGTACGCTTAAACTTTCGAGATAACAAAATTTACTTCTTAGACATCTTTTCGCAACTTTTTAATGATCCACGATATCTGATAATTTTCCAAAGAAAACTCTTATTACAAAACTAACATTTCTTCAGCGTAACTCGGCATCGATGACCGCAGGGGTGGCTTTCACAACGCCCACCCCTACAAAACTAAACAATTTAATAACAAAAATAAGTTGTAAACATTTTTAGAAGTTACAGCCAATTTAAAAAACTTCAAAATACATTACAAGTGATTTTTAAGCTCTCAAGTTGAAACATTCGACAATAAGCTTATTTGTATAAAAAGTTAATAAATATTAGTGGCACAAAAAATATCCGGATAAATCCTGAAAAAATAAAAATGTTTCAAGTCGTGCTTCGTCCACTTCAACTTGTTCGACTTTGAAATTTTCGTTAAAAAATCCCTTTTCCATCTGTGCGAAGTGTTAAGTCTGACGCCATACTTTATAACAAGGGCGTTCAAATTTTAAATAAAGGATTAAAGAATATCGTGCGTAACAAATTCACGCTAAAATTTTCCCGATTCATTTGCTTGTTTTTCTAATAACGTTCTACGTTGCCAGTCCGGCCCTGAGTGGCTCCAATATAGCCCATCTTCTTTGGTATAGCAATGATTGCAGCATTTTTGCAAACTTTAATGACCGCCTTCTTCATAAAGATGTAAGAAGGCAGTTTACACTAACGAGCGCCGTCACACATAAATTTATTTAATTCATGCATACGTGCAAATCGTGACTCCTTACTGCTGGTTAACTGTGCGCTATAAAATAATTTCAAAAAATCACTAAACACATTAAAAACTAATGTTGATTAATAAAATTACTACTTAGTAGTATACGAGCATATACCGATTTAAAAAAATATTATGTTTGCGTTTGGCAGGATAACACAGTCCTGATTGACGGCTCCCTATGATAAATAGCAAACCTGTCGGTTCTGGGTGTAATGTCCGTAGCAGCGACGTCAAAATAATAAAAATGTTTTATAAATTTATTTAAAAAATTGTTAATGGTTCTTACCGTCTTCCACATTTTTTCATAAACGTTCTTTTTGAAAGTAGGTTGAAGACTTCTCATGTTTATGTACACATCCCATAAAGTACGTAAATTTTATATTTATAAGCAATCCTTCAATATGTTTGGATTTTAAAAGCTAAAAAATTCTTGCCTCTAAAGGAACTTTTATGTAAAGTGCATTTTAATAAATTTTCCATTATAATAAACCGTCCGAAAAAAATCAAGCGTTGGAAAAATAAAGCATCGAGGACCAACTGAAATAGTTCTGCAAATAAGAGGAGTGGGTGAGATATGCATTTTTTTGTCAGCTGATAACTTGCGACCGAAACTGTTCGGTTCATTTAATTTTATCTTTAGTGTCTTTTAAAAGTCCTTTAAAGGATAAAAATACTTTTACAAAATATTACTCCCAGGAGATCGAGATACTCGACAAGACTGTGAATCAACTTGAATGCAAGAACGCTCGATGCAACTTCCCTTCTCTTATTTAATGACTTTTGCTCATAACCACTTGAGTTGTTCATTGAAATCGGGACTTCTGAACGTCCTCTCATAAATTTGTCACCTTTCAACTTGACTGTGGATTAAGGGGTTAATTTTATTGCGTTTGCTATTTGCATGCAGTCGCTATCATTTTTAGAATATAAATTATTTTATTGTTATTAAATCATAATTTGCCATAATTGCATGAACTGTGAAGGATAACTACAGGGTTTTGTTTTGAGTCTTCCCGTTTAGTATTTGATTGGGAATTTAAATTCGAACAACTATGGTTGCGTCCCATATTGTGTACTTCAAATTGTGGAAATTCTTTAGGCTTGAAACAAATTTTTTAAACTTTTTCCTTCGTGTGTCTTGTCTTTGGCGCAGACGGATGTCTTCTAAGTCAATACAAATAATTGCTCTGCACGATCATCAATTGTATCTTCCTTCCATCATGAAACTGGACTAAATCTGTGTATAGAACAACGTTCTATTCCCAAATGGCGACCCTGCGTGTGGGGTTTCAAATTTGATTGTTTTATTATTCTTCATCTTTTTGAATGAAAAGAAAAATGCCAAGTGACAAAAAGTACTATCACAATTTGCTTTGAAAAGCCATAAAAGCCCATCTTGAAACCGTGATTCGGAATCCACGTTAAACAGTAGGTCCCTACATGTACCCGATCCAATACTACTAGTTTAATTTCCTTATTTTTATAATCTTACATTGGGCCCAGGTTACCCACAGTTGTTACTTCAAGAGTTAATTTTATCTTTATGTTTTCGATAAATTATTTCTTTAATTCAACAACTTTGACCTTTAGATAGACCTCTAGGTAATTGTTAAAATCTGGGAAATAGATAACGGCGTTTGAGTTTAGAAATTGCAAGTGTCAGAATATTCCGTTTTTTTCTCTTCGATTTATAGTCCATTTTTAACTTACAAACAACCTCGGCAAGTTGAAATTTTGAAGACATGCGTATTTTATTCTATTTATAAATCATACGTCGGCTTCTTCCCAGTTAGGGTTCTTAATTTCTCCAACGTAGTTTTTTTTGCTTATAATTCGCTCAATTTCATTTTTACGAAAAATTATCGTTAGACCAAAATTGAAAATCATAAAATTCTCTACAAAAACTAATTTAAAAATCTTATTCTAAATAAGAATAATTATTCAAAAATTTTGGTTGCAATTTTGGTAAGGGCGTTATAGCCGAAAATTGTGTTAGATGGGCTAAAATCCCTATTGGATGAAAAGCCGAAAGGGGGTTTTAGGGGAGCTCGAAGCAATTTTTCGCCTTTTTTGCCTGAACTATTATTGAAATTCCCATTTCTCTTTGATTTTTTATACATTAAAATTTTGAGTGGTCCACCAATTAATTGACTAATTACTTAATGAGATGGTCATTGGCCTAGTAGTTAAAGAGAACAACTACTGATAGAAATTATAATAACTTATAACTTATAATTTAATAATTTATTTATGCCTTTAGGCCGCACAACCTTGGCAATCTAGATATAATTTTAATATTAATAAATGTTTAAATCCATTCATCACCATATCTCACAAATCCAGCTACATACAAAGATGAAATTTTAAGAAGTTATTGCTTATATGTAATTGATATCAATGGTGGTTTGGGTACAATAATTCTTTTTAAGATCAAGGTATTGTTAGACTTCCAAAGGTGATTTTCCAGCCAAAGCCAAACTTCTGTTTTGTCCTCCTTCGGAAAGTTGCTTATCTGGAAAGTTCCTTTACTCCCTCATTAAGTAAATAACTATTAAACCAGTAAATACATAAAGTGACGACTGCGAGCTAGATTACGCCTGGGGCCAGGGTTCAATTCGGTTCATATGTGGTGTATGTTCATGAAATAAAAATTACTTAGTATGCTTCGGTTAAGTTTTGAACTGGGAAATAAATATAAAATAATAGTTAAACAAAATTAAAAATTTCTTGAGGCTGATTTATTATGGTAGTGTCATGGCGCCTTGGCTCTTCATATCAAGCTGCCACTGCTTCAGGTGAGATAAAAACGAAACCCGCGGAAGTTTGCTTTAAAATGTTAAAGGCAGATGACGTGATAGATAGGGACATTTGAATTGGATGAATTTAAATTTGAAGGACGACGAATATAAAGTTTATATATTATGGACACTTGCTATGCTTCTAAACAATTACCGGTTATAGTAGTAATCCACCAGTGTAGCCTTTAGGCCGCACAACTTTAGCAATCCCATGTTAGATAATATCTGATATAACTCGAGGACCAAGTTTTATTTACACGAGTTGAAGTCGAGGGCAAATAATCACACGAGGGATTAATGCACATTAGCACTGTGTTATATGCATTACTTTATGCGCTTCCGGGATCTAAACTGCAATTTGTATAACTCTCTCCAAATAAATGTCAGTATGACGTTTATTCCATTACAAAGTTGCATGCGGTAATGCAAATGTAAGGAAACACCTTGTTTATTTTTATTTAAGTCCCGGTAGTGCATAAAATAAACAAAAAAATTGAAAATAGTTTACTTTAAATTGGTTTAAACTGAAGAAATAAATTAGTCGACAACGGTGCTTGAGGTGACCGTTTGTTAACAAAGTTACAGAACATAAATTCCGGGTTTCATATTTTCATCGCTCGGCCCTCCGGTGAACAACGATACCTTGTGGATTTACTTTACGTAAGTCTGGCCAATTAACAAGAATGAACTGCATTCTTCACAATATGAGGAGTGTAAAGTATGCCTGTGCAAATTAACCAAAGGGTTAAATTAAACTTCTATAAATAGACGAAGGGCTACGCCTAAAGAGGTATTATACGAAAAGTACACAAAGAAAACCAAACAGATTTTGGATTGTTCGACTTTGGTTTAACATAATATTTTGTTTTCTTGTAGAAAAAATCTTTAAAACATTTCCTTTTGTGAATTTTTTTAGAAGTATTTCCGAATGCCTTCATTAAATTTTTAAATGTTTTAAAAGCTCATGTATAGTATGAAATCTCCTGTCGTAAATAAAAAAAATAGCTACTTGAGTAAATAAAACTTAAATAAAATAAAGCACAAATTCTTCAATTTTTATTGCAAAATCTATCTTAACGTAGCATAATGCATCCATCAATCTCTTCTCCACTTAAAATGACTATGTAAAAACGCTTCCATTTTCGAATTGGGAAATTGCAAATTATTTAAAAAATTTTAATTTAGGTATGTTTTACACTCGTGTACAATAGAAACGTATATGTTCCGTAACCAGCTGTAATTGTGTTCGTTTTAACCTTTATTTTTTAGCTGGAGAGCAGAGCAGAGCACTTTGCAATAACAAGATAAACATGCAAATTACACGCTTTGTTAATCGAATTGTTTTTATGCATTTGATACTACGCTAACCTGACACGAAATGGCTAAATGCTAGCAGTATGTAGCACTAAAAATAAAATAAAATATTTAAATCTCGTTAATTATTAATCGAAATTCTTTGATTTCGAAAAATTAATTTTAAAGCTTCAATTAAATCGCAAATAAAGAAAATTGAAAATTACTGAAAGGGACAAATATTCGTTCATTAGTAGAATTTAGGAGACAAACTCGAGTGTTCTTGTGTTAATTGCCGCATTCTCTCGAGGACTTTCAAGATTTTGCCACTTTCCTTTACGTTTTTCAAAACGTAAGTATTCTTTATAGCGTTGGTTAAATTTGGGTAAAAACGTAAAATTATTAAAGATGTCATAAATTTATGGCATTCTCTATCTTTATGCTACATATACTATATTGTCAACAGCTTGAGGCGACATGAAATATAAATGTAGGTACCTTGTTTCTTATATGATACAGTTGCTGGTTTCAAGTTTATTACATCAGCTACCTTGTGTATTTTAAAGGTATAAAATGTAACTCTTGTAACGTGTACACCATACTTTAAAACATTTAATGGTAAATTAAAGCAGAATATGTACGTTTTCTATCCTTTTTGCTTTATAAGAAAATCTAAAATTCGCGATCCGAATACCCGAGGTTCTAACCTCGCTTATCATATCACAGATAATAATCTAATTTTTAAGTTGGGCTTTTTATAAAATAAAAGTTTGTGATAGCAAAACCGAATAAATTGCTTAATCCAATTATTGAACCCTATTAAAATAATTAATTGATGGGTAGCTTTTTAAAAGCTTTTCCATTTAAAAATGTAATTTGTCAAAAAGTTGGAAAAACAAGGTGTGTTATTAGCATATAAATTTTAAAACATAAAACACAAGCAAGTTTTACATGTAGTAGAATAAAAAGTAGTAAATACTTGGTTAATGGCAATTCAAAGTTTGTCCTGATGGGAAAACTTTCTGAGTTTTCTTTAGAACTCGTAAAAATGTATAATAGATACAAAAGGAATACCGCAGTCGCTAAAATAAAATACATTTTTTTTACATAAGTCACTTTTAAATTTTTAAGTACCTTACAGGTTCGTTTGCTGTGGATGATGATAAAATTCGTACCTGCAACAAAAAGAAAATTGTAATTTGCAACAAAAATAATAAAAATTAATGACAAGGATGAAACGAATGTGTCACATGCCCCTGTTGTTAAAACAATGCAAGATTTAATTTTTTGTCTAGATATAGCACGGGAAATTTATTTTTCATTAAACAAATTGAAATGGTTTTCATTCCTTGTCACAGGTAATCACTAAAATTACAATAATAAATTGTTTTTCCGTCTGTTTTTGATTTGTAATGAAATAATCTGTTTGCACATACTTAATGGAACTTTCAAAGGATATGTGCAGCACAAACATAACTTTAGATTTTCAACAGCTACAAAATACTAGTTTAATTAATTAATTTCTAATGTAAAGATGTAAGTAGTAAATTTTATTGTAAATTTAATGTGAAGTAATCTAAATTTAAATGCAAACTACTAAGAATTTCATTGCAATGATGGTGTTACTGTGTATTAAGTCCCCTACACACGTACGTACAGACGAAGCAAGGATCATCAAATAGCTTTTCTTTAATTCCATTACCGTACGTAAATTTTCCATTTATCGTCAATTTGGCGGTTTGTCTGGGCTTTCATTTTACGAAGGAACTTTTAATTAACTTTATGACTTCCAATTTATGAGAACCAGTAGTGGCTCTAGGGGTGGACTGAGAACTTAAAGATTGTTCTGTCACGTTATAGCCCACCCTAGAAAAACATTTCTTGCTATAAACAATTTGTTTATTCCATTTATAGGCAATTTTTTTAAATTTCGAAAGTGTTATCTTTAATAATAATTAAATCGATAAAAATTTAGTTAAAAATAAATAAATAAAATAGCTCGTTTTTCCATTCAAAATTCAAACAACTCAAGTTTTCCTGCAAAAATCAATTTTTTTTCAACTACGTTTTTACCATTTACGGTCTGATTGTGCTTTTTTAGATTAAGTCCGCAACCAGAAGAATCATTCTTTCGCACATGGAAGGAAAATATAGAACAGAAAATTTCATTCGTTTTTGTATTTTAAAAAATGGTTTACCCTTACATCCATCTTCATCTTCAAAAGCCTCGAAAATATGTAACGTCCAAATTACATCTTCGATGCGCTGCTATGTTATCAATAACTTTCACACTTTAAATTTTAATTTAAAGTTGTACAATTATTTCGGTCCTCCATATGTATTCTATTAATTTTCAAAACCGAAAGTTATTGAAAGTGGTATGAAAATTTTATAGTTTTTCGTTGTTAAAAAGACCCTTTGCACAACTGCATAGTAATGAGCAACTCTCGCTATAAATTGGCCAAAACTTAATGACCCATAATATCAGATTAGAATAATGTATGGCATTTCCTAAAGACAATTTAGTTTTCTTTAATTTTAATAATTTAATTTGACATTTAACTATAACCGAGCCATTCACAAAAATCCCTGTTTCACCTGGTTCTCTCATCAAGGTAGCTGAATCCTGAACCTCTAAACCGTGTAAAATTAGTGTATAATATTTTTTAAACAACTGGTAAAAAACCATTTGCAACCTTAATCCCTTCAGTATCAGTATCAAAAAATCGAGAGAATAAATTTTTAAAAGAATGCAAATAGAATATTTCAACAAGAATCATGAAAACTGAACATAATGTGTAACTAGGGGTATACCATAACCCCCCCCCCCCGCCCCTCCGGCCCAGCGGTTTTAAATCGCGTTTTGCATGCAATTGATTGATTGCTATATGTGCACAAAGTATAACAATCCTTTTAGTAGTACATAATAATAGTAAATTTACCAAGTACCCGAAGACAATAATTGTTATTTATTTTGTTGTTAAAGAGAAGTTCGAAACAATTGACGTTTTAATAAATAACTTCTAGCGTGAGTAAATATTCGCACGATACAACACAAGGGCTAGGACAATACTCAAAGATTCAGCGAGTACAGGTTTTATCAAGGAGATTCTCCGCAGCTGAAACCTGTACTCGCTGTATCTTTGAGTATTGTCCGAACCCGCGTTGCTGTTGCGGTGATAATTCCGTGAAGAAACGCCACAACTTAAAAGCACAACATCACATACGAAAATCGACATATCAAACGCCATTTTTAATGTCGAAAATTGTGAAACAAATTGACCATATTGCATCACAATCATTGCAAAAAAAATCAAACAAAAAATTTCGTAAGTACCGAAAAAAATGGAAGCATAATCGCACTAAATTTGTAATATAAAATTCGTTACTATAAAATTCGTTAGAAGTACATTGCTTTAAGTGAACTCGGGTGAGAACTAATGCGTTGAACCGGTTTCCTACATCGCATCTGTTGAGTGCGTTAGTCATACTACATAAATTATAATATTCGAAGAGATTTTTTATTACGTATGAATTCTTTTACGCTCCACTACAAATATTCTATATTCTGGTAGGGTATTTGGAATATTTTTTATTTTCGGATATTATTCGACTGTGCATGTGTCGTACCCATTTAACTACAATGTAAAATAACGCACGCTGATTGGTGGAAACGACAAAATTTGACCCTGAATGGAATTATCACCGATATAGGAGGAATAATTACACCATAGAATTACTTCACCATAATTATCACTTTGTTTTGCTTTAATGCTCAGTGATGGTATAGTAGTTTCATATAAAATCTGTTAGGTCTTCAACCAAAAAATTATTTTAAATCTGAATGTGGGCTGAACGACCATAAGGTATTGCTGAACAACATACTAAAACTTACAAGACCTTAAGCGTCGGCTTAATTGATTTCTGTGTTTGTTAAGCTTCCGCCTAGAACAATTAGGTCTTGCAAGAAGGAACTTGCCACAGAATTAACGAGGAATAAACACACTTGTACCTGGGGGGTATGGAATACCCCCCAGACCCCCCGGTTTCAAATTGTGTTTCCTATACATAGTTAATTGACCACCAAGAATATAATATTATCTGGCCTTGTGTGCAAAATGAAAAAAATGTCATAAAGATAGATAATAAGAATATAAAGTTCCTAGCTGTATTAGACCCCAGTTCTGGAGACCGGGATAATATAAATTAATAATATTACAGAAAGTGCGTATCTGTAAACCATGGTTTTAGAGACCGGGTCTGGAATACCTCCACAACTACTCCTAAATTCAATCAAATCAAAAAATTTCGATCAGGGCATCAAACATTCCATATAGATATTAATTTCTTCACTTCACATCACTGGAAACAATTATTGTGATAATATATTTCTTGCTATCAATAATTTATGATTCCATTGATAGGCCAATCGGAAGACTTTTCTTGTGGAAATAAAGAAATTAATAATAAAAATGGAGAATGCAAATCACACATTTTGAATAAGGCTGTAACTTTGCAACCGATTAATTAACGATCGAAAAGTAAATGTAAAAATTTTTCCACAGAATATTGAATTCTCTTCTGACTTTCAGTTCTAAATTGAACCCAAACTGAAATATTCGTGAATATTCATAAAAATCTGTTAAAAAAGTCTTGGTAAAATTAAATGATAATTTAATTTTCTCTTCGTCCTACTAACAATTTTCTTTGCTTATGTCTGCCCACACGATAAAAATATGAAGCCGCCGCTGATGACGAAGCCAGAGAATTCTTCAGTAAACTTCCCCCCTCCTCCCTCCCTATAGTAGAACAGAATGATGTAGTATCTATTGGTCGTTTTGCTCAACGTTTTTGTTTTTTGCTTTTGTGATCTTCAAAGTCCTGAAAACTGAAAGTCGTGACCGCTTAACTTTAACTAGGGACGGGGGGTCAATTAAATTTCTTTCAGAAGAGTTATCCCGCAGTAAACCGTTTTCCAGAACTTCATTTATTTTTATCTAGGTGCAGCACATGTAGATGAGGTTGACCTTAGGGTTGGCATGTACAACCTTTTCCTCGCCTTACCCGATTACTCCCGAAGGGTTTAAGTTAAAATGAAATAAACTTAAAAATGTATTTTCATAAATATATCCACTTGAAACAAAAGCTTTAAACTAAAATCCTATGTAATTTATGAAACCGATCCGACCACCACAATCATAAACTGTTGGCAAATTTCGCTTCATACATTCTCGAAAGGTCAGCCATAAATAATATTTTCAGGAGTAATTTCGTTAAAAAACTCCCTTTCCAGTATAATAAAATCTCCTCAGAATTTTTTTATTAATTAACAAAAATGCGAAAGTAAATGTTTAGATAAATGCAAAATAAAAGTCAATATGTTGCTTACGTGTGTGTATTTGGTTTTTTACGTTTGTTGGTTTATCTCGTCTTCGCTGAAATATTGTTCTCGAGAGACAACAATCTAAAGTAATAAGAAAGTTTCTGATTTTATTTTACGTAATATCGAAATATCGAAAAATTTGACTCCGTTACACAATTTTTTACAAAAAAATCAGAAAATTAATAACCTGAACGTAAATCGAACAAATTATTTTAAAATTCTTACATTCCAGTCGAGATTAATTTGACTTGGAAGTAATTAATGAACGAAAAATCAGTTTCAGGTATTTACATCGATTTTAATTTCTAATAAATTCCACAAATGTAGCATACATTAATTATTAAAATTTATGGAGATATTTGAAACGAATTAGTTTCTATAAGTGATTAATTGCCTCAAATTAATGTGCTTTTACTAATAAATAAATAAACAACCGGAAAATTAGAAAATTACGGGTTTAGCTTTAAAAATTACGAAATTTGATAATTCATCATACCAACTTTTCAAAAGTCAAACTTTACCAAAATAATTGGAACATTTTTAATTAAAAAATTATGTTTAATATTTATTCCATCGCCCAAACTTTTAATTAATTTTAAATTTATGTATTTGAATAATAATTTCGTTTCGTAGATTACGTGAAAATGGATCGTTTCTAGGTGTTTTCCATTTTCATTCAATGCACACTAACATAAACATCGCAGTATCTGGCGCAAAATCTCAAATTATTTTTAAATTTTAAACAAAGCATTAGGTTTTGGAAATTATCAGTGTAATTTATGCGTCCTATTAAACAAATGTGATAGAAACATTTTATTTTGACAAAAAGGTCGTTAATTAAGTTTAATAGTAAAAAATAGAAATTTAAGTGGTTTTTTCAAATTCCTGAATAAAGTAGATATATCAATTAGTGATATCGTGCTGTTATATTTATACCATTAAATTTCATCGAATTATTTTAACCGAAACATCAATATTATGTTAATATAGCGTTTAAACAGGATTTTTTGATTTTTTAACAAATGATTCCTATTATTTACAAAAATACCGCTTTAAAACAGAGGAAATAAATTATTCATGAAGTATTTGATTGTTGGGTACATGAAGTTCGATATTCCAAGTTACGATTCCTAGATTCTTTAAAAATTTCATGTTAACATTGTAACGTATCAGCAATCAATAAAATTTCTACCGAAGACCAAAGAAATTAAATTTTTTCCGACGTCGTAACTTATGTCTTCGTAAAGACGTTCATAAAAAAATTTAGAAACTTAAAGCTATCTACGTTAATAAATTTAAGCAATTACCTTCCTTTTAATAAATAAAGAGGCTTTGGGCTCTTTGTGACTACTTGAACTATTAAACAAGAAGATGCTCGAAATAAATTAAACGATCAAGATGAAACGTTTAAAAATTTCTTTATCCTTAAAGAAATCTCTTTACAAACTTTACAACAAACTTAAAATTGATTCTTGCTTGTGTATGTATTCCTCTGAAGTGCAAAAGCGTGTTCGTGGTCTTTAGCATTCAACAAAAATACAATAAGCGTATCATACATTTCACCGAACAAAGTACAATACATGATGTTGCAAAATTGGCATGCATAGTAAAATGCTCAATAAAAAAGTGTCAAATCTTTAATTTACAAGTTGACTATTGTTTGCACCATGAGCGTGCAATAATTTCAATTAGGATCCACTCTGAAGACCATCAAAAAATTTGTTTACAACACTTCGAGGAAATCAGGCTAATTGAGTTCAAAGTTTCGAGTTTATTCAAATTGTATACTGAAGTGGAAAATTTGGGAAGGAGTTTAGTCAAGTACTTACGTTTTCTCAAACACCGAATATTATTTTCCTCGTTATCTCAGGAGATCTCGGTTTACTCTTGTCCTCGCCTCGATTAGACTTTTGGTTCTATCTTGATAACGAGGCGTAAACATATTCTTTTTATTGCCAATTTTTAGCATAAGGTCTCAAAATAAAGCACTTCTATTCCATAAATTTAAAAAAGTTAATTTTATGAACTGTTAATAGCAATTCGAGCAATATAAATTCTATATTACTTCTTTTAGTGTCAAAATCGAAAAAAATAACCGACATAACTCTGAAAGTGAAAATATCTGGTTCGGTATCTAAACCCCCCAGAGATTCTCTAAATGTAGTGTTTATGCCTCACATAACTTTTACAATAGGTTATCACCTTTCCTATGTCACAGCAACTACAAAATAAAAAAAATTAACATCCCTTTTATCGAGTTTATGAGATTCGCCAAGGGTGGTCATCTTAAATGCTCTGATACATTTGGTATTAGTAAACCCACCTATTTTTTTATCTCTAACTGGGCTATAAAAATATTAACGAACCATAAAACGCAATTTTCACGCTCGTTCAAAGTTGGTTAACCTCTTCATTATCAGGTAATTTTTTCAAAACAATATATTTGCATTTTGAAAAATTAACAAGGTAGGTGGACCAAACTTGTAAATGCCTTGTATTTTAACGCCTTTTTAGGAACCCCATCGAGGTTTGAAGACCGCCTGTTGCAAAAAGAAATAAGATTTATTTTACAGCTGGCACCCAACTTCTTGTTCGATTCAGTAACCTAGTCAAAAGTTAAGATTATAAAAGTTTACGACACAAAAAAGAATTTGAATTAGGGTATTTTTATTGCTAAGACGGTATTTATTAATAATGGATTTGTGTGGGCCCAAAAAACAAAAATCAAAACTTGCTAGACTCGACAATCTAATAATAAATTCCTATACTTAAGTGAATGGGAAATTATTGTCGTTGCTTTTATGTTGATAAAAAATATTATTAATCGATTCTAAAATAATTTATTTAAATTTAATCAAAATGGAATTTTAACATAAATAAATTAAATGTAAGTTAAATGTTATTTCAACTCGCCGCGAATTGTTTTGATTGCAAAATGTTGAAATACGAACTTCGGTTCAAACGATTTCGACTATGAATTCTATTCTATGGTTGTTTTACTCTCTCTAATTTTATTTTCAAAGGTTGTTAAAATGCGGAGGCAAGGTAAGGAGGTCGATGGTAAGATTGAAATCAAGACATTAAAAATCTTTATTGGCTTATATTAATTCTAATTCGAATAATTAACAAGATAATTTAAACCTCGAACACAAGCCATAAAGAACAAAGACGGAAAGCTAGTACATAGCATTCAAGGTGTAGCTGACGTATGAAAAGACTACTGCGAAAATTTATAAAAAGATGGTCTGATGGTAGAAGGTTAAAAATCACTTAAGAATGGAAAGGCATAATAGGGAGCTAACGAAAACACGGGAGAGGTTCTGAAAGCTATGGGAATAGTAGGAGTAAACATAATGCATCTGTTATCCACCAAAATATGGAACCGGAAGGAGTCCATACGCCGCTGAAACCTGCACATCGAAAATGCACACCAATTAGAATTGATGAGTTTGAAATGTGGGTTTACCGAATGGTCCTCAGAATATGCTGGACAGAACCTCGCACCCATGAATTCGTTTTGGAGCACCTGATACAGAATGCATCTGCAGTACCGTGGGCTTATATCCAGGAGAGATGACACGATGGAGAAACGCATCGTGGAGGGCAAGATCGTGGGCAGAGGGATCGCCGAAAAGCTGAATCGACCAAACAAAAGATTACTCACCAAATCCTCATTAGGGCAAAAGGACTGAAGAGAAGGATTAATTCTAAAAGAGTAATGACGTACTCTACATGTGAAAGAGTGAAAAACCAGCGAAAGTGAGTAGATTTAAATCCTTAAGAGTGTTTTGTACACGTGTAGGAAACATCAAAGAATGTAGAACGCTACGGAAGTAATCATTGAATTAAAAAACAAATTTTGCTGATAATGTGGAAATTAGTCGACTAATTTACAAGTTGATTTAAATAATTGACATTTATTAGACGTCTACATTCCATGCTTCCTACACACAGCGTGTATTCTAATAGTAAAAGTTAAATTTAGACGACTTATAATTGCTTCTATAAATTCTTGTTTATTGTTGCATAAATTGGATGCATGTCTTTAGTAAATTTTAGTTTCCAGTGTCTACTATAAATTTTCAGGTTTGCTAATCAAGGTTTGTGCTCGCTGAAAGCGTCAAATTTAGGATTATTAAAATAAGTTTTGTTTTATTAAGGGTTCGAAGGTAGGAAATTTTTGTCGAATATATTCGATCATTTATTATCCAAAAAAATGGACAGCTGCACCAGACGGTGTACGTTGTCGACCTTAGGACGTGATTGGAAATAGCAGTTTGAAGTGTTCAATGAACAGAAAAAAGATAATGGAGATCGTGGACGTTAAGGAAGACGATAATAGAATTTCAGAACATGAAATAAAAATAACAAAGTTTTCAATTTAAATGTTAATTAATGTAAAAGACAAAAATTAACCATAACGTCGCTTTTCGATTAGGTAAATGAAAGTGAAAATTCATCAAGGAGTGAGAAATGGTGGATAATGTAATTTAGACCCGATACTTCCTCACGTTTATCACCCGCAATAACCCGGGGTGATTTGCACTCAACCCACTCGAAGAGTTAAGGCTTCTCCACTTTGCCCTATTTCTTCAACAACTTTTCGAATCATGATTTGTTCCCTTATAGGTTTCCAAAAACTTTTTATCGAGTAACAACTTAGCAAATATGATAATTTTCTTATGTTGCGTATCTAATAATATAGAAAAACTTTTTTACTCTAAACTTAAGTTGCAACATGATTAGAATTAAGTCTGCTCAATTTACTTGTTTGAAGTTTATTAAGTTGACACAACAAGGGCCCGATGACTATGTCAAGTTATTAAATATTAAATTATTCGAGCTTGACATTATTAAAAAAAATTTAAGCCTGAAACTCGAACTGAAAATTCTTTTTTTGATATCGAAAATTGCGAGTTTACAAAATCTATAGACTTAACAAATTACGTCAAAATTATATTTAAGTAAACAATTACTACCAATAAATACGAATTTGAATTTGTAGAGTATAAAAAGTGGGACAATTAAAACTGAAAGGTTTGAGAGTCGATTTGTTTGTAAGCTTTTACAGGTTTCTTGTATTGACTTTCTGCACGCCATAATGTATTGGATTTATACGACTCTTACGTTCTAATAATTAAATATAATTTTTTCATATTTAAATGTCAAGCAGAAACAGGTTTTATTTGTCGAGATAAAAGCTAAAAAGCATATTTTATTAACCAGAAAATTAAATATTTTTGTGGTGGCAAGGTGGAATGAAATTGGGTGGCAATTTTTATGATACGAAAAATGGGTCTCGTTAGAAATTATAAATCATGAAATGGTATGTATCTTATCAAAATTAATATGAAGAGACACATTACAAGAACAGATGCTATGGTGTCACTATCAGAAACAAAAACATCCATTCGATGTTTTATATAAACCATGCATATGACAGGCCCTTCTTCATTCTGTTTCTTCAATTACACTTAATGTGAGAAATGAGCAACAAAAAGTAAATCGCACTTGGCAAATTATATGAAATATAAAATTTATATCTTTAAGTCTTTTAGAATTAAAAAGTAAACATTTTAAGCCAACTTTTAAATTAACTCTGTAAAAGCGAGCCTGATGGTAATTGAACTCGTACGTTATTTGCTTTCGGAGGAGCAGTAAAAACAAATATTGAAAGAGGAACGAGAACAACCGAAATTTGGTACTAAATCATGACAAATATCATTTAAAATAAATGAATTCCATTTGTGTATCTAAGTTTTTCAGCAATCCATAGTTGTAAGTCTTCGGCCTTAATTAAATGATGAAAAGAAACCGAGTCCTCCGGTTCCGACTTCTGTTTTCAAATTTTTAAAAGCAATTTAGAAAACGTGTTACGCTTTCAGTGCGAGATCAAAGAAAAGAATGTAATACAAATTCAAAGAAGCGTGTAGAAGCGAGACCATCCTCGTAACTCCTCCATAGCTCACTGACCAACTCAATGGGGCGATATAAACTACTGCACATTACTTCCAACAGATGTTAACAACCACAAAACAATTATTATTATTATCAAATTTTGCCTTTTCCAAAATTTAACTAAACCAATTTTTCTTTAATAAAACTTTTCGTGCGCCCTTCATTTCCTTCAAAACTTTTCCACCAGTTTAGAACAAAAAGTCTATAGGCGTAAAATGTATAATCAAATTGAAGTAAAATTTTATTAAAATTGAGCGATCAGACGTGACCACTTTTAATTTAAAAACTTTCTTGAATTGTATCCACTAAAATAATGTTAACTCGGAGAGAAAAGACAAGTCGTCGATTTTTTCAATTAGATTATCAAATTCAAAAAACTTGTGATAAATGCTCTGACCTCTACTTATTAGCCTAGCCTTATAATTAATAACGACCGACAAGTTTCGTGACTTGCCGCAATTCCTTACGCCGCACATTAGAAAGTTGTGTAACACCGTCCAACTTTTTGTGAGTTACTAAATTTTGATTACATAAAAAGGACCAAGTTAAACCAACTTCTTATTTTCATTACAAAGATTTTCGGTTTCGGAACTTTCAAAGAGTTCGATGTGTTAGGGTCATTTCAGATTCGGTAAAAAGCTGAAATGTATTTATTTTAAAAATTGACATTGGAAATAATTTCAGAATATCAATTTTCGTAATTTGAAGTGAATTATGAAATATTCTGTTTTTAGAGAATTTTGTGAATTTTGAGAAATATTTCCTTAAATATTTGGAATTTCCAAAACGTTGGAAAAACTAAAATTACTAATCAGGGTAGAAGCTGCCAGGAAATTTTAGGGGGGTTCGCTGATACCCGGATTTTTGCATGCTAAGCGTGTGTTCCTTGCCTGGACTATGAATTAAAGTTTAAAAATTAAGAAGTTAAGTCAACATTATAAAATAACCTAATTATTTTCATAAGTTTTCAGCACTAATATAAGCGTGCCAAGCAAGCAAGCAAATTTTAATTTAATTTAATGTCACTTTCATAAGTTAATAATTTAGAGTAAGGTGAGCAAAAAATTTGAAATAACATTTTGATTTTTATCAATAAAAGTTATAAATGTAATTAAATAATTTAATTTTAAATAATTGAAGTTAGAAATAAGATGACGTCTTTAGATGGAAAACTGCGAACGTATTTTCGACAGCATGACTGGTACAATTAAAGAGTATTTCGTACGTTATTTCCTTACAAGTTTTAGAATGGGCCTGAGAAATTGGACGGATTACAAGATAAAAAGCCACGCAAAAACAAGGACAAAAAAACTGATAAATGTAGTCACTTGGAATGTTGCAGGATTGGGGAAAAAAATCTAAGAGCAGTACGAAGGTGCACAAGGGAAAATAAAATCAGAAATAATGATATACATGGAGAATTGGACAAGTATTCGATTGTGGAGAAGACTCAAGAATGTTAAGAAAACGGGAAGAAGAACTTAACATGTTTGCAAGGCAACACAATATTTGAATACATCCCTAGAGGGAAGAGCCTGACAGACTGTGGAAGCGTTGGTAAAGCTTGAACAAGCAAATGTTCCTAAACCTGGAAACGGAGAAGACCACCTTCAAAATGAAAATTTTGCTCAATTCATATTTGCCGCATAGATAAATAATTGTTTGGTCACCTTAGACCACACCTGGAAAGCTATAGCTATATGTGATTTGTTTTAATTGAATTATTATTGTGATGGACACGTTTTGAATGCGATAAAGATACCAAATATGTTGAGCACCACGAAATCGGGATGGAGACCAAATGCGCGAAACCGAACTCAGCATCGCAGAGATATACAGTAAAGTAGTGCTTAGTTTTATGAGGTATTATCTCAGATAAATTATCATCATCATCAAGCTTTTCCATTCCATTTCGGAATATTGCTACTCCGCTTTTTCTGCAAAGTCTTTACGATCCATTCATTGAGGTGGATCAATCCTCTAATTTCTCTTTTACTTCAAACTAATTTATCCACAGAGTGTTGATGTTCACCGGAGGGCGGCGCTAAGAAATTCAGTCAAGTCCGCAATTCGAACCCACAATTTCCGCGCTATAACTCAACCAGCGATCACACCAAGCCACTGCTGATATACAGTAAAGTAGTGCTTAGTTTTATGAGGTATTATCTCAGATAACTTATAACTAAATTTTAATTTAATAAAAATTAAGTTGCAAAGTAAACACTAACAGTCAAATTATTTTCAAAAGCTTTCAGCAATATTGCTGCTTTCTTATTGCAAAGCGAAAACTTACATGGAAACTATTTTAATTTACTGGTTTACTAATCTTTTTAAATTTTAGATAATAAATTATTATTAGTTACTTAATAAAGTTATATTATTTAATAAATTTTAAAAAAAATGCAGTCTTTTTCTTTAAACTTTAGGGCTTGAGAGAGAAAGACTGAATTTTATTTTTAATTTAAAAATTAATATTAATTTCATAAGTTAATAACATTTTTTTCAGGTTATAGACATTTAACGAAAATTGAAATTTAATTATGGCCCAACAGGTTTTTAGTTACATACGTCGATTCTTCTGGCAGAGAAGGTCATATGAACAATTCTAATCACATTAATAACAATAATTTCTGCAAAAGTAAACAAATCAAAATTTTTAGTATAACGTTTTTTAAGTTTTTTATTGCTGCAGTGGAAAAGATATTTAAAACTATTTTTAATCAGAAATGGCGTGCAGTCATGATGATGACGTTTAGCATTAGAAATAAGGCTGATCACGTCAAAGTGAAGAAACAATTTTTATTTCTCATAATTACTTTGAAGATGTGTGGAAAGCACGAAACGGTCAGCATAAAGTTTTTGTCACTAGTGATTAGTATTTGTTTTAATCCACTTTAAATTATTGACAGATACCTAAAATGCGAGGCCGTAGGTTGAGCTAATTATGGTACCCAAAGACTGCCAGTGCCGTAGACCTACGTAGTAGGGTGGCGATTAGACCACCGCCTAAGCTGGGTGTTATGTAAAATGACTGATGCCAGTTTAGTAATTTTGCTCAAATATTAGGACTAATTGTACGTAATTTTACATAAAGTTTTTACATTACATTAATTTAAAAATTAATGTAAATTTTACAAAAATAAATTTTAAGAGCTGTTTAGACAAATAATTTTTGCTGTAGCTGAAAAATATTTAGAAATCGCTTTTATCAGAAATGGCTTCTTATGACTTATCACATCTTATGTCTCCATCAAGAGTTTAATGACATTTTCCTACCATCGACATTAATTTACTTTCTTACAGGTAAACTTCAAAACAGGTGGACATAAATTTGAGATAATTTACCTTTCTTTTACCTTTACGTACGTATGTATATGTAGGAACATTTACCTTTCAGCCTCCCCTCAGGAATTATTTTTCTTTGCAAATAAATAAGTATTTTAGACCACCTGGTCTAAACTGACCCTGTGAGTGGTTCATTCATTTATTGCCAACCTAGTCATCTCGCTAGAAAGGCAGTAAATAATAAGTTGGGCACGATGAATTCAAGAAATAATTGACAGAGACAGGTATGAGATCGAAGGTTTTACTTCGATTGTAATTTTACATAACATTTTTAAAGTACTTTAAATTAAAATTTAAAAATAAAGTACGTACGTAAACAATAATATAAATAAAATTATTTTCATAAGCTTTCAGAAATATTTGATTGCTTTAAGGATAAAAATTATATGAAACGAATTTGATTTTTATTGTTTACTTAACTTCTTAATTTTTAAACTTGAAATAATTTAATATTAACTTCAAAGTTAATAATTTATACATTTTTATGAAATTTGATGAAAATTTAAATTAATTTAGGCGCACAGATTTTAGCAGAGGAGGTCGTCAAATCAACAATTGGAGTTACTTTATTTGCAATAACTTTTACGAAAGTTAGGTAAATAAAAGGTTAGTTAATTTCCCGAGTTCTTTCGACAGAAGCAAAAAATATTTGTAAACCCTTTTTTTTAGAAATGCCTATTTTCTGTGCTTATTATCTGACGAAGTTATAAAAGGTAAAAACGTAAAATCCTTCATGATATGAACAATAAAATGGTAAAAATTCAGGTCATACTTGAAGTACATGAAATTATGAACACAAAACCAAAAATTTTTATATTTAAGTTTAAAAATTCTATCTCAGTCAGTGCTTTTTATTCTAATTTTTTTTTCTTATAAAATTGTTAAATTTGATAACACAGTTGTTAAAATTATTCATACCAGAATTTTAACGCCAGTCCCATACGAGAGATTTCTATAAGTGGTCGGTATTTACAAAGCCCTCGAAGAAGCCATAAAAGTAAAATATTTTCTAGTTGCACAAGAAGGAAAATACATAAAAATGGACATAGTTTGTTGTGTTTAAACACAAATACCAGAAATATAACAAATTTCGTTACTTTCAAATTGAACAATTTGTGAAGCCGTTCACGTAACATATTTGAGGTTTAAATTTTCTATAACCGTCTCTGTTTTATTCCATGTAACCATAGTATGAATAAGAATGTATAAATAAATTAGAAATTTTATTTACATTTGCGTTATGAACTGAATTTTATGTGAAGAATGCAGTTAAAGTGCAATAGTTTTTCTATAATGACCAAGTCAAGTATTTATTCTGCAAGCTTATTTTTCGACAATCTCTATGTATTTTGTCGCAAGAGTAAAACAACGTGGATGCAGCTTTAATAATGCAAGAAATTTACTGGCAAGTTTTAGACAGAATACAAAATTCACCAATAAAATACTAAAATATATTCCACATTAAAAGCACAAAATTAAAATAATAACCCCATTATTTTGTTGGAAAATAAATAACCGCAGGGTTTAAATTAACCAGCTAAAGGTAGAATAAACAGAACGTTAAAGACATAAAATGCATCGCAAAGTATTTTGCACATTACAAATACACTAACTCTAGGTATATAATATTATTAGGCTTTTTGTACATTTATTATCTGCATAAAACACAAACCCACGGTTAGACAAATACAATTAGAAGGTTTTATAACAAAGAACACGACTTGTCATAACTTATTTATTGGAAAAGGATTTAATTGAAGTTCCGCTGTAAACAAAAATTAATAAAAATGTGAATAAATTTATTACTCCAGTTGCAGCGAGGTATTTTCAATAACTAAAGAAAAAAACTATGTGCAACGAAGCGATATAAATAAAATTTATTGTATTGAGCTTTTATCGAAAGCTTAATAAATATGAGGCAAGTCCCTATTTGTATTTTATCGTCGTAGTGAATTTAAAATGCGGAATGAACTTTTAAGTTTGAGTTACAAGAAAACGCCTAATTAAAATACGTTCTATTTGAATTTTCGACTAGTTATCCATGTTTATTGTAAAAGTTAATTAAAAGAAGTATTATCGAATCGCCTTTAAATAATATAGAGAGTAGCAGATTTTTTGTGGAAGTTAGTCTGATCATTGTTAATTTATATTCTCTAGGCGATAGTAAATTACTATAAATACTAAAGTTTAGTTTATTTTGAGAAATAGTAATCTCAAGTTAGTGTAAAAGCTTTTATCAGCTTGGGGGTTAAAAGATGAGCATCAGGAAAATCATAATTTCTCTCATGAGAAAATCATAGATTATAATGTGAATATTTTCCATCACCTGCAACTTTAATATTCATACGCTTTCAGAGTTGCACCAAATTTTTTGTAATTTCCTTTTGTAACATTCAGCCATTTTTAAAAAGCTCGACACGAGTTGATGACGCCAATAGTGACCCTTAAATACAAATAATGTTTACTATTACACAAAACTGACACTCATTATGTTAATGTGTCTACCTGAACATTTATCGTCACTGAAGTAGCAAACAAAGGTGCACATATTTTCTATCCCATTGTGTGTTTTAAAGATAATGTTTCACGGTACATAACAAGATTCACGACTACATAATATTTTAAGGATACATAAGAATTGCGTTCAGCCCACATAGACGCGGATGATTTAAGAATTACAATCAAATTGTTACAAGCTAAGGGTGGGTTGCTTTCCCACTCCATTTATTTATTGTTAATGCAATATTCACCACCTACTACGGTACCCTACATAATGCAGAATGTTACCAACATGTTTAAAGCAAAGCTCACTTGGGCGTACATCAATTCAACAATAAAGCTCGTTCTCTAAATTATAATTAAATGGAAATTATTTAAAAAGCTCGATTTTTAATCCCTTATCACGTTCGTGCTCTTTATACGCAGCTTACTCGAGATTATGGCACTAATTCTAAAAGTTATAAATAAAATAGAACAAATGGAAGCCGGGTCGTATCGGGAAGTGTTTTACAAAATAAATAAATTATTTTTTATAAATATTCCCAAAATTTACATACACGATATGTTTATCGATAATACCGCGTAAATCGCAAAGCATACGTAATATTTTAGTGGTTTGGTTTACCTTTGAGTAAACACCTAAAGCTAAACTTTATGAACTTCGACTAAGGTATGACCATCTAAATCGTCTTACTCGAGATGCTTAATTAAAGCTACAAGGGAGGTAAATTCGCAACCACAACAGAAGATTTGAATTAGGCTGTATATTTTGATATTGATAAATTTGGTTAAATAACATTAAAATGTAACAAAACATTGCTCCAGTTGTTGCAAAAGGTCCTAACCGCCGTATGTTGTACCTTTGTTATGCTTTCCAATCTGCCCAGCCCTTCACGCTTTGATAATCCTCTTTATAATGAGGCTACACAATCAGACTGTTATTATCTGGGGTGTAACATGCTATTTAATGGAGTTCCAGTCGTTACAATAATGCTAGATTAGGTTGGTATGATTTGAGTTTAATAGAACGCTATGTTTCAATTTATTTGTTTAACCCGGAATACTTTCATGTCATTCAATATGTCTGTAGATTTCAATCGTTTTTATAACCATATCATTAATTTTTATACGAACAATCATGATTAGAAAGTTTTGTTTGATAAGTCAATCTGAACAGCATGAACTGGGATAATAAAATACTCAAATAAATCATTTTCCAAATTCAAACTAATAAAATGTGTGACATAATCCTTATAAATAGTATATGTTTCGCAATTTTTTTATGCCTCCATTTAAACTTCTTAAGACGCTGGTGGTTTTTAAATTTATAAATCAAAATGAGTTTTTGTATTTTAGTGTTTTGACCTCCGAAAACGTGTGAAGATTTAGGATGTTTTGGTGCTTGTGTTGCCGAACATTTATTCCAAAACTATGTTACGTAATTGGTAATTCACCTAATTGGCGGAAGGTCAACAAAACGTGCACTGTTTGTTCTTTTTAACTAATAAAAATTTTTGTAAACATTATCCTACGTAAGCTTTCTAAGAATGTGTTTATCTAATTTTACAAATTTTTGCTAATGGATTTTTAACAGGCGGATTCATAAAAAGTTGCAAATTTGCAATAAATAAAAAAATTATGATTAAATTGAATTTTCTGAAAATCATGATTTGCAAAATAATGAATGAAATGGTCTAATTTATTTGGTTAAACGTTAAACTGAATAAATACAAAAATTACTAAATACTGGAAAATATAGGATTTTCATATTTATCAAAAATAATTATACAAAACCTTGTAATTATTTTATTGCGTAAATATTTTTATGTGAAAATGCAAGCTTGATTTTCAATTTTGTTAAATGCCCAAGAAAATTAATTAAATGAAGTTTTAGTTAAACGGTTACGACTTACAAACGACTTAATACTAGGCTTAGAATTAAATAGGACATTAGGCCAATGTACCCAATAAGTGTCTTTCTGATCTAGAAGACACTCAAAATGTAAGTATCGATCACCGTCTCACCGACACTAGGGGGTTTGGGGAAGGGTATGGAAAACCCTTAACCGTTGGAAATCACAAAGTTGCAAGATTTGTACTAAAGGGTACTCCAAATTACGTCCGGTCTTCAAAGCCATGATAATATTAAATTTTTAACATTTTTACAATGTTTGTAAATTATTTTACAAATTCGAGTAAAAATAAAAGTACCGTGTTTATCTCAGTCGCAGATCGGTCTTCTTCTTTGGAAGATTTTCTAAATAAATTTTTCATCTTTTCAATTTACATTTCTTGATTGTGTTATACCCGGAGCTAACAAGCCAAAAGATTAGGCGAATCTCTCCTCTTTTTTCTCTGGATAATACTTTAATCTTCCGTTGAAATATTCCTTATAGAAGCAGTAGGTATGTACTACAAAAAATTCTTTTGGAAAGACCTGGGGTCGGGGGGTATGGAATACCCTCCAGCGCACTCACAAGTCAGAAAACGCGAGCGTTCTTGAGGTCCTTGGGCTTAAATGACACCATGGGCTTCAATTTACAGATAAACTTAATTTAAGACTGAAGAAGGTCATTACGACTTGCAAAATTCGTCATAAATCGTTAATTTACGACATAGGATTACATAAAACATAATTCACCATACTGGAAAAACCAGGTGAAAAATGAAAGTTTTACAAATACTTGTGAATATCTGTGAATTGAGAATTAAGTTATTAAAAGTGAAGTAGATGAAATTATCTATAGAAAAGATTTTAAATTTTTGTCTTGTTAATCGAGCGGTTACGGAGTTACGTTCATCCAAGCGCGAGGCATATATTAAATTTAAAATTCTTGATTTATTAATTTCATTAATAGATATTCCGGGGTTTCTAAAATATGTATAATGCATGTCTTTAATGCATACAATAATACAAGCGATACAAGGTTTTTAATTTCTGAGATAATCAATGTTAAACTTATTCAATCATATTATTAAATACCTGATAGTTTTTCTTTAATTAAATTTTTTCTTTTGAAGAAACTAATGTTTTTTGGTATTATCCTTTTTATTAACAAAGAGTATGGCAAAAAATGGTACAACTAAAACATTAGCAATCAGTTTAACTATTTTAAATGTAATATTTTGCAGATTTATCAGTTGTAAGAGTTTTTTAAATAATTTTCAACTTCTTTTGATATAAAATTCATTATTTAATTTTTTTTAAATGTTTTTTAATTTTCTAGTATTCTTCTGCGAGCCCCCCCCCCCCCCTTTCATTACTTAAGGTTTCTTAGCAGTTGCTCTAGGGGGTATTCCATACCCCCCGGTTTTTATTATTATATTCATTGTGTTTATGGTTTGTTAATAAAGAGCAAAGGATATACTGGGGATCATGGATATACAAAACCCCCCAATAAAATATGCTCACGATCTTTTCAATTTTGGTTCGTAAATGAGGAACTATACTGAGGAGGGCAGTGAATTCCTTACCGGTCAGATTACTCGACCTTCAAAACCTCAATTAGTATACTTTTTCTGTAAATATTTTATTTTTAAAAATATTTTTGTAATACATTTATTTATTTAGCGTATGGCGAAAAAAAAACCAACAACAATAATAATAGAAATGACTTCGCAATTTAATATTCAGACTGAATATGAGGCCACTAGATGCAAAAGTGTGTATATATGACATTCAATTTTTTTTTAGATATTTACAAAAAACTGATACCAATAAAAGTAGGAAAGATTCTTTCGGTATATTTTGTTTGACATACATTTGACATGAGTCCAAAAATATAACGGAAGAATCTTTCCTACTTTTCTTCATAACAGTTTTTTGTAAATATTTAAAGAAAACTTGAATGTCATATACACACTTTTGCATATACACACTTTTGCATCTAGTGGCCTCATATAATCAATCGATGCGGGAGTTGCTTAGTAAAAGTTTAGAGGGCTTCCACGATCGATAGGCTCTCAGGCCAAAATTTTGTACTGTGGGTTGATGGTCTGGCACTCTGCTCCTAAATCAAACTGCGGAGTAGAAATCTTGCCAATCTATAAAGAAGGTCGTTACACACGCCGTGGTTGGTCCAGATTCTATTTTGTGCTATCCAAGACCATCTAGGCAGGTCAAACCCTGAAGGTTTCTCGTCCGCTGGGGGTGATCCATACACTTTCAAGGGGAGGGGGTACCAATTCGTTTTCTATTTATCTCTTATTTAAAATTGTCATTTGCTAGTTGTTGAGCCTTTCTAAGTTGAAGATGTCTGGATTTTAGCCTGTCTTGACGAAGATCAGGTTTGTCTTCGTGGATGTGTAGCTGTGGATTTTTGTCAATTTTATTAAATTCCCGAAGCAAGGCCTGTGATCTCCAAAGTGGCGGAAGCGGGATATTGCTCAAAATTGGAAGCCAATGCGTCGGTGTAGATTTTATTGATCTCGTAATAAAAACCACGGTATTATTTAGCTGGACCAAGGACGAATCCACAAGTCAAATTTCATAGACGGGGGGGGGGGGGTTAATTCATTCTACAATAACGTAAAAAATGTAAATTATTATTTTTTAGCAATTCGTGTGCATTTAATAGGTTTTTTTGATATTTAAAATTAATTGGGGGGGGGGGGGTAGTTCAATCCTTTGTATCCATCCTTGATAAAAAATGTACAACATAAATTCCATTATTATCGATATACCCCTATTTTTAAATCATAAAACGGATACTGAAATGGATTATAAATTTTTATGGATCAGATCCCCGAAGAGCGATGTTTATTATTAATAATATTATGGAAATTATCTAAAAATCGAATGTTAACGAACAGTAGCAATATTTTCCTTACATACAAAAGTTTTTGAGAACTAAACAAAATAGTCGCGTATAAGGTGAATCGCCTGAATGAATTATTAAAACAGTATTTTATGATCCTACAAAATGCGAAACTACATTGACCGCTAAAAAAATCACCTTGGTTTTTAAAACAATATCTACATAATGTCTTTTCGACTCGATCACGAAGCGAAGCAATAAAATAGATTTTAAAAATGATACTGTTCAAAATTTTTGAGGAAAATTGAAAAATTTTCTTCTTAATAATATAAAAAAAATTGTTTTTTAATTATGAGAATCAACTTGGGCACTAAATAAGTAAAAAAAAACACTTATTTTATTTTTTGATGTTTTTCGGAAATTGTATTTTAGTTATCCCAAATTTTCAGCACCTAAACATTGAGTTGCCGCCTGACAAACGTAATTGACTGCAAATTCGTGCTTGTAATATTATAATAGCCTGGGTACCTATGGATATTTATTTTTAGTATTGAAAAATATTCTAAGAACACGAAAATTGTCAACAGTTTTTATTGCGTCTCAAGTTTAATAGAAAAAATTTTGTCCAGAAAATTGAAAACCAAGTCAATATCAAACTTTGGTGGGTTGTAAGTTCTTAAACCCGAATATTTGTAAAAATAGTAATGTTGCTGGAATCTTCTTGAAAAGAAAAGAAAAAAGTTACATTTTTTAAGAAAAATAAGCACCTGAGCGACCAATTAAAGTAGCTCCTTAAAAATTGAAATACCAGTTTGCATGAAATTTGTAGTTATATTACACAAAAGAACAAAATACTTGCTTGTAAGATTGTTAAATTAATTGAAGCTTTGTAGTAGTAACGATGATGTATGAATGAGTCTGGGGTAACAAAAAGAAAAGGAGCAATTCTTATTACATCTCTGTATTATGTAATTATTCAACTCCAAGACCACGAACTACAACAAATGGAATTATATGTAAATTATTATGCTTCAACAAATATTCATACGATACATTCTTAGACTATGGACGATGAATGTTAAATCAAGTAAATACATAATAAATGGTTTCAGCCGTGAATAATCTCGAATATCCTGGGTTTATGGCACATTATGGTCCAAGTAAGAAGAATACCGTACAGTATTTAATGATATTTCATCATCCCAAGATGTAATCCAACGATAATTAAATTAATTCAAAATATTTCTATAACTTAAAAAATGCGGATTAAATTCCTGACACTTTTTCTAATAATTCTTTTTGATTTATTTCCGACATTTTCGGAGATAATAAAAGTTTAAAAATTTTTACAGCCAGCGTAAAATATGTATTCTGAAAACGGCTACAAAATTTTTAACTCAATATATTTGCAGTGTGGACAGAAATGAAACAAAAGCCCATCGGGGAAATCCTTGGAAAGTGGTTACTCCTCCGGGGAATAGTAAGAGTACTTAATACGCTACTCAAAAACCGGTAGTATTTCAAAAATCTGATTACACGACCTTTACCTCTTCGATTGTTTAAATACGAAAGGTAGTAGATAAAAGAAAAAAAAAGGTTTTTAATTATAGCGAAGCACAAATCCTTACAAACTGTCAAAACAATAATAAAAAGGTTTAAATTTGTTTTTGTGTTTTGCTCAAAATAGTTGACTAAAAGCACTACAATTTAAAAGAAAATTAATCGTCTTTAGTTGTATTTTTACGTTCTTGTCAGATGTTGAAATATTAGAGATGAAAAATAAGTTTGGATTAAGAAAAAAAAATAGAAATTCGCCGTGATGGGTTTCCTTTCTAAAACAAAATTTTTGAAACATAAACCAAGGATTTTGTTACACCCTATTCGTGTCCGAAATTTTTGAGCTTGTATTTTATGGGTTTAGTCAGTTTTCGCAGGGTAATTTTATAAATAAATGTTTTTTCCTTTGAATGTAGCTAATAAAATGAACGGTGTCTCCATTTGCTTCGTACATAAAACAACTGGGGCATCTTGTAACCCTACCGAACGCCAGGATACGGTCCGCTTAGCCTTATAAAAGTCCTGACAGCTGTCGTGAACCCTAAACTAATATAAGACATTGTTTTAGTTTCTACTGCTTAGATGACCACCTAACTTTAAGTCATCAATCACACCAAAAAACAAATGTAAGTTTGTTTAAAATAAGAATTTCAGATATTAAAAACAGCCAATGTTGGAAGAATTCCAATTCAAATTTTCGATATATCATTTAACGCGTCAGTTGAATCTTTGTCACAGTCCGTTTCATTGGCTTTGCACATCATTAAAATTGTCAACGTACGCGTAATTAAAAAATTTGTGCAATGTTTTAATTTTAAATCTTGTGATTCACTTACAACCCATCTAATAATTTTGCGAATAAATCATTAGTCCAACAAAAGCTCACTCACTCATGCGCTTATATTTCGGAAGCGAAATGGATAAAAACGGCCCGTTAATAGATCTAAAGCGGATTCAATGTGTATCCAGTTCCGGTGGACGCACGCGATAGCGTTATAATAAACGTATCGTGGAGGCTTTGAGGATTTATAATAATCCAACATAGCCAATTCGAGTGCATTTTCAGCACATATTAAGTTAACAATATTTTAAATCGTAGGCTCATTTGTTGTTTCATTCACCATCAAGATATAAATTTATGCTTCGTAATTTGAATTTAGTTGATGCTAACCGATTTATAAACCAATTCCAAAACCAAAACAAGCTGAATGAATTTCCTCCGTTCTTACGTTGCTTTTTCAATACAAGAAAAAAATCTAAAAGCTTATGCTCCAATAATCCTATTAAATTTATCATTAACTGTTCCTTCCTGGACTAAATTTCTGTAAATACATAATCTGTTTTTTGTACAAATTGCTTTTGTATGCCTACACAGAGATTATTTCCATTTCTCATCAACATCTCCCACTATCAATTAATTCATTCAATTAGTACAAACTAACAAAGTAAGATTTGTCATCTTACAACTTTTCGTGTCACTTAAGAACGATAAAATTATATGCTTAGTAGACTTTCAAGATCGCTATCAGAAGTGGACTCATCACTGTGAAATGAGGAAAGCTTTTTTTTTAAATTTTGGTGTAAAATTGTAATTTGAGATTCTACCGTTTTTGAAACTAAAATCACCTACGGCGCGCTACCTTCATCGGAGATAAAATTTACTTACATGCAAGCAGAGTGGAACGTTAGCTAGCTAATCTAGTTTAGTTACTTCTCTGAAAGATGCAGCTGCAACGGAGCTACTTGAAATTCTCGAGGAGTTTAACTCACTTTTTTTATTGGATAAGCTACTTTTGGTGCAAAGTGTAGAAATTTAAATTTAAAAATTGAGCATTGATTTAAATGTGATGCGCGTGATAGATCGCACCGTTATCACATTCTCAACATACTACCTATCTAAACCTTTTTTCGTATTTCAGCTTAGCTCTTTGCAATCCGAGAATATTCCAGTTTTTGAATTTGATCCTATTGTACGATAATAAACGAGCATCATTTTATTAGTTTAAAAAAATGGCTTGTTAATTATAAATAAAAAATAGCGAAAGTATAAAATGCGAAAAGAGTGAAAAACTGGGTTTAACCAGGTGTGATGTCTCTTTGTTAGCGGCTACAAACGTAATTATTACATTTTTGAATTTTATTTGAAACTAATAATGATATCCACAGTACTATTTTTAGTGTTCATTTTTTAAATAAAAGTTGTAATGTACAAAGTGAACCAACAATGTGGACTTCTTCGATAGTAAAACAGAAGTTAAATTAAAAGTTATGTACATATCTGCTTCCGTTTGACATGTTTAACCTAAAATTATTTTTAACTCTACAGAGAATTCTATTTTGAAGGAATTTTCATGGTAATAAATATTTCACTTTTGTTGTACAGGTGTGACTATATTTTAAGGTGACAGAATTTTTAGATTAATCTCATCATTAACAAACTATGCATATAAAGTTAATATATAAGTTAGTCTTCCCTGACCTAATCATAAAATAGTACCTATATGTACTTTTCACAAGTTGGAAATAATTTTCCCATCGTCTAGAAATCACTTGGAAATCTTTTCGCGTAATATACATCTGCTCCACATCTCATCTACATCTCCGAACATTTCCTAAAAATTTCTTGCATCATGCAAAGAAGAAGAAGTCTACAATGAAAACATTCTTCATGATTAAAAAATTTGAAGTAGAGTGGTACATTTAAAATTATTTCGCATGACCCAATATGTAGAGGAGTACCCGATGATTTATCGCCAATCTCTATTAACAGATGACATTATAAAAAGTTAAATTAAAAATAAATCGGTCTAAAATTATTGAAGAAAAGAATGAAACTCATTAAATTGCCCATTTAAAAAGATTTTAAATATTATCCTACAGTTTTAATCTTAAAATTCGTCAAATTTCATATTTTGGTGTCTTCACAATGACTAAAATGTATTTCGTTTGCTCGTCTTTTAAGTACAAGAGGTATTCATCATCCTAAGCTAGAAGGCTTGTATCAGGAGTATTTCCCCAGGCCCCCGGTTTCTAAGACTCTCAACTGAATTAATTTTCATACCCCATTTTCAATTTTATTTTATTTCCTTAAAGAATTACTTTATTTCATTATCGTATCCTGGGTTATATAAAGCTCGGATTTAAAAAGTGGCGGTTTAGCGCTTTTCACATCTTCTAGCTGGAGGTATGTTTAAAATTATTACTTATCATTTTGAGCGGTGTAATTCCCTTTTCTGATCAACTCATATTCTAATAAATTTTGAAAAGGAAGAAAAAAAATAATAACAAAGAACAATCATACATTTTTTTTATAAAAACAAGCATCGTGTGGTCGGCGAAGGAGGCGCTGGGGGTATTCCATACCCCCCGACACCATATCCATAGTTTATAGGTTAAGAATATTTTAAGAAATTTTAAGTTACTGAGTCAGCTTTCAGATTCATGCCAAGTTCTTATAATTATTGTAGAATATTGTATTTAATTCGTATGAAAGTCAAATTTATCAATTTTAAAATCAAGAGGAAATTTTTGTCAGACAATAAGAAAATCGACATTAATTAATGAAAGGAAAAGCTTAAATTGAAATGAAAATCTAAAATAAGGTATGGTTTTTTATTTGCGTTTACCTTTATTTTAGTTTTCACTGTCTTGAATTTTCACATTTCAAAAATTTAATTATTTTAACATCATAAGTCTTCGTGAAAATATTTTTATTAAAATAAATAAGTCTAAACAAGACAATAAAAATTACTAAAAATTCAAATTACATGAAATTTTTGAAAACAAAAAGTTTTGATAACCCTAAGCTTGAGGATATCGTGCATAAGAGTTATTTCTGCAGACCCCCGATTTTCAACTGAATTAATTTTATAAATATATCAAAATATGAGTTTTTTTGATACCATAACGTGCGATGAGATTATGTTAATTATGTTATCCTAGGTTTTATAGACTACAGATTTAAAAGCGGGTGGTCTGGTTCCACACTTTCCCAGTTCGAGATATATATTCAAAATTATTGTTTAGCACTTTGAGCAGTATTATTCACTTTTCTGTCCCACTTATAATATAATGAAATATTAAAAAAAAATCGACGGAGAGGGAATTTTTACACGAATACGGAATTTCCGTTAGCTTGAAGTGATCAAACTTAGATGTAATATTTGCGATTGCATTGCTTTTCTTTAAAAATTTATTGCTAATATACCCCTCATCGCAATAGGATAATAAGGAGGATTGTAAAGAAGCTTTTAAAGAGGATTATTAAATATTGTGGTATGGCTTACGAATGAGAAGAAAAGAATATGCTAGGGAATAAAAGACGTTGTAAATTTCAGAACTGGTTTTCAACTCCATGGCCAGTTCTTCTAATTATACAACTAATTTAATTTATATGAAATGCAAATTTATATATTTTACATTAATTAAAAATTATTTTATTATTAAATATTAGTAACCTTCTCATTGCGGCCTTTAGGCCGCACAACCTAGGCAATCACGTCTTAATTAATATCTTTTTTATAAATATTGGATTTTTAACTATTGAGAATTATAATAAATTAAACTTGAAAAATAAAGTAGTTAATTGAACATTCAAAATATTTTATTACCGTCATAACTATCGTCAGATGTTTGATAAACATTTTTATGTTTATCATGTTTGTCAAACATCTGACGATAGTATCATTATAATCATAGTATCAGATAACATCGTCAGATGTTTGATAAACATTTGTATGTTTATCATGTTTGTCAAACATCTGACGATAGTACATAGTATACACTACTGAAAGCTTATGAGTAAAAATTTTTTTCAATGTTTATTTAATTATTTATTTTTAAATAATAAATTATTATTAAAATTAATATCATGTATTATTCTGAAGTAACCCAAAAGTTGTTATCACGATAGTTCATAAAAATGGTCAGAACTCACAAGGAATCTGGCCAAGTTAAAATTTTCCAGACATGTTGTTATGTATTTGAGCATTCTAATGAATCGTCAAAACGTTCCCTAAAATACCATGTCGAATTTTTTCGAAGTAAGCAAAATTACTAAAATTACTAGTAAAATTAGAAGTGAACTAAAATTTTCGTTAAATTCTAGGCTCTCTATACTTGACATAAAAAATTATCCACTGGATGATATAAGGTAATTAATTTTTTTACGTGATTTTTGATTTCCCAGTATTTTTCTACAAATTATTCTTATATTTTTAACCTATGATTATACGTTTTTTGTTTTTTTGAAAATTTGTTTCCACTAGAATGATGACACCAATCCGTCCCTAATGGCTGGTGATGATCAGAAGTGGGCCTATTAAACAAGTTTAGTTTAATTTGGTCGAAATCTCCCTAACGTTTAATTAAATTAACCATTGCAATGATCAATACATGTGTAATATTAGAATCCCATCAAATGAAACTGAATCCTTTTATTACCTTACAACCACTAAACACCAACATTTCAACAAAATCAATAGTAATTGCAACAGTAAAAAATGTAATGTTTGCACTATAACGCTCTGGTGAAAATTACTTTGTGCAGATGTTGTATGCAAATAAGTAACATCCGTGGCTCTAAATTTTCTAGGTGTTGCTTTATGTAAATTATAGTTTTAATTACAATTAGAAGTTTCTGCTCCGCTAATTACTCTCCATTATTAAATCAAAAACGTTTCTGAAACGTTTCTGATACAAGATTTTTGTGTGTGGATTAAAGTGTAAGTCGATCCACTTATAAGTCGTTTATCAACTTGCTAACGTTGATTAATAGGCGTTTTTGTTCAACCTATTAAAAAAACGCATTTTATAACCAACATTTAAGTTTGTTTTCTGTATAATAATTTCAAACTTTTCCTTAAAAGGTTTCTAATGTGTGGCTTTGGTAATTTTTCAAAATCACTGACAGATTTCTATGTTTTTACAGTCCAACCTGTAATTATTATATTTTGTGAACCTACACGTTTTACACAATATTAAATTTTGTTGCTTCTAAATAATTATGCACACCCTGGAACTTTCAAAAATGCTAATTAGCGAGTACGAAATTTAAAAAAACGTAAAAAGTACGATGTTCAGCGTTTTAAAAATGAATTTTAAAACCAAATTATTGCGACATAGATTAACGACAGGAAGGTTCACTTAATTATCCCTAAGTGTGGATATTTCCAAATTACGTGGGCGAAAAACCATACGAAATGGTACGAATAAGAAGCTTGTTTTTATCATTAAATAATAATTAAAGTTGGAAAATCAAATAATAAACGTTAAAAATAAACTTCTTATTAGCAGAGCCTTGGAGAATTTAAATTAAACGTTTAAGCCTGATTGACAATTTCCTTGCGCGCTTCCAAACATCAAATATAAGATTCAATTTCAAGTTCTCTTCCTGTACTTCCCACAGAAAATTTACTTTTACAATAATTAAGGAAACTGTACCATTTCTTTTTATTTTATTCGACTAAAAAGTATGTCAGGTGATGCTGACCAACTTCTAAGAGATCAAAAGAGCCTTTGAGGAATCCTGGCTTTCACGAGCCAGACACCGTGCGAATGGAACTACTTTGCGTTTAATTTCTATTTTTTGAATAACACAAATTAAAATTCGAACATTAAAGGGCATATTATGATTGATGAGGTATCTTATTCCGGTGTTAACAAATACAAGGGACAAACTCTCCCGATGACATCTAAAAGAATAATCAATCTCTGTTAATTATTCATGGCAATCGCATCATTACCCGTGACAGTTTGAAAAAGCTATGGAATAAAAAAGGCTGATTACTTTAACGACAAATAAAAAATAGCAAACCAAGCAATACAAAACAAATGGCCGTGTATTTGCGAACCAACAGCCAAATATCTCTTTTCCTAAATTTAAAAGCACGAATAATTTTTTATCTTTCCTGCGTGGTTTATTAACTTTAACGACTATTTGTTTATAATTCGTCGAGATCTTAATCGAATCATTTTAAAATGTTAACTGATTAACTGATATAATATTAGAATATGCCTCATTAATTTCGAAAAGAATATTTCAAAATCATAATTTTATCATGATAAACGATATGATTTCAAAAGTAAACACAAGGATAAAATTAAAGGCCACCCAAAATGTTTGCAGACACCTAAGGCTATACCACCGTGTCGGAAATAATACGTGCGTATACGAATCTGTCCAAGACTTCAAAAGGTTGTTCTTTGATCTGGAAACTTAATATGAATGTAAAACACATAATCTAAACCTGGCATGGTGATGTTATTATTACACAGGTATTTTCAGGAATTATAAAATACGAAAAGCTGTCCAAACAAAATTTTAATTTCTAATTACGTCTTAACAAAACGGTTTAATATCAAAATCATGCTGTAATGTGTTTAAAGAACAGGTTAATGAGTAAACAATTAATTTGTAGTTGTTATTCCAAGCAGTACTCGAGTCAAACCTTAAGATTCTAATATCTCCACACCTACATTTGTATGTAATACCGCTTGTTTATGTTAATTAAAAATTTCAATATTCTTATTCACGTGTCAAAGGAAAATTACATAGATTTAATTTCTTAATTAATTTCATTTTGATAAACTCGCACAGTTGTTGGTGAATTTTTAGAAGTTTCGACATCCATTGTTCCTTCAGCGAACACGATTTACTTCGTGTTGAGTTAAAATATACAAGAATGCTTTTCAAAAATTGTTTTGCTTACATGAAAGCAAAAAGTATACAACACATTGTAAGAAACTGAAATGGTATACTCTGCTATGCAATATCGAAAAGTTTGTTTTAGCAAAATTTTTTGAATGAAACATTGTATAATGTACGTGGAGCATAGAATGAAAGAATATTATGCTGTAATTACTCATAAACAATTTTATAAAATGCATTAGACCAGCAGGTTCTTCTTACTGATTAGACGGCCACTTAATAAGACCTTTAGTTTAACGCTGAATCTGAACCACGGGCACCAATGTTCTGTCTGATTGGATTTTCAATTTAATTTCCTTACCTTTACGTTCAACTACTAATATAACTAAACCAAAAAAATTTTGGTACTTGAAAGAGTAATATTTCGCAGGAAATTAAAAAGCTTTTTTGGATTGTGATGTACGTACATTATTAATTACATAATTTAATTTAACTTAAAATAAAAAATAAATAAAATTTTAATAATTAAATTTTGAAGTTTTTTTATGAGGTAATTTTTAATTAATAAAATTGCACTTGTATTAATTGCATTTAAAAGTCCAATGTTATTAATTTAAATAGGTAAACGTTTGCTTGTAGTATGTACTTTTTGTGTAGATACTGAATCCACAAATTCAGTAGTTCAAAATCATTTTCAATTTAAGAAAGTTTGCTTTCTAGAATCAATGGTGTCACATTTTAAAATTAATTTCTAAGGTAAAGGGTCACCCCCTCCCCGCACTTGTTGTTAATATGTTCATCAACATTGTTACGGGATGGATAAGTGTGATAAAAAAAAATTTACAAAGTTTTGTACCCACAACCGAAGCCAAAACAAATGCGTGATGAAACCGGTGCACCCGAATTGCACCACGAAAAGATTAGTTCACAAATCTCCTACCCGAATTGCACCATCGTAATTTCAGGTAAACACCTCACCAAGGGTCGGTCGTCCGAATTGCACCACCTCTATTGTAATATTTTAGGTAAGGTAGTTTTATTGTTAAAAGTTAAAGCACAATGCTGGAGTTTAACCTGATGCCTCCTACATGTAACGGTGCTACCCGAACTGCACCACGGCTTATCAGGGGTCATTTCTTGTACCCAGGTAAATGTAATCCCTTGACCGAACTGCACCAGGGCGGAGGTAAATGTGCCACCAAATGTACCTGACCAGAAAAGGGTACCGGTAAATGTGCCACCGACCAAAAGGGTTCTTTAAATAAACACAGGTATTTGTGCCACTAACAGTGAAAAAATTTAATTTTTTTTGCCTTCGAATTTTGGGGTGTGCATTCGATAAGGCTGTAGGCCAGCTCGGCAAATGGTCAGATATTTAATCCGGGTCCAAATTTTCTACCTGGAAATACATAGACCAACTCGGCAAAATAATAAATTTTGGCTTGGCCAGAACTGCGAGCATCAAAAAACCTACCCTCCGATGCTCCGCATCTCCGGGCGGTTTTTCGTGCTCCGAGCCGCTACGCGGCGGGCGCTAAACATACGAGAGGCGCGACAGATCAAGGAAACCGGGATAAATGCAACCTGGATGTGAGAGACCCTCGAAATAGCATTAAAAAGTATAGTTGCGCTATGGGGCAGTAAACTTTTACGTTTCACCCCCAAAAAATCGTGTAAAATCAAAAAATAATCGATGTTACATGTAGGAGATGCATCAGGTAGATGCCGTTTTCTCCGGTGGCACAAATACCTGTGTACTTTTAATATCCTAAATTCGTAGCAGGTAGAATAACATTACTGGTGGCACATTTACCTCCGCCCCTGCACCACGGTCAAATGTCGTTCCGTAATCGCTTTACCGAATTGCACCACGAGCAAACCGAGCAGGTATCACAAGCAAACAGATAATATAAAGAAATAAATACACAAATATCTAAATTCTTTGCAATTTAAATTTCGAGTTTAATATATTAATTCATATTATATTATACAGGGTCGGAGCAGGTATTAATAAAATAATAACCCAAAACAGTGAAAAAATTAAATTTTTTTTGCCTTCGAATTTTGGGGTGTGCATTCGATAAGGAGGGTAATCCATCGTCAAAACCTACTCTTCCGGGGCGCCCCTCCGCTCCGCTCCGGGTTGCACCCCTCCAGAGCGGTTTTGACTCTGGTTACTAGGCTAAACATACGAGAAGCGCTACCGATCAAGAAAACCGGGATAAATGCAACCGGGATGTGAGAGACCCTCGAAATAGCATTAAAAAGTATAGTCGCGGTATGCGGCAGTTATCTATTACGTTTAACCCCCAAAAAATCGCGTAAAAACAAAAAATAATCGATGTTACATGTAGGAGGCATCAGGTTAAACTCCAGCATTGTGCTTTAACTTTTAACAATAAAACCACCTTACCTAAAATATTACAATAGAGGTGGTGCAATTCGGACGACCGACCCTTGGTGAGGTGTTTACCTGAAATTACGGTGGTGCAATTCGGGTAGGAGATTTGTGAACTAATCTTTTCGTGGTGCAATTCGGGTGCACCGCATGTAACATCGATTATTTTTTGTTTTTACGCGATTTTTTGGGGGTTAAACGTAATAGATAACTGCCGCATACCGCGACTATACTTTTTAATGCTATTTCGAGGGTCTCTCACGTCCCGGTTGCATTTATCCCGGTTTTCTTGATCGGTGGCGCTTCTCGTATGTTTAGCCTAGTAACCAGAGTCAAAACCGCTCTGGAGGGGTGCAACCCGGAGCGGAGCGGAGGGGCGCCCCGGAAGAGTAGGTTTTGACGATGGATTACCCTCCTTATCGAATGCACACCCCAAAATTCGAAGGCAAAAAAATTTAATTTTTTCACTGTTTTGGGTTATTATTTTATTAATACCTGCTCCGACCCTGTATAATATAATATGAATTAATATATTAAACTCGAAATTTAAATTGCAAAGAATTTAGATATTTGTGTATTTATTTCTTTATATTATCTGTTTGCTTGTGATACCTGCTCGGTTTGTTCGTGGTGCAATTCGGTAAAGCGATTACGGAACGACATTTGACCGTGGTGCAGTTCGGTCAAGGGATTACATTTACCTGGGTACAAGAAATGACCCCTGATAAGCCGTGGTGCAGTTCGGGTAGCACCGATGAAACAAGTTTAAATTTTTCAACCAATGTTTCTTCTTTAATTATTGTAAGAACGCTGTTGGTATTCTAATGCATTAGACGCCGCTTATTGTGATCACAGATAATTAAATCAATCGGGTATTGAGATCATCTTTGCGAAAAACTGTCCGATCGTATTATATGACTGCATAGAAAAAATCACCGTGTATAGTGATCAAAATTCGGTTTATGCGGTCAAAATTTTGTTAAAATGCAGGAAAACGTTGGAAGTTTTACGGCGCGGTGTTCCGATTTTCAAAAGTATTTTAAATTTGACCTTTTCATGAACAATTTATCAGATCATCGGTTATTCTGATCAAAAACCCCAAGTCTACTGTAGTTAAATAATTATTACTATAGGGATAAAATATTACCGATGGTGCGCTGTAAGCAACAACAAACGTGACGTCACGCTAATGATATAACCTTGCTTGACCTCGCTCAGAAATGCGTTGATTTGGTTTTGAACGATAGTAATACATTACAACTAAGTAATAAATAAATAATTTAATAAAAAATAATAAATTTAACGTATTTTAATTAATTTAACCTCGAATTCATTTTTATTTTAGCATCATCGTGACGTCAAATATTTAGTTGATATTACAGCCACCAAGGTGCGTACAATTAATATTTTTCCCCT
This sequence comes from Podabrus alpinus, assembly GCA_932274525.1. Lineage (NCBI taxonomy): Eukaryota > Metazoa > Arthropoda > Insecta > Coleoptera > Cantharidae > Podabrus > Podabrus alpinus. Next base: position 95,116,680 of record OW026453.1, on the reverse strand, counting down.
ATACTCGTCTTTGAAATCGGCATTCGAGAACTAATCCTAAATGGGTTCGAGTTGTAAGAACAACATGGGGCATGGTGATTCGGGATTTGAAGCCCATGAAGGTGAGCAGATATGTAATTTTTTTATTATATAAGGGTACCTTGTATGGGGGGGGGCGAAATACTCTTTATTCTTAGCTCAATAAGGCGTTTTCAAATACGTCACAGTGTTTACTGACTAGCTGTCAAGCTGTCGGCGGACTAATACAACTTTGTGATAAAAAGTGTTTTTTTTAATGGTGAAAATTGAATTTTTTTACATTTTATAAACCGTAGAGAGTGTAGTGTAAAATTATTACTGTAAGTACTTTCCGTTTATTTTATTTGCCGAATAATCGTAAACCTAACCTAAGAATTTTTCATACATAAAAGTGTTCGTGACGTCACATGGAAACGCTCCATTAAGTTTCATAAATAGGTACACTAAAATATAAAATTTTCATTCTAGGCATTTTCGATGAAAATTTTCTACACAGTAGAAAAATTGAAAATTGGCTCAAACATCCCTAAGAACCTTCCTACATGATCCGACAAGGAATGGCATAAAAACAGTTTTTATCAAGTTTAGCTCGCCTTATCTGCGATCCGACAACGCTCCACACGGTCCAATCTCGCCAAATGCCAACGCGGTCGGATGGTTACATCGGTGACTACATATCCTACAAGAAATGTTGCGAAATTTGTAGGACGACAAGCCTCCACACGGTCCAACTTGAGACCCGACCGACGAGATTGGATTTTAGCACCAACCAGATTGGATCGTGTGTAGACCCTATAAGGCATTACTGAACAACTTACTGAAACTCCCGATACCTCAAACTCCGGCTTTATTGATTAAATTTTTGTAAGTCTTCAGCCCACAACTTTTAGGTTTTGTCCCAGAAAAAAAATATCAGAAAAGCTTCTTATATGTGATGGCATTATAATAAACAGATTTTTCCAATACTGAGTTGACTCGTAAACTTTATTCCTCATAATTTCCGTTTGAAAGACTTACAAAGCCGTAAATCAATGAAGTATTAATTTGAGGCTGTGATAATTTTATATCCGTTTTAATAGTCAGAGGATTAATCCTAGATCCATCAATCCCAGTTTTCCCAATCAGATTCATTAAATTTTAGACCATTTCACAGCAACGATCGGCATTTTAGGGAAATCTAAGACTCAATCCTAGATCTTTGTGCTTGATCCTTCGTTGATTCTGTCGCAGTCTTTTCTTTGATTACTTGATAGTGAGGGGCATAAGTTGTAAATTTTTCTTTTGTAATTTAGTTGTGACTTGTGGGTATTCTATATCTCGCAGATTCCCCTGACGCTCTAATTGTTGTCTACAACTGGGAACTTGATGTACTTACTCTAATTGAGTATAATAATATCTGTATAGAAATTTTTTCATTTTGTGCACAAAACGAGATACTGATATTCTCAGATAACAGATATTGCTGTGATACTCCGCTAAAATTCATCTTTATCCGATTTCCAAATTACAATAATTCCAAATTATTATTTTATTACTTTTATTTAAATCAAAAAGTTTTCCAAATTTCAAACTATTTCATCAAAAATTACTCTCTGCGCGACTCACGTCTGTCCAGTTTCGTCACACTCACGTGAGTCCCCCCCTTTTGTTAAATATAAAATTTCAAAGATTCTTATAAACATAAAAAATCAAAAATCAAAATATATCATGGCAACATAGAAAATACGATTTGAAACCGGGGGTATGGAATATCCCCCCAGGTACACATGGATTCATTCTGTCTCAATTTTCTTATTATTTTAAAAATTGCATCTCTTGATTACTTGATACCTAAAGTTATTCAGAAATGCGTTATGAACATTTGGGCCAATTTGTAGATTTACAATATGTTTTACTGGGTCAAAAACTAAATATTTTACGCAAAAGATTTACAAAGACAGAAATCAATTAAGCCGACGTTTGAGGTCTTGAAAGTTTTGGTATATTGTTCAGCAATGCCTTACAGATACTTGAGCCCGTATTCAGATTTACCATTTTGTTTACTGAGTCAAAACCTAACATTTCTAGTCTATATTTTACGAAACTCCTATGTAAAATTTTAATATTTTTCTTTAAAGAATTATTACATAAGTATTTTCATGATCGAATCCTGGGTTCTATAGGGGACCTATTGTTTAATGTGGGTTCCAAATCATAGGAAGCATAATATATTTTATTTCGAAAAGGTTTTATTTTGGCAGATTACCTCGCTGATTATACTACCAATGTACATAACTACTTTGCTATTGGCCATATCTTACGTAATAAAAATATTACAAAATATAGGTAGAAAAAAAGAAAAGAATAATGACAGTCATGCAATTCCAGTGTAAGTTGATTGCAAAGAAAATTACGTAACTTTATGTTTATCGTTGTGAGGAAGAAGAAAGAGATAGCATGGGGTGCAAAAAAGAAAGCTAAAAAAATAATCACCAAAAGCAATAATAAAATTACACTAATTTTAGATACAAATCCGAGGGGGTCTGTAAAAAAATAACTAAATTTTTCAAAATGGGACATGCGATGAAGAAGAATTGGGCATTCGTGGTCTGCAGGCGTATTTTCCTCCACGAATGTTTAAAAAAATACTTCAGCTGTTCTATAACTGTAAAAATATTTATCTTAAAGTACAACTTAGAGTTAGGTAATGGTTGCCTTATGGGACGGGGGGGGGGCTTGCTCCTCACAGATTCTGTACTTTGTAATACCACGATTTACCTGTACGTTTTTAAGATAATATTTTAGATTTTCCAGAATTAGGCTATAGGCACTGAATTTCCAGCGACGTTTTGTGTTTCTTCTCAAGTATAAACTGGAAAAATTGGGGAGAGCGAGATTTTCAAACGATTCCGTAATAAACCTTAGTTAAGCTTCGCTTAGCTTAAAGTGACTATAATTTGTTTTTCTTGATAATCTTAAATTTCAGTTTAATTTTCGGGTTTGTATAACCTGCCTTGAAAAATTTGTTCGCTATTGCTTTACGCCAAAAGGAATAGGGTTAAATACGAAATTGTTTATAGCCTGCAGTGCGTAAAGTTGTAAGTTTTGTGTGAACTTGATATAATAATATAATAACAATAGTGCCTTCATGACCAAGAGTGTGGCATCTACATTTGAGAGTTTTGAGATAATTATAAGCCTTAATTAATTAAGGTTTCGCTAAGGCTTATATTTCAAGACTGTGATAGATAAGCCTTGAGAAAAATTATCGATGCGTGACCTTTGAAATGGGAAAAGATTGGAATATGAACTACCAGCATCATCAGGTGATCAAAACGAATTTTATTGCAAAAAAGGCATTGCTCTCAAGTATAGATCAGCCAAAGAAGAGTTTTTTTAAATAAGAGCAAGAAAATAATTATAATTACTATCGTTCAAACACTCGATGTTCAGTTTTCATTATTTTAATAAATTATGGATGGAATTATCGCATAGGAAGGGCAGGTAACAGCAAGCCACCTTAGTTTTATTTACATTTCTGTCGTAATATCGTTATTGACTTCGACCAGGTTGATTGCCAACAATCGGAGGCCAATCAATAGATTCCGTTTGTTGATCTCACATGCACACGTTATATTACTTACTTAGTTCGATGTTCACATGCATATGGGTTTGCAAAAGACCAATTCTTCAAAGTGTAAAGAACCTCTCTAATTTCGGAAGGGTTCACACCCCCCCCCCTTCATTTTGTACTGCAATTAAATTCTTTAAAGTAAAAAACGTGAAGGATTACCTGATCGGGATTAAGGTTTTAATACAAAATTATTTTTAGAAAGCCTACCACGCGTCAAAAATTAAACACCAGCATATTTTGTAAATTGCCTCTCGTTTAGAGATCCAATTTCAGTGATTTTGAGATAACATTTATTGAATAATATGCGGGCTTACGACAACTTAATGTGAGAAATTTCATAAAATGGAATTCCTCACTTAATTAGTTAATTTGCAATAAAAGTTGCTATTAAGATTGGTTTTCATGTAGAGACGGAACAGATCTTTCAGGACAAATTGAATTTCACAATTTACTCAAAAAGTGTTCGTGCTGAAACAATCCGCTAGTGTTGATTGACAAACAAGAGACGAGTAATGTAATACGGGTGTCTTAGTAATTTACTGCTAGAACAAAGCCAAACTCTCAAGGAAACTAAATAGACTAGTTTAGGTGAGAACTATAATTTTTGATATGGGAGAGGGTTCTTTTTTTAAAAATTATTATTAGTTTTAATATCTCTCCTTCCGCTACCGGAAGAATAGAGTTTGTGTTGACAGATAACTTAAAGTTACAAATCAATATCTCACTTCACGCTAACGATAGTTAGTATAAATGTAAAATTATTTCAAATTTCAATTAAATGTCAACGGAATATAAATGACAGGATATACAATTTGCTTCCGACCAACATTAACATTTGAAGTGGTTCAAGTGTAGTAATCCGAACAAGTTATGAAGGAGCAAAAATGATGGCATTAAATTATATATCACCGAAGAAGACAAGTCAAAATAAATTATTAATCCAAATAAGCATTAATATGTTTACATAACATGTTCAGCACATCATTCTTAACGTTCATGTCATCGTTATTATCCGCAATTACTTTTAAGTTGTTCTACTCAACACGCAATCTGCTTTAATTCCCAATGATGGATGGATGTTTAATTCAATATCAAATTCACTACTGTGCACCTTAGAATTTTTTCGGGAGCGCGTCTGTTTACAAATTTTCTTGGATCAAACCAGACAAGCAAGAGTTTTCCTTAATTGTGCAAAACACGAACTATCGAGAGCGATAAGAATTTGAATAAATCAGTAAAATAAGGTGATTGAAGTGTCATGATTGATCGGTAGCCTCAAATCTCTGCAGCGGTTAACGAACCGTCACGTCACCGCACCGTGCGCCGTCGTCAGAGACGCCGCCACTACATTTTTGATTCCAATATTTCCTTACGTTTTATCCTCCGAAACTCGATTTCGGGATGTATTTCAAGAATGTATACACTAAGAGCAGTTTATATATGCACAACCTATTTATGAATTCTTTATATAAAGAGACGGTTCATTTTTCATTCTTTTATACGCGTATACCACGCTGGTGTATCAAATTTACTTTCAGTTCAACCACAAACTTTAAATTTAATACTCTCATTCAAACTTATATCTTCTTAAACTTTTAATACTCCCTAGCATTATCACTCAATTAAAAAAATTTGATCGAAAATTAAATTTCCAGTTGTTTCGACTTGTTGCGTGTGCTCTTAGAGCAATTAACAGCATCTCCCTTTTCTTATAATTATAACGCAATTAATTATAGTTAAAACGACGTCGTATGATTTAATAAACGCACATCGCTTTGTAATCAATTTTAATTCGAAAAAAAAGCGAAATTATTATTACGTTTGCTGCTGAATCGACTTTCCTGTGTAATTTATTACAAGAAAATGGTTTTATCGAATGAATAATTTTTGATCCGGATTTGTCACAAAGAATTTCAATCCAAAATCCTGATGGTATAGAGAAGAGGACCATACATTGCCGGATAGATTCATTTGTAAGAGGCAGCGGGTCGAAGCCCCAGCTTTATTCTTCCTCGCAACTAATGCGAATGATTGCAGTATCCGGGATGTCTCCCTCGTGAGAATTACCTATAGCTTCTCGCTCGCTCCCGCAGGACATCACAATCACGACTCATTTCCAGGTTTCGTTCGTTTCATCCTGCCGAATTGAGAGACCCTATAGAAAACACAAATAACTTTGTCGATGCATGCAGATACAAAGCTTTTCTTAGTCATAAAACATCTCGAAATGGAAGTGCAGATATGCGTGGAGAGAAAGATGGTACCTTCAAAAGTCGATAAAATTTACTGTTTGCTTTTATAACTTTGGTGACAGATTAGAGGCCATTGTTGAATTCTCTCTGAGCGGCGCGGCTTAACCAGCTTACCTCCATTATAATAAAAGAGACGTATCTTCCGCGAGCAGGTACCTGCAACTCCTTCCAATAAATTTTAGTCAAAAACGTCGCTTCGAATTGTAATTAAATTATAGTGAAGGCGTCAAACCTATAACATAAGTTTCACATATTTTAAATATATTGGGGATGTTCAGCAATCCGCGAAATTGAGTTTCTTTACTTGGTTTGAGTTTGACAGAACACATTTTAGTTTGTCGTACGTTGGTTTGTGATTCTCCCTATGCGAAATCGTTTGACGCTATATATTTGCAAGCCCGGTTCCAATTTCCGGAAGGTTGCGACTACCAGAATGGCGAACTTCCGATTGTACTTTATATGAACGAGAGAAACCCTGTTTTCTTTTAGGGAACGCCAAGTCCGAACTTGTATTTCGTCAAAGATACGATCGCCGCACCACACTTGCTGACTTCAAAGTAGGTTAAATAAAAACTTTTCCACTTTTCCACAGCTTGCAGAAAACTTGAGTAAATAATTATCGAAATGAAACGCAAGAATTGTCTTTCAAATTAATTTCACATAAATACTACGTGATGAAAATTAAAAACGAAAAACTAATTGAAGCTCTTTGACTTCGTCGGAAAGCGTATTAAGTCAACTATAAAATAAACTCCAAAAATTTAAATGACGATGAGCAACGTATTAATTGCCATTTTCTATAATAAAGGTTTTAATAAATCACATTTGTTAGCGTTGACTAAACCAGATAAAACTCTTTACGCACAGCTCAGTGATTTCACTTTTAATGAATTTTCAAAAACAAAAGTCCTAACGAGAAATATTTCCATAACCGAACTGGCAACAGTATGGTCTCCTCTATGACAATTGTCGCTTAGATAAAGTGAACAATAAAAGCACTCTTTTGACAAATAATCTGCATGCACTTATAAAAAAAGGTAATAATTTAATAATAATAAGAAGGCTTATAAACATCCTTAAAAGACCTAGACAACCGGACCAACATAGAATTACGTCATTGGTTGAAACCAGTGATTAATGTTCAAGCCATTTATTCCGCCCTCCAATTTAGTACCGCCATCTGTTGATAACCTTTTGAACTCCACCGGGTGTTTTTAAACTCCCGTGGAGTTTGTCTATCTGATACTACATAATGAAATGATGTATTATGAAAAGCGTTCGTTCTGTTCTTAATTTATTTCAACTTTCAAATTTGGAATACTATTTAATCTAAAAATAATAATATATTTTCACCTTTTGGGATTATTATTATAATTATTGTGTTTTAGTAGATATTTGGATTTTTAAAATTCAGTATGAAGTTTATAAAAGTATTAAATTTAAAGTATAAACAGTAATTTAATAGTTATGAGAGTTCGCAAAATGATAAATCTATTATTAAAATAAAATACCTAGGTATACGATATGATATAATACTATACGTTTGATAAGCAAAACCTGAAATTTTATACATCGCAGTATGTTTTATAAATGTAAAAAAATAAAAGTTAAAAATCAGTAGCAGAGCTTAGTCAGAATTAAAAAGTTAAAAACAAGTTTATAATATTGGATCATTCGAAAAATTGCTCAACAGCATAAATATGACGCGTAGCTCTGAGCCTAAATTCAATTTCAGCCAATGGTATGCTTCTATTTTGATCCATATGTGTAGGTCTGCAAAAGATGTGTATATGCTCACGGGTTGGGGGTATTTTAAAAAAATATTTAAAGCAAAAATTAAAATCTAATTCGGGGAAGAGTGCAATAAACTAAACCACCCGAAAAAAATTTTCGTGTGCTACACACTAAAGAACATGCTTATATTAGTATATAGGTGGGGGTGTGATTAGTAAATATTAGTAATAAATATTAGCAAAAAAATGGAAAATAACCCGTGTATTGCCGAAAAAGTGACAAAATTAAATTTTTTTTATTCGATTTTTGGGGTGTGCATTCGATTTGGAGGTTTATCCATCGTCAAAACCTACCCTTACGGGGCGCCGCTTCGCTCCGCTCCGCGTTGCACCTCTCCAGGGCGGTTTTGACTCTGGTTACTAGGCTAAACATACGAGAAGGCGTTACCCATCAAGAAAACCGGGATAAATGAAACCGGGATGTGAGAGAACCTCGAAATAGCATTAAAAAGTATACTCGCGGTATGGGGCAGTAAACTTTTACGTTTCACCCCCAAAATATCGAATAAAACAAAAAATAAATCGATGTTACATGTACGAGAGACGAGCTTCATCTGCCGGTTCTAACCTTTACCTTTACCTTTACCTGATATGTATTTGATGGAGCATCCCGGCATGGCCGGCCTTCTCCTTCATCTGAAAGAATACATTAATGACATTGGAAGTTGTAGAGACCGGTGGGTCTCTGGGAATTGGCGCTTGGCGGACTGACTGGTTAGAAACCTGGGCTGTGACTGTGAATATGAGATATGTGAAGAAAAAGAAATTTTTTACGTTTGCCGATATAGTAGAGTCCCTAATTCGAAGAAAGAAATTATAATTTCTATTGATGACCTCGAAGTGAGTGGCTTCTACTTGGAACTAGTCAGAATTGGCGACTAGTGGGATTGTAGTGATACTATGGGGGGTGATTTATCGAAGCTTGTGGAAATTGATCGAAAAATTACACAAATCTAGTGAATAAATTCACTTTCGAAGAGAATTTGTGTAAGTTAAACCTGTGAACATACATTAGTCTGTGTGGGGGTGAGTTATGGTCAGGAGTTGTCCGTGGTCAGGAGTGATTTGGGACGGGGTATGAAAAAGTCGGCTGGGTTGTATTGACCTAGTTGATTTACTAGTGGGTTTTCTGAGAATTTGGATTTGTTGTAGAGATTGGTGGCATGTTTACGATTAAGAGTGTTAATGAGGTCTAGTTTGGCGTCTGCATGTAGTCGCCTGTTAGTGACGTAATAGGGGGCGCTGAAAATAGCTCGGAGATTTTTGTTTTGGATGACTTGAAGTTTATTTATGGCCCTGGGGCGTGCATATCCCCAGACAGGGGAGGCATAAATCATTGTTGGGCGGATTATGGCTTTGTATAATCTTAGTTTGTTAGCGGGGGACATGGTACTTTTTGCGTTCATGAGGACGAACAATCTATTGAAGAGGCATTTGGCTTTACCGGTTGCGGAGGAAATGTGAGCGTCCCATTTGAGGCGCCGGTCCATGGTAATGCCAAGGTACTTGACCTTGGTTTTCCAGGGGATTTGCTCCTCAAACATCCAGACACTGGAGTTGTGAGGCTTGCAACGATTTCGAAACATGATCGCGGAACTTTTGCTCGAGTTAACCTCGATGCGCCAAGTTTCGTACCACCTTCCGAGATCGGTGATCGCCTCCTGGAGGCGGGTTGTGGCTATGTCCGGGTGGATTGAGGATGTGTATATTGCAGTGTCATCTGCATATAGTGAAATTTTTGTTGCGGGATCTAAGGGGGTTGGAATGTCGCTCATGAAGATGTTAAACAGTGAAGCTGCAAGGATCGATCCCTGGGGGACCCCGGAGGTGATGGGGCGCTTTGTGGATCTGGTGTTCATGAGTTTGACTTGGAGATTTCTGTCGTGAAGGTAGGAGGCAATAAGTCGGACTAGTGGAATTTGAATTTTGGATTGAAGCATTTTGAACAGGAGGCCTTCGTGCCAGACCTTATCGAAAGCTTTCGATACGTCGAGTAGCACTAGGCCGGTGAATTCTTTTTTGTTGAGTGCCTGCGTGACGTGCTCAACTAATCGGAGGGCTTGGTGGGTCGTGCTGTGTCCAGCACGGAAGCCGAATTGTTCGTTTTGAATAATACTGTTATCGAACATGGCTTCTTGGAGACGGGTGAGAATGACTTTTTCAACTACTTTTCCGATGGAAGGGAGCAGGCTGATTGGTCTATAGCTTTTCGGAAGTTTGAGATTTTGACCGGGTTTGGGGATTACCACTACGTCAGCGGTTTTCCATATTTGTGGGTAGTAGTTGAGTCGAAAACATGCGTTAATTATGCCGGTGATGGCAACTTTGGCTTTTTGGGGGAGTTCTTTGAGGGCGGTATTGGTGATGCCATCGGGACCTGGGGCTTTCCTCTTTTTGAGGCGTTTAATGGCAATGGTGATCTCCGGAAGAGAGGCGGGGGTGATATGTGTGTCATCGGAGGTGTTTAGGGTGGTGGTGACATAATTTTCGACCGAATTGATATGGTCTTGGTCTAATCTTGTGGTGTTGGGGGAGCATTGAGCTTGGAGGCTGTCGGCGAAGATTTCAGCCTTTTCAAGATCGCTCCGGGCAATAGTGCCGTCAGGGCGGGAGAGAATTGGGATGGTGGCCGGTTCTAAATTTTTGAAGTGTTAGGGTCATTCATTCCACACGTACCGTCAATAAAATGACGACGCGCGGAATCTCGTTAGGATTTTACATGTTAATTTGCTAAGTTCAAATTCGATTTATTCAAAAGTTTGGCCACCTACCTCCCAAAATATTTTTACAATTTGCTCTATTAACTATGCTCTTTAGTGTTAGCACACGAAAATTTGTTTCGGGTGGTTTTGTTTATTGCACTGCAACCCTAATTCGTTCAAATAAATTCTAATATCATTCGTTTCATTCATATCAGACCCTGAAATCCAACCTTATCTTCATGAAAAGAGGAGGCCAGTGGAACCCAGATTTAAAACTTTTAAGTACCATGTCGTTAAGTGTATGGCCTTAACTCTCCACATGGGAGAGGTTTATGTTCAGCAGTGGGCGCAAAACGGCTGAGAAAAAGAATCATATCGAATGAGTTAAAAGATTAATGATAAATATAGAAATAAAATAAATAATTTACAAAGCGAACAGCATGATGCTGTTGAGTCGGTGGCCTCGGGACTCTGATATTATCTAAGTAATTTAGAGGAATAGGCAAAAACTCGAATATTAAATGATAGGAAATTATCTAGCAATCCTCAGGATTCTCTAGAATATTTAAGAAGCCTGAAGAATTCTTTAGAAAAATTCATAACAGCATTGAAATATATTTTTTTTAAATAGGTACGTAATTTAAATTTTATTTGTGTTGCTAACTACTTTTTATCCCCCCCCCGACCGAAGCATCTGAAGACAGCTTTGCCGTTTAATGTTCTTTTCTATCCTTATTATGACTTGTAGATTAAAATTACGACTGTTCCGCAATTATATAATTTTTACAGTTCATTAGGAAGTATCAAGAATTTTCTAAGGATTCTTAAATTTTCAGAATTTCTTTAGCAACTTTAGGATTGCCGATTTTACCTTCGGTTTTGCCAACCAAAAAATAATTATGAACTTTTACAGCGATTTAGAAAAATTATGTAATTTAAAGTTATAAAACTGCTCAAAGAATTCTTTGGAATTCTTAGAAAATTCCAAGAATTCTTGAGGAATTCCTTGCTTTGGGGATTCTTATGTATATTTAATTTTGGATGTATTAACCACTCCTAAAATTTGAAATAAAAATTCCGCGGTGAGTAATTTTTCTTATAATTTGAGAAACTCAAATTGGGAAATCCCCCATCTCATAAGCTTTTAAAAAGACAATAGAAAACATTAAGTTGATAATAATTACTTTTTACCAAATAATCTTTTTTTAAACATCGCCCCCCCCCCCAGCCCCTGCAAATGAGTTTCTAATTACACCACTGGTCCTCGTTCAGCAAATTACTTATTTATTTATAAAAAAAAATCAGGTTTGCATACAATGGATCGATCTTTTAACTTCTAGTTAAAATTCCAAATAATTAACTGTTAGTTAAAAATTCTTGGTTGCTTAGCGTGTGATTGGCCCGTTTGTGCGACCTACAGGCCGCACGTAGGGAGATTGCAACCACATGTTTGCTTAGAACGTATTTGTTCTGTTTAGGTCTCACTTAACGGAAATACGACCATAACAGGTACCTACATGAAAAACTATAGTTCTTAATCCTTCGATCTTACCCCTGCCGTCTTAAGACATCTACGTAAATGACAGGTGTTCTAAGAACCTTTGATCCAATAATTTATATAACTAAACAAGAAATATACGGCTGTTACGCAGATTATTCATTTATTTGAGCTAGCAGTTATTTACAAATAGGTATGTTGAAAATTTCTAAATTAAAAATATGCAAATCAAGAAATATTGTACTACAAATAATCAAAATGGTAATTACAATTTCTGCCACTATCGAATTCACATTATTAATTGATCTTAACGTACTCTTTTACGCCTTATATAGCAGTTAAGTACCTTTTTCCTTTGAATATTTAAATATTCACACGCAGGGGCGTACTGCGGTGGCCGCAGTGACCAGGGTAGTAATTTTTGCAACACCAGGGTTGTGCGACCTAAAGGCCGCACTGAAAGGGGTTATTGCCATAAATATACGTAGTAATTACTTAGCTTTGGTGGCTTTTCCTTGACTTATCCTACGTAAATTATTGTAGCAATTTGAAATATGATTAAATCTTCGCAATTATTATAATATAAATTCACCTGGCTGAGTTTCATATTTGACGTTCCTCTCTCGGGGTTTCGCATCCAACGTCCCTTCGATTTAAATTCGCCCGATTTATATATACCTCAAGATAGATTGTGGAATGTCTTGAATAACAATAATTCTTAATTAGAAAATTTTATAAAAAGCTTAAGTAAACGTTAAAGCATTTCAATTTTAACTGTAAGTTTGATATACTCATATATACGAAGACAATTTAATTAAAAATACACTTTAACAAGACATTTAATTAATTCCATGTCACATAGCCGGATTAGAAGAATTATGCAAGTGAAAAAAGCAGGATCATGAAAAACGTCTACCTCTGCAAAGAAATACTCCCAATCCGACCCTGTCGCATAGCATTACATTAATGCCTTTTTTAAAGTGTCTTTTGAATTAAATTTTTATATCCATGCAACAGCAGACAAAGTGTCAGTATATATGAAAAGATTATTACGAAATCGGCAAGGCTCAGTGAAAACGAATTTTATATTCGTGCCTCGAATTTCGAGGAAGATTGTTTTCAAAACTTCGGATTGGTTAACGCGGAAGATTGGATCTACTGTAATATAAATTAATAATAGTACAGAAAGTACCTAAAAGCAGACCATAATTTTGGAAACCGGGGGGTCTGGGGGTATGGAATACCCCCCAGTGTATTTCTTTCGAAATTTAGCTGGTTTTCAGACTACAAATCCTATTATTGAGGTGGATTAGTCCTCTTAATATTTTTACATCTCATTATTACAAATATTACAATCTGCAAGATGTTGTTAGTTTTCGCGTCTCTTGCTAGCTTTCGTCATTCCTGTCTATCATTCACCTTTTCCTTCCATGTTCCTGCCCCCTTCGCCATCAGGTCACCCTTCACTTGATCCTGGCACTTCACTTTGGTTCTACCTCTCATTTATTCTTTCATGGGCCTCCACTAGGGTAATCTGTCTTATCGCTGTGTCAATCCCTTTTCAATAATTACATGTCCAAAACATCTGATCCCGGAAGACTCGATCGTTCTTACAATGTTTCCATCTTCCAATTCCTTGACTATTTCGCTGTTTGTCAATATCATATTCTTCTCTTCATTACTTTGTTACGCACCAAGCCAATGCTCTTCCATGCTTCTGAAAAATAGCATTTCCGACTTTTATCTGTAGAAAGTAGAAACTTTTGAAGATTTTTGGATAATCGGAGTTCTACTGTGCTCAAACTTACAGTTAAAATTCAAATGCTTTTTTTTGTAATTTCTCAATACAAACTAAATTTCCATCGAATTACTTCAAAATCGCTTTTTTGTTTTTATTATTAATTTCTTAATTTGGTTTTAACAAACCTGCAAATGCACATCTCATTGTTTACTGTAATGGAATGCTTCATAGCAATCACATAATTTTAAACGACCAAAAATTTTGTACAGTAAGTGCAAGAAGCCGCGAGTAAAATTACGCTACGCTTTGTCTTAATAAAAAATACATTGTGGAAGGACTCTTTGTAAGCCTACAAATTCAATTTACGGATAAACCATTTTATAACCGCAAGACCCATTTACAAATCCGTAGTTGTTAGTTACTGATTCAAGATAAACAAGTAACTGCAGCTTAACGTGGAATCTGAACCACGGTACACTTAATTTGGTAACAACTTGGAATCGAATCTAGCTTAGCGATATTTTGTATTTAGCTTCACTATCGGAACAATGAATTGTTTTGCCTAATATTACCTAAAATTTTCCGGTCCGGAAAAATGAATTAAATTAAACGTATCAAAAATTTTAACACAACCTTAAGAACGTCGATTTATGCAGAATTTTTCATATGTTCTACGTGACTTAACGGATTTGTTTTGTAAATTTGATTCGACATTTCGAAACTTATCGAGATAATTAATCGATATCGTAATCTGATAGGAGAGTGTAGGGAATTAAATATATTGCTAATATAATTTATATAATACTGATTAAGTGCCGACACCCCCAATGTTCCAGGAACATTAATCTGCCGATATCGGACAGTACATGTCTGTGGTAGCCAGCTACGATTTTAGGGTAGTAAAAGAATTGGAGACCCTAGGGCATCACGCGCGAGTGGGCTCGAACACAACCTAAACTAAAAGTCAGGATTAAAGTTTCCTAAACTTGGCCATATAAAAACCTTTTGGAGCTTGTTAGGTATATACACGAAGTACGTAATTGACCATAAGATGTTACTATAAATAAAACCAAAGAAATAAGATAACCCAAACTGTTGTAATTAACTCTCAAGTTAAAACAAGGTAATTTTGAAAATAATGGTAATTTTCGAATCGGTGATTACACCTTCCAGCACAAAAATTAAATTTGAAGCCGTCGACGTAGTCACTAACTAAAATTTATTTTAATTTTGTTCGACACCCAAAAGAACACACGAAATAGATAAATGTTCACCATTGATCAATGGATTTAATTAAAGTCCGTTAATTCGAAATGTAATACGATGTAGCTTTAGTTGGAACTTGGCGTAGGAATTTCTATTAGATAAATCGTTTACTTTCTTAAGGAAAATTTTTCCAATTTAAAGAAATAAACTAATTGGCTATTTCAATTTCAGCAAAAAAAAACTAATTGATAGGGCAAATTGGGAACATGGCACTTTTAATTTTATGTATTAATGGAACTTGTTTATTTGGTTTACTAATAAATAATTTCTAGTTTTTCTTCTACCGTGTAATTATAATTAAGATTTCTTATCTAACCGCAAAATCACGTATCGTAAAAGAGAAAAAATTGCATCCTTAAAGTAATAATTATTAAAATGCAAACTGACAATATTTGTTCTTCCCTAATGCATATTAATGATCCTCGATATCACAAGTAGGCAGTTTAAATAAATTAAGAACATAATAAACATTCTCCTTTAATTGAGCCATCAATAATTTTTTTTTATTTTTCCATATCATGTTTACGTCCTCCAATCTACAATTAAAAATTCCGAGAGTATAATTTTATAATTAACAATTTAATTCCCAATTAAAAGGTATCTGCTATCCTTCGATTTTAAATTATTTAATTGTTCCATATCGGTTCATAAAGGACGAGACGTCCTTTTTTCATTTTAAAACTTCGACTTGAACGTGAATTTATTGAATTGGGACTTAGCGTTTGTTATAATAAAAAGTTACAAGAGGGGTTGCAATCTTTCAGAAATGGGGAAACACTCAATGGCACGCTTTATTCGTTTAATATCTTTAACAACATAAATTACGTGTAATTTCGACGAATAAATTTAATGAATGAGAAGCTCCTTACAATTAGGATGGTAAAATAAGTCATGAAAATTATTATTTCTGAGTTTTATCTTTTTTTCATTATAATTCGAAAGGTGGACAAAAAAGAAGGAAGGAAGGAAAAAATTTCCATAGGTTCTATCTGAAAAATCGTCTTCCATTATTTTTTTCAAAGGGAACATCAGATTATTTGAGTGAAGGGCGTTGACACTTTATCTACAATGACACGAAGGTATTGTTGAACATTTATTGTGTCACAAAGGAATAGTAGATTTTTACAAAAATGATGGCTGACACATTTTCATTTAAACCATATTTATGGGAATCGGGCTTAGTCTTCAAAAACTTAATTTCTTAGCTAACTAACTCTTCCAATTAGGGACTGAATGAAGCCATTTGTTTGAGAAACAGTTGTCAATGTAGGGGAAAATAGTCCTCACATCTAAACCATTCAACTGAAGAAAAACGTCTCCGGTTACCAAATATTAAAAAAAACTGCCCTGCAAGCCGAATTGAAGTAAAAAAGAATCTTAAAGTTTTAATTAAGACTTGAAGTAATTTTTCAAACCGGTAACCAACTTTTTTTATTACATCCAGACTTGTTTGTTCGAAATTGGTAATTGGTAATTGCACTACCCCCACGTTAGCAGTTTTAGTGATACCTACATCTGAGGTAATTATACCTTATGAGGTGACGTTATAATTTACTTTTTTGAAAAATAAACCCACGTTTAATTGAATTGTTAATTAACTTAATCAAATACATAAAAGCCTAGTTCGAACGTTTACATTGGATTAATTTGGATTATTTGAAATTTGTCCAATAATCGTTCAAATGCTAATAATCCCTACAAAATTCAATTGATTTTTATGTTTTCACCAAATTGAAATATTTTATCATCAGGATGCACGGCGTTATAATATGTATTGAAAAATTAGGATACGGCGGAGTGAAAATGGTGGAAAGTTAAATTAATTTAATTTTTTACAGATGACAAGGTCGAATTTTTTGGACATTTTAACTAAAATTAGTATAGATTTATTTTTATCTAAATTGGCGCCAAAACACTTCGGAATGTTTTTTCCGCTATGGTCTTTCGTAATTTCCTAGATTACAGATTGAATTTCCACAGGTAATACCTTAAATTCTTTGTAGAGGTTAGAATATGTCCCGAAAAACAGTTTTTGGTATAATGCACAGTTTAGAACCTCAAATGATTAATACTAACTTAAATTTAGAATAGCAACTACGTAGATATTAACAAATAAAAAATTTAAAATCTACGTTGATTTTAAGATATTCAAACTTTTTGTAACGTAAAAATGATTAAATATACAAAATAAAAATTTACGTAAAACTAAAAAGTTAAAATGAACCCGAATATTTTTCTGGGTACAGCTCGGATATAGTAGGACTTAATTAATTCTATGCAATTTGTAACATTTTCACAAAAAAAGCTTTTCTTCTACTAGCCATATTTCAAAAACTATCAGATCTAGTACAATTTTTTTTCAGTTTTACTGGTTTTACGCAGAATTTTATTTTCGTTTATTATTAAGTCGTACGGTTTCGCCATGGGATGCACAAAAACCGATTCAATTTCAAAAATTCAAAATGCTAAAAGCATAATCAATTTAGAGAGATCATAAAAATACCTCAGCTCTTCTAACTGTAAAAATAATTATCTTGAAATAAATTCAACCTATAGTTAAAGGTATGGGACTCGAAGGGAGGGTCTTCTTCCCCCTCATCACAAGAATGATCGTCAAGAGAATTACCAAATCTTCTGGTATGGTTTTCGATACCTCCCATTGACTTTTATTTACCTATAGTTCAAAATTTTAGGAGTTTCAATTTAGCTAAGGTTGTGGAAGAAGATGAAAGATTCAGAATACTATGTGAAACTATCCAGAGTCATCCTATGGACAATTGTAGGGAGCTTGACCTTGACCTTGACACAGGATTGTAGCTGATCCTACATGTTGAGAATGTTAGGAAGCATACGAAGCAACGGAGCATATGTTTTGCTACTGCCCAGATTTGGCCTTCTGGACATGACCAGAATCAGTGGAACTTCGCCTGCAAAGGTCTTTCAGTTTGTGCTGTGATTGGGATGGCTCGATGAGTAGCAGGACGGAAGCTACTGCATCGCAGGTAGTACAATGAGCCCGGTTTATTGGCCTGCATGCGTGTGAGGTTTTTTCCCTTGCCCTGCTGTATAAAATCCGCAGGGTCTGCGAGGTGTGTAATACACTCCACGGTCTCCTCTCCTTGTCCTTCGCAAACCACACGATTTGGTAATCCTCTTTACGATCATTCTTGGCCAACCACCCTGAAAGATTAGTTAACCTTTTTACAGCCCTGCTCATCCTACTGCACTCTGTATTTTATCCTATTGATAGGTAAATTCAGGATAAGAAGAATAAGAAAAAATATTCTTTAACCCTCCGGTTGACGGGTGGATTCAGAATCACACCATTCGACGGGTTGGGTCTCTCTGACCCAAACCGTGTTTTATTTTTTTCCCCTAATAATACATTGATATGCCCAGTTTCTGGTATGCATTTGTTAACCTGGTCTATTTTGCACTGCTAAGAGTAAAAATAGTTGTGAAAAAAACATTAACTTGGGAGTTCCCATTTACTAAAAAAAAAGTTACATGTAATTCAAGTTTTAAAAAGAAATTGTAAAAAAACGAAAAAGACAATAACAATAACATACAATTATTTGTAAAGTATATGGCTGAATAAGTGTAAAAAAATATAAAATGAGTGCACATAAATTTGACACACAAAATATTGAATGCAAAATTTCGTTAATCAAATTTTGCCGCACAGTCGGCGCAGCATGGTTTTGTGTGTTCCAAACAAATACAGGAACCACAAAACTTGCACGAATATCTTGATTTTCGGTCCTTGCAGAATTTAGAGTAAGAAAGGTAAATCCTCTAAACTCGAGATAAAAGTTTGCTAACATGCAAAACACGCAGAAACGATAAACAATTGAAATTTAGGGACTTACGCAAAAGATTCTGCGTGAATACTTAGAAACTAGGGGAAGGCCCTAAGAATGTTTTATGCCTAAAAACGACACAAAATTAGTCCCTTTACGAAATACGAAAAAATAAATTGTAGGAAAAAAACTTACATGAATACACGGGTTGGGTCTGACAGGCCCAAAGCCCCTCTGGCAGCCAAACGACAGATGATAAAATTAAGACAAATTAAGGAAAACATGATTGTCTTTATTAAAGTTAGGAAGGTACCAAAAAGCTAAAAAACTTAAAAAATTATTTTAGAAAATACAACAAAAAAAAGATTTGCCTGGGCCTCACAGACCCAGCCCGTCAACCGGAGGGTTAAGGAAACATTATAAAATTGAAAGTGGGGGTAGAGGGGTTTCGTAAAAGCTGATGCTTTGATATACTGAAGAAAATTAATTCAGCTGAAAGTAGCAAGTAGATTTCATATTAAACTAAACTTGAAATATAAGTTTTTAAGTTGATTTATGTTAATTTTTAATAGTTAAAAAAACTCATATTTTA
Organism: Podabrus alpinus; assembly: GCA_932274525.1. NCBI lineage: Eukaryota > Metazoa > Arthropoda > Insecta > Coleoptera > Cantharidae > Podabrus > Podabrus alpinus. The sequence goes on along the minus strand of OW026453.1, from coordinate 95,097,405 downwards.
AGTAAAAGAATATTTCGGCCTAAGAAAAGTGGGGCCTGGGGTAAAATCCCTCATGCAAAGCACCTCCACCTTAAAATGATCAATACTTTTATATTCAATTTTAACGAATTTGAAGTTAAAGCATTTTTAATTGAAAACTTTCTTGGGACCTTTTAGCAGTTTTCATTGACTTTAGACTATTTATTTAAAAAAAAATATTTTTAAAGAAATTGGAATATTATAATGTTAAAATAATTAAATACTCATATAATTTAGAGATCCAATGTTGGTGAATTCGAATTTTTAAACTCAATTGGATTTTGTTCGTCGATGAATACTACAGCGATTATTAATGAAAGTTATACCACCAATGGATTCAAAACTACCTACGCAGATCCAAATTACCATTTTGCATTGTGAGTATTATTAAACGCGCGATGAAAAATTAAATTTAAATAATTTTCCACCAAATATGGGAAATCTTCTTTTTCCTCCTCCATACCACAAAGGTTTGTAATTCTTACATCGTCCGGAGTCGACCTGGGTGCTCAGTATTATAAAATAAATTTAATTTCCTCATTTTCCTGAGTCTTTTATTTGAATCGACAGCATTTTTTGTGAAAAATACTCTCCTGGTAGCAATTTCATGCTTGCGTTGAGTTAATTTGTCACCTCTAGGTAAAATTTATATTTTATTCCTTCGGGAGGGGGTGCGCGACTTGCATTGGCGAGTTAATAGTATTGAAAGCTTTGCAATCGTTAATCAACTAAACGAAGAGATCAGCGATCAAATGCAGATTGGAATGTATTTATTTAACAAAGTCTCGGTGAAGATGCATTGATTTTAATATCAGGCTGACAGTGATATGATTTTAAGTTTCAACCCAATTCCCTGCAGTTTCAGAGAATCAATGATATTATAAACGGTCTGAAAAATTCAACCAATTAGAGTCCCATATCTTCCTAATTTTTTCGTCATGCAAAAATGACTGAATAATTTTATTTAATAATAAATCATATTTGACATTGATTGGTTAGGGTTGTGCTATTTTCACATTCGCGAAATATTTAATTGAATACCCTTGCGTGATTGCAATGTATACAACATAATTTCAACTGAATGCTCGTGCAATCTTCATCGCTCAAACAGTCAATTTTTTTTATTTTCGTTTATCCAGAAAATGTTATGATGTTTCAAACACCGCATGGGAGACTGGGGCAAGTTGACGCAGTTGAATCATTTTAGCGCCCACTGTATATGCATCTACCTTTTAATTTCAGTATGGTAAACAATATTAAGCCCACCGATGCTGTGATATACCTATAAAATTACAAGGATGTCCTTACAAATCCCAACACCACGATTAAATTAATTAATTTACCAATAGTTATGGTCAGAGGAGTAACGATTTTGTAATAAAACATTATTATTTGGAGCACCTTGTCAAATTGTAATTTAATCTCATTTCAACTGACAAAGTCAAATTGATGGTATAAATTTACATGGAGCACATTTCCAATATAAAACTATAACCAATTAAAGTTTCTGTTACACTTTTGGCGTTAGATGTTACATAATTTGTAACATTTAACCATGAAAGTGACAGAAAACCATGCATACTAAGCAGTTGCTGCTGGTACTTTTGTAAACGATATGAAGATTTTTTAGTTTTCTTCCATCAGGATTTTTACACTTTTAATTAAGTTAAAGCAATGAGTTTCGAAGTTATTTGAGATGACTATCAATTTTTGTAATTATTCCACTAATAATTCAAGTTGTCAGCTCCTACTTCAAATGGTGATTAATTAAATATACAAGGTGTAACATGTGAGTGAATAAACAATAATTAACAAAAAATTTAAAGAATTTTATCAGCAATTTAATTGAGCACACAATTGAAATTAATTATCTCGTAAATTTTTTAAAAACGTACCTATTAATAGATACATGACACGAACTTTTTGGTATTTTTAGAATAAACTTGTACTCCCACCTTGCTAGTAATAAAAAAATCTAATTAAGGACCACGTTTAGAGAATCGCTGTTTTTTCAAGTTTCAGTTGCAGGAAAAATTATTTAAATACAAGAAAAATTAAATTTCAATTTCGAAGCTCTTGATTTTAAAAGTGTAATTGAATGTAACCGATGAACTATTTAATTAACACCCGGTCTGCTTGGCAAGAAAAGTTTTGAGTTAATTGCATATTCATAATAATCGGACAGGTTTTTAATAAAAAGGAAGTCTATTTAATTTATGACTTCGATTATCATTTCTGATGGTTACCGGCTTAAAAGGTATTATTATTATTAACTGAAATTTTCTCAGCATACACGCACTTTATTCTCCCGAGATATTATTAGTTATATTAAAATCTTTAATAGATTTTATAAATCAATATAATTACAGGTAATTACGGATAACATTTAAGTTCCTAAAATTATATCTACAGGTACGTCACTGGAACTACATTTTTTGTATTGTTATCGGTTTTTGTTTCGTCGAAAGTCAGGTTAATTATAATTTTGCTTATATAATGAAACGATTAATTCATTAATTAATATGCATAACCTACAACAGTGCTTCCAAAAATTTGGTTTCAGAAATCGTAGTTTTAAAATATATTTGTACCTCGAAGCGTCCTTTGTTACTTCTGAGACTATTATACCATATCTTTACAGATGGATAATTTGCAAGAATTCGAACCTGACCGGTCTGATATTTTGTTAAGACATTCCAAAGAGAAGTATTTATTGATGCAATCGATGCGGTTAAAAAAAATTAGCTTTAGGTCTCCTGTTGAAAAGAAGTTCTCACAAAGGGTTGTACCTCGTGTAAGAGAAAAGATTATAACTTTTTTGTTTCGGGTTTTATAAATAAGGGTATAAATATTCACAGTGCCTTCTCGACATATAAGTTAGATAATTTAAATGCATAAAACTACGTGTGTACATAATAAATAATCTACTTAAACTAGGCTAGGTTAAGCTACATAAGAAGAACGATGAACTAAGAATGCAATCAACGCCCAACAGAGGGTAACTTTCGTAATCCTCTTGTAGAGTTTCTAAAATAATAACGCGATAGGTGTGGGTTTTATCAAAATTTTTGTTAAGCATCTTTACGAATTATAAATAAAAGATCAAACCTAATAAAAAAGTATTTTCTCAAAGAAGAGATCTCTCGATGAAAGCTTTCAAATTGTGAATTAAGGAATACGTAAAAAATCCTTTGTATCGGGCCTTCCTTAATTCCTGACAAATTTGATGGCAAAATTAAATTTGAATCCTAACAGCGTGTAATTCGTTTATTTGAAAAGATGTAAATTTATTTTGCTAATTATACTTTCGAAGCTTCCGATAAATACTTCAATGTCTATCAATAATAAACAAATCTAAACTTTGATTAATATTGACACTTCAATCAAAATATGTTAACTAATTTATTGTAATTTAAACAAATCACCCAAGTGTTAATAACGTTTTGCAAATACGTGATTGACATTTTCAAAATAATCCAAACCGAAACCGGACATTGAATTGTAAAGATAGAATTATCAGAAGAATAGAAAATAAAAATAAAAAGAATAAAAGTGACGATGTAAAAAGCTTAATTTGAAAAACTCGATCGTTTATCCGTTGATTAAGAGAGACGTAACCGGATCGATTTTTTAGAAAGGTTCCATTTTATTCGTAATGGTCACTTTGTGAAAGTTGAAACGTTGAAAAACATGGCAGAATATCAAAAATCACAAAAACAACAACAATAAGGATAAAAAGTACAGAACATCCGAGTATTGGTTGTAAAGGAAAAATGTTTAATCAAAGATGCAATTTTTTAGTAAATTTTATAAATAGGGAATTTTTCCATATTCATTCAAACGTTATTAAGATATTTGTTTTTTCCAAAGAGTAGAAATCTTTTTATAAAGTAAGTAATTCAGATTTGAAATCAGTCAATGCTTTACTCATTTCCTTCAGAAAATTTTAGAAACTAAGTATTAATTTTAGGGGGGGGGGGAGTTAACTATCGTTGACCACCCCAAAAAATTTAAAATTTTCCTATAGCAAAGAGGAAGGTTTATAGAGTATACTGTAAAAATTTCATGTGCGAAAGTATACATAAAATTTCGATAAAAATCAATTTGAAGGTACGTAAATTTTGCGAATTTTTCTTCGATTTTTGGGGTGTGCATTAGATAGGGAGGTTTATCCATCGTCAAAACCTACCCTTCCGGGGCGCCGCTCCGCTCCGAGTTGCACCCCCCCCCAGGGCGGTTTTGACTCTGGTTACTAGGCTAAACATACGAGAAGGCGCCACCCATCAAGAAAACCGGGATAAATGAAACCGGGAGCTTAGAGACCCTTGAAATAGCATTAAAAAGTATAGTTGCGGTATGGGGCAGTAAACTATTACGTTTCACCCCCAAAAAATCGCGTAAAAACAAAAAATAATCGATGTTACATGTACGAGAGACGAGCTGCATCTGCCGGTGCGAAATACTCTAAGTATATACTCGAAGCTAAATATCATCGCTTGTGAAAATTATATCAGTATACTATATAAACCTTCCTCTTTGCAATAGGAAATTTTTAATTTATTTGGAGTGGTCAACAATAGTTGACTCGACCCAATTTTAGTATGTACTTAACTGCGAGGTTGTAAATGCAGCTGAAAACTGGATTTATACACAACACGCTTGACAAGTGTTTATTTTTTATGTTTTTAGCAAATACCAATCTTTGCATCTTCAGTTAAAATTCCAGATAACTAACTGTTAGTTATTTGGAATTTAACTGGATAAAAGATCGGTTCCTAATAAATAAATAAAAAAAAAATTTACGCTATTTGGGAAAGCAAAATATCTTTCAGCTAGTACAGCTAGAAAAGTAGCTACTTTATGAGTAGGAAATTTAACTTGTTGAAAATATTATAATAGTAAAATTATTCTTTTAAAAATTATTACCAAGTTAAAAAACACGTACCTAACTGAATTAATAAGATTCAAATACTAATATTTGTACAGATGAGCAACCACTGGACAAATTTGTTTTGAATTTCTTTCTATTCTCGCCAGAATGATTTAAATATGAGTATTTCGAAACAAATTTGTCAACGGTTACTCATCTGTACAAATATTAGTAATTTGAATCTTATTTAATTCAATTAGGTAAGTCTTTATTAACTTGGTAATAATTTTTAAATGAATAATTTTACTATTATAGCTATTTTATTCCCGAAAAGTGTATTCGGAATTGCTTTAAAAATTTGGTTTCTGTGACATAATGTTAACCGCCCAAACCAAAATTTCTTCTGCTACACACTAAAGAACATAGTTAATATAGCAAATTGTTAAAATAATTTGGGTGAAAAGTGGCCAAACTTTTGAATAAATCGAATTTGAACTTAGCAAATTTACATGTAAAATCCTAACGAGATTCCGCGCGTCGCTCATTTTGTTGACGGTACGCGTGGAATCAATGACCATAACACTTAGAGTATTTCGCACCGGCAGAAGCAGCACGTCTCTCGTACTTGTAACATCGATTATTTTTTGTTTTTACGCGATATTTTGGGGGTGAAACGTAATAGTTTACTGCCCCATACCGCAACTATACTTTTTAATGCTATTTGGAGGTTCTCTCACATCCCAGTTTCATTTATCCCGGTTTCATTTATCCCGGTTTTCTTGATGGGTGGCGCCTTCTCGTATGTTTAGCCTAGTAACCAGAGAAAAAACCGACCTGGAGGGGTGCAGAGCGTAGCGGAGCGGCGCCCCGGAAGTGTAGGTTTTGACGATAGATAAGCCTCCTTATCGAATGCACACCCCAAAAATCGAAAATAAAAATTTATTTTTTCACTTTTACGGCAATACACGGGTTATTTTCTAATTTTGGATAACATTTATTACTAATATCTACTGATCACACCCCCACCTATTCGAATTTCAAAGAAAAATTCAAATCGGAGCGAAAAAATTTCACTCGATTTGAAGGGAACGTGATGCATTTCATCGCGTCTGCCTGGGGGGCGCGGCCTATTCGATGCTAATTTCCCTACTTTTGAAAAGTCGATATTAGGGTTGTTTTTCAAGATTTCACCCAAGTTATTTTTTTTATAGACTCATATAATAAGCATGTTCTTTAGTTTGTAGTACACGAAAATTTTTTTCGGGTGGTTAACATTGCGGAACTTTTCCCAAAAATTTTTGTGAGAAATTATGCATAGACCAAGGACGTGCAATCCGGGGGGCCGGGGGTATGGAATATCCCCCAGCGCCTCGATCCATTCCTTCTCCTTTGTAAACCACAGCATAAGATTTGGTAACCCTCTTTATGTTTATCCTGGTCTTGTTGCACTGGGGGGTAGTCCATACACCCTAGATAATTTTCTTATCTCTCTTTCGCCATAATAATAATAATATGATATATGAGTAAATCAGAAAGGGGAGTAGGGTTGCTTAAAATGATAAATAATAATTATTTAATATACTCCGAGCTAGGAACATGGGATTACTGGATGGAATACCCCCCAGCATATCCTATTCTTCTTTTTCGCCAGACAGACGATGCTTATTTTGATAAGAATTTTAATTGAAGTTTGGTGTTAATTTCTTGTATTTTATACAATTTAGAAAAGTTAAACTTTAAATACGCATTTCTAAGTTATGCGCAAGTCTTCTTAAATAGTGAATAATATTTCTTATTTCTTATTCCTTCGAAATTTTTGGGAATTCGTTTCAGGAATTCTTTGCTCTGGGAACCCTTGTGTATTAAAAGCCATATTAAAAGCCATTAAAATATAATTTCAAGGACAAATGCGTTTTTGATATTACACATCCAAAGTCTATAACTGATGCTGGTTTTCATTGCATTTTGTTACACATTAAATTTCTAGCATTAGTCAATTAGAACCGATGTTAAAGAATAGGTCCCCCATGCTCAATTTTAGCACAGAGGAAAGTATTTAACACAAAAGAATTTAATAAACCCGTGAACAACTATTTTTTAGCCCATCATAGTACTGAACTTCATATATAGTGATTGGATTATAAAAAAAAAATTTTAATTGAAAAAAGGAACTTGTATGAAAACAACGTGGTATATTAATATGTATTTTTGTAAATAATAGTACTTTACTCCCGTCGTGCATATACTGTTTTTTGCAATTCCGGGCGGTAAAGTAGGAACTTCGCCAATTTAGAAACTTAAAACAAAAATTTAACGCATTTTTTTAATAATGCACGTGGTCCATAGTTTCACAAAATAGCACTAGTAATATTACCAATTACTACCAAAAAGTACTAGGAAATAGCAGATGGCACCCCTGATTCAACCAATGATTCATTTCATTTACATTTGTGTCTTAGAAAGAGCAAGACGTACCATGAGCGAGAACGTAGAAATTGCCCAAGCAGCGAAGATGGCGTTGGTGGAACTGTTGCCGACAAAATCTAGAAAACTTTACCAAAAGCACTATGACGCTTTTGTGCAGTGGTGCCAGAACAAAGAATTGGCAGATTATTTTACTGAAGACGTGTTTTTGGCAATTTTTTACGAAAAGGCTAAAACGTTGAAGTCGTTGACCATGTGGTCGCACTATTCCATGATCAAGACCGTGACTAAACTAGAAAAAAAAACATTGACATCGGCAATTTCCACAAGTTCGTTCCACAAAAACGAAGGATACGTGGCGAAAAAATCGCGCGTCCTAACATCTCACCACGTGGCGACATTTAGTAAATCTAGTGACTTTTTTATTTAGGGCAAAAAAAACTTATCTGGTGACTTTTTTATTGCCCTAGGGCAAAAAAGAGTTTTTTTCTCCCGCTGCCCCCCTAATTTTTAACTTTACTCCCCCAGGGTAAAAAAAGTGCCCATTTTCACCCGAAAATAGGGGTAAAAAATGAGTACTTTACCCCCGGAATGGTAAAATATATTTTAAAAAAGGTTAATGTTAATGTTTAAATAATAATCAACGAAAATTTATTAATTTTAAAAACAATGGGAGGGGGGCGAATTGAATTAAAAAATTAGTCAAAACGCTAGCTTATGACATCGATGTTTCGGTATATTTATACAATCTTCAGGTATAAGCTTAATCATGAAGATAACCGCTGATTGAAGTTACAATTATTACAATTAGAATAAAATTTGTTAGAAGATAAATTGAAAATCTTAAATAAAGGTACTATTAAATTATAAAAGTTATAAAATAATGAAAACCTTGAATAAACTTATATAAAAACATAAAAAGCAAATACAAAATCAGGCTAAAAATTAAACAATTTGGAGTTTTATTATTTTAAAGGACTTATGGACTCAAGAATGTGTGTATTTGTTGTAATTCTTAAAATTCAATTTATTATTTTGTCATTTAAATATTAATCTTTTTACAGAAACACAGAAATTCATGTGTGGCAAACAGTTTCGGAATTATGCCCTAGTTTTATTGTTTTATGTCATCAATTACATTATATAAATATTATGATTGAGGCTTTAATATTTAATTAGTTAAACAAAACTTTAAAATTACACGGTGTACTGTAATTTTTCAAATATGACAGGCAGTGGCGGCGCTAGGTATTGTTAAATGATGAGTAGACATAAGCAAAGAGAATATTTAGTAAGGTGAAAGGAGAAGAAAACAGACTGGATGCCTACAATAAAAGAAGAAGAAGAAGAAGAAGCGGTAAAGAGCAGAAACTTTTCTAAATATTACGCCAGTCGACAAGACGTTCTAAATAGGCCATCGGGAAAATAATTATGGGTCAGATGCAATAAATTTTATTACCATTATTTAAACTTCTAAAAGGACATAACAATAAATTATTTAGTAAGGTTTAGAAAATCCGGATTTGGACGTGGGAAAACCGTACGAAAGCAGACATTATTATATTATAATAATTATAAACAGAATAAGGTTGTAAATTTTTCTTTTACAATTTAGGTGTTGAAGGGGGGGTATTGCATACCCCCGGATTCTATATTTACAGTCTACAGGTAGGCACTTTATATCCTTACTATATTTTAATCTATTAGGTTTTGTTTTCATTCTGCACACAAAGTGAGGTATATACAAAGTAGGCAGGTGTTAACAAAATACAATTTGAAACCGGTGGGTCTGAGGGGTATGGAACGGCTGTAGGCCAGCTCGGCAAATGGTCAGATATTTAATCCGGGTCCAAATTTTCTACCTGGAAATACATAGACCAACTCGGCAAAGTAATAAATTTTGGCTTGGCCAGAACTGCGAGCATCAAAAAACCTACCCTCCGATGCTCCGCATCTCCGGGCGGTTTTTCGTGCTCCGAGCCGCTACGCGGCGGGCGCTAAACATACGAGAGGCGAGACAGATTAAGGAAACCGGGATAAATGCAACCGGGATGTGAGAGACCCTCGAAATAGCATTATTCATCGCGTTTGCCGAGCTGACCGAAAATTAAAACGGCCTCTGGTTTTCATTTGCCCAGTTGACCGGTAGGATTAACCTATCCCTTGTACCTTTTGCCGAGTTGACCTACTCCCTATGGAACAACCCCCAGGTACACAGGAGCGTACTCTTTATTGATTCTGTTGCAATCATCTTCTTGCATTAAAAAATTTTTTTTTATACTGAAAAGCTCACTCTTCTACATTTTTCTGTCATAATTTAGGTGTTGCTGGGAGGTATTCCATACCCCCCAGACTCTGTAATTATAGTCTACAGGTAGGCACTTTATATCCTTACTACTTATATTTTAGTCTATTAGGATTGTTTTCATTATTCACACAAAACGAAATCTACAAGACAGGTGGGTATTTAAAGAACACGATTTGAAACCGGGGGTCTGGGGTATTCCATACCCCTCAGGTATACATATTACTATGAGGAGGTCGGATCGTCCCTCGTCAATAGCAATTCTTATAATTGTTAATGACAAACGGAATTTCCGTTGCAAAGAAATTGTAATATTCAATAAATTAAATAATGCCTCGGCTGAACTTTCTTTTATTTGCATGTAGACTCTTACCTTCAGTGTAGATACTGGAGAAATTTCCTCTTTATTTATCTGTGGAATTCTTAAGTCGGAAAACACAAGAGTTTTCAAATAATGATCCAAAATTATTAAAAAACATAATATATTTCAACTCAAATCAATTATTAAATAAGTAAATAAATATTGAACAATGTTTCTAATTATACCCCAATTAATTACTATAAAAATAAAACTTGTCTTTTGTTGCACCTATTTTAAATATACCGCGCGTTTGTTCCGTAAACATTTAGTTTTTATATAATGGTCCACTTACCACTGTTGGTATGTACTGGTATGTACTCTTTTACTTTTGTCAGCTTAAGCGACGAACGTTCTTTATCCAGCTTGTGACTTCGTGTTTTGTACTAATTAGTTGGTCCAGATCCAAATTTTATCAATCACTTGTGTCGTAGCACTCTTTATCAGTTACTCTTCGGTAAGTAAAATTTATTTTTACCTTTTTTATATTTGTCACGTGCACTAACATGTAACTAACCTCTAATCTCTGTTTAGGTCCCTCAAATTTGGTTACCACTTGGAGGAATTCTCTTTTAACCACTTTTTATTAAATTAAAATCGGGAGCAAAATTCACATTTCTACCCGCTTTTCCACCTTTTAAGGGACTCCTGTTTTTTTTTGTTTTCTATCTCCTTGGTTACGAAATTTCAATCTACTTGATGAAAATTTGAAGTTGTAAGTACAAATTTGTATCAACGGTCTCTTTTTAATGTTTGATTTTTGTCTCTTCAGGTTTAACACATTTTGTGACCCGATCGTCATACCTTCGGAACAACGTTCGTCGACATGTAAACAAATTTTTTAAGTTCGTGCAACTTTTAACGACTTATTTTCTAACACTTTAAAATTAACAAAATTAACAATTTTTAACTTTCTTATATTTAGGTTTGGTTTGACAATTTTAATATTTGGATCTTATTTGTTTTAAAATTGCATTTTTAAATTTTATAAAACTTTTGTATTCTTTGTAAATCAATTTCATTAAATGTATTTTACCACCGTTTTGAATTAAATTTTGTTTATCGACCCTTTTGGATTCGAAATCTCATGCAAATTTTGTGCTTCTTATACTTTAACGTTATCAAGAATTGCTATTAGCGTATCGGTCGCCTTAGAACATGACAATATGTGTATTCTTCCCTTATTCTACCGGAATCTTCATTTCCATTGTTTTAAAAATACTTGGTTTGATATGCTGTAAATTCTTCTATAATTTAGGTGTGTTTGTAGCACCTCCAGGCTCGTCCTGTATTTTTAGAATGACATATTCATTTTGGAATAACTGCATGAAAACAGGCATTTTTATGAATATTTGTGAATATCTCGGTTTGGGTTCATTTTATAGCAAAGTGTCAAACAATGAAGATTAAAGAAAACTAAATTGTGTATAGAGACGAATTTATACTTTTTTCTTGGCAATTGATCAGGTGCAGAGTTCCAACCTTCACTGCATGAAGTATCCATTTGCCATTCTATATCTATTAATTTCTATATTTCCATAATAAAACTCTTGTGGACTGGCTATAAATGGAATTGAAAAATTTACTTTTTAGCAGATTTTTCTAGGGTAGGCTCTATATAGGAGAGCTCCCGCCCACCCCTACAGCCGCCAACTACTGTAATAAAAATAACTTCTACAAAAAAGAATATTTTCATTTTCTTAGATTCCTTAGACAGGAATTGTTCAAGAAAACAAATTTTTACAAACAAGTTTTTCCGTAGAACACTTAGTTTAGGTGCTAGGAGTCTATTATTTGTTCAAAGTTCAAATAACAATTTAAAAGAACTCTCGAAAGTTGACTTATTAAAGAAATTCATTTAAAGCGTACAGTTTTGGACTTCTCGTGTAGTCTTATTGATCAATATCGACTATAATATTGACAATAATATCCAGAAATAGGCGAGTTATAGATGTAGTAATAATCGAATGATTTAAATCAGGCGGTGCGTACACATCTATGGGGAACAATAGGACATCTTAGAAGTCACCACTGCCACCACTTTGATTTATTGTTATTAACACGAGAACAGACAAGGATAATATTAAATAATATTGCATTACTATTCCGTTAATTATAACTTAGTTAATTACATTTTCAACATAGGTATATAATAATATTATAAAACAGTACGAAACAAAGTAAAATTAGAAAATTGAGTTGTAATATTGTATAGTACATTATTTAGGGTAAACCATTTTAGTTTTTTTAGTTCTACTCAGACTATACGTGCATGCACATAATAGGACCTAGAAGAAGTTGTTTAACAAATAAAGAGCTTCTTTAAACAATATATTGGTAATAACCAAAAGTACCTTTTGAACAAGAAAGGTCATGTAAAATTCTTAACCGCTCTAACAAAAATAAATTCTGCAAAAGTTAACTAATTTTAAGTTTCCTAGTACTTAAGCTAAAGATATTTTAACACAATGTTTTCCTTCAAATGCTTAATACCTGCGCTGTTTCCTTTTATTTTTTTAAGTTTTCAAGTTGAAATTAAGAATAATAAAAACTGCATTGCTAATATAATCCTATATTAGGGTTTATAGCTTCTTTTACGGCGCCTTTTATTTACATGTTTTCGTTTATATTAATAAATTTTCTTATCAAACTGTTTGATTTGTTAGGGTCAGTCGTCTTAAAATTTTCCGAACTAACATTTAGCGCCAGTCCGCCCCTGATCGCGTGGAGTCGACAGGGCACCTCAGACTTTTCTAGCTGCGAAGGCCTTTAATTTGTGCAATGGAATAAAAAATTACACTCACCTTCGTCCGAAATTTCAATACAATTCGTGTTGGTAAGTTTACTTTGTGGACAAAAACTTTTTACTGACCATGTGAATAAGAAATCAACACACGCAACTTCGAAAAGTCGACTGCTCGTTGGCCAAAATAAATACAAAGTTCTTCTAAAAATATTTGTCTAGTTTGCGACTAAAAAATTTATCTCCAATTTTGTTCAATTTGGTGCAATAGTGCCAAATTTAGCTGTTTTACTATTTTCTACTTGTATCCTTCTCGAATACACAACAATTTTCTTTTATGAAAAGTCTTGATGATAATATGAACGGAAAGGAACATGGATTTTTGCTAGGGGAGCTTTCGTCGAGAGTCGAATAATTTTATTGCAAGGCAAAAACAAAAAGTTAAATTAATTGCTACAATTATTTTTCTGGTTCCCTAATTTGAAAGAGTGCCAAAATACATATTTGACCAGATTCAGTATATAAATGTCAGAATTAATGAAGCCAATTTAAAGTTGGCAGCATTTTTGTAAAAAAAAAGTAAGTGATAGTACAAATAAAGTACTTACTAGTAAAAAATTGGAGTGGTAATAAACCTTGAAATTATAAAATTAAGTGTAACCGGTCAAAGGGACTGGATTTTGTGTACATAGCAAAGTCAATTCGTAAGTGATTATTTACGCTAAAATGTGGTGTAAGTGAAAATCAAACAAAACAAGTTTCTTTACCTGCAGGACAGATGCATTCTGGTACATCTCTCGTAATTCTTTTGTGAGCACCTAAAAGCATTTGAGTTGCAGCAACTTCCCTCGCGACTCCTTTCCGAAATTGTTCGTTTGCTTCTCTACGAAATCTTTCCATGAAAACTATATTATCGTCAGACGATTGTCTTTCTAGTAAATCAATTCTACTTTCTAAAATATTTAGTCGATTTTGTAGTACGGCTTCTTTCCAGCCACTGTAAACACTTGCGGTAACACACACTGCACACAAAACACACATCACCAAAAACTGTCCGGAAGAATTTGTTTTGGACGTTGCATCCATTTGGATGAATTTAAAATTTCGTTTTTTGTCAGGTATGTCAATTTTTTTAGCCAACGAGGGCGCAATTGGGGGATCCATGTCTCACCCCTTCTGTCGCCGACAGGACAATACAACTAGTTACTGCACCATTTGTTAACATAAATCAATCCATGCGAAAAAACCAAATAACGACATCGTTAATAATAGGGGTGGACATCACTTTGAAATTTTAACGCAAATTTTTTTAAACAATTAAAAATTACTCGAAACAACCCGAAAAATAAATCGGAAACAGGAAGTGATACAAAATAATTTAATTCGAACGTTAAGGGTGGCGATTTCAAAAAGCGCGTGTTTATAGATAATCCCGAAAGCTCGCAGCGCGACGACCGTCACTAAACGAAACCGTGACCACTTCTATCGCGACGCTTCTACAATATCTGGGTATTAAAGCTCGTTCCATTTTCCAAGTTTTATTCGGCTTTTGTCGTCCATCTCCGCTCATTAAAACGTGTTTTAATGAAGAAGATTGATTGAAGTTTATTTTAGTTTTGAAAATAAATAAATTACAAAGAATTGTTATCCATAGCGTCATTCAAATTGTTTATCCAGTAAAAAAGCTCGCTCGGTTTCGAAACGCAAATTCAAAGTACAGCGACGACGTTGTATAAATATTTTGAATTGCAAATTCGCTACAACATCAAATAATAATCACAAATCGGTAATTAATAAATTAATATCAATATCAATACGATGATACGAGGAAACCATTATAATATGATTCACTTAAAGCTTAAAGGGATGACTAACTTCAATGTTTACTTTGAATTTATTGATTACCACAGGTAACATAAAGCAAATAATTTTTTCAGCCTTTGGATTGTTTTAATTTCATAAAATAGCAAACTGTAAACAATTTTAAAACTAAACTTGGGTAAAAGTGTTTATTTTCCGATAGATCCCTTGCTTTACGTATTGGGGTGAAAAAGTTAAATTTGTTTGTCTTCAATTATCTAAAAATATTATAAAAATGCTAATTAAAACTCCCGAAAATAATTCGGAACGAAAATATTTTTGAAACAATTTTTAACCAAAAATATATTAGCCGTGTCAAAAAAACAATTTAAAAGTCTTTTAATAAAGTTTACAAACATAGCATGTATTTGTCATTGTCGTAAATAACAAGCTTATAAGATAATTATCTTTTGAGACTTGAAGATTTTACCTGGTTTTTGTATTTTCAGACACAACATTAGGCTTACCTTTAAAGTGTAGAGAAGGAGCGATGAATGTAACTGATATCGTCGATAAAATTATAAGACATTCAAAATCAAAACTTGACGATTTAATTTAAACATTGTTGGAGTAATTGGAAGATAAAGGCTTTGAAATACGATTAAAAATATTTAAAGTGTTTTCATGGTATTTCAGGTCTGCAGATTTACAGATTGTGGTACCTTTTGGGCCACCCAGTATTCAACTGTAAAAACAAGGTTAATGACGTTCTAAACACACAAATTTACTTAAAATTTTTCCCTTTTTGGTTGTTTTCTTTGATTTTAGAAAATATATTACAGGCTAATATAGAATTTTTTCATGGAGATAAATTTTTAATTTAAGAATTTTTTTTAAATTGGATCAGAGCAGCCGACGAGAAACCGTGGTTCTATTCCTGGTCGCGTCGAATGCACTGCTGTGATCTAAAGCCCAACAGCGATTTGTGCGCTACGGGGAAAGTAAAGGAAAGCAACCCTAATAAATATATTTCTCTAGTAATTTAATATTCTGTTTAAAACCAATCTTTTAAGGATTTATCGAGTTTATACAAGAATACATAATAAATATAATATATAACATGATGGACGATAACAGAGATTTACAGAACTATATTATAGTTCATCTGTGTATATAATATAATATTATGTACAACAACGATTTTTGTTTTTATTGTAAAATTGACTTTAGAATATTATTTAAAAAAATCGCCTGTGGCGGAATATCTACTACTTAGCAAGCAAATTGTAACATACTAAACGTTTCTATAAACTTGCACTGTACAATTCTTTAAAATGCACCAGATTTTCACATTCAGAAATTTTCATTCCCACTTTCTATTCTTTTATTCTTTCCAGAACATAATGATAATATAATGCTAATTTCTAGAATGATACAAAACTTTAAATAATCGATAATTTCCACCAATCTTGAAACCTTCGTGCGCGTGCACATACATGTAAAAATATTGTGATTTATTCATAGGTACATTACGTAAACTGAAAATTGGGGGATTCCCAAACCATACGTTTATTTTACGCGAACAACACGAACAAAAAGATTTTTTAAGATTAGTGGCGACCACAACAGTGATGGCATGGTGTAATCGCTGGAATGGAAATTCCGGGCTTAAATTTTTTTTAAGTAAGCGGTTATCAGCTTCATATATTGAAAGGGCGTTAAGATTTCTGGCAGCATTCTTGGTCCAGGGATTTATCTATAATATACACGGCCAACCTACCAACAACAAATTTTTCTGTCGTAGATGACACAGTGATTATGGCTTCCATAAAAACCCAATACAAGGATCGAATGATTTGCAAGATAATTTAGATCGAATCAAAAGTTGGTTAACGAGATGGAGAATTAGTGCAAACTACTCCAAATCTGTGCACGTCGCCTCTATTATGAAGATGGAAGTTGGTCCACTAGTAATTCTGACTGCCCACATGCCTGCGCAGGTTGATAAGAAGCATAAGAAAATGGAAATAATTTAGTCTTAAATTCAGAGAAATTGGCTCCTGGAACGAAAATCTCAATTATCATTGTAAAATAAAGTTCTTCTTTACAAGTGTATTATAAAACCCAAATGTACATGCAGTATCCAGCTGTGGAGCTCAGCTACTAATCGAAACATTTAAATCCTGCAAAGATATCAATCAAAAGTACTCCGCACTATTGTAAATTTATCGTGGTATGTACCAAATGAGATTATCCATAATGACTTACAAATAAAACGATGAAAAGAAATCCGAGAGGAGCCTACGGACTGGGTACGCATAAACCCATCTTTTGAAAGTATCTGCAGCGAAACACGTTGGACACTAATTTCAAGTATAACATGAAAATTATTTGAAATTTTGATCTTTGTAAAATTAATAAATACGTTGAATAATTATTGCAATTTACGAGTTTATTGCTAATAAACATGATGTTATTTATGCATTGATGTAATTAATAATTTAATTTCGTATAAATTGAAATATTTCATATTTATTCAAAAATAAGCTGTTACATGATGAAATAGCTCCATTTATCAGTTGGTCGCAATAAACCCTTCAAAATACCTCTAAAATCGCCCCCGACCCCGACTTCTTCTGTAGGTAATAATTGAGGATTTTAGCCCCAACACGCTTTTTTGCCCATAACTCACGGTCATAACATAAATGTCGATTTATTAAATAAACTTTGTATAATGGACAAATGCCCAAATAATATAAGATGTAAAGTTTAATCAAATTTTTGAATACATATCTCGTATACCAAATAATATTTTCTTACACATCCGCGGTCTTCATCATCTGAAGTGAATTCTAAAAAAATGTACTTTTTTGAAAATTTTATGCTGTGCAGCTTTGGTCTAATGGTAATTTTCTTTAACACTAAAATTAAGAGAATTATAGGCGAACGACAAATCTGGAGGAAGTAAAGTTCTCAATTGAAGAAGAATTGGTAGGAGACTTTGGGTCAGGGGGGGGGCATACAAATATTGAACTGTAAAGAAATTTCTCCCTCTCTTCTTTTTCAAATTATTTCTTCGTCGCAGTTCCAGAACTACAGTAGAACTCTGATTATCCAAGTCTTAGTTATCATATTTTCCGTTAACCGAACCGAACCTCTTAAAACAATCATCCGTATTATTCGACACATCAATATAAAATCAACTTTATCAGGGCACTGTCGATTACGTGAACCACTGGCCTCTATTTCAAAACATACATAAAATTTTATGCTTGTTTAAATTTGTCACATTATCACAGAAATCATTAATAAATCAAAAATCAGATGTTAGTTTTCTGAAGTATTTAAAATTTATCGTTTTTCGTTGATCCTGTTGGAATTTTCGTTTTGGGTTGTTTTCAAGATATCTTCTCTTGATCATTTGATACCAAGGAGCACCAGGTTATAATTTGTTTTTAGAATTTAGATCAGTTCATCCAAAACTAAAGGTACTGATGTAATGTTATCATGCCTAAATCGCCTCTACGTTGGTACGACAAATCAATATGCAATGTTCCCCTCACCTTATTAATTAAATTATGCTTTCGATGAATTTTGCCCTTACCTGGAATGCTTATCCCACAATGATAACTTTTATAGATACATTTTTGTAGGTCACCACGGCTAGCTCTTAATTTTATATAGAAAAATTCTTTTATTGTTAATAAATTTTCTTTACTGCATTAGCTCATCTTCCAAATGAACAAGATTCATAATTTTACAAAATTAATTTATTTGATTTAAATTGAAAATAAAATTATCATGGCAATTTGATTTTTAATGAAATTTTCATAAAATTTTATAAATGGTCGTCATAGAAACAAATAAAGTTTTACGCATACGCCTTAAAATTAAATATAACAAATTTTCTTAAAATTAATATGATTTATGCAAATAAATGTTTATAAATAAAAAGATTTCTGACCTTTATTTTTGTTCAAACTTCCCGCACCGTATAGTTAAATATTTTAACCTCACTTCTTGATTGCATCATTTCTTCATTTTACGTGGCTTGTCGTTCGTTTACCCATAAATCTTCTACATATTACAGTTGTGTGGTCAACCATTTAACCTTCGCATAATCCTACTATATTCACCGCCGTAAATAACATATTTTTAATAATTGGTGAGTGCATCCATCAAATTTTACTATTATTACGTAATATAACCTCTTTTTAGGTCAATCCACATTCACTTTACCCTATTTCGGGTTTTTTACACATTTTTTTATAAAAATCTCTGGAACAACTAAATTCACGTGTACATCTTGGTTAAATTATTACGTTGTTAAGGTAAACAAACTCGTTACCAAGGATATCACCTTCGTTGTAATTTCCAACGCCTGATATCTTTTTATGTTTTAAAGTTTTTCATTGGCAGGTAAAAAAATCGATAATTTCAACACTTGATTTTAATTCAAATAATGTTTTTTTAGGAACGAACCGCAAATTTGAATATGATGCACTTGAATGTTTATTTTGAAGCGAAAAATCGTCCGTTTAGTTTATTGCACCAATCCATTACACAAATGTCATCGAGAAACCTTTTTTAAAGTTTGCATAACACAACTAATTATAAATTAACCTAGTTTTACAACAATTTTTTAACTAACAAAATTTAACTAATAACTTATAATTATTTTAACATGTTCTAATTTTAATTTCATTTTACGAGTTAATCGTTTTATCATCTTGCCATGATTTTTCTAACAACTCAACGTTCATTTACATTTTTATTTACAAACTTGTTCATCCCTTTGACTTGCCACTACAGCCAAGCAAAGAACATTACAGTACATACGCATACGATACCATATTTGGGTCCGGGGGATGGGGGGTATGGAAAACCCTCCAGTTATAAATGACCAAGAGATATTCAATGTATTTCAAGATTGCCCGACTTTATTTCTAAGCTAAATTATGAACTTGAGGTTGTTGCCGACTTGAAAACTTATATGGTTATTGAGTGGTAACTAAAAATTAATGAAATTGTTGGAATCCCTACTTGGGTTATTATCCTATCAGCTAACTACATAATGGGCTATGTTTCTTTTAAATGGCGGTATTATTTATTAATGTAACAAAACGGGATTAAATTTATAAAAATTAATTTTATTTTCAAGTCAAATATAATTACAAATTATTATTGTGATAAAGGTTTATAGCGCGAACGTAAATTGATAAGGCATTCTATCTCTTTTCGCTGTATGCGAACTTCCTGCGTCTGAAGATGACATTTACACTGTTCTTTGTTCAGGTGAACTGTTTATCTGCAGACAACAGTGGGTCATCGTCAATTTGACCGGGTATTTTCAATGTAATCTACTAGATTACACTACTTGATCCAAAATTAGGATACAACTCAGAATCAAAACACATCATTTATGTAAGTACAAGTTTTAATTATTTACTAACAAAATGATGATATTGTTCTGGGATTTGTGGTCTTAAATTGTGTAAAAGCTGGTTCACACTATGCAACTTCTCACGTGACAAGTCATATGACTTCTCATATGACTACGATTTTTACGTTCAGACTATATGATTTTATGTATTATTGAAGTCATAGCTAAAGTCATAAGCAAATAATAGCAAAATAATAAGTGATTTTCAGAATAGAACCGTGTCTATTTTGCTATGACTTCTTGTATGATATTTTTGAATAAACCGCTTTTTTTAAAGATTTTAACATTATATGGTAGGTATTTTTAATATTATGGTTAGTAATTCAGATTTGTTTATTCCGTTTATTCTATTTATTAAAATTAATTTGATAATTAAAATTTATTTTTTAAAATTTAATTTTAAATTTTGAAAATTTCAAATTCTTTGAAAATTTATTATGGTAAAACGGGTCTTAGTATTATTTAATTGTTATTTTATTTAATTTCTGTTAATCAAAAAATTATTAAAATTAATTTGATAATTAAAATTTATTTTTTAAATTTTAAATTTTGAAAATTTCAAATTCTTTGAAAATTTATTATTATGGTAAAACGGGTCTTAGTATTATTTAATTGTTATTTTATTTAATTTCTGTTAATCAAAAAATTATTAAAATTAATTTGATAATTAAAATTTATTTTTTAAATTTTAAATTTTGAAAATTTCAAATTCTTTGAAAATTTATTATTATGGTAAAACGGGTCTTAGTATTATTTAATTGTTATTTTATTTAATTTCTGTTAATCAAAAAATTAGTTTTATAAAAATATTATAAAAACTATGCTATAAAAACAAATTTTATAGCAATAAGCATGCTAGAAACGATGATCAACCACACACTAGAGACTACAAACTGCTATAAACTTAGGTTAATTACAACATTTTTGACAGTAGACAGTATTGTGACAGTTTAAATCATACGAAAAGTCATAAGCAATATCGTATAGTGTGAACTTAAAAGTTGTTGGTCATGTGATATTAGCGTTTCTTATGATTTTAGATATGATTTTTCTTATGATCAAGTCACATGAGAAGTTGCATAGTGTGAACCAGCTTTAACAACAAATTGTGTAGGTACATGTGTCATTTAGTTTGCCTAATTAATAAATATTGTTATTTTAAATATCCAGTGCTTTCGAGTTTCCTGTTGAGGAAAATGATTTTTTTACAGTGCCGAGTTTAGTGTCAGTTTGCTCGCAACCAAGGTTTTAACCTCAACATTAAACCGGGGAACTTAGTGCAAAAAGGGGGGCCTTTGAGGCTAATACCAGAAAGTCACGTTACCAAATAATAGCGTTTTTCGATCGATAATAATCGATCGAACGGTGGTGGCAGCTTAGTCAAAAAATGTACATCGATAAACGTCTAAAGTAGGGGAAGGTGGGGCAGAACGGGGGTCGATGTGGTTGGGACAGTATTTCAAGGTGTAAATAAAGAGGTAAAAATCTATTATAGTGTGAATAAATTTATTTAACATTTCGTTAAATTTTCAATAATGAAAATACTTGTATTTATTTTAAACGTTTGAAATAAAAAAGGTTATATCCCGTTCTGCCCCATGCATGGGGCAGAACGGGGTATTCATTAAAAGGTGAAACAAAATCATGTTTTATGGCTGGCAAAGTTCACAGATGAGTTGTGATTCATCATCGTCAGTATCAATGCCGGCACAGGAATTATGGGCCCATTTTTTACACTGTATGCATGATATCCAGCCTTCACTCGATTTTGAATATAAAAGTCGTTGCAATATAAACAGGTCGCATCGTCTTCTTCATCTGATTCCACGCTTTGTTTCCGTGGTTTTTTGTTAACAATTTTCTGTGTTTTTTTCTTTCCTATTTTGTTAACAATTTTTTGTGTTTTTTTTCTATTTTGTTAACAGTTTTCTGGGTATTCTCCTTCCTTTTTTCGTTACTGGTGAACAGTCTTTTCTTAAGTCTATTTTCTTTGGCTTCCTTGATCTTCTTAGCATTATTAGCCGCTTCTTCGAGTTCAGTCTTATAAGGGGAAGCTGTCAGGATTGCCGTTTTGCCTCGTTTCCTCGTCACTCGCTTTTGTCCCGGCTTTACTCTGGGTATGGGAAGTATATGTTCAGGCGAGAACCTCGGAAAGCTGGTAAAAATAGGGCTAGCTATTGTTTGTTATATATAGTGAATATATAACAAACACAAAAGAAAAGAAATTAGATCGGTGAAAAATAAAAGTATGGTCGGGGCGGAACGGGGTAGGACCCCGTTCTGCCCTACCCCGTTGTGCCCCAAGTGTTGGTAAACCAAACATCGCAAGGTTAGCGACAGACATGTTACTTCTCCAAGACATGTTAACACGTGAAAAAACACTTTAAACAACGCTTAATTCGGTAGACTAAATTGGAATAACGAAAAGTAATGTGAAATATATCTTACCTTGTTTTCAAATATTCATAAAGTTGTAGTTTTATACAGATTTCAGGGAGGTGTTTAATTAACAAAGGAGAAAGACTTGGTAATTCACAACGACCGTTCTTATCACTGCACAGATGCATAATGAAGGTGTATAGAGAGTTGCAGCGAACTGTAGTGCTACTATCAGCAAATAAACCTGATCCCCCGTTCCGCCCCGACCCCATTCCGCCCCACCTTCCCCTAAGTGGAATTATGTATGTTCGATCTTGATTTGTTTTTTTTAAAAGTAACTCCAGAATTCCGAAGGACGACTGGTGGTTACGTTATTACCTAACATTTTAATTTTCAGCAGCCCTTCCTTTTGCTGGTTTTTATAAATTTCCTTTTTTAAAAAATATAGCAAAAAGGTTTAAAACAGTGGTCTAAATGTATAGAACTGACTCAACTTTCCCTTCATCATTTGTATGGCTGGGGGGTATTCCAAACCCCCCTAGCCCCCCGGATAAAAGACCACTTCATTCAAAAAAGTACATACGCACACGTTACGATATTTCGGTCCGGAGGGTCTAAAATAGGAATTCGATCCACCACTAGTGCAAATCGATTGAATAGCTTTTGCACGATGGGTCTTCATGTAGAATTTACTAATCAAGGTAATAAAGATAATTGTAGCACAAGTTATTTATAACTTTTCAATATAATCAATAAATTTAAAATTTGCATTTACTGAATAAGGAGAAAATTTAAGAATTTATTGTTCGATGGCTTGAAACATTTTCTTTTGTGATAAATTTCATTATTAAGAAATAAAAATAACTGAAAATTAAATGGCAATAATTATTAGTGTTTTTTTTTAATATAAGGAAGTTATAACAAAATTAACAGGACAGATCATTGTAATTTTTATTCAGACGTTTGAATTTTACGAGTATATCCATTAGACTCCTTCCCCCTAATACCAAACCATGGTATTAGATTCTCGTTAAATGATAAGAAGCTGCATTTAAAAACAAGTGAAAATTTCAGCTGAAATTTTT
This sequence comes from Podabrus alpinus, assembly GCA_932274525.1. Classification (NCBI taxonomy): domain Eukaryota; kingdom Metazoa; phylum Arthropoda; class Insecta; order Coleoptera; family Cantharidae; genus Podabrus; species Podabrus alpinus. The sequence continues at coordinate 95,073,980 of OW026453.1, read as the reverse complement.
TTGTTAGTAACAGCTTCGGTTAACTAAAGTGAGATTGAAGCTTGCAGTAAGTATTACGAGTACTAAGTACCACAATAAGCAAAAAAGATATTCAGCCTAGGATTAACCGTTCCTGATTAAAATTAACGAGAAAATAAGCAAATGATGAAAACGAATAGAAAGTGGGTGATGATTTTAAGAGCGGATGATCATCTTTGACAGCTGTTAGGGATGTGCTTAAATAGGGTCCTTTCCATCTGCTTGTGTCGGGGCTTCAAGATTGCACTCTGTTGTCAGATATTTTAAGAAATAAATTGATAGCTCAACTTGTGTAATAAAGAAGTTCATGCGTTATTCATTGAGAAAACAACTGGAACGCTTTCGTTCATAATTTTTAAATTTGTTTAATAAAGAGGTTACATTTGAACCTTTTAACGAAAACGTTTTGTAAATCTCATGAAGGAATAATTTTTCCACCCAACTGTACAATATGAGCCAGAGGTTTTCAAAAGTATAAGAAATAGAAGTCGTTGCCATGATTTAGGGATAACGCTGTAGTTGACAATAATTTCTACAACTTTTCCTGAAGGAGGTAATAAATTACCACGAGAGTCATGAATAAAACTGTGAAAAATGATATCGGACGGCATTTTTAAAATAATGATATTTTGAGGAAATTGTATCGCCGAACAATTTAGAATCAAATTACTCTTCAATTGTTAATGTGCCCATTTGTTACAACTGATTTGTTTATTGCATTTTCAAGTCCGTAATGAAGAAAAATTTCCTATATATTTTCACTCCATGTCGTATAGCTGCATAAATGTGTTTGGATAAATTTGTCTCTGACAAATGAATGTTTTATTATTTAATTTGAATAGGAAATGCTGAAGTTGATTGATTTAATTTTGAAAAGTTTAAAACATGGGGGGTATTAAATAAATTAATAATTTAAATTTGAATACAACCGGAACGATCAACGTGTTTACGATTTTATCTCTTTTTAAATTTGATGCTTGTACGTTTAGACAGCAGACTTCCGGAATAGTCAAACTGTTAATAACGATTTAAATTATTTCGAGCTATTGTAGATTTATTATTGATCATATTATATCAAACATCAACAGACTTTCATGCAACGCACCGACAAAAATTTTTATATTATAATTTTATTTATTTATTCGTTTAGCAAACAAGCACTAGTAAAGTTTACTTATTTATTTCCGATGGTCTCGCAGCTCTTTCAGAGCTTTAGCTTCCCCTATAATGCCTCTTCATGTTTCGCGATTCGTTACTGCTTTTTCCCAGTCATCTGGGAAGTAAAGTTTACAACAAATTAAATCACCACATTATCAGAGAGACACATACAAATCATCCAACCAGGCTAAATTGGATGTCAAAGAATGCATTTCTTCCAAGAAACCGGTAAAGCATCTAGCAGGACAATCATTAATTAGGTGACTGAGCGTTTGTATTGAATTACTGCAATCGCAGCTCTCAGATATTATCGAGTTCCATTATTTATACAGCATAGAATTTGTCCATGCATGATTCGTTCCTATACGGTTTAATTTTGTCCAACGTTTGAGAGGATGGTCAAAACTTGGAGGCCAAATGCTAGGATGTAATATGAGATCCTTTACCATTTCTTTGATGACCAAGAACGACATTACGTTCTTCAAGTGTACCATCAGAAGCATAGTCAGAAGTTTTACAAGACTTTCTTTGATTCTTCAAATGATTTTGTATTTTTGAAATTACATTTTGGTAAACAGGAACCTTAGAGATGCCAAGTAAATGTACTGAATAGAGAACACCGGTTCTTGTAGCGATGTAGCAGTTCCTAATTCTTGGAGTAAATCCCAGGCCCTCCTGGAAGTATGTGAAAAATTCGGTTTTTCGATCAGTTCTGTCCAACGCGCATTAAGTACCATAAAAAGTTGTGACCCAAGAACAGGCGAACCAAAAACTTGATAAACTTACCAAATAGTTTCACAATTTACCGACCAGTTAGAGATATAGGTTTTTCAATACATCTGAAAATCGATTAAATATCTGTGCTTCAGGAGAGAACCAACGTATAATACTGTCTAAAGCTTTAGCAAAGCCAACCCATCTTAGTTCTCAAATGGAATTTACAATTGGGATTTGAACATCTGCATATAGAATAACTACGCCTTTTCTTCTTCCTCTTAACATAGGTCTATGACCTGGTCTTTACTACTATAGTAAAGAATAAATATAGATTATATAGTGAAGAAACTAATAAACATAATACATGACGATGTCGTTTCGTCCTCATTAACGCTCGTCAGGTGACCATTAGGTTAATATTTTAAACAAAACAATATTTTCTCACATAGTTGTCATAAAATTTAAGTAATCTAAGGACGTCTCGAACAGCTGTGACAAGGAAGTCTCAAGTATTGACCTAAAGTTGGCTTTAGCAGCTTTTCATCCTTGTTTCACCTTCAGTGAACAGTTGTATGGCCATTGAGTTGACAATTTTTTAATCCAAGTTTTGTAAATATTGCATATCCACGTAGCGAACTTTTTTTTTCAAAAAAACTACTATTTCAATAATTGTGGTTATTAGTAAGCAACTGAAGCTTGCTTCTTTGTGCAGAAGTATTATTTCGTCATACTCAACTGCGACTGTCTTAAACGATGGTCCTCCTTGTTATGCTATGGGAACATGCTGTAGATAACTTTTGGGCTAAGTAAAGGTTTGGTTATAACCATAACCCTACAAGATGTCTATATATTTGTATATAAACAAATATTATTTTACTTTACTAATTATGTGAACAAAATTCATTGACACAAAATTCAAAAAATTCACCTGAAAATTATTTAACTTTAATAAAAATGTTAAGTTTAGCTTTCAGTTGCAATAAATAGAATACAACTTCGGTGTTTATTAATGAATATTTAATCCCGAGAGTGAAGTTTATTTGCCCGAGCGTAAACACGAGGGATTAAGGCACTTTAGTCCTGTGTTATATACATTATTTTATGCACTCCCTATAATATACTTAGAATTTTCCATAATAAACTATGCATTTTTATGATTTGTTTTAAACAATTATAAACAAATACTTCATAAAGCTTGCAATTATATCACATAAAAAATTAACAACTTTTTTCGATATTCGTGTACAATTATGTGGACAGTAAAACTTACACTGAAAAGCGTTTTGTTTGCGATTTTTTGACTTAAAGTCCTTAGTTCAACATTCGGATCGAACACACCAAGTGTTCAGTGCTTTTATTTAAGCTCTTCGGGTGATTATAATATTTAAATAATTATGTTTACAATTCTATAAAAACTCAAATGAAATTCTACAACACAATGGCAATGCCAAGACTTATGTTTGGATGCGAATTATGGACGATGTCAAATAGAGACAATAGAAAAGAGTTCAAGCAGCAGGTATGAGATTTCTTCGTTCGGTAAAAGGTTGTACAAGAGCTGACAAAATTAATAATGAAGACATACAAGAAGAGTTGAAAACTACGCCTATGCAAGAAAGATTAAACCAACGCAGACAAAACTGGAAAGAGCCCATACAAAAAACGGACTCTTCAAGAATTCAAAAAAAAGCTCTTCAGAAAAATGCTCCACTACAAACTTAAACCTTGCAACGAAGAGTTTATGGCATGTGTGTTCTTTCTACCAGTAGCCACGTATGCCCTAGATACAATGTCTATAACAAAAAAGACTACGAATTGCCCCAGAGAGACTCAGATGGTGTAATGCAACCTTTAAATTTTCAATGAAATTTAAAATTATTTCCTAAAATCATGAAATTAGTTTGTAAGCAATAATGTTTTTTTAACGACCCATTTTAGTTTTAAGACCAAAACTAAACCATTTAGTTTTGGTCTTAAAACTAAATGAGTCAATTTTAGATTTGTTATTAATTTAGTTTAGAATAGTGAGATCAGAGGTTTCACGGAAAGGGTCATTAATAATTTTATGATAGTAAAAAAAAAGAACTTTGGTTTTTAAAGGCTGTTCACGATAGAAGGTTGTAAGCTGTAGAGGCACTAATGATGCACTCAGGACCTACAAACCTGCAAGTTTAAAGTATGGCAAGTACTGCTAAATACTTCGTTGGTTTACATAAGATCGTCAGAAGACATAAAGAGCAAAGAACAGAAGATCTCAGCTCAAGTGTAGATAGTGATTTGTGTTATCCAGCTACGACTTTTGCGGTCACCATCAAACATTGTCTAATATTAGGTAATAGTTGTTTCTTGTTACTTTTAAGGTTTTATTTAAAATCATGATTTATTTTTTGGTTTAAATAAATTTTATTTTTGTATATGTTCTTTGTTTTTTGTTAATCTACTTAATCGACCCCAACCTGAAAATATAATTTGCCTTAGTCTCATTTAGCCGAGGAATAGTCAAAATTTACAAAAACAAAGAGGCACATTACAATGGCGATGGAGAGAGCAATGCTTGGTATCTCTCTGAAGAATTAGAGAAAGGAATGGGGTGACCGATGTGGTTCGAAGAGTGGGGAGCTCAAGTGGCGTTGGGCTGGAGATGTGTTACTGGAGATGGACACTGAAGATTAAACAGTGACGACCAAGGGAAACAAAGAAAAGTGTGGGAAGACCGCAGAGAAGATGGAGAGAACAGCGGGTACAAATTGGCAACAGTTGGTACGAGATAGAAAGAAGTGGAAGGAAAAAAGAGAAGCCTACGTCCAGGAGTAGATAGAAAACGGCCGAAGAAGAGACAAACCTAAAGGAAAAAGATGTGAGAAGACTCCTATCAAGATGGAAGAAGTTACAAGCGCGTTCTCGAGCTTATCACTTTATCGACTATCAAAATTTAATCATCTTCTTTAAAACTTCAAAGATTAGGCTTTGGGTAGGGAACCGGAATTGCCATCGTAAAGTTCATTATTTGTTTTTTAAATTAGTTAACGAAATTAGTTTTGATAAACCTAGGGTTATTTGAACCAAGAACTATTGGGCACGAAATCCAGAGATAAGAATCTGAACCGGACGAAGGCGGATATCCAATTGCAAAGGAAAATATCTGAACCAAAAATGGTTAAATACCACTGCTGTGCAACTCCTTTTACTTTAAAATTTTCAACCAAATTTGAAAATAAAAATTAAGCTTCTTTAAAAAACCGTATATGGCCAAGACTGTTCAGGTTAAAACATTTTATTCTTTTAATAGTTTTACGTAGAATTTTATTCTCTATAAATGGTTAACACAGCAGCACTTTCATTGTAAATTGTAGTTCCTTGTATGTAAAATGACACCAATATAACATTTATTTATTCTATACACTTTAAGTTGTTAAAATGTAATAACTGATGGCAGAAAATATCCAAAATGATCTACTTCGATAGCTCATAGGGGGTTGTTTTCCGGTACCAAACTAAATGGCTAAAAATCAAAAACAGAACTAAAGTAGCAATAAAAGTCCCCGGAGTGCATAGTCAATTTTCAATTAATTTTTAAAAAATCAAGCAGTTTAAAATATTGTCCTTTTTTTATCAAGGTAAGCGTTAAAGTATGATAAAATAATTTATGTATCCTGTTTTAAAGTTATTTTATGACCCACTAAAAGCCTTTAATTACGTTGTTTAGGGAAATGAATATAAATGTTTTATTCAAAACAGCTAAATAATGTCTTAAAGAGAAATGAATTTGTTTTGGATGTAAAATCGATACATTTTTTTGCTGTGTTGGAAAATTCATTTTTGTGAGTGTAAAATTTCAGGATGAAATGATTTGCTGCGGATACGTTTTTATCTGCTGTAATTTTAATGTTACAAAACTTGTTAATAAGTTGTAAAGTTTTCTAATTATGTATATTATAAGTTTGAAGCAAAAAAAGTCAACTTATAGATTATTAAAGTAAAATTTGCACTTTTGAAATTACGTTTTTGTTTTACAATAATTGGAGAGCAGACTTGAAAATTTCTGCATAGAAGCTTCTTTCGGTAAATTATAAAGATTTATTTCTTTGATTCAATTATCTCGAAATTGTTCGTTATTAGTTAAATTTCTGGTGGAAACGGAACGAAAGTGCAATTCTTATCTGTCAGGCTATCATGTGACACGTATTAGATTTACAGTATCTTTCAGGCACTTGTATGTAGGGAATTCATGGACCAAGAACGCTGGACGTTTATATTGGATATCTTGACACAACACGTCTACCGTCGCTCCTTTAAACCAGCTAATATACCAGGTTACTTATTCATACTACCCGCTTCTGGGATTTTCGAAAAAAAGTGGAAACGAGTTAATAAAATTTTCAGGCTAAAATTAAAGATTGAGTTTTTAGTATTCGCTATCAATCGTAATTTAGAATATTTTATACAAAAATATTTGCAGAACACATCGGTAATCTGTTCAAGACGTGAACTGCTTATACAAGGATCCAGACATGACTTGCCTAAAAAGGATCTTCTAATAAATGCATAACGCGATTCGGTTAAATTCCTTCCTTGGTCCTGACTACACTAGGATTCACGACTGCCGTATATGGATGAGATAACTTGTGAGTTCTGAATTTAAACGTTATAATTTTTTATATAGTGCCTGTATAAACTGCGTGATTGATATTTGACGACTTGACAAAACACAACAAAAGTTTTATTTTTTTACCTCTCGGAAGTAAGTGTTTCCATTCTTTGGGGTTACGAAAATAAATAATAGAACAAGTTTGTTTTTATTTAAAAAATAAAGAAAAGAAGGTTTGTTGCGTTTAACGTTTCTAGCGTACAAAGTTAAAAAGTTCTCTATCAGATCAACCCTTCCAAACCACTTACTTGAAGAGTCCTTAAGTACAACCAATATCACGGTTTGTTACCCTTTGTCTGAACCGTGAAGAGGTGAAGTTGGTCAGATATTTCACGAACTATTGCTTCGCATCATCTTGACTTGTGTAGTAGACACCCGCTTGACCTGTTACAAAACCTATGAGGTCAGAGGAAGTGTTCATTTTGGTTGTTTATAATCAGTTGAGTGCGCTCTAAAATTCATTTTACTCTCCAAATTAGGCGCATTAATGTAATACCCTTGTTTTTATGTAAATGCTGTTATTTACGATGGATTGTACGTGTTGCCTCAGCTAAATTTCTGCCTTATGAAACAAAAGGGACTTTTTTTCTTGTTTCCGAATAAAATTATTATTTCACGTGATAATTAAAAGGAACGCCGCCACTAAAAACATTAATGGAGCTTTTTATGTGATCAGAATTTAAAAATTGGAACGAGGTGAGAAATTTAAATTTTCAGTTATTCCTCACATGTTCCGATTTCGTTCCTTGGGGTTTATTCTGAAATTTTAACTTCAACATAAAATAAAAAGTAACGAAGACGAGAAAAAAGGTATAGAAATAAACGAAAAAAATGTTCCTAATTTAAAACGTAAACGAAAAAACGTCTGAAATTTCGGTGACTGAAATGAACTGCTTGATGCACTTTTCAGGCACGTTGATGATAAACATTTATTTGAGGTCTACAACATAAATCAAGCTAATCGCCCCCTTAGATTATACTTATCCATTGTATTCTTATATAAAGACATCATAAAATAGCTTTTTAGCAGTATAAATTTTACAAAAATTTTTGATAACGAAAATTCTCTAAGAAAAACACAACTCAAAAATGTAGCGCAATTAAAATTCGGTGATCCGTAAAACGGTACCGGCCGAGATTTTATTATATTTTCGTTAACACAGATAATAAATAAATAACTTAAAGCAACACTAAAATCAATGAATTTCTTTACGACTGCAATGTTCACTGGTAGCAACTTATTAAAAAGATTAACAGCCTCTTGTTTGTTCACATTTTTAACGTGTTTTTTACGTTCCAAAGAAAAAATTAAAACTTCTTTGTATAAGTAGCAATAAATTAATTTAATTGCAAATTGGGTTCTTACGGAACCAATTAGAACGTGGTAAATCTTTCTTGAATAGTATACTCTACATGGCGTCAGGACTGTTAAAAATTGATTTTATTTTCTACCATTAATTTTCAAAATTGACTTCACTTTAATATTGTCAATTTGTCTTTCTCGTTGAGTTTATGTGATTCAAATTAAAACAAACACGTGGTTGAAAGTTACACATTATATAATTAAAAAAAAGTATGCCACTTTGTTGGCAAGCAATTTGCAATAATTAAGTCATTTCCTTTTATAAAAAGAGTCAATAAATTCGAATAAACAGTGCATTAGCATTACAATGGTTACATTTATAAAACTAGCACTTTTTTTTAAAGAAAGGTTAATTAAATTGAATTCGGCACACCTTAAAATGAATTTGAATCGACAATCGAGTGGCTGCGATTTTGGCGATTATATGAAGTAGCAATGCAGAATGCAGGAGAGTCAAGGATCGTCTTTGAGTTCACCATTTTTATTATAAGTGCAACTGCAAATTCATTTAAAGTTCAACACCGTTAACCTACACGATTGTAAATCGAGACGTGGGTTAGAATCCCATTTCCGTTTGTTTATTATTTTATTACTTTATTTAATTTCACAGGCCGACAAAATTGCTTTGTATGACACTTAGAACCGACTGCATCAACGTCATGTAATATGCAACCAATCTAATGCATGTTCAGAAACTTAATTTATTTTATGCTCTCTTTTTCTCAAGTGACCTTTTCTTCTAAGCATAGAAGTACCTTTATCACCTACAGGGGACCTACTGTTAAAGGTGTGCTCAGGTTTTTTCATTTTGGGAAATTTTTACTAAGCAGATTACATACCTCGGTGATTTAGCATTGACTTCGATGGGAGACTGAACTGAACTGAGACCGAAGACCTGGGGTTGTTTCAAGCAATAAATTCCGGATCGCATTTTCAATAAAAAAAACTAGAAAAAAATTACGGCTATTCTGAAGACCGCCGCCGCCGAGCCGGTTCATATAGGGAATTTCTCCAATCTACAGATTTCCAGTCCATCTTTCTTGGAAATGCTATCTAAACAAGTTTGTATGGCATTTACAGGGGTGTCCCGCGATCGATGGAACCCCTCATGGATCGGTGATTGAAGACATTTTTCAAAGAAAATTTTGTTTAAATACTAAGCCTCACGGGCGTTATTTGGGCGGTCGAAATGGGGCAATTGCCTCACCTCACCTCACTGAAATTGTTAGTAATTTAAAAAATGTTTTACCATTTTTACGTTTGTATTGCAAAAGTCCGCATTTTTAATCTGTTTATTAAAGCCACAGCAGTGGCTTGGTGTGATCGCTGGTTGAGTTGCAGTGCGGAAATTGTGGGTTCGAATTACGGACTTGACTGAATTTATTAGCGCGGCCCTCCTGTGAATATCAACACTCTGTGAGTAAATTAGTTGAAAGTAAAAGAGAAACAAGAGGATTGAACCACCTCAATAAATGGATCGTAAAGACTTTGCAGAAAAAGCAGAGTAGCAATATTGGGAATGGAATGGAAAAGATTGATAATAATATAATACAATTTACTTCATATTAGGCTTGCAATCAAGGATTTTCCAGGGCAGATGATTCCCACCCTGTAAAAATCACAATGATAGCCTGTGAATTTTTTCAGTGGAGGGCATAAAATTTAAATGAGGTCGCAATAGGCATTGGGGTTATTGTAGTGGACAAACTAAGAAACAGAGCGTTACAAAATAATGTATGGTGTGTTCATCAAAATGATGTATCGGGTATAAATGGAATTAATACATCTAATCCAATAATCAGTTCATAACATTACATTACTTGTTGAAAATAAATAATCCCAACATCACTCTAAAACTCTCAACAACGCAAAACGTATGTAAGTAAATTTAAATAATTGAAACCATAAATATTGTAAACAAAAACCGAAATCCTTTCAGTTTTTCGACAATAACTTTTCAGTTTCGAGGTAGAACTTATGGTTTGGCAGAGTGCCAACGCATTCCAGGTTTATAACCTGTCATCACAATTAAAATAGATAGCATACAACTCCTTAATGCCCAGTTTTAAAGAGTGCGAGACAAAGTTGTGAAAAAGTAGGCGCCCCCGTTGGACTTGTGCATCGCTAAGCTTAGCACGTCGTCCCACTTATAATAATGGTCCTTCCAGACTACCAAAAATTACATTAGAATTTTTTGTTATTACCGGCTTAAAACAATATTTTATAATCCAATGAATCTTAAAAATTGCCGAATAAGCTCTACATCGCAAAAACTAAATCCCTGCACTCATCAATCGGCAGCTATTGCAAAAACCGAGTATAAAATAAGATAGGAATGGAGAAATATTGTACATTTATAAAGGCGAACGTCTATAGATTTCAAATTCAAAGCTTTTTTTAATAAGCCATAAACGTGATTTATCTTTTGAAATTTAAATTAATTCGATTTATTTAAAGCTTCAATATTGTCAGAACAATTTATAAATTTTTTTACCACTTTTTGTTTGAACATCGAATGTGGAAGAATTTCCTACAGTTTCTAACTGCATGTGGAATTACTCAGAGGCGGACTGGTATTTTATATTATTATTTTTAAACAGCCCTCTATAGCGAAGTCGCTACTACGAAAGGAAGTAAATATAAAGTTCCACGGGCGATTTTCTGAATAATATTCGTATCAAGTCAAATTTCGCAGTTTAGGAATTATAAAAATAAGAAGAACTTAAAGGGCCTTTGAGGGAAGAGGCCAGAATAAGAATTTTTCACATTACTTCATCCTTATTCCCCTCCTGTAGGTATTTATGTTACCGTCAAACAGTCCATTTTTGGTTTTTATAAATAAATAAAAACCAAAATTAAATAATAACATAGACATAATTAAAATACTATCTTCTCTTACTTCATTAAACAATTAAACGTACATTAAATTCATTTAAGGTAGTATCATTGGTCGGCATCTTTAAATTACTTATCGATAAATGTAAAATAAAAGTTTATAACAAATCTTGATTAAACTACCGGCTAAAAAGGGGTTCGATACATTGAATCCTGTTTTTATGCACTCAAAAGTTATCAATGTTAATGTTTCTCACGCACGAAAAGTGTTTTTAAATACATCGATAGCTTATAACGACCTGTTTATCCAAGGAGATTGAATTAAATCTTTTTTAATTTGAAATAAATTCTTGATTCGGTTTGAGACGAAAGTGGAATTTTTTAATGCGCACTTAAAAATTTATTAACTTGTTTATAATTTTGTGTTATGATGTAGCAGGAAAGGTGAGACTTAAAGTTTTTTTTAAATTTCTTTGTGTGGATTAAATGAAACGTTTTTGTTTCTAATTTAAAATTATAAAAGCTTTCGTTCGTTACCAAGTCTCAAAGCCTGAATATGCAATCACGAACGTCACTAATTGTAATCAAGTGATTTTACAGACGAGGTTGGATAATAAACCAAAACACACAAACAAGATACAAAATGTCTAAGACGAAATTTTACTTCGTTAACTTAATTTGATTTAATAAAAGAACACAAGCGCATTTGTCAAGAATTTTTCTGATTTCACAATGATAAATTAAAAATTTAAATTTTGGAGAGGATTTCGGAAAAATTAAGACAAACACAATTTAATTTAATGGTAGGACATAATCGAGTAGCGTACACAAAGTTGAAACGTGATAGAATAAAATGAACAATATGAGATAAAATGGCAGCTCCGTCTGTTTGTCTTCGTTCTTTTAGTTAGTGATACATGTAATGGAAATCCAGCTCTGACTCTTATCTTCCTGCCTTGTGCCACTATCTATTCAATGGATCACATGGAATCGCTTTTTGTACGTGTAGCTTATGTTCTGTGGACTGTGTTCACTCTCTAATGTCCTCTCTCTATTTTAGCTTTTTCTTATCCATTGCTTCGTACCCTGAAAGCCAAACGATTTGTTACCTACTCTATGCTATCACAATCAGTGTAGAAATTTTATCGACTTTTCTAAAAGCTCGACACGTAATTATTTTTACAATTTTTTTATATTAATGACAACCATTCGGAGAGATACAATTTCAATCAACTTCGACGTGAGGAATAAAAATGTCAACCAATAATTTTAACAGAATCCGCAAATTTAATTATTGTTATATCGGAATTTTATTTTTTATACCGTATTAACATCAAGACATTGTTTCTAAATAAATAAAATCGGTTTTACATTGAACAGTCGCAATTTATCTTCCGGAGATGTAAATAGTGAAATATAGTACGCTTGTTTTACTAACTAATCACACTAGACATCCTGTAAAAAATTAAACTGGATTACAGAAATCCGGGAATCATTACTAATCTTTACTGGAATCAGACGCCTGATGTGAGCGTTAAAGGGATAATTTAAAATAAATTGAAATACTACGAGGCGTAACGCAGGATTGTGTCCCTTACTGGTGTTAAGGTCTATTTAGAGAAAGGGCCTGGAGAGGCTCTGTATTCGCTAAATCTTGACTAAATGGTCACTGCAAAGTATGCATAAATTAGCTTAGATATCCGGTGATATTTACAAATAAAATTGAAAATCTATAAAAAAAGCCGGTGTCCGAGTCCTGAATCCGGCTTAACTCCTGAAAATTGCACTTCCAGTACTTTGACTCTTTAAAAATTTTACTTCTTGGTAATTGCACTCCTTAAAAATTGCCCTCCTTGGTAATAGCACTCCCAGTAATTCCACTCGCGGAAGTTTAAAACTTTGAAACTAACGGCTATTTGAATCCCGGTAATTTCGCATTTTAAATCCGAAAATTTTTAATTGCTATGAGGTTGTTGAATTTAATTTTAATTTTCTGAAATTTGATTGATCTAATCTGAACCTGAGCCTAACCTGAACCCAACCTGAACCTAACCTGAACCTAACCTGAACCTAACCTGAACCTAACCTGAACCTAACCTGAACCCAACCTGAACCAACCCTGGATCTGATCTGAACTAATTATTATTATCGTTACATCCTGTTGCAGAATCTAGATATCAGTGCAGTGACTTTAAAAATCTATTTATTGAGGTGAATTAATCCTCACAAATCTTTTTCTGCTCTAATCTCTCTTTTGTTGATGGCTGAGCGTGCATCTCATTCTCGTATTATATTTTCCTTTCCTTGCAAAATTTTCTATTTATTCCTGCTCATCCTGTTTCTACTGTTCCATTCTTTTATTTTCCATTGGATTCTTCTGCTCAAAATACTTTTCCATGTTCTTTAGTTCCCCTTCCATCTTTGGAAAATCTTGTTAAAGTTCCTGAAACAATTAATATCAATTTTTGATATCGCCTTATCAATTTATTTTGCTATATTTTTTATTACCTCATCCTCCATTAGTGCTGCCGCTAATTGAGCAACTTTCGTCATATTAATTTGATTTTTAATCGTCCTGTGCTGGCACTCGATCTAAAACTTTTAATAATTTTATCCCATATAAACGTATTTTCTTCTTTGCAGAGTTTTTAGTGTCTAATCCTTGCCCTCAGTCTTACTCTTGCCAACAAATTGAAGGGCCTAGTGGAAAAAGTAGTTAAGTCACTTTTTTTTCAATTTGTTGATTTTTATACTAATTTGTAGAGAATAAATGCCGCAATGTGAAAATGTGCTCAACTACAAATTGAAAAAAAAAGTGACTTAACTACTTTTTCCACTAGGCCCTTCAATTCCTCTGAACCAACAGCTGCAATGAAGATAGACGACATTAGCTTCCGAACTGTCGAGATAAATGGACGTGAATACCGAAACCATAAAAGAAGACAAAAGAAGACATAAAACAAGAGACTACCACAATGTGATAGAATTCCTTCGATTATTCTCACAGCAGTTGTAAGGTGGCCAGATTCCATAAAGGAACATAAAAAAACCATAAAAAAAGTCAAAATTAACCCAGTCCAGATAAATAAACCTTCTCCTCGGCATTTACAACCAACATCAACATCTAGGAAGTAATCACGTTGAATGCGTTTCATGTCAAGTAAGAAAATTAATTATAAAATTAATCATTTATCAATTCCTTTCAAGTAAAATCGCGATATTCGGCCGCAAAGCCACACTTTTGGGTCTTCGTAACCCAAAAATCCTCGAAGTCAGTCAAAACCTGCAGAGGAAGGAGACTAAGCGATTTCCGCTCTTCAAAATTGCTCCATGAAAGTTATGAAATGATACTGATACCCGATGAGGGAGGTTTAATGTTTCTCTGGTAAGAATAACGACCGAATAACGATCGTTTGTGAAACAGGCCATAAGTTTGACTAAAAAATCTTTTTAAGGCGGGGCTAAAATAAAATTGTCGGTTTTTATTGTTTACTTTAATCAAACTTAAGATGTAAAGGCCTATAAACGAGAAAGGTATATCCAGAATCGATGTATGAAATAGTAATAATTAGCTCGGCCTTTGACCTCGCACCCTAAGCCCCTATCACAAATTGTTGCTGACTTCATCGTGTTCGAATCAGAAGTGTCAGCTTTCCAAGTGTTATCTTATATTTATTGGAGAAAACGCCGATATCTTTCCCACGGGGTAAAATTACAATTTATCCTCATAAAGGTGCAAATTCCCAAACAGGAACTTTTTATCTTGACCCCCGTTCATTAGCTTTTTGGCTGGCTCAGCTCTTACCGTGTGGATAAACCTAAAATAATCTTTGTGGTGACGACGTCGGTTGGTTCGAGAAAGATGCGAAGCCAAAGGCCGAACTAATATTCAGCAAAAAGAACTACAACTTTTAAATCGTACACGAAGTAAAATTTCCAGGGTTACAAATTATCGAGAGCCAGATTGTCGGAGTCAAATTACCGGACCTCAAAAAACCAGGAGGGAATATTTCATATTCATTTATGCAAGTTCCATAACGTGAAATTATTAAACAGATAATTCATTAAAAAATATATTGTAGAAATCAAAAACTGCTAAAGAAGAAGTTAATCGTAGCGAGCCGAATGTGATCATGGTTGCGCTATATAAATTATTAACATCCATTTTAAATTTTGAATATTTTTTCAAGTTATGCTTTTATTTTGTATTTAATGATTACGATATTTCGTAACACTCAGTATATTAATGTGTCCTTCACAGTGCACAGGATGATCATAAATTATGTGAAAAAATCAGATGGAGATAGTGTAAGGAGTGTATGATTAAAATTACATTGAAAAATAAGCAGTCTTTATTTCGTTAAGTATGTGAGATGGAAATCAAATAAAAAATTTAATACGGAAGTTAAAATTACATACGGTATTGTACTTACATGACATAGTACCTAAGGCTATTGTATACATAATGAAAAAAACTCAATATGATTTATTACCACAATAGAAGACTTATCTTGCATGCTTTTGTTCTGTAACAAAAGTAATGAACTGCCATTGTAACTTCTTTTATCTTACAGGCCCTGTACGAGTAGTAAACGTGCGTATGATATTTGATAACTCCCACAAGTCATGAGAAATGGTAAATAAAATTTAAATTATTGCGCAATATGGAAAAAATTACATTCGTTTAAGTGTCTTTATCCTCGTAAACCTTGTATGCGCCAAATGGTTTATTGTTATGATAATTATTTTCTGCATTGTATCCATAAATCCCCTTTCCCGTTCCAAAAATAGGAATATATCTGCCATAATGTGAGAGTAGAAGAGCAACGTAGGGGTTTGTAGAAAGATGCTGAGGATGATTGAAGCCAGGGACTTTCGGTTGGATTCCCAATGCGGAATTTAAAAGCATTGCTGCTAGTAAGGGATTTGCGTTTATGATTGAGTTTACTTCAAAGTTATTAGGTGGTAATGCAGAAATTGACGATGTCGATTCCAAGGATTGAGGTTTAATGTCAACATTTGCGTTATCTAAAAGTGTAAGTAATTTGCATCAATCGTTCGAGCATAAATTGAAAATTTCTGTGACACTTTAAAATCGAAAATTTTCAATTAATTAACTCTAATGGTTTCCAATTTCCTCTAACCCGTTACCAGCTTAATTAATTATTAACCTTCCAATAATAAAAAAAATTACGAACCATAATTTATCGACTCGCTTAATATACGTTTGCTGATGGCAGGTTTATTTGGATAACTTAACTCTTCCACATTTTCATTCGTATAAACTTTTGAATATTCTCCAACTTTTTTAGGTTTGTCTGGAAATTTTATATTTTCAGCAAGAATCCACGATAAATGTAAACTTGTGAAAATAAAAATCTAAAATAAGAAATATAAATATTTTGTAAACATTCACGCCGCTTCTAACAAAATTCATGTTGAAAATTGTTTTTATTATACAAAGGGTTCAATAAATCGAATTACAAAATTTTAATAACAATTCAAACAATCTTTGGTACAAAAAAACACATTATTAAAAAAATATCTTACCCCAGAATACATTGTTGGTTTACGTGTATCAGAAAATTAAAGTGACCAAAGACGTGAAATAAAGTTTATATAAGTTCCGTTCTGGAAGCATGTGGTAATTGAAAAATGTCGTACCCACTTTAAAGAAAGTTTTAAGAAGTAATTTTGTTTCAACATCGTTTACAATGAGAAAAAATGTAGATTTGCAGAAACACAAAATAACACTAAGAAAGTTAATGTAATTTTCATGTCACTTACACTTCAGTAAGAATTTCACTATTGTTGATAATTTTTAAATTAACTTCTTTTAAAAAGTTGTTATTTAAGATTTATAAAATAGGACAAATACGTAAAGTAAGTAGCAAGTACATATTATATATCACCGGCAAATCCTATTCATACGTTCTCGTCGTACCCCTGACTGTAGCTAACAGGAAGGGATGAAAGGCAAGTTTCCAGTACCTTAAATCTGGAACAATTTTGGCTAAGGAAGTACACCCCAACAGAAAAAAATTTGGTCGTCTTGGAAGGGGACTAGAGATGGTCATAGCTTTGGCAGTTAAGTGCGTCTACTGCTAATGCGAAACGCTCGGATCGAATCCGGGCAGGGCAAGAACTTTATTCTGGCCGTCTCTCCTCGGAAGGCAATGGCAAACCACCGAGGTAATTTGCCAAGAGCGCCCATCTCAACATGAAGTGTATTACACTTCCCGTGGTTCGGAGCCCACGTTAAACAAGTAGGTCCTCTATGTATGTGAAAACACTTAGAACGCACATCACATGCATAGAAAGAGATGGGTCACGACGTTCGGAAACGAACAATACGACTAAGAAGACTAAGAAGAAGGAAGGGGTTAAAGTGTCAGGTCAACAAGTCATTACCTCCAAAAAAATTTTGCTCTTAAACCTATGCTTCGGAATTCGGATGGAAATGTTTAAAGACGACTTATTGCGCGAAAACGGTTAATGAAAATTATAACATGGAATGTCTAATGGCCACTTTACACGAGGGGATTTTTTCATGCGATCGATCGCCGCGAATTGTTGCCGGGATATTTTGCATGCGCCAGGTTGCTGCGACCTATCGCATTGTCACTTTACACGAGGCATTTATATTCAGGCAACTTTGTAATAAATGACGTATTTGCTACAATACCAACCTCTAGTGTCAACTTGAAAATATACTACCTTATATATTCAGATTAGTAAATAATCGCATGAAATTAGAACAAGTTTTAATTCATAAAATCGCACGTGCGCCAAGTTGCAGGGACTAATCGCATGAGCGATTTTGTATTACACGAGGCGCTTAGTTGCTGCGACATGGCGCGGCGATCGATCGCATGAAAAAATCCCCTCGTGTAAAGTGGCCATGGGGTATGACATAAAAAACAATAGAAATTTATAATGAGCTGAATAGGCTGGAAGTAGACGTTTTTGTGTTGTCGGAAATTGAAAAGTTAAGGAAGTGAGGAAATGGAAGACTACATTCACATGTGGTCTGGGGTGAATAAATCTCAAAGAGCTAAGGCAGTGGGTAAGGATTTCAGGCTTACATGGTGCCTACTATGGACAAAATACGGTTCTAAAAGAGTGGAAGATATAACATGAATTCCTATTGGCAATCGCACGTTTCTCACTCTGAACTTTTCAGATGGTCGTATTGCAATAGCTCAAGATACCTACGATTTAGTATTCATGATAAAAAGATTATACAAGGAATATGGAAAGTGGCAATTGCACATCAGTATGACGAAGACAGAATATTTCGTAGTTAATTCAGATGCAAGGTTTAAGGTTCTGATTAATGAGGATGTAACAGTTAAGCAGGTAGATACATTTAAATATCTGGATGTGATGTCCATGATGACAGTCGTGGTCTGAATGTTAGAGAGATCAACTGCTAATGCAACGCTTCCCATCAGTTCGACTTCTTCGGAGGGCACGTAAACCCGTAGGTCTTCATTAATGATTTTCCATCATAACAAAAAAATAGGGTACAGGCACATCGTAAGATAAGCCTATAGAAAGCCACCTGAGATGTAAAAATTAAAATCCTTATAGAACTAATTAAAAAAATTAGTGAAGAACAGGTCCTGGACCTATATTAAGAGGAAGAAGATGAAAGGTACACGATTGTAGATAAAAATAGAATAGGCAAGAAGATGTAAATCACAGAATAGGAGAGGACCGAAGATTTTGCATAGCATGAACTCATTGAGGTGGATCTATCTTATGGTAGCAAGGTATGGACAATGGATGCGAAGACAAAACAAGGGTGAATACCGTAGAAATGGAGCAAGAATATCAAAACTGCAACATATCAGAGAGCGCACGGAAGCAAAGACATGGATAATAGAAAGAAGAAGGCTAGAATGCTTTTGACACTTAATGCTGATGAAAGAAAATCGATGGCCTAAACTTGTTCACCAATGGTCCTTTCCTGGAAAGAGAAAGCTTGAAGGACCGAGAAGATCATAAAATAATAGAATTTGACAGGCAATGTCTGATAGAAACCTGGATAAAGAACAAACGCAAAATAAAGAAGAATAGCAAAGGGAAACGTGAAAATGGATTTTAGCTGCATTATAAAGCGTAATTATGCTTATTATGGTACTTAAAAATTATTATTAATAAAATACCTTCTTCCTCTTCGGTGAGATTTACGAAGTGCGTGTTAAATGGGATACCTGTAGTTCAATGTGGAATGCAACTAACGAGAAGTGCAATACACTTCCCTTTAGCGGGTTTGTTTTTAGGCAGATTTTCCTTCGGAAGGCCACAAAATTGTAACATGAAAAATGCAACTTCCGGGAACTTCAGGGAATATCCTACTAATATGAATATTTAATAAAGAACTTCAAAAATATTGGTTAAAATGACAAGTCTATTAATGATAGCCCAGTTTTTCCGCTTTAAAACTAGACAAGCGATCAGGAAGTCTGCACTTAACCGCAGAACTAACCCGACAGTCACTTTAATTAAATTAATAATTTGAGTAAATTGATTTATAAAATATGAAAGCAACATTTCCTACCAATGCAATTAAATTAAAACTTAAAATATGAAGTCAGGAAGTTTGAAAAGCTTCTTGATATAATCAAAATTTTGTAAAGACAAAAAAAAGTGAGTTTCTTTTCAAGATTTTGTTAAATCTTGTTGAAATAAAAGAAGTAAAAACTTTAAAAGGAAAGCAATGATCGTTTTCTAATAAATTTTTAGAAAATTTTACGGCTGTGCCATCTTTTTAGTAGAGTAGCAAGCTTCTGGTAAGTTTAGGAAAAGTTACTCTAGATGGTGTAACGCGTTCACTGCGTTTTCTACTGTCGGTAGATTTTCAAGATCAGGAAACTGTTAGAAGTATTTGAAAACTTTTACTATTATAATCAATTAACGATTTGTTCAATCGCTTATTAATTAATTTAGATAAGATGTTGCAATCTTGTTGTAATTACTAAATTATAGGTACAAAGGTGTAATTATCTATAATTTCATACATTGAAATCCAAATTAAAATTTGAAGTGGGTTTATAGGTTTTTAAATAAAGTAACGGTTATTAATTTGTATTTGAAGAGTATTAATAATTTGGAGATAATTAAATTCAAATTTAGCTTCATTAATTTGTTTTTAATCTACTAAATTATGATTTATTGATTTTCCATTTAAGTCAACCATTATCACACCGTACAATCTCTTTAAAAAAAGTTTATATATATTTTTTTTTATAATTTAGCGTAACGTTATGTTCGAAGCCGCTTTAAAGCCGTTATGATGTTTTCTCACGTCAAATTCGTAAATATTAATTAATAAGAACCATCTATCTATAAATTATTATAGATACTGGGTGAAAACCTTATTGCTTGGGGTGACCGAATCCACAGTACAATCAAAGCAGCTAGAACTCTTTTACTATAAAAGTTGTTTTGATTATATCGGGAACCGTTCTAAAAATTATCGCACGATACAACACCAGGGCTAGGACAATACTCAAAGATTCAGCGAGTACAGGTTTTAGCAAGGAGATTGCACTCGCTCCGCTGCGCTTCGCTCGTGCAATCTCCTTGCTAAACCCTGTACTCGCTGAATCTTTGAGTATTGTCCGAACCCGCGTTGCTGTATCGGGGATAATTCCGTGAAGAAACGCCACAACTTAAAAGCACAACATCACATACGAAAATCGACATTTCAAACGCCATTTTTAATGTCGAAAATTGTGAAACAAATTGACCATATCGCATCACAATCATTGCAAAAAAAAATCAAACAAACAATTTCGTAAGTACCGAAAAAAATGGAGGCATAATCGCACTAAATTTGTAATATAAAATTCGTTACTATAAAATTCGTTAGAAGTACATTGCTTTAAGTGAACTCGGGTTGACTAATGCGTTGAACCGGTTTCCTACATCGCATCTGTTGAGTGCGTTAGTCATACACACTACATAAATTATAATATTCGAAGAGATTTTTTATTACGTATGAATTCTTTTACGCTCCACTACAAATATTCGATATTCTGGTAGGGTATTTGGAATATTTTTTATTTTCGGATATTATTCGACTGTGCATGCGTCGTACACATTTAACTACAATGTAAAATAACGCACGCTGATTGGTCGAAACGACAAAATTTGACCCTGAATGGAATTATCAAAAATATTTCATCATTAAATTGACTTGTACTCGAGCTACTATAGCTTCTTCGAGTCTGTTTGAGCCGAAAAACTGCCATGTCAGCCGAAATTTTCCAACAGGGATTTGCAGCCCCCCGACTTAAACAATCTCTAAATTTTCTTTTTTAGCAGTATATATCTCTGGTCCCAGTGAATAAGCTGATAAGTCAATTTTATAAAATTTTACAGGAGAGCAAAAACAATGTTCATTAACCTGTTGTAAATCATACGCTTTTTGTTACATTACTTTATTATCTTTATTTGCCACCAAAAATATAAAATAAGATATGGTATATTGCTGAAGGTCATAAAATGTCTCTAAAGGTATTTTGAATGACTTATTCGGTTATTCACAATTTAAATTTTAGCTTTATTTTAGAATAACTCAACATATGTGAACTCAGTTGATGGAATACATTGACTTATTTGGTTATTCGCAAAAGTTAAAGGTATACAAAATAATATTATAAACTGATGTTGAAGTTCCTTGTAGGCTAATTTTGTAAAATTTGAAAAATAAGGTACCCCAAAAAACTAAAATAATGCTTATTTATTTGAATACGAATACAAAATATTTAAAAATCAAAATGATTTGGTGATCATCAGGATCATTTTCCACCAAATCTGGATCCATGTCGGGAACATCAGCCGCCTTCAAGTTCTGGTAAAAGGGTCTGAATTCCTTATCTACAAGGTGCAGAACTTCCATAAGGTTCTTCTTTTTTTCTTTGTTGATTGGAACGGGCGCGTTGTTTATTACTGTGAGTGTTACGAGTGTTGTTTGTTTTCCCCGGCGTATAAAATTTACCGTTTTAAAATTATCTTCACAATTGAGAGATGATTTATAGTTTAGTACACCAGTGTTCTCTGCGCAGTATCGTGCCCACTGTAAATCTCTCCATAGAAATTTTTCACTGTTTTCGGTGACTTTTTTCTGTATAAGAAAAATGCCTTGCCCCTTTAGCAAGTCTGAAAAATTTAGGAAATGGTCACATTCCATTACTTTCACTGTAAAAGGATTAGTTTTTTTACATCCCCGTATCAACTGCACCCAGTCATAGGGGTGATTTATCTTCATGGTGGTTTTCTTCTTCGCCTTTTCTATCGTAGCGTGATCTACATCGCATTCCATGTGCGTATGTCCACTAACGAGAAACTTGTGATCAATGGATTGCAGACTAGTTTTTTTCGTTAAAATTGTCATAAACATAGCTGCTACATGACTGTTTTTATTTTGGCCACCGCAAGTATCCGAATAGAAACAGACTTTTTTAATATTTAGTGGAAGGTCCATAATATGTCAGTATAAACAAGAAGCAATCTGGTTTCCACCTCTAGCGGAAACGGATTCATTCCACATGCACTGCTGGGTAAAATGCTTCCATGAATCTATTTAAAATGAAAAATGGAAAATGCTTTTAGAAATACCATTTAAAATGGTAAATGGAAATGGTTTCCTGGACAACATTTAAAATGAAAAATGGAAAATAGGTATTTAAAATGGATTAGAAAATGCAAAATGGTTCAAATTCTGAAATCATCTGTATTTCTCATAATACATAATACCACGCATTTCGTTATTGGTTTTTTTTTTTCATCACTTTACGTACGCAGCATTTGCTTTGAGAAGTAACTGCTTCTCGAAGGTATCATCATTCATGCTCCTTCTTCTGGGTCGCATGATCATAGAACCATAGGAAAACAATCGTTCCACTGGTGCAGACGACGGCAGAGGTGTGTTGTACTTCATGAATAGTTTTCTAATCACTGGACATTGCTTCAAAGATTCTAACGATGCATCGTTGTTTTGAAGATAGTGCAAACACTGCAACTGTACGCTGTTCTTTGTGGACGCATTCATAATGCTCTCGTCAGAAGATGTTCCCTCCTCGAACGTAAAAAAGCTTTCGCTGCTCTTGTTGCACTGGCTCGATTCGTTTTCTTTCTGTGAAGTATCACGTGAACACAGTAACTCGGCTTCGTTGAACAGTAGATCCTTTACGTCGTTTCTTTTGTCTTTAGGTACCCACCGTAATTTAAAAAACGGATGACTGACGGATGCTAAGATAGCATCGTTAGTCTGTGACGACAATGAATAATACTCACTGAACCTCTTCTCAAGGCTTGCTAAAAGGACTGTCACTAACTGTGGACAGTATTTTAAGTGGCGAAGTCTCAACTTTTGTAGAATTTTTCTCGTTTGTATCAAAATTGGGAGTAGCTCACCATAGAAGCAATTCTTATCACCCTGGAGTCGGTCTAAAGCTTCAGCAATTGGACGTACACACTCAATGTACTCCTCTAAGAATTCTAGGTCAGTTTCTTTGAATTTGGGGAGTTCTAATTTATTTAGAATTATTCTTCGTTTGCACTGGGTGCATTCTGCTTGGACGTTTTCTTTGTCACGATGGACGATTTTGAAAAATTTACCATCCAATATTAACGGTATCGTACGGCTGCTGTCGACAGTATCACTTTCGCTTTGTGGGTCGTCAACGCGTTCTTCTTCCATATTATAATGGTCACAACACTTAAACACTCTTAAAATCACCGAATATGTCACTAAATTTGTAAAAGCACTACAAAATAATAATGTGTGAGCTCGCAGGCAAGTAGGCAGCTAGGCACTAGTGAGTCCAGATAGGTTATGTTCAATCGCATGCCGAGCGGAATTGGCGGGAATAGCACTTTAGCTACAGATGTGACATAATGCGAGACCACAAAATTCGATATTCGAGAGTTCGAGAGTTGGGTGACGCGCAAGCGCAGATACATCTGTAGCGAACACACAATTCTTGCGAGAAAGAGAAAACCATTTAACCATTTGATAAATGGTTAAATGCATACTTTTTTCTATTTGAAATATAAAATGGAAATACTTTTTCAAAAACCATTTAAAATGCTAAATGCAAAATGCCATTTTGCATTTCAAATGCCTATTTTAAATGAAACCATTTCAAATATTACCCAGCAGTGTCCACATGTAGCAAACGGCTTCGTTGGTGGCTAAATTATAGACGGTTAAATTATAAGTCCATAACTGTCTTTTATAAAATGATATTGACGTTTTCAAATACGGGGTGGGGAGACACTGTTGCAAGACAAAAGCAAAAACAGCTGTTGTTGGATCCTCCCTTGCAATACTTTTATCACTGGCTTTTGCTTTATAAGCATCATCGGCTGCAGAATGGTGAATTGTTTGTTCTAAAATTAGATTCTGTATTTCTTCTTCGTTTGCGTAAGCAATTTTTATTTTAAGTGTTTCACACCAGTAACAAGTATCCTTTTGTGGCTTCTTAAATGCTAGACCCAGTTCGTGGAATTTTTTAGCATCTATCGTCATTGAAACACACCTCTCCCTATTTTCTTTATAGAGCGCATACATTTTTGAGATAGTTAAATCTGACTGAACCTCTGGCCTGGTGCTTGAATGAATCCGGGCCCTGAATCAGATATCAAATCAGAATGTCCTTTCTCTTCACTGGGTTAAGGGACACCAAGGCAATGAAGGTAACAAGAAGGCAGACGGTCTGGCTAAAGCCGGCTCAAATTGTCATCCCTGCGGCCCTGAACCGATGATTGTGCCAACCGTCAAAACCCTAGATACCCTTCTAAAACATCATACCCTAGAACTGCATTCCAGCAGGTGGGCCAACGAAACTGAATGTAGACAAGCAAGGGCAGCGATAAAAGCACCCTCCAGTAAACATTCAAAATACTACTTGAAGTTGTCCAGAGTCAATCAACGGATAATTGCAGGGATATTAACTGGACACTGCAAACTGAACAAACACCTTAACACGCTGGGGATCGTAGATGAGCCAACGTGCCGGGGCTGTAATGAATCAGACGAAACAGCGGAGCATGTGCTCTCTCACTGCCCAGCTCTAGCGTCAAAAAGAGGTACCATGTTGGGGGACTTCTGGCCTGACATGGCCAGAATTAAGGGCATCTCGCCTGCCAGAATCCTGGACTTCATCTCCAATTTTAAATACCCGTAACTTTCTAGAAAATGAAATTAAAGTGATGGGCATAGAAGCTCATTGAGGCTCTAACGATGCTCTATCGATTGGCACCAGTTTCATACAAAAATTCGAAATAGGAAGGTAAATGGAAAAACATGTCGCCAGCCCCCCCTAAAGTTTTCGCGAATAACTCCGCGACGGTTGAGGCTCAAACGATGGGAATGGAAGCTCATTCAGGCTCTGACGATGCTCAAACGTTTGACACCAATTTCATCCCAAAATTCCATTTGGGGGGAGGCCAACGTGTCAACAGCCTCCCCCCCAAAGTTTTCGCGAATAACTCGGCGACGGTTGAGGCTCAAACGATGGGAATGGAAGCTCATTCAGGCTCTAACGAAGCTCAAACGTTTGACACCAATTTCATCCCAAAATTCCATTTGGGGGGGCCAACGTGTCAACAGCCCCCCCAAAAGTTTTAGCGAATAACTCCGTGACCTTTGAGGCTCAAACGACAGGAATAGAAGCTCATTCAGGCTCTAACGATGCTCAAACGATTGATACTAATTTCATTAAAAAAATCGATTTGGGGGGGCCAGTGACATGCACCTCGCAGAGCGGTCTCTTTGTCAGCTTCTATTATACTTATGGTGACCATATTATTTAAATGAAAAAAAAGTACATTTCGGCGAAAGAAGGTAAATACCTAAAAAAAGGTCAACGGAGTACCTATAAAAATACGATGATTACGATTGATGACCTTTTTTTGGGGGGGGGGGGGGGGGAGTTGCACTCAAGGAAACAACCATGAGGCGTGGGAGTCAGAGTCGGTGGCACCCCCCAGACGGGTGTTATACAATTCATTTGAATTATTTTGATTGAATTTAACTAAAATATTTAAAATGAAAAAATAAGTACATTTGTAAGTACTTGGAGAACTTTTGAAGGACATCGTTCTAAAAAAGAGTACTGTCCTACTAAAATAAGTACATATGGTCACCATAATTATACTGGACAATAGTGTATGTGTGTATCGTCCAGGTGCTGTTATTTTTAATTTATGATTTATATTTAAATTCTCTTTTTTAAATGTATTTACTTTCGATGTGCAAATTTATTCAGGTGAATTATCATTTTATGGCCCCGTTAAGTTTAATTTAATTTTTTTTACATAAATCTTCAAATTTCTAATTTTAACTTTAATATCCTTTTAATTATTTTCATCCGCTAAATCTGCGTATACTCTTTCTATGTTCATCCGCCCTTTTAACCCGGAAGTGCAAACAATTAGTAAAAATTTGCATTTGCCTTATTTAAGATTTCCTCCTTTACCAAAATTATCCACCATTTCCTTAAATTATTTTCCAAATTTCCACACTATTCATGTAATTTATTTTGGCATGAGTTCTCACGAAAATGGGGTCTGCTTGGAAATTTTAAATTCGAAAAGATTCCATATAATTTTATCATCGGACTCGAACCAAACCAGAGAAATATTTTTCGCAGAAGGTTCCAAAAATCACAAAGTTCGGCTTTACTTTTTTCGATTTTTTCCCAAAAAAAGTAGCTTTCATTTTTGATGTCGACTATTTTCTTATTCATCTCTGCATAGGCCAACTTTGAAGCCCTAATAGGACTTTTAGCTGTGAGCTTTCAAAGTAGATCAATTTTTTGAAGGATATTTTTTCGACTTTTTGAAATTCACTCGTTTTGGTGCATTCCATGACAAAATCGTGAGTTACGATGTGAAGTAAAAGAATTTCTGATGAAACCTAAGCAAAGAAATTTGTTCTAGCCTTAAAGCTATCGGATAGAGTATAATTATTTGGCAAAATAAAAACTTTTTTTTTGAAAATGGTGTATTTTATGTAAAATTAAGTCGTTAGGGTTAGCGTTTATTGCCGTAATTCATAAAACATCTAGGAAGAAAATTATTGAACAAAACAAAATTTTACATTTTTCAGCAAATACTTTTTGGAAAAAATCATATTTTTAGGGAGAGATGGCTATAGATTATTATTAATAAAAACCTCATATTTTCTAAATTTGCGTATTTTCTTTATACACCTTTTTCTTTATATTAATGTAAAATATAATCGTATGAAGTTTATGTTTATACTTATGAGATGACCAATAACGTTTTATTTTTATTTTTCTTTATCTTAATTTCGTGTTCAAATTTT
The DNA here is from genome assembly GCA_932274525.1 of Podabrus alpinus. Lineage (NCBI taxonomy): Eukaryota > Metazoa > Arthropoda > Insecta > Coleoptera > Cantharidae > Podabrus > Podabrus alpinus. Next base: position 95,046,893 of record OW026453.1, on the reverse strand, counting down.
ATATACATTTTTATATTTTCTGAAGTACTTTATTAACCATTAAACTTTCTATTTTAGTCTAAAATTACTTTTTATTTTAAACCGAACTACACAAGAATTGCCTCCAAAAAACTATGGTCATCTCCCCCTGGACTTCCCCTACTTTAATTTTGTTATTTTGTGCACTTTTAGTTTCTACATTTTAAGTTATGTTCACTTTAAAGGATGGTTGAGGAGAAGAGGTAATTCTTACGTACAATCGAATAACCAAGTAACTCAAAACTTACACATTACAAAAATACACATTTTTTAAATTATTAATTCTACCAATTTCAAGCAAATACTTTACTAACTCTATTTACCAAAAAAATAATCTTCAGAACCTTGTTAATACAAAACCTATAGTTATAAAGAATTTTTGCAAATAAAACCCTTTAAAAAAAGGTATCTAACAAATACATAGCAAAAACCAAGTATCTCGAATAATGAGGTTTTTCAATTTTAGGGTAAAATTAATTGCATAATAACGCATAAAAGGTAAAATAATTTTTGATAATTTTAATGTATTTAATCTGGTTTTTTGAAGTTTTTAAAATTCATGGAGAGGGGGAGTTTAGTTACCCCCTTTACCCCCCCTTCCCCGCCCTGTTCTGTATCCGTCATTGTTCACTTTTGCAGGAAAAGTACAAATTATCAATATCGAAAACTGGCAGTGAGGGCATTAAGGTTAAAAGGTTATTCTGTACGAGGATTTCCCGAAACAAAATTTCCATTGAACTTTTCAAAATAAGTTACCAGGCTTTTCCTGAATAAAATTGAATTATTCCCAGACTTTTCTGAATTTGATTTTATTGTATTTTTTTCAGTTTCAATGAAATTTCGCTGGTTTTCGCTTAAAAGTTTTTCTGATTTTCCATGACCGAATTTCCCGACGTTTCCAAAAAGAGTGGAAAGCTAGTGATAGGGTTTTTTTATTTATCTGTACAGCAATTTTGCTTCAGATGAACAGGTACAAAAAAACCATAGCCAGTAAAATATAAATAAGTACCTAGTATTTATAATATTTTCCCTGAAAAAAATTATTAAAATTGATATAATTATTAGAGTAATTATTACAGGGCTCTGAAAAAGCCCTAGGCTCGTACCTAGAATGCTTTGTGGATATACGCCTCTGGCTTTATTTCTAATCAGATATTTGTCAGAAATTAACCTAGGGCTCAAAGACAACATAATTCAACAAAATTCCCTATGCAAATTTAAAGTAATAACAAACTAAATTCTTCAAATTAATTACACTACTATCCAATGGCGGTTCACGACTTATTTCAATGGGAGGGCAAAAATCTGAAGAGAAAGAAAACAAACTTCCAAGGAGACTTGAAACGATAACCTTTAGGATAAACGCGAATATTTAACGAAATGCAGTGTTCTAAATGCTGAACACAAATAATCAAAAATTTTAAAGAAATTTAGATTTACATGTGGTCCCCGTACTGTAGGGGTGTAAACGAGTTTCTGTAAAAGCGTTTTAACATTAGCCTACTTATATCAGTTATACACTGGTAACCCAGATTCTAAATTGGCCTTTTTACTAATAATTTAAATAATCAAAAGAAAATTCAAAAATCCGAAATAGTGATATTGGCCCTTTTAGATTTGAGCCACTTAAATTCATTCATTCATTCATTCAGCTTTACATTCTAAAAGAATATTGCTTTCCTGTTTCCAGGATTTACAAATCCAATTGGCGGGGAGGATTAGGCCCCATATTACATAATATTATATCAACTAACTTAATATACAATTCTTTGCTAATAAAATATTTGCATCTCAAAATGTAAATAACGTAGAGGAAATTCTATGTCAATCAAATGTCCATCAGTCTGGATAATAATAGACTGAGAGCTCGGCCAGAAGCTCGAAGATGGCAGCCCCATCATTGTACAGTCACCTGTACAGGGAAGAAAAATGACTTTCAATCACCCAAAATCAGCCTCGGATATTAGAATGGATGAAAAGTTGACAATCAAACGCAAACGATTTGGGAATAAAAGATTTGGAATCGCGCAGAATATGAACATTGGCAGTTGGAATGTACGCGGAATAAACAATACGATAAGATTACAGAATTGGAAAGAGTACTACATGAAAAACAAATAAATGTGGCCTTCATCAGCGAAACAAAAAAGAAACTGAAAGGAAGTTGTGATCTAGAAAACTATACTATAATATACAGTGGAGTACCTCAAGAAGAAAGAGCTTGCGCTGGAGTGGCCATACTGTTTGATGAGAAATGGAAGAATAGAATCACCTCGTACAAATGGATAAATGAAAGAATAATCTCAGCAAGGTGCAAAATAGAGAGAGGAAATATAACGTTCATAAGTGTATACGCACCAGAAGAAGGCAAAAAGGAACATACCGAAACATTTTATACTATCCTCCAGCAGGTATTGGATACTTGCCCAAAAAATGATTACATCATCATAGGAGGAGACCTAAATGCCCGAATCGGAAGATCAAAAATAGATAAAATAATCGGAACACATAATGAAGACATATTAAATGAAAACGGAAAAAAATTAAGAGATTTCGCATGTTTCAATAACACCAAAATAATGAACACCTTCTTCAGAAACAAGCGGATACACAAATATACATGGGCGGCTAGAGGACAGACATCAACAATAGATTACTTTTTGAGTAACTATAAAATAGCAGAATTATTCAAGGATGTCCGAGTGTATCGTGGGGCGGACGTTGGGTCAGACCACTATTTACTGCAAGCATCGGTAAACCTAAAAACGAAATGGTTCAAAAAAAAAACCATAAACCGGACGAGGTACAAAACCTATTTAAAATCCATCTGCTCTATGAAGATTCAATAAGAAACCTTTAGCAAAGAAGACTTGAGCAATTCAGCAAAAACACTCCAAAAAGTCAAGATATAGACGAAGAATGGTTAAACATTAAAAACATTCTGAAGAAAGCAGTTAATGAAGCCCTTGGATGTCGGAAAAAATCAACTAAAAAAATAATAAAAGTATGGAGTAAGGAACTGGAAGAAGCAATAAAAAAGAAAATGGCTGCGTACATTCAATTATTAAGTAATAGAACACCGGAAAATAAAATTAAATATGACAAACTTAATAATGAAACAAAGAAATTACACAAAAGCCTACAACAAAACCAGTGGGACGAATTTATTAGTAAAATAGAAAACGACGTACACGGGAGACAAAACATAGCCTATAAGATATTAAAACATTTAAACAGCAAGGAACGAGACAGTGCAGTGTTGAAAATCAGGGGGAATTACCTAACACTGACCACCCCAAAAAAATTGAAAATTTCCTATAGCAAAGAGGAAGGTTTATATAGTATACTGTAAAAATTTCACTTGCGAAAGTATATATAAAATTTCGAGAAAAAACAATTTGAAAAGTACGGAAAAGTAGCATCGAGTATGCCTTAGACCGCGGTCGTTGTGCATCGTTCGCCCGTGGTCGAAGCCACGCCCATGCCGCGGTTATAAATATATGTTCGACCGCTCGATACTTAGTGCATTTGTTAGTCGACTCTCGTGCATATTACATCGTAGAACCCCAAATATTTTAAGAATAAGGTCTCTAAATAAACATAAACTCTGACTTGGCCAGAATTAGGCGCAACAAAAAACTTACCCTACGCACCTCCGGGGCTCCGGGCGGTTTTTCATTCGCGGAAGCCGCTACGCGGCAGAGCTAAACATACGAGAAGGCGCCACGCATCAAGCAAACCGGGATGAAGGCAACCGGGATCTGAAACCCCCAAAAAATCGCCTAAAAACAAAAAATAATCGATGTTACATGTACGAGAGTCGAGCTGCATCTGCCGGCCGGTGCGAAATATTCTAAGTGTTAGAGTCATTCATAGCGCACGGAACGTCAACAAAATGAAATCTCACTAAATTTTTACATGAAAATTAGCAAACTTCAAAATCGATTTACTCAAAATTTTGATAATACTTTCGCATTCGAATTTTATATCAGTATACTATATAAACCTTCCTCTTTGCAATAGGAAATTTTCAATTTTTTTCGAGTGGTCAGCGCTCGACCCGAAAATCATAACGAATGAGGAGTGGCTAGAAAATTATAAAACACTTTGGAACAACGAAAAGGAAAAAAGAAGCAAAGAAAAACTAAAAATAGAAAAGCAGTGGGGAGCGACAACGTTAATAGTGAGCTGATTAAATACGCGCCTGAAGTGGTTAAACGAAGACTGTTGGAATTACTAAATAAATGTTGGCAAAGTCTGAGAACACCATCAGAATAGAAGGTTGCAATTGTTAAGCCTATATATAAAAAAGGAGACCGGACATCCTGCGAAAACTATAGAGGAATTGGGTATTAGCCTTCTAAATACTGCCTTTAAGATCTACTCTAAAATTATTGCACAGAGATTAAAAGCAATAACAGAACATATACTACTGGAGGAACAGTGTGGTTTCAGGACAGGTAGATCTTGTACGGATAACGTGTTTAGTGTAAAGCAAATAATAGAAAAGCATAGAGAATTCAATCGCAAGACACATATCCTATTTATAGACTATATAAAGGCATTCGACCGAGTACTACGATATAAACTATGGAAAATTCTTAAAAAGAGAGGAATCCCACAACATCTCATAAGTGCAATAAAAGAAATTTATGATAACACACAAATATTATGTATATCGGGAAATGAAAAGAATCTTGCATACACAAACAGCGGACTGAAACAGGGCTGTAGCCTGTCGCCAATACTTTTTAACATCTATATCGACGACGCTCTTAGAGAGTGGAAAAACTATATCAACTTCTACACCTTTAACCTCAATCAACCAAAGTATGTGTTCATAATGCTATTCGAAGACGACCAGATACTCATAGCAGACAGCGAAGACTCACTTCAGTACGCATTCCATAAAATTAATCAGACCATGAAAACTTATAACATGTCCATATCAGTAACTAAAACAAAAGTAATGGCATTTGAAGGACAAGAGTACATAAGATCGAAAATCGTATCTGAAGACACCCCTGTGGAACAAGTAAAGAATTTTAAATTCTTGGGTTGCACTATAGACCTTTATGAGGAAAAAGATATACAAGAAAAGATCGAAAAATTCAACTGCCTCAATGGCACAATTAAACGCACGCTGAATAAATGTACAAATCATGAAACTCTACTGAAGTTCTACAAGGTAATGTCGGTACCCGCAGTTATGTATGGTAGCGAGACATGCATATTAACAAAAAAAAAATTGAAAGCCGAATCCAACATGCGGAAATGAGATTTCTAAGATCAATTCTAGGATTTACACGTCGAGATAGAACACGAAATACCGACATACGAAAGGAGTTAAACATCTTCAATCTAAACACGAAGATCGACGAATATCGCAAAGAATGGGGGCTACACCTACAAAGAATGATGGACACCCGACTGCCAAAGCAATTCTTTCTATATAAACCAAGAGGAAAGCGTAATATCGGCAGACCTAGGAAAAGATGGACTGATCAGAGGTGACGTAACAGGTTAATATAACCTAAAACGTGAAAAGAAGAAGAAGAAGAAGAAGAAGAAGACATCTCAAAACTGTCTCAAAATAATGTCCTTGTATTTCTACAGCTTCGGGTGTGAGGCGGCAATTTTTACAATTTCCCTCCAGCACTTCCTATCTTGAATTTTCATCCTCCAGTCACTCACACCCATCACTTTTAAATCGTCAATCAATTGATCCCACCACCTTATCTTTGGTCTTCCAAAATACTCAAGTCAAATGTAAAAATGGTAACCGAGGGATGTGGGGGGGAGGGGGGGGTATGGAATATCCCCCATCACACTACATAGTCATGAATAGAAAAATGAAGCAGTGTTTTCTTTTAGATTGCTATGAAGATGTGCTAATGTAAGGTGCATGTCAGTGGCCCCCCCAGTTTCGAATTTTTCTATAAAAATGGTGTCACACGTTAGAGCATCGTTAGAGCCTGAATGAGCTTCCATTATTTTCGTTTGAGCCTCAAAGGTCGCGGAGTTATTCGCAAAAAACAACTGGGGGGGCCATAGACATGTTGGCCCCCCCAGTTTCGAATATTCGCGTGAATTTGGTGTCAAACGTTAGAGCATCGTTAGAGCCTGAATGAGCTTCCATTATTTTCGTTTGAGCCTCAAAGGTCCCGGAGTTATTCGCAAAAAACAACTGGGGGGGCCATAGACATGTTGGCCCCCCCAGTTTCGAATATTCGCGTGAATTTGGTGTCAAACGTTAGAGCATCGTTAGAGCCTGAATGAGCTTCCATTATTTTCGTTTGAGCCTCAAAGGTCGCGGAGTTATTCGCGATAAACTGCTGGGGGGCCGTAGACATGCTTTTCCATTTTCCTTCCAATTTGGATTTTTTGTTTGAAACTGATGCCAATCGATAGAGCATCGTTAGAGCCTCAATGAGCTTCTATGGTCATGGTTTTAAGTTAAAATATATTTACAAAGTTATGGATGTTTTAAATTTTCGACCAAACTCCGAGCAACATGCATGCCAGATTCAAAGATAAAAACTTTTAAGTTGGTTATAAAAAACCCTATATACCTAAGCGAGAAATTTTATTTGAAATTATAAAAATTTTTATCGAAGGAATATAGCGAAATAGAATATCATGCCGAGAAAATCTAATATTGATCTGAAGTACCTTAACCTGGTTATTGTTGCAAATAAAGAGAATTTTTTTATAAAAATGGTGTCACACGTTAGAGCATCGTTAGAGCTTGAATGAGCTTCCGTTATTTTCGTTTGAGCCACAAAGGTCGCGGAGTTATTCGCGATAAACTGCTGGGGGGGGGCCGTAGACATGTTTTTCCATTTTCCTTCCTATTTAGAATTTTTGTATGAAACTGATGCCAATCGATAGAGCATCGTTGGAGCCTCAATGAGCTTCTATGGTCATGGTTTTAAGTTAATATATTTACAAAGTTATGGATGTTTTAAATTTTCGACCAAACTCCGAGCAACATGCATGCCAGATTCAAAGATAAAAACTTTTAAGTTGGTTATAAAAAACCCTATATAAGCAAGAAATTGTATTTGAAATTATAAAAATTTTTATCGAAGGAATATAGCGAAATAGAATATCATGCCGAGAAAATCTAATATTGATCTGAAGTACCTTAACCTGGTTATTGTTGCAAATAAAGAGAATTTTTTTATAAAAATGGTGTCACACGTTAGAGCATCGTTAGAGCCTGAATGAGCTTCCGTTATTTTCGTTTGAGCCACAAAGGTCGCGGAGTTATTCGCGATAAACTGCTGGGGGGGGCCGTAGACATGTTTTTCCATTTTCCTTCCTATTTGGAATTTTTGTATGAAACTGATGCCAATCGATAGAGCATCGTTAGAGCCTCAATGAGCTTCTAATATGGTCATGGTTTTAAGTTAATATATTTACAAAGTTATGGATGTTTTAAATTTTCGCCAATCTCCGAGCAACATGCATGCCAGATTAAAAGATAAAAACTTTTAAGTTGGTTATAAAAAACCCTATATAAGCGAGAAATTGTATTTGAATTTATAAAAATTTTTATCGAAGAAATATAGCGAAATATCATGCCGAAAAAATCTAATATTGATCTGAAGTACCTTAACCTGGTTATTGTTGCCAATAAAGAGAAAATTTATGATCCAATGGGTAAAAAGTTTTGGGGCCCATCAAATGTTTGTTGGTCGGAAATAGTAAAACAATTTGGTAATACCACCGTTTTGCACAAAATACGTTTATAACCACGCGATCGTGAACAGGCACAAAATTATGGAAGAATTAAATTTACAGGTTTCATCAAAATACACTGCAGAAATTAACTCGGATATATCGGATGAGGATCAAGAAGAAAACGAAGGAGGCAACAAACGTTTAGAATTTCGAATAACTTTGACAGCGGAAGAGTGGAATAGTATTTCTCCGTCCAATCGCTCTTACAAACGATCAGATGGGAACAACAACGACAATATTAGAAATTACGAAACTTTGAAAGCACACTACTGGACAGATTTAATTCATACCAACATTTTTAGAGAGACGAAAGTTCCATGTTGTATAATACGAGTATACAAACGTTGTAAAATCTACCCAAGTGGATTTTGTTACTTTCAAATAAGTCGTCGATGCAAATCTTGTCATGGCATTTTAAAATGTGGAAAATATTCCAAAAGCGGAATGTGATGTCGTGATGGAGTGCATATACACTGGTTATATTAACAACTGCAATCAAGACGTTAAAAGAAATATATCGAAAGCCAAACGGGAAGAATTAGAAACTAAATTAATCAATGAGAAAATGACACCTTATTTTATCCTAAATGACGAGGTACGAAAACTTATGGACTATGGCGATTTGCAATCCAGTAATTTACCGACTACAAATGCACTGCGAGTTTTAGTTTTATTAATAAAACTTTTTTTTCAAACAATAATTTTGCAGTTGATATTATATGAAATCGATGAAGGTAATAATGATTATTTATATCAACTAAAGCTTTATATTCCTTTAAGTTGATGTTTTATTTATAATTTTCGTCATGGAAAGTCAGGGAATTTAAAATAGCAATGATGGTGGGAACAATCTGGCAAAATTCAAGTTAACGCATGTTGCTCGGAGTTTGGTCGAAAATTTAAAACATCCATAACTTTGTAAATATATTAACTTAAAACCATGACCATAGAAGCTCATTGAGGCTCTAACGATGCTCTATCGATTGGCATCAGTTTCAAACAAAAAATCCAAATTGGAAGGAAAATGGAAAAGCATGTCTACGGCCCCCCCCCCCCCCAGCAGTTTATCGCGAATAACTCCGCGACCTTTGAGGCTCAAACGAAAATAATGGAAGCTCATTCAGGCTCTAACGATGCTCTAACGTTTGACACCAAATTCACGCGAATATTCGAAACTGGGGGGGCCAACATGTCTATGGCCCCCCCAGTTGTTTTTTGCGAATAACTCCGCGACCTTTGAGGCTCAAACGAAAATAATGGAAGCTCATTCAGGCTCTAACGATGCTCTAACGTTTGACACCAAATCCACGCGAATATTCGAAACTGGGGGGGCCAACATGTCTATGGCCCCCCCAGTTGTTTTTTGCGAATAACTCCGCGACCTTTGAGGCTCAAACGAAAATAATGGAAGCTCATTCAGGCTCTAACGATGCTCTAACGTGTGACACCATTTTTATAAAAAAATTCGAAACTGGGGGGGCCACTGACATGCACCTGCTAAAGTAGCAAGAAAACGGTCAGCAATTAAATATTTTAAACGGTGAGAAGTGGTTTTCATTTATTCTTAAAATTATTAGTGTTTTAGCGCTTGATCACCATAATGTGCTGGGGGATTTTCCATACCCCTCAAACCCCCCGGAAAACTACAGCTGTCAAATTTTTGGAACTTTATTTACAGCAGCGGCTCGCCACTTCTTCTAATGGGAGTGTCCTTTCCTTAATTAATATTAAATTCCTTTTTTAATTTAGTCCTTTATTTTGTACTTATCCTTTTTCTATATTTCTCACTTATTTGATTTATTTAGTTTTTCTTATTTATATCTTATAATCCTCTGGTAACATAAATGAAGGATTCCGTGCAAGAATCAAACGGATAGCTCTAATGGTTCCAAAAAAGGTTACCAATCATTTTAAGATGAATTTATATTTTTATGAAAAATGTGATACACAGATATAAGTTCTGAAATTAGGGCTGAAATAAACATTGTACCTTTTTTATTTTAACCCTACAGTGCATACGTAGGGCTTAGCAGGCCCGAGTGAACATTTAAATGAATATAAAAAAAGAACCGTTGAAATAAATTTCACCATATCATTAGTAGCTGTCTAAAATATGAAAAGACATCGATATGTGTTTAAAAATCTTGAAAAAGTTGAATGGATTGCCAATAAAAGGGCTTTGGGCCTAGTAGGCCCGACGTATGCACTGGCGTTACTATTTTATATTAATCGGATTTCTATCGAATTATAAGCTTTGTAAAACAAAATTTTAGCTGGTAATAACAATTAATGGTAATCATTACTCGCAAAATAATTTTATACCTAATAAAAATGCTATAATTTCCATGTAATTCAATTATATTATTAAAAGTATCTTTACAATTCTTGTACGTCATCGTAATACAATAATATTTATACAACTACAATGTGACTTTGAATATTTCGCAATAATTTATTTGATTTAACTCAACAATTTTGATTTTTTTTTAAATTTTCTAATTTTATGAAGTTTAATAAATTATACAGATTTCAAAAATTATCTTAGTTTCCTGAAATATCCAAACATTCATCGATTTAAAGCTATGGGCCTGAGAGGCCCTACGTATGCACTGGTGTGATTTTTATTGACGTATGCACTGTAGGGTTAATCCCCTTTCACCACATAATTTTCCACAAACGTACTTTTGTGTGTAGAAAAATAAAATGTAAAAGGTAGTTTCGTGTAGTGCATAATATGAAATTGATTTTCTTTTTCTGTCTGTTTTGCGTCTACTTCAAAATTTTGAGACATTTGTTTGGGTTGAATCATTTTTATGACCATTTAACTACCGGATTACACATTATTGATCCATTTATAAGATTTTAAAATATCACGAACCCAATTTTCCAGTAGTATACATAAAAACATAATTTTTAGAAACTCGGAAGGAATCTTCGTTTGTATAAAATTCACAAATTAATTTTGTAATAGGTACCAAAGCCAAGAAAGTATTACACCACTTTGATAGAGCTTGATAATTTTTTTATAAAAATTTTTAAATGGTAAAATTGAGTCCACTATTTGATATTCATTTCTACCGTCGTCCTTGAAGTTGATCACATTGAACCGCCAACTCTTTGAGGATTTATGTATTCAATTGAAGCTGTGTGAAACTTCAAGTACTTAGGTCGTTCAATCCTCGGCATGAATTAACCATTTTGTGAATAACTTTTTATATTTTATTTCGCAGTATGTATTGATTTCAATTTTCCACCCCACTGCTCTTGCTTCCGCACTTATCAGCTCATGAGCCAATTTGTGCTTCGTTAACATACAAACAAAATATCTAATCGACCGGGCTGAAAAAATAAAATTAATTAAGTACAAGTATTTGCCTAAAACAGAATGCCAATTAATCATAAATACGAATCTGATCATAAAAAATGTAAGTACCTACGCAAAACTTATAGAAAATGATGCAAACTATAGAGCTCTTGTCAAACAAAAATGTTCTTCTGCAAGTAACTATTAATTTTCAAAATATTATAAAAAATAACTGCAAGTTTTGATTGATCAACTTTCCTTATTAAGATAATTAAGGCGGCTTCTCAATTGCCTCAGGATGAGAACTTAAAAGGTACAGGGCGAAACAAAAGGTTTCAATTGTTTCAGCCAGATCTTATCGTTTTGTTCGTTCATTTCGTAATAAGCAATTTTTAAATTGCAGTTTGTAAAAAACTAATTACTTTATAAGATTTCTTTTTATTAAATAAGTCTCCTGGTCCACCTTAGTGGCTTGACGTGTACGCCGGTTATGATGCGGAAACTAAATTTCGAGTTTATATCTAAAACATTAATTGGGTTTTATAATACGTAATTAATTAAGATGTTCGATTTTGAATTTTAATGTTTTATGTTTTGTAAAAATTAAAATAATTTCTCTATGTTGATTGTTAGAAATAAATTGTTATCTCTCTATCTTATACTTCTTGTCTTTTTTTCTCATGCTATATACTGCTATTATAGCTGCTTATGAATAATATTATACTATTAACATACAAATTTAAATAGTCACCGCAGTGGTCTGCCGTGACAGTTGAATGGGCTCTGGAACAGAAATTCTGAGTTCCAATACCTAAAAGATACTTAATGTTTGGCTAATTTTTAAACCGTTTGACCGATCGGAACCAAATTTGGCACAGTTATTATGTAGGTTCCTGCGCATGTTTTTGTATTGAAATAGTGCAAAAATTCGCAAAGGAAAGGAAAGGAAAGTTGATTTTGAGTAGCCTGCCTTCCTTTAAGGAATCTCGATAATCCATTCATGCGCGTCCCATAGGGACGCGCATGAATGGATTATCGAGATTCCTTAAAGGAAGGCAGGCTACTCAAAATCAACTTAAAAAACAATAATGAATGCTGTCAAGCTGTCAACCGATCGACAATGCAAATACGCGTGCACGTGCTTTACGTTTCTATTTGACCAATCTTAACCAAATTTAAAAAAATATTTTAAGAAACTTACGTAAGGAACACGTCGGACCCCTCCCCCCCTACGTAAGGGTCCGTAAGATATCCAATACCCCCCTCCCCCCCCAAAACCCTTACGTAATTAATGGATGACCCCTTAATGTTTGGCTAATTTTTTTATTTCTTTAAAATTTCAACATTTTCGAGTTATGTGTAATTGATTAATGTAGATAAGGTTGAAACATGTGTAAGATTAATATTTTACACTATCATGGCAAAGCAAATTTGTCACTTGGTCGTCAATTTTTAGGTTGCTTAAAATGAAAAATGAAATTGTTAATTTATATTATGATTGCAGCATTAAAATTACTATTTTTGCTCAAGCCGCCTGCGTAGTCATACAATAATTACATGTTGTACTATTTTACTACGATACTTAACTCGCTTTAATGTCAGTATACTGCTTAGAATGTCGTTGTTATAATTAAAATCTTGCATAAACGATGATTTAACTATTTGCCAAGCAAAAAAAATTGCTAATGAAAATTAAACGTTGCGCCTTGTTGTCATAATTTTCTGTAGTAAAAGGCGGGATTTATAATATTAGCTCTAGAAGGTAATTTGCACAATATTTAAGTTACTAATTAACTTATAGCATAATTTATATAATATAAAAAGCATCAAGGATTAATTAATTTGCTTCGATCTGATTGTAACTTACTTTCATTTACTGTAACTGCAGCATTGTATAACAATTTGTTAAATTCGTTTAATTCAAACAAATTTTGGATTGAATCGATTTTAATCGTCCAATTAAACTTGAAAGAATTGTTTAAGTGAAAGCTAATTAAATTATGAAATGTAACAATCTTTATTATTTATTACGCAAGCCTACTTTGTTTTGGAACCTTCAAAATTGCACTTGCAAATTCTTTACACAGCAGTAATTCATCTGGGTTAATTTGAAAAGTCCGTAGGTACGTATTATGGTAAGAAAATTTATGTAAATTAGAAGAAAGTAATATTCATCAACACATCAACAGATAGGTAATTTACATGTTAAATTATCTATGTGGAATTAAAACAGTTAGAACTAGAAAATAAAAAAAAAGCAATTCGATGCAACGCACAATTAAATTCTAATCAACGCAAGTGCGTTTTTTGATGGCGTTTTCTGATGTAACTTGCACAATTTTTGTTCTTCAAATCACAAGTTGTGGTTGTATAGAATACCCAGTGTTTTCATCCTCGAAGAGGAGGCTAGCGTACTCAGAACGGTGCGAAAAGGAAGACGGAAGTTTCTTGTTCTTTTAATGAAGATGAATATTTATTGTTCTGTAGATGTCGAAAATTATGCACACAACAAATTGGTAACCAGAGTGACCTCTTCGGTATAATTGCAGGATAACGCGATCTCTTTGTTTACCAGCAAAAATGTTGGATGACCTGAAAAAAAAACGAAATAAATTATTTCGGCAGCTTTTATAAAAGGATACTCAAAAGGTCGTGCGGTTCAAATGACTTTACGATTAAAAGTGACATGTAAGTGCGTTACGTGGACTGTTTGTAACCAATGTGTCACGTGATATCCGCTTGTAATGTGTCCGAGTGGCATTGCAAATTTTTTTTAAAGTAACAACGTGGAAGCTATTACTTAGTACTCGAGCTGAAATCGTCAACGTATCAACATGGTCTAGTTTGTGAATTCCTTCGTAATTTTTTTTTAGTTTTAAAAATTTTAAATAAAGTGTGGGAAATTTTCAAGAATCGTTTTCAAGAGCAAATATTGAATCGAACTGAAACATATAAGTTGAATGCTTGGAGTTTCTTAAATTTACGTTTTATTATTAAATGATATTAATGTTATTCAGAGAGTAAAACAAATTAAAGAAATTGGAATGTAGACATTATTATTTAACAATGATGACTACGAATTTCACTCTGCTATTATTAAATTTTGATTATTCAATAAAAATCACGGAAGTGCAAAATGCAAGAAAATAATATTAAACAAAGTTTGGCAGAAAAATAAATAGGTGAGAGTGTTATAACTACCGCCAATACGAACTAACTTGTAACCTTCCTAATGGAAAGATTAAGGTTTATATAGGCCCCTACTACAAAAAAATTCTAAGAAAGTATTATCAAAATTTTGAGTAAATCGATTTTGAAGTTAGCAAAATTAACGAGATTCTGTGGTAAAATTAACGAGATTCCCGCGCGTCGCTCATTCTGTGGACGGTCCGTGCGTAATGAATGACCCTAACACTTAGAGTATTTCGCTCCGGCAGATGCAGCTCGTCTCTCCTACATGTAACATCGATTATTTTTTGTTTTTACGCGATTTTTTGGGGGTTTAAGTTCCCGGTTGCCTTCATCCCGGTGTTCTTGATGGGTGGCGCCTTCTCGTATGTTTAGCTCTGCCGCGGAGCGGCGTACGCGATTGAAAAACCGCCCGGAGGGGCGTAGGGTAGGTTTTTTGATGCGCACAATTCTGGCCGGGCCGGATCTACCCTAAAAAGTAATTTGCACCATCAAAACCGGCCGCGGTGCAGAGCCCCGCAAGGCCTAGGTTTTCCCCATCGTTTTTTATGTTTATTTTTAGAGACCTTATTCTTAAAATATTTGTGGTTCTGAAAAGAACCGTTTTTTTTATTCAATTTGGCGATGCTATACGCACGGGAGTCGACTCACAAATGCGCTCCCGACAGTGCGAGCGTGTGTTATATTTATAACCTCGGTTATGGGCGTGGCCTAAACTTGCGATTTACATGTTAAATTTAGCTTTTTTCAAATTGATTTTTCTCAAAATTTTGACTATACTTTCTCGGGCGAAATTTTTACAGTACACTCTAATAAGGTTCCTTTTGCTATAAAAAAATTTTGAAATGATTTGGGGTGGCGGTAATTAGGTAATTCTTCCCAATAAATATTTAAAATGGGCCAGCAGTGAATGGGGCTGGCTGTCTGGAAACCCGATGAAAAAAATTCATAGTGCACCTTTGTGAGTACATATTAAATCGTATTTTTGTCATGTCCTTTCTATACAGAGAAAATTACAAATAACATAATTAACGTGATTCAAAACTGTTAGTAATATGATAATAATTTATATTTTATTTACAGTTATTTAAAATTCCCTAACTACAACATGATTGATTTGGTTGTGCGGCCTGAAGGCCGCACTAATTTGTGATTACATGAGTTGGGATAATTTAGCATTGTAGACAGACAGAAAAATCTTCTTTTTTTTTATTAAATAACTTTACATACTTTGCAAATTTTAGCTGTCCAAAGGACTTACAAAATTCACTTCATGAGGTGGATTAATTCTCGTAATTTATAAATTTATATATACACAGTCGTTCAAATTCCCAATTGGAGAAGAAGCCGATAGGCGAATTTAAGGGGTTGATTCGGGCAGTCCTTACTAAAGAACATGACTAATAAATTTCAGCATACCCGAATTTTTTGATATCCCTTCGGATTGTTTTCCTGAACTTTAATGATTTTGGTCTGCCACGTAGTATTTTTTTATATTTAAAAGTGTTCTGTGATATCGAACAGGTTAAGAACCTCTGCTCCAATATAAAACCAAAATATACATTTAAACATTTCTTTAAATTATATTTATTTAAAATTTCATCAATTCATAAAAACATATAATTTAAATTTATATTAGTTGAAGGGGCATTCACCTACTTCACCTGAATAACTACAATTTACGAAATGTGGGTGGAGAATTTTAAATATTGCAATATTGCAACAAGTAGCTTGTAAACCTATTAATTACTGAAAAATTCAGTGATTTACATTAAATGCACAAAACTGGACTGCTACCTTGAATGAACTATAACAATAAATAAAAATGTGAACTTTAAGTTAAAACACTAATTAATTGCGAAATAAATTAAGTAAATATTTGTGTACCATTTGTTAACATTCTAATATTCGACTTCTTAAAGTTCAGATGATCCTAGTAATGGTGAAATGCAGTAATAAAATGTTTTTTGATTAAGAAAATGTCATTTTAACAAATAGGCTTGCAAAATAATGTAGGCTAAAAATTTATTAGAAAATTTATTTTACACAATTAAGCAATCATTGACTGAAAATGTTTACAATCATCAGATACTACATTTTATTAATTTACCGTTGAAAAACTTTATTATTAAAAAAAACAGTTTAATTAATTATTCAATATTTTGCGTATCTAATAACACAGTATCCCAATAAGGCTTAAAATTTACAGTTTCCAAACCGATTACGTCAAGATGTGCTCTTTATTAGTAAACTCTGTTAATTAATTCGTGTTTCATAATCACTTGGGCTGAATTAATAGTTTTGGATGACATTCGGTTAAATTTATCCTGGAGACTTCAATGCTCGTAAGTGCACTAAAAATTCCTGCTTTATTTCCGACCAAGTTTTTTAAAACTTGCAGTCCAAGATTTACTCTTTCATGCTATTAAAATCTCTCCTTTACTCTCACCATGCCAAGTTCTTGTAAAAACGTGAAAGAATCACTTGCTCACGTTCTGTAAGTGGAAGTAGTCGCTCTCACCTTTACTGTTAAGAAGTGCTTTGAACGTTACGAGTTAACCCAGTGAATACAAACAAAAGTGTGTGTGATAAACAGTTTGTGCACAAGGATTATTTTTTAAAAACAATCATTTTGGAAGGTAAGCATTTGATACTGAAAATTGAGATTTTTTAAATTAATCGAATCAAAGCAGGTGTGATTAACTTTCCATCAATCTTAGTTTTCTCAACGAATCAAATTTAAAACACGGCTTGGTAGGCATTCGGAACGCACTTTCCTTACCAATGCGTATTTCCTTTATGATTTTGCAAATGTACTGCTTTTTTGTGTAATAATCTCATGCTTGATGCACATCCTGTGCATAAAATGATGTTTACTTAACCCAAGAAGAATATTCCTATAATTTTTAATAAAATTGTTTTGTTTATTTATTGTTTCAAAATTTAAATTGTATTAAGTTACGTAATGGCTATAAAAATTTTAAAAAATTAAAGGTATTATAAGTAATGAGAGCGTGCGTAAATTTTCGTGAAGACACTGAAATTTTAGATAACAGCTTTCCGGAGGTGGCAATAAATATTCCGACTTAATATAATAATAATATGTAAAAAATTCAAGTCAATAAGGAAGAAGTAACCGTTGATTATATTTTTGACTTGCAACATTTTCTTTAATTGTTAATTTGATTAAGTTATGTAATTTTGTGGTTATCAACCGAATCTTAATTTAATAAAGAAATGGCACTAATTAAATCGTGACGCTTCTTTATTATGTTTGTTTTCAGTAACTTTTTATGCAATTTTTAAGATCCTTAGTCATGTTTGACATCTGACCCATGAAACATTTCATAACCTGTTATGGCACTTAGAACTTCTTCAATACTTAGTTTAGCAGGCGCGATAAACAAACTGTTAACTTTTAGCTGCATGGTAAATCTTTGTTGTAAAACATGATGTAAAGGTAATGCAGAGATACTAATTGTGAGAATTTAAAAAAATGCTGTTATTGTCCGAAATCTGGACACATTTACGTTACATGTCGTCAACTTCCTGCTTCATCTGCATACTTATAAAAATTTATTCCAACGAACAAGTTGCAAATTTCTGTAATTTTTTCTTCGACTTCTATAGAGCTTACATCCCATGCTTTCTTTTGTTGACATCCTCGTGCACTTGTTGATTGTATATTTTAATTAATTTATTTTTCACTGCATTGATAATTTTCTTTACAAGCCCACAGTTAGGTGTAACACATTTTGTAGGTCAGTACCAATTAAAAGAGTGCAATTGTTGGAATTTTGAAAATTAGATAATCTCTTCTAAGCAATTCCTAAAATTGCAGAAATATTTAAATAAGTTGAGAAACACAACCTTAACCAAAATTAGTTATTATGTGAAAAATTGTAAACTAACAATTAATGTGAAAACGGAATATTACAGCATTTAAGTTAAATGGTCTTTCAAGGTGCAAAATTAACTATTGACTAGAATTTGATGTAATTAAAATTTTTCTAGTTTCAAAACACATTCATTTTGTATTTAAAAAAAGTTAGTTTTCCCTATGACATCCTGTACAAACTTGTTTAGTGGCGAATCGAGTCAAGGAAATTAAACAGAAAAAAATATAATTTGAATAATTGTATAGATAAGAAATAATTCAATTGTTACTTTTGGATATATTCTCATTGAGCACGCCTTGTAATTACATTATTCTATAAGTTGAAAGTAAATACGATACGATTAATTGCAGAGTAGTAACTAATTAGCATAAATTAGCAACTTGCCTTAACAGTTGTTCTAATGAATTAGTAGGATCGGTAAAAGAAAATAAATATTTCAAAATGTAGTGTTTAGTTTCTTAAATGGATCACAATTGTAGTTTTCTTGAAAAATTCAAAGTAATCATTTCACCAAATAATATTAAATATGCATGCCAATAGAACAAGGTGCAGTGATAAAAAAATTTAATTACATTAATTCAACAAGTTTTTCTTAAAAATTAATTTTATATCAATTTTAATGTGAAAACTGCTAAACTTGACGACGTTTTTTTATTTAGATATCGTAAACTGGAATATTTAGATTTCTAGCTCAATTATCTTATTATAATAATTTTAGAACAGTTTGATTTATAACGGATGCTTTTTCCAGATTAAACTGCATGGGAATCGATAAACTTTTGGAAATCCGGATCCAGATGTTTTTTTGAAAAAAATATTACAAAAAAATTGCTTTTCAAGCATTTTACAAATATTTCGTTTAATTTTAACTTTACACAAAAGCAGTTTTAATAAATTTTGTAGAGAATAAAATTGTCTACAAGAATTATTATTGTTTTAAAATTTTTTTGATATGGTAAATGGTATAGGCGGTGTAGTTAACAGAACTGGTATAGCTTCTATGCAAAAATGTTACAAAGAAGTACGTACCTAAAGTGACCCTTTTATTAATTTATCTAACTATTTGTATGTCTATAACGCTAAATTGATGCGTCAATTCTTATACCAATGCAGCTAAGTTAGTAACCGAAAAATAAACCAATGAGGATATTTTATGTTGAGAACAAATAAATAGGAAGAAGGTGATGTTCTAGGTCTTTGATCTTCTCACTCTTTGTGTTCTTTTCGGTTGTCTCTTCAGTACCATTTTGGACATTCTCTCTCCTTCATTATTCTTTCAACATGTCCCATCCATCTCAACCTGTTTGCTCTCACCACCGCCTCTTTATATGGTTCTCCGTAAAGCGCCTTCAATTCCTCATTTGTCCTTCATATTCATCCCATTTCCGTATTCACTCTGCTGAAAATATTTCCAAAGACCTCCTTCCCAAATATTTGTTTGAAGTTTATAAAAAGCGCATGTAGTGGTATCTTTATTCGTTGCATGTGCATTGTATTTCCTTGAATGTGAAAATTTGATTTTTATTCTTCCTCTTCTGAAACCTGCCTGGTATTTTTCTATAACTCTCTGTGTATGCCTCTACTCGTTCTTTTATCATCTAGGCTATGACTTGTGGAGGAGTGCAATTCCTCTGTAGTTTTTAAATATTCCATATTTAATCGTTTCTGCATATTTATAATTTTCCTCTGGTGCTTTATTGTTTCATAGCTTAATTATTGTTGTTGCTACTTTCTCTATGGTGGGTGCTGTTGTACTTACCTCAATTTCTTCATTTTGTTCATGTATCTCTTCATCATTCTCTACGTTGTTGGTCATCAGTTTTCCATTCTTATCTTTGAGTATGGGTGTGTTTTGTGTATCTTGCTTTTGTTCTCTTCACTTCCTGGTAGAAATTTCTAATCTTGTTATATTCTGTTTCCAGTCATAAAATACTTTCTTCTTGTCCCTTTCTCTCTTTCCTTCTGGTCATCTGTTTCATCTGTTTTCTTCTTGGTTGTAGGTTTCTCTGTTAAGTTCTGTGTTATTGCTTAGCATTTTATTTCTTGTCCTTTTCTTGAGTAGGATTAGTTGCTGGCATACTTTTCGTTTGTCCCTCTTCGTCTTGTTTATTGTTCTCCATCTTGCCCCATCGCTGTCAGTATAATATTCACCTTTTTGATTTATATTGTTTCTTTTTCTCTTCGTCACTGAACATTTCATGTCTGGATGTTTTTTTCTGTGTTCTTGTGCCTTTGTTGGTGTTTGTTATTTTACACTTCACTTCGGATTTGTGTTGTTCTTCTATCAGTATGTGGTCTAGTTGGTGCCATCCGTGTTCCTTTGTAGATACCTTTCTATTGAAATGGTGTATTTCTAACCAGCATTCTTCTCTCTGCTGGAAAATTGATTAGATATTGTCCATTTTCATTTGTCTGATCGTACGTATTATACTTTCGTAGGGTTGTTTTATTTTTAAAAACTAAATTAATACATTGTTGGAGATAATTTAATTACCTAAAATATTTATTCTGACATAAGTAACTTCAAACAAGATATTTACAAGAAGTGGAAACCTTGTTTTTCGAGTTTTTCAAATATGGATAAAAATAATCTCACATAAAACTATTTTCGATCTCTTATAACGCCTTTTACTCGAGCTAGTTAGAAAAATCTATTACTCATAGTTTTCAGAACTTACAAAAACAAAATGAGCCAAGTTTTGTATTGAAGCAATAAAATCTATTAAATTTTTACATCAAACACTTTCACATACATTTGCTGTTAGTTTTGTATAAAAATAGTCTACATCAATTTTGTAGAACATAAAATTTCCTATAATATTAGTTTAATGAAGTTTTTCATACGATAAATACTTTAGCCGGAGGAGCTAACAGAAGTTCAGCAATTGCATGCAACCCTAATGCAGGTGTTTAGGTGCCTCCAGCATCTCTTAGATGTATCTGTTACAGTTAAAACCCGAAATCAGTTAAAACCCGATCTAACTAGTAAATTCTAGTTTTAACTAACCCCTTTAGTTAAAACTAGTTTTAACTGAGATTACCTTAGTTAAAACTAGAATTAACTGACTGCTGTTAGTTAATTCTAGTATTAAGTGAAATATCAAGTAAAAGCAAACGTAATTAGATTAAAATTATTGTTTTATTAAGTTGATTGTGTTTGCATTATTATTACTTATTTACAATTTACTTGTTGCCACATGGCATACTGTTATTACATTTGGAATTGCAAAGAATTCCTTTATTCTTTGTTTTAAGTTTTAAATTTGCTTTAAAGTGCGATTTATTTGCAAGAACTGAACAAGAATTCTGTACAGGCCACTCCATTCCTTTCAATTATGACTCCTATGATGTTTCGTAAGTCTGCCTTAGCTCTGTCGACATCAGGAATTGAAATTGTTACATCATTACCTCTGATGTCAACCGCAGGATGGGTTGCATCTGAAATATTTTTCATTCTTTCCACCTGTTTTTTCAATCTTTTTTTGTGCTTCCTTTCTAGCTGAAGAAATATTTGATGATGTAGGTATCAGCTAGCGGCGCCGGCGTCTTCTCTTCCTCCTGTGCTTCTCCTTCACCCTGTTCTGCATTCATTTGCTCAATAATTTCCTGAAAATCGTCTTCTTCATGGATATTTGTAAGTAATACAGATGGCAATGCGGTTGTTGTCAGTCCTGCTCTTGATTCAATTCCAAACATAGCCTTGTAGGAAGATTGTTTGATTCCTGAATGATGGGCTCTATTCTTTATAAATTGTACAAAACGGACACCGTTTGACCAATTAGTGGTATTGTTGTCCTTCACCCATGAAGCCAACATTTTTTCTATGTCCTGATTAGCTCTTTCAACCGGACCCTGACTCTGGCTATGGCGTGGTTTTCCATTAACACTTTTTAATTTCGTAATATAAACAGAATCAACTTCTTACAACAATTTTTCGTTTGCTTTTACTTGAAATCTAGTTTATTACTAGAATTTACTAATAGCAGTCAGTTAATTCTAGTTTTAACTAAAGTCATCTCAGTTAAAACTAGTTTTAACTAAAATTATTTCAGTTAAAACTAGAATTAACTAAAGCGGTTAGTTAAAACTAGAATTTACTAGTTAGATCGGGTTTTAACTGATTTCGGGTTTTAACTGTAACATATCGACTAAACGATTATTGTATAAAAACATATTGATTCATTTCTGGAGCTAATTTAATTCCTACAATGCTGCTCTACTTGATGAAATTTTTCAAAACTTTCAAGAGGAAAAGTTTCACTTTTATAAGAAATCGATAAAATTATTTCAAATTTCATATAAAACAATTTTCTCGCAATTATTTCATTCGTTGCTGACTTTTCGCAAAAATGGTTTTAATAAATCTGGTAGACAATAAAGTTGTCAACAAGACTTGTTTAACAATTTTTTTTATACGGTAAATAGCTTACACGGCAGAGCTAAAATAAATCAAGCACTTGCTTGCATACAGGTGTCATGATGGCCTATGCAAAAATTCCGACCTGCTTTTAACTGTAACCACTAAATTATTTTTTGCACAAGAAAATATACCAAAGTATTCGTGTAAATAATTTTATTCTGTACAGTTTTTACTTGAACATTTTTAGGATAAAATTAACGACAAAAGAGATATATTCAAGAAAAGCAGCAACATTGCTTTATCAAATTTTTAAAATTGGGCTAAACCTTTTTAAGCGTCCTTAAATTGAATTAAATAATGTTTCTATGTTACTTATAATCGTTTTTTTTTAGAAATTCGGGATTAAAAATTCAAAAGTTCGTATTAAATGAATAAAAGTACTTCAATTTTTTTAACAAATTCACGTCGCGTCGTCTCCGTCGTCTCTGTTAACTTTCCGCAAAAATACTTTTAATAAATTTTGTAGAAAATGAATTTCTCGTTAAAAATTTTCTAATACATTTTTTATGCGAAAAAATGTTTAGACGATGGAACTAACGGAAATCGAGCAATTGCTTGCAACATTAATGAAGGCTCTCTAAAAATTCTCTGATTTCTCTTAACTGTAGCGGCTAAACCAATTATTTTACAAAAAATTATATTAATCAAATCTTGTTGACAATTTCACCTCCTAGAATATTTATTCTAACATATTTGAGGTAAAGTTAACACAAAACGACTTATTTGTAAAACAAATCGAAACCGCGGTTTATTCAGTTTTTTAAATGTTATTAAGCGCATGTTAATTGAACTATTACAAATCTTTTTGGGAATTTTCAAGAGCAAAAAGTCTGAATCAATTTTATAAAAAACCAAATAATATGCGGCACAGTTAAATTTCACCCGAGGGAATAATTTAAAATATAACTGTAGCATTATAGCAATAATAACTTTATTTATTAGGTTAATTTATAATAAAGACAACAAACTTTTCTTTTTTTATTGCTATTAGATTACTTGCAATTTTTGATCCCATTTTAACTATTTTTCCGTATACAATTTTATTACCTTCTACTATGTTGTAAGCACTTAAAAATTTTTAATCATAATTTTAAATTATTAATATTAAATTCTTCAATTACTTGTGGTATCAATGCGTGACGTTGAACTAGAACAACTTCCTAATGCACTTCCTGCAGGTAACGGTTTTATTAGAACTTTATTTTTCGTGCTAATATAAAATTGTTTCAAAATTTTTCGACCCAACAATTTAAGAAATTTTATTTCGCCAATTATGGATTTTAAAATTGCGAGGAAATTTTCTCACGCAGTACTCATCAATTACTTTTTGTCATTGTTAGCTTTAATTTTGATATTATTTTGCTTTTATTTTTTAAGTATCAATTATCAAATATTTTACAGGCTTGGGAAAGTACTCAATCACTCAAATGAAGCGACCAAGATGAAGGAACTCTTCGTCACCCTTGTGATAATTTCAACATTTGTTTCTTTAAATGGTGAGTATTTTTTTATTTAAACTTTGCTGGGACACAAAAAATTAATAATAAAAATCACGTAGTCACGAAGTGGGGCAGCTGACAATCAATATTTTACCTTTTATTTATTAGTAAAAGAAGTAACTGCGTTTGGATACATATTTCAAGTTAGATAATCGAATTTTTCTCAAGATTATTAATTAATATAAAAAAGTAGTAATTTTGGGCGTAACTTTGCTATGTTAACTAATAAATTAATTTACTATAAAGTTCAAGGTTCATCGATAAAATATTAGTAGATGTCTCATAAATTTGCAGCTTAACTTTTGCAAGTATTTCTTCTTGTCCTAAGTAATTAAAGTAACTGTGATAATTACTACAACAAAACATAACGAGTTAAAAAATAATTTATTATATAAGAAGTATTTATGGTCAAGTTCAACTCATTAATCACAAAACCGGCGCATCCCCCTTCAGGATAACTGTTTTTAAAAAACGCGTACTTGAAAAATCTTCCGGTTAAAAAAATTGACTTGAACTAATTCATTTTAATTTTTTTTAACAATTTTTGCATATATATACATATACGTAGAAAGTGAATAAATTTAAATTGTTTTTATCCAAATTCTTAACTTTTAACTTTCAAATGTGACACCGTTCTTGTTCGATTTAATTTAGTTTTTCAAAAACGACGTTAGGAAATTAGAATTGTTTAAATTCCTAAATCCAAATTGTCGGTTTTTCTTGACGTTGAGTTAATGCAATATTTATTAGAAGTTGTTGATGGATGAATATGGATCCAAGTTTTGCTACAGTTGGAGTTGCGGTGCACGCTTTTGGTTTTGAATGATTTAAGCTAATTTATTTTCAATTTACAACATTAACGTAAAATTTTGATTACATTAAGCAACCCATGGAGGAAAATTATTAGCATTACTTTTGCTTAATTTAGATTTTATTACCCGAAATTATGCTTTCTTCACAATAATTATGGGTACGTATGAGAGTGTAAATAGGGTCCTAAGTTGTGAAAGTTTTAATTTACTTAATTTTTGTAAAAATGTGGAAATTCTACTCTATTTAATGCACATTTAATAATTTTAGCTATGAAATCCGTGCACTCAATTCCAATTTTTCTGTTATAATATGTGAATAAAGGTCTGAATAATGGTTTGAAACTGTTTCATTTAAGTTGTCACTCAAACTCAATTTTAATTTGCTAGTTAAATAATTGTAAATTTGTGTACATGCATTCTTAATAGAATTACTTCCAACTTTCTTTGAATAAACGAGATTCTTCATTCATTTCAAGATCAAGTTGTCCCGTTTAATCACGCAAGCAACGAAAGTCAAATTGTAGATCAAACATAAAAATATAAACGAAGAAAGTTTTAATTTAAATTGCAGAAAAAATGGATTTAGATACGCAATTTTGCAAGGAAAACTAAAATTACGTATCCGTTATGTAAATTTTCAGTTACAGGAAGTGCGAATTTAATAAAATGTTCTTAACGACTCTCGCCAAGTGCTTCATATCTCATAATAAAAGTGAAAACGATAATTACTAAGTTTAGCATCTTTGAAAGATCTTATTTTGCAAAACCCTTTCGAGCACTTAAAATTATTTGATCCTTTATTGTGGTAAATATTTGAAACAGGAAGCTGATCAAATGTTCAATAGAAAGTTGATCGGAAACGAAAATTTTTTTAATTAATTTTATGGTGGTAGTCGAATCAAATTATAAATTTACGCCAAGAAGAATGGAGATTTTAATGTTACCGAACCGAAATATACGTCAAGCATTCGTTATGACCAAATGTGCAAACGTTAAAACCCAAACATGGGTTTCGAAAATCCATTTCCGAATAAAATTATGAATTAAATAAAATCACGTAGCATCTGAAAACTGCAAAAAATACTTTTCCTGGCCCAACCAATTTTTAGACCGGTATTTTTTAACATTGTATCGATGTAAAAAAAAGTTTAGTTTTTTAATGTTTGAAGTTTTAAAGTTGGTTTAACCGGAAGCTTATTACATTTATGCATTTTATTGGGGATAAAATTCTAAACAAACAAAATAATTTTTCGTACGGCCAATATTAAATTCCTTGTTGGCTGGCAAAACAAGTGGTCTTTTACTTGTCATCATAATTTCTACTTTCATCCTACGAGAAAAACATGGCCCAGATGGTTTTATTTCACCTCGATACTCGAGCGTTCCACTATTTAGCTAACATAAATTTTGTTTTTGGACCCCAAAATGTTTTATTAAACTTTAAGAATAAACACAAGGAAGGAATTAACTAAAGTTTCTAGAACAAACTAGAATGAATCGCAATTAAGATTTCAAGTGACAGTTCCTCTTGAGTTGTGCGGCCTAAAGGCCTCTAAAGATTACCTAGGTTTTGCGATCCGATAGGGACGGATTATTGGCTCAACGGATGAATTTTGCGTTCCAGATACACACACATAAATTTGGGCTCTTCTTTCTTTTGACTATAACACGATTGTAGGGTAGTCCCAATAGTACCTGGCCTCACATATAGATCGCGTTAGTTGGTTGAAAACAAAATTTTTGTTTGAAAGTACCAACCTTATAAAGCTTAAGTTTGAAGTTTGACAACGATATGTTGTTTAGTCTTTGATTGACAGTCATCAGTAGTGAACGCTCTCAGTGAATTTATAAACATGAAAGAAATTGGTTGTCGTTATGTGATACAATACCTTCATTTAAGAGGTCTCCGTCCAACCGACATCAAAGACGAGCTAGATCCTATTTTGGGGGAGTCTGTACCTTCAATTTCATCAATAAAATATTGGGTGGCAGAGTTTAAACAAGGTCGTACGAGCTGCCAAGGCGAACATCGCAGTGGTCGACCAAATGAGGTGACCATGCCAGAAAATGTGAAAAAAGTCCACAAAATTGTATTGGGTGATCATCGATTGAACGTGCGAGAGCTAGCAGATATAGCAGTGATTTCAAAAAGTGTTGTACATCGCATATTGAACGAAAATTTGGACATGACCAAGCTCTGTGCAAGATGGGTGCCGAATTTGCTCACAATGGAACAAAACCCATTTTCAACCGATTGTTTGGCTATGTTTCAGAGCAATAAATCCGAGTTTTTGCGTCGATTTATAACTATGGATGAAACATGGGTTCACTACTATACACCTGAGACGAAGGAGCAGTCAAAACAATGGGCTCAAAAGCCCAAAAACCGCTCCATCTGCTGGTAAGGTCATGGCGTCAGTTTTTTGAGATTCGCGTGGCATAATCTACATTGCTTATCTTAAAAAAGGAAAAACCATCAACGGCGAGTATTATGCGAACTTGTTGCAGCGTTTGAGTGATGAAATTAAGAAAAAGCGGCAACATTTGGCGAAAAAGAAAGTGTTGCTTCATCACGACAATGCCCCTGTTCACACATCCCTTATCGCGATGGCCAAAATCAATGAATTAAAGTTCGAATTGAGTCCTCACCCACCCTATTCGCCAGATTTGCCCCCTTCGGATTATTTTCTCTTTCCAAACTTAAAAAAATGGCTTGGTGGTAAAAGATTTGACAATAATAATGAGGTCGAATCTGTGGTTGATGCTTATTTTGAAGAGTTTAACGGTTCTTACTATAAAAAGGGTATCGAAGCTTTTGAACATCGCTGGCAAAAGTGTATAGAGCTAAATGGAAACTATGTTGAGAAAAAAAAATATTTTGTTCCAAAATTTTTGTGTTTTCTTTGTTAGGCCAGGTACTTATGGGACCGCCGTATTAGTTGTGCGACCTAAAGGCCGCACTATAACGTTGAAATAATGAAGGAAAATGTAATTAAATAAGCAATTATGTACAGTAGAGACCCGCGATTATCCGAGCTAATGTGTGGAGCTTCAGAGACCGGTGGGTCTGGGGGTATTCCGTACTCCCCAGTTACGCATAAATGGCAAAAGAAAAATTTATAACCTTATGCTCCACAGTAGCAGGTGATAATGAGAATAAAAACAATGCGCGGTGAAAATTGCAACAGAATCAATGACGAATAGTAAATTTGGAATGCTTCTAAAAAATAACATTTGTGGCTGGGAGGTATTCTATAGCCCCCAAACCCCCCGGGTTTGTCAATGGGGTATATTTTTATCGCTAGGGACTATTGAAGGTTTTTTATATTATATCGAATGACTATGGCTACTGTAACGTAATGTGACAATTTTACCGAATACCAATAAACGCTTATTATGGTAACCTGGCAATTTTATTGTATACGAGACCATAAGGTATCATAAAATTTGAAGGGTATTGGGGAAGAATGCGCATGAGCTACAACCCTGTTGAAGCCGTTTTCAACAACCTTCTTTCACATTTCTCAGCAGGTGCGGATTCAAGGAAAGTTCATAAGGAATTAATTGTACATATAATAAAGCAAAATATTTATTTTTTTAGCAATTTTAGTGTATTTACTCGTTTTTTCATGTTTGAAAATTAATGGGGGGTAGGTAGCCCCCTATATCGGTCTTTGATCCACAGAGCTGCAAGAAGACGTGAAAACGTGAATTTCAAATATTCACTTATATTGATCGCCTTCTTACCCTGTACCTCCTCATGCGAATTCAGAAGTTTAATTCGCTTAAAATTTATTAAGGGACGTTGCTTTCACAACGTAAAAAATTTAGCAACAGGGCATAAAAATGTATCCGTGTTTTGAATTTATAGGGCGTAGTTGTTCACATAATCGGCAAGTTTTATTAGAAAAGCGGGTTTTATATTGGTGTCTCGAATAACACAAATCTACTATTCTACTGTAATTGGCCGCAAGGTGGAATAAATTTTCTTAGATTTATTTGGACTTCTAACCGGATATACTAAGTTTGCACAGACCCTGGATTGGGTCCGCCACATTGGAAAAACAACGCGAAAATGCAATGTTAAAAGTATTCGTAAATATCTCAGTTCGAGTTCATTTTAGAGCAAAATATTGGTTGATTGAAAACAAAATATATTAAATTCTCTTCTGGAAATATCTTAAATTTATTTTATTGTAAACCCATCTGTTGTAGAGTTACAGTCATCTGACCGCGTGGTACATATTTGCCATTCTTAATTTATTAATATAATTAAATATTTGATATAATATTGCCAGGAACATTGCATAAAATATTAAATAATATTATACGTATTTAGATAATCCATTTAACCGATTTATATTTGTATCAAGCCAAGAAATTTATGAATATTCATATAAATATGTTTTTTCGCGTGGTTTATCCCAATTAAGGTGTCCAAATTCAGGGCCGCTAGATCGTTCCATAATCGAGAGCAGGCTAGAATAAATTTTATTACCATTATATGTATTTGGAACCTTTAAAACGATATACTAATTTTACACGATTTAGCGACCTTCGATTGGGCCATCACATTGGAAAAACTACTTTTAGAGGGTCACAGAATATCCAATAAGGAAATAAAAAAATAAAGAATTTCAAATATGTACCACGCGCTCCCATTACGTTAACTTTATAACTGCTCAATTAACAACAAGTACAAGACGTTTTATGCAATTCATAAAAAAGTATTTTTCGCAGTGTTTTTCCAATATATTGTTTTCATAAATTAATATTTATTTATTAATAAATTTTTCGAGGACCAAATAAAGACAATAAAATTTATTCCAGCTTGCCCCCAATTATTTTCAAACCAAAATCCTTTTCGACTGATCTGCTATTATCCGAATGAAAACGTAGAGGAGATTATGAAAAGTGCAATCAACACAGAAAGAATTGCAGTGAAGATTTTAAGTGACATCTCCTCATGGGATCAACAGTACTTGATTTCCTTGTACAAAACTTGTACAAAACTTGTAAATCAAAAAGTGCCCTTAGTAGAGTTTTAAACTATATAAAATCAACTTAATGCACAAAGGGTTCAAGGGTTCCCTTAGATATGGCGCAAATAATTTTTTTAAATTTTTTAAATCTCTACAAAAGATTAGAGGCTTCTTTCAACATCATATCTACTGCTTCCCTCTCTCTCTTTCCGCAGCGCGCTCTTAACAGATAAATTTAGCGTTACGGACCCCGATACAGATAAATTTTGGCCATCATATATTTTGATTGATACTAGCGCAGATTCACTTAAAATTAAGAAGTTCCACAATTTATTCCGTCCCATTTTGTTTAAATAAAACAAACCTTAATTTTAATAAATTGCAATAAATTAGGTTTACTGAAGAAAAATTTACATCACAATGAAGTTGGGAATTCAGAAAAGTGAATTGGAGCCCAAAGAATTTGGAAGGAAAATATTCAGTTTGCAAGAAATTTATTAAAAGC
Organism: Podabrus alpinus; assembly: GCA_932274525.1. NCBI lineage: Eukaryota > Metazoa > Arthropoda > Insecta > Coleoptera > Cantharidae > Podabrus > Podabrus alpinus. Next base: position 95,016,519 of record OW026453.1, on the reverse strand, counting down.
TATAAATACATTTTTTTTGCAACCCTGAAATTTCAAGTCGTTTTAAATTACCCAATTCACAATAATTAGAGTACGCCCCTTTTCAAGAAAATCACCTGCTGTGCTGTTTTTGCTGGCCGGACATTATTTGTTTTATGGAGATTGTGACACTCCCAAAATGAGATTTCAGCATCGGAAATGCATTTCTACTCTTTATGGCGAAACTTTTCAACCTTGCGAATACAGGGTGGGTGCGTGAAATGTTTCCAACAAGTTCGTCATAAATTTAATTTTTAATATTTTTTTTCGTGTGGGTGTCGCATAATTATGTAGTTGGGTCTCTGGTCTCGTTTTCTAAAGGACTCCTAGAAGACAGAGTCCGCCTCTGAACAAAATCCGAATTGAAGTTCAAGTAAAAGTAACTTTCTTATATGTGTTTACATCATAATTTTTAAATGCGTAGCATTACATTTAAAAGCGTAATTTTCTCATAAACAATAACAATGAAGATAATTTCCGTAAGGTTAACATAATTTCATTGCAACAACTTAAATTCCAAGCTAATAATAATAAACAACAGCAGAGTAGCGAATGTTACCAATTGAAAACCAAGCAATTACTTAGGTTCGACTCTGACACCCGCCTGCGGCTTCGTAATTACGATATATTTATACAAGTAAATATTAATATTATAATTTTCTTTATAATATTTTTATAAGGTGTAAAATCAATTTTTTTATTACATGACGAGTAACTGTAAAATTATTTGCTGTAAAAAAACAAGGTGCTAGGTCATTAGGAAAATAATTGAGCTATACATTTTATTATTTGCTCTTATAAACTGTTATTTTATTTAAATCATTTTTATTATACATTTAACGGATTTTTTTCAGTTATAAATTAAAGCATGCTTCATTTAAATTAAGTTAGTTTTGTTATATAACAACTTATGTAAATACAAAAAATGGATTAAAATTCAGTGACTAAGTGGTACCTTCACTTTCTGCTTCTTCCTCATTATCATCTTATATTTTTCGGTATATTTGAATCCGATTGTAGAAACATCAACACTTTTTAAGGTAAAAATGAGGTAATGAACAACAAATCAAAGAGAAAATAAGTCGAACGCTGTAAATGGATAAAAACCTTTATTTGAGAAGATTTAATTAGCTAAAAGATTATTTAATAGAAAATAATTCTCTGGAATTTTAAATAAAAAATTATTTCATTAAGCTTCTAAATTTAAAAAAGAAATCACAGTAATTTTAAATTGCCAATTATTTCAGTTTAATTTATTTTAGCATATCAAAAGTATGTTAAATTTAAATTATTTACGTGTTAAGCCGTAGTAATTTAATTTTGAACCAGAATGGACATCGACCATAGTTAAGTTTAAAGTTTTTGTGCATCTCCAAATTTTGTCAAATAAATCTACCTCGTGCTGTAATTCTCATCTCACTTTCATTTACCTGCTTTCTATAAAATAGAAAAACTTCCACATCATGTCAATTTGATATATACGATGTCCCAGATATACTTCAGAAAGTTTTTTTTAACTTAGAAAAAAATAAACCTATTTTTTGAAATTTTGTTATTGCAAATTTCCAAGTCCATCGGTTATGTAAAACCAGAACACGCTTCCTGTAAATAAATGCCACTCGAATGTTATAAATTTGGTGACGGTTATTAATTTATTAGCGAAATTTAGTTTTCAAAAATTCAATTATCAAAATTTACGTAAGACCGTCGCCGGCCTTAACTTTCGATAATCACAATGCCTATGACGAATTTTTAATTTGCTTTACTATGCCGTAACACTTTCAATATCACAAAATTAGGTTAACCCACCAAGTGAAAACGAATTAATCAGAATTTTGATTTCAATACAAGTTTCTAAAAATGTTTACAAATTAACGAGACGATTAGTTGGTCTTTATTGTCTTCTCACAAAAGTGGGACTTCATTCCACGTGATTCAGATTAATCAAGCTGTTGTGTAGCCTCCGGACTTGAGATCCCCGAACGCGGATTTACATGCAATAAAGTATTACTAAGTATTATGTAGGACAAATTTCAATAAAATCACTTTAAGGTATAAAATTATTATAAGTGGTTTGGCTTTGCTCTATTAAACATCCAAGAGTCCTGCGATGTATTTTTTGCTCTCTTATCAAAAACCTTTCAGCGTTTAATGTGAAGGTAAGGTGCGGCAAACAAAAATCCATGGTTAACTACTCAAATACTCTATCAAGTGTTTAAGGATTCTTTTAAATATTCGAGTAACCTATAAAGTTTAATTTAAATTTGGACCATAATTTTAATTTTAAATTGTTAAATGGTTCTTTATCCGCAAGATTTAGCTTCGTTAAGGTTAAAGTTTCTATTATCCGCTAGTTAAAGATCTTCACTCGCTACATCTCGATGAAGATGAAGTGTTACATCCTGTCAGGAGCAAAAGGATTAATTTAGAGGTCTCTCTGCTCTATTAAATATTGCTCGAGCTAGGTCGTATTTTATGTGTGCAAAAATGTTACTAACTCGAGGCTCCACATAAAAATGCAAATCAGTCACATATTTTAGTTGCAAATTTGACTTTAATATTTTTTTGAATTATTTTAAATGTGGTAGAACCGTAACCGAGTGAAACTGAAATTATTATTTATTTTGGATAGTTGTGAATTCATCAAGGAAGTCGCACCTACTACTGGTTCCGTTATTTCACGATTGCATAAGCAAGCTATTAGTAGAATTATTTGTTTCTATTTAATTATTTGACTTTTTCTTGCGTATCCGGTGCTTTGAGTAACAAATAGGCTTATCGAGGTACTTTTTAAAAAATAAAATTTTGAAGTTTAAACTTTAAAAGCTTCATGGCGAGTTTGTCTGAACTCGTGGGAACTTGACAGAATAATAAAATAATTTATATTGCATTTGCTGAAAAGTCTTGAAAAGTCTAAGTTTTGGAGTTAAAACAATCATTACAAATTTGTTTTAGGATGTCAATTCTATCCGCCAGGAGAATATTTGCGATTTGTGAGAGTACCGGAAAATCTACAAGTTGGCAACGAAGTCTTAAAAATAGAAGTCCATCCAAGAAGAAATCTCAAGCTGCAAGCTGTTGATAAAGTACGTGATGTGGTAAATACAACGCTCGTAAAACTGAAAGAAGTTGAAGCATTAATAACAACTTTTAATTAAATTTTATTGCAGAACGACGATGTGCATTATTTTACTTACAAAGATGTTAATAAAACAACGATTTCATTGGTTCTCGCAAGATCTTTAGACGATCTCGTCGACACCGAAAGTCCTCAAAATGTGCTCAAGTTTAAACTCGTATGTGACTACGAGGACGGAGAAGACACGGTAAGTAAAATAATTTAAACTACGTAAACTTAAAATATTTAAAAAAAATGGTAGATAAAGTTATAAAAATCATGTTCTGGTATAAAGATCAATTTTCCTCCAATTAGACACATTTTAGCGGCGCACTTAAAACTTTCTTAATTTTTGTTACAAAGCAAATTTTTTTAAACATCAGATTTAATCGGCCAGTTTCACTTTTATTAATTCTATTTTTTAAATAAATTATACTCATTAATCAAAGAAAAACGACAAAATGCTCCCAGCAATTTTTTTCACAATGTTTAACTAGAACAACAAAAAGATAAATGTCAATGTCGCGTTTATTAAAGTGGATCGAAAAATCTACGACAATTACCGTTACTTGTTCAGCTTATTTTATATGCTGCAACAAAAAAATAACATTGAGTTCGTTTTATTGACATAAAATGAAAGTGACTGGCGTGGTCTGGTGTAAATTCTGACGGAATCAAGAGCTAAACATTTTTGACTAGGAAGGTTCATCCGGGCCATTTCACCGTAGATATTTATAAGATAATATTAATATTCATTTTTTTTTTAAATAAAATTCATTTAACTATAGCAGTGGATTGGTGTAAACACTGGTTGAGTTACAGCGCTCCAGGGTTTTAAACATCGACACGTTATGGATTAATTAGGAAAAAGGTATTTCCTTGCAAAGGACACAAGATCGTTGTTAGGATTTTTTGTGTAAAGAGATACCATTTTCTAAATTATAATTTTATTGAAACCTTGCACTTGAAGGATAATTTATTTATTGTTGTTTTAAGTTATAAAGTAAAAGGAAGAGACGAGGATTGATCCACCTCTGAGAATAGTTCCTGAAGACTATGTAGAGAAGCAAAGTAGATATATTATGAATGGAATTAATATTTCAGTTCTGTTCGTTTAAGAAAAATATACAATAGTGTGGTACATTCGAAAGCTCTGTTACCATTTAAAATTTAAAAAGAATTGAAACTACAAGTAACAATAATTATTATTACCTCGACATATAACTGCTTGACAAAAATAACCTAAAATAATTTTTAACTCTAGGTAATAGGATTCTGTTTTTGAGAACAATGAAATTTATTTTTTAAATAGAACACGCTGTATATTATTTTACATAATTGTTTAGACGCGCCTTTAAATTCTCTATTTATGCATTTATTTTAATTCAATATTACTATTGCGCAATTACTAAATTTACAGAAAAATTTACCTTCCCTTTCCTTCGCTCTCACGATAAATATTTCTCATATTTTAAAGAATTTATGAAAAATTCATAATAATAATTTGCTCGACGAGTTCCGTATATCTGTATCTCTGTGTAAAAAGTTTATTTGTACTTGTCATTAGTTCAGTTTTATTTAGCTATCTAACAATTTAAGCAAATTGGGTTGGAAACAAATTGTCTACCACTTTTCAATTGTTTAAAATTGTTTAGAATTGTTTTTGGCAACCTAAAAATTAATATTATATCAGATTATGGAATTTATCTATTCCTAATGCACCATTGGTTCATTTTTTAGTTACCAACCTAAAAATTTTCAGTGCGGCCTTTAGGCCGCACAACTCTGTACCAGTTCGGAACAACGGCCTAAGTCCAGTTTTTTCACTTTTTGAGATATATATTGTTGTGATTCAAAATACCAATAATTTTAAAAATGAATAAGCACTAGAAAGATCACAAATTACATGAAAACTCTTATTGACAAAGAAGATTTCAACAGATAATCTTGAACGCTCTAATAAATTCAGTTATCAACAAAATAAGTGAGAGGAAGAATTCGTCCAGCAATGATATAAAAATCATGTACTACAATAATTTTTATATTCATAGAAAAATTTGTTCAATGTATAATTAAGTTTTTAGTATTATAAATGTAGGGTAATTTTAAGAAGTGAGGTAAATGTACAAAAGATTTACGTAATTTGGTGTGGTCACGGTAAAGACAAATGCAACGATTCGTTCATCCGGGACTGATGCGTGTTGAGTGTAACCAGACGGTAGGTTGTTGTGACGATCCTAAAACAGAGATGAAATTATTTAAAATGACATTTTGGTTTAAAAATAAAAATGATATCAAAGATGCATTGTACTCACGTTGTAAAAGATATCAAAGAGTGACAAAATTGATAAACTCGTAAAAAACCAAGGAAACAGCAGATTAAAAATAAATAAAAAAGATGATTATCAAATGTGTAAGAGGTCAGAGCGTTTTATGGTACTCTGGTCAGAAAAGTTGTTAAAATTGGATTAAAAGCCCAATTCGACGTGGAGGAGCTGAAACAAAGAAAGATTTACATAAAGTTGTATGAATTACAAGAAATTTCGTGAGATTGATTTTGATAATAAATACAGAGGTACTTACCTTTTATAAGCTGTGTAGTGATAATAACCGATTGGAACAAAGATTTGCTGTAAATGATTATTGTAGCACTAAACAAAGTTACACGAGGTGATTCTCAAGAAAAGTTAGGATTCACCATTGATCGTAGATGACTGGATGTTAAAATTATTTAAGAAACATAACGGCGACACCTGTTATTGGTAAGATAAACTTATTTAACTTTTTGCGGGATATTAGTGAACGGTTAATAAACAACGACGCGTAAAACGGAAAACGGAAATAAAACTTCAATCTGTGTAGTATTATAAAAAATTGTTTATTTGTTAAATGTTAAATTTCGATTTTAGTATAAGTTTGGTTTATTCATTATTTGTTCATGTTATTGTTTGAAAATAAATTGTCTAGTATTCAATATCGTTTGAGTATCTTTGAGGGACGAATTTCCCTCCTCTTAAGTTATTTTTCAGAAAAAGCAAAAGAGCACACCCTCGAGGAATCGACTTCTGTGGTTAAGAGTGTTTTCATGCTAAATAGTATTGACAAAATAGAGCTAGCAAAAAGGGTATTCAAAATCATAAAAAATAAGGAAGTATTGTCAAGTTCATTTTTGAATTTTCATTTTATTTTACATGTGTCCGTTATAAGAAGAAGCGATACATAGTAAAATTGGCGCCCAACGTGGGGCTTTATAAAAAGGTGCTACGGCACATAGCATTTAATGGCGCCCAACGTGGGGCTAGAGAGAGGGGTAATTAAAACAAGTAGGAAAACGCTTAGGAGGAAAAACTTTGTCATTTAATTTAAAATTTGACAGGTGACAAGAGAAATTTATTTTAAATTTATTTCAATCAATCAAATAATTTACACAGTTAATAATAAAAATTCTTCAAAAATAAATAAAATGGGGACAGAAGGAAATATGATGGCATTTATAAAAGAAGCAAAGGAAAGAAATGATGAAAAAGAACTCGAAGATTTGGAAATTTTTGTAAGATTAATGACAATGGTAAATTCGGGAGAAGCACAGAAAAGAACTGGCTCAACTATGGAATTGGTAAACGAAATAAGAGCCGAAGCTAGAAGAAATAATTTAGAAATGAAAAGAAAAGCGGAAGAAGCAGTAGAAAACGAAATAGAATTGGTGAACAGAAAATCCGTTGAATTGGTGAAAGAATTTAAAACCAGTCCAATGGCAAACGATGACACAGTAAAGTTGGAAGTAATAATAGCGAAAGAAAGCCCAACACCATACACAACGTTTAAAGAAAAGAAACACTACAAAACAACTAGTAGGAGAGAGTTCCGAAGAAAGAACATGAAGAGTAAAAACGTACGTAGAAAATTAAAATTGAAATCGTGGATCATAAAAATGAACGGTAAAAACGGTGTGCGTACGTACAATAAAATAGATATAAAACGGAACAATATTTATAATAAAAACGGTTTATTAAACAATACAACAGGTAAAAACTTAAAACTACATAATTTATTAGCAAGAATATTACAAACGGATAACATTTCGACAAATTTTATGAACAATTTAAATATTAGCGATGACATCAGGAAATGTCAAATTAATTTAAATATGAATGACAGTGACAGCTTTGAAAATTTTATAAATCGGAAAGGTGTGACGATTTACAAAGTGCCACGATTAAATAAAAATGATACCCATTATATTAAAATGATGGAAGAATTCAAACATGTTCGTTGGAAGGAGTCACGTGTAGGTTCAATGGAACGACATCGGAATCTGGGGACAAGAAAATAAATAAATACGATGAATAATGTAAATATGATTCGAATGCTAATGACAAATGGACATGCGATGGTAAAATAATGAAGTTTTGTAAATATTTAATTAAGAAGTGGAAGAATAATGTTAAAGAAGAGGACCAAGAGAAAAATAAATGAAAGAATTTAATAGCGAGTTGAAATTGGAAGTTATTATAAAATAATGGCGAGACTAAATTAAGATAAATTAAAACAATAACTGAGATTTAAACCGCTGAAGAAATAGTAATGCTAACGGCGAAACTTGAGGAAATGAAAGTATAGCAACTTCAATATAAAATACCGCTGAAGAAAATAGTAAGGCATGACCAATTGAAATAGCAATTGTGTAAATATGATTTAAAGCTATTGAAATCTGGAGAAATTTAATAAAAGGAATAAGAGGCCAAGAACAAATGATTTATTTAAACAAGCGAGGGGAAGGTAAATGTAAAGATTTATATGACAAAGATGAAAAGTTAAAACAGGATTAATAAATGGTATAATTCAAAGAGGCAATAATGTCAACAAACATGGTATTCTTAAAGAAGAGAACAATTATTAGATAAACTTGGGGGGAAACAAAAAGAAATAATTATTGAAATGAAGTAGATAGGTGAGATGGTAATTGAATTTAGGTGATAGCTCAAAGAAGCATCACACGTAAATGAGAATTATGTAGTAGTAAAGGGGGGCCAATATTACAAGGTATGTTGAGGCTGAATAATAAATATTAATTAAAGTTGAGAAATGAATTGAGGGGACAAGAAGGTCCAAAGATAAATGTTAATTGGGGAATACATAATAAATAGGTGTTTTATCGAAACGGAAATAATTTATATAAAAGAATACCATGAAAAGTCATACACGAAGTTAATTGTCGGGAAATAAAACAGGCAAAAAGAAATTGAATTATAAAATTGTAAGAGGTCAATCAAAGACAAAACAAGGAAAGAGGAAAGGTCAGTTTGTAAGAAGAAATAAAGTTCTGGTCAGAAAAATAAGCAGATAATCAAAGGAATTATTGTTAATTAAATAGGTTAGATGGTTCGTTTAAAGTTCATTTAAAGAAATAGGTTAGTCAGTTAATAATTTAAAGGCGTAAAGAAAAGTTATTAAAAAAAAAATTAATTCTATAAAATTCATCAAACAAGTTTTTCTAAAAATTTATACAAATTAATTTTGGGGACAATCTGTTGTGATTCAAAATACCAATAATTTTAAAAATGAATAAGCACTAGAAAGATCACAAATTACATGAAAACTCTTAATGACAAAGAAGATTTCAACAGATAATCTTGAACGCTCTAATAAATTCAGTTATCAACAAAATAAGTGAGAGGAAGAATTCGTCCAGCAATGATATAAAAATCATGTACTACAATAATTTTTATATTCATAGAAAAATTTGTTCAATGTATAATTAAGTTTTTAGTATTATAAATGTAGGGTAATTTTAAGAAGTGAGGTAAATGTACAAAAGATTTACGTAATTTGGTGTGGTCACGGTAAAGACAAATGCAACGATTCGTTCATCCGGGACTGATGCGTGTTGAGTGTAACCAGACGGTAGGTTGTTGTGACGATCCTAAAACAGAGATGAAATTATTTAAAATGACATTTTGGTTTAAAAATAAAAATGATATCAAAGATGCATTGTACTCACGTTGTAAAAGATATCAAAGAGTGACAAAATTGATAAACTCGTAAAAAACCAAGGAAACAGCAGATTAAAAATAAATAAAAAAGATGATTATCAAATGTGTAAGAGGTCAGAGCGTTTTATGGTACTCTGGTCAGAAAAGTTGTTAAAATTGGATTAAAAGCCCAATTCGACGTGGAGGAGCTGAAACAAAGAAAGATTTACATAAAGTTGTATGAATTACAAGAAATTTCGTGAGATTGATTTTGATAATAAATACAGAGGTACTTACCTTTTATAAGCTGTGTAGTGATAATAACCGATTGGAACAAAGATTTGCTGTAAATGATTATTGTAGCACTAAACAAAGTTACACGAGGTGATTCTCAAGAAAAGTTAGGATTCACCATTGATCGTAGATGACTGGATGTTAAAATTATTTAAGAAACATAACGGCGACACCTGTTATTGGTAAGATAAACTTATTTAACTTTTTGCGGGATATTAGTGAACGGTTAATAAACAACGACGCGTAAAACGGAAAACGGAAATAAAACTTCAATCTGTGTAGTATTATAAAAAATTGTTTATTTGTTAAATGTTAAATTTCGATTTTAGTATAAGTTTGGTTTATTCATTATTTGTTCATGTTATTGTTTGAAAATAAATTGTCTAGTATTCAATATCGTTTGAGTATCTTTGAGGGACGAATTTCCCTCCTCTTAAGTTATTTTTCAGAAAAAGCAAAAGAGCACACCCTCGAGGAATCGACTTCTGTGGTTAAGAGTGTTTTCATGCTAAATAGTATTGACAAAATAGAGCTAGCAAAAAGGGTATTCAAAATCATAAAAAATAAGGAAGTATTGTCAAGTTCATTTTTGAATTTTCATTTTATTTTACATGTGTCCGTTATAAGAAGAAGCGATACATAGTAATATATCAAAAAATTCGTTTTTTTGCGCTTTATCGATCTGTATAAAAATTTCAAAAAGTGAAGGAAATGGACTTAGGCCGCTGTTCCGAACTGGTACAGAACTATGACCCTCTTGTTATAAGGCTAAATGACGTCGTGACCACAAACAATATTTTAGATTGGTAATAAATAAATCAATTAATTATAGGTGTCAGCTTTATTTGGACAGAAAGACAAGATCCAACCAAAACGTTTATATTCATATACAAATTTAATTTTCGATCACTTCTGGATCACCTGGAGAACTGACACCTCTGATTCGTATATTCATTTACTACCAACCTAAACTAATCTTTGTTATGGTGATGAAGTGCAAAATCATTTTCAGCCAAGCTAATTATTGAGTCCTCAGACTGCCCACCTCGCAGAGGTAGTAAACTGTTTATGTGCAATAATCTAAAAAAATTTTAATACGTTTTGAAAAAGTTTACAACAAACAATTTGATATGGAGAGGACCAAACATTACTGTGGGTTCCTATTGAAGCTCTTGGTTTAGGACGAACCCGCCCCTCAGTATTTGGCAGTGTTATTCTAAGGGTTGTTGGTGTAGAACATAGAATGTTAGGAAGTCCTTCGAGACGTCTTGACCGTTTAGTATTTGTAGGGGTTACACGAAGGTTTGTAAAGGAAGTACCTTATTTTTGCTGGGATTCACTCATTTGGTCCATTAAGGAAGCTTCCCAAATGCGTGTAAACTGCGTATAGAAGTGGCTGAATATTTATTTGTAAATTTGGATGTTTCACAATAGATAAACGTGGGTTTTAGACATTTTTACTTGTATCCATCGAACAGCGCTGGCTAAGGTCACATAATCAGACTTACAGTATCAGATATACCCTTCCTCCACTTTTAACAATGAAAATCACGCTGGATGTTCCTATGAAAAACTCTGAAAACTTTTTTCCAGGGCAAAATTTATACTTTGCTATATTTTTTAGCGTAAGGAATACCCAACTTACATCGATGCACAATATCAAACAAAATTTCAAATTGTAACGGGTGCGCCATCTTTTACTTCGGTATGTAAACATTGAATAACTTTGACAAATGACAACCGATTTGCTTAGTCAGACATGTTTTGGAAACGTCAATCCAGTACAATTTTAACCATGAATCGCTACACACCAAAACAACGCGACGAAATAGTGACGCTTTACATTGAAAATAATCGTTCAATTGTGTTAACTCAACGTGCATATTGTCGAAAATATCGTGGGCAACAGGTACCTTCTGACAATACTATTCGTCATTTGGCTGCAAATTTTGCGGAGCATGGTACTGTGAGTAGGGGTGCGCATATAATCGATTAATCGACACCGTAATTCGAATAATCGATTATTTCATAATCGATTATGATAATTTATAATAATCGATTAATCGATTATAGAAATAATCGATTGTGAGAATAATCGATTGTGAAAATAATCGATTGTGAAAATAATCGATTGTGAAAATAATCGATTGTGAGAATAATCGATTGTGAAAATAATCGATTGTGAAAATAATCGATTGTGAAAATAATCGATTGTGAAAATAATCGATTGTGAAAATAATCGATTGTGAAAATAATCGATTGTGAAAATAATCGATTGTGAAAACAATCGATTGTGAAAATAATCGATTGTGGAAATAATCGATTATGAAAATAAACCTGCAATTACAAATTTTTTTATCGCAACATTATAACATGCTTCCATCAGGTACTTGGTTGGAGGTTATGTGGTGCAATCTGAATAATTTGAACCCACGGTGATACGAATCTCCAGAATTCAAACTCAATAAAATGATCTACAAAATTTTCGAAATTAAATTAATGTATGTAGATTAACTAATTAATGTAAGTTTATTTAAATATTTTCAATTCCAGATCAAAATAATTTTTAAATGTTTTTTAAATAAAAATTTAATTCCAATTCATAATTTGATCGAGTTCGTTAATTAGTGGGTAGAATTACTGTGAGTTTGCACTTTTGAGATTGCACGACATGTTTATCTTTGGTACTACATAATATTACAAAGTCATGTCTGGTTGTCCGTCTTTCTTCGTGACGTAGTAAATTCATTATTATTTACATTATAAAACTTATTAGTTACGTTCCACAGGTTTAAAAATGAAAAGTGTTCGTAATCTAGACAAAATGCATGTATTTCTAAATACTTGTTTAGGTATATCTTAAATAAATGAAAAATTAGAATAAAAGACAATTATGTTATCAACTGGTGCTTAGCAACACTTCTTATCAGCACCACCGTAACACAATTAGCAAAATAATAAATTATATAGTAATTTAGTAACCCTTAATAGCCCTACCTATTATAGTTATAAGTTCATAATCGACTATGAGTTCATAATCGACTATGAGTTCATAATCGACTATGAGTTCATAATCGATTATGAGTTCATAATCGATTATGGGTTCATAATCGATTATGAGTTCATAATCGATTACGAGTTCATAATCGATTATGAGTTCATAATCGATTATGAGTTCATAATCGATTATGAACTTATAACTATAATAGGTAGGGCTATTAAGGGTTACTAAATTACTATATAATTTATTATTTTGCTAATTGTGTTACGGTGGTGCTGATAAGAAGTGTTGCTAAGCACCAGTTGATAACATAATTGTCTTTTATTCTAATTTTTCATTTATTTAAGATATACCTAAACAAGTATTTAGAAATACATGCATTTTGTCTAGATTACGAACACTTTTCATTTTTAAACCTGTGGAACGTAACTAATAAGTTTTATAATGTAAATAATAATGAATTTACTACGTCACGAAGAAAGACGGACAACCAGACATGACTTTGTAATATTATGTAGTACCAAAGATAAACATGTCGTGCAATCTCAAAAGTGCAAACTCACAGTAATTCTACCCACTAATTAACGAACTCGATCAAATTATGAATTGGAATTAAATTTTTATTTAAAAAACATTTAAAAATTATTTTGATCTGGAATTGAAAATATTTAAATAAACTTACATTAATTAGTTAATCTACATACATTAATTTAATTTCGAAAATTTTGTAGATCATTTTATTGAGTTTGAATTCTGGAGATTCGTATCACCGTGGGTTCAAATTATTCAGATTGCACCACATAACCTCCAACCAAGTACCTGATGGAAGCATGTTATAATGTTGCGATAAAAAAATTTGTAATTGCAGGTTTATTTTCATAATCGATTATTTCCACAATCGATTATTTTCACAATCGATTGTTTTCACAATCGATTATTTTCACAATCGATTATTTTCACAATCGATTATTTTCACAATCGATTATTTTCACAATCGATTATTTTCACAATCGATTATTTTCACAATCGATTATTTTCACAATCGATTATTCTCACAATCGATTATTTTCACAATCGATTATTTTCACAATCGATTATTTTCACAATCGATTATTCTCACAATCGATTATTCGAATAATCGATTAATCGAAAAAAATCGATTATTTTTTATAATCGATTATGAAATTTCATAATCGCGCACCCCTAACTGTGAGAGACCGTCCACATCCTATTCATCAACGTACGAGACGCTCCAATGAATTGATTGAAGCTGTGCGAGCGAGTGTTGCCGAGAACCCAGAGGAGTCGTATCGTCACCGAGCTCAGCATTTAAATCTTAGTGGAACCACTTTGCGACGCATTTTGAAGGACGATTTGCAATTGTTTCCGTATAAGTTGCAATTAACACAAAGAATATTGCCCACTGACCATTCACGTCGCTTGGAATACGGCCAAACAGTCGCTCGAATGGCTGACACTGACCCAGATTTTTGGAAGCAAATTTTGATGACCGATGAGGCTCATTTCATACTGTCTGGCGGCGTTAATAAGCAAAATTGTCGCATTTGGGGTGCCGAAAATCCACACGTGATCCATGAACAACTATTGCATGACCAAAAAGTGACTGTTTGGGCTGCCGTTAGCGCCAAAACCATCATTGGGCCTTATTTCTTCAACATCAACGAAAAGATCGACGGAAATCGATATCGGTGGGTGTTGGCGCATTATGTCTTGCCGCAAATGCGTGAAAAGGGTATAGAAGGCTTCTGGTTTCAACAAGACGGGGCCCCATGCCACACTGCAACTCAAACAATGCGGTATTTGCAACGAAATTTCCCCGGACGTTTGATGTCGAAAAATGGCGATATTGACTGGCCACCGAGATCTCCAGATTTAACGCCTCCAGACTTATTTTTGTGGGGATATTTGAAGAGCAAAGTGTACGCCAATAAGCCTCAGACCCTGGACGACCTCAAAGCCAACATCCGTGCCGAAATGCTTGCTATACCGACCGAAATGCTTGAAAAAGTGATGGAAAATGACGCAAAAAGAGCCCATTTTGCCGTGACCAATAGGGGCGGTCACTTAATTGATGTTGTATTCGGAAATGGATCCAAATAAATTGTAAAGGTTCAAATTAAATTATAACAACTCAATTTTAAGTTTTTTGGTTTTTTTTTCAAAGTTATTCATTATTCTCATACCGAAGTAAAAAATGGCTGCAAATATTTAATTTATTTTATTAGTATTAATTAAAATCATTAATTTTCCTTTTAGCATTTTTTTGCATGTATGAAATGCTTAGTATGTAGTATGTTAAATTGTTTAACTAAATATGAAAACAATTGTGATTTATTCGTCGAAACAACGCATTAAAATAAATTGAAAGTTTTCGGAATCCCCGAATAGAATATATTTATGTTTGTAGTTTTTTTACGCGATGTTCCTATGAGTAAATCAGATTTTTATTTTTATATAAACAAAGGTGTGAAGTTTACAGCTAGAAAGCTATTATTGTAATTTTGTAATATTATTACTACAAAAATAAATCATAAAAAATAAATAGCTCGGAATTTACACTGAAAGACCCTTAAATATAAGTTGTAGGAAATATAATAAAAAGGGCGTCAGTATAATACAGGATACACAATAATATTTACACATTTGAACTATCTGGCGCCCTATGGTTATACGAAACCACGTTTTTTTGTCGATTTCTATTGTTTTTATTTTCCAATCGATTTTCGATTTTTTGGTCTCATTTTGATCTTCTAGAATTTGGCACTACATATTTCTAAAAATTCGGCTAAAAAAAATTAGTAAAATTTACTAAAACTTCACCAAGTACAGGACGAATCGACAAAAAAGTCAAGTTCATACCAATACAATTACGGTTACGTGCAATAAACCCGTTAACTTTTATAACGGGGAGGAATAAGTTACAGGTAACAACACCAATAAGAAACTAATTAGACTTTTTAAATTAACTAAAACAGCTGAATGTACGACCACGCAGGTGGAATTATTATTTTTCTAACGCATAATTTTTTTTTACCAATTTTTTATTATTGTCGTATAAATTACAAGCGAAAGGAAAGTGAATTGTCAATAAAACGTTGCAATTAATAAGTAATTACTATTACTTACAACGACTTACTTCCTTAATTATGTGTGTTATTGAGAAGTCTTTATTTAATTAAGTCACTTTTACAACCAGAATGACTTGACTGCTTTGATTTATGAATTAAAAAAAGTATTGAACTTAATTAATGCTCAAGAAGGTATTTGCATACAGTATAAGTATGAAATTTTTTTAAGTGTTTGCTTAATTTGGACAAAATTGAAACAAACAGCGACTAATTTGTCGTGAGAAAAACAAGACAATAAATTCTTAAGCAACTTTTCTTTATTTTTCAGATTTCGTCGTCCTTGTCGATAACGGTGTACGTTGAGGACGTCAACGATCACGCCCCGGTATTTTTTGGCACCCCGTATAACTTCATTGTTGACGAACTTACACCTGTCGGTAAGTTTTCAATTTTAATTAATTTTTGCATTCTTTCAATGCTGTAAAATGAAAGTGACGTTAAGCTATCCTCTATAAGGTAATATGAATTAATTGCTCGTGTTACAAGAAGATAACGATCAAAGAATAATCCAATTAGTTTAAAAATTAAAAGTTCCTAATTATACAACAAAGTTTCAGTATAAATTAACAATAGAAGAAGCTTATGTAAAAAACCTTTCTCTTTTATTTAAAAATCGATAACGAATTAATCGCATTATACATTTTGATAGGATTAAATATTTTTCGGAGAATACGAGCAACGGATCGAGACAAACCAAACACTCCAAATTCGGATGTTCAATATGCCATTACTGCGGGAAACGAGCGTGGAAAATTTACATTAGACAGCAGTCATCAAGCATTTTTATTGCTAAGTAAACCTTTAGATTATGATGCTGGTGATCGTGAATTTACTATTACAGTTACGGCTTCCGTAAGTATGAATTTTTATTTACAGTCCACTCAACTTTTAATCATATATACAAGAAAATTAAGTGCAGTACCTATAATTTACACTGCAAGAGTTTCTAATTTCTCAAGTCATCCAACACAAACAGGGGCGGACTGGCACTACAATTTTCATACGGAAAACCATAAAACTACAAGTACATGCAGTTTCCTTACTTTTCCCATGTTTTCATTCGCAAACTTCACAGATTTGTTATGATTTAAATCTTTCATTTGTTTACAAATTAAAAACATAACAATAAGAAAGTATTACACTGCTGCTGAAAGCTTATGAATTAAATTAAATTTTATTATTTATAATTAGCTTTTTTAATTATTATATCATATGATTATATCAACATCGATATATATACAGGATGTCATCCCTTCGGTGGTAAAAACATGAAGTTTTTTTTTAATTCGAACGTTCATACCACCAAAAATATTGACTTTTTAGTGTTAACGGTTCAGTACTTTTTCAAAGAGCGTGAAATTATCTAACAACTAGATTATAAACTTTATTGGCTAAAATCAACGCCTTTCGAATTATGGGTTAAATTAAGTAATTAAATGTTAAAATAAATCATTTTTCTTGCAAGTCTTCTATCTTTTGAAGGAAACGTTTTGCAATGAAATTAACATCATTTAACTGCAATTAAATGGAAAATGTAGTTTGATTAGTAAAATACCCTATAAAGCAAAAGATATAAATTATTAGACATCAGTAATTCGTTATGGTGACAAAAATTTTAATACATCAACAAAAGGAGTCCACTAAACACAGATTTTGTCGAGTTAAAACCACGAGTTCGATGATAAATTGAACACACATTATTAACAAACAATTTTAGTTTTTCTGTGAAATGGATTGATTTTTCAAAAAAGTTTGCAAGACTAAATTTTCTGTTCGGAAAAGACGTTATTTTTTTTTCATGAAAAACACAAAAACTGAAACTTCAAATCTTCTAATATTCAACACTAGCTGGTACAGTCCGCCTACCGGCCGCCTTTAGCTATCTAGACAGTGTCGGATGTGGTTGTTCGGCCTTCGGCCTCACTCTAAGGTTCTAAAGTAGCCTATGTTTTTCGTGGCGTTGTAAATAACTTTTACACCAAATTCGATCGGTTGACAGTTTGACAGCATTCATTATTGTTTTTTTAAGTTAATTTTGAGTAGCCTGCCTTCCTTTAAGGAATCTCGATAATCCATTCATGCGCGTCCCATAGGGACTCAAAATCAACTTTCCTTTGCGAATTTTTGCACTATTTCAATACAAAAACATGCGCAGGGACCTACATAATAACTGTGCCAAATTTGGTTCCGATCAGTCAAACGGTTTAGGACTGATAGGAGTCATAGGGAACATACATACATCCATTTTTATATATATAGATAATTATCTGTATTTTCAGGTTAACCTAAAAATGCACAAAACCACTTTTCAGATACTAAAAAAGGCACAAATTTTCACAAGTAGGTAAATTATATTATAAAATATAATTCACAAACGTTTTCGTCACACTGTAATATCTTCACAGTGCCTTTTTAGTGTTTGAAAAGGTCTTTTGTAAATTTTTTTGGAGTTACACTGAAAATACAGATATTATAAATATTAATTTTGGCTACTTTAACATTTGAACATTTCTTGACGTAATTTGATTCAAAAAAGGGTAATAATCCAATTTGTAGAGAAATTCAGGCTCTTGGAAAAGTTTATAAATCATTAACACTAAAAATTAAATAGTTTCTGTGCTATGGTCATTAGAAGATAAAAATGAAAAAGAAATCCTTTGTTCAGATTAATACGAAGTTACTCAGTAACCTAAATATGTTATTTTTAAAATATTGAAATTAACATCAATATAATATTGATAGTAATAAACATCTGAAAATATCAGGAAACACTGCTGAAAGTTTTATGCAAAAATATTTTGAATTTCGATATTTCAAGCCAAGGAGAAGTTTTTCTAAATAATAAATAAGATATTTCTACTTACACTGAATGCGTAAAACTATAAATAATTCTATTGAAATCGAGGCAAGTAGGGGGCGGGGGGGGGGGGGGAGAATGAAAGACATGACATTTTTTGTAAATAAAATATTTAATTAAAATTAAAATATTTTCGCTTTTCACTTGGAATTTTCTTTAAAAAAAAACCTAATAATTTTGTAACGGATAATTATTATCTTATGTAAAAAAGAAATTTATAATAATTTAAAAAAATGTTTATAATGGAATTTATTGATTTAATTAAAAACAAAAAAATTTCCTTTACTTTCAAAGTAACTTAATTAATTTTAGAAATTTAGTATTACTTTTTGGTTTAATTTTAGGAATTTAGGATTTTTATTTAATTAAAAACTTACATGATTGCTTTACAAACTTAAAACAAAATTTTTAATATCAATGTTGAATAAAAATTGACAAGATATTAAATAATTTTAGGAATTTAATACTAGAAGTTCTTGTGCGGCCTTTATGCCGCACAACTATGGCAATCAGGTTATTGTCGCTGCCAGGTTGCATTATCTTTCAGTTTGTTACAAACTATAATAATTAATATACAGGGTACACCATGTATAAGGCTTTTAAAATCAAAAACAGTTCTGAATTTTGATTTTCAAAAGGTACCTTTCTGTATCCTAACAAATTCTGAATTTTTCCAGTAGATTTTCCGTTACAAAACAAAAAGTATTTTCTCTCTTACTTCAGTTTCCATTCGAATGCTTTTATTTAGTTCTTGAATAGTCGGACGAACCAGAAGCATTATTGAATTTCGGAAAGTTATTCTGCCTTCAAAGTAGTCCTCGAGAGTTTGATTAGCAGTATGATCTGTATTTCCATCCCTGGAGTATCGACTAACTCTTGCATTAAGAAATTTGCGATCATTGGTCTGTATCTGTTTAACAATGAGTATCGTTCGAGATTAACGCTTACAGTAGCTCCGTTGGGCCGTAACTCCGCACCAGAGCGAGCAGCGAAGACGATTTTCACTTCCCAGAAGCGAAAATTAGACGACGTATCATAATTAATTATTAGTCGATACATTTCTTATTGCAAAATTTGACGATACGCTCTTTGCATTAATAAACTAATTTATGATTGCATTATAAAATTCCATCAATATCGTCATGTATATTATTTATTACAAATTATAATTTTCTTAAATAAAAAAAACTATAAAATTTTATAGCCTCTACGTAACTTACAGTTCAACCTGCCTTACAAAATTTTTAGTTTTATTCTGGATGATGAAACAAATTTAGCATTTAGTCTATGCACTGCACATCAAATAATTCAATAAGCTACGTTTACGACTTTTGCAGATTCGAACAGCAATTTCGGTTTTTAACAACCACTTGCGCTACAAAAAAATTTATTATAGTAATAGACAGTAAAATGTCAAGGTGGTCTTTCCAGAAGACACCGATTAATGTGGGATTTTCACATCCTCCACGGCCAGTTCGCTTCTGTTTACAAGACAATTAAATTTTCAATTTTCTATGCTACGATTGCTTTATGGTCAGGAGTTTAAATCAGTGTCAGATTTTATCGCAATTTTTGTGTGTACGAAAGTTTGTTGACAAACCTCTGATAAAATCTGTAACCTTGGAAGAAACATCGTTAACAATAAATTATGTCATCATTGCAGCAAACTACTTAATAATTAGGGAACTCATTGTTAAACCGAATGACATAATTTTTATGCTTTAGGATCGAGGCGTTCCATCCAAAAGTGCAAACGCAACGGTCAAGATAACCGTGAAGGATGCGGACGATTTAAGTCCAAAATTTACAAAAGGAGTCTATCGAGCAAAAATGGCCGAATTTTATCCTCTAACCGTAAGTTTATTAAAAATGAAAGTTGTTTCATAATTAAAAGCTTCGAACTACTTGAAAATATAATTTAAACAATATAATGTTCCGCAATGATTTACATAAATAAATAAATATTAAAGTTCTTATGTAAAGAGTGCACTTCGTGAAATTTATGAATTATATTAACATTTTAATGATATCAATTTTAGTGCAAACGTGCTTAAATAATTATTTTTCTGCTAAATTCATAACGTGCGTAAAAATAACCGTAACTTTAGAGTTTCCGAGGTTGAGCAATTTTTAAATAAATTTCCACAATAATTTATTATTAATCCTACGGTATAGTAACATTCTGATATGTAATTTCTTTAGTTTCGAATAATTCCTTCCTGTTATTTATTCTTAATGCGGCATCCACTTGTCGAGATAATCAAAATTACTGTTTTTGAAGCACCTCAATTCGAAATTTCTAAACGTACGCAAAAATTACTGGCTAATTAACACACATCATTCCGGTTATGCAAATTTCAGGGAGAAAAAATTCACCATCGGTTAACATTCGATCCTCCAATTTACGCTTTCGATCAGGACATCGCAATTGACAGTCCAATTCGATATGACATTTTAGCTGGAAACGACAGACATTTATTTTATTTAGACCACGTCAACGGTTCTTTATTTCTTGAAAGGGAAATAGATTTAGATGCAGAACGTGCTCTACCTGGTAACACCTTCGTCTTACAAATACAAGCCTCTCAAGTCGACAACGTTCTCAAAGCAGGTGTTGCACGAGTCGAAATTGAAGTAACAGATTTAAACGACAACCTGCCGGAATTTGAAGTCGATTTTTACAACATCAGCATCGTGGAAAATTTACCCAACGGGTTCAGCGTCTTGCAAATTATTGCTTCCGACCAAGACCAAGGCGACAATGCCGAATTTACCTACGAGTTGGAAGACACGAGCAAGGCTTTCGAGATCGACTCCCGGAACGGCTGGCTGATGGTACCAAATTGCCCAATTAATTTTACATCATAATTTACCTAACATTTCAGGTGAAAGACCACGCCGTGTTAGATCGCGAGAAGAGGTCATCGATAACCATGAGGGTTTACGCAAAAGAAAAAGCTCCTAGCGTAGTCACCAATAAAATCGGAATATCGTCCGTTCCAGTAGAAGTCACCTTGCTGGATTCAAACGACAACAATCCAACTTTTATTCCAGGGAACGTTTACGAATTCAAAACGAACGTGAATGGAAAAATTGGCGACGTGATTGGACAAGTACATGCAATTGATCCTGATTTAGGGAGGAACGGTTTGGTGTCCTATTCGATACAAAAATCAACAAACAACTCCACGATGTTTAAAATCGATCCAAGAACTGGCCAAATTTTCATCAACGACAAATTAATCTCAGCTCGATACACCATGTTGGTTGAAGCGACAGATCAACCGATCAACCCAAGTGAAAGAAGATTTTCTCTTGCTGTTGTGCTCATCGACGTCAACAGCAGTCCCAAAGGTAAAACTTCTATAAAATGTTTTGTAAAATTTATGTTAACATTTGTCTTTCAGAATCGCCTAAACAGTTTCCTGAATTTATTGGAGCACCGTACGAATTTTGGGTTGGAGGTAACGTGGATGTAGGTACAAGTGTGGGTCAAGTAAGAATAACGGAGACATCCGGTGATAATCATTTTATGTTCGATTTACTGCACAGCTACAAAGAAGGAGGTAAGTAAATCACGCTTTAAGTATAATAATTCCAAATTTTCGTTTTTAGTTCCATTTGCAGTTGAAGAAAAATCAGGAACTATCACAGTCGTGGACCAGTTACCTAAATTTTTAAGAACTTCTTACGATTTTGAAGCGGTTGTTACCAACGACAAAGATATGTCGATCGTCACGAACGTGACTATCCACGTCGTTAACCCTGATGACGATAAAATAATTTTAATGAAGTAAGTTTTTCCCTAAAAATTTTGATACTGCGTAACCATCAAATTTTAGGAACAGCGAAAACAAACCAATCGAATTCCACGTGAAAGAAAACCAAGCCGGTGTCCTCATAGGAAAGCTGCTTTATCCAAATACAACAATGGGCGTCTTAAAGTATTCGATAGCAAATCAACGCGATGTAACCGATTTTATTGGAATATCGGCTGATGGGTCGCTGTACACCCAAAAAGCTCTAGATCGAGAAACCCGAGACAGTTATAGGTTAACAATCATCGTAGAAAATCTTAACGGATTTGTCGTTACCACCGGAATATACCAGGTTACGATTTACGTAGACGACGAAAATGATAACGCACCAAATTTTGAACACTCCGTATATACCGGTAAAATTTCGGAAAACAGTAAAACCGGCACCGAAATCGAAATGGATTATCCCATCAAAGCAAACGACCTCGACGTAGGCGAAAACGGACAAGTAACCCTAACCCTTCAAGGGGAAGGAAATGAAACGTTTCGCTTGGAGAGATT
This sequence comes from Podabrus alpinus, assembly GCA_932274525.1. Classification (NCBI taxonomy): domain Eukaryota; kingdom Metazoa; phylum Arthropoda; class Insecta; order Coleoptera; family Cantharidae; genus Podabrus; species Podabrus alpinus. The sequence goes on along the minus strand of OW026453.1, from coordinate 94,993,791 downwards.
TACCGGAAAGCTTTACCTTCAAAGTCGTTTCACCCGTTTGGATAGGGAACAAAAACCAGCTTACAATTTGCAATTAGTGGCGAAAGATAAAGGTGGACTTTCCGGCGAAGCCAAACTCAATATTAAAATTGAAGACGAAAACGACAACACCCCCAAATTTACTCAAATTTTAATCACATCGAACGAAGGAGTCGAAGTTTCCGAATTCCAGGAATCTAAGAGTTCTTTAAAGCTGTTCCAAGAGCAGAGAATTAACACTACGGGCGTTTTCACCTTAACTCAGTCGCAAATCAAATCTAGAGGTAGAAATAAAAATCCTGCAATGCCGTTGCTCTCTGTTTCTGAAGACATTCCAGTGGGAACGACAATTTTCAAAGTGGTTGCGGAGGATTTGGATTTAGACGCCAACGCAGTTATTAAGTACCAGATGGCTTCCGAAACTTATATTCCGAAAATAGTGAATTTGGTCGATCCTTACAACGCCGTGCAGTATTTCATGGTTCATCCTTCATCTGGTGAAGTTGCAAGTGCACGAACTCTTCCTCCCGAGTCCGAATTTCGTTTAAACATCACCGCTTCCGATAAAGATGGTTTGAAAGACAACGTAACCATAAAAATATACATCAAGGATGTCAACAACCATAACCCTATGTTTATAAAGTCTTGGTATAATTTCGATACGGAAGAGTCGTTATACTCGAAGAAAGTGTTAGGAAAAATCGAAGCTACTGATGATGATTATGGTCAAAACGCCAACATTTCATACCGGATACAAAATCTAGCAAGAGACGGCCTACCGTTTACTATCGGAAAGTTTACTGGAATTTTATGTACAAATGGAGAGTTGGACAGAGAAAAGAAGGACAATTACTCGTTCGTAGTAATTGCGTCTGATAATCCGGAAGAAAATAAAGGATTATCGTCGTCTGTGGTCGTCGAAGTTAATATTTTGGATGTTAATGATAATGCGCCTACGTTTTACGGTTACGATGACGTCGTGTCATTAAACGTGCAAGACTTTGGTAAACACAAAAGCCATACTTTTGCAGAATCTATTGATGTACCGATTTATTACGCCAGTATTAAGGAAAATTCTCCGGTAGATTCGGTAGTTGCGAGAGTTTTTGCAAACGATTCCGACTTTGCAGGAAATGGAAATGGTTTGATACTTTTCAGCATACCTCAGAGAAAAAATAAGGAGAACTTGTTTTCGATTGACTCCAAAGAAGGAATAATCACGATAATCGGAAAAATTGATTTTGAAAAGCAGAAGACTTATAATATTACGGTTATTGCTTCCGATTTGGGATCGCCTAGTTTAAACTCGATTGCGGTAGTGTCTGTTGGCGTGATAGATATTCCGGAGGATTTGCAAAATATGGATCAGGCTATTTTTACCCACAGATATTACGAGGTGGAAGTTCAGGAAAATGTGCCGGTTCCTTTGAAAGTGTTGATGTTAAACGTGACGGAACCGTATCGACGATATAAGCTGAGATATAGCATAATAGCTGATGCGAATAGCGACGAGAAAAAAATGTTTAAGATCGATCCCCGTAATGGTACAATATTTTTAATTAACAGTCCCGATAGAGAGGGGAAGTCCTTGTACGAGCTCAAGATCAGGGTGGATGAGTATAAAATAGGAAGAGATATGACGGTCATGGTTTATCCAATTTCGAACGACAAAATTGCTCATTTAAGTAAGAAATCAATATATTTCAAATATGTTTAATATGTTTGAGAAAGCGATTATTGTTATCTATATTATAGACATATTTTTATATATCGCACCATCACAAAAATGATACTCAGGACCGTATCTGCAACCCATGTCAATAGAAAAATTTTTAAAATGTGAACGCGTTAATATAATAATACAGCTGTGTTGAGCTTTCGTTTCATACGATCTAGGATCTATAAATTAGGAAGAAAATTTGTAAAATTCGAACACCTTAACAAATTACAGCTACTTATGTGAATAAGGTCGAAACTGCAATTATATTAAGGCGTCTTCAACTAACACTGCTTCTGGATACCGCCCTGACTATTTATTGCTTTTTCTAATGGCCCATTGCTAGAAATCGATCCCTACAATGTGGATAAAAATGATCGCTTTCTCAAAATAAATATATTTTTGGTTCAATCATTAAATTGGCTGTTTCAGATTTGAATGAAGTTAAAGTGGTGGTGAGAGTTACGGACGTAAACGACAACATTCCAAAATTCACAATTGTGGGACGACCGATTATTGCGGCAATTCCTACGAGTGCAAGTTACGGATACCAAATAATCAGACTGAAGGTAAAAATTCAGGAAATAACTAACCGGCGCCGTTTTTAAAAATGTAATTTCAGGCTAAAGATTCCGATTTAGGGGTGAATAGTGAAATTCGCTACCAAATTCTAGGGCGCGTTGACGACGAATCTCGACGTTTTGCAATCGATTCCGTAACAGGCCAAGTAAGAGCCATCACAAGCTTCGCGAAAGATGCAGGTCGCGTTTACGGTTTTGATGTTAAAGCTACCGACCGTCGCGGCGCTGATGACGGTAAATCAGCGATCGCTAACGTTTTTGTAAGAAATTGTTAAATTTTATTTAACAAATTGGGTAAAAAATATTTTTGTAGGTGTACGTTTTGGATGAACAAAAGCAGATGGTTATGGTTGTGGGGACGAAACCAACGGAGGTTGAAAAAAATTTGGAAAACATCACATCGTTAGTTAACAGTTATTTTTCAAAGATTTTTTTTTAATTTTAATTTTTCAGGATACTTTATAACGCTACCGGATACGATATAAGAATTCGAAAACTTGAACCGCATTCGGATCGAAACCATCGTGATACCAGCTCGTATGTTTTGTAAAAAGTAAAAATTAGAAAAACCATTTACAGAATTTTTTCAGGACCGATATGTACATCTATGCGGTTGATCCGGCTCTGAATATGGTGGTCACCGTAGAAAAGCTCCAAAAGTAAAAAATAACTTCTTTATTTTGCAAAATTTCATTAAATATTTTTTTAGGCTATTAAATGTTAAACAAAATGAAATCGAGAGAGGTTTGGAACAGTACAAATTTTTAGCTCTCACGAGTGGATCTTCGGACAGGGAGCAATCCAAAAATCAAAGGGTTTTACTGTCGACTTTGGAAATTGGAGTGGTTATTTTGGGAACCATTGTTTTTGTGGGAGCTTTAACTACAGCAATCTGTGTTGTTTGCATTCGCCAAAAAAAGAAAAGGTAAGACATTTAATTGAGTTTTGTATTGGATATGGGAATTCAGATTTAAGAATAATTTTTTGCTACTTTCAATATAAAGTTGCCTCTTTCCAAACTTTTGATTTGTAAAAATTTAAGCTATTTCAAGTTTGGTTTATGCATAATGCCGTTAAGCCTCGAAGCCGTGTTGTCAAGAAACACCGATTTGACGTAACAAAACATTTTCGGTTTATGCACGACGGCGTTCTAATGATTAATTTTAATAGCACATCGGGTAAATGAATTCATAATTATTCAAATTTTGGTTTTAAAAATAAAAAAAATTATAGAATATTAATTGAAACAAAAATTGTTTCCAAGCAGGAAATAAATAAATTAGACTGATTTTAGCATTGAAATTGAATTAAATCAGGTGTCGATCAAACGTGAGCCATTTAATAGAAAAATCATTTTGATTTAAATAAAAAAAGTTACTTGAAATGCGAGTCGGATAATATGCAAAAAATGCAAAAAAGTGCGCCACGACCTTGCGTTCAAAACATTGCGTCAACGGTAAGGAATGCCAAAATTTGTACACAAACAATTTTGTAGGTAATTAAATTTTCTACAAAAAAGTCCCTTACAGCATACATTTATCTTTGATAGTTTAGGCGTGGCAAGCGTGCAAAGTCGCAGATTTTAAAAATAATTTTTAACTTATTCTCTGCTCAGCGTACTTTTGCGTTGAATAAAATTTTTGAAAGAAATCATGATGAACCAACTTTTATGGTGCGAAAAAATATTTTCACAAAGAATTGGGAACTTTTTTGTCACGACGTCGTTCTTTAAACTTTAAATTTCGCGAAAACTATTTATTGTAGAATAAAAAATGGATTACAGCAAATTTCATTTTCTACAAAATTGACCTCTTAATACTCGTACCTCAAAAGTATCTCGGTTATCGAATTATACCTAAATTAGTTAGTCAACGTCGTTGTTTTATTGTTTAGAGAAAGTTTTAATAATTTATTATTTTATAAACATTGTTATACATTTTTCTTAATGGAAGACCAAAGATATTGATCTGTAATGGAAAATATAACTTGGTGCATTTTTAATTTATAAATTATTGTTAGCAATAATCTCATATTTAGAAATTTCAACCTGTTCCTATAAAAAAGACAATCTAAAAGTAATAAATTTATTTAAAATATTTTAAAGCATTTCTACTGCATAATTATGTACGTCTCTATTGGTAAAAAGGAAGACATTTTTGTATAATATTGAAATTTATATGAAATTTCATGGAGTGGCGGGGGCGGGGTCCACTAAGTCATTTAGTAAATTAGATCCATCTAGGGTTCGACAAATCGTGGCAAACCGTAGTCACCAAACTAAAACTCATTATTTGTCCAAAAAATATCAATTAATTCATATATAATTATACTAATGTTTGCTTTGGCCATTTATAATGTAATTGCAGCGGTTGTGCAGCCTGAAGGCCGCACTTAGAGAGATTGCGACCATAAGATGTAGGTCATAGTCGGAAGGATTGCAACTAATTGCAATTGCAAATACTATATTCAAACTTAAGAATATATGAACCCATGTTTTCTCACCTTTCGGAATCGCTTTGGGGGAATTTTGTTAGGTAATCATAGTGGTTCCCATGAATATGATTGCACAGACATAGTGATCGGCCTTGCCCTAATAGATTACATTCATACGTGAAAAACCAATATCTTATAATCCTAAGCTCCCAATCGAAGCATTACCATTTGCGAAAATATTCAGAAGTCAAATCTATTGAGGTTTCCGGTTGCTTTTCGTCATTTAGTATGCGAATGAATAGGTTGTGCGGCGTAAAGGCCGAATTGAAGCGAATTATGATCAAGAAACTGAATAATTACTTTATTTAACCAAAATTTATAGTACGTGATTTCCTAGATTGTGCAGACTGAAAGTTGTACTAGACAATTATTACAAAAATGATAATAATTCCCTTCAGTGCAGCCTTTAGCTCGCACAATATAGGAAATCACATACTAGATGACTAAATGCGGTTAGAGACTAAACTACAGCACATGTGGACCAACCACTATGGCCCTCACCCCTTTATATGTAATTTATCATTCTTTCTCATTTAATATAGTGATAGACAAAATTTCGAATAAAATTGACTACTCGCCAATTGAGAAAATCTACTCGCTTCGAGCGACCAGATTTGTAGAGCTCTACTGATACAGTATAAGTTTTACGATCTGCATAAAATACTATAAATTCTATTCCACAGAAACTGTCGAAATCGACCAGGCGATAAGGTTGTATTATTGTTATAACTTATAAGCAAACTTTTGAGAATTAGCATTCAAATGCGGATGTCGGTCGGCTCGGTTTGTTAATTATACACTGTTAGTTTTCATATGCAGTGGTGACCGTTTATTCGGGTTATTATTGATTTCAACTTTCTCTTGGGGTCCCCAAAAAATTTCCACAGGGGCCTAAACTATAGCCAAGCTTGGCTCGCTCTTCGGGTGCGTATGGAAGTCGAGCAGTGTTGAAACAATTTTATTTATCCGCATCGCAAAGTCGGATCTATTCAAAAAGACTTTTAGCCGGTGGGGGGGGGGGGAAGTTATTGATTTTGTTGCGGGAAATTATAAACGTTAAAGCTGGAATTTCTGATTGTTTTACTAATGTATTGCCAACCTAAAATAAATAATATTTGTGGTGACGATGTCGTTGCGAGCAAAACCAAAGGTAAGAAAACCATTTATCTAAATGTGGCAAAGGTTAAAGATGCGAGGCCGTCCACATGGACGTTGGTATTTTCCGGTGTTGTGCATAAACCAATCTTAAATCCTTGCAGCTTCCTTAGAATAAAAATGCCCTGCACCGTTAGAAAAGAGTTTAAACTTGCACTGGTTTTGCTACTTTGACGTTTCGGCGTTAAAGAAATCTAGTTAAACGTTAAATTAATTAATGTCAATCGGGATCAATTAAACAAAGTTGCGTCGAGGTGCGGCAGATTCCACGGAAGTAAAATAAGGCACCCTAGAGCGTGGACTTAATTGAAAGCTTTTGAGAGAAATAATTTTTCATTTTTGCACAAACTATTTTCTTGACTGGTTAGAGGACTAAAAGTAGTTGGTAGTGTATAGTAGTAAAATTCTTGCATGCATTAGCCTTGTCCGGAAGAATTTTACACACGCTCAGACGCTGGGTTACACGTTAGCATCAAACGGAAAACCAATCCTCTTCCCGTCTACCTACGGCGAAGGTTACCCATACAACGAACCAGGGCAATTAGACTTAATACCGCAACCTACTGGATACCCCATTCAACTCGATAGCTCCCGGTTTGTAGAACAGAAGCAAACCATCCGCAAGCGGGCTAAAAGTGCTGGAGGTTTGGAAACTTCAATTACGTCGTTACATTCGAGTGGTCAAGATTCTGGAATCGTCGACAGCAGCCTCCATTGTCCTTGCGGTCAATCTACTAGTCCTTCCCTGGCAGAAAGCAATAAGTAAGTTTAAAATGAAAATTTTAAAGTACAGGATAAATTTAAAGTGTGCCAAGGTTGTTTGTTCGTTCACAACTTTCGAGTCACTAATTTATCAGTACATAAAATTGGCCTATAAAGCTAATTAATTTTCAATACTCGGTTGAGTTTGTTTCGAGTCGAAAATAATCTAATAGAATTGGAAGTTTTAAAAATCCTTGACTCGTAATTAACGACGGAGGGTTTCTAAAAAACCAAATATTAAAATCTTTTATTTATGATCATTACGATTTTATTTTCACAATTTCCACATCCACTTACTTTTACGCCTTGTCTGACAGGGGTAATTTTAAAGAATACCATTTAATATTTTTTAAAGCATAAAAAATGTTATCGCATATTTCAACTTTGTGTATTTTCATAATAAAAGATATTTTTTATATGTTCGCACGCGCTTACTAATAACACACATAAATTTTTTTATCAGCAGCAGTTATGAGGATTCCCTTAACTCGGAAGCTCAGAGGAAAACTCAGGAAACTTCTTTTAGTCAAAAATCGTTATCGAGTAGCAAAAATTTACAACAACGACGTAGCAGGAACAGATCACTTTCAGATGGTGCAGGATTGTTGCAGCGTTCGGCAGCCGTTAGTGCCTTTCCTCCACGATCGCATATAAATCCACCGTATCTGATTCCAGGACATACGCCTGTTAGGAGACCAAATGATAGACTATTTTTATCTCGAAATATAAACCCCTAATAATAAAGTGATAGACATTTTTTAAATGTATTTAAGATGATTGACAGTTACCAATTTAGATTTAGCTACGATAAATCAAACCTTTATGACTTTAGCGAACTAAGTTATCCTTCTTTTTTCAATTTCGTTGTTATGAAGTGATTTTTTGTACATATTTTTATATTGTATGTTTAGGATAGAATGACTGATTTTGTTATCTTGTACATAGTGTTTATGTAAATTAATTTGTATATTCTTTTCTGTTGAAAATTATAATTTCAAATTATACATTTTTATGGCCTTTAGTGCAATATTGTAAATAACCGTACATTCCTACAAGTAGGAAATAGTTATATTATTTTTACATATTTTTTTTGTAAATAAAGCCGGTTACAAAAACGAAATTCATTTTTAAATTCTGGATTGGATGTGAAGGAAGTGGCGGTCCTATAATCCGAGATTTCCAACAAAATATTCCTTGAGCCACCCCAAACTTAAGACAAACTGGAAGATATTGGAAGGCAGTGTGCCACTGTCCTGCAAAGTGGATCCCTTTTTTAAAATTTGGGCAAACTATCTACAAATTCCATTATTTCAAAAAGTTTGTGTTTTATTTATCTAATTTACAAGGTAACAAAGATACAGCTGTTTTACGTTCAGATGAGAAAAGTACACACTGGAAGGTTTAGCACTATCACGTAATGAGTTGGCGGTATTCATCCACAGCAGCAGGAATATTCTCATCGTAAAAACTACTATAGGCATAAACCGTGTCTGCAGCATACTCCGCACGAGTAAAAATTCATGGCAGTGTAAACAACAATAAACAGCTAAGAGTGAAAGTGAAACGCGAAACTGTCGCAAAGGTTACGATGTTGCACATTTGATTCAGCGAACTGCACGCACATCAAACAGCTGTATCTTTACAGCCATTTAAATTACAAAAATAAAAAAGTTTCTTATAAACTTTTTCTTTCAGAATAACTTCAAATATCACTTTTCGAAATATTGACCTTTCCGTCTGAAGAACTTTGTATCTGTGTTTATTGAATGACTCGGGACTGCAGGAAGGGGATTACCTGTGTATCCTCGCCAGTCAATCAGGGTTTTCATTAACGTCATTATATACCATATTGCCGGTTTTGTACTGTTGCATAGCTTTTGGTATTCCCAGCTTGTGTTCGTTTCGTGTTAAAACTGTATGACGGGCACAGGGGACCTACAGTTTAATGTGATTTCCAAACCCCGGGAAATAATGATTTATACTGCATGTTTAGTAAGGTACCTACCTGAATTTGAGAGTTTTGAGGTGTAAACCATAATTAAGAAGGGTTATAATTTAAAACTACAACTCGGAAATGCAATTTTTTGGCATGTACTTTGGCATTGAAAAACAGGTTGAGATGTCGAAGAATCGGAGAAAATTTACAGAAAATTGTTCCAAAAATCATCGAGTCATGGATTGGCCGCTTCCTCTTGATCCTATACCCAAAATAGATAATAACAAAATTCGGGTACGGTAACCTAACCCTGGTCACTCCAAATAAATCGAAAATTTCCTATTGCAAAGAGGAAGGTTTATATAGTTTACTGATATAATTTAAACATGCGAAAGTATTATCAAAATTTTGAGTAAATCGATTTTGAAGTTTGCTAATTTGACTGTCATTCTGTTGACAGTCCGTGCAGTTATAATGACCCTAACACTTAGAGTATTTCGCACGGGAGATGCAGCTCGTCTCTCGTACATGTAACATCGATTATTTTTTGTTTTTACGCGATTCTTTGGGGGTGAAACGTAATAGTTTACTGCCCAATACCGCAACTATACTTTTTAATGCTATTTCAAGGGTCTCTAAGCTCCCGGTTTCATTTATCCCGGTTTTTTTATGGGAGGCGCCTTCTCGTATGTTTAGAATAGTAACCAGAGTCAAAACCGCCCTGGAGGGGTGCAGAGCGGAGCGGAGCGCAGCGGCGCCCCGAAAGGGTAGGTTATGACGATGGATAAACCTCCCTATCGAATACACACCCCAAAAATCGAAGAAAAATTCGCTAAATTTACGTACTTTCAAATTGATTTTTCTCGAAATTTTAGTATACTTTCGCAAGTGAAATTTTTACAGTATACTCTATAAACCTTCCTCTTTGCTATAGGAAATTTTCAATTTTTTGGGGTGGTCACCAATAGGTAATCCCCCCCATATTCTGCTTAATACTGGAAAAATATTGTTTTAGACCTAATAGTTTTTGCGAAATGTCTAGCAGAAAAAAGGACTAAATTAAATTCTGCTTAAACTGAAAAACTGAAAAGAAACAATTGTTGTTAACCTAATAGCTTTTGAGATATTCTTGGCGGAAGAAAAAACAATAAGCGTTTGATACTGTCAATAAAGAGAAATTGTTTAAAATTATGCTTGAGATGAATATACCGGCAAACGATAAACACAAAAGCGATAGTAAAAACCTTGGAAGGAGAAACAAAAACCTTTGGAATCAATGCAAGAGTGCGATAGGGCGATGCACTGTTCGGGACAATATTTAATAAAATGATGGAAGACGTAGTTAGAAAAGCAATTAGTGAAGGAACAATAATCAACAAGGAAGGTCAAATAATAGCATATGTGGATGACTTGGTGATAATATCTAGAACAAGAGAAAGGATGGAGGAGATATTCTTAAAAATGAATAAAAGAGCAACGGAAATAGACTAGAAAATAAGACGCGATATATGCAAGAAGAGAACGAATGATGCAAGTTCAGTACAGCAATAGGGAGATACAATTTTGAAATAGTCCAAAAATTTTAATATTTAGGAATAAACATAGACAGCAGTAAAAGAACAGGGGGAGAAGTAAAAGAGAGAATTCAGGCTGGTCATAGAGCTTTCTACGCAAATAGGAAGCTCCTGAAAAATGATGAGGTACCGGAGGAGAGAATTGGAAAAGATAGGTATTGTCGATTGGAGGGAGAAATGCAGAGACAGAGGTGTATGGAAAAAAGTACTCATAAATTAATGCTAAGTCACACGAGAGATTGTTGGGGGGCAAATGAAAATAACGAGTATTGATCCACCTTGTAAATAGATCAAAATGACTTTAAAAAGAAAAATAAAAATTCTGCTTAATACTGAAATAAACATAATTTTAGACCTAATAATTTTTAAGATATGCCTGGCAGAAAAAAAGGAGTAAATTAAATTTTGCTTAAAAATTGTTTTTAACCTAATAATAGTTTTTGAGATATTCCTGATGAAAGAAATAACCTTTCTTGAAAAAAATGGCCCAAATTATATAGGATTAAGTCATCAACAAGTTTTTATCACTTTAATTCATGAAATTATTTCCAAAAAAACTAAATTTTACAATTTTCAGTAATCAGGTTTTCTTTTCAAACCGTATCTAAAAAAACTTTTCGGGTTAAAATACAACCAATTTTGAAAGCTTACATTTGAAGCCCTATTAGGACTAGGAGGTTAATATAAAAAATATAAAGAAAGGAAAAATATAAAGCAGGTTTCTTTGGAGGGCCGTATTTTCGAAACTATACGAGCTAAAATTCGATCAATATGTTCCTGTTTCGGATCGAGCAGCCTGATATTGAAAATGTAGGCGTTGTTTTCCTATAACAAATTAATCGTTCTAAGTAAAAACTAGCTTTTCCTAGTTGTATTTACATATATACAAAAGTGCCTAAAATTGCTGGAATTTTTACTTTTATGAAAATTGATAATACAAAATATTCTTGCTGGCCCAGGTTAGGATTCAGTCTCGATTTCCCGATAGGCTTATCCATCTCTGCCTTGCACCATTCTACGAAAATACTGAAAGGACTCTACTAAATCAAATCGCATAGGATGTTCTCGAATTTATTACCATATGCATATCCAGGACATTGTTTCTTTCTGCATTTCTGGTTTTCTGCATTTCTCTAGCAGAGTTCTTCAGTTCAATATGAATACCATAATCCGCTTCGTGTGCAATTTTTTCGGCAGCCGTTTTTAGACATTTTTTACATTGGTCCTTTTTTGGCTCATGAAATCCTAAATTATATTCATGAAATACAGTTCTGTATTTTTCTAACGACACTGGATACCGATTTTCTGCTTGATATGCTTGTGTGTATATAATCTATACACATAATAATTGTTAAATTCGTTGTTGCACCTAAATATTTTTTCATTTGAGCCAATTTTCAAACTTAAATATTTTCTTCTGGATTTTAGCGAAATTTTATCTTAAATTCTTGGGCTACCCTCTATGCGTTCCGTTACTTTGTGAAGTACTGGCTCAGTGGACCTCCAAACCGGAAAACGCTGATTAAACGCTGTGTCACGAATCTGCAGCATAATAATTTATTATCCTGAAATATTTAGCCAAGGAGTAGTCACATCTACCTAGCTTGGGTATAAAAACAAATTTTACCTTCCACTACTCGTTAGAAATGTAGCTATGCATGGTGCAGACCCTAAAGACCTTCGGCAGAGTGTGAAGCAAGGATTAAAAAGGACTAAAAATGACCCAGGCTGTTTTGATGATTTGTGATTTGCCTCTGCCTCGTAATCTTCACTCGAAATCTAGGAAAATTTTAATTATCAAATGGAAATAGACAGACAATAAAGTTCTGAAAGTGAAATAGAAAAAAGCTTTTTTAACATTTATTTTTGTATCTCCTAAGCATTTTATTTTATTTTAAATGACCGACATATTTTTTGGGCTTATTTATCGACGCTCTGTAGGGGCGATACGTCTTCGTAATTTAGTAAATGTGTAGTAGGCATTGCTAAAAACCAACGTATGTATAATGTAATTGGGAGGTTTTCCCGAAAGTTGCAGGATTTCTGAACTTGGCAACTAATACTGTTACAAGTCCACAGTTGGCATTAACTTTGTGGATGATGCTATTTGTTGTATTGTTTTCTCAAGGGCCAAGGTCACATGGGTAAGTAATTGGACTAACTTTGATTAAACCCATTAAACGCTAAGGTTTACGTATGACCTGCTAATTTATATAAAATTTTATAAAACAAAAGTAGCACTTAACTTTCGTAAAAGTTCCTTTTGAATCTTTATTGAGATATAAAATTTTACGATCATCATCTAAATTACAAATACTTGAAATCTATTGACACAAAAATTTTATAGTAGGTGCCCATACTTTGTATTCTTAGTTTGGGGTTAAATTTAATAATCCATACAACCTTAATCAATCTTGTCTCGTAGTATGGTACTAAAAAATGTAGTAGCTTAATGTGGTACATTTTTTCTGTGCCTTAGGAATAAAACCAAATTTTAAATGGCCCTTACTATTATTTATCTCAGTTCCGGTTTGATTAATTTGTAAAAAATTATCAATACATTTAATTTGAAGTGAGTTTACAATAATTTTGTCTCTTTTTTCCGATTTCCCCTTCCACAAACAAATGTAGTGAGTGGGAGTACGAGCGCAGACGCTTATTGTACGCACGACCTTCTCTCGTTTCCTCCCACGCAACTGCAGCATGATGCTGAGCGTCGCGACGTCTGCATTCAACCCTTGATCAAGTGACGCGACGGCCGCATTTTCAGCTAACAAGTCGCGCACTTCGTAAAACTTTTTAAAACTTTTATTCTGTGCAAATGACATTAAGAAGCGTTTCGTATTTTTGTTGGGTGACAAAAAATGTTAAAATAGAAAATTAAAAAGATTTAATATTAATGGCAAATTTTGAAAATTTAAATTTTTAAATGGCAGAAATCAACGAATATCAAATGCTAGAGGCGTCGAATTCTGCATTCGATTTGGCGTCGTTACGAATTCAAGAAGAAGACGACTACACTTTTGATGCTAGAAGACGTTTGGCCAAATTCGTAACCGCTACCACCACGACGGTTGCTTCCGTGTTCGTTAATAAGGCTCCCATTATAGACGACGAAGTTATTTCAAATAGAATGCTGTCGTCGGACTTTCTTAGCAACTCCCTATGGGATATTGTTAATAATGGACAAACGGAGAGTAGCGATATCAACAGAAATGCCATTTACGAAATTGGTATCAAAACTAACGGCGCTACTTTTGTAATGAACACTTCTTTGAACGCCACCACCGATTCGGCCTTCCAACCTGAACTCTTTTACAGACATTCTATGCCTATGACAGCAATTTACTGTGTTGCTTATCTTTTGGTTTTTGCGGTTGGACTTGTTGGTAACTTTTTTGTTATAGCCGTCGTATTTAGATCTCCGCGTATGAGAACTGTTACAAACTTTTTTATTGTTAATCTTGCTGTTGCTGATATTCTAGTCATCATATTTTGCCTGCCTGCCACTTTGATGTCCAACATTTTCGTGCGTAAGTAGCCCTTTTTTTATTTTAAACATTTTGTTTGCAAAAAAAAAACGCAAATAACTTTTAAATTTATGCATAAACTGTTTGCTTTTTGTATTATTTGTTAGGAGAGGCAACGGTAAGTGGTGGTAACTTTTTTAGTTCCTACGGGAACGAAAATTAAAAATGGCTACCTAGAGTATCCAAATTTACCATTAAATAAACAAATGAGGTAATTAAAAAAATTTAAACTGGAACAAGCGATCAATATTGATTTTACTGTTAATATTTAAATGTTAAAAGCTTTAAAAAGCTCTCTCGTTATTAACGAAGGGTTTTTGACCTATACCGAGTTCGTTATGTTACAATTTTCTATTCATTTAATTTTAAACCGTTAATTCGGTAATGTGTGTGTAGTTATTCATCAAACTTCATTAACGTCTTGAATACCCTAACTGATTTAGATCCTCAAATTGTGTGGTTACGTTAATCTTTATTTTCAGTTTTTGAATTTCCATCCTGGAAATTCAAATAAATGTTTAGGAAATAAAAGCAACTACCATTATAAGGGTTATTCCAATCGATAGTTCTGTTCAAGTTTTGCTAATACAATATAAGCAATAAAAAAGCCTACACACAAACATGAAAATAACACTCATTCATCCATATGTCTTTTATTTTATTTTTTCTATTTCATTTAAACTGCATTTTGCTGAGTGTACTGCGTGATTTATCCAATGTAATTTGGCATTTTATGTCAGATATTTTTTAGATGTTAAAAATTAGGTCAACTTAGGAAGTTAATTCATAGCCAGGGCGAGAAACCGCGGTTTTGTTCCCAACCGCGCACGCTACGTGGTGATCTAAAGTCAAACGATAGGGGCGGACTGGCCACTTACACGATACGAAAAAACCCGCTTAGGCCGGTCCATTGCTTTAAAATTTTGTACTTTTTAAGTTAATTATGTTTTAATTTTAGTTTGCTCAAGTTAACATTAAATTAAAATTTTAAAAACTAATAAAACAATAAATTCCTGGTTAATTTTGAAATTTTAATGTAATCATATTAAATTGCACTAATTTAAAAAACTGTACTTGTGGGTTATAATCTAATTACGATATTATAATGTGAAAAATGTAATCATTATCGTTGCATCATGCACCCACCGTAGCAAATTAATGTGTTTTGGGATGCATATTCCTCATAATATAATTTTTAAAATTATTATAAAATTTTAGTTTTATATTTTTCATAAGTGTTTATTAAGCATTAAATTTAGTGCTGTACCCACCTATGTTACAAGGCATCTCTATACATTTTTGGTATATAAATATAGCTTATATTTTCCGTTTTCCAGCAGCTTGGTACAAGCATTACAAAAATTATTACAAGCCCTCGGCAGGGGGGATTTTTTTATAGATTAATATACAGGGTTTCCCCACTAACCAATGCAAAGCCCGAAGCTGCTTTCTTAAGCAAAACTCTCAACGAAACCCTCTGGGGAAGCCTTCTTTAAACAATTTTTTCAGTTCTATCTTAAAATCTTAAAACTTTTGAGTGATAAGCATTAAAAGCTTTTTAAATAGTTATCATGAAATTATCTACAAACTATAGTTGCTTTCAATTTAAATTTTCGGGTGGGCCAGGGGCGGGCAATACTTATCTAAGGTGTGCCAAGATTATTTTTAACATTTCAAGAAAGTGGAAATTTATTTTATTTATAAACAAATAAAAGATAATAAAACTAAAATTTATAGCTTTAGAAGATTTTGTATTCCAGTGACCTTTTAGAATGGGACGGCACAATATTTAAAGAAACAACAAAAATATAAATTTATTGCATTTTTATTGCAAAGAAGCTTTAATCGATAACCCTTATGATAAACACGATAACACGAACATTGAAGAAATTTAGACTTGCATGCGACATCCGCACTATCGGGGTATAAAAATGTATGATTTTGTAATCTGCAGAGGCCCAGCTTAGAAAGTCTAGAAATAACTTTTTGAATTACTTTGAAACTACATATTAATACCCTTCATTGCCAAATTTAATTTTCAAGTCAACAATAGAAGGTGCAAAATAGAAACCGCGGGGTTTGGGGGTTATGGAATATCCGTAAAAGTAAAACATTTTTAATGTTTTATATGTTTAATATTTCATAAATGTTGGCATAAAATATCATATATTTGGAATAAATTTCAAATACCACAGTATTGTGATACCACAGTATAGAAATATGAAATTAATCGAGATTTAGTTTTTTATGCATTTTTCGCAATATTACTTATTTAAAAAAAACCCGGGAGGGGGACAACTGCTTCCATTTAATGGTTCGACCCCGACGAAACCAATAAAGATTTAATTAAGATCTAATATGCGAGGCCGAAAGCCGAGTCTTCAGCATTTTAGATTATGTGGTAGACTAAACTTAAACTATACCAACAATGTTAAAAATTAAAATGAAAACATGTTCTATCATGTAAATTTACATAGTAAATTCACTGGAAAAATATTTGTAATTTTATAATTTTGCATAGATTTACCATCATGAAAATTTAGAATTTTTGGATAAATTTTATATGAAAAGTAAATTTGCATAATAAAACAGGTTTTTAGTCAAATATTTTCCATATAAAATTTAGACAAGTATTGATGTTTTCCAAACATATTTGACAATGATAGTACACCTAAGAGGTTTTTGTTAAATATTTGAAATTTTGAAATTTTATTATTGAAAATAGAAAGATGGATTCAGTCATTGTTCATTGTAAAACAGCGCAAACAGTGAAATTTTTATTTCTATTTTGATAATTTTATGGCGGGGGGTTTGCACCCCCCTAAAATAATTTTGGAAATTTCAAGCCATACTGCATTACTCAGAATCCTTAATTTATAATTGACGTATTGGGCATTCCATAAGAAATCTTTCGCTTCAACAGCAGAAATCCGTTCTGCGATGAACTCATCTTTCCATTTCACTGAGACCTTATTTCTTTATTTATATCCTGTAGTTTTGAAGGAGAGGTTGAGTATCGATGATAATACCGTAAACACGGCTACGTCATACTAGAATCGAATAGTGGTGAATTAAGAGTGATTTGAATATAAATAATTGACTTGAACGGTTGATATTGATATACGAAGCGATCTTGAAAAGAGGAAGATATAGTGAGAAGGTAGATTTCGAGTACAGGAAGTCATTCTTTATTTAAAGGAATTACGAAAATTTTGAATAGGTTAAAAAGATAAGAAGGTGGTTGGGTTGCATACACTACAAACGTATTGCACACCGATAATTTGCATTAGCACTAAAACCTTTGATAAAAAAATTACGAAAACAAGACATTGTTAAGCAGGAATATCACTACCGAGGGGTTGACCCGAGCGATATACTTGCAGTACGGTTAAAGACAATGAAAGCAGCAGAAAGATCAAACGAGAGTGAGGAATCAACAACGGAAGAATCGTATAAAAAGCGACAGGCGGCATATGGTATTTTTAATAGAAGTAAGAAAATAGCGAGATCCCCAGTAAAAAAAGCACCCTATAACAACTATATGGAGGAACTAAGGCAAATGATGAAACAATTGCTGGGGGAGGTAAAGGACATTAAAAAGGGACAAGAACTGTATGAGCAAGAGATTAAGGCTCTGAAAGATGAAAACAAACAGTTAAAAGAAAGAGTAAGAGCCCTAGAGAACAAATTTCAACAATTAGAGAAAGGAGAGAAGAAAAACAACATAGTACTGAAAGGGGTGAATGTGAACGAAACAACAGTAAAGAAAGACACAGAAGAATTCTTTAAATCAGAATTGGGTATCGAAATAACAATAAAAGAGGCACAATTAATAAAACCGAAGTCTGCCGAGCCGTTTGTACTGGTAAAATTTGATTCATGGCATGGAAAATTAGCGGTGATGAAAGCTAAAAACAAATTGAGAGGTACGACGAAATATATCGACGACGACTTGACGCTGGAAGAACAAAAGATGCAAGCAAGTTTAAGAGAAATGGCAAAAATGGAAAGAGGAAAGGGCCGGGATGCAAGGGTGGGTTATGGAAAGATATTCTTGGATCGTCAACGTTGGGACTGGAATCAGCAAACTGGTGGAATAACCAAAAGCCTCAGACCTGCCCCACCAAAAAACTAACAAAGGAAAATGCCGGATGTAAAATAAATATGACGAAAAAAGCGAGAGAACGGACAAATGAGACAGGTTTGATGAATTGGAAATTTGGTACATGGAATATTAGAAGTTTAAATGGTAAGGAACCTGAGCTGGCCGACGAATTTTTGAAGAGTGGTTTACAGATTTTGGCACTAACAGAGACAAAGAAGAAAGGAACAGGTGTAATGGAAATTGAAAATGGTCTGATATTAATTTACAGCGGGGTTCCGACAAATAGCAGAGCAGCGGCTGGAGTGGGCTGCCTAATAGGAACGACATTTAAGAAAAGACTACAAAGCTGGGTATTTGCTTCGGAAAGAATAATAACAGTTACATTTCAGACTGGGCAACAAATAACATTAATAGTGGTATATGGACCAAACGAAGACGCGAAAAAAGCAGAGAAGGATCAATTTTGGTATGATTTGCAGATAACACTGGAGAATGCACCGGGAACGATATATATTATGGGTGATTTTAACGGACGCATAGGATGTAATATGGTAGGAAAGGAAGAGGTTATGGGACCGTATGGAGAGAATAAAATTAACGATAACGGTGAACGGTTGATAGATTTTTGCCTAGTGAATAGATTGATGATTGGAAATTCATTATTCAAACATAAAGAGATACATAAATTTACCCGAGAAGAGCCTAGCAGAAGAGAAAAATCAATTATAGACTATATACTAATAGAAAAGAGAAACAGAAAAAATTTGATAGATGTTAGAGTGCACAGAGGGCATGAAATCGGAAGTGACCATTATTTACTGGTGGGAAAAATAAAAGCAGATTATATTCACGAAACAATAAAAGAGAAGAAAACTGCAACGAATGAAACTATCAAGACATATAAACTAAGTGAAAAGGCAATTAGAGACACCTACCAAGCGATAGTAGAAGAAGAATTGGGAAAGACAGATAAAGGTGAGGATGAGGTTATTGATATGCAATGGGAGAGACTAAAGACTACGTTACAACGAGCAGCAGAAAAAGCATGTGGTACAAATAAAAAACAATTTAATAAAAAGCAAACAGCCTGGTGGAATCAGGAAATTAAGAATGAAGTAAAAGAAAAGAAAGCTAAGTGGAGGAAATATCTAGAAAAGCGAACCGAAGAGAGATACGAAGAATACAAAAGACAAAGAGTAGTAGCAAAACAATTAATAATTGAAGCAAAGAGAGAAGCATGGGAAGAGTTCGGTAATAGATTAGAAAGGAACAAAAAACAAAACCAAAAACTATTTTATAAAGTTATCAAAAGTCTGAGAAACCCAAAAGAAACCACGTTGAAGCAAATTAAAGACGGAAGAGGAAGGATATTAAATGACGAAAAAGAAATAATGAGAAGATGGAGAGAATATTTTGAAGAGCTCTTGGAGACAAGAAATGAAGATACAAATAATTATGAAGAACAAATCACATTAGAAGATGATGTAAACGAAGAAATAACGTTGGACGAGACAAAAATGGCAATACGTAAACTAAAACTGGGTAAAGCGGCGGGGCACGATGGTTTGAAGCCAGAAATGCTGAAATATATGGGTGAGAAAGGAATAACAATGTTGTGCAAAATTTTTAACTTGGTATTTAAGAAGAAAAGAATTCCAAAAGACTGGGAGGTGGCGGTGATTATGCCGATACATAAAAAGGGAGACAACCGAGAGTGCAGTAACTACAGAGGCATATCGCTGCTGTGCGTAGCGGTTAAACTATATGAAGCGATTCTAGAAACAAAACTAAGAGTGATATTGGAACCAACATTAGACGAAACGCAAAGCGGCTTCAGGAGAGGACATAGCATCCAGGACCACATATTTGCAATTAGACAAATCACAGAAAAACAAAGTGCTTGCAATGGATTGACATATGTGTGCTTTATTGATTTAGAGAAAGCATTTGATAGAGCACCAAGAAAACAAATATGGGCAATACTAAAAGAGAGAAAAGTGGAGAAAAGTCTTATCCAAGCAATCCAAAGTGTATATAGAAATACCAAGAACTATGTACGAACTGGAAATTGGTCATCTAAAGAATTTACAACAGTGGAAGGACTGAGACAAGGAGGTGTGCTGAGTCCGGTCCTGTTCATAACATTGATGGATGACATAATTAAAGAAACAAAGAGAAAAACGAAAAAACTAAATGTGGGTTACAGATATATGCAAGAAATCGAGGTATCAGAGTTTGCATTTGCTGACGACTTGGTGCTGTTTGCAAGAAACGAGAGAGACCTACAATATAACATCGAAGTATGGAATGCGACCTTGAAGAACAAAAACATGAAAATAAACGTAGCTAAAACTAAAACAATGGTAATTGGGAAGGAGGACAAAAAGATAAATATTACAATTGAGAACAAACAAATAGAACAGGTAGAACAATATAAATATTTAGGTGTGCTGATAGAAAGTAAGGGAAACTACGAAGCCGAGATAAATAACCGGCTGCACTCTGCCGCAAATGTGTACCACGCGTTGTGCGGTGCCATTATAAACAAAAAAGAAATAACCAAAAAGACGAAGATGACTGTATATAAGACCATTTACTTACCAGTATTGACATTTGGGTGCGAGACATGGATTACCACACAAAGAACGAAGAGTAAAATTCAAGCTTCAGAGATGAAGTATCTTAGAAGAGTCGAAGGAGTTACTAGAAGGGATAGAATCAGAAATGATGAAATAAGGAAAAAACTTGAAATAGGCACTGTACAAGAAAGAATAGAAAGACAACAGCTCCGATGGTTTGGACATCTGAACAGAATGCAATTGAATATCCCAGTGAAACAGATATGGTTGGCGAGAGCAACTGGTCGACGAACTCGAGGTAGACCGAATAAAACCTGGAATGAAACTATTGGAAAGATTCTAACAGAAAGGGAAAAAACTTGGAGGGAAGCTAGCGAGATGTCTATGGACAGGAAGAAATGGAAAGATTTCATAAACCGGAAGAATTAGTTAAATTGTTACAAACCACCTCAACACCTTAGGGTAAATGAGGATTTTGATTATATATATATAGTTTTGAAGGAATCTTCATTCATAATGTTTACAGAAAGAATTAATATTCAAAAATACTTTTGATCTTGTTTGGTTATATAGAAATTTTAGTACAGCCAAAGAAAACATTTGAGAAATATTGTCAAATTTATTTGGTTTGTCTGAAGGTCATCCACTGTTTGGCACACAGCCAAATAATTACTTTGGCAAACATAACTAAATATATATTTGGCGTGCTTTTAGCCAAAATTACTCAATCAGTACACTATTTAGGGTACCTATCTGAAAATAATCAAATATTTGGCAATTCATCAAAGAGTGTATACTAGTACCGTTATTATTATCGGTTTAATGTTTTAACCGTAATGACGAAGGTCATGGCCTAAATGTTAGCATGATCAACTGCTAATGCAAGGCTCCCCGGTTCGACTCCGGGTACAGTCTAAAATTTCTTGTCCATTTTCCATGCTTCGGAGGGCATCTAAAGCCGTTAGTCCACCTGCGTTAATGATTTGCCATCATATCAATAAAATACAGGGTGCAGGCAAATCGAAAGGCAAGCCTAGCAAGCTACCTGAGATGTAAAACCAAAAATGCTCATAGAACTTAATTATATAAATTAGTAAAAAACCGGTTCTGGACCTATATTAAGAGGAAGACTTCTTAATAAAAGTAGAAGAAGAAGAATCTTGATGTTTTGCCCATTGATTCATATCGTCACTGCTGTTCGAGCATTTATTTTATTAATATCCCGCTCGTCAACCGAAGATGGGAATAATACAGATTCTCGAAACGCGTCTCGAATTTTATAATTAAAGGACTTTTATTTTCAATTTATTAAATACTCCAAATATTGGGAAAATGATTTTTGATATTTAATAGTGATCAGAAATTTTTATTCAAAAATAAATTTCAATAAATACAAGGTGGTTTTTAGCCATATTTGTAAATCAATAATGTTTTACAAAAATAACCCACCGGAAGCTTTAAAATAAAATAATTTTAACTATGTATAATAACTTTTCTATTATTATTTTTTAACGAAATGTTTTCAAAAGGAACCATATTTAAATAAGTATATTTTAAATATTATTTGCATACTTTATCGAGTTAAAACCAATAATTTAATAAAATCCAAAATGAATAAAGATTTGGAATTTTAAAAAGGGAGGGGAGTTTAGGTATTATTATACCATAATCAGGCAGATCAATCGAAAAATAAATGGTAATTGAAAATAAAATTAGATCAAATTTTGTTAGATATTAAAAGAATTAAATTAATGAAAAGAAATGGAAAATTAAAAGTGAAAATATTAAATTAGAGATAGTAAAATAACAGAGAAATTGAAGAAATACATCAAAATTTTTCATTAATTTTCATTGATTTATTTTGTAACAAAATTTTATTTTCAATTAATATTTATGCTTCGATTAAGCTTGCCTGATGAAGGTATAATAACTCCAAAACCAAATAATGAAACTTAAACTAGTTTTTGACTAATTTTAAACTAAATTAGGGATTTGTATTTGCATAAAAATAAAACTGCAAAATTTTATTCATTTCAAATTTGAAGAAAGGAGTCAGCATCGTCGGCCTTTTACATGTATTTCTTCCAGTTCACCCCTGTCTATTCTATTACTATATACGATAGTTTTATTTTTTAGTTAAAATGATCGAAAATAAATAAAACTTGCATTGCCACACCCAAATTAATCCCAAAAATAGGTATCTATCCTTCGGTAATTTAATCTTTTTTAAATAATGATATTTTTAGTGCTGATGTGCAGTACTGCATCGTAAGTTTTATATCTCCCCAGCTTCTATAGGGAATTTAATTCAGCATAAAACTAAAATTAAAATTTAAAATAATGCATAATAAATTTTCAGCACCAGTTAATCTTCTTATTTGTAGATAAATATATGTTTAAATATGAAACGAATTACTAAGGTTTATAAATATAAACATCAGACAGTAAAGTGGTGTCAAAAGCTTACTAATGAAATGCAATTTTATGACGTTTACTCTGCTTATTATTTTAAATGTAAAACTTATGTAATATTATATCGAACTCCAGTCTTTATGCTACCCTGAGTTCTCTCTAAGTTTTGCTGTTGTGTTGAGAATTTCAACTTGAAATAACTTCAGAGAGTGAAATATTTGATCGCTCAGATCTTAGGATTTACATGAATTATTATTAATAATTAATTAATGTAAAATTTAAATACTCGCCCATAAAACATCGTCTGACGTCACAGGTTAGTAAACACAGGCATGTGGGAATAGCCGATCGCAGAAATATAAATAGAGCGAATGTTTTAAAATATAACGATGATATGCCACCAAATTACCTACAAGTAATTCGAGTTACGAACTTCTTCGATTATAGGGTAATTTAGTATTAGTAACCACGAGAGCTCGAGCGCCATGATCGTAACGGGATGTTTGAAATTTTAATCAATCGATCTGTGAGGTATCGGAAAGACACCGAAAAAAAATCATCTTATTTGGTGGGTACCACGCAATTTCACAATGTAGGTCAAAAAACTTGAGGAAAACGAAGAATTAACTAAAAAAGGATTAATATTGTAAAAGTCACCTTGAACTTACGCCAAATAAATTTTTTTATCTGTCACATTTCTTAAACATTAGGGTTGCCGTAAAACACTTAACTCGATGAATTTCTTATACACGTCTTGGTGGGTAAAGGAATTTCAGGACTTCTGTCCCGAATAGCCTCTCAGCAATCGATTGTTTATTTAGCTTTAAAATCTTTCATGCAAGTTATGTAAATATAAAGGAAATTTAAAAACATAAAAAAGCCTTAAACTTAGATTTTATAAATTTCTTGCTTAGAACGCCGCAGTAATCGCATTGCTGAGATTTGCGAGCTGCGCATTCGTGGCATTCCGTTCTCTCATTGTTAAAAGCTCTAGTCGTGCTTTAGCATTTCATTTAGAAAGTGTACTTTTGCATAACATCGTCCCCATGCGTATGCTTATTTTATGTATTACCTTGTAAAAGTATGTTAGGCACACTCGACATTGCTCCGAAACTCCCCTTTTATTACCCCGAAACTAGGATAGCTCACAGAGAGCTTGATACTTTAAGTTTTGCTTTCAAAACCCTTTGATACAATTAATCACTTGGTGCGATTAGATTACACCTTTAATTTAAATTCGCAACTAACCGCTTAACTAAAACCTTTTAAACCACCACGATATTAATTAACGCAGAGCTTTCAATGATGGATGATGCCGTAAATTGCGGCCGGTAAAGGAAAAAACTTGTGGTGTCTTTAAGGTTCAAGAGTCATCATATCTTCAAGAATTACATAAGTGATTTCATAAGCCCTCGCAGTATACAACTTCAGGTTTTGTTTGATACTGAAAATGTATACTCTGAGGGCTTAGGAAATGTCAAAGCTCCTTAGCATCAATTCAACACGTAACAAGAAGAATACTAACCCGTAAGGATGAGAAATGTGAAAGTGTAACTTAATGTATCTTACTTCGAGATATAGAAAATGTAAATGTAATTATGAACACGGAAGTAAACATGGAGAAGCATCAACAAACAATGCAAATTTTAATAAATAATAATAATAACGACAATAATCGTTTATTTCTTTATTTAAAATTAAAAACGCTCGAGTTAAACACAAATGGATATTTAAATCGAAAATGTCTTGAAAATATTGAAAATTCTGATGGGAAATCGACTGAAAATAAAGATTGAAAATAAACTTATGCAGTGGAAATAAAATAAGATCGTAATTTGTCATGACGCCGAAATAACGTTGTATATTTTACGAAACACTATTTTTGTTATTAGGTAGGACAAAGCCGTTGCTTAATGGATGATTTCACAAATAAAAATTATTTAATCGATACCTCACATTAAAATCTCTTTTGTTAATATTCATGTAGGTGCTTTTTTGTATGTTAATAATTTAACGGTAAATGAATAATAAATTTTTGCCCTATGTTGCCAAATTTCATTTTCAGTGACCTATTTCTTTTTGTGCTCCAGTTTTGAACTTCAAATTTCTACGATTATTAAAAAAAGGATTTACGAGTATAATACAAACTCATGAATTTATTATTACAAATAAAATTTATTATTTATAATTTGAGAAATTGAAGAACTATTTATAAAAAGCCAAGATAAAAATAAACAAACTGTTATCTACAAATGATTCAGGTGATTACAATAATTAATTTGGGTCTCTAGAGAGATTCGAAACTGAAATGACGATCAGAAGTTTACTACGCAAACATGTAACCATTCGAGTCCTCGAGTAATGGGACCGTAAAAATTTAAAAGAGAATAACTAAACTGAGGAAGATAAACAGTGAAAACCAGCGAAGGATCAAACCAGGATATCCTGTAACAGTATAACATGATAAATATAATATTTTTGCCTTTTCGTCAAATTTAAAATTATTCCAAAATTTGTATATTTATAGTCTAAAAACTGTGTATATAACCAATTTTAACTTTTTCGTTTTTATGTAAACATTGGAAGCTAGGAAATCATATCAACCATTTTTACTTGTAAAACGCCAGTTTTTGAGTTCGATCTAATTTAAATAAAAATTCTCTGTATACTCTGTATTTTTTTATATTTTACTTCTAAGTTATTAAATGTATTATAATCATTTCCAGCACATGTTGACACATTAATCCCAAAATTTGTGTTCCAGAAAAATCAATTTTCAAACTTTTCGTTAAACATTTCCATTTTTCATGTTTAGAGAAAACTATGCGTCCCAGAAACAAATTGTTTAGTATTATTTTTAGCATGAAAACCCCTCAATATTTTAAATATGAACTGTAATTACTGCAACACCCTGTGTAGAAAAAGTTGCTACACTATTTTTATAATTACTTTGAAAACCGTGGTTTGGGTTCCACGTTATAATAGAACTTGAGTGCAATGCTAAATTTACCAAACTAAGCATGATAAATTTATTGTCAATTTTGAGGTACATGTCAGTGACCCCCACCCCGCGGATAGCTTTTTTAATAAAATTATAATCTTTAACGCCTCAATGAGCTTCCATTTTTTTGTTTGAGCCTCAAAGGTGGCGGAATTATTCACGAATATCTTTGGGTTGGGGGGGGGGCTGTAGACATGAGGTCAAATGTACCTAAATCGAATTTTTGGGTAAAATTGGTGTCAAACGTTAGAGCATCGTTTGGGCCTCAAAGAACTTTCAATATTTTCGTATGAGCCTCAACCGTCGCGAAGTTACTTGCGAAATCTTGGGGGGGGGGGGAATGCCGACATGCTTTTCTATTTTGTATGTTCACAGAATACTCAAATATACATGTCTATAAAATTTTATAGCAAATTTGATGTAGCCCAATTTAAATTCTAAAGAGGAAAGTTTACATCATTTCCACCCAAAAATTGCTCCCTCTCTAAATAAAATTGGTGCGAAACGTTAAGAGCATCAGTTGAGCTTCAACCGTTGCGGAGTTATTATCGAAATTTTAATGTAGATAAATCAAAGTTAACGCGTCTTGATCGCATTTAGCGAAAATTTCAGATATCCATAACTTTGAACAAATCTAAATAATAATTATGATTATGGAAACTCAAAAAACTCAAACAAAGATTGACATCGGTTTTCCACAAACCGGAAGGAAAGGAAAATAGAAAAATGTGTTACCAGCCTCCGCGCCCACCAAGAATTTCAAGAATAACTCCGTGACGCGACGGTTGCAAATGGAAGCTCATTGAAGTTCAAAATGTCTGTGATCCTCCCCCTCCTCCAAAGATTTTTGCGAATAATTCCGCCACCTCTGTGACTCAAAAAAACAAGGTGGAACTCGCTTTAGCGGCAGTTCCTAGGCTTCTATACAGCTACCTTTCTGGTGTGAAAAGTTGTTGTTGCTAGTTAGTTTTGGTTGACATAATATTTATAATGTAACATCAGATAATTCCATAATCTGCACCAATTAAATTTTTCGAGATAACTTCTTATTAGGGTATCAACGTCGTAAAGTATCAACTGTGACGGACAACTTGTTGGATTGGAAACGAATCCCCAAGTTCCGACAAATTGCCCCCTAGACGGCCGAATTCCCAAATAAAGGGGAGGGAATTGGCGGAAACCTCCGCAGAAACAGCTTGCCAACTAGCCAGTGGGAGGGGTGGGTTTATTGAATATATAATATTCCACGGACACTGTACTGCAGAGGGGGGAGGGGAGTCGAGATCGTGAAAAAAAGAATAAATAAGGGCGCCACCTAGGTCTTATTAAAAAGGGAGGAACGTAAGAAAACTTACCTTAGAGGTCGATCTTGTACTTACGCCGGGAGTCGTTGTCGAACCGGATTTCCAATCAAAAGGACCAGGACAATTCGATGAAAACCTAAATAAGGCACGACGTACTCCCAAGGAAAGGATTTCGTAAATAATACCCGCATGAATCGCGTGGCACATTTATTGAACAACAACAAAAATTAAAGTAATATTTACGGCTAAATTAATACGCGTCTTAATTTGTAAGAAGCTAACGTGCTTAAAACAACAAACTGCCAGCACACGCGTTAAAACCCTTACTTGCTAACAAAATAAACTTAACTGCTAAAAATAAAATACAAGAAAAAGGAAACAGTAATACAAGTAATAACTAAAACAAAAATTATAAAAAAAACGATGAACGTAGTCTACCAAAAACACGCCACTGGTGGTTAACAAAAAAATAGTATATGAGACGCCACTGGTGTTTAACAAAATCGTATATGATACGCCACTGGTGTTTAAAACAAAAATGGTTGATGATACGCCACTGGTGGTTAAAACAAAAATTCACTATAGCTTTCGAACATCAATGCTTGTCAGTAACTAATGACTTTAAAATGTACACAATTTACAAAAAGGACACACCTTTGAGCGTGACGTTGCGTAAAACTTACGCGATTCGATGTAAACAAATAAGTTAATGTGTAAATAATCGCACTTACTTAGTGACTATCGGAAGTCCGTTCCTACAGGTTTGTCGCTGTATTTGAACAATACCTTGGTCGTTTCGATTGCACCTCCAACGCTTGACGGTCCCAGTGGAATTTTGGATGGCACAGGATTTATAGGTGTAATAGTGGGGTTTCTTGCAAATGGCGATTAACGCCAGCCTTATACACACAGGCAAATCTTCTCCCAATCGAGTATCCCACTTAACAGATGCAATAAGCAAACAGCACAGTTCCAGCAAACAAACAAACGTAACGGAATGGAACTGGCTTCGGGATACCTCAAGGAAATTAAGAAAAACACACACACACCTTTTCACCTTGCTTGTAAGCTACCACACCCAAGCGTACTTGCTCGACAATCTATCTTATCGACCATCATCATTACCGACCGTGATTATTATCGACCTAATGCCATTGTGAAGCAATCGCACTAGAGGGCGTTAATAGGGACGTATATACGTAATTAATTAAATTAAATCTAAGGGCGAATCTACGAAACCCATAAATATTCAAAAGAATATTACACAACGTCTTAACGGATCAAAGGATCAACGGATCAAAGGATCAACGAATCAAAGGATCAACAGATCAACGTATCAACAGATCAACGTATCAACGGATCAACGTATCAATGTATTTAAATTTCTTATATAGGTGAAAAATTATGTAAATAAAATATAACTTATATTTGGTCTGCATTGAAAAAGAAGTTGTTATTTTTGGTCACCATAATTTTATAATGTAATATCAGATAATCTGCACTAATTAAATTTTTGCGGTCACAAAATCAGAATTTCGAAGGTTCTGATTAGATTTGAATTATGCGAACAGACAGATGGACGGACAGACGCGGAGTCAGATCATAAGGGTTCTTGCTATACTTTGTATAGAAGCCTAACAAGTATAGTTTATATAGGGAGACCTCTTTGAAAATATCTTTAACTTAGTAAATTTCTTTCGAACATTTGCGTATTTATAAATTACATTAGCAAATCGAAACAACGGATTAACAGATTAACGCAATACTATATAGACGAAGTATTTACAATATAACGCGAGCCAGACCATAAGGCTTCTTTCTATACCTTGTATAGAAGCCTAAATAAGGCTTCTTGTTATACTTTGTATAGAAGCCTAAAAGTAGCGCACTGGCTACCCAGTTCTTAGACCTCTATACACACAGAGTATTTCCAACACGATTTGAAACGCTCTGTATGATTTTGAATTATGCGGACAGACAGACGGACAGACGGACGGACACGGAGCCAGATCATAAGGCTTCTTGTTATACTTTGTATAGAAGCCTAAAAGGAAGCTTATAAAGCTGCGCTTAATAATTGTTCTTTAACGATTGACGCCAATTTGGGGGGGGGGGGATTGCCATGCACTACTTTGATCTACTCGAGGACTCATATTTTCACCTCTAGTTAAAATTCCAGAAACTAAGACACTAAGCTCCACCTTCCCAACTAAATATTATAAGGTATTATCAATTTGAAAAATGCAGTTTAAATTTCGCATGTATTTTTTACTCTTTTCTTGGTCACTTTTCTAATTTTGTTCCATTTTTCTTTAAACTTCAATTTGGTTTAAGAATACGTAGTTGCTTTGAGAATTCATCTTCAGCATTAATTAATAAAAATTTATGCAATTGTTTTTCATATTTATACTTTACCAACCTCGTGAAAAATGATTTTCTTCAGTTATGAAAATATTTTAATCAACTCGAAGCTTTCTCTACTATATTTTCTTATTATAGTACCTTTCTCTTCGTATTTTTGTATTATTCTTTACATTTTTATCAGGTTTCATTTCAAAATTTTCTATTGCCGTATGAACGTGATTTTATGAACCCCTAATTTGTTTTTGAAATTTATTGCGCTTGTCAAGTTAAAATCCCATA
Organism: Podabrus alpinus; assembly: GCA_932274525.1. Taxonomy (NCBI): domain Eukaryota; kingdom Metazoa; phylum Arthropoda; class Insecta; order Coleoptera; family Cantharidae; genus Podabrus; species Podabrus alpinus. The sequence continues at coordinate 94,963,981 of OW026453.1, read as the reverse complement.
ATGTCCACAAAAATTAACCGATTTGGCATGTTTTCAGCGTTTTTGAAAGATCATTGCTTAAACTAGAAATTTGTTCTACCATTTTTTCTTATAAAATATCTGTAGAAAATCTGTAAAATTATTATTAATGTGAAAATTCGAAATTTTATATACTACTGAGATTATTATTATAAATTATTAGGGTTTCAATATGTAAAATGTTAATAATGTTAAAAAAAAAACTCCATTAAGATTCAAAACGTGTGAATGGGGCAATGTATTGTCTTTTTCAGATACTTTGCTGAAAGCTTATGAAATAAATATAGTTTAAGTTAATTAAACTGCAATAAATTATCAGTGGTAGTAATCAAGCCCCCCTCTCCGCCAAAAATGGAATGAGTTTAAAAATCATTAATTAATTAATATTTCAATTTTTTTTAGTACCTACATATTTATTTCTTTGTTACTACATATTTTCTCTTTAAAATGCGTTGCTTTTTACTCTTCAAAATTAATATTAAATTAAACTTAAAAAAATTTGTTCAAACAAACAAAAATAATATTTACTGCGATCTTTGCTTATTTAATTTAATAAGCTTAATTTATTCAAATAAAACGTAATTTAATTTAATATCAAAATAGCAAGAAACATAGCTGAAAGTGTATGAAAGAATAATTTTATTGCTTAATTATCTATTCACGTTTTTAAGTTTAATTTATTAATTATTATTTCTTGTATCAATTCTTATTTAAAATAAGAAAAATTGATTTTCGTTGTTTATATGACCAGCAGGATTTCGCAATATACACTATAAAATTATATGCTACTATGCATATGAAATATTTTAGATTTTTACTGCCTATTTGATAAAACAAATTTTTACATGAAATTTTAATTAAAATTTGAATTTTTGATTTAAAGATAAATTTTATATTACAATAATCATTTATATTTTAATATTGATTTATTACATAATAGCATTTCATTTCATTCATATCAAATTTCAGAAAAATCAAATTTAATCCTGACAGTATAAAGAATGAAATGTAAAAAGTATGTAGTATTTATAAAAAATATAAACCAGAAATTACAACATCTGAAAATCTGAAATGAAAACGAAACGGAGTTACGGATATTCAGGAGCGGATCCAGCTAAAATTCATAAGAGGGGAGGCGTAAATTATTCAAATTGTTAGCAATTTTTAGGCCATCAAATTTTCAAAATTTAGGTGAGGGAAATAAAATAAAATCAGTTTTACACCCCGCATAAAAATATTTTGCAAAATCTCTCAAGATCTTGAATGTAAAGCGTTTTCAATAGTAAATTTTGGTAATCTTTGGCAGATCTTACTTGTAACGCCGAACTTAAATAGGTAGAAAACATTTTAACCGTTTTAGAAAGACAAAATTTATTAATCTTTTTTCTTTTATTTCATTTGTTGCTTTGCCCAATTTTGTTCCTTTGTTTAAAAAATTTCAATCTGATTCAAACGAATCTGTCCATCTTCAGTGCTTATTAAAAGAGAAAGGGTTCTTTTATGATTTTTCGTTACGATAATTACGAGTATTTGACGATTTTTACCGTCTAAATAAATATTGCAATATATTTTCTCCTTTACACAATTTTTCACAAAAGATTTAAAAAGGTCTTTGTAGTTTAATTTCCTACACCTTTTCCTTCGTCTGCCTCTAATATACCTTTCCCTTTTTCAATTTTCATACTAAAACTTCTTATTATCGTAACGGTTTTCTTTTACTTTAATTCGCTTTTTTATTTCTTTTTTCTGTGCCTTTTATATGATTCATATAATGTTTATTGAACTTTTTTTACCTTTGCATGTGGGAATAAAATTTTATTAAAACAAAACCTCCCGGTCAGTGATTTGTGTACCTTTTCGCTTAATAAGTCTGGAACTTAACCGCACGTCTACTCTGAGGGCTGTAAGAATTTTAATAATACATTTAAATATTTGCCTGAAAACTTCTTTAGAATGTGTAAACAGCTTTTGCGGTAGCTGCCTGAAGGTATTGGTTATATAGCACAGAAAATAATATTGCTCATGTAAACGCAACCGGGAGTTACTGGGAAGATAAGCAGCAACTTTGTGACAATTGGGTAGCATATTATAAAAGTTTTTATTAACCGACAATTTAAATTATGTCACATATGTACATATTATGTACCTACTATTGTAAAATTATCTATCGATCAGGTAATTGGAACGGCACAAAAATGTAGTTGGACACGCGATAAGGCTATCGAGGAAATTTTAAGCAAAACTGCAATTTATAATTTAAATAATGCAATTTTGTGTTTTACAACCGGTAGTTTGGCTCGAAAAAGCGACTGCGTGGTGAAACGACGATTGTTAATATTAGAGTTGCTTCAATTACAAATGCATTATGGAATATCGTTGTAGTATAATTTGCTTCCTGAAAATAAACACGATTAAGGTAGACAGACCTAGATTTGTTTAAAAGCTTGTCTGCTGTGCCTAACCGGGGCAAAAGTTCACCATCGCGTTCGCTGTTTACAGAAACCTATACCTACTATATATCTAATAGCTACAATATAAACTCAAATACTTCCGATCCATGCTTGGTTAGAGATACCGGAAAGCCACATCGGCTCCAACTTATATTCGTTAATATTTAACTCTCAAATGTGTCAGGTGAAATAAATTCTTTTATACTTTGTAAATGTCAAAAGACCCAATTAAAAGAAAATTGGGCCATCGTTGGGGTTTATGCATCAATGGAACTGGGTCGAATAAAAAATGAAGAGCGGGAATTTTTATAGCTAAGTATTAAAGGTGCCTATTCAAATAGGCGTTTATATTTGAATGTAGGCATTTATTGATCCTACAGGTGCTATTATTTGTGAATCCTTTCCGAGTTCTCAGAGCTGGCATAAATATTAAAAGATCGGCACGCGTTAAGTAGGCCAAGTCAGGGTAGGCCGGTGACCTGGTCAATACATATATATGTCACTCACTGTACAGGTGAACAGGAAGTTACCAGGGCATAGGCATGTCTTGGAATGTAAGTCAATAACTTCTACGGGTCAACTCATAACTAGGATACGTTAATCCTATAGGAATGCCTATCATATACCCTTATGCGACGTGTAATGTGTTTTTCATATTTTTTATTTTCAGGTGAAAAACTTTCCTCGATAACAAAAGAGGTTAAAAATTGTTAACCTAAAACTTTCCGCCATGGATGTGAATTATATTTCTTGTTTATGCTTTTTAATATAATTTTTTTATCCCTTCGTCCTTTTAGTATTCCATGCTGCTGAATACACTTAGTATTATGTGGATAAAAAGAATCGCCTTGTCCTACAGACTTGTGTTGATCTTGAACTTTGTCATGTTGTCTAGTTTGTGCCAGCGTTCCACTAGCCTTAATTTACATTTTTGTTCGACTACTCGACGGGGGTAGTTTTCCCCATATGTTTTCTAATCGCTTCGTGTCGTTGTAAATTAAAAATTGTAGGTGTTTCTAAGTCAAAAGTATCTACGCGACCTGGGAAAGTTATCCAGGGCAGTAATTTTTGCTTTGAAGCAGGGCAAGTAGTAGTAGGCGGGTTGAAGGGTACTTTCCCTGTAGTAAGATAGTAGGGCATGACCGGGATTGACGCTGTGCGCGGGCGTCCTGACCCGACGGGGTACTGACCTGGATACGCTTGCAGCCCGCCTGACACAGGTGCATTGATTTATCACTACTTGTTACTACCTTATATTCCATTCTCAAACCATTTATAAAATTGCTCAAATTATCAGCTCGCATGTTTTGCAAATTATGCCTTTTCTTTCGCCAATTTATATGGCGTTTATGCGGCGCGAAAAATATCTGTTAGTAGGTTAGTGACACCTCAGAAACCAGGGCAATCCTTAAGAAGGGGAGACGAAACAACCGTTTTTCTGTCTCGCGTACCCTATTTACTAAAACACCTGATGTTTTCCCATATATTTTTATAAATAGCGCACTAAAATTTTAATGATTCTCAAAGTGCTCGAAACAACAAACTAAAAGTGGCGAAAATTTCGAACCTTTCACAAATTTTTCTTTAATTTCCAATCCCATTATTTCGGGCGATATCGAGGAAAGCGAAAAAGAAATCTTAAAACCTTGAAACCTAAGTGTTTTTTCATTATCATAATAATAACGCTTATCAAATTTGTCGTGGTAATATTTGAGAAATGAACTCTAGGTAGCTGAAAATGAAAACAAGATCAATACTACAAAGTTCTGCGTGCACGCAGCAAGAAATTTATTCCACTATTACGGTTTCTACCCGGATAAGTGTTTCGATAATTAATATTTTATATTCCTCTTTGTTTATTTAAATAATAACCACAACAACTTTTTGGAATAAATAATTGCGGATAGCGACTCCTGCGGGACGAGGGAGGGAAGCAAAATTATTTAGTTTAGTAATCCAGTTGTGAAGCAACTTGAAAATTGTCTCTCTAGCTTTCATCAGTGATTATATGGAAAAGCTTGCTGAAACAGAAATTACCACTACTTTGATGTGCCCGCAGGATTTGGGAATATGGTGATAATAGCAATGCCATATTTAAGTTTCAAACTTCTGTTTAGCAATAGAAATACATTATAATGACCTATTTAGCGTGCCCTAATTTTTAAGTATTGATTGCTTTTATATGCAAACAATTCGTGATAGTAGGTACCGAGACGATCGTAGTAAAAGTTTAAAATTATCTATTTTGCCAAATTACACATAGCTTTTAGCAGTAACCTCCCAAAAGTGTACCCTACTCTAAATTGTTACAATTACGCCTAAAATGTGTACTTAACTTAAATAATTACGTGTGCTTAAATTAACAAAACTATTCCGAATAGATTAAATGACCTAAATTTTATTCCTTAAAAAATCATTTTCCACCACATTTATGATAATGACACAACTATGCTATGTTCTAGGTATCAGCCCAATCAATACAAATAATAATTTATTGCCGTATTTCGTTTTCACTCCCTAACTACCATTTCGCATGAACTTAGTTCGTTTACCTCTCTTGCTTAAGAGATGAATTTGCTAATTAAAATAATGACACTTGGAAAATTGATCGCCATCACGATTAATTCTCTGCAATCATTTATTTATCTTCTTATATTATTATGTATTTCGGATGCACTTTTGGAAACTAGCCAAATCACTTTTCCACGACCTTCAAAAAGATATTTTCCAAAGTTTACGAAATAAATACAAATCGTAAATCAAGGAAAAGGACTTGGACTAGTTTTTATTAAATACAAAAATCGATATATTTCAACCCTTGTAGGACAACAAAAAAATATTTATCTCTTCCCAAATGGTCAATCAATCAATTGGAAATTTTAATATTTCATGTTTACAAGAACCATTTTTCTTGCAACATAAGGTATAACGTCCTTATTTCCAAGGACTCCAAATAATTTTCTAATTTTCATTACAACGTTTATTTCGATGTTTTGCTTCGCCTAGCTTCTTCCCCTATTTCCCACATTGATATTTAGTAAGGAACCACATGTGTAGTCGTTTTGCACAAGATCGGATCAATAATTCATTTCATTTTCATTATTATAGCGATAAAACAGAATTTAACGACTTCTAATGATTTTGTTAAATTCGAGAACCCAAAACCCTTAAAATTTTTAGTACGGAATTCGAAACTAATGAACCCATTCAATTTCAATAATTCTTTGAACCGTTCGAACGGAATCCCCAATTTATTATTAAAGTAAATGAAACAAATTCTACACTTCGTCTAACAATTTTTATTGTTAAATACTTATGGTGCGCGTCTTGGTCATAAAGAGAAATAAGATACATTGGAATAACTAGAGCTTAAATGCATCATAGACATTTTGTTTGAAGTTTTGAACCGGAAAGATATGAATGAAAAACGGGGTTAATTAATATAATTAATTAGTATGTATATTATTTTAACCTCCTCCCATTTTATCCTTAATATATTTCCTTGTTCTTTTGCTGTTTCTGGAATGTTTCTAATTTTAACATTTCAGTTAACTTTGTTAAATAATTTTTTTTATTGATTCTATAAGTTAATACTTGCAATAATTAATTTTGTCAATTTGACGAGTTGATGACCTAGGGTTTATTTCTTTGTATGTCATGTAAGACATGCATTAATATTTAAGAATTTCCATGCAATTCATTTCTTGATTTCGTTTATAGTTGATCAAGATGATGGTCATTTGTAACCGAAACGCGTCACTATAAAAATGTAACAATAAAAATTGCAAGAAGAGAATTGTTTTATTTATTTATTTAATTATTACCTTGCAAGGATGAACTCAAATATAGAATTCAATTTATTTGATCTCATTCACTCTCACACCAAATATTCCCTTTAGTTAGATAAATAAAAGGCACAGTTGTTCTACTTTCTCAAGGTAAACATTTTATCCAGATCTCTACATCCACTTGTACTGCCCATAGAAGGAAAGAATTCTTAAACATGAAGTATAAACATTGTACAATATTTAGGCTTATCAGATAACTTTTATATTTGAACATTGTTGAATTAAAATAGAGGCTGGAAATTTTAAATAATTATGTTATGTATTTTCAAAAGCAATTCCAAAATAATATAAATTATTTGTAGTTAGAACATTTTCTATTAAATCAAAGAAAAGAAACTCTTATGAATACAACGAGGTATTTTTAATCCGCAGTTTTAGAAATAAAATATTTTCGAAAAGACATATTTAAATAATTAAACTTAAATATTGGTACAAATGCTGGACCAACACTTGAGAAAAGAGCTGAACTAGCAGTTTTAGGTAAAATAAGTAAGATTTCTTCTATTTGGTTTCCTACCTTTTTATTTTTTAGGTTTCTTCAATTTCTGCGTTGTTACTAATTGTAATTTTTTTCAATTTTCGTAATTTCGTAATTTATAGTTTGTTGTTGTTTTTCATTTTTCTTCGGCTTTATGTTACTTTATTATTTGTAATTATTTTATTCTATTTTTCCCTTCCTTAAAATTTTCACTTCAAGTTTTCCATTTCTTTTAATCAATTTTTACATTTTCTAATAGAATGTTTTCAGGATAACTGTAAAGCATACCTGATGATGATATAATGATACCGAAACTTTGATGTTATCCGTTCCTGTAATGAGTACAGGAACCTATACTTGTTCGTGACAATCTCGCCTCGTTTCTATATCTTGTCTCCTGTACCGCTGCTATCGCTATTCTGTATTTCTCCAGTTCTCCCTCTATTTCACTCAACTTTCTAATCTTCAGCATCGTTCTTACATTCCAGGTATCTATTACAGTATATTTTCAGTACCTTTCCATTTCTCTTCATTCTTCCCCTGGCACTTGGGCACAAACAGGCAAAACAATATTGTTTTGCCTGTTCCATTGCCTGTTTGGTCTCCGTAGATCCGTCCAGTTTCTCTTTTTCACTTGTTAGCAGTTTTTGATATGCTTCCATCTACTTCCAATCTCATTCTCTTCTCTTTCTTGTTCCATCTATACAACGCTCCATCTATTATCACTTTTGGTAGTCCGAGATAACTTTCTTTCCATTTTCTCTCTTTGCCAGTTCTCTGACCTTTCCTTGTATCTTGCGTTCTTTCAATGTCATATCGTGATCTATATAGATTTTGCTCCTCCCAGCCGTGCCTTTTTTTCAACAATTCCATCTTCATAGTCCAGGTTTCTACTTCCGCTAGGACTGTTTTAATTTTATCTTAGTTTGATTGTTCTTACTAATCTAACTTTTACATTCAATTCTCTTTCGATCATCTCCTCTCCAAATCTACGAATGGTATTACCAAAAAGCGTGCACAGATTATAAATAGTGCGATGGTGGGGGGGGGGGGTAAAATTACAGATCTTTCTTATCGCCAAGTTTTACGATGTTTACATAGCTCATTGTCGATAGCCCATTTGCGATTAAAATTCAACTTTCATGATCGATATAAAAAGCGTTTAGCACTTGCGAAGTTTGAATTCTTAAAATAACTTTGACACATGTACATCTGCGCCCGGATATTGGGGGGGGGGTCCATACCCCCACGTTTGCTGGACCTCCATACCATTCCATACCTCCTCTGCCCATCTTCTGGTTTCAAAAAAAATGTAGCTTGATCTTCACTCAAGAACCAGGCTTTTCAGTTGCATATGCTGGAGGGTATTCCATACCCATGAAACCTCCCGGTCTCATAATCATGGTTATATATCGGTCATGATGGTCTCCTCATAAAATCATCCTGATTGTAGGTCCTCAATATGTGTCTTAACACTTCAAACGCACAACATAATATAATATTGGAAAAAGGTCGGCTACGCCTACGCCTGGACCTGAAATGGCACCCGAAGAACAAGACCTGTTCTGATCAGATCTCCAAGTTTCCCAATTTGGACTATTTTGTAAGGCATTGCTCCGCTTGAGTTGTGGAACTCAAAAATAAAAGGCCTAACTGTCTGGCATAACCTAAGATTTCGTGATAATATAAGGTAATAAGTATTTAAAGGTTTCAGAGCGTGAATATTTAAAATAACTGCAAATTTTTAACAATTTTACATCTGAGCATGGAATGGGGACATCCATACCCACTCGCTCCGAGCAAGAAAAATAATTCTTTAAAAAAACATTTTGAAGATATATCTGCGACTGGAGGGAGGGTATTCCATATTCCGCACACCACGAATTTCATCAAAATGTAGCTTGCTCTACATTCAAGAAACAAGCTTCATGTTAATAAAACAAAATTATTTGGTTTTTGGGCTTGTTATAAATTCCTGTTGGTCCAGAGAAAACCAGACCGCCCAGGCTCGTGATATCCTTTCACTTGCAGCTCCAAACCTATTTTGGACCAAACAATTATTTCTAGTAAGTAATTGTTATTTTTTCATTTTATTTTTAAACAAATAATATTTGGGGAAAATAGTTGACAACTTATCAAATAGATTTTTTATACCTGATCATTTTTACCTTTCTTTAGGTTATTTACTCTAAAATAATTAAGCAGGAAATTGTAAATTTTCCTATGTTTGTTATTCAAAAGCGTTCACAGATTATCAGTAGAACAAATTATAAGTTTAGAAATTTCTTTCTAAACAGTTCTTGATCTACTTGGGTTGTAGAAGGTCAGAATAAAATGCCTGAATGTCTAGCATAGTATATTTGTGATCAAACCCAGAACAAAAATAAAACTTTTATCGTAGAGCCTGAATTTTTAAAACAACTGAATATTTTTGACACTTCTGGAATATCTGAACCGGGGCGGGTATCCGCAGCTCATCCTGATTTATAAAACCATTTATGAAAAATAAATAATGATTATTATAAAGAACTACTTCTGAGACACCTAAGACTGGTGGGTAACCTCCCCCCCCTCAGTTTCGGGAATATACTTCTATGCTGAATATTTTTTAGGAAGTACCATTTATATGGTACTTCTAAATTTTCAGCAATAGATTGAAATTACATTTATAAATTTTAACTGTCACTGATTTCTGAAAAGAAATCACATTGGTACCATTTGAAAATCTCTGCAAACAGCATCATACTATTTTTCCTATTAGTTCTCGAGAGTGAAAAATAATTAATCAGCCATTACAGGACAATGCATTTTAAAATATGTACCTATAGCAATATAATCATCGAGTTTATGTAAAATGAGAAGAAGTTTTCTTATAAATTTATCCCATCGATAATCTAGCAGTTAGCAAATAATTGGATAAACTTCTGCTGAAAGAATGCAAACAAGAATAACTGAAAGAGAGTTTCCTCACGATAAAAGCATACGTCCTTGCTGCATAGTTAAAGCAAATATTTGTTATTTAAATTATGGACGCGCAGAAACATATTTTTTATTTTAAAAATTTATTTAACGAGAAAACTTTAATGCGGTCAAAAACAGCAAAAAAGCATCGCGTAATATTTGAAAAGGTTTTTAATGCTAATCCAAATTGCTTTCATATTTCGATGTAAATTTTTATTGCAATATATCGTAACATATAATATAAGTTATTGTCAATTACAATTTTACAGATATACATACATAATATGTACCTATTTATTATATACATTATGTACTTATCCTTTTAGACAAAGTACACAGATATTTCCTTAATTTATAGCTAACATTTCGAATATTTATTATGTCTGTTCAGAAATTGTAAATATTTTATACTTTCTTTTTAAAGCTTTAGCATTTTTGAGTTAAAACTTTATTTGAAGTATCGTCCATACGATTTTACATAATGAAAATTTTCAGACTGGTTCATGTTCACATTTTAATTTAAAATTTTTAAAATCAATAAATTTTATTTAAAATCGCCCAGCATTACCTATGTTTTTCTTGTAGTACGTGCTTTTTAATTTATGGTTATCTTTCGTTGGCAATTTTCTTCACAGCAAAAAGCTTGCAGTTATAGCTTTATTTATTGCATGATGTTTGTGCAAATTTTTCTCCACATCAAAGTTTTTCGTACTTACACTTCATTAAAAAATATTATATTATAACTGATAACAAGGCTGCAATCTAACCGTACGACCTCATCGTGCGTTAATTAATTTAAAACAATACCGAATTATTTTTGTAGTAAATAAATGTTCAAAATGCACGTTTTTAGTTTTCCAATAAATTGTATCACGATCGTGCGACGTGAAGAAGTGGAAACACTTCCTTTTTCTTCATGTAGTAACTGAAGTTAAAAGTTGTTTTAAATTTAAAGTTGTTCGAGTTAAATTTATTACGATTCCATTTATTTTTCCATTTAAATTGACTAAAACAAAGAAATTTTGATTTATATTTTACGATATAATCTAATGTCTGTAGTAGCAATATAGGAATATGGAAGACACGTTTAATGTGCACACAAAGTTTTCTAAGAGACACAATTTTTATAGATGATAGAAATAAATTTCCTAAAGTATTAGAACAAATGACTTTTTCTTGGTTTTTCCTGCTGTTGAGTGTTAGCCGATGACATTGAAATTTTTGATGTTGTTACAGACAACAGCAGTTGAGCTGCAATGGGATCGATAAACAAGCAAAAGCATCTCTTCCTCATGACGAACAAATTTAAACCATTTACAAAACTATTCAGTTTTATTGTCTAACTAAAGTCTAGTTGCACAGGGATTTTCGCAATTGTAATTTCAACTTACAGAATGTAATTCTGGAAAATCACGTGAATTGAAATGAAAATTGTAACACATTAAAAATACGTTTTAGTTTAGTTTTCAGACTAGCAAAAACTATTTTGGCTTTTGCAACGACATTATTTTAGCTGGTTCGTAAATTGCTGCGAGGGATATGAAAATGACACGAAGTTAAGGTATCCTTTCAGACTTTCGCACTCAGCGAAAATTTCACTACTTGAGAAAATAATATCAATTGGCGTCATTAGTGAAAATAAAAATAAATCAAGATTAATTTCGAATTTTTCACGTTAAAGTAAAATGGTTTAGAGAGTCACTTCATTTTCTTCATTGACTTTAGCGAAAGGAAAGTGCTTTGAAAACAAATATTTGCTTTTATTTGTATCCGAGACAAAATTATCCTTTGACTCGAGCTAAATCAACATCACAAGTGTCGCATATTTAACAATTTTGAAAATTTGTTCTCCGTGTTTCATATTTTATTGAAGTTGATTAATTATAATTTTATTTTTAAAAATTACTACTTATCTGTAACGAAAACCTCTTGAAATTTTATGCAATACCACACATTAATCACACGTAAAATTAATTAAAGGTTGAAAATTAAACAAAATTAAAACGTATAAATTTAGGCAGTCAAGTCGTAATAATTTCATTGTGTGATTCAAAAATAGGACAACGATGATGGTAAGTCATAACGATTTTTTTTTAACAAGGTCATGGTTTAATACAAATGTGAATAATTCATCGTTGTTGTTATGATAAATGACCACCTTTTCTTTTGGTTTGATAAATAAAATTATCATTGTTTGGAAAATTAAGGTTTAATAATTTCATTTACTTTTAATTTTAATTTTATTTTAAAAAAGGAAATAAAAATGATAAATGAAACATTCATCATTGTGATGAAGTTAACAAAAGGTTTTCATGATTCTGCATTATGCTTTTCTCCAGCCCACATTAACTTCCGTATGAAATATACATGAAGTAAAAGTACTTAACATTGTCGATCAACTTTCATGGTCATTTTTTCTAAAATAAAATAGCGGTATAACAATAGCGATTTTTTAAGTTTTCACGTGGGAGTCGGATAAATTTCATTAGTTTATCTCAGTTTGGGAATTTGAAAATCAAGGGCATGGGAAATCGTGAAAGGTAAAGCTACGAATTTCCATTGATTTTCGAATTGTTATTAGTGGAAACCGAACTTGAGTAATTAAAAACAGCTTATCACAATAAAGGGGTAACTTTGACTGCACTTTAGGGAAAAATTAACGATTAATAAATGAATAATAAAAAAATAATAAAAATTGGATTTCAAATTTGAAAGAAGAAAAGTTAACTTAGGCTTTTATAACTTATTGGTAATTTTCTATCGTAAATGATATTATGTGATTTAACTAATGGACTCCGATAAATACGATTAGTTTTAATAAAATAAAAGTGTTTTTGTGAATTAGGCAGAACCTAAAATAATTATAAAACTTCGGTAAGGTATAAAAAAATTATGAAGTTTCCGTATTTCAGAGTGAAAATGTTGAAAAGCTCACTAGAAGTTTGATTACCAATTTATTGAAAATGGAAAATTTCAGAGAATGGCGTTGAAATCTGAATACATTTTTATTGGGAATCAAAATTTTCTAAATTTTCATGCACAAATGTTAAAAGACGAATAAAGTTTCAGTTACGAGCTGAAAAAGAGGAAATTGTATGTTATAAAATTTTTATAAGATTTATTGCGCTGAAAACAAAACAAATTTTAATTGGATATTGTTATTTTAGTCAAAATATTAGTAATTCGTTTAAAAAATTTTGACTACTCAGGAGTCTTGTGGCTTAGCGCCATGACTATCCTGGCGTCTGGATATTGAAATGTTATAAAATTAATTTTTCACACTTAATCCTTTGAAATGGAAACAAATTTTGATTGGAAATTTATATTTTTGAAGAAATCTTATTGTTCGTAAGAAAGAAGTTAACGTTTTACGATTTCAATGTGGAGATGATAAAAGGTTCCTTGAAAATTCAGTTAACCACTGCAAATTCAAAACATAGAAAAGTTAATATTTTTCAGGTTTCTTGCACCAACATTTATATTAATTTTTGTTGAAAATTTAAATATGAAAGTTACTACCTATAATAAATAACAATAAATGTTTTTTTTACAAATTTCGTGAACTGAAAGCAAAACAAATTTTAATTATGAATTGAAGATTTTGCTAATTTGCTAAAAAATATTGGTTATCAATATTTTCAGGATTTTTCCATTATAATTTTTAGGTAAATTTTTTGGAAGACTTTTCCCCAAGCTTGATCGTTTTAATTTGAAATATTCGTTAAAAGTTTACCAGGTTTTTTAAGATTTTTAAGTGTCTATTTAAGAAAACTGACTGAAAAGAAAACACTGAAATTGTAAAAATAATTTTTCACAAATGTTTATGTTTACTTTCTCGTAATAATTTTTTTTACTTGTTCCTGTATTTATATTCCCTGCAATGTCTGAAAAATGCGGGCGAAGTGTTATCAATCAGATAAGGGACCTACAGACCAACGTGGACTCTGAACCACGGAAATTAACCACAAAATACTTTACATACCGGGTAAAACTACTTATTTTGGTGCAGAAAACAGAACAAATTATAAGATTGAGTTTCAGGATTTTGAAGAGAAAATATTAATAAACACACTCAAATTGCAGTTAACCACTGAAATAGTTAGAGCAAACAGATAATATTTCATTACACCGCTCTTAAAGTGAATTCCTTATTAAATGCTTATTGTACATTAAAATTTATGTAAAATCTTATTAATTTGTTAAGTTCTGACTAAAAATTTAATTTCTTCGCTTACGTGTAAAGAAGCTGACTTAAGTTTCAGTTAATAACTGAAAAAATTATAATAAAACTGTAGCTTTTACAAACTTCTCGTGATGTAATAAAATATATTTTTTTTATATTAGTAATTCGTTAGAAAGTTGCCTTAGTTAATTTTTTTGTTTGAAATTGATATTTATGAAAAAATATATCCATTTTGAAAAGAATAAGTTTTCAGGATTTTTAAAGAGAAATGTTAAAGAAAATTACTGTAATTTCAGTTAACTGAAAAGGTATTTATATGGAAATTATAATTATTTTTACAGTTATGAACTTAAATCTAAGAAAATGTTTATTATAAATAAAATGAAAACTTTATGAAAAAACCTTCTAAATTGTTTAGGAAATTACTGGACGTGTAAGATTTCCATTCGGAAAAGCTCACTTAAAATTCAGTAAATGAAACTATGGTTTTTAATAAAATCCTGAAGCTGAAATGAAAACACATTTATATAGAAATTATTGTTATCACCTAAAAGCTAAGCTTGACACTCACTCATTTATTATTTAGTACCGGTTGTTAGGAGGGTCAGGAGTTTGTCAGTTTTCACGAAGTTAGGACGTAGGACGAAAGTACAATTTGGAATTTAAAATTCGAGCTAACGAAAGGTAAATGAAATTGTTATCTATCTTTCAGTTGTTGAAACGATGTATATCATTCTTAAATGGCAGCCGCAGGCCACCAGTAAAGGTCGAAGGCCGACCCGTATTCCATAAATAATCGGGAAGCCGTAAGGCTGGAGTCCCACTGCACCACTTCCTACCACCAAATAAAATATTAACTAATGGATATTGCTGATTTGTAGGTGGGTGGGTCTTTGAACTAATTGAATTAGTTCAAATTTTATTTGATAGTAGGAAGTGGTACAGTGAGACTCCGGCCTAAGTCAACAAGCGAGAAGTCTAAAGAGCCCACCTGTATTCTATAAACATTCGGAATGCCGTGCGTTAACAATTTTAAATGGAGGTCGTAGGTCGATTCGAGTTTTCGTAAACAAGTGGGAGGCCAAAGGCCCACCCGTACTTTCTAAAAGCAAATGGTAGGCCGAAGGCTGACTCGTATTTTTAAAAGCAATTAATTGGGAAGCCGAAGGGTAGGTGTAAACTGCCCTAATCTGTCAGAGAGGTGGCAAAAAACATGTAAACAACCTTCCGAGCAAAAGGGTAAACACATAAGCTCACCTGTAATCTTCCAAATTAGTCATGGTATTAATGAATGAGGGGAGTATAGATGTGGAATTAAAAAATTAATCTGCAGTTAGAATTATTATTCCAAAATCGAGGTCATTCATAAATTACGTCATGCGTCGGGAGGGGGCAGGAGTCTCACAAATAGAAATTTAGCAGTAAAATTAAAAAATATTTATGAGAAAAGTTCTTGAAAAAAGTAAAATAAAACTTCGAAATTGTAAGATTTGAAGTTTATAGTTTAGGGACGAGGGGGGAGGGGTAAAACCTGTCTGATGATATCTGGCGTTGGGGGAAGGATTTAAAAAGCAAATTGCAGTTAACACTACTAAAAAAATAAAAGAGTTATTTTAACCTAATATGTAGTAGTATATTTTATATTATTTAAAATATTGAATCGAGGTCATTCATACGTTACGTCACGCGTGGAGAAAGGGGGGGTAGTTCCGAAATTAAGAATTACGTGGGGCTAATGAAAAAACTATTTTAAAAACTTACAATTTGTAAGGTTGCTTAAAATGTTAAACAAACCATAACAATTTTTAAGTTTATAAGTGGAAGGGAGGGGGGGGGTCGATCACCACCTTTGTGATGATTTGTAGCTTTGGAGGGAGGGAAGTGTTTCCAAAATTGGAATTTCCAGATTCATGTACATCTGTCTTTAGTAGATGCTACATTTACAATTTATTTTGTCTATAAAGTATTAAAGGTCCTCCTCGTTCATTTGTTGTAAATGTAATTCCTGACATTTAAAATGTATTCGATGATCATTCTGAATAACAAAGTTCTTTGTTAATGCAATGTTTAAGCAAAATCTTTTTTGTTAACATTCATACCAAAGGAAATACCATTGTATAGTAAAATAAAATTTTCAATTTAAGTTAAGTTAGTAGTTAAGTTAATAGTTTACTGAAAACCACTGAAAATGTTATATAAAATTGATAATTACGATAAACCTATAAACAATTTCGTAAAAGAAACAAGCAAAACTTCTAATATAATGGGATTTTGTTAACAGCTAAAAAAAGTAACCCACGAAATTACTTTTCACAATGTTCATGAACTGAAAACTATGTAAATGCTTATTAAAATTTAAGATTTCCATGCAAAATGGCTCACTTGAGATTCGGTTATTGGCTGAAAAAGTTGGAACAAAATAAAATTATTGTTTTACAAACCTTTCGCCTTTTAAAATTTATAATAAATAGATTTTCAGCATTAAAAGTAATGTTGTAATTTTAGTAATTCGCTAAAAGAATTATCGAAGATTTTCACGTTAAGAACTCCCTGAAAGTTTATTTAAGAACTAAAAAAGTTAAAATACAAAGAAAATATTTTTCATCTTCAACGATATTAGTAATCGGTTAAAAATAATTCAGTTTTTAAGATTTTCAAGCGGAAAAGTGAAAATACTCTGAAATTATGCTTTAGCAAGTTCCTGCACTAAAATCGAGATAAAATTTTATTAAGAATCATAGGAAAATCAAACTAAATTAATTTAAAAAAGGTTTCAACATTTCGAAGGTTAAAAAATTAACGATAATCTAGAAATAGTAATTAAATTTGTAGTGTCAATTTGCTTAAGTAATAATTTAATCTTGAGCACATTTTAGTTACACAATTAAGAGGAGCTTTGAAGTTACATCAAGAATTATTAAGTAATTTAATAACTATTGATCTTTTCGAAAGTAAATAATAGAATTTGTCGTAAAAGTTGTAAAAGACTGCCGTCACCTTAATCTCTCGTTGACATTGAAATATCTTCACGTTTACTTTGAATTCAATTTTCAGTGCGAAATTAACCCATTAGCTTTTTTACAGAAAAGTTAGCTTTTAGCTAAAAGCTGTGAACATGATTCTTGATTTTCTCTAAACCAACCAATTTAAAAATATTTAAAATTTACTGAAAGTTTAGGATGAGCAAAATTAATTTCGAAATTAAATTTATTGTAATTTTTAATACGAAAGTTAAATAAACAGCTTTGATAAAACTCCCCAACTTTCGCTATTTATTTTTGAAAGCCCGAAACTGCTTAATTTAAAAAATGAAATTTAATGTTGGAAAAACTTTCAAGTTTGCCGTGTGTAGTCAAAAAATTTTAATGGAATTCAAATAGACTGTTTATTCTGAAATTGTGAAAATTGTTGTTTGTTTGATATTAAAAATTTTAATTTGTTTCTTGCTGACAATTGTAAGTTTTATGATAATCTTTCTGTACTTCAAAGAAAACGTAAAAGCAAGAATTTTCCATATAAACGTCAAAATTTTTTCTTCTTTTATAAATGGTAATGATAAACTTGAGAGTTATAAAGTTTGTGAAAGAAGCTTTTGTAACTCCTTTTTATGATGTAACAAAAAGTCCCCTAATTAAAAATGTTTACATTTTGCATGTTGCTATGCTAATTAATTAAAATTGCGGTGCACCAGTTTGACAATTTTCATGTATAACGTGGCACGCCGAAGACGTTCAATTTATAAGCTGTTAACCTTGAATCCTGGAATGTCTTGATGGACATAATGTAATTTATCCTTTTTAGGAAGACAACCGCTAAACCCACAATTTCTGTAGATAGGAAATTCCAGTTTCTTCCGTATCATTAATAAGAAAAATCGTTGAACGTTTACAAATCCTCTACAGTTTTTCTAACCTCATAATTGATATATAAATATCAACCATTAATCTCAAAGTTTTAATATGAAGTTAGCAGAAGATAGTTTAATTAATCATGTATCAGCCTTGATATAAACATCTGATTTTGGCTTTCGTCCTTGGCCTCTTGGAATTGTTTACAACCATACAAAAACTTTTCTGACATTGAACCCAACAACTACATTGCAATTCCTGCAGTGTTTCCTAAACTGGAAGATAAATCTATTTAGATAATATTTTTTGCTTAAAGAAAATTTCTACGCTTTTTCAAACCCAATTGTTAAAACTACCGCCACTAATTTTCTTTTATAAAGAAAACTTTGTTCCAAACGAAAAATTTATTTAGCTTTTTCTCTTACAACATTATTTTTTGCCCTATAAAGTAAATAAATGTTGGATTTTTATATTTCCAAATCAAATATTAGCTTGCAATATTTGCTCTAATTACCGATGATATAAAAAATCGTCCTTTTGAATTAAATATAAGGTAAATTAAGCGAAATCCCGTGACATTTTCATATTTTATGTTAGCACGAGGCAGCTAAAAAACCCTGCTATATATTCGTTATGATGGCCGTCCTTACAATTTATCTTTTCTCTCCCATCCATTGCCCGTATGAGCAAAAAATCGTTCCAATTTCCACACAGTAACGAACGAAAATGGCGAAAATTTTTGGTAAATTAACAAAGTTTAAAAATCGTAAACCACAAATTGAAATTTATATACCGGCTTCATAGTTTTAAATTAGCAATTTTCCTTATCGCCCCTTCATCGCTATTTTTATCTTCTTGAAAAAGCAACACGAGAAGTTTCTTTCGTTGTAATATTAATCACAATATAAGTAGTGTTCTGTTCATTGTCAACTTGGTATACGTGCAAAGTTATGTTGTAATAATTACCGAGCATTAATTAACCAACTTTTAATGAGTCCCAAGTTTTAAGTGTTCTGATAGTTGGATGCAATCATAAAAAAACCCTTTATTTGCAATTCGTTTTTCTTAAACGGAAATTTCAGTTTTCACTTTTTAACCTCAATTCGCTAACCAATTTTTGTAAGTTTCAAATTCGATTATTCTTACTTCCACCTACTTTTCTGTTCTTACTTTCTAAATAAATAATTTTTGTGGTTAAATAACTGTTAAATTAGTTAGAAACTTAAGTTGTCTTCGTGTTTTCCCCATAGTTTTCTTTTATCTCGGCAAACTTGTTGCTATAGTATAAACTACATTTTATGTCTTTATCAAAATAAAAGTTACATTTTTACAACTTTTCTTTACATTTTTATCTATTTTGTCCTTATTAATTGTGTCAGCCTTTCTGCTTATCTAATAGTTTTCCTGTTAAAGTCTTAAATAATTTATCCTTCAAACTTCATAAATATTTTGAAGTTATTAAAGTGTAAGTTTGCATTTATGTTGTTGAAAAACGTTCTGAATACTTCTCCGGATGCTTATCATTTTCAACGCTAGATTTTTCTGATATTTTGTCTACATCATTTCCTTTTTTTCCTCGAATGCTAATAATTTATTTTCGTACAATATATCACTTTTTAAATAAGAAGTTTATTGGGAAATTAGTAAAACACCCCTTGTGTAGTTTTTATCTAATAGTATATCCAGTGAATTTTTTTATTTACCTGATAACATTTTGGATACTGGATCGTGAACAGCTGTTCAGCCATCTTCGCTATTCATATATTGTGGTAAACTGGGGGGTATTCCATAACCCCCCGACCCCCCGGTCATGTATTGTACTTAGGGGTCGATTGGCTGCAAGAGCCTTTCAGAACTGCGATCAGTATTGATTTTTGACCCCCCGGTCATACTATCTAGCCAATCCTCCCTAAGGTATCTACTAAGATGTTGCCAGGATGAGAAAAATCAACATAAACGAAGCAGGCAATACGGAAAGGATACTAAAGCGGGTTGCTAAGAATGGAAGACTTAATTGGAGATGAATTTTTATACTGTTCTGAAAAAAAAAGATTATCTTTCCGCGAAGTAATGGGAAGATAAGGAGTGTGACAAAATCAACTAAGTTCTCGGAAACAGCAAAATGGGTACCTTGAAGAGAGACGAAGTTAGATATTGAGAATGATAATCGGGGGGTTTGAGGGGTATGAAGGGTATGGCCAACCCACTCCAAGGTCCCACTCTAACATAAATATGTTACCAGGATGAAAAAAATCGCCCTGAACCAAGCAGGCAACACAGAGAAGATGGTAAAGGGGGTTGCCAAGAATAGAAGGCTTATTAGAGACAAACTTTTCACTTTTCATTTTTTTCTTTCTTTTGTTTCAAACTTTTCAACAAAATTGTGGAAAGGAAGATAATCTTTCCACAAAGTAACGTACACAAGGACTATGACAAAATCAACGAAGTACTCGGAAACAGCAGGATGGGTGCCTTAAAGAGAGACGAAGTTATAAATTGAGAAGGGTGATCGGGAGTCTGGGGTATGCAATACTCTCCAGCTAACCCTCTCTAAAGTATTTACGATGATATTGCGAGGATGAGGCAATACGGAGAACATACTACAAGGGGTTACCAAGAATGGAAGGCTGATTAGAGAGGAAAAAAACCGTCATTAGATGACCTTCCCGTGAATCAACGGAGATAAAGTATGACGAAATCAGTATTGAAGTTATGGTTAATTCAGTTACAGTTAGCAGATGAAATTGAGGACGCCAAACTGCAAACAGGTCCCATCAGCGGATTATGACGTGATTTCTGCAGGATGGAAGGAACAGAAGTGATGCAGATGTTTGTAGTTTGACCACATCTTTAGCAGCAGAAAAATCAGAACAGATTCGGTTTCTCTTACAACAGCTGGGGCTAAAGGCACAAAGCCAAAAATTGTTTGATGCCCGAGCTTACTAGAAAGCAAACGGTCACGCCTATGAGAGGATTTCAAGACCAACAAAAATAAATAAAAAGCGACGAAGCACGAAGGACTCTCATTCCAGTAGGTTCAGAGCGAAAGTACTGAAGAAAGAACACAAAACGGCTTTTCTCGCTTGGAGAAAGCTGAATAGCTTTTCTTGCTCCTTATTTAGACATATTATCGTCAAAGAAAGTTCCGAAATGGTAAAGTAGGCAGAGGTGTAATTCCCTCCATTTGATTTGCAGCTGCCAAAGGTTGAATTCTGAAACCCTAACTGCCGGTGTAAAGGGAAAAAAATGAAGCCTTCGGTAGCGCAGCGACCACAATAGGTGGTCAAACGTCTATCACCTGAAGTAATGCGCAAGCGGTTCCCGGTGTGTCACGCGGTGTTCTTCATAAAAAATTAATCCTCGTAATCCTTAGGTTTCAAATTTAAGAAAAGGATTTTTGAAATTTACTTACAATAAATCTTGTTCTTCTGCGCCATACCGATGTCATACGCATTTGAAGTTTTATCACATACATAATTGAGAGGAGGGGACCTACTGTTTAACATGGGCTTTAAAGTGTAATACACTTGATTTTGAGAAAATTTTATTAATAAGTAGATTACACCTAGCTGGTTGCCATTGCTTTCGGCAGACGGTCTTAATTCGTGTGGAATCGAACTGGGTGTCCTCAATTAACCACTTGACCGTATTATTACAGACTTACAATTAATTACTATAATATTTTATTTCTTCGTAGCAATTTTAAAAATGAAAATAAATTGTCTGAAAAATTAAAATAATTAAGCAAAATTTAGTTTAATTAAATAAAAATAATCTAAGGAAGCTTTTATGTGAAAACATGAGGTAGTGGGTATAAATAAAAAATTTAATGAAGTGTTTAACTTCCGTAAAATTATAATGTCTAGATAATTAAGCTTACTCTTAATTACGTTTAACGTTATCTTATTGCTGATGAAGATATAAAGTCAATGCCCCCAAAAAGTTTCTTAATCACAATGCAAGCACATTATTTTTACTGCAACCAACCACCTAGGTAATAATTAAACTTTCTTAAGCAAATATTTGAAAAATTTTAATAAATTTACCTAGGCGAAAAGTTGGATTTTTCACCGACAGGAATTTATTGCCACGTTGAAGTTCATTCAATGTGTTGAACGAAATTGTTTTTCATTTTACAATAACAAAGCCCTCCAGAATTGCTATGCTTTTACCGTTATCAGCTAACAGTTTCTTTATTGCTGCTAAGTCAGCTTTAATTATCTTGACTAATTCTGCGTTTTTAGTTCATTGCGTTCTTTATCTCAAATCTTGATTAAGTAAATGTCTCCTTAAAAGTCCACCACGCTTGATTCCAAATAATCCTGGTGCTTATCCCTATACGGTTTTTTGTCAATCCTGCGTTAAAAAAATTCTAAAATTAATTTACTACAGGGTTTTTTGACAAATTATTTGCGCAACTGAAATTTCGATTTATATTTTTGGTTCTATAAAAATTTAATTAAAAAATAATTTGTTATGGAACGAAATTCAAAAGTGATTTTAAAACTTGAATTATTTTACTGTTATCTAAATTTTCGTTTACGTTGAATTGTACATTTACAGAACCAGTTTCGCTTTCAAATAGCTACCTGATGAAATGGAAATTTTTGGAGTGTCCGAACTTGACATGCTGAGCACATAATAATAATAATAATAATTAGTGTCAACTTGAAGTAATTTCAATCAGTTACAATTTACAACGAATGTGGAATGACATTTTATAAAAAGAGTTTGTTCTATTAACTGGCATTTAAAAATTTAGCAATGACATAATTACACAGTAGGAATTTAAGTGTCGCCAATTACGTAACCCAATTTTTCTCAATTACCTGAAAGTGTCTGAGAATCAATTAGCAATTAATATGGAACACTTAAAACTAAAATAAAGATACCTACGAATCAATACTTCATTTTGATAGATGGTTGCTTAACTCTCCCTTTTAAAACTGGGGCACAACTTTTATGTTAGCCGAATACATTAGCGTTGTAAAATATTTTTGCATAAATACAAAAGTAATTTATCGTTGTATACGCCGGTTGGTACTGTGAGTAGGTACCTAATTTCAAACCAAAAATGTTTTTAATTGTGAGAAAAAGTTTTCCTTCACAACTTGCGGAAAACCTTTTTAATTTATCGTGAAATAGTTCGAGTCTTTTGTACTACATAATTTAAAATAGGTGGTTTTACCTAAGTCAAGTAAACGTTTCCATAGTGTACAAGAAAGGGGGTCGCTGTTTGGTTCAATGCCCTGACCTAAGCTGCTCCTTGATGACCTGATTCTGTTCAACCTGGGTCAAAGCTCACGTGATGAAAGCTCTTCAAGGTGTTCACCTGGCATCAGCTGATTTACTAAATTGCAGGCTGACATTGTAATTTATAAATTAGTAGTAATTTGAGTAATTACACGAGTAATGGTTGACGTTTTGGAAGCTCCGGGGAACTAATTAATTGCAAAACTTTTTTAAATATTCCAAAATTTGCAAGAGCACAAACATGAAAAAATTTACGATCCATAATGTTTTTAGTGGTATCATCACCCAAGTATTAATTGATTTTCCTAATTTTCCCAATTTTATTATTAGTTATTTGTAGCGATAAAAGTTTGTAGCCCATTTTAGTCTCCTTCTTCTGATTGTTTATTGATCGTCACACTTAGAAGAAATGCGAAGGGTTTATTTGAATTGGAAATAATTCAAATTGTGAGCTGTTATGGATCCTTATTACACACCGGATATAATTAAGGAAGCTTTTATGTCTCAAAAAAAGTTTTCAAGTTAATTTCTTCATAAGGAAATGGACGAATTAAGTTTGTTCACCTCTCTTTGTTAATAATATTTCTGCAAAATAAATTAAACTTATTTTATGGTAACATCTGCTCCAACTACAATTTTTAGTTGACACTTTATTACGGCATTGCGTTGGTGCTTTCAGAGACGACCATACTTTTTTCATTACCACAAATATAATGGCACTAAAATTGTGTTATAAAATTAAAATTACAGAATTATTTTCTCCAACTTGTTTTAGAAGGATTTAAAGACGAAATCTCTCACAAATACTTCTTTAAAACCTTAAGCTTGTAAAAGTGACAGATATTTTCCTGTACGGATTAAGCTGTATGTTGTGTAAATTTTTGAAGGCTTTTTCAAACCGCAAAAGTAAATGCAATACTAAAAGCGAAAAAAATGATTAAGCTTCTTACCCAGCCGAATAACTTATTGGTGGTCGGCAGGAAAACTCATCTGACTTTTATTCAAACAAACTGGAAATTTCTCAATCGATGACATTTTACTGCCGGTTATAAAGTTGTAAAGTAGCCAATATCTTTCTTATTAATTTTCCTAGCAAGTGTAATTTATAGTGGCGATACTTTATTGAAATAAATGGCGATAAATTCTTCACGGCAAAAAATTATATCCGGGAGAATGTATTCCACGTGCAGCTTTTTCAAATTATTTCTATTCTTATGCAGTCGTGGAGATAGCAACTTTACTTGGAAAACTCATATCGGAATTTTCAAGGGCTTGGAAGCTAACGAGATATTTTCACAATTGAAATCCATAATACTTTGTTGCAGTTGTGGTTTTCCTTTTATTAAAATTTTCTGCAAGCTTAATAAAAATTCTAAAACTTTTAACTTAACTTTTTTCATATAATAGTTTTTGTTTTGGTTTATTTGGTAAATAAAAATGTCAATAAGCTTAATTCTTATACTTGCACAAGTGCCGAATACGGAAACTCCGCATGGGCGGACTCTCTCGAGATCTATATTTTTAATTAGTAAAACTCGGAATAAAAATAAAAACAGAAATAGGCATTTTTCAACTTCTTCTCAATTTTGGTAAAATTTCACCGAATTTGTTTCAATTTTAACTTCTTGATTTTTGATATAGGTTTTTAAGATTTTCTTCATATCCTGGCATGTCTTTCGAAGGGAAGGTCCAACTTGATATTCAGTTCTTCGAAAGTGTGCCCGACTGTCACTTTAGTAGACTGCTAACATCAAATCTGTCGACATTTTTTATATCAGATTTTTCTCTGACGTCCTATACACATCATGGTCTTGCTCAATGTTATGCTCAAGCTTGGAAGTTGAAATCAACGGATATGGTTTAGTTAGAACGATTATAAGAACGAACGTCGAACTGCAACAGATGTATAACTGCCCCGACATAGTGCAAGAAATAAAATCACAGAGGTTGCGATGGGCAGGGCACCTAGTTAGAAGTGACAACGAACGACTAATAAAAATAGTTTGGGACGGAGCACCACAAGGAAGGAGGCCACTTGGAAGACCAAGACTGAGGTGGCGAGAAGGCGTCAGCAGAGATCTTAGGATGCTAGAGGTTGACATGGGCACATGGATGGAGTCCGCACAAGACCGCCAGAAGTGGAGGCAAATTGTAGAGGCAGCCAAGACCCACAACGGGTTATAGTGCTATGGAGTATAATATTATGGTTTAGTTCAATTTTTCCTACCTATGTTAGCATTTCTATGTTTGTTATGGGGGACTTCCTGTTTAACTTGGGTTTCGAATCGCAAAGGGTTTTCTTAACGCATTACCCCGGAGGTTTTCCATTGTCTTGTAAGAGTAGATATTTTTTATGTTTATTTTTCCATTATTTCTTCATTACTTGCTGTGATTCGCCCTGTAAATATTTTTATAATCAGCAATTTCTTTCTCTCATTTATATTTCTTCCACTAATTAACACTTATCTGCTTCTTATACTTAATTCAACTAAAAACTCTTCTAATATTTATACTATCATAATTTATTAACACCTAAATTCCATCACAACTCAAACTACATGTAGCCTTACTTAGGGCTCTAGAGAGAGCGAATATAAAACACAAAGTCTATTGGCTTTAGTACAAAACTTTAATGTGCCAACTTAATACAAAATAATAAAAACTAAAGTTTAAATTACAGCATACTTTTACAGAAGATGGCTCGACAATCCCTTGGTTAAAATGAAACATGACAATATCTTATTTAATATTACTTATTAAAATTTATTATTTATTACAAATTGGAATAAACCCGAATAGTTCAACGTGGAAACTAAACAACATCATCAATAACCTGATAGTTGCTGACAATCAAACGGCCGATGATGAGCTCATGTAAACATGCGATTAGCTTCAGAAACTTTCAAAATTTTACTTTTATGAACAAGATAAAAGTCTTTGACCAAAAAATTAATCATGGTGATCATGAAAAAGAAAATATATGAATAGCCCAAAGATTTAATGCACAGTTTTTGATATCACAGGATACCAGGAACCATTTTCTTACTTTATTTAAATTAAAGGATTAAAGGATCCGTTTAGAGATTCTGTGTATTGTGTATCTGTGTATCATATTTTTCATAAAAAGTAAAATAAAATACATCGTAAGATGTTTGGTAACTTTTCTTCGGAACTATAAGAGTTTGCCGGTTTGATATTTTCATAGAAACCTCGGTTCATATTGCCAGAATATTATAAGCTATAAATAAAAATCTAAATAAATCAAATAAGGGACAAAGATACCAAAATGATGAGCATAAAATAAAATTGATTAAAATTGAAGAAAGAATTTAATAATAAATTAAGGAAAGGAAACTCCCACTGAAGGAAGTCGCGAGTCGCTACTGCAAATTAGCGACAAAGCGGTGCTTCGTCGAGCAGGTAGAGACGAGCAGGTAGAGAGTTGTTGCTTGGGATAAAGAGACGGAAAACATCATACCTTGGACATGTATTTCGACATGAGAGATATCATCTGCTCCGCCTCATCATGGAGGGAAAGATCGAGGGAAAGCGAGGTCTGGGAAGGAAGAAGATGTCATGGCTCCGAAACATCAGGAAATGGACCGAGATGGACTTTGAAACGTTGATTACAACGGCTAAAGATCGGGATGCTTTTGCTGAAGTTGTCGCCAACCTCCGATAGGAGAAGGGCACCTGAAGAAGAAGAAGAAGAAGAATTATTTCACCATATCCCTAGAAGATTCCTCAAGATTTGGTAAAAAATCGAGTCGCTGCAGATTTATCCTAAAGGTTATCCATTTAAATCTATATTTTTGATTTTACTTTAAATTTTGTGCCCTCCCGTTGAAAAAAGTTACAATCCGCCACTGCTTTATTGTAAATTCGGAATATTTTAATAAAGAAATAATTACAATGATAACTTGAGAATACATATTATTTAATTCTATTATTAGTATGTTAAAAGGATATTACAAGAAGGGTAAGGGTTAAATGCAAATTTTACTGATTTTTTTCTAGCATCTCATAATTCACAAACAGAGTTAGGCAGTAGTTTGGATGTTTTACTGAAAAAGTTAGCTGTAGTTTTAATATTTCTCTCGAAAAGGTAGTTGTGAAATGACTAAAGCTATGAAATTTGTTACAAGGTAGTTAAGCTACAAAGTTGTCAAATTTTCAAGTAGTTTTAAAGGACCTAAGTACAAAACTTGCTTTTATAGATTAGCTACTTTTGGGTACAAATTGCAATATATAAATTTGAAAAGTTATATATTATATAATGCTTTTATGAAATCAATCAGTAACTTTTATAACAAACTTTTGTAACAATCAGCAATTTTTACTAAATACTAATAACAAAATTATGTCATCTACTATGAAATCTTAATGCCCATAATAGCGTAAAAGCTCGTGCTTTTTTTATTTTAGCATCAGCAGGGAATAGGAAATCTCGAGAGAGCATCCACCCTAATCTAATACGTTAGTGTGAAGCTTTCACTCACTAAAACCTCCTCCCTCAACCCCGGGGAACAAGGATTCGCCTCTTCGGCATTACTCCTTGTGTTCGGCTTTGCTCAGCCTTTGCTCCTTCAGAGCGAACTTCTGGCTTCTTGTCGAGCGTCCTTTATTATCTTCATCCATTTTAGGCATTCTGTGACAGGACCCTCTGTGCCTTCTCTTTGGTTTTAATGATGTTCGTGATCAGCTTGGTCATCTCGTTCTGGGTGGGTAGATTTCTACCCAGGACGATTCTTCCGTATTCCACTCGCTTTGATAACTTCCGTAGATTTGCCTTGGTAAGCTTGGAGCCTAAAGCTCTTTCTGCTTCATCTCTCTCTTTTTTGTAGTGGGCAGGCACATCGATGAGTTCGCAAAAGTAACATGCATTTGTCTCCTTCTTCCCACACTTACACAAATAGTTTGAGAAGCACGCGTGGCCGCTTACCTGAATGAGATGGCAGCATATTTCTACGTGTTTTCTTGTGAACCATCCTTTTAAATCGGAAATCAGTTCAATGGTCCAACTGCTCTTTTTATTGTTTCTCCATTCTCTAGTCATAGAAAGGTCTTTTCTGACAGCTTTCTTGTGACTTTTGTGCCTTTTTCGTATATACAATTCTTATCGTTCCCTTGCCAATAATTCGATGGAGGGCCCCCACTATAACTTGTTACATTACAAATCACAAACAAGACACCTTTTGAACAAAATTAATATGTTGACTAGCTCTAGCCGCAAAGGGGTGGGTGGATTTGACGAGCAAAAGGGCATGTGACAAAACGTCGTGATTTGGTTGTCTCGTATCAACGATTGGGCGGTCCACAATCGTGATTTCTGATGTTGTTACTAAAGGGGGGGGGGTAAATTTACACACGGATTATTTGAATGGGCGCCACGTAAACTAAACCGAGGTTTATTCAAAGGGGGAAGCAATATCACCATTCCAAGCTGGTCTACGTCAACTTGTCGATACGTCGCGTCAATTCTCACACTGGTAAAATCTCGCTGGACGGCCTTACCTTTACAACGGACAGATTTTATCTCGGCAACGATATCTAAATATAACACACATGTAGCGATAATAAAACACATAAATAAACAAATAACATAGATATAATGAAAAATGGAATAATTACAAGGACTTATTGACAAATTACAACAATGGCACATCAATTTTACAAAAACCGTTGCTTAAAGTTTAAATATTAAACAGCTGTTCACAAAAATGGAACAGATATAAAAAAAATGAGTAGTTGTTGGCTATTGAACCACAAATATTTAATGCACAATTCCACATACGTGGGCGTAATAATTCGAAATGAAACACAAGTACCAATCTTTACGTTATTAGCCACAAACAAACATGACTATCAAATTTGACATCACTGATCGGCAAAACGGCATTAAAGATAGAAACACTAACATACTAAACAAAAGAATACAATGGGGCGAATTCGACTTGTTTCACGGAGAAGCGGAGGGCTTCTTAAATCTGGTCAATCGGACCATAAAATACAATATGTCTTAATATTAAAGTAATGCTTACGTAACAATCAGCTGGAGGCGTCTGTCCTAGATTCGGCTTCCATCGAAATTGTCCCAGCGTGAGAATGTTGAAAAATACTTCGTTAGTTTAGGTGCGAGATAATTCTCGCCGGTATGCTGGGCTTATACTTTTCCCATTACGCGATAAATGAAGAACAAGAAAAACTCGAACAAATGGATTTTGAAGTAACATTTACGCTTTACAATTCGAACTAATTGTGGCACTGTATTTATTGAAAACAATACTCGACAACTCAATAAATAATTTAATCTATAGTCAAGTTAACGCACTTAAAAATTATTAAATAACTCGACAAAACTGTCATACGAAATTGTTTATACTCGAACGGAAATAATTAGGTTCTGATAACTCGTAACGTTCCTGAATTACACGGCTTCAAAGCCGTCCCAAGAATATTAGCGGTATATTTAAATAACGAAAATAATTTAAATAACTTCAGCGGTATAGTTTATTTAAATAACGAAAATGATTTAAATAACTTCAGCGGTATAGTTTATTTAAATAACGAAAAAGTTTTTAAATAATTTCGGACATACGTAAAATTTTTACAAACTTTTAATTTAATCGCACTTAGCTCGAAAATCTAAATTAATTGCCGGTGATGTATAAATTCCGCTTCAAAAGCGTACCGGTGAGCTGACGAAGAGGGCTTTCAGCTGCTCTTTACTTAGATTCGGAATCTCTCCCGATTTCACAGAAAACAACGGTATTTATTTAACTTCTCCCACAAAAATGCATCAACTCAAATACATTCGGGAGTCTTACAAACTTCCCCTGTCGGTGCAATATGATATGTTAATTGGTCCCAGCTTTTTGAAAAGACAGTAGCAATAAAGACAGAACATACGCACTTAACCAACATTGGTCTAAGTTGACGTCAAGGTGTCCCTTCCAAAAATCAAGATTTGCAGAACGTTGCTTGAAATTTCAACCTCACATGTGTTCAAGGGTTCATTTTTTTGCTCAAGTTTTGAAGACTTTATCTACCAGACCGTCGTAAAAGTTAGGAGTTTTTGTTGCTTTTGAAATGGAAATATTTCGCAAGTCTTATAAATTTATGTGCGAATTCGAGATAAGACCAAATAATTTTGCCTGAAACTGCACGTGCATTCACCACCTGCTCTATTATAGAAACTTCTTCTAAAAGTTACGTTTCGTCAACGCATGCAACGATTTGCACCGTAGACGAAAATATTTTAACGTAGTGAATTTAAATATGATATTTTTGATCCCATAAATTTGTACTTTGAAAAATACTGACGAGGCATTAAACTGAGATTTAAGAAATATATTTACCACATAAGATTAAAATTTTAAAAAGTTACATAAGCGAAATAAATTGTATTATCCGAATAATACAAAATTGCAAAAAAAATCACTTGCGCTGCGAGCGTAAAGTCACGTGAAAAACTGATACCGCCTTTTCAGGAACGATTCTATAGGCTCTGCCTACTCGAATCGCCAATCTTCTTTGGCATTTTGTCATGGTATATCTGTGTTTCTTGTAGTTCATTGCCTCCACCCATATCGGTGTGGAATGCATGAGATGAAGTCTTCTCTTCGCCAAGGAGGGTCCTACCATGTTTGGCATTAATCTGAACTTTATCGCCTTTATCTCATTCTTCTGGCCTATTATTGCGTCTCACAATCTGAGAGTAATTTGCGCTTTTTTCATCCGATCAGGACAAACCGGAGGTCTTGTTAATTGCCTCATTTATAATCAAGTCACGCTCATTCTTCGAATAAAACGCCTCGCGTTCTTTTTGCTCGCAGAATATTATTTGTTTTGTAGACCTTTCGTGCCCAAAAAGAGGTTTTGGTTACTCTACTGATTAATAAATTAATTTGGTACCTAGTGGAAAACCCACGTAGAATTTTTAGTTAAAAAGAGACCGTTATGGTGAAATTTAATTGTAGCTGCTAAATTTGCTGCAATAACCAGCTGATGGCTATACAAAACTGCTTGCAGCCACCAGTAACGTGGCGTTACTGCATTTTTGTAATTTAAAGTAATTTCACAGATAATCAATACACACAAGAACAGAAAATACAAAATAAATTATTATAACTGGTAAAAAGATGACAAGTTTATTTTAATATTGTAATTTTTATAGTGAGCAATTCATAAGGTAGCTAATTGTTATCTGTCATCAACCGAAAGGGGATCTAAGCATGGAAGGTTTGTCATGTGATTTCTATAAGCACATACCACAACTGCTATTCGCCGGATCGAAAATGTTATTTAGGAATCTATACTTTAAATTTCTACCCTTCTCATTGTTCATTTGAAAATTACGATGTTATCCCACTTCTCAATAATTTTTTTGTCAAAATCAATTATGCTGTTCTATCAGTATATTAATTATTACTAGGGGCTATAATAATAGAGATCTTGTTATAGCTTTTCCGTTATAAAATATTGACGCCAGTCCGCCCCTGAGCTTTCATCAGACTAAAGTTACGAAAAAATTATATCGTCTAATAAAAATTTAATTTGATCGTTGTGCTTCTTAACAATTCTTTTTATGGCGTGATAAAATTTGGAAACTATCATCTCGATGTAAAAATTAAAAGAAATACAAGAATTCTTGTGCACTGTCTAAATTACCATACATAAAAGAAAACTGTTTGAGTAAAACTGTAATGGCTATGCTTAGGTGTATCGGGGAAGGTCATAGTCCTCTTTAAAAGCTAATAATTGTCCTTTAATGTTTATTTTTATAAGACGTACAAGAACATGTACTTATTGAGTAGGGTGTCGCTTAACTTGGCTAACAGCTAACAGAAGCTAAACTTTTTTTAATAAAACTGCTACTGTATGCTTAGCAATGTTTATATTAGATAACAGCGGCAGATTTCAGACAATGCGCCTCCGACTTTGCCATCGAATGGGTCATTGGCATTGAGAGCTTTTTCTAAAGATTTTCTTCTTGTAAACCATCAATTACGATTTACAATTTTTATAATCATGCAAAATTTGACACTGATAAATTTTAACTCGGCTTTTAGAAACCACTTCGGCACAATGGCCTATTTGATATTGAACTTGATTTGTCTGTTTAGTTTGTCAAATTGGCAAGAAAAATCACCGCACACAAGGGAAGGCTTTCAGAAAGATTATTCGTTTATTTATTTTTTGTGTTGGTTATGATTAAACGTGACTTTCAAGTAGGTTAATTTAAATTTTCATTCACGTGCTACAAAATCGATTTGTTTGGGTTACAAGCACATACGTTTGTGGTCGTTTTAATATACTACTGGAATAATAATTAATTGGATTTCTCGAATGCGATGCTGTATCATGTCGAGTCAAGCTAAAATTTCAGCGGTGCTGCACCAACAAACTAATTCAATTATTTAAAGCGTGCCGAAGGAAAGTAAAAATTTTCCGCCCGATTAAATCAAATTTTTCAGTTATTACTCGAAAATGCAGGTAATGAAAGTTTGATCTGATTATCGATTTTTCGTTAAATTGCAATTTGCGTGATTTAAGAAAGTTTGTTGGATTTTCGGTTTTAAAAAATGAGGCTGCTACGCTCCGGGAATTTAAAAATCCTTCGGTGACTTTTTTAAACTTTTTCTCAAAATGAGCACAGCTACTAGTTCGAGTTAATTCACTAAATTAAAAATAGAATACTACAAGTGTGTTAAAAAGCTTTCATAACAAAATACTATGCCCTAGTAAGTCACAATTGCGAGTTAATCATTTACATAAATTTAACATAAGGTGATATGAATTTAAATTAGCAGGAAAACTTATCACTTAAAATTCCACTCTAATAATCTAAGTTATCATAAATTAATGCAGCTTTTTAAGAAAGATTAAAATAATTTTAATTAATTTTAAGACAAAACAAAGGATTGGCTAAAACTTAACCCGACAGTCGAGAATAACCAAATAACCTTTTAATTAATGTTAACTTAATTATTTCCAAAAAGTTTAAATTGAATAATCTAAGCATGTATAATATTTTTATTAAAACTTTTATTAGTTCCTCCTCTCATAATTAATTAACAATTTAAATTAAAACAAACACGACCCAAAAACACAAACCAAAATTTTATAAAAAATAAAACACAATGGATTTCTACGGCCGAAGAATTCTGAAAAGAGAGCTTTTTGATAAAAACCAAACGTTTGTTTTACAATTTTTAATATAACAATTGAAGACGTTTTCGGTTAAAATGAACATTTAATCACCACAGGTTTGTTAGTTCAGTAGATCTAGGTCGGGGCCGGAAATGTAATTGTAATCCTCTCACTGTCCGCACCAAACTTCATCAACAACCGATAACATTCTAATATGCTTAAACAAAAATAGAGCAATTGCTCCCAGAAAATAATAGGTTTCTTATTTTTAGCAAATTAGTATGCCCGGAAGGCCCGTCTCCCTTTTTCGCAGTAACAATTAAAATTTGACACCATTTTACAGCCGAACTCTTAATTATATGTAAATCCAATAAATAAATCGAAAGGAAGAACGTAACTTTGTAATTTAAAATTTGGTCACATCAATGTGTCAAATTAACTTTCAATTTCTTTTAAGAATCCCAAATGCTGAAAGTTACTGAAAACGTTCGAATCTAATTTTTTGGGTTAAGGCCACCCTCTTAAAATCCTTCCAAATTACAATTTAAATTGTAAAATATCTCTGCGACTTAATGACCCTTTTCTGTACACATACCAGTACGTTTTATATTAAAAATGAAGAAATCGAAAGATTGTGGGTAAACTTTTATAACTTTCGAATAGAATTTGAGAAAGAGAGTCGAGATAAACGATACTTTTTGCCTCTTAACCCGAAACATAAAGTATAAATTTTATCATAATTTCTTATTCAAGGGCATAAAACGATGATAACATTTTAAAAGCTTTTCTAATCACAATTTTAAAATTATGAATTTCCTTAACCTACTTTGCTAATTTCCGCACAAAACTTTTCGAAATCGTAACCTCAGTGCGATTCTAAATATCAGTCACCTAAAAACATTACGAATAATAAATAATTAGGTTTACGAGCTTTTAACGAAATTAATGATAAAATTGTCAGATTTAGCAACTAATTTTATGGACCATAAAAGCAGGACCGAGCAAATAAAATAAAATGAAAATTGAAATTTCCATATGAAAAAAATTCTTTTGGGCAACATTGTAGGATTTAGCCTTGCTTCTAATCTTTCAATGAAAAGCTTAATGTTCTCAGCTACTATAACCAAGATCAAGTTTGCTATCATCAAACTATCTCAAACTACCCTAAAACAGACGTCGCGACGACATAAACGCAAACATAAAATCATATCACGTTCTATTTGATTTGAATGGCAAATTCATTAGTAATTCTTAGTTCCTATTTCAATTTGAAAATTGTCACGGTACGAACAATACTTATTTATCTCTCTGTACGTACTGCTATAAAAATAATTTTATTGATTACCAGTTTGCTCAATTTAAAATTTTCACCCTTTTCATTCGATATCCTAAAAATCCCAATAGCAGCAATAAATTGCTACTAAATAAGTCGAGCTGACTGATGTATATACCAGGAAGTAGCAAACTTTTCTTTGTAAAAGAAAATTTATTTTTTTTCTTGGCCGTAAATTTAGTGTTAATTTAATAATTTTTAAAGAGCCAATTTATTAAACAATGCATACTAAATGAAGCACCTAAACACAATTGAATCCCATTTAACGTCACTAACCGTCTTGTTCCTTGGCATTCTACCAATAAACAATAGAAATGCAAATTTTCAGCAACTACTTAATTAACTGGTCTTAATCGAGAATTGAATCGTCTAAACACAATAATTAAATGCATGCAAATACAATACAGCGTTTTTGTTGATCTAACGGCTAAGTTTAATTAAAAATTTTCGAAATTATTTCGCGTTCGCGTACGATGACAATTCCGCATGCGCTATTAAATCTGCATTCACAACCTTAAAACTAGTAACTAAAATTAACATTTACAACAAATTAAAATTAATTAAGTAATAAAAAAGTAAAGTATCATTTCAATGTGACACCCAGTTCCATTGATTTCAATGTCGCGAATGCACTTAAAAATGTTACAGCATCTTCTAATTAAAATTTATACTAATTGGAACACAAAAACAATTGCAAATTATGCTGTAGTTGTTTAATGACCTGAATTGGAATGTTGAAAATGCAATTTTTTAGACACATTGCAATGCTAAACGTGTTTACAGGACTGCATTGCCAATATAGATAATACGAGTATTACGTATGTTGAACTTGTTTTTAGATAATGTATTCAATACGACCTACAAACAAATATTTCGCTATATTTATTAAAATTTTCCAGCTTTGTTGAGAATCTAAATAGTTTGGAAATTAAACAATCTAATTTTCGTAGTAGTAAACCCAATTTTCAAAGAAAATCGTCTGATTTTATTGTTTTCTTTTTTCTTTGTTCATTATGTGATCATAATTGGAGCTAAAAAATATTTTTAACTACAGTTTTTCTTCAAAAATGCGTAATTTCTCTTCTGTTAGCAATCAAAGTTCAAAACATTTGTTAAAATTGCATTTATTCAAAGATTATAGTGAGCGAAAAGAATAATTTTAACGTTTTCTGCATTTCTAGACATATGACTATTTATGTTAAAATTTCTTGAATCTACTTTTTTCTTTAAAACGCTTGTAATATAACAATGTCTCGTTTTTAATTGGCAATTTGAGATTGTAAAAAATGTCATTGTTGCTTAGCAATACACGAAAGCTTTAACTCAAGTTCTCTTGTTTAAGAGCAACAATACATTTATATAATACATTTGAAAAGCTAAAAATGTCAAGAGAAAACTACGAGGTTACGTTATATTTTCTAAAATAAAAGCATATGTACCTATGCTTTTATGCTTCTAAAAATTAATTTCAATGTCGGATAGGAAACGACTCTGTATTTCAAGTAAAACAACAACGCTTTAATGAAGACGCACAAAATGATAATGGAGATCTGCTTATGGAGTTCTGCATGCAAAACACTCTTCGAATAAATAGCAACCTTCTTGACCATAAGATGCAGTATAAATATAATTTTGAAAATAATAGCAAATCCTATAAAGGTAAATGAGGCGTCGCCGTCAATGACATATTGGCGTAGCTTTGAGTGAAATTAAAACTGATATTCTGAAAGCAGGAGAAGAGGAAAATTAACGCAACAAGGAACAGAAATATAAAACACCTTGGTTTACAGAAGAAGTCAAAAAATGGTTGCCAAGGGAAAAGTCGTATAAGATTTATAAAGCAACAAGTAGAGAGAT
This sequence comes from Podabrus alpinus, assembly GCA_932274525.1. Taxonomy (NCBI): domain Eukaryota; kingdom Metazoa; phylum Arthropoda; class Insecta; order Coleoptera; family Cantharidae; genus Podabrus; species Podabrus alpinus. The sequence goes on along the minus strand of OW026453.1, from coordinate 94,927,600 downwards.
GGTGATAAAGAACGATATATGCGGGATAGAAATGAAACTAACATAAGGATAAGACAAATAAAAGATTCATATTGAGAGAATTTCAGAAAGGTTATGGAGTGAGATATGTATGGAGCCCAAAAAAAATTTGACAGATGTTACTTGCTCTCGTTACAACAGCTAAGAAATACAATAAGTCAAAACATCAAGTCTTTGACGATAGAAAAAATCCTTCGCTCTCCAAATTCAAGATTGAAGTGAAAATGATAGAACGAGTAGTAATAAAGTTTAAATATCTTGGAGGGAACATAAAGGTAGCCACTCACGTTCCAATCTGGTCGGACCGACAAGCTGTACTGCACATGAGTTGAATAAGGATGCGGCTATTGTGTCCTTGTTCAACTTATGTGTAGGATAGCATGTCGGTCCGACCAGATTGGAACGTGAGTGGCTACCTTAACAAACGACAAGTATCTAATACTGGAAATGAGGCAACAATCGCAAAATGGAGCAAGAGTTTCAGGAAGCCATCAACATATTTATACATAGTATGGAAAAAAATATATGCTACCTAAAAATGAGGATGAAAGTGAGGATTTACAAAAGCATAGTCAGACCAGTGTTGACTTACGGAGCGGAATGGATACAAATCAAACCAAGCAGCTCCTGCGAACAATGTGATGTAACAGATATGATTAAGTTTGTCAAGAGAAGAAGACGATTACGTCGACAAGGTCGCTAGTAACCGCCTAATAAAACTGGTAAGAGAACTCCAACCACCGGGAAAGTCTATATAAAAGAATAATCAATAATAAAAAGCATTATATATACTAAAATAGAATTCTTTTCTCCTCTAGGTTCTCCTGAGGTCCTCTAAGACCTCAAACTGCAACTTTACTTATTTCTGTTTTCGTTTGCCTTCCACCCAAAACTTTCATGTTTTGACCCAGACAAAAAAATATTGTAAATCTGAAAATTGACTGAAATGTTACTAAGGTTTTGTTGAAGAACATACTAATAAACCTCGCAAGACCTCCATAACCAGTTTTATTGATTTCCATTTTTGTAGTTTTTCAGCCCAAAACTTTTATGTTTTGACCCACAAAAAAAATTGTAAATCTGAAAATTGACTGAAAGTTTGTAAGTTTTCCGTGGAAATCTTTTGATTTTTGACTGAGAAAAAATTCAGAAAATCTTCTTATATGTTGTCTCATTAAACTTTTATATATCCCACTACAAATACTCCAATACTAACTGAAAAACTTTGTTCATCATAATTTTCGTTTGAAAAACCTACCAAGACAGAAAACAACGAAGCCGCAGTATATCTTAGAAGTTTGTGAATGTACTTCAGCAAGACTTTAGGAACATTTAAAAGCCAAATTTTAGATTTATTCGCGAGCTAGCATTGGAACCTATTGAACGTGTTTTCTAAGTGCCGAGTGATAGTGCGATAAATATCCAAACGTATGCAAAATTATAATCTAATATTTGGTTGAAAATTCATACTTATTAATAAACCAATTCAAAACAAATATTGTGTATTAACCGCTCCTCGGGCGGTTAATTCATCATAATATGGCTACAGATGCCGAGACATCGGAATCAATGAATCAGGATCCTGTGCTCAACATCAACGTGGAGATTAAAAACCATTCCTGGCAAGAAGTGGGAAGATATAAAAGAAAACGGGTAAGTTCTCCCGTAACTGAAACACCACCATTAATACAAAACAACAGATTCCTCCCGCTCACAACAATTGTTAATAATGATGAAGCCCCCACTGACCATAGCCAGGCTAATAACACTAATAGACCACCCCCAATTTTTATACACGGAGTATTAAATTATCAGGATATGATTAAAACCTTAAATGATGTATTAGAACAAGAGCAAATTATCACAAAAACTCTAGCGAACAACGTAGTGAAGATAAATGTAATCACCACAGAGAACTATCGAAAAATGATTAAATACTTAAAAAAGGAAAATATTGTCCATCATACTTACCAACTAAAAGAGGATAAGCCATATCGAGTAGTAATTAAACATCTACATCAATCAACTCCCACAGAAGAAATAAAGGAAGAATTATGCACTCAAGGATTTAAAGTAAGAAATGTAATCAATATTAAACATCGTGCATCAAAAAACCCACTACCACTATTCTATGTTGATTTGGAACCAGCTGAAAATAATAAAGCAATATATGATTTAAAATATCTTCAAAACAGGACCATTCGGGTTGAACCGCCCCTAAGAAATACCGAAATAGTTCAATGCACAAGGTGCCAAATGTATAACCACACGAAAGCCTATTGTAATCGCCCATTTGCTTGCGTAAAATGTGGAGGACAGCACGACACTAAAATTTGTAAAAAATCTAAAGATACACCAGCAACATGTTTTCTATGCAACGGATCACATCCAGCAAACTATAAAGGCTGTACAGTATACAGAGAATTACAAGATAAATACAAAAACAAATCGCATCAACAAGATAAGATGCGTACACATTCAATGAACAACAATATACCACCTCAATCCTCAAGTCCAACCCTAAACAAGACATCACGAACATACTATAACCAAAACTACAGACCGTCATATGCAGAAGCGCTAAACAATAATTCACACAATGGAAGCCATAAGGAAGATATATCACTATCAGGATTTCTTAACGAATTCAAAAACATGTTCAACCAACTTATGCAACAGAATTCACTAATGATCAATTTATTAAATACAGTCATTGGTAAATTGATACCCTAATGGCAGACTACGTAAGAATTGCCTTATGGAACGTCAACGGCCTCCAATCAAAAATCAATGAAACAGAAATATTCATAAAAAATAATAATATAGACATACTCCTCGTTTCGGAAACACACTGCACTTCTCTATCATACATAAAAATACCAAATTTCAAAGTATACCTCTCAAATCATCCAGATGGAAGAGCTCATGGGGGGACTGCTACCATTATTAGAGGAACAATGGCACATCACGAGGTAAATAAATGCGAAAACGATTTTCTTCAAGCCACTACAATCCAAGTTAAACAACTACATGGTAAACTAAAAATAGCTGCAATTTACTGCCCACCCAGGCACAATATTAAAAAGGAACATTTAGAACCTTTCTTTACAATGCTTGGCCAAAAATTTATTGCAGGTGGAGACTTCAATGCAAAGCATACTGTTTGGGGCTCCAGACTGATAACTACGAAGGGAAGAGAACTCCTTAAACTCATAGATAACAACAACTACAGTATCTTTTCATCGGGTGAACCAACCTATTGGCCTGCTGATCCTGATAAGATTCCTGACTTGCTAGATTTCTTTATAACTAATGGAATTTCAACAAATTTTATTGAAGTACAATCAAGCTTAGATTTAACATCGGACCACACCCCAGTTATACTCACGATGGGTTCAACTATTATTAGGAAGCAACCAAGACCAACTCTATATAACAAACACACTAATTGGGATCATTTCAAAGAGTACATAAATCAAAATTTAAATTTTACATTAAGCATTAAGACCAACACTGAATTAGAACACGCAACAGAACACTTCGTATTGACAGTTCAAAATGCTGGCTGGATTTCAACTCCCCCGCTAGAAAATAAAACAAATAATCAATGTAATATCCCTATGGAAATCAGAGACCTGATAAAAGAAAAGCGAAGAGCCAGAGCAAGATGGCAGCGTAGTACTAATCCTTTGGACAAATCTGATTATAACCACCTATCAAAAATACTTAAAAGAAAACTTAAGGAAGCGAAGAATGAAACTTTTGGTTACTTCTTAAAAAATTTATCTAACAAGGACCACTCTATATGGAGAGCCACAAGAGGATTTAAGAGGCCACAAATTACCATCCCGCCTCTCCGGAACCCAAACAATTCCTGGGCAAAATCGAGCGATGAAAAGGCCAAACTATTCGCACATCACCTATCAGAGGTCTTCAAACCTTATTCAGATGAACCAGATGAAGATATCGATCAATACCTAGATGCCCCTCTGCAGATGTCGTTACCAATAAGTAAAATCAAGAAAACTTAAGTCGAGCAAGAGATAAGAAGATTAAAAAAGGCCAAGGCCCCTGGTTACGATTTAATAACAGGTAAAATACTTCCTGAATTACCCAAGACAGGAATAAAATTTTTGACAATCTTGTTCAACTCTATCCTAAGATTATCACATTGGCCATTACAATTAAAATTTGCCAAAATTATACTAATCTTGAAACCAGGCAAACCCCCCACGGATGCTTCATCCTATCGTCCAATAAGCTTGCTAACAATAATATCTAAGTTGATGGAAAAACTTATTCTAAAACGATTAAATGATAACAATCTGCTAGATGATTTGATACCGACTCATCAATTTGGGTTCAGACGACAACACTCAACTATTCAACAATGCCATCGTATTGTAGACACAATCTATAGAACTCTAGAAGGGAAAGAATTTTGCTCGGCAGTTTTCCTAGACATAAAGCAGGTTTTTGATAAAGTATGGCACAAAGGACTTCTCTACAAAATTAAACATGCTGTACCACACCATTATTATCTAATTCTGAAATCTTATTTGGAAAACCGAAGTTTTCAAGTTCAACAAGATGAAGATCTATCCGGAATTTATAGCATATCATCGGGAGTTCCACAAGGAAGTGTACTTGGGCCAATATTGTACTTACTGTTTATTGCAGAATTACCCACCACGCCGTTTACAGAATTGTTTACATTTGCAGATGATACTGGCATATTGGCAAGACACAGCAATCCTCAACGCGCTTCCGAATTATTGCAAATACACTTGTTTGAACTACAAAGTTGATGGTTGTCTAAATGGAGAGTAAAAGTTAATGAAGCCAAATCAAACCACGTTACATTCACTTTAAATCGTACAGAATGTCCACCTGTATACATCAACGATGTAGCGATCCCTCAAAAGACAGAAGTTAAGTATTTGGGACTACATCTAGATAAAAGACTTACATGGAAAACGCATATTAAGAAGAAAAGGAAGGAAATGGACATAAAAATTAAAAAAATGTATTGGTTGATGGGAAGAAAGTCTATTCTATCCACAGAAAATAAAGTACTCATATATAAAGTTATTATCAAACCAATATGGACGTACGGGATAGAACTGTGGGGATGCGCTAGCATGTCCAACATAAAAATAATGCAACGATTCCAATCGAAGGCCCTCCGTATGATAGTAAATGCACCATGGTATATAACTAACCAGACTCTTCACACTGACCTAGGCATTAATTATATCCAAGACGAAATCAAAAAACGAGCACAAAAACATGACCTAAAACTTCAAGATCATCCAAATCAAAGTACGACACGACTCATAGAAGAAAATATTATCAGACGTCTTAAAAGAAAATGGCCTCGCGATCTACTGCCATAAATTAATTGGTTACGGGTACCGCCGATGGGCCTATTCCCCCGCATGACAAGAGAGATCAAATCAGCTTATAGAACATTATAATATTTATATTTATTGTAAAATTTTGTTCTGATTGTTGATAATAGCAATAGTTATAATAAAAAAAAAAAAAAATTTTAGATTTGTAACATTTGTTTCTGGATCAAAACCTATAAGTTTTAAACGTGAATGCTTACGAAAACTTACAAAGGGAGCAGCGAAACCGGCGCCGGTGGCGGTTTTTGAGGTTTTGGGAGTTTTTTATTGTTTAGCAATTCCTTAGGTAAATTTCAACCAATTTTTAGTTTTACAATAGTTTTTTCTAGATGAAAACCTAAAAGTCCTGAATTGATAATAACTGTCAAATAGATCAGTATTACGAAATCATAATAATTGATGATCACTAAAATAAGCACAAACAAAACAAAATTTTTATATAATTCTTGGAGATTAAAACGTTATGGCTGCTTTTAAAATTTAACATAAGCAAGCAAAATAGCTTAGAATTCGCTGTATAATTATTATACATAATTTAAACTATTGATTTTTACCTTGCTGAAAATATTTTATCTATAAATTAAATATTTATATTAATTAAATTATGACTGGAAATTTTAGAAAGGATTCTTTTATATAATGTAATAATAATTATAATAGTACACATAATAGCCTAAATTTCTGTGTGTCTATAACACTAATCTGTGCGGCCTTTAGGCCGCACAACCAAGGCAATCACGTACTTACATTTAATTAATCAAACCAATTAATTAAAATAATAAAATTTAAATAAAAGCAATAAATAATAATGAAATATCAATAATAACATAAAATATAAAATAGATGTGAAAAAAAGGCAATATTAATTTATTATTTCAATGCTACACGATTAAAAAATGTTTTTAACCTGGCTATAATATTTACTATTATTTACTACTTAAATACTATTTCTTGCTTATAAATATCCTCACACACAGGGGACCTACAGTTTAATGTGGGTTCTAAACAACGGAAAGCACATATAATGCACTTTATTTTCAGAAGAGTTATTAGGCAGATTACACCTCGGTGGTTTGCCAATGCCTTATTCTGAGGGGCGACGCGACGGCTAGAATGAAGTTGTTATTGGTAGCCACGAAAGTTATTAGTAAAGTAAAGTTAGCAGCAAAGTTATTAGTTATTAGTAGTTATCAGTAGTAGGTATTATTGGAATTATTAACTAAATTCATTATCCGTTAAGCTACGGCCGTCTCTTAGAGTTATTGGATAGCTTTTTTAATTCAGAAGTATCAAAAATTTACTCGAAACTGATTGCGTTTTATCAGTTGACTAGAATTTTCAAAATTCGAAATTAAACAGATCGAATTATCTTCTAGGTCTCTATGCAGATAATTTCGTACAACTGTAGGAACAATAACACGTAAACTGAAAAAAGAAAAAAAAACGCTTCCGTTTTATTACACAACACTAAAAGTCAATGTCAAACTGGAATTAAATTATTATGTTACAAAATTATCTTGATAAATTTAGCTTTTAAACAAAAATATGTATTATTGCTTTTAAGCAAAAGCACTTGAACTAAAGCTTTCGGAAAAGCTCTCGTGCTTTGCTAAACAACAGTACATTAAATAAATTATCAATTAAAAAATTAGATCTTGTTATAACACGATATTGATAATTTTTAACAACCGAAACACATAATTATTATCAAAGCGTGCCCAAACTATACAATGTGAATGTTAAACAAAATTTCAAGTTTCACTCAACTTGTTTTACACAAGTTCAAACCGCAAGGACACTAAAACACATTTAGCGATGTACATCCAGCAAGTTTGACGCCACAATGTCTACAAATTATTAAATCTTTCAGGGATTTTGGTTTCAACAGCTGAAAATTTAGTTTTGGTACACAAATTTAATAAACCGCCGTTTCGATGTTTTTTTTGTAACACAAAGTTTATTTTCGCATTACACGATTTTAAATGCTAAATTTAGTCGAGTAGATTCTAAAATATTGACATAATAGGTTTTCAATTTATTGGTAATATTGGTTGTACTATCCAGCAGAACGTCACATCCAGCAGTGTTCCGTGATAGATTAACTAAAAATTTAAATTTAAAATTTTATTATTGGGTCAGCGAAATAGTGCGACCCAATTAAATTTTTATTTAGTGGTTTTTGTAACCCCTTAAACTAGCTCAAAGTAGAGAATGACTAAAATAATTAAGGACCCCTTCCCAGGTAGGTCGAATTTCGTTCAAAGAAATAAGAAATACTTCAAATCTCAACATTTATTATTTGAATTTAAACAAAATTTAAAATGATACATACATAAATTAGCACAAACCTATAATCTATTCTCATACATTCACAGATTCACTCCAAATTACATTAAACATCACCGTAGGATGATTTGTAATAAAATAAATCAAATTCAATACATACAAATTAATTAGATACACAATACCTTAAAAAAATTATTTATGCGCTGCCTATGGTGAAGTATTTGCCAATGCAGCAATAAAACACCTGTTTGATGAGTACGTTGAATGATTGCATCCAGGCACACATGTGTAGATGTATTTTCTTTATTTGAATAAAGATGCAGGTAGGGGATTCACCAAACTAAATACGTTGCTTATTTCAACGAAGATTGTTTTTATTTCGCGAAACAAATTGTATTAATGTTATAGTTCAACACTTTTTTTGACTTAAATAAACACTAACATTATTATTGTTTTTGTAATATGAACTCATTGTTTTTATATAAGAGTTATACTCTTTCGCGATGTAAATTGTTTATGCTATGAATTAATCACGCACTTGGTCGACGATAGTTATTCCTTAACGTAAAGATGTTCAAATTATAAACGAAAGAATTATTAATTTATTTTAATATTCATTATTAATTATTAATGTTCAAAAATTAGGTTTAACACTTGATGATTTAAAAATAAAGTTCACTAAGTTTACATGTGACTTGACAACACATTCGATGATTTTTAGTGAAATACACAAAAATTCCATTAATTAGATATACAATAATTATAATGCAAATGGTCTTTAACCAAGAAAATAATTCAACTTGATTATTTTGTCACAAAATAAATACGTTTTCTTTGAAGGTATTAATTGCACTTGTATTTAAAATAAAATACACCAAATAGCAATTTAAGGTAAGTTTGAGATAATTGAAGATAATCGTTGTCGAACTAAAATCAGACTGTCTCCATCATGTTAGTACGTCCTTATATATTATAGTGTCATCACGCACCCCGTAAGCACAAAAAACTTACGCGTGGCGATGAAGTCATTGAAACCCGGTAATTCCCCGGACTTATGCAATGTTAATGTCTTTATACAAAGAAAAATATCTCACGCTTGTAGCAAGTATGAAGTCATCAGACACGGTGATTCCCCGGTAAAGTAAATGAGATCACGCGTGTTAGCTATTAAAAATACTTTGTACTATTACTTTCTTTTGTGTTCTATTATAAAATAACTTACACGTGCGACAGTCATGAAAACACCCGGACGCGGTTATTCCCCGGTAAATGATATCATTCCTGTTGAAAATAACAGATACTTTGTATTAATTCCTTGTATTAATATTGTATTAATTTTGAATTGTTACAATCGCCTAATAGTACAAAAAAAAAACAAATTAAAAAAAAATAACGATAAGTTACATTTTTTTACAAAAAGATATTTAGGAAATAGTCTTAATTTTTCGGAATTATAGGTAATCTTTATTAATTACGATAAGCTCGAATCTAAATAAACAAATTTAATGTTAGGCGCCACTTGTTTTAAATTGGTTGGGAGAATTTAATCAAAACAAGAAACTTAAATCCTCTAATTTCTTACTAATATTAAAATAAAATTAACTAATTACTAAAAAAATTAGAATAATCATTAAAAGAATTGAAATTTCGCGATGATTACCAGTCGCAAGTCTTAGTCAGCCTCAATTTCGTTGTGACCACTGTAAAAGAGGGCGGTTCGCGAAATCACGGGATCATTCGCTGGCCGTGGGACCCACAAATGCAGATGGAAACTCTGAAGTCTAGATTAATTTGGACATTGAAATTATGGTAAAATTTGGGCTCAATCATATTTACAGTGCCTGGAAAATGAAAAAATCATATTTACAAAATTCATTTCCTTTGGAATTTGATGCCACGCTAAAAATGGTATCTAATGAGATGGAATCTAGTCTGTTTTATCAATTGTCGTTGGAAAAACAGAAAAAAACTTGCGATTAAATTTAGCTTTTCCAAAGTGGAAATATCAACTTAGGTGTCTCTGGGGTTATTTGCTTTACTACTAAAATGACGAAACGTATCTATTGCTCAAGTTATTTTAGATAAGATAAGGAAGTTTCGTATGATTCCTATCGGAAATCATAACAATTTGCATAAAGGTGCACATAAAGGTATAGATGACGGTAAATTGTACCCTTAATTCTGGATCTCAATTATATTCAAGACACTAGGTAGATGTTTTCAAAACATAAGGTATTTTTTTTTTTTGAAAATACTAAACATATTTTTAAAAATACTGAAGGTATTTGTCTTCAGAAATAGACGATATTTTGGGAAGGTACTCAAGATATTTTTAATAGGTAGTACAATTGAACATTTTCTTTGTTCAAAAAGGTAAATGATTAATGAGCTTATTAATTAAAATAATTCAAGGTAAGAAAAATTTATCTCATTAAAGGCAGAACTTATTTGTTCACATAAAGGTACAAGTAAAGTAAACGATATGGGTTTACTCTTAACAAACAAATTATATGAGAAATTATTTTTCGCTTACTGACCTATCACAAACATGAAATTAACGCACGACTAATGATAACATTGGGTAGCTAGGCCAATGCAACACCAGTCTGTACTTGGCTTAACTAAACGATTTATTGGTTAGCTATTCCAATACTTCGCAAAGCGTACCCTCTAATTTCAGGTAAGGTAGTTGTTTGGGTCACTAAAATGTTATTTAAAAAGTTAACAAGGAACAGTTGTTTTTTTGGCACGCAGTTTTACGTCGTACGACCGGGACGTGTTTGATAACTAAATTCGTCAAAAAAAATTTTTTTTTTTAAAACTAAACATTAAAATAAAATTGTTCATGAATTCACATTTTGAGGGGATATAACAATTTCTCCACCAAAACTAAAGGAATATTATTAACTAACAAAAACATTACTAAGATACTGGGTCATTATGAACTAAAAAATAAGGTAAAGAAATTATATTGGCTAATAATAAGGTAACGATAATATACAACAGAATAAAAAAATAAGGGCTTAATCACTTGGAGGAAAATTGGTAGCGGTGCACTTCTTGAGGAGTTCAACATGCCATCTACCTACTGGTTTTCCACTCATATTTTCTAATTCATTGTGCCCACTTTTTAACAAAATTCTCAATTGTGCCTTTCTTTGTTGAGCAGTTTTACCCAAAACTTGTTTCCGCAAAGTTAGTTCCTTCAAAATCTCGTTATCTGATAAGAAATTTGACTCCATTTTCACGTTTTATATATTAATTGAATTACCAGGGTTATTAAATATTAATTTTAAAATTACGTTCCTGCTAATTAAATATAACGCGTAGAAAATACTTATTTGCATAAAGAAAAGTTTAGGTATTTATTTCGCGATAGCCTAAAATTGCTACTTGGATTTTGCTTTAAATACGCAATTGTGCATTACAATTTTCTTTGCTGTTTATATAATATAATTTTTTTTAAAAAGAAAAGTTAAAATTCGATCGTATTTCTCATTACCTTTTTACTAAAAATTCAATAAATCGGCCACGCGTTGGGCAGCGCCAATTGTAACCCCTTAAACTAGCTCAAAGTAGAGAATGACTAAAATAATTAAGGACCCCTTCCCAGGTAGGTCGAATTTCGTTCAAAGAAATAAGAAATACTTCAAATCTCAACATTTATTATTTGAATTTAAACAAAATTTAAAATGATACATACATAAATTAGCACAAACCTATAATCTATTCTCATACATTCACAGATTCACTCCAAATTACATTAAACATCACCGTAGGATGATTTGTAATAAAATAAATCAAATTCAATACATACAAATTAATTAGATACACAATACCTTAAAAAAATTATTTATGCGCTGCCTATGGTGAAGTATTTGCCAATGCAGCAATAAAACACCTGTTTGATGAGTACGTTGAATGATTGCATCCAGGCACACATGTGTAGATGTATTTTCTTTATTTGAATAAAGATGCAGGTAGGGGATTCACCAAACTAAATACGTTGCTTATTTCAACGAAGATTGTTTTTATTTCGCGAAACAAATTGTATTAATGTTATAGTTCAACACTTTTTTTGACTTAAATAAACACTAACATTATTATTGTTTTTGTAATATGAACTCATTGTTTTTATATAAGAGTTATACTCTTTCGCGATGTAAATTGTTTATGCTATGAATTAATCACGCACTTGGTCGACGATAGTTATTCCTTAACGTAAAGATGTTCAAATTATAAACGAAAGAATTATTAATTTATTTTAATATTCATTATTAATTATTAATGTTCAAAAATTAGGTTTAACACTTGATGATTTAAAAATAAAGTTCACTAAGTTTACATGTGACTTGACAACACATTCGATGATTTTTAGTGAAATACACAAAAATTCCATTAATTAGATATACAATAATTATAATGCAAATGGTCTTTAACCAAGAAAATAATTCAACTTGATTATTTTGTCACAAAATAAATACGTTTTCTTTGAAGGTATTAATTGCACTTGTATTTAAAATAAAATACACCAAATAGCAATTTAAGGTAAGTTTGAGATAATTGAAGATAATCGTTGTCGAACTAAAATCAGACTGTCTCCATCATGTTAGTACGTCCTTATATATTATAGTGTCATCACGCACCCCGTAAGCACAAAAAACTTACGCGTGGCGATGAAGTCATTGAAACCCGGTAATTCCCCGGACTTATGCAATGTTAATGTCTTTATACAAAGAAAAATATCTCACGCTTGTAGCAAGTATGAAGTCATCAGACACGGTGATTCCCCGGTAAAGTAAATGAGATCACGCGTGTTAGCTATTAAAAATACTTTGTACTATTACTTTCTTTTGTGTTCTATTATAAAATAACTTACACGTGCGACAGTCATGAAAACACCCGGACGCGGTTATTCCCCGGTAAATGATATCATTCCTGTTGAAAATAACAGATACTTTGTATTAATTCCTTGTATTAATATTGTATTAATTTTGAATTGTTACATTTTGCAGGCTTGAAGTTTACAAAATATTCCTTTAATTTATTGGAATAATTGTAATCAGGGTAGAGATGATTTCCGCTTTTATCTGATGCAAAGCTCTTCTAAAGCTCGAGTGGTTCTTCAACTTCCCGCTGGTATTAAGAGAGCACGTAAATTTTACGTAGCTGTTGATTAAAATTCAAGCGGAAGAAATCGAAAAAAAGAAAATTTAATTTTTCTAGAGAAAAAAAACAATAATTTGTTTACGTATTGGAAATTGAAAAAAGGTGAAAAATCCACTTGAAATTCAGGAAAGCCTTTTATTTGATGTACACAATGTCAATAGTAGCACTTAATTTTAGGAAAACGCTTTTATTTACTTTATGTAGTACAACATTTTCTTGCAGTATGAATTGTGAGTTGTATAGACAAGAGCAAATAAGAACGACAAAAGCAAACATATTTATTTCTTATTCTATTATTTACTTTGCTCTACGCTTTCAGTTTAAATTTTAGTAAACAAAAATAATTATTAACCTACTGAACCAGTAAAATTAATTGATTTCGCTTTTCGAGTGCTGAAAATTTACAAAAAGTTAGTTTTTCTCGAAAAACCGCTTTTCTAAAAGCAACTATTAGCACTTTTCTTGCAGAAAAAGTGACTAATGACCACAGGCCAAGGTTGCCACTGAAAACAATATTTTTCATTTTTATCACCAACAATAATTTTTTCTTCAGCGCAATTAATTCATTTTTATTTTTCAGCATGGGTGCTCGGTTGGTGGATGTGCAAGACAGTACCATACATACAGGGTGTTTCGGTCGCCGCGTCTGTCTACAGTTTAATCGCTGTCTCATTAGATAGGTAAGTAAATATTTTGAAGACGAACATAAAACACCAAGATTTAGTGGCTTACGGGTATTTGTATTAAAAAAGCAAGGTTTTATACTTGTAATGGACAAACCACTAACTTATCACACAACATATATCTTATTTTACGATGAAGGCTACAGCTCAACGATCTTGACACTAAAAATATCATTTGGTATCTGCGACGACTTAAACTAATAAATTTTGCGTTCATTGTCATCTTAACTTTTTTAATAATAAATTCAATATTAAGGTTATGGTATAATTGTATATAACCATCGAACACTTCAATCCATTAGTGATTTATGAGTTTAACATTGATTTATTATTGTTGTATAAATTTTCATGCATATTGATGAGTTTAGAAAGTCTAAAGGCGTTACATCGAGGACTTCTTTTATTATTTCAACCCGTCGTTCTTAAATTAAAAATTCTTTAAACAATGCTAGTGCAAATTAATTGCTTCTTTTTACTATAAATAAATTTTCTCGTTTCGTTCTTCTACCTCAAGATTTATGCGTATGCCGATACGATTCAATACAGCTTCAATGGGTTTATATTGCATTGAAAGACTGATGTATCGTTCTCAATATCGTCGGGTAGGACTATTTTGTCCCTGATTTTTCACAGTCTTTTTCATTTTGTTAGCTCACGACAATATTTTTACCATTACAACCAAAAGCTCACCTTGGTGGAAAAGGTTTGTCCACCTTGTTTGTGTATTATTCACACTGGGTATTGTTAGCGCTTCTAAGCGCAAGTTATAAATAATATAGCAATCATGGAATGATTTAAATCAAGCGATACGAACACATCGATTTATAATTATGAATATGTGAACAGGAAAATACAACATTTAGTATTCCATTATTACAAAGCTGAAATTCACAATAACTCATAAGCTTTCAGCAAGAGCAATTATTGCCTTCTTCGGGAATTTTTCACGATCTAATACTAGTTACTATTATTGCAACATATTACAAGTAGAAAATTTAGTTGTACTAAAAGTTACCAAGGGTTTTTTAACAATTGATTGGTAACAACCAAAAGTCTCATTTAAAACTTTTGAACTGGCATTTAAAACCAATCTAAAGTTAATAGCTAACAATTTTATATTTTTTGTATTTAGTAATTATATAATTTGTATTGCGTGTTCTTTTTTTTGGTTTGCGTAACTTTTGTTAGTTTAAAATCAATCGACCTAGATTATGGTATAAAATTTTTTATTTTTTATAAATATTGTACATATTCTATTTTACATTTTTTTTAATGGATGTAAGCGGTGTGCACCAATGGAGATTTGTAAACGAGAGGTGCAGAGTGAATAATTGGAGCAGAATGAATTAGGGGTGCACTGTGAACAACCGGTGTGATTAAGGGTGCCGATTTGTAAATAGGAGCAGTGTGAATCAATGGTGCGCTATGTAAAATAGGAGCACTATGTAAAACAGGAGCACCAAGTAATCCTGGAGCTGGTGACGAAGCGGCCAAAGCCATAACAGCAGCAATAACCAACTGAAAATGAAGCAACAATAAAATAAAATCCTTTTTAAGTAAACGAACAATCGACTTACCAATTTGAACATTTTTGAGATGGTTTCGTAGTTTTCTTAACAAAACTGATGCTGGAACATCTCAAACCGAACCCTTTTATACTGATTTTTTTAAACAACAAAAACCACCTCCCAGGACCTTCTGTAACAAACAAAACCTCGTTCACCTTAAGCTCAAAATTAACAAGTATCGCAGTTTACCTAATTCAAAATATTACAATTAATAGGATTAAGTTACCGGACCTTATACGTCTCCTATGTGCTAATCACATCGAGTCGATAAATAAACAATCTTAATTTACATTCATAAACAAACAATTAATCAAAATAATTACTTAACCGAACTTCACAGATGTTAAAAAGTTTACCCGAAAATCGACAAAATTATAATTCAAGGTTAACTTATAAGATGATTAATTAATTAACCTTGTTATTATAATAAATTTTCAAGTGTTTGTTTTGAATAAATTTTTTTCCGGTTAATTTATCTTCTTGCTTTCAGATCTTGAAAAAGAGTTTCATAATTTTGGATTTGAAAAACCGGCCTAATTAAATTGTGTAAAAAGTAAAATTTTCAGTCACCTTCCCTTTCTTTCAAGTATTAATTAAATTTTTTGCTAGCCGACCGACCACCCAGCCTTAAATTATTCAGATTTTTAAGCTTAAAGCGGCTTGAAAAAATTTAATTTTTATATCGTTTTTAAATTTATATGTTACGTAATGCCCGAAATTTGCATTCAAAGCCTACTTTTTTATTTCTCTTCAGGTTTGTCTCGAATTGGTTTTAATTGGTACACATTTATTGCTCTCGTTTTCAATATGCTAATTGTAATTTGTAAAACACGTTAATAACAATAATAATTCCTTTTATGTTATAAATAATTGTAATAATAATTTATGTCACGGTTAAAACGATTTATTAAAATTTTGCTTAATTTATTAAGATAATAACTACTTGCATCTTAAATGCTTTCTCATTATTTCGTAAGTCAAATTTTGAGATAATGAAGATAAAATTTACTTGCAATTTATCAAAATAAGAAGTCTTTTAAAAATCAGGAAATTTAGCTGCAAAATTGAAATTTTCATTCTGTTTTCATAATTATAATTCTGATTTGTTTGTAAAAATAACAAAAACATTTTTTATTATTTTTAAAAATTAATGAACCTTAAAAAATCATTTAAAATTTTCACCTACGTGCGCTATTTTTCCATTTAATAAATAATTGGGTCAACAATTTTGGTTAAACATTCCGTGCTTTTGAAAACTATACAGGATGGATTTTTACTCCCTTACCACCGGTACCTCACCTTTTAATCTGCTTTTCGTGGTGCATAGTAATATTGCGTATCTGATAATTTTGATATGGCGTGTGATGCTTACGCAAAACTGCAAGATTAAGGTTAACTAGTACCCACAGCTAGGTAGGGACCAAGAAGGTCTATCTTGATGGTACGATATCCATTCAAGTTAGTATATAAACGCTTAATTTTTCAAATTAAGGTATCAGTTTAGCATTCGCAAGCAAACTAAAAAACTTCAAAATGTTCAAATTCGTAAGTCTGAGCTTTGAGAGCAATTTTAATTATTTCTAACTTTTTGTTTAATTTTAGTTGGTTGTTGCTTCAATCTTGGCTTTCGCCGCTTCCTCCCCATTACCTGGATTATATGGAGCCGCCGTCATTCCAGGAGCCGTAGTTTCCAGCCATAGCAGCGTGATTGCTCACCCAACCATTGTCAAAACTGCACCAATCGTCCATACCGTCCATGCAGCTCCAGTTGTTCACACAGTCCATGCAGCTCCAATTGTTCATACAGTACATGCCGCCCCTATCGTGCATGCCGCCCCAATTGTACACCACGCATCGCTTGTACACACACCAGTTCTTAAAACCGCCTTCATCCATTAAGAGTGGTCATCAAAAATTTGTTAAACCAAAATTTATTTATTTATTTCAAGGCCTTAAATAAATGTAAATAGTTCTATATCTCCTTTTATTTGTGATAGTTTTTGTCGAAACTTGGCTTTAAGAATGAAGCTACGTTTTTGCAAGTTTCGGAAACTTCAAGTTTAGTGAAGGTCGCCAGTTAAATAATAAATCAATGATGAAAGTTTCCAAATAAGTTATTCGAATTTTTACTCATCAAAAAAGTTTTAATATACTATAAGAATGGTTGACAGAAAACTTATTTTCAAAATATTTTGTCTCGAGATTGCACAGAACAAGATTACAGCTGAGCTGTCAACTTTTGAAATTTCTTATAGAAATTTGAATCCAAAATTACTGAAGTGTCTGTGGGTAGATACTTGACAGACTGATCCTGCAGGAATTTTGCAGTGAATAAAAAATAATTAAAATTCAAATATAAATCATTCCTTGGATTTAAATATAAAGAAATCGCTGCGAAATCAAGTTTGAAATCGGCTACGACAATTTTTACTGTTTTCATCGAGCAAAGCTTAACATAAATCTAAAAAATCTAATAATATAAAGAGGCAAAAGGCCATAAAAATATAAAAGTTTTAATAAAATTAGTAAAATGATAAAATTTGAGACAAATTGAACTTGATTTTGAGGTATTTATGATTTATAATATCGCAAAATGTATAAATATTTTGGGCCCCAAAGAACAGATAAAAAGGTTTTGAAATAATGAACCATAAATTCAAAGTATATATGAACCAAATAATTTCGATCAAGTTATTTTAGAGCTTAGCTTCCAGGATAAAGCTGAAGCGTGAAAATCTAATGAATTCTTCGACCCTGGACCTGTATGATCGATGCAGAAATGCAGAACTGATTAATTATCAAGATCGTGAGGTCTCGAAGGTATCACAAATAAGGCGATCTTCGAACTCTCCAAAAAGGCCTTGGAAGCAATCAGGCATCGTCTACGCTACTCTGAGGCTCAGGAAATTTCCATGTCGTTAGAAAGTAACCGACCTCATTTTGATGATCAAGCTTAACCAGAATTTAAGTAATCCTTAAAGTTATCGACCTAACAATCTGCTTCCGGCCCTGGGCAAACTCGTCGAGAAAATTATTCTCAGTAGACTGACCTTATCAATGTTAATGGAAACCAACTAATTCAGATTCTGGCAGTTCCGACTGTTCCACGGTATTTGACAATGGATGGAATCAGAGTCTCTTTTTTAACATGCTCCAGGCTAACACGGCCCTTATTCCGTCCCACATCTAGAAATTAGGAAATTCAAAATAGCCTTGTCATTCCATAGTAACAGCATTATGTGAAAAAACGTAGTAATATTTCAATTAAAGTAATAATGAAAAATAGGCATAAAAAGAAATTTAAGAAAGAGGTAAAGTTTGAATCAAGAAATATCTGAGTTTTGGTCTGTCTCTGTAATATTTCAAAAAATCACAAGATCGATTATTTGGTATATTATTCCAAAATTCTATGCATTCTGGACTACAAGACCTGAGATTCTATAGACAGGAATAAATTGCGGAGCATTTTTAAAGAGATGGACACACCGAGTCACCTGATACATTTAATAAAGGCCTAAAAAGGATTGTAAAGAAAATTCAACACGAATACGTATAGATAAAACGTAGGTACTTCCTGAAATTTAGTATAGGTACTGGTGTAAGATAAGGATTCACATCCATGAGGTATGAAGTGGTGTATAACCTTATATACCTAGGCTCCCTGATCTCTAACTCCGAAGGAAGTACGCCAGAAATAAGGCGGCAACTGGCTATGGGCAGAAAGGCTACCAATAAACTCGTCAATATACTTCTTACAGTCCTTCTTACGATATTTGTCCACATTCCACGAAGATCGAAACAATGGTTCAATTCATGATCCAGGGTGAGATCGAAGGAAAACGTCCAAGAGGAAGATCACAAGATAGATAGACCAAATCACAGTGGCGACTCACGCAGCACATGACCGGACGGCCGGTGTGGAGCAGTTTGTTGAAATGCACCGCGCTCATGATGGCACTATGTTTTTATGTAGGACGAAGGAAGCTGAGAGAGAGAAAATCCCTTATGGGATTATTTTAATATTGAGCAGTATCGACAGGATCAATAACCACGATAAAAATATTAGAGACCTCCACATTCTGACCGCCAAGCGGATTTGATCCTTAAGGATCCTGAAAATCCCATATTTCATAAAAGAATTGTCTACTATAACCCAGTAAAAATAATTTTAAATAACTATTTACATTTATTTAAGGCCTTATCGGAACATAAATATTATAATTTAATTGTACAATCTTCATCAAGTCTTAATGGATGAAGGCGGTTTTAAGGACTGGTGTGTGTACAAGTGATGTGTGGTGAACAATTGGAGCGGCATGAAGGATGGGTGCAGCGTGAACTGCATGAACAACTGGAGCTGCGTGGACAGCATGAACAATTGGAGCGGCATGGACTGCATGAACAACTGGAGCTGCATGGACGGTGTGGACGATTGGTGCAGTTTTGACAATGGTTGGGTGAGCAATCACACTGCTATGGCTGGAGACTACGTGTCCTGGGACGACAGCGGCTCCATATAATCCAGGTAATGGAGAGGAAGCGGCAAGAGCCAAGATTGAAGCGATAACCAACTGAAATATGAGAAAAGAATTAAAAATAATCCAATAAACTTGATTACCCAAACTTACCAATTTGAACATTTTGAATTAGTGTTTGTTGCTTGCTGTGAGAATGCAAAACTGATAACTTAATTCGAAAAGTTAATCGCTTATATACAGGCATCGCTCCATCAAGCTAGACCTTCTTCATCCCTACCGAGCAATGGATACTGGTTAACCTTAATCTTGCAATTTTACGTAATCACATGCTAAATCAAAACAATCAATTACTCTCAAGATTATTCCATACCACCACTCGACAAAATTACCATAGAGCACATACCGCAGGGAATATTTTACGAAAGGGTGCTTTATCTTCAATTAATATCAGAATAACTTTTATTAAACATAAAACACATTAATTAGTAATAATAAACTAGGGGCAAAGTTGTAAAATCGTTACAGTTTATTTTAATTATTATTCAGAGTTATTAAATTTTGTACCTACATACGTAAAGGTATATCATCTAAATTTCATATTTGGACGGTGGAACGCATAATATGTGGGTCAATGTATAAATTAAAATCGTTAGATACGAAACCATTAAAAATACAAAACTGCAATTAACAACAAATAAATATTACACTTGAACACACCTAAAATTATCGAGAATTATAAATATTATAAAAAAATAAAATATAGTAGTAGTAATAGTAGATTTAATGTGGCTTGTAACCATCAATAACAACAACACGATAGATTTTCATAAAGGTCATCGCTTACCTTTCATTATTAGTGCTAATAATAATAATTTAACAATTGTTTCAGAAAATTACTTAATCAATATGTTTACATTTTATGAATTATTTATTAAATATACAGGGTGATTGTGTTGGTGGGAAATTATCTTTACCGCTATTTTAATGAAAATTTTCATAATGGTTTGTATCATGGTTAATTAGGTCTTTGAATCTGGAGCCCTTTTGATAATGCAATTTTCCAATAGTGCATGTAACCTGTCATATATTATGTCATATTTCCTCATATTTCACCGAAATGAACAAAATCAATAGTCTTTGTTTCAATGAATTTTAATACAGTAGTTAAATAATTTTCTAAAGCCAAATCACAAAAACGTTTCTATTAAAATGTACAATTGTATCGCCCTCCCGGAAATCCTTTAAGTATTTTAGCAATTTAAAACTAAAAGCTGTGATATTTTGGACAAGATTAAGGATGAAAAATTTAATCTTAAAATCAAAATTTAGTACTGAGTTAAATTTTTATTCTAAAATTTCAGCGCGTATTTACGCAATTGAAAAGCACATAA
Organism: Podabrus alpinus; assembly: GCA_932274525.1. Taxonomy (NCBI): domain Eukaryota; kingdom Metazoa; phylum Arthropoda; class Insecta; order Coleoptera; family Cantharidae; genus Podabrus; species Podabrus alpinus. The sequence continues at coordinate 94,906,596 of OW026453.1, read as the reverse complement.
TATGGTTTATGAAAGCTGAAAACTGTAAGTCAACTGAAATTTAGAATTAGGTAATATAATTTTCTCCTGAAACTGCTGAAAAACCTAGGAGAGTTAACTGTACTTTGTTGATTTAATCTTTCCCCCCTCTTAAAACATCCTGCCGTTTAATCCAAAGGATTTTTAGAATATTTTGCAAATAAATTTTTAAATTCATTTAACTCAATTTTTTAATGAATTTAAAAAATTACTTTGCATTTTAAAAAGAATGTTGTCATTAAATAAAATTTAATGTATCGATCGTAAAACTTCTAATTAAATTTTTATTCAAAAAGTTTAACTCTAAACTTTTAATTCGTTTGGAAAGTTTCGCACTGTGGTATAACTTTTCCAAAAAGCGTAATTTTATTTCAATATAATTTGTTAATAAAAGTGCAAATTGCTAATTAATATACCCTCATTTTGATAATAATTTTAAGAGTTAAATCGATAGGACGAGATATAAAATTTGAAAAAGTAATAAGAAAACGCGTCGTCGTGATAAACCGAAACATTTCTATAGATTTGAGATGAACTTGCGCTCGTGTAATTCAATCAATTCATTTAATCTTGCCAAGTTTTCTAACCCTGAAAATTCGTGTTTATTTCATTGTCTCGGTTCAAAAAACGTACAATTCTTTTTTTAACAAGCTTACACTAAAGACGTACGAAAGTAATTAATAATCTCTTCTCTTAGGTAATCCGTGTTAAATCATGCACGAGTAAAAAATTGAACGCTTCCAGGTTTAAGTATTGCTTAACTCGATACAAGAAAAATAAAAAGTTTTTACTACTTAATGCTCTAAGAGCTTATGCAAATATTTACTAGTCACTTTAAATTAAACTAATTGCGTCTGTTGTGCGTAAAACAATTTCCCAATTTTTTATAAATAAATTAAATTAATACAAAAAATATTTAAACTTTCACGCCGTCGAGTGCTTGCTAAAAATCACCTTATTCTTTGATTGATTAAGGTGAAAATGAATCACAATACCTGATAACCGTGAGTTGAGGTGCTTTATTTCTTTATTTTTAAACAATTTTTGACAAGGTTTAACCTTATTAATTTCTAGACCCACCGAGAAATGAAGACCGTTTTGTAATACATGCACTTGACAATAATTAGGTAATTAATCACGACGGAAAATTAACATAATGAATTTAAAAAATTTAAATATTTAAAATGTATGTATTCAGCCGCCGTGTCGTGGTATAATTTATTAATTTGTAATTATGTAGCTGAATTATTAACTCAAAAAAATGTTATTTCTATTTTTAGCATCACATGGAAATTTCTTTTCCATTTATTTTTTAAGGTTTTGCTTGGCTTCTGGAAAATCATTCATATTTTTGCGAAGCCAAATTGAAATTTTCGTATCCATTATACAAATATTACGTCGATCAGAATCAAATATGAATGGCTTACTTAACAATTTCAGTTTTAATAAAATTTTTTAGTCCTGTTTCATTTTAACAATTTTCAATTGGTGCTCACAATTACAGGTGGAAAATATCGAACCGATCTTGTATAATAAATTAAATAATTTAACAAGAAAATTAATTTATTAAAAAAAAAACTGTTTCAAATTAAGCCTTCTAGAAAAAAGAACTTTCATCTTCGTTAATTATATACCTTACCTCGGAAAAATTAAAATTGATTCAATTTTGTGAACTCAATTATTTATATAAAAAAAATTGTATAGGTACAAGTTCAGAACCGTAATTATTTTTAAACTTTTTAACCCTATCATTTTTCCATAAAATTAATATGAAAAATTGATAAGGTTTCATGTCTACTTAGCCGATTTTTATAAATTGTTACTTTTCCACCGTTTTTTTTTATAAAAAACAACATCTAAAATAGAATTAAGAACTATAATTAGATTATCAAATTATATTCATATTATTAGTCTCTTCAGAAAAAAAATTGAACAGGAAAGAAAGGACATAGCGACCGTCTACAGAAATGATCCTATAACTTCCTTGTTTATTTCTAACAAAAGAACTGTAAACAGGAATCTACATTGAAATAATTTTCTTGGGTATACCTGTTATAAAATCACCATAAAATACATTTTTGAAAGTTAGAAGTTTAACAATGGGTTTTGTTTTGGCCACCATTATTATTATCTCAAAATTTGATTAAATTTAAGTAATGTAACCGTTTTAGACAAATAAATGTAAAGAATTATGTACACACAACACACTATAATTGTTTGGCCACTTCTATGCCAGTTCGAAAGCTGAAATTTTGCACTGACGTAGATTCAGTATTTCTGATGCCGCGCCGAAAGAAATCGCAAAACTATAAATTTTACCGCCACGAATCTCTTTATTGTTAAAAATAGAGTAACAGTAAATGACGCGATAAGTATTTCGGATATATAGGTACAGTATAGGTACAAATTTAAGGTAAAATCCAGTCTGATGAAAAAGGACTACGACTATGCACCGATGAGAAACAGCTTCGTCAGTTAGTATGGGCATTCTTGACTATTACATCTATGCTGTTACACCGTTTGCACTTTTTTCTGACAACCACTAAAACCTCACTCCCCACCGCCGAACGGGGATCCGCCTTTAGGCATTACTTCCGTTCGACAGTGTGGATTGCTCTGGACCACGGATTCGTTTGGAGGTCCTGCATTGTTTGTTTTGAGTCTGTCAAGTTTATACCTCCTCGTTATGGCTTCCTAGTTCACCTTGGGCTTGTTCGAGCCTTCCGGTTTTTTGTTTGCTGGTCATGATCCTCTTGACCAGCGTTAGTATGGCTTTCCAACCGTATTGGTCCTCAAGAATGGCGCACCAAGCATGAGCTTTTGTACTTGCAAACGTTGCTATGGTAAAATCTGGAATCCTTTATGAGATTATCGCGCATTGCTAATATCATCTTCATCACGCTCAAGTTCATTTCACAGACGGTTTTTTATTATTAACGTTTTCAGCATGAGTCATCTACGTTGGTCAGAATTGGCAAAGTTATTATAGCACCTTTGTACATATATTTTTCTTCCATGACAGAACTAAATTGCCACTTTATACCACCTGGAAAGCTGACCTCTCTGATTGGTTCACTCATTTTACCAACCTAAAATAATTTTTGTGAACGCGACGTCGACGAAAGGTAGCAAATATATCGAACACGGCAAAGTCTAAAAACTTTTGCTAGAGCTCTAAACAAGTGCAAGTCTGAAGGCCGAGCTAATTAATGCAGCAGAGATAGGTAGTCATGAGGGTGGGCAAAACCCATTATTGTTTCAATAACTTTTCAGTTTTTAAGGTGTTTAGTGGTTCAATATATGAGATTGATATAATACGAGTATTCATCACACAGATGGACGGACATTTATTACCTAAATAACGATTTTCAATTTTTGAGTACAATTTTAAATGTCTGGATAAAACTAGACACTAACTCCAAAACTGGGTACTAATAATGATACTTAATTTAATTTTTTGGCAAAATTGGCATTAAATTAAAATTCTTAATTTTTGTTCAGGCAAGCAACATTTTTAGTTCGAATTTTGGGTAATATTTTTGTATTTGAGTGTCACCCCTTTTCCTTTAGTTTTAAGAAAAATTTTAGTTCTTCATACGCGGTTTTTCGCATCTAACTTGCGTAATTTCATCTTTACGAAAAATTATCGTTAGACCAAACTAAAATGAAGAGCAAAAAATTATCTATAAAATAGCTATTTCAGAATTTTCTTCAGATGAAATGTGAGAAAATTTTATTCTGAATAAAAATTCTTCAAAACCTTGTGAATTTTTTTTTCGCCTTTCTTGGATTGATTTTCATTTCAATAATAATACAAGGAAGGAAAATTTATAAAAATCAAATTTGTAGACAATTTTATACTCTTCAATTTTGGTTTGTGAGTATTTTCAGTAATAACGACATTAACATTTATGGACTAAAACTATATTACGGGTTACAATTTCCAATTTAAGAAGACGCCGATAGCGGATTTTAGGGAAATTTTGAAAGATTTATCTGAACACTCAAATGCACATGTTCGCTAAATTTCAGCTTGCTCGGAATTTTTTACAGGTTCTAATCATTTTATCGGCTTCTTTGCCTGGATTAACAGGATAATTATTAAAAACTCGGAGAGAACTTTTTGCTTTATAATAATTTTCGGTAAAATAAAATTAATACGCGAAACACCGAATCGGGGAAGGAGAGGGTAAAATCTCCAATTGAAGGAAAAACCAGCAGGAGATTTTAAAAGATTCATTTTGACATTCAAATACACACATCTGCCTAATTTCAATTTAGGTACCAGAATTTTTTCAAGCTTAAAGTAATTTTTCACATTCGTTGAATAAAACCTAGCGCCATAATAATGCAATATCCAACAACAAAACTAAGCGATAACTCCAAAACTGTATGCATAATATGAATTTAAATCTGTTTTTCGCCTAATTTCTAAAATTTTCAATAAAACCGGAACCGTCAAGTTAAAACTAAACTGTGTAAGCATTTCTGGAAAAATGTAATAAAAACTAATGGGCTAGAAAATAGTCGTTCATCGGTCGTTTTTAATTCATTAAATATTAATTTGCTATATTATGCAATCCTACAAAAACACATTTGATTTTGACAGTTTTGTATAAAAATCGCCTTTTTGCAAGTCCAATTAAAATTTTAAATGAAAGCTGAAACAAAGTTCTACCCCTTTAAGCATAACAAAGTACAACCGGGTAAAATTCTTATAGTTTGTAATTAATTTTGGAAGTACACAGATCAAAAATTTTAAAAAGCGTATTAAAACAGCCGTCGAAAGGACGTCAGGAGAAATTTTCCGCATTCTCCACATTACCGGTCCTCTCTCATTGTTCAATTACGAAACAGCAAAACGTTTAATATTATTTTCAACTTGATACTGTGGTGGTGTTCTGTAAATATATAATTTCAATTTTAAAAAAGATGAAAACTACGAATTTCCTCGTCGTCTGCTTAAAAATAAATGTATTTCATAAAATAAGACCATTTTAATCTACAAAATGTGCTTTGTGCATTGAGACTTGGTTCTTTCAGTATCTCACAAGTGCGAGAACTTATAATGTCAAAGTTATCCGAGTAATTTTAAAAAAGAAGGTTACAATTTATATAAATTTTACAGTGAATTTTTTTAAAAAATAATAAATTTGTTAAGCACGGCGAAGGTGTTTCGAGCTTTGTTGTTGAGATGTTACGAAAGTGCAATCTTTGAAGCAGAATGTTGTAATAAATAGGCGTATCCAAGGTTTGTTTCCAGCAAGGACGAGCCCCACGTATATTTTCATTATCATTGTTTGCAATTCAATCCCAAACAGCGAACTATCTCTTTAACCAAATTTATTATGATACGTCAAGATAAATCATTCTTACTAAATTTACATAATTCATCATCCAGTTCTAATTCGTTCTACCATATCGTAGAGCCGTTTTAATAGGAAATCCATCGTAAAGTCTTTTATATGTACTAAATTATATGGATATCTAGCGAGTTAACAAAATATAAAAGCTTGAACGACAACAACATTATGCGGATTCGTATGTACGTATATAACAACATACGTCAATGTCAAGGAGGGCATTTATTAGGTGGGAATAAAATGCGCCACGCGTCTGCATGAGGGTTAATAAATTTAATTGTGCAAATGGAGTTGATAATTCTTAAATTACATCTCCATTAAATTTACGTGAAACCCTGTACCTCCCTAATTATACATTATAATAATAAATAAAAAAATTTGCCAGGGCGTTACTTATTCTACCATATTTTATTTAATAAAAACGTGAAAAATGTTTTAGATTGAATTATGTTAAAAATAAAACATGATATCAAAAAGTACGAGAATAAAATCTCCCCAGAGGAAAATTTTTACATTTTTGCTGTCTGATTTTTGGACCGAAGTTTTTTATATGGTGCTTGTGGTTCTTATATCAGCGGAGAGTGTTTAGAGAGCAATAATTTAAGTTTTTGTAAATTTTCGTTGATTTTCCTGAAAATCTGCCTGATCTTGTTTATATGATGACATAATAACCATGAGGGCGGGTAAATATATTGCAGGTCGCTTGTGTTTTATTGTGGAGCTTAAAGATTTTCAAGCTTTGTCTATTTTATGGGCTATCGTAGGCATGTTCTGGATTTACTTTTAATGTCCAGGGACTGTTTTGGGATTCACTTGTCTTTCAAAGAGTGGATAATTAAATGTGGTCTTGTAGACTTATACGTTTTTGTATTAATTCCACGTACTTCGACACGCACGTTTGATTTTATTATTGTCGGCTTCGTAAGCAGAATCGCACAGATCCATGTTACGTTATCTCGTCAAACTCAATCCAATTAGATTAGACTGGAATTGAACTTGACCTTCCTGATCTGAGACAGCGTTAACCTTTAACTACGTATGATCATCGTTATTCCTCCCGGATAGGACAACCATTTTGATTAACTCCGTTTTTACGATTTTGACGTGCCGAAATAAAATTTATGGCACATGCAACTCTTACTTCACAAATTTCCCATATCTTCCGGCAAGATATGCAGAAAATCGTCATGAAAACTAACAAATTTTCCGCCAAGCGAACCGAAATTACGTCAATTTCAAAAAAAAATTTATTTTGAAACAAAATCACGAATTATACTTTTTTATAATGCCAAATTTTAGGTCAGTAGGTTTCACGTCTTTATAGTATTTGACAGCTTCTGATCCATACCGCCCGTATATGACTTTCTAATATCAAATAAGCAAGTGTAACGCCCAACAAAAGGTCAAAAAAAATTAAGCAACGCTAACATAGTTTAAAGCGATTATTACAAAAGGAACTGTAACAAACAGAATTGTGCATCGGTTTTTCTTTTCGATAATAATAATTTTCAGGAGAGGAGGGTTTAAACGCAACCGTATCCTGACCTAAAAATTCAATCCATTGTAAACTGTTGACCTACTAACACTTCCGATATGCAAAACTATAACGAAAGCAGTTGTAGACACAACGAAAGCTTTGTAATAATAATTGAAGTGGTTTAATTTTTTTTTTTTATTTTCAGGTTCTTGGCGATTTGGTGGCCTTTGAAATGTCAGATCACAAAGAGACGTGCACGAATAATGATCCTTTTTATTTGGTTCATCGCTTTGACGACCACTATACCATGGGCAGTATTTTTCGATTTGGTTGTCATTTTTAGCGATGCTCCTGACGTACGAATTTGCATCGAAGTTTGGCCTGACTCCATGAACGGAGCACTTTACTTTTTAATTGCCAATATGGTTTTCTGCTACATTTTGCCTATGATACTCATAACCATGTGTTATGTTTTGATTTGGATTAAAGTGTGGAGAAGAAATATTCCGACTGATACAAAAGACGCACAAATGGAACGTATGCAACAAAAGTCTAAAGTTAAAGTTGTTAAAATGCTCGTAGCTGTGGTGATACTTTTTGTAATGTCCTGGCTACCCTTATACGTAATTTTTGCACGTATTAAATTAGGTGGTGATATTGAATCGTGGGAGGAGGATATTTTGCCAGTGGCTACTCCAATTGCACAATGGCTTGGTGCTTCTAATTCCTGCATAAATCCTATTTTATACGCTTACTTTAACAAGAAGTTCCGGAGAGGCTTCATCGCCATAATTAAAAGTCGGCGATGCTGTGGCCGCTTACGATACTACGAAACCATCGCCTTGATGTCTTCGTCAACGAGTATGCGTAAATCGTCCCACTTTTATCATCACAATTCGTCCTCACGACGTATACCTCCAATACAAGACAACGCAGTGGCGTACATTTACAACAACACAGGTGTCTAAATAAAAAAGAATCTACCACTAACAAGTGGCTTGGTATACTATTTTTTCACGACCTTTAAGAAAAAAAAAGGTATTGGGATACTGAAATTCTGAAGATTTTGGACTGAGCTAGATTTCTGTGAAAAATTCCTAATAATGTTGGCTCAAGAAATTGAGAAATCGATGTAAAAAATGTGAAAAAAAAATTTATATTTTATTTCGGAAACGGAAAGGCAAAGCTGGATAAAGGCTTGACTCTCCCTAATTGTATTGTTAATATTGTGAAGAAAAGGAACTGTTTGTACATAAATTTTATTTTGCTAATAGGTAATACTTAGATTGTTTATTATTAAATAAATTTAAATGTGTTATTTTTGAGATAAAATGCAAAGGTAACAAAACGCTTTAACTTTAGCAGATGTTTCAATAGCAATTTAAAAAAAAATACATGGATCATCCTCTTTTAGACAACGATAAGCACAAATATCTCTGTTAGGTGTGTAAAAAGTGCTAAGTACCGAAAAATTATTTTTATTTATTTTACTATGTCTACTACATTTTATATACAAAATTGAGTGTACGTTAGACCTTTAGACGATAATTTGGTGTTGGAAATTTTAATGTTAAATGTAAACTGCTGCTGTCGTACTATAAAAATAGTATAAAGTAGTTTGTAAAATTTAAAAAAAAGCGCTTATAACAATAAAAAAAATTGATATTATATTAAACTGCCCTTTTAGAACAATATCAGTTATTTATGTAAGTACAATAAATAGTAAATTCGTGTTTATAAGTGGCTCACTCAACGTAACAAATTAAGGGTACCTATTATAATAAAACGCAAATTAAAAGCGATTTTGAATGTTAATAATAATGACTATACCATATTTTTTAATAAATTAAACTTTTAAATTATTACATTAATAATTTTCTTGTTAGATGTTTTTAAATACAATTTTAAAAATTACTACATGCCTAATAAATAATAAAATTTAGATTATTAAAAAATAAAGGGAGAAAATTTTGATTTTGATATCCAAGTACCAAAATGTTTGTAATTGTGACAATCAGTAATAATAAAAATTTCCCACCCCGAGATTTCTTTCAGCCAGAAAAACGATTTTCAAACAAAAATAAATAATAGAGATAGTGACCGAATAAATGAGAATATCTGAGTGTGTAAATTACGATAATAAAACAAATCTGTGCCACATAAAATTATGTATCAATTATTACTCAGGATGTATACTAAAAAAAATGCGCTACAAGTTATTTTTAATTTATACACTTCGGTGTTCCATTCCATTTCGTCGTTTCTCTAAACTTGAACTTGTTCTTAAATTTTATTATTGCTCACGATTACAACTTTTCCAAAAATAATTATAGTTCATAAGCCAAAAATTTGGTGTTAACTATAAATGTCTGTCTGTTTGTATAATTTAAAAGTGCAAAATATAAGCTAAGAGGTATTTTATTTAAAAATAAAAAATAATGCTTATATCTTACACCTAATAGCTATTCAACCTCACTGTTAAAATAGTGTTAAGGAACAAACAAAGAAATGGTATGTCCAAAATGAAACTTTTTAATGCTATGTGATACTGAGGATAATATATCGTTTCTACTGACAGAGATGAACGATATTTTAATACAATTTAATAAGGGTTGCAAAGACACCGTCTATATTTTTCGTGTACAAAACTAATTTTAAATGAAAATTCTTCTCATTTAAATATTGCAGCATGGAACTTAAAAGTTTTGCATTTCAAACTTGGAGTTTTCTCATCAGAATATTAAATTCTTGACGTTTTCTTCACAAGTCTAGTGCCTATTTTATCGAAAGAAAACTTTAGCTGCAATTAAACATAAAAATTATCATTTAAACTGGAAGAAACTTACGCTTAAAAAACCTTTCGGAGTCTTTGCATCTCAAACTGGCAGAAAATATGTAACGTTTATATCACAAAAAGGAAAAGCTTTGTTAATAAGTAGAAGAAAAAATAATATAACTTTTCTATTTTGTGCAATAAACTTTTAGAGTGCGTAGATGTATCCAGCACAAAAATTGTAAGTTTTAATGGAATAAATATTAGAACAAATTTAGTCCTCCTTTCATTTTTATCTAATCGATTAATTTTAACGCATTTAAGCAACTTTTTTTTATTGTTTCCAACTCCCACCTTATATTTGTAATAAATTTAAACTAGATGGCATATGTAAAAAAGTTCTGTTCCAGAACTACCCCATTTTGGTGGTGATTTACGAACACTTCAAATTTGAATGCCATTTTGTAAGCGTGGGCTTCCGATATTGTGTTGAATGGTATGTGAAGTTAACTCTTGATTTTTTATTTACGAGGAAACGCACAAATATTTTACATAAACGTGTCAAAGGCGTGAAACTATTTACGTTTTCCTAAAAAAAACTCTAAACTTCTAAATTTGAAAATTTAATTAAAAAATATTTTCCTTCTACCGTACGATGACCTCATTTTAGAAAAAAACCCACAAGAAATTGAATTTAAAATTTAAACTTTTTCGAAAAAACTGCATACAATAGCACACTTGAGGCATTCAATTTTGTTGACTCGATCACAAACTTGCAACTTTTTTGTGCCAATTATTTAAAACACCAAAATTGGAACCTCTTCTTGAACCTTTAAATTAGACAAGTTCGATAGAAAATCTTCCTCGAACGTAAATTGAGCCTCATTAATTTTATAATTAACAAATCAAATCCCTGGTTAACTGTGAGTAAAATCATTTTAACGATGGTTTAATTTCGTGTAAAATAACGCCACATCGACATCGCCACCAACCGCCATCCATCCTAAACCGTTATTGTTCAATGAAGAGCGAAAAATTTAATCCTGCCATTTTTACAAAATTCATGTTTCAGTTATTACATCAACAAGATGTTGTAGCAACAGTTTGATAAAAAATATGATGAGACTCTTAAAATTTGGCCTCCTATATCGATTTTAATACGCATTTGTATATAATTTAATATTATCCACAGCATCGTTGAGCACTTGAAACTGTTTCAAGGACCAAATCGATCCCCCAGGTTCATAACATTAAAGCTTATCTTAAAATATTTACGAAAAAAAACTAATTTATTTTCTTCCCTAAAATTGCAACTAAAAGATTAAAAACGGTTTACTAACGTGGTATAACCTAATTTTATTTTTTCTTCATTTTCCTTAATTCTCTAATGTATATAAATTTTAGGGGTTGGACATTTTTTAAATTATGAGTCAGGATGAACGTAAAGTGACCGCCAGGTTAGTTGAACGGTTAAGCCGTAGACCACCTGATCGGTTGATACAGTTTCGAATTATACTCGAGACAAATATTTCGCAGCAGTTATGCGAATTACTGAGACAATTTCTGGATATTCTTCGTCAGTTCTTTGTGGGATGGATGGCGAAGATGGTGTTTTTTTAGGGTTCTTTATCAAAGTGATTTTTTTTAATGGTAAGATTTAAGAATAAAGAGCTGAAAATTAAAATTTTAGAACATTAAAATTTTTTCATTAAATGCCCTTTTCGAGGACCGTCAAATGATGACGTGACATCTTCACACAATGCAGCAATACTTCTTTGAATTCAGTAAGGCGTGGAATTCTTTCTTCCAAAAAGCTTTTAATGGCCATTATAGATTTTAGTTTGGTGTCTAACGTGCTGTTCAACGTGAATCAATACTATTCTCATTTCCAATTTGGGGAGGCCTCTACGAAAACAATGGTAGATCAGGGAAATATTGTTTGATTATGCTTCTGCCTTCTTTTGATACATTAGTTGAAAAAGTCCTCAAAACTTGACTACAGTCGCACTCCCAAACTTCATGAAGCAACTTGAACTTAAATAGTGGCGCTAAAAAAATTTCTTTCAATTTAATTCGCATTGGTGGTTTCATCGCTAGAAGTGTATCTAATTGGATTATAGTTTTTTGATCATTGAAAAACCCAAATGCATGAATTCCGCATGGAGATAAAATTATATATGTATGCAGATTGTAAAACTATTTTAACATCATTTGGTTGGTGAAGAGACATCGACTTGGGAGGAATCCAAAGAGACTTAGAGAAATTAAAAAATGGACATCAAAATTTTGTCGTTTATTTAATCAATCAAAAATACAAACATAATTTGGAATAGGTGAGAGTTGTGGTGATCTTAACATGTATTGTTTACTACTCCAAAAAGCAGCTACGGTAAAGAACATGCGAATAATTATGGAAAAATCATTGAAATTAATTTAATGATCTTCACTAATCTCGAAGAGCCTACATCTCACTAGGATACTTCAACCCATTTGAAAAACTTCTCCCAAAAGATGACGAGCTACTGCAGGGATAGAACAATCTCTTCTTGTTATTTTTATATGCAGAATTTCATTTATTTTATAACTTAACTCACATGTTTTTGTTGTGGAATGCACAAAAAATATTCTTAAAAAAAATGGTCCAATAATCAACTTTGAAAGCTGACAGATAGGGAGATTTAATCGGGAAATTTAATATAGTTAGTTTTACACTTCTATGGACCACCACTGCGTGAGATGAATAGAAAAACGTCTAGAAAAGGCGTAGAAACAAATGTACATTAGAAACTGAAAATTGCGAGTTTTAGACAAAAATTAAACAAACTTGGAATTTTTTGAAGAATTACATATCGATAAAATAATATTTTATTATATTTCTGACCGACTTAAGGGGCCCTTATAAATAAAAACAAAAACTGTAAGAGATTTCCAGAAGCTTTTCGCACCTTTAAATCAGCGGTGGTCATTTATTTACATTCTGAGGGGGAGGGGAAGATGGAAACATACATATCTGCAAATATTATTTTTAACCGGGTGGGGTGGGTTATGGAATACTCTCCATGTACATGTGACAAACATTTTCGGTACTTCAAATTTGCATGAAATCGAAAATAGCTATCAAATTTATCTGTTCCTTTCTATTCGATCTCTATTGTCAATGCCTTTCATTACTTCTCTTGGAATCTATAACCTGTAACCCTGAGTCTGGGGGAGGGGGGATTTTTGTTTTTAACTTTTCCTTTAATATTGTTTTTTAAGTGGTGTAATCAGCTCTAATCTGCCCTGGAATATAATCCAGATTTTATATTTATTTGATCTTCTCCTCAGTTTTGATAGTTTTCAAAATTATGTAAAATGGAAGATTATAACTTAAAAATCACTTGATTCAAGATTTAAAATTAGAAAAACATAAAAACACAAATATTTTTTAAACAAAATTAAATATAATATTAAAGAAATTTCAAAAATTCTTAATGCTGGTATGTTATGGTACTGCATGGTTCTTTGGCACCTTATGAGCGTTTTAAAATGCACTTATTTGACTGATAATTTATTCGCACCAATTTTACTAATCACGCTACTGCCAATTTATTTGAGCCCAACAACCTAACTGAAAGTCTGTGGTTTTATCATACTTTTCTTTGAAAAACTTAAAAGCTTTTAATTGGGAATTTCGGAATTATTATACTAAAATTTTAGAAATTTAAAATTAATAAATTTTAGAAAATGTTAGACAGTAACTTTAATAATATTGGGCACGAGGGGGCACAGCAATTATTGTAAAAAGTTCAATCAAACATCACGAACGAGAAGGTTTCTCTGTAAGACATTTACAAGCAACCAGTATAGAAGTGGAAGATTGGAACGGAAAAATAACAATCTCAGCAATATATTGTCCTCCAAACATAACAATTCGAAAAGAGGATTTTGAGGAATTTTTTGAAACTCTTGGACGACGTTTTATAGTGGGTGGTGATTTTAACGCAAAATACCCTCATTGGGGATCAAGACTAATAAGCCCAAGAGGCAGACAGCTATACCATTCAATAACGACACATAATCTTCACTATATATCAACTGGCCAGCCCACTCATTGACCAACAGACCATAATAAAACCCCCTCGATTTTTGCATAATAAAAGGAATTTCAACAAACTATTTCTCCATTAAATCTTCTTTGGACCTTTCGTCAGACCATACGCCTATAATAATCACCCTCTCAACCCAAATCAAAAATGAAGATAAACCCCTAATACTTCATAATAAAAACACTAACTGGGATTGCTACAAGGACATAATAATACAATCACTAAACCAACGAGTTACTTTGAAAAATGAGGAAGAAATTGATCATGCCGTTGAATATTTCACAAGAACCATTCAAGAAGCTGCATGGAACTCAACCCCAGATTTGGCTGATGGACCTACTAAGGGGGCATGCCCAATGTTTATCAAGGAATTAATTACAAAGAAACGAAAATTGCGAAAAGAAATGGCAGACAACCCTAAATCTTATGGATAAAACCCGATATAATCGTGCCACCAGAGAACTGAAAAAGTGTCTTTACGACCTGAAGAATAGAGAGTTACAACAACATCTACAAGATCTAACACCCACAAAAAACACGGAATACTCCCTATGGAAAGCCACCAGAAAACTGACAAGGCCGCAGGTACATATTCCTCCCATTAAAACAAACAACGGACAATGGGCAAGAAGTAATAAGGAGAAGGCGGACACCTTTGCTGAACATCTCTCAAGTGTATTCTCGCCTCTACCAAGAGAGACTGACCCCAATCAAGAAGACTTTATATACCAATTTGTTAGTGCTCCTTACCAGATGGCATTACCAATCAAAAAAGTAAAAAAAGGAGAAGTGTACAATATTGTTCGCCACCAAATTTCCTCTAAAAAAGCACCGGGATTCGATCTCATCACGGGTAAAATATTACAAGAACTACCTGATTGCGGTATCAGGATGATGACTATGATATTTAATGCCGTTCTGAGGGTGGGTTATTTTCCCCTTCAATGGAAACTCTCACAAATTATCATGATTCAAAAACCAGGCAAAAATGAAGTCTCATCATATAGACCCATCAGTTTACTCCCGTTACTCTCAAAGGTATTTGAAAAGATCTTGCTACAAAAACTTCAACCCCTGTTTGTTGAAAACAAAATCTTACCGAACCACCAGTTTGGATTCAGACAACAACACTCCACCATTGAACAGGTTCATAGAATTGCGACCAAGATAAGATCTGACCTGGAAAGAAAGAGATATTGCTCATCGGTTTTCTTGGACGTCTCTCAGGCCTTTGATAGGGTGTGGCATGATGGTCTCCTCTATAAAATTAAAAAAAGTGTACCATACACTTATTTTCTAATACTGGAATCATACCTTAAGAATAGATTTTTCTATGTAAAACAAAAAGAATACACTTCGGAATTATTCAATATTAAATCTGGTGTACCTCAGGGAAGTGTCCTGGGACCAATTCTATACCTCATTTACACAGCAGATATGCCAACCGATGAAAAAACCACCCTAGCAACATTTGCCGACGATACCGCTGTGATGGCCTCCAGCGAAGAGATCAGAATAGCTGTACAGCTCCTACAAAGTCATTTGAACAAAATCTGTAAGTGGTTTAAGCTATGGTGAATAGGGATAAATCAAAGCAAGTCAATCCATATAACTTTTACACTGAGAAGGGAGGCTTGCCCAGCAGTAACAATTAACAATGAAATGGTACCCCAAGCCGATGTAGTAAAATACTTGGGCGTACATCTAGATCGCAGGCTTACTTGGGCCCAGCACATAAGAACAAAAATAAAACAATTAAATTTAAAATTATCCAAAATGTACTGGTTATTGGGAAGAAATTCCGAACTATCGACTGAAAACAAAATCCTGATATACAAGACAGTCATAAAGCCTGTATGGACCTACGGGATACAACTCTGGGGTGCGGCAAGTGCCACAAATATAGCCAAATTACAAACCTACCAAAATAAGGTATTAAAAATAATTGCCAACGTACCCTCATATTATCCCAACAAAGTAATTCACGAACAACTGAACATTCCAACAATTCAAGAGGTAATAAGAAGTCATAGCGAGCGATATCAATGCAGACTACAAGCTCATCCAAACCCTGAAGCCGCAAGTCTATTAAACCCACCACAAGTAAGAAGACTTAGACGACGAGATCCCTTGGACTTAGTCTTATAAGAATCTCACATTTCACAATCTACCCGTTGTTGCAACGGTATTGTCTTAAGAGAGTTATCCACTGGGAAAAACTCACGCATGTCAATATATATCTTGATCATACCGAATTACTTATTGTTAATTAATTAGCAGATTGTAATAATACACAAATAAAAAAAAATAAAATAATATTGGAAATTTAATTTAAGAAATTTTCAAGTAAAGATGTATTTTTTCAAAAAACACTTAAGACAATTTTATTCTCCATTTTTTTAAAAGGGCAGAATTAGATATATATTTCTGAAGAAAGGAGGAGAGATGAAAAATTTGGATTTTCATCTTCCCTCTTCATTCGAGGGGGTGGAGGGAAGTTCAGGCCTGCGAGACGATTAAATTTGTAACGTGGAGCAAGGAAAAACTTCCAAATTATCGGAGTTTTATTTTTATTACTTTGTTAATTTTTACAAGCATTGTGGTATGAATAATTATTATTAGTGGCAAATACAGGCCACCTTAAAAGATTTTAATAAGAAATTTTTATACTAATTTATGAAAACTTTTTATTAATTATGTAAGGACGATTTTTGAAATCCCACCCCCAGTGTAAGGGTACGTAAGATTATTGAGCCTCCTACATTACATAAGGATTGCTTTGCAAATTTTCGACCCAATTAATATTAAATATTAATTTTTTATATGAAAAGGTTCGAATATTCGACGAAAGTCGAATATCATTTAAAATAAAAATTACATAAAAAAAACTTTGGACCCTCCCTCCCACACGTAAGGATTCTTAAAATTCCATAATCTCCCCCCCCCCCCCCAAATACCGTATATAATAAATTAACGGACGTTTTTCTAATAATTTAATTTTAAATTAAAATATGTCATGTTACGGTGGGGTTTTTTCAAAAAACACTTAAGATATTTATGTATTTTTATTTACCGTTTTGTCCAAGTGTAGAAGCTTTGATATTATCAGATTATATAAATATTTATGTAGTCGTAAAATCGTGAATTTTTTAGAAAATCGTTTTATGTTTTTTGTATAAAAATAAACTTAATAAACATTGAGAAGAATAATTTATAGAAAAAGTATTAACTTGTTTTTATAGATTTAATTAAAAATAATAAAAACTATTTTTTCCACTACTAGTCATATACCTAGGCTACCATTATAACTTATCCAACTCACATGTGAAGTGACGCATTTTAGACATGCGGTAAATAATATTTTCATTATACAAATGAACCAATGAAATGATTTGACAGATTCATTATACACTTAAGTTAAAAATGAACCAATGAAATGATTTGACATACGTGATTTAAAATTTGTCAACAACTGTCAAATCAACAAAACAAAACTGTCATTTGAAATAAATATTTTAAATTTGAAAATTTTTTATTAAAAAGAATTTAAAAAATGGTAATAAATCTAGTAGTGGAAAAAATAGTATATAAACCACGGTTGTGAAGACCATTATTGCCTCCGCGCGTTATATTCCTCGGTGCAAAGCACCTCGGAATATAATCTTGGCGCTAGGGCAATAATGACGGCCTTCACAACCTTGATATATAATGTACTATTAGACTCGTTATACGTAAAGTTATTATAATTATACTATTACCATCTTATAAAAACAATTGAATTTAAATAAAAGCGAAAGAAAATTAAACAATTGTAAAAATTTAGAACCTTTCGCACTTATTTTAGAACCTTAACATAAATTATTTTTAAATTAAAAAATATTATTATACTTTTACCGTCAACTTAAAAAAATTTTAATTTCTAAAAATAATGGGTTTGAACATCTTTTTGTGGGAATTCTGGAATACATAATTAAGGCAAGTTAATTAAGCCATTTAATTGTAATAATAAAATTAAAAATGTAAAAAATTTTGAGTGGTCCTAATTTTATGGCTCGGGACTGTACAACTTATTGTTGGAACTCTTCGCGGTTTTACTGAAATGTTTTTGGACTAATCCGTTTACATTATTTTTCAGTTCCAGATGATCTTCGGGAAGATTTTTGTAAACTATCGAAAAAAATCAAATAGCATCAAATCGGGGGATCTTGTTGGCCATACGATCGGATCTCTTCTAAATTTAGCCAGGATATTTTGCATTCAACCATTGTCACTCATTTAATGCGTAATGTCGAAGTGATCCGTCTTGTTGAAAATGTACATTATGTTCATCTAGCAGCATATTATGTTCTTCATTAACTTGATTTTCTAAAGACTAATCGACAAGAGAGACAATTTCATTTTCTAATAGATTGTGATAAATTAGTCCGGCGAGGTTTCCTTCAATATAAATTGACCCAATGTCTTTTCCAAGGATACCAGCACACATATTAAATTTGTGGAATCCTTTTGAAGATACTGTACCTGATGTTCTTACAACACGTGTGGATTTTTATTGTCCCGATACCTGCAATTGTGTTTGTTGACAAATCCATAAAAAAAAATTGATTCATCGCTGACAGACATATTTTTTACCAAATTTGATAAATTCAAACAGAGATAAACGAGACCTAACAGACAGGAAGGAGGGCCTTCCACGTAAACAAGAAAATGTTGAAAAGTAAGAGCAGTAACAGGAAAAATTATGGGTATTTTAAAGAAAGGTATTACGAGCGATTATGGACCTAAGGAAAATTGATGAGAACGAGTATAGACTGAGAACAGATGTTGAGGTAATGGGAATGTTAGGAGATGGACACATAAAAGTGCGAAAAATTAGATTGCCTAGAACACGTAACGAAGAAAACACCAAGCACTGTTCCAAGACAGATCACAGACTGGAGACCGGGTGAGACGATAAACAGAGGAAGAACAAGAGATAGATGGCTGCATGTGGTGGTAAATAACCTCAAAGCTATGGAAGTGACGGATTGAAAGAGGTTAAAGCGAAAGCGAGGCTAAACTTTGCTGAAATTGTTCTTTTATTTTTCTTATTAATTTTTCTTCAATTGCAATGAGAAGAGATTCTCGAATATGTTCTTCCTTGATGGTTGTAGTTCCGCCGGGTGGTAGAAGCATCGAGGGAACCGAATTATCAAATTTGATAATGGATAAGGGAGATATGCTCTTGGGAAAGGATAAACCACATTGAATTATTGCATATGGAACTGGGTTCTTCAAATTTTCGTACTAACTTTATCACGTACTGGTGGTCTACATTATTTTCACCGTGACTTTCATTGAAAATTCGAGCAGTTCTACGAGCCCAACGATTTTCAGCAACGTAAATAAATATAATTTTTACTTTTTCGTGTAAAGTATGCACCAATTTGAAGCAAATTTTATTTTCATAATGTAATGCCCACTCAGTCATTAGCCAAAAAACTGGTTAGAGCTTGCAAAAAATATGGGCAAGCTGAAATTTGGTAGACAGGAGTATATCCAAACAATAAACCCCCAGTTGGGGATTTTAGTTCCTTCATAATGTTTTTTATTGTCTATGACTCACTAAATTTCAATTTTACTGAAAATTCTCATTTGTCCAAATTAGAAACTGCTCAAGTTCTCTACAAAAATTTCTTCTTCAAAATGAATGAACAAAAATGAGCTTCTATTTCCGTCGTTTGAGCTACAAAGGTTCTTAAAAAAATTCAATAGTTTAGAACAATTGTGGGAAGGATTGTAGAAAGAGACGTGCCAATGGAGTTGGATTGTGGAAAGTGTAATGGTAGTTTACGGAGGGAGCAGTATGTTGTGGTATGTGCGGGCTTTTGTAGAAAGTTCTTCCATGCCAAAAAGTGTTTTGGAATTCCTGAGAGGGATTGTGATGTAATGAATAGATTTACCAACATCAGGTTTATTTGTGATGGGTGCACTGATTCATTTGAAGTACTGAGGTCAAATCAGGAGAAGATTTTGGCAGAGATTAAAAGTGGTATTACTGAAAAAGTAGAGGAAATAATGGAAAAATTTAAAAGTGAATTTAATTCAGGAATTCTAAATGCGAACATTGAAAGCAATGGAGAGATAGGGACATATGCGGACCAACTTCTTAGATTACCGGTTATCGTTAGACCAAAGGAGAAATCGCAGAAAGTGGAAAAAACTTTGGAAGAGATAAAAAAGAATATTAACCCTTCATCTATATCGGCGAAAGTTAATAATATTGTGAAATTAAGAGATAATGGTGCGATTTCGATTAGCTGTAGCAATAAACAATCAGCAGATCGAATAGAAAAAGAAATTACAAATAAGCTGGGTGCTAATTATGAAGTTAAGGTTTCCAGTTTGAGGAAGCCAAAAATTTTAGTAGTTGGTATGAGCGAAGAGATAAGTAAAGAAGAGGTAGTACTGGCTGTTAAGTCACAAAACGATGTTGTGTTTGATGAATTAAATTGTGTGAAAGTATACAGATCATTTAAGAATGAAAGGGTTTTTAATGCTATTTTGGAAGTTGATGGAAAATCTTTTGAGCAGATTATGAAGAGTGGAAAACTTAATGTAATGTGGGACAGATGTAGAGTATTTGAGAGTATTAGTATAATGAGGTGTTTGAAGTGCGGTGGCTTTAATCATAAGGCACAGAATTGTACGGTGGGTGCGTTATGCTACAAATGTGGAAACAGTGGTCATATTTCTAATGAATGCCCAGAGAGTAACAGTAAATGTGTAAATTGTTGCAAAGCTAAGAAGGAACTGAAACTACATGATCTTGATGTTAACCACAACACGTGGAGCTCGGATTGCCCAATGTATAAGAGGAAAGTTGAAATTGAAAAGAACAAAACTGTATATTAGCAACCAAAGAATATTGAATGTGTATATTTAAACATTCAAGGTGTTATCAATAATTTTTGTGAACTGGAGCTGTTGGTCAATGAATGTAAGCCGGAGTTTGTATGTCTGAGTGAGACTCATCTAATGGAGGTTGATGATGATAGACTGATTCAGATTTATGGTTATAATATGATAAGAGTCGATTCTTCTTCTCACCATACGGGTGGTGTTTTGATTTATTATAATAATTCTTGGAAATGTGAGTTAATTAGTAGCAAGGTGATTGATTTGGATTTGTGGTGGTTGGTTGTTAAAGGAAGTGATGGTAATGATGTAATTCATTTAGCGGTTCTTTATAGAGCGCCGAGATATTTGAACGTTGATTCGAGTTTTTATGTGTATTTTGAAGGTTTCATGGAAGAATTATGTGAAATTAGCAATAAAGTTATGATAATGGGTGATTTTAATGTTGATTGGGCAAAGGTTTCAAACTCAAAAAATAGATTAAGTGATGTTATCAGTGATAATGGTTTTAGACAAATTATGAGTCAATACACTAGAGAAACATGCGAATCAAAAACATTGATTGACTACGTAATAGTTAATGACGGGTATAATTTTAGTGCTGAAATTAAAAGAGATTTAAAAATTAGTGATCATGAAACTATTGGAATATCAATTAGAAGTAATAAAAAGCTCAAAGGAAAAGGAAAAAAAACGATAAGCAGTTTAAGATATGACAAGAATAAATTTAGAAACAGAGTTGTTCAGAGTGATTTGATGACCACTTACTACGGTGATTGTAATTGTAAGGCTGACATTTTTTGTCAGGGTTTGCAATCGATTGTTAACGAGTTTATTGAGAATAGGAGGGATTCTTATGTTAGCTGCCCGTGGTTTTCTGGTGATCTGGAAAGTTTAAAGAATAGTAAGCTGATTCAATATCGTAGGGCGTCGCAATCGGGTAGTGCATTTGAGTGGTCAAGATACAGGTGCATTAGAAATGATTTTAAAAATAGAATTAATAAGGCGAAAGCTGAATACATCAGTGGGAAAATTGATAACTCTGTGAACCAAAAGATGATGTGGTGGTCTTTGAAGTCATTTGTCTTGGGTCATCAGCGGGGTGATATTGGTGAGATTATGTTTGATAATGAAAAGTGTGTTGACAGTTTGATAATCGCGAACAATTTCAATAGTTTCTTTGTTGATAGTGTGGTTGAAATTAGGAATAGTATTCCTGTTAGGCAATACGTGAGTGGGATTGTAGATTTACGTGTTAGTTTTGAATTTAAATCGGTGAGGATTGAAGATTTGGAGCTGATATTGAAATCAATGAACAATAAGAGAGACATGAATTTTGCCAGTGCTGGTATGTTTAGAAATATCATTGACCTAATAGGTGAGAATTTTTTGTCTATTATTAATGAGTCCCTGGAGTCTGGAGTTTTTCCTGATGCGTGGAAAGAATCTATGGTAGTTCCTATCGAAAAAGTAAAGAATTCGATTAAATGTGAGGAGTTCCGGCCAGTTAATATGGTATCGGTTGAGTCAAAGATTCTGGAAAAGCTGGTTAACAATCAGCTGATTGATTACTTAGACAATCATGGTGTCATTTCTGAATACCAATCAGGCTTCAGGAAGGGTCACAACTGTGAGTCATTGGTTACGTTTGTGGTGGGAGATTGGAAGATGGCTCTTCATGATGATAAGAAGGTATTGGCGGTTTTCTTGGACCTCCGTAGAGCTTTCGAGACAGTGGATAGAGAAATTTTGTTGGAAAAACTTAAAAGTTATGGAATTCGGGGTAATGAATGGAATTGGTTTAAATCATATTTATCTAATAGAAAACAGAGAACTAGAGTTAATGGAGAGGTTTCGGAGGCTTTGGATGTTTCTTTGGGAGTTCCGCAGGGAACGGTTCTTGGTGTGGTATTATTTCTGTTGTACGTAAATGATATGCATAATGTAATTAATAGGGCAAAATTAGTTCTTTTTGCGGATGACGCGCTCTTATATTTTTGTGGTGATGATGTGGATGACTGCGTTGGGGTTATTAATCAAGAGTTAGAGAAACTTAGTGTATGGTTTCAAATGAATAAACTAAAACTTAATTTGTGTAAGTCAAAATGTATTATTGTAAATGACAGTAGGGGTAGAACTCGTGATGTTATGATGGAGGGTACTCGGATTGAGGTGGTTAGTCAGATGAAATACTTGGGTGTAGTTGTTGACGATAAATTGAACTTTAAGAGTCACTTTGATTATGTATGTAAAAAAATAGCGAAGAAATTGCATTTTTATTTGAAAATTAGGAAGAATATATCGGTTTTGAGCGCAATTAGGATTTTTAATGTGATGATAAAGCCTCATTTTGAGTACTGTTCGTCTGTTCTGTTTATGGGCAATGGTGGCATGTTGGATAGGTTACAAAAGCTACAGAATAGGGGTATGAGAACAATTTTAAGAGTAGGTCGTTTTATATCCAAAAGTATGTTGCTAGTCACATTACAATGGCAGAGTGTTTATCAAAGAATTGTAGTTAATGTTTTGATGTTTGTTTTCAAATTGAAGAATAAGATGCTTCCGTCGTATTTGTGCGACAATATTACTTATGTGGCAGATGTGAATAAGTATCCAGTGCGTAATGCCCAGGATTTTCGTTTGAATCTGTTTAGGAATAATAGAACACAAAATATGTTGTTATATAGTGGTTTAAAATTATTTAATGACTTGCCGTTATCACTTAAGATGGAGAAAAGAGTTGAAATTTTTAAGAGGAATGTTAAGAATTATGTTAGTTTGCATTTTACTTAGAAGGGGTTAATGATTTAATGTTTATTCTTTATTGTTTAGGATGGATATCTTTTTTTTTTGTAAACTGATTTTTTTATTTCTTTATTGTTTGTATGGATTTGTTTGTGATGTAAATAGTGGTAGTAAATTACCAAATAAAGTAATATTATTATATTATTATTAAAAATTGTTTAAAAAATGCGAGTAAGCTGAAATTTTGTAGACTTGTGTATTTGAATGTCTTTCTGAATCCCGCAAAATTTCTTTTAAATTCAGTCAGCTTCCCAATTGGAAATTTTAGCCTTGCTAGCGCTTTTTCACCTGTAACTCTCTGAATTTAAGTTTTACAAATAATTCTCATTAGATCAAAATTGAAGAGGAACAAATTTACCTATAATATACTATTTTTTCTGCAATAAAAATTATTTCCAGAAAGACGATATTAATTTTAATTTAAAAAATGGAAACAAGTTTTTGAATAAAATTTTCTTATCTTATCTTAATCATCTGAATTTAATTACAAAATATCAGAATTTTATGCTCTTCAATTTTGGTCTGATAAAAATTAAGCGAGTTATTAGCGAAACAACACATTAAATGAACTAAAATCCCAATTGAGGGAGAAGACGAATTTTAGAAGATTTCTGGAGGGATTAATTTGGCCACCCAAAGTCAGCTTGCAAGCTAAAAATGTGACTTGCCTAAATTACAAATGTTTACTAAAAGATTTTAAATTATAAATAAAAACAATTAAAAAATAATTTTAAATGCCCAGAACACTTCAAAGTAATTTTTAATCAGAAATTGTAATAATTTTCCTACTGTAAAAACGAAATAAATAAAATTTAGAAACACAAAATCATAAATAAAAGTTCGATCTAACAAAATAAAAAGTAAAATTGTTTATTGTGAATAATTGACTACAATTTTGCACCTCAATAGCTTTCACTACCAACTTCGATTTAAATTGTCTTTAACAATAATTAACTAACGATAAACTAATTTATAAATTTTAAAATTCAAACTTAACAATAAAAATGTTTGAGCAAGTAGAACCACCTATTTGTAAAAGAATTTTTTGCTAAAATTTGTGGCTAATGGCACCGATAAATAACGACAACACCTTGGAAAACAAATTAATAATTATTTTAGTAAAACTTTTTCCTTACATCGTAATTTATAAAGCTGTACAATATCATATAATAAATAAAACAATAATTACAAATACCTAATTGTTTGTACACTTAAAAATTTGCAATTTTGAAAATAAAATCGTTAATCTCCTAATTTCGTTCCTTTTTTGCCCTAGGCACATTTACTTAACATTAAGTAACTTTTTAACAACCCTCACTACGTCGACTGGTTGTGGCAGAGCAGCAATTTCCAAGCTCTTGGTGTAAGGCATCGGAGTGTCCACTCCGGTTACTCTCATGGGTGGTTGATCTAAATGATAGAAAGCTTCGCTTTCCACTATTCTAGACAAAATTTCAGATCCGATTCCACAAGTTGGCCAGCCTTGTTCTATCGTCACTACATGATTCGTTTTTACAATGGACGCCACAATTGTGTTCATATCTAAGGGCCTCAATGATCTCAAATTAATAACTTCCGCTTCGATCCCTTTACCTGCCAATTGTTTAGCCGCCTCTAACGCAATTTCAACGCCTTTGGAATGCGAAATTAAAGTTATATGTTTGCCTGTTTTTTCAATTTTAGCTTTGCCAATTGGAATTACAAAATCTTTCGATAAGGCCTGATCGGACATAGGATATTGAACACCATAAAGCAATTCGTTTTCCAAAAAAATAACCGGATCGGGATCCCGAATTGCAGCTTTCAGGAGACCTTTAGAATCTTCAGATGTGTATGGTGAGATAACTTTAAGACCTGGACAATGAGCGAACCAAGCACCGTAACATTGAGAATGTTGGGCGGCAACTCCCGAAGCTGCTCCGTTAGGCCCTCGGAAAACTATAGGAACGTTTACTCTCCCCGCAGACATATAAAGAGTTTTAGCAGCCGAATTAATTATATGATCGATTGCTTGCATGGCAAAGTTAAAAGTCATAAATTCGCATACCGGTCTCAGACCCCCCATCGCTGAACCAACCGCCACACCAGCAAACCCCATCTCGGTAATTGGTGTATCGATCACCCTTTTATCGCCATACTTCTTCCACAAGCCTTTCGTAACCTTATAAGCACCATCATACAGAGCCACTTCTTCACCCATGATATACACTCGATCATCCTTTTCCATCTCTTCATCTAAAGCACTGTTTAAAGCGTCCCTGACAGTCATAGATTGAGCCGAAACCATTTTACTAGTTGAAAATGCTCGTCCACTTAAAAATCGTGACGTTCGGGTTAACATCGTGGAGGAAGGTAAACGTGCCATTTCGCACCTAAAATTATTCAATAACTAAGAAATTTTAAGTTAAAATTACAAAAAAAATGTACCAGAAATTTGAAGGTGATGAAGGTCGGAGGGACACGAAACTACTCTACTCAAATGTTGTACTGTGACTGATAACCAAAATAACCTTCACAGTATCAATCGAAGCGCTAAATTTCACTTAAGTTTAGAAATTAGTAATAACAAAATTGAGATAATTTATTGGAAAAAAACGCACTCGATGCATGACATAATTTTGACAATGTCGTTTGTTGGCAGAAGTCATAAAAGTTGAAGTTCGACTTCGCTACTACAGATGGCCATACCGAATAAATATTTTAAATTTAAATAAAATGATATTTTTACATTTTTTAGTGCGCGATGGAAAGATGATTTACGAACGCTGTTCTTTAAAAGAGAGATCTACAAACAAATGGAATTTTTATTGATTGAATTCAAGAAACGTCGCTAGGCCACTTGGAACTAAATGTAGTCCATTGGTCTTTAGTAAGTTTATCCATGCCTTCAAAAATAAAACCTCTGATAATTGATGAGGGTTGACTCAGTGGAGATATGGGCAATGATGAGATCTTTGAAAAACTGTAGAATAGATGACAGGTATTCTGCCCTGATTAAAAACATATATGAAAATGCAAATATGAAAATAAAAATGAATATACCAACAAAAAGTATAGCAATTAAGAGAGGAATAAGACAAGGAGATACGATTTTGCCAAAACTCTTCATGACAACGATGGAAGACATTTTCAAAGACCTAGATTGGCAGGATAAAGGAATATGTATAGATGGGGAATACCTTAACTACCTAAGATTCGCAGATGACATTGTCCTAATAAGTGGAAGCGAAGAAGAACTCCAGATAATGCTAGACGACCTTCAAAGGGCATCTGAACTGGTAGGATTACAAATAAACAAATCAAAAACAAAGGTTATGTCGAACGTAAATGACCACGACGAGATCCGCATTTTGCTTGATGGCAACACCTTTTTGCCACGTGTTTTTGGACGCCCAAAAACACGATGGAGGGACGAAATAAAGAAGACGGCAGGAATCGGATGGTTGAACGTGGCGGAAAATAGAGAGAGATGGAGAATTATGGGGAAGGCCTTTATCCAGCAGTGGATAGAAACAGGCTAATAGTGATAGTGATATCACAGGTAAAATTATAAATGTGGTCGAAACCTGAGCTAAGCCTGAGCTAAACCTCAGCTAAGGTTGAGCTAAACCTGAGCTAAGCCCGAGCTAAGCCCGAGCTAAGCCCAAGCTAAGTCCAAGCTTAGGCTAAGCTAATTCATTTTTTGCGTATCGGAAAAGGGGGAAACGCCTGATTTGGAATTAGGGCTTCCATTGTACGGCAACTCTCGGGGGGAGCCTGTATCCCTAGAGAGCGCGTCCCCAGGTGGCGGATAGGGGAAAGCCTCCCAGATATGGGTGGTAGGAGGGAAATGAAATACCTCCCGCGGACCAAACAGGCAACAACAACCGAACGAATACCGGTATAAGTATCTCTCTCAAGAGACAAGGGCACTCTCTTGCCCTCGAGACAAGAAATTATCTCTAAAGGCGAATGAACCACTCGTAAAACGGTCAACGGCATAGAATGTAGAAGGCAACGGGAAGCCACTACATTAAAGATCCATTTGGATATCCCCAGGAAATTTCATCATGGTTTCATTCGATTCTAAATTAGTATCCGGAGTTTCAATTCCCCCAATCGGATCTCCGGGGGGGAAAGTTTTTAATGACGCCAACAGAAATAAACATATAAACATCGGTACGTGGAATGTACGTAGCCTCTTCCAGGCCGGGAAGATCAACAACGTTATAAAAGAGATGCGCAGAATTGCAGTTAACGTGATGGGGGTGCAGCGAAGTTAGATGGCCAGGAAATGGAAGAACGAGAATTGAAGAGTACGTCATATATCATTCGGGCGATGATAGCCCACGAAATCGAAACGGAGTAGCCATAATAATCCACAAAGACATTTTACACTCAGTTGAAAGTTGCGTCCCGATATCAGATAGAGTCATCATTCTCCGAATAAACAACAAACCAATTAAGACAAATATCATTCAAGTATATGCCCCAACCGCAGAAAGCAGTCCGGAAATGTTAGAGAATTTCTATACAGACCTTAACAAAGCTATAAAACTAACGAAAAAAGAAGAACTTAATTACCATGATAATAGGCGATTTTAACGCAAAGGTTGGAAGGAAACGACCCGAAGAGGTAATAGGAGATTATGGCCTGGGGAATAGAAATGAAAGAGGACAACTATTGATTAATTTCTGCGTGGAAAATCAGTTCATAATTACCAACACCTTCTACAAATTACCCTCCCGAAGATTATACACTTGGAAAGCACCGACAGACAATGACATAAGTATAGTACGAAATCAGATCGACTACATCCTGATACCGAAACATTGGCGGATCGCAGTTTCACCTGCAAAAACGTATCCAGGAGCAGATGTGCTCTCTGACCACAATTTGTTAGTAGCTTCCATAAACATACGCTTGAAAAAGGTACATAACAGACCAAAAACATCAAAGATAGACATGAGAAAGCTCATGGTTAAAGATATTAGAGAGAAGATAAAAGACACTATGAACGAGCAAATCATGGAAATACAACTAAATGATGACAATAACGAAGGCACGGAAGGATCATGGAAGCAAATCAAAAATATGTTAGTTTCAACAGCAAATCAGCACTTAAAATCAGAGAAGGGTAAAAAAGAGAAGAAATGGATGACTGATGAGATCATGCAACTAATGGATAAAAGAAGAGCACATAGAAACAAAAACATCTGCCAATATAACACAATAAGAAAATTAAAAAAGCAAAGGAGGATTGGCTGATGGAAATGTGCGAGGAGATCGAACTATTAGAAAGCAAACACGACACCTTCAACCTACATAAAAGAGTGAAAGATGCGGCAGGTATGTGGAAACCTAGAAGTATGTGTATACTCACGACCAGGGAAGGAGAGATACTTGTAGACCATGACCAAAGGAAAGAGAGATGGGTGCAGTACATGAGGGAGTTACTTGGGGATAGTAAGAGGGGAGAAAGACCCATCATTGACGACGTAGAAGGGTTACCCATTACAAAGACTGAAGTACTGAAAGCAGTGAAAAGACTGAAAGACAACAAGGCAACAGGCCCAGACGAAGTACATGGGGAACTCTTAAAACTACTAGAAGAGGGTCAAACTGACTTCCTAATAAGGTTTTTTAATAAAATATATGACACGGGAGATATTCCTCAAGATTGGCTAACTTCAGTATTTGTACCCATACAGAAGAAACCTAATGCGAAGAGATGCGAGGAGCATAGAACCATTAGTCTCATGAGCCACATACTTAAGATCTTTTTAAACGTGATACATGAGAGAATCTTTCGAAAAATTGAAGAACATCTAAGTGAGACTCAGTTTGGCTTCAGGAATGGAATGGGCACGAGAGAGGCTCTGTTCTGTATGCAGGTATTGGTTCAAAGGGCTAGAGATGTCGACTGTGACGTGTACGCTTGCTTTATTGATTTTGAGAAGGCTTTTGATATGGTTCAGCACGAACACCTAATTGAGTGCCTGAACAAAACAACCATAGATGAAAAGGACAAACGCATTATTGTTAATCTCTACTGGAGACAGACGGGAAATGTTCGCGTGGAAGATGATATTTCGGAGGATTTTCGAGTTCAGATGGGAGTCCGACAGGGCTGTGTACTGTCACCTATACTCTTTAACATATATGCAGAATATATTTTCAGAGAAGCCCTAGAAGAGACCACAGAGGGCATAATAGTAAATGGTGAAATAATAAACAACTTAAGATATGCAGATGACACAGTCCTTCTGTCGGACAGCCCCGAGGGACTACAGAGCTTGATAGACAGAGTCATCGCGGCGAGTGAGAAATACGGTATGCGATTGAACATAAAAAAGACAAAGGTCATGATAATCAGCAAAACGTCGAATCTTGATGCACAATGCTATGCGTATGGAGAACCATTGCAGAATGTTACATCTTTTACATACCTGGGCAGCTCGCCTAACGCAAACTGGGATCATGCCCAAGAGATTAGAATCAGAATAGAGAGAGCAAGAAGCACATTTATGAAGATGAAGAAGGTACTTAACAATATGACCCTAAATTTACATCTCAGGGTAAGAGTGCTACGATGCTATGTATTCTCTGTACTCCTATACGGCGCGGAGGCATGGACCCTGACAGAGGACTCAGCTAAACGTCTGGAGGCATTTGAGTTCTGGTGTTACAGGCGTATGCTCCGAATATCATGGAAACATATGGTTACCAACGATACTGTGCTGCAACGTATGGATAAGGGCAAGGAAATAATAAAAACAGTAAGAGAAATAAAACTCGGATACTTTGGTCACGTGATGAGAAATGAAAAGTACCGCATACTCCAACTGATTCTGCAAGGAAAGTTTGAAGGTAGAAGAGGACCCGGACGACGACGAATTTCCTGGCTACGAAACTTAAGGCAATGGACCGGAATGTCGTCTTCAGCGTTGTTTAGAGCAACGGCTGATAAAGTAAAATGGGATATGATGATCGCCAACGTCCACAGTGGATAGGGCACTAGAAGAAGAAGATTGTACGGCAATGCATACTTAGTTTAAATATATGATTTTTAGCCATGGAATTCAATATTAAAGTAAACTTTAAAAATGAACTAGTTAAAACTCAAAACAAATTTAAGCTCGACGGGGTTGTCTTAAGGAAGGTTGAAAAATATTTTGTTTTGTTTATTTTTTTTGTTTAATTTGTTTAAAAATTCAGACTCTGTAAATAGTTATACTAATATTGAACTTTTGAATACACCCAAAATAGTAAAAATAATCTAAAGTAGTCTCTGTCAAAGAAAATTAATTAATTAAATAATCATTTAGTCTGCCGCCCGCCGCACAGAACGATTTTCACCAAGTATGAATTCCTCGATTTGCGAGGTAGGTGTATTTTCTTTTTAAATCAGAGTAAATTGAAATTTTAAGAATAATTTTCTTTGATTAATTTTTGATGCATTGGAGTCCAAATCAAGTCGCTTTCGGTAGAAAGGTTGCGCTGGGAGGAGGGGATTGATATTGAAGGAAAACTAAAGTAATAGTAATAATTCGTACTTTAACATACTAAAAAACGTCCTCTCGGAACGCTGAGCTTCTTACCAAATTATTCTTTGTCTGAAGTTGAAATTTTTCATGGAGTGAAAATTATTTTTTTCGGCTAAATATTTTTAAACAAATATCTATTTCAGCTATATTGTTATCATAATTATAACTCATTAAAAAAATTAAAAACACTTAAACTATTTTAACAACATCCTCGAAATCATGAAAAGAAGAGTTTCCTAAAAATCGTCAGGGGGTTCTGATTTTTGGATATGTTTTAAGATTTGGGTTCCTAATAATAACTCTGAGTTGGCGACCTCGGCGACCGCCCGGAAGTGCCGCCATTTAAAAAAAAATTGCGAAAACAAAATATTTCTTCGCAATATTTCCTTACCAGTTGACTTTAAGATGAAAATGACTTCTATAAATCTTATAGAGAATAAAATTTACTACAACTTCTATCTAAGGTGTTTTTCTATAAGTCCAATAGTTGCTGAGCGCCAGCACTGTTAAATTTTTGAATTTGTTACATTTGTTGTAACATCTGTTGTTACATTTTTGAAAATTTCAAAAACGCTCGATTTTCACCGAACTTTTTTATAATATAGTATATATTAATAGACCTGATCATATTATAATAGACTTTTTTAGAGAGAGTAACCAAAAATTATAAAAAATGTCAGAGCAAATTCGAGCGTTTTTGAAATTTTCTAAAATGTGCCCTATTTAACAGTGCTGGCGCTCAGCAACTATTAGACTTAGAGAAAAATACCTTAGTTAAAGTTGTAGTAAATTTTGTTCTCCATAAGATTTATAGGAGTCATTTTCGTTCTAAAGTCAACTGGTAAGGAAATATTGCGAAGAAACATTTTGTTTTCGCCATTTTTTATAAAATGGCGGCACTTCCGGGTGGTCGCCGAGGTCGCCAAATCAGAGTTTTTATTAGGACCCCAAACCTTAAAACATATCCAAAAATCATAACCCCCTGACCATTTTTAGGAAACTCTTCTTTTCATGATTTCCAGGATGTTGTTAAAATATTTTAAGTGTTTTTAATTTTTTTAACGAGTTATATCATAACAATATAGCTGAAATAGAAATTTGTTTAAAAATATTTTGCCGAAAAACATAATTTTCACTCCTTCAAAAAAAATTTCAACTTTAGACGAAGAATTTAGTAAGGCTCAGGGTTCCGAGATGACGTTTTTTAGTATGTTAAAGTACGAACAATTACGTAACGAAATCCGTCGAAAAATCGCAGAAAACCAATTTTGGATTATTTTGATCAAAATGTGCCCAATTTTCTTACGGATCCACGTCTTTACGCCTAAAACTTTTACGCCTAACACACTTACGCCTAAGTCAATACGCCTAATCCTTTACGCCTAAAGGAATTTATGCCTAATGGTTTTAATGCCTAAAACCGACTACGCCTAAAACTTGAATGCCTAACGCAATTACGCCTAATCCTTTACGCCTAATGCTTAAAATTTTCTAAAAATCGTACAAACATAAAACCACTGCTCCGATTTTGATGGAATTTTGGCTATTATTTTTATTATGTTCAAAACGGTTACTTCTTGTTACTTTTTTTTTAAATAATCGCAAATGTTTTTGTTTTTCACTGAAATTAAAAAATCAAATTTGAAAATTTAATTTTTAAAAATTTTTTTTGTGTTGGTATGAAATTAATTTACTTGGTTACTAAGACCTACATAACTTTTAGTTATAAAAGTAACACATTCCTAGCCCTGATTAAATTTTAAAAAATGGCTCTTACGTTTATCAAAAGTCGGAGAGGGAATGATCAATTACTACACAAAAGCTTCGTGTATACCAAAAAACAGGAATGTTAACGATAAAAATTTTTGGAAATGTGTAGAATACAACAAAAGTAAATGTCTAGCCGTTGTTCACACAAAAGGTGAATTAATCGTTAATGAGAGTGCTAAAGAGCACTACCACGGGCAGCGGAGGTCAAAACCCGGCAAGTCCTGGCAGAAATCAAGGATAAAGCTCGGGACAGTCAAGACACACCTCACCAGATTATTGCCGCAACCAGTATTGGACTTCCAGCTGCGGTAAAAGCCGCACTTCCTTCGAAAGATCGGTTGAAGCGCAACATTCAAAGAGCGCGTCAAGTGGCTGGGGCTGCATTTTATTTTTAGAAAATTTTAAGTATTAGGCGTAAATGTTTTAGGCGTAAAGGATTTGGCGTAATTGCGTTAGGCGTTCAAGTTTTAGGCGTAGTCGGTTTTAGGCATTAAAACCATTAGGCATAAATTCCTTTAGGCGTAAAAGATTAGGCGTGTTGACTTAGGCGTAAGTGTGTTAGGCGTAAAAGTTTTAGGCGTAAGTACGTGATACCTTTTCTTACACTATAAAGGTTTTAAGTACAAAACTTGCAAAATAGTCAGAAGATTATAAATTACCAATTTTTCATATCAATAACACGTAACAATAATTTTAATATAACGAAAAAAATCGACTAAGCACGGTTTGCTTCAAATGAGAACTTTTTGAAGTGGGCGGTAAATTGTACAGATATTTGAGATATTTATTGATTTCAGGTTTTCTGTGAAAATACCTTGGGTTTCTAAATAAGTTCACTGTATTAAATTTGCACCCCTTTAAATTTTCCGAAAAGGGCGACTATTGTTTGCAAAAAGTTTTCTTGAAAAGATAAAACATGAAATTGAAACGCGGTCTAACGTCACTGATTAATCAAATGTCACCAATGCGTCAAGGTCCTAGAGGATGTCGCTATTACACAAATAATAGTATATTATATATCAAGGTTGTGAAGGCCGTCATTATTGCCCTAGCGCCAAGATTATATTCCGAGGTGCTTTGCACCGAGGAATATAAGGCGCGGAGGCAATAATGGTCTTCACAACCGTGGTTTATATACGATTTTTTCCACTACTAGATTTATTACCATTTTTTAAAATTCTTTTTAACAAAAAAATTTTCAAATTTAAAATATTTATTTCAAATGACAGTTTTGTTTTGTTGATTTGACAGTTGATTTGACAGTTGTTGACAAATTTAGGTTATTAAAGGTTAAGTTTAAGTTTAGACGGTCGATTTCTGAGGCTTAAATTTAGGTGCTCAGTAACGGCTTAAGGGACCCTTAATTCAGTGGTGCAACGGAATAAGGGGCCTTTAACGATTTAAGGGACCCTTAAATTTTAAGTGTAGGTGGTGCAATCGGGCATAAATAAAATAAATCGCGGTTCGTCAAATTAACAATGGATGGCGCTGTCACTTGCTGTCACATTTAATTCGATTATAATGAATTTTTAAAATTAAATTAATGTATTAAAAAAGCGTTTTAAATAGTTTAAATACAATTAATTAGCATTTCTTGGTTATTCTAAATCATTTAATAACAACATTTTTCTTTAAAATAGTCGCCAAGTTATCAAAAAATGTCATTTTGTTCATAGGTTAATAATGGAAATATTATTCACCACTAGTTGAAAACGTGTCACTTCTTGATCGACTAACCTAAGTAAAAATGATAGCCTATATGACTAGTAGTGGAAAAAAATTTTTATCGTCAACTTTGCAATTTTTTAAGATTTGCTAGATTTACATGTTAACCATATTATATGGATCCACAGGGTTACCCGATTTGTTGACCCAAGGCACTAAAAATGTTTTAGAACGACCCTGGGGTGAGATGCGTTAAAATACGATTAAAAACAGAGTAAGTCCCACCAATACTACTACAGAAAACTAATGAAATTTGAAAAAAAAGGTGTGTTTATTACTGTGTGATGCCAGGCAGTGTTTTTCAAAAAATTTCCCAGGATTTTTGGGGCAAAAAAATAAATATTGTAAATGAAAATTGGCTATAACGTCGTCGTCGGCTTCATGGATTTCTGTCTTTGTAGATCTTCCAAAATGGAATTATTATGATGAACAAAGTTTATTTGAATATAATCACATATAAAAAGGTTGTTTTGGGTTAGTCGGCATCGTCAAAATCTTCCCGATCATTTTCGACTAGCTCCTTCCATTATGGGAACAATCATGGAGCAATATAGACTTAACTGTTCAATAAATACAGTGACCCGAACAGTCCTTTCTAAGGACACAAGGAATAAGATGCGGTAGGTCATCATAAATTAACCCACTAACCATTTTTGCGCTAGTTGTGACTTACAACCTTACAACCTTGCTCATTGTGATGGACGAAGTCGGCGTTTAAATTTTGTGCGAGTTTCAGTATGTTGTTTGGCAATTTAAGCCAAATTTCGGATATTTTCTGAGTGTTAGCGCTTCTGAACTATAAAATTTATAAAATCGCAAATTTCGTCCAAAAAGGTTCCAATTTAAAATGGCGTATAGTCACATCTTGAAGGTGAAAAGGTATTTGGTGTTCATAAAACTGCCTTTTATTAATTTTTTGCATGATGAAGTTCTAACATTATAAATGGAAACCGGAAACTGAAAACGCTATAAAACCGGAAATACTCGTATATAGATAAATATAATTTTCTAATTTATTTATAATCTGAATTCGACCATCTCCTTCCGTTCCGTGTTTCCATAATCTTGTAATTACATTCATAATTGCTTTTTTTATAATTAAATTATAGATACTCCCATCATTTTCTTTATTGCCGATTTCTGAGCAAGGTGAAAAATTTGTTTTATATTTAAAACTGAAGCAAGCAATTTTTATTTTTATTGTTTCATGAATTTTGGTAATATAAAATGTTTAACATAATTTTTCAAAATCATTTTTAAAAGTCTTTGCTTGTAACCATCACTGTATGGTATAAAACTATAGTTTGGACGTTGAGTGAATGTGAAGTTACCAAAACCTTGTAACTTGACTTGTAAAGTCGTGGCAAAGTGTCGCATGATTATCTGACTGAATTGTGATTCGGTTTGGAAAAGAAAGAGTTGGTACTGGCCTAAGACGAACGGGTCAAAAAATGGAACTGCAATATGTAGTATGCTTGTTTTTTTCTAATTCAAAAATATCCAAGGAACTGTTACGTGCACAAATGAGAAAAAATCGAGGAATGCTAATTTAAGACTCGGCAATTTGTTAAGTGAATTAATGGCATACGCCTGACGTGCCGGTCGATTGCCTCTATGGAAGATTCAAGTGGTGGAAATTCTATCTGCAAATACATGGGTATAAGAATTTACAATGCTTCCCATTTCGGTTGAAGGTGTGGTGTAAGTAATAGAGCTTAAAGGTCTTTCTGATGAGCTACTGGATTAAAAACATATTTTACAGTTTGAGTGAGTTTTTGAATGCTGCGAGGAAGCCATCCCTACATTAAAACTCCCTAAGCGCAGGGAACTAATCTTAACCCATATTTTACCAAGGTGTAAAGAAGTAATGATTTTTTTTTGCTTTTCCAATTTATTTGTGTAGCTGAAAGAAACATCAGTTGAAAAAATTTTTTCTTTTAATTCCAAAAGGTCAAAAATGACTGGTGCGTTTTCGCACCATTGGTAAAATACGATATAAAAATAATGTGACTTGGCTATTGTAAATCAGTTTTTTAATCACACGTGGATTCAAAAATATGCTAAAATTACATTTTTATTGATAATTTGATTGAACTGAACATATTTTATTAGTAATCAAGTTATTTTTGATGAAAATAATCAAAACATTCGGTATGAAGGATGCACATTACATCTTTTACAAAAAAATATAGTATGGTTATTATGGCACAATTTACAGCGTCTTCTACGGCTTGGATCACTTTTTATGATGGTATGTACCATTTGCTCATGGATGGACAGATTGAACGAAAATACTCCAAACTGCATATTTCTTTCATTGCTATAGTCAAAAAATGGACGAACTTTAGCAAACTTATCTGTCTTATCTAAACTGCTGTTGTCCAATCCCTTGTCTTCATCCTTAGACCAGTATAATTGTGTTTGTGGTAAAGAATGGTAACCGGACAAAATCAGAATACCCATAAGATTCAACAAATCGTTGCGAAGTCGTTGATAAAAATGTTGACGTATTGACGTGTTGACTTTGTTGTGTTGTCTAAATGTTGTCTTTTCCGACCTTTGCAAAAATGATAAACAAAAACTTGATATTTTTAAATACACTACTATATTTTCTTATCACTCTGGATGAGCATTCCACTTCAAGATAAGTTAAAAAGGTTTCTTTTAAATTATTATACAATTGCCAAGACGAAAGTGTGCAATCTCACTTTTTTCGCCTTATTCGTTAGGTATTTTTATTAATAAAAACTCTCAAATTTGGGGTTTTAAAAATAATTATAATTTGTGTGGGCATTGTAAATTAACATTTAGCTACAATAGTAAATTAAATTATAGGGATTCTCATAGTTTCTTTATAAAATAAATAAATTTAAAACAAATTATTGTTTTATTATACATACGATGTGTTTACAATCACAATTTCGAGGGTTCTGATTAGATTAGAATTATGCGGACGAACAGACAGACGGACGGACAGACACGGAGCCAGATCATAAGGCTTCTTGTTATACTTTGTATAGAAGTCTAAAATTAGTAAAGTGTATAGTGCGTTTAAGCACCATTGGTGAAAAATGGGTTAAAAATCACTTCGCAAAGGACAATGAGACTAAATTGCAGTTTTAAAAAGAATAAATTTTTGTATTCAATTTTTTCCCGATAATGATCTATTTTATTTATAATGTGCATCGGATAATCTCCTTCCGTTCTGTGCTTCTATAAATTGCTAATTTCATTCATTGTTACCTTGTTTCGGAATTAGCTACCTATTCCCGTTGATTAACTCTTATGCTAATTTGTGAGCAAGTTGTAAAAAAATCGTTTTTCTTCTTTTCGAAATTAAGCAAGTTTCGTTGGAAAAATATTTTATTGTCCCCACCTCTTTCGAGGGATAATTCCGTTAATGTTAAATTCTAGACTGAATAAATCACAAGTATTCAGACTGCCTTCCATTTACTTCTAAACACTTTCGAGCTCTTCTGGTAAAATTATCAGTGGCTTTAAGTATCTCTTCTGCACTTAAGCATAGAAAGAAATTGCAAATTCTCAGTTCATTTCATCTCTCGTTGTAAATATCCTTATACGATCCCAGAGAAATAATTCAGTGGGGTACAATCGAGCGACCTTCGAGGTTTTTCAACCAATGAAGAATGAGCTGGGCAGACATCTTGCTGAAAGCATCCCAAAAGGAACATTTTCCAGCAATTCGATGAAATCGCCACGTAACAATTAGAATACCTTATCCCAATTAAGGGTCCCTTCGAAAAATAAGGGGCTAGGATTTTTCTCCAAGTAGATCACACCACGTATCGATATTCCAAAGGTGTTGATTGTCAATGGTTTGTTTATCTGATTTGTCTGCGACCAGTAATGAGTATTATAGATGTTGACTTCTCCAGTATGTTTAAAGGTAGCCTCGTTGCTCGATAAAACTGTTCTGGGAAAAAAATACAGAATATAAGTAGACTTTGAAAATCATTTTCACTTAGCGGTTATTTTTCGACTGCATCTGACCAGAAGTACTTTCATGTGCAGAATCGCCGGAAAGCATTGAAGGATTGATGGGCACCCTGAGGATATCGTTCAAATAAAATGTCATTGATTTAATTTCTGATGTACGTAAGAACAATTACAACGTAACTCGATTCAGGTTATTAATAAAATTAAATTTTAAAACAATCTTATCGCAAAAGTGTGCACAAAAATGTATCAATACAAATGATATCAAACAAAGACCCATCAACAACATATTTTCTAATTTCCATTTTTATCATTTCTTAAATTT
This sequence comes from Podabrus alpinus, assembly GCA_932274525.1. Classification (NCBI taxonomy): domain Eukaryota; kingdom Metazoa; phylum Arthropoda; class Insecta; order Coleoptera; family Cantharidae; genus Podabrus; species Podabrus alpinus. The sequence goes on along the minus strand of OW026453.1, from coordinate 94,867,871 downwards.
AAAATTGAAAAACTCAGCCATTGTTGAATTTAACTTCACTACAATATTTTTCGAAAGGGACGGGGGCCATTAAATTTTTTCCTGCAAAATTAATTATTTTTGAAAACGATATATTTTTGAACCGCCGCCGCCATACTACGTATTTGAAAATCTGGAGTTGGCGACATTTTAGAGCAAACTTTTCAGGATGCCAACATTTGGTTGATTTGTGTGCAAGCTGTAAAGAAATTATTTTATATAGCGCCTGCGGCGCTAGACATACGTATAGTAAACAGAACCAACACATTATGAACAATTTTTTTATTATTTCAACTTTAAAATGACTGTGGGCATGTAACCGACGTTGGAGAATATGTTTGTTGCTCCGAATGAAGTCATTTGAAAGCATGAGTTGTACTTGCGAATGTTTAGCAGGAAGTGTTTTGAAATTGCAGTGGTGCCTGTAAGATAACTTAGAAGCGGCTCAGGTGGATCAATCAGCGGTGGCAAAACAACTTTGCCGTTCGAACAACACATTCCTGGTGATTCCTTAGCGAACTTCGAAACACGACAATGCAAGCAAAGTTTGTTCATAACACCTATTGCTACATCCTCGTGATTCATGTAATCGTAGTTTTTGTCGTAATTAAATGCTTCCAATGTTAAATTCAATTTTTGTCTTGATGGAACTAATCCCAAAAACGGTTTGCCCGTCCATTTCTGGCGTAAATAAGAGCGCTACATACGTCCAAAGTTTTTACACAATTTTCACTTTTCAATTAATCTTCAGGTAAAGTTAAATCTTCCGCAAAGAGGTGGATCTTCCACGAAGAGGTGGGTCTGCGTCTTCTTGCACAATTCCGGCGAGTTTTTCTTTAGAAAACCAATTAAAAACAAATTAATCTTCAGGTAAAGTTAAATCTTCCGCAAAGAGGTGGATCTTCCACGAAGAGGTGGATTTGCGTCTTCTTGCACAATTCCGGCGAGTTCTGCGACCTATATAAAGTCTTCCTCACAGGGGGAAGACCATAATAGATCGGTGAAGGCCATAGTTGTTCGGCCTTCGGCCTCACAGGGTGAAACCATAATAGATCCGTGAAGGCCATAGTTGTTCGGCCTTCGGCCTCACAGGGTGAAACCATAATAGATCCGTGAAGGCCACAGTTGTTCGGCCTTCGGCCTCACAGACCGGACCATAATAGATCCGTGAAGGCCATAGATGTTCGGCCTTCGGCCTCACAGACCGGACCATAATAGATCCGTGAAGGCCAAAGTTGTTCGGCCTTCGGCCTCACAGGGCGGACAATAATAGATCCGTGAAGGCCAAAGTTGTTCGGCCTTCATCTGTCATCTGTCATCCGTCATCTGTCATCTCATCTGTCATCTGTCATCTCATCGGTCATCTGTCATCTCATCTGTCATCCGTCATCTCATCTGTCATCCGTCATCTCATCTGTCATCTGTCATCCGTCATCTCATCCGTCATCTGTCAGCTGTCATCCGTCATCTGTCATCCGTCATCTGTCATCCGTCATCTGTCATCTGTCATCCGTCATCTGTCATCCGTCATCTGTCAGCTGTCATCTGTCATCCGTCATCTGTCATCCGTCATCTGTCATCCGTCATCTGTCATACATACATACATACATACATACATACACACATACATACATAATCTTCACGTAAAGTTACATCTTCATGTAAAGTTAAATCTGTATGTGCAAAATGATTTTTAGGTTATGTAGTTAATGCCGTCACTTTGACACTATCGGGGGGCCCATGGGGGCTATTCAACACTATCAGGGTCACTCTCTAGGTTATGAAAAGGGTCTTGCTAAAACGCGCACTATTTATGTTTTACCCTGTATATGCAAAATGATTTTTGCTAATTTTAAAAATATTGTGCAACGCTACTGACTATAATATGTCAATGTCATTTTTAAGGTTAGTCAAAGTTGTGCCCCCTATTTGTCGAGCCGCTACTGACTATAATATGTCAATGTCATTGAATTAATCTTTTAGCGTCAAAATCGCATCGTAACTATGACAACTACTGTGACCTGAAGCGTTTAACTGCTGATGACCGTCTTATGGTGACGAATTACTAAATTCAAAGACGACGAAAAGTTTACTCTTGAATGTCGCCAGATCTCGTGAAAGTTTCAACGCCCACAGTTACGGGATTTAGGCGTCTATGCGGAACATACACACATATATACCCACACACATACAAGCATTTTTATATATAAGATTTAAAAAACTGAAACAATAATACAAAATATTAAAAATAATTAATTCTGTAATGGCCTCAATCGTAGTTTTTGGATTTTCTCAGCTATGTTTATTACGTTTTGTTATTTGATTTTTAAATATTACTTCAACAAATTTTAAAATTATAATTTGAAAATCATCCTCCGCTGAAATTCCTCCTTGGTTACTTTTTTTGGCGTTAGTTATAGGTAATCTAAGTAACGAACATTTCAATTATTCCACAAAGACAACAATTTTCAGACATTGAACATATTATGGAAGGTCAATGTTTGAATGGTAGATGAGATATAAATAAGTTGGAAATTGTGAATCCGTCTTTAGCGAATCCTCTGGCGCAGGTGTTGACTTTTAATCTTATTACGATTAATAAAGCTGATGGGTAATTCCACATGAAAACAACCAACATATTTTCGATTTTGCCCAAATTTGGTCTAAAGTGGCCCGTTTATATTGTAGTAGAGCACTTCGCTTCGAGACGGTCGCCAGCTTAGCGGTTAAGTGCGTTGCTGCTAATGCTAAATACCTGGTTCAACTCCGGGCTCAGTAAAACTTTATTCTGACCGTCTCCCCTCGGAAGGCAATGGCAAACCACCGAGGTGTAATCTGCCTGGAACAGCCTCTCTGGAGATGAAGTGTATACACTTCCCGCGGTTCGGAGCCCGCGTTAAGCAGTAGGTCCCCTATGTGTGTGATAATACTTCAAACACACAACACACACATAGGAGAGAGGTCGCCAACGTCTGAAATCAGGCACGGCACTTTAAGAAGAAGAAGAAGAGCACTTCGAAATAATTCAAATTGAGGTTTATAGAGTTTTGATAAATTATTTCTACTGGTCGAACTGTACCATTTATTTATTTATTTATTTATCAAATACGGGCTACAGCCCTTTTACAATTATTATCACAATTATTATTACAATCATTATCACAATCACTGCTATTATCATCATTATTATCGCAGAGTACTCAAACATTTACATTCTCAATAAAGCATACATGTTTACCGAATACACAAAATAAAAACAAAACAAAAATGCAAATACATTGGACCCATTTCAAGACACAATTCTTGTATGTAAATAATTAAGGTCAAAAAATGGGTGCCCTGATCAAATTGTGACTTTGAGTGCCCCTCCCTCCAAAAAGGGATAAGTTAAAATTATCTTAAAAATATATTATTTTTATTATAGTACATTTGGCTACTTGGACGCCCAAGTTTAGAGTTGACACACTTTTTATAATAATAATAATAATCTTTATTAGGTTACTATGTACAAAATTAATTTACATCAGTCCTAAATGGTGGAGATCAGCAGTTGCTGGTTTTCATCTCAACTCAATTTGGAAGAATTCGTACACATCATATAGCGCACTTTCATTTAGTGTTATCTTCATTTCACTTTTAAATTTCCTAGTCGGAAGATTTTTGATTCGTTTTGGCAATTTGTTATACAGTTTTATTTGCAGATTCATTCCATTAGAACATTTGAGCCTATTTCTCTCAGTTCTCACTTAATTTCTGCTTCTGGTCTGATGCTCGTGTGTTGCGATGTTGTCTGAGATTTTCCGATCTGTCTTCACTCTCACTACACTAGCGTAAACATAGGCAGATGAGATCGTTTGAATACACAGATTACGGAAAATTGGCTTACAGTGAGTCCTTGAAGGTACTCCTTCTAGTGCACGTATAGCCCTCTTCTGTAGTAGGAACACTTTCTTTATCTGCGCTTCATTACCCCAGATCAAGAGTCCATACACCATTTTGGCATGAAACATTGAATAATAGACTGCCTTAGCTGCCGCTTTTCCAACCGTTTCCCCAATCCTTCTTATCGCAAAAATACTCCTACTTAGAGAACTCACCAGAACAGCCACATGTTCATGCCAAGTCAGCAAAGTATCCATTATTATGCCCAGGTATTTTACCGAAGACTTATCGTTTTGCTTAATCGCTCTACAGGTAGTGAACTTAACCATTTGAGTTTTGTCCATGTTTAGTAAGAGTTTGTTAGTTTGAAACCAATCAGTAACTTCCCTTTGCCGATCATTTGCTTGGTCATTTTCTTCCATGACTAGGGCAGTGTCATCTACATACAAGGTGGTGTTGCATTTTACATTATGTGGCAGATCATTAATGTACAGAACGAAGAAGAATGGGCCCAAGATGCTTCCCTGCGGTACACCACAGGTAGCCTCCCACTCCTGCCCGAGTTGCCCATTCCAAAATACCACTTGTTTTCAGTTCTGGAAGTATGATTCAATGATTTCAAATGTTTTACCCCTAAATCCGTAGTGTTGAATTTTGCTCAAGAATATATTGAGATTCATCACATCAAATGCTTTTGCCAGATCATAGAAGATGCCTTGGCACTTTAGTCCACTCTCTAGCATTTTGTAGATGTTTGATGTGAGCCGTAGTACTGCATCGATGGTGTTTTTTCCTTTTTGATATCCAAATTGCTCCTTCGTAAAAGATGCATTTTTACGTAAAAAACTCTCAAGTTGGATATAGAGAATTTTTTCAAAGACTTTGTGACAAAGTACCATCGATATTTCATATGATATTAATTTTATGATTTTTGTATTTATGTTGTAGATATCGTAAGTAGCTGTATTTTTAAGCTTTTTGATTATGTTGTTTATTTCAATTTCTGTTGTGGGTTGTAAAAACATTGAATTTACAGTGCTAGATATAGCCGATTTTAGGTATTCTGTGTGTTGTCCTGTTATTTGTGGATTTTGTGTGTTCGAGTTTTGAGCTACGTTAGCGAAGTGTGTTCCGAAGTTGCTTCGAAATGAATTATCGTGGTCATACCTATATGGAAACAATAAATTGATAATTTTTTGACTGTTTTTGAGGTGAATTATAAATTTGCTTGTCCATTTAAAAAACATAAATATTATTTATTCTTAAAAATGATAAAAGGTGGTTTAATGAAGAATGTAAGTGTGCGTATGAGCAGCTTAATCATTTGAATTAGTTGGCTTCCAGTTTCCAAGATGAAATTATTATGAGGGAATATAAGCATAGGGACATACACCGTTATATTTACATGGACGAGAGACCATCAATGCGGCAAAGTCGATCATTGACTATATAATTGCGAAACAGAGCTCAACTTTTAAAGTGGAAAATTCAAGAGTAGAAAGAGGAGTCAATTATGGGTCAGACCATCATCTTTTGTGAAACCTTTAAGCTATGACTTTGAAGAAAAATCAGCGTATCATCCTAGTCACGAAAATTAAAACATTTTTTATGTTTTCTACAGCTTCCAATTTTTAGAACTTCTTTTGTAGTGGGGACTCGTGCCTTTATTCAATCAATATAAACAGAAATGTTGAGGAAATAATAAATTAAATTTGAAAGGGACGTCATTAACAATTGCGAATATGTGATGTTGAAAAAGCGAATACTCAGGCCATGAATTGACTAAGGTCTTAAATCACACTTCGATTAGAATATTTATATTTATGTACTATATGCACTAGAACTGATTCATACATAAAAATATGTATAAATTGCCTTAAACTTATAAAGTTCCCATCAGTACCTGGATATAAGGCTTCGTAATACTCTCTTGTAATCCTCCTCCATAATGAGCTTCTGCTGAAGAAGTGCCGAAGGATATATTTTATAGCTTAAAGATTGCTTTAATGTTGCGGGTGATTTCGTGCTCTGGGGAATCTCCACATTATAAATGGCTATAAGACCAAAACTCACCAATTTAGCCAAAATTTTCGTTGATAATACATACCGCATCCTCTAATTCTTCTATTTCTTAAAGTTCTAGATTTAAAAAGGCTAATCGTTTTTTAATTTTTTTTCCTGATAATAATCTAATTTATTTATAATTTGCAACTAATATCCTCCTCCCCTTTCGTGTTTCCATAAATTTCTAATTATATTCATTGTTAGCTTTTTTTATAAATTAGAAACCCATTCCCATTGATTTACTATTATGTATCTTGATTTGTTGTGTGAGCAAGTTGTAAAAAAATTATTTCATTTTTAAGATGATACAACCGATTTTTGTTGTTTTTATTTCGTGCATTCTGGTAATAGTATAGATAATGTAAATTATTAAAATAATTAAATATCTTATATAGGGATTTGTAAAAGTTGCATGTACTCATATTGACTGATTGTAAGCCTTGATTGTAATGTACAGAGTTTGTTTTGTAAATTGGTGATTATTTTATCTATGTTTATTATGTTACAGATTCAGCAAGCTGATTCCAAACTTAATTTTCAATTACGTCATTTTGGTCTTTGTAATAACACCCAAGGTTTTTTTCATTTTACTGGTAACCTGTCAATGGATAATAATGATATGGTGTTGAGCGCTATTTGGAATGTAAAATTACCATTAGACGACAACATAGGAGTTCGGGCAGTGGTTGAATCCAAAGTTACCAAAACCATGTATATAGAAGTGCTTACAGTACGTGAGAAAAATGTTTGCAAAGTGATTAATAAATTTCTGGGAGAAGTATGGTTTAGTATTGAAAGAGACGTTGGATTGCCAGCAGGAGTTTGCCCAATACCCGCGGTAATGTAAAATAAAAGTAAAAGGTGGCTCATTACAGTTTCACGATTTCAATATTTCATTATCAAAAATTTTCTGCATTACCTTAAGCGATAATACACAACTCACTACTGCACCTTTCTAATTTAACATAACAAGTAATCAGTAGCACTTCTTTTCGCTTCATGAAAACATATTTTCATGTCGTTCTTCAATTTTTCTCAAATTTGGTATACTTCTAAGTTATGCCAAATAAATGGACCCGTATTTTTTGTTTGACCCTAAAGTGGCTCGTTTACATTGTACAGTTCTCCAAAATAAGTCAAATTTAGCTTGTAGAGCTTCGATAAACTATTTCTACTGGCCGAACCGTACCACTTAGAGACACGATTTTTTTGCAGTGATATCACTGAAATTCTGAATTCTGAAAAAAAATAAATTATCTTTATTGGGCACGCTTTTGGTTTAGGAGTGGCATCGAAATGAATGATTGTGCCACTTTAGGGCCAAAAAAGGGTCCGTTTATTTGGCATAACGTAGAGGTATACCAACTTTGAGCAAAATCTAAGAGGGACATTAAAATAATTGCAAAAAATTGGTTGATTTCATATGGATTCTTTTTAACTACATAATCAATATGAGCAGTTTTTTCACTCTGTTATTCAAATTTTGAGTTATTCTCTTTTGGAAAATGCTTATTTTCTCGCTTTCAAAATATAAGACCACCTTTTCTAAATATGCTTTACATTCCATAATCTTGTATGATTTTAGAAAACATATTCTGTAAAAGGCCATCGAATTGATTTCAAAAAACTGGGAATACAAACTTTACCGTATGGAGTTTTAAGGATTACAATAAATTTGGTAGACAATTTAAACAGACAAAGCTTTCTCATGTGCCTGATATTGGAAGTCGATAATGTTAGAAAATAAAGGGAAAATGGATTTACGATGTTTTCTACTTAGCACTGTATATGTGTGTATGTGTGTTTTGGGGAATCACCTTATTTAAATTTTTGATGAAAACTATTGTGTTAATTATACTGTGTTATATATTCAATAAATTGATACCTTGATTTTGATGTTGAAAATAAATTCTTCGTTGATCCTTATACATACCGCATCCTAATATCTTAAATTGTTCAATTACAATAAGACTGCCAGTAGTAGTTTTTCTTTGTACAGAAGTATTGGACAAATCGTTTTTAATTTTTTATCTGATATTGTTCTAATTGGTTTATAATGTACATCTGATAATCTCCTTCCGTTCGTGTTAACATAAATTTATAACTATTATGAGCGTAATTATGATTTTTATTAAATAAATATTATTTACTCCCATACTCCCATCATTTACTTTTGTGCTGATTAGTGAACAAGGTGTAAAAAAACTATCTTTAAAATGAAACAACGGATTTTTACTTTTATTGTTTCATACATTTTGGTAATATAAAATTTTTTATATAGTAACTCTATTTACCTAAGTTAAAATATACTATTTATTTTTAAAAATTTCTATTTTATCCTGTTGGGAATAAAAATGTGATGGGATTATGATTTTGTCTAATACTATTTTGTTTAAAAAATGTAACTGTTGATTTTTTTTATTACAGATTCAGCAAGTTGCTTCCAAAGTTAATTTTAAATTGCATCATTTTGATCTTTGTAATAAGACCCAGGGTTATTTTAAATTTGTTGGCAACATTACAATTATAAATAATGTTCTGTGTATAACCGTTGTGTGGGATATTAAACTACCCTTAAATGAGAGAATTGGAGCTTGGGCATTGGTTGAAACTAAAGTTACCAAAACTTTATATGTTGAAGTATTTACCATACGCGAGAAAAATGCTTGTAAAGCGGCGAATACTTACTTGGGTGAATCGTGGTTCAGTATAGAAAGCGAAGTTGGTATACAGCAAGGAGTTTGCCCAATACCTGCGGTAATGTGAAAGAAAAGTGATTTGCTGACCCAGATCTGGGCATTATCGCCATAAGCCACTGACCATTGTATGTTTTTAGTTCAACATTGCCGGTATCATTAGCACTTATTCGTTTGCACAATCCTCTCATAATCATTAAAGTTAAAGTCTTATTTTCGTAGCAGTGAAATGTGGCTTGGCTATTATAAAAGGCAAATCATTATTATAAAAATTGACTTCGTTTTCAAATAACATTTACAATTTTTGAATTTCTATGATTTTAGAGAAAATATGTCGTAAAAGGTCTCGAAGTTGACTTAAAAAAATTGAAAATTCAAACTTTTCCGTATGGAACTTTAAGGATTACAATAAATTTAGTGGACAATTTGGACAAGAGTAAACTTATCACTTGCTTTTTAGTGGAAGTCGAAAATGTCAGAAAATAATGGAAGCTTTGTCTTACGATGTCGTTATAAGTTATCTTATTTGCATTATATGGTGTAGGGTGTGACGTTTAATAAATTAATAGGATAACTTGCTTTTTATATCGATAATTTTTTTCTCCAGAAGTCTCTTGGGAGGCTTAAAAGCAGAGCAGAGTAGCACCTGAACTACACTCAAAATTTAAGCAGTCTTAGGTAAGTGTATCAACCCGACCCATTAGCTGCTTGGAGAAATATTTTGATCTGCTCTTAAATTATCTTTGATTCGACCAATCCTAAAGAGGTGCTCTAAACAAGTTGTTAAAAATTATTATTCGATATTTATTGGATCTCGTTACATTCGTTAGTCTTTCTTAAATTTTGTGGTTAATTAAGAACTGAGGTATTTTTGCAATCTTTGAAATTGAAAACGCTTTCTCGCTGTAATATTTTTGACGGTGTAAAGTAATTTTAATTTCTTAGTTTAAAAATTGAAAATTCCATCGTTAGGAAAAGAATAAATTTATCTACCAGCCAATCTTACAGAATTGGAGTTTATTACTGATGGAATCTCAAATAACTAAAACCAGGTATACCAAAATATTTGCAGTAGGCGACAAAAATCTTTGCAAAACGGCTTTGGTATCATATGCAAAAAATGTTGGTATTCCGTCAGGAGTTTTCGCCTTACCTGAGCAAAAAATGTTTTTTAATGAGTTTAGATTACCTACGCACTAGACAACTCTCTTATTGATTTCAATCAAATAAAGTTTTAATACTGGTTGATATTAAATCTTAAGTACCGAAAATCTTTAAGTATTATAAACTTTATATAATCTATTGTTTTCACTTATGCTAAATTTTTAATACGTAGGTGTACATTTCAATAAAGTGAGGTTTTGATTTGAACTTAAGACATTCCACAAGATTTAAATTTTTGTCAGAATTTTAATATTTTTAGTATCCTTTTATAAATTTGTGAAGCTAGCTAATGGAAACTTAACAAACTAGTACATCCGGAAGTTATTTATCAAGTACAAAATCATAAAACGTTAATGTTCATTATAATGACTGTAAACAATTTGCTATTTAATTTTGGAGATTTTAATAATTAAATTAAGTTAAAAAGAAAGTGAAGGCGCTGATAGCGTGATCAACTGCTAACGTGTTTCAATAAAAAAAAGTTTTGATTAAACGTGTAGGGTTTCCCGGTCTCTGGCTTCGGGGGGCACATAAAGCCTTCGGCCCATCTGTGTTAATGATATACCTTCATAACAATAAAAAACAGGGTAGAGGCTCATCCAAAGCCAGCTTAGCCAGCCACCTAAGATCTAAAAACAAATTATGCTTGATTTTTTTGAGCGTCTTGACGAAATTTATTCCTTAAGGTTTAGTTATGGAACAGCTGTTAACTTTTGGAGTCGCTTCCTTTTGAATACCTTTCGTGAGTATATTCACTGCTTCGTCGAAATCTTTAGATTACCTATAAAGGAAAGAAAATTTGTATAATTTTTGTCAATATAACATTTAATTTTGGCTATTATTTACTTGGAATAATTTCGTAAAAAATAGGTTTTTGGTACACTTTAAGAATAATAATTAACGAACAAAATAACAAATGTTTGGCTATCTTCAGACGCCGAGAAAAATTTTGTTTTGATGGTAGCGTTTTGATTCTTATTTGTTGCAATGGAAATCAGAAATTAAAACAAACTGATTTCCCATGCAATGTCCTTATGTAATGTGGGACAAATAGTATAAATAACAAAATTTTAAAAACATCAAATAACAATTGTAAAAATTAAAAGCTGGAAGAATTCGTCCATGAACTCTATTGTGGGCAACGATCCTAGGACCCTGCAGCATTCGATTATTGTATATGTTACACTCAATACCCGATTTCGGGCAATGCCCGAAAAAAATGCGCAAAACTAGTTTTGAGCAACGAAGATTTCCCAAACCCGAAATTTTACTTTTAAACGGCTATTGAGCGTTACAAAATAAGCAGAACTAGTTTTGCACATTTTGAATTGTACAAAACTAGTTCTGTAGGTTTCTGAATGATCAGCACTAGTTTTGCTTGTTTTATTTAATTCTAACGCCTGCCGCCCGAACTCAGACAAAAAGTAAAAAAAGTTTTCGCTCCGATTTGAATTTTTCTTTGAAATTCGGATAGGTGGGGGTGTGATTAGTGGATATTAGTAATAAATATAATCAAAAAAATGGAAAATAACCCGTGTATTGCCGAAAAAGTGAAAAAATTAAAATTTGTTTTCCTTCGAATTTTGGGGTGTGCATTCGATAAGGAGGGTAATCCATCGTCAAAACCTACCCTTACGGGGCGCCGCTCCGCTCCGCTCCGCGTTGCACCCCTCCAGGGCGGTTTTGACTCTGGTTACTAGACTAAACATACGAGAAGCGCCTTAGATCAAGAAAACCGGGATGTAAAAAACCGGGAGCTTAGAGACCCTTGAAATAGCATTAAAAAGTATAGTTGCGGTATGGGGCAGTAAATTATTACGTTTCACCCCCTTTATGTTTATATTATTTATTTTATTCGGATGCTGATTAAATGAAAAAAGCAGAACTAGTGCTGGTCATTCAGAAACCTACAAAACTAGTTTTGTACAATTCAAAATGCGCAAAACTAGTTCTGCTTATTTTGTAACGCTCAATAGCAGTTTAAAAGTAAAATTTCGGGTTTGGGAAATCTTCGTTGCTCAAAACTAGTTTTGCGCATTTTTTTCGGGCATTGCCCGAATTCGGGTATTGAGTGTAACTATTCTGCCCTTTGAACGACCGATCTTATCGATCAGATCCTTTGCGTCATTAAAAATTTTAATAAGCAGCCAATACTTAATTTTCCCCGGAAACCCTAAAATTTGATTATAAAATTACCCTTGTATTACTTTGAAAATATTATAATACTCTTCATTGCCAAATTAATCACTCACATACCCCCCAATATATCGACATAACCAGGAAACGTAAAGCAGTGCCTACCATACATGCATAATTTTTTTAATTTTTTGCCACCATTCTCTATTATACTAAAGAGGTCTTTTATACCCCCATACTGCAACCATATTGTTTTTAAATTAAGTTATAATTATAATATCCTGATTTGCTAAGTTTGGTTAATAATGTAAATTTAATTACAATCGGAAAGACGACATAATTTAGATTCTTCTGTAAATTTTTAATTATGTAGTTCATAATTAGGATGATAATTATCATTCTTACGCCTAGTACATACAAGTAAACAACATACATTTTTTTTCTGAAAATTTAATTTAAAATGATTAAATTGATAATTTTGTGTTACTTCTGGTTTATCTTGGTAAGGTACACATTTAATTTATTTATGCATTAATTTAAAATATAGGTTTGTTTAATATAGTACAAGTAGATAGTATATCTCAGCATAATATACAGAATAGTAAAGAACAAGGTACCTATGTCTTTATTTAGAAACAACATCAATGAAAGTCTGGCAAAAGAAATCAAAAAATTCAAAAAGATCTTAAAACGAATTGAATTTTTTATGTTTCATGCCGATTCTGAAGACGACACATGCCGTATAATAAATAATCTTTGAAATGCGTGTTATGTTGAAATATAATTAAATATTTACAATTTTGAAACTTTTTTCTTTAATTTAAAATTTTGGTAATTAATTTAAAATAACTTGACATGAATAATAGTTATTTATGTATTAAGGGAATTATGAGGGCCTTAATTACCGATGGCAAAGTTTGCGTCCCGAGGGCCTCTGGCCCGAGGGACAGCAATTGCCAGAGGTTATTAAGGCTCTATAATTCCCGTGGTACATAGATAATTTTATTTTTGACCGATTTTCATAACAATATGTCCATATTTAGAACGCAATAAATGTTTAAATTCATAATTTTTCTGGTATATTTGAATTAGGTAGCGTTGATTGTAGCATTGTTGGTTGTTGCTAGGTTGTCGCTATGTTACATGTTTATAAGCAAACTTTATTTATCAATCAATGTTTTTCCGTTAAAAACGTGTTTATTTTTTACCACAAATCGACGATCTTTTTCTGATATAATGGAGGATATTATAAAAAAAGCGGAAAAAGCAAGACAATCATTACTTCCATCGAAAAGTGAAGCCCTATATCAAAAAGAATACAACTTATATCTGAAGTGGCCGACACAGAGAAATGTTATGTCAAAAGATGCCAACGAAACTGTCTTTCTGGCATATTTTCAAGAACTGGTAAAGTATTTTCAGTATTTTCTGGTAGATTTGGTAATAATTGTATTTATTCGTTGCAGTCAGAAACGTTTAGCCCAAATTCGTTATGGACTAAATGGTCAATGCTCAAATCGATGGTGACCATATATGAGAAAAGAGATACCACCAAGTTCAACGAACTAGAGGCTTTTTTGAAACGGAAAAGTAAGGGGTATAAGCCGAAAAAGTCTGCTGTCTTATCTCCTAAAGATGTCATCAAATTTCTAAAGGACGCCCCTAATGAAATTCATTTATTGCATAAGGTAATTTTTTTCTCAATTTTCTTTTTCGTTTGTTTATGTCGTTTTATTTGTTATAGGTTGTTCTAATTATGGGTTATTTTGGAGGATGCAGAACTCAGGAACTTCTAAATATGAGTATAGCAGATATAGAGGACCGGGATACTGTTATGGTAGTGAACGTACCGGAAAGTAAAACTGGTGTATCGAAGAAATTTACAGTTGTGGATGAAAAAGAGTTCTCTGCTTTGCCTTTATTGAGACTTTATATGTCCTTGCGTCCTGAAGGTACAAAACGATTTTTTTTGAGCTTCCGACAAAATAAATGTACAACTCAGCCAATTGGAAAGAATATGTTTGGCAAAATTCCCAGCAAAATCGCAATGTATTTAGGATTGCCAAACCCACTAACCTATACGGGACATTGCCTTCGTCGCACTTCTGCTACTGCCCTAGCCAATGCAGGAGCAACTATGACAAACTTAAAAAGACACGGAGGTTGGAGAAGTTCCACGGTGGCAGAGGGGTATCTGGAGGACAGTATTGAATTGAGAAATAAAACGGCGCGTATGCTGTCTACTTTGCCATCAGAAGAGGCAGGCACCTCGACTGTAGTGAACAGCAACAGCACCACCCATAAAAAAGAAGAAATTGTTTCCAGCGGCGGAAGTAATTTTCAGGGAACATTTGAAAATTGTACATTTATTATTTGTAATGACGTGAATAAGAAAAATATGTCTTAGTTTTCATTACATATAAACGTTTATAAGCATTTCTTGTATCATTTTCACCTGTAAAAGGTAAGAGGGAGTTTTTGAACTTTAATATCCCAAGGGAGTTATGACCCTCATTATAGATATCGTAACTATGACGATATAAGCTTATAATGTCACTGTCAGAAATAAAAATATTTTCTTAATTTTTTTTTGGCAATATTCTAGATTCACCAAATCGCATGCAAGATAAATTTTCAACTACGCCATTTTGACTTATGTAACAATACCCAAGGTTATTTTCGCCTAATTGGTAACGGATCAACCTTAAATAATGTTTTGACCATACACGGTGATTGGGACGTAAAACTTCCGTTGGACGAGAATATTGGAATAATGGCGCTGGTTGAATCCAAAGTCACGAAAACCCTTTATATCGAAGTGTTTACAATCCGTGATAAAAATTTATGCCATGCTGCTCATACTTATCTTGGCGAATTTTTTTTCAGCATAGAAAGAAAAGTTGGTATTCCGCCAGGGGTTTGCCCAATCCCCGCGGTATGTCAGAGGTTGCACAGAATTAAAAAATTCGTAAAGCGCAAATGCAAGTGTGAACATCACAAAAGAAATTTTTGATTTTGTGCAACTGACGAATTGCGTTGTCTCCAAAACTTGGAAACGTGTTTCTTAATTAATTCTTTTAAATTTTAGCGACACTATTCGATAAAACATCATGAAATTGATTTCAAAACCATGAAACTGCAAAGTTTTCCCCGTGGAACGTTAAGGGTTACTTTGAACGTAAAAGATAATCGTAATAGGGCAAGACTTCTTACCTGCATTATAGCAGAAATTGAAAATGTCAAATAATAATAAATTGAAATCATTTGAGCAATTTTATTATATACTATATTATAAATTAACACTACTTGATAACTTTTAAGCACTTCTTGGTGTTTGAAATGTAAATTTATAAATTAATAAATTCAAATTTTGGGGGATTTCTTATATTGTTAATACAATTAAGAGAAGTTAAGAGATTAAGGTGGGTTGGTCATATTCGAGGAATAAAACTTCAGTTGGAAAACCAGAAAGCTCAGTTTAAGTAGGGGAGGCTGCAGAGGCTATTAAAGTGAGAACAATTTATTCCTGTAAATTAATTTTATTTTTTAACAAATTGTAATGTCCCTTGGGTGTATGGGACTATACACTTTTATTTATTATTAACTGGAATTCACCTTTTTTTTGAATTATTGAATTAATTTTTGAATTATGAAATTATTGAATTCAAATCCACAGCTAGCCTTTTTTTTATTAACCGTTACCTTTCACATGAAGTCTCCCTTCTCAGTTAGTCGATTCGATTAACTCCTGCTTTCTTAAATTGTGAATAATTTTCCTCTTTTTATTAATAAAACAAAAATATCCCAGAATGATATACGTTTTTATTTTATTTATTATAAACTTTCTATCGCTGTTTTTTTATTGTTAACAAAACTTAACCTACGAACTCTTACAATTACCCTTTTCTATCCCTAATCGTTTTTAATTCCCAAATCGTTTTTCCCCTTTTTTGTTAATCTCGCGAACCCGCGTCACTTTACACAAATAAATATACAGTGTGTTCTTACTCTGAGATGGCGTTCACGCCTTCCAACGTTAACTTCACATTCAAGCTGTTTCTTTTGTATGTATTCATGGTTCCAATATATCCTTTACTAATTGATTTAATTTTGTTCATCAATGATCCGATTACCTTGATCGTATTCTGTTATTTATTTTTCCAGACCAGCTTTCCAACCTTTTCTCGAGTGAAATGCTCGTAATTTTACATATTTGGACAAATTTACCATCGATACACCTGGTTTATAATATTTATTTCCAGCTCTCTACAATATTTGTATCCAGTACTTAATTAATCGATAAACGTTTTTTTAAGTCCGAATTTTTAAGTGCTCCTCGTTTTTTACTAATTTTTGACAACCTCTTTTATTTTCTTGTTACCAAGGTTCCTGAAAAATTCCCTCTTTGTCCCAACTAGATTTTTGTGGAGTTTTTATTTCAGTTCCTTCGCATTTGTTCATCTTATCCGCACTTCTTAAACTAACATTTTTTTAAATAAATTCGTGAACATGCAAAATTTCTTAACTACTAACATTTTTAAATAAATTTGTGAACATGATTTTTCAATTATTATTATTTTATATTCTTGGATCTTTTTGTTTATTGTTTTGATTTTTGTAAGATTCTTTAACCTCGAGGAATCTTTCACTTCGCAAAGGAGCTTTTATGTGATTATACGAAATTCATAAAGCAATGTAATTAATTGTGAACTTAAAATGGCTCAAAACACCGCAAAATGTTTCGATATCCTTATTGTTCAGCACTAATCAGAGGAAGAATTGACAGCTTCAAATTTGGATGTTAGGTTGAAAGGGGAAACCTCACGAAAATTCAATTTTATGAGATCCGTAGCCTATCTCTAAAGGAATAACAAGCTGAAAAAAACAAAAAAAAACAAAAAAAAGGCAGTGGCCACATTTCCAAAATAAATTTAAAATTCTTTGAAAAATACGTAATGCCTTTTTTTACTAAACTGAATATTAGATGGTAGGTAATAAAGTCAAGTATTCGGTATCCGATGTTTTCGATGTTGGGCCTAAAACCATGACACCGGAGAGTTCAGAGGCAATAACGATATAGCGGACAGATGCTGGAATTGACGTAAGGAGGGCCACCTCGCTAGGGAATCCACAAATCCCTCGTACTACTACTACCTCACGCAGGCCCTGACGGGACACGGGTGCTTCAACAGATACTTATTTAAGGTAAGGCCGGTAAGGCACTCTCGGATCAGTGCACTTGTTGCGACGGCCAAGACACGGCCGAGTACACCATCTTCAGGTGCCAATAATGGAGTTCGTTGAGGTCATCCGCTGAAGCGAAACTCAGAGTCAAGCTAGAGCCAGAGAATATGACTCAAGTTATGATTGACAATGAATTCAATTGGACGGAAATAAACATAATAAAGTGAAAAGCAGAAGATTGGCGGCTAGGCCAACTCGAGCAGTAGTACAACGAAGAAGAGCAAAGTCCCGAAAGGGTGAAGCTTGAACCTGCGAAAGCTTATCATGAGAGGGGTTTCAGTAAGTACCCATCTGACACTACCACCCATTCCACCAATGGTGGTCTTTTGTAAGATTTCTCCCTTTCCACGGCACGAAAGAAAAAGTCAAGTATTAAAAAAATTAAATTGAATCTCCTTATTAGATTTTTGATGAAAATTATTGTTGTAAATTATATAATATGAATTATTGTAAGGTATAGGGTTGGGATATTTTGAGTTTGATGTTACGTACCGCATCCTCATTTCTCATTTCATTCTTAAAGGTCAATAAGACTGACAGCAGTTTTAAATTGGACAAATTGTTTTTTAATTTTTACTTTCCGAACCCCTAGGTAAGGAAAGTATTGTTATCAGGCAAAATTTGAACCCCCAAGTTTTTGACAGATGTTCACGTTTTGAGGTCCCCTGAATCCATTTTTATCATTTTTTGAAGGATGTCTGTATGTATGTGTGTGTGTGTGTATGTACGTCTGTGAACACGATAGCGTCTAAACGAAGCAAGTAAATCATTCCAAATTTTGTATATAAGCTTTTTCCTGTCGTAGGACGAAGCCAGATGAAAATAAATTAAATCGTGTAACGGGAAAGGGGGGTTTACCTGGAGCTATTATGACATTATGCGTCATAACTTTGAAACAAAATTAAATATGTAAAAATATTAATAACAAAAAATTAGCGCTATGGAATTTCCTACATTTTTTGTCCTACAAGTTTTTCTCTAAAATATACAGGGCGTTTCAAAAAATTTTGTATTTGTAAAAAAATTTTTGTATTTGTAAATAAAATAGTAAACCGCATTCTACTAACGAAAATAAGATGAAAAGTTTCTAATAATATGGGTCCAAAAATGCTTAGTTTGCAAGATATAGGCATTCAAAAGTTTTTTTCTTCCTATTTTGGCAAAATATGAAATTTTTCATCGATTTACTGTTGAAATTATGTAACCATTTTATTTAAAAATATAATATAAAAATTTGCGTCTGTTCGGAAAGTTATGCGATGGCCACATCAAATTTTTTACCTAATATTGGCTCTAATTTGTTTATAATGCGAATCTGATAACCTCCTTCCGTTTGTGTTACCACAAATTTATAGTTATGATCTTAATTACTTTGTTTTGCTAATTAGATACTCCTACACTCCCATCATTTACGTTTGAAGTGATTTGTGGACAAGGTGTCAAAAAATTGTCCCAATTTCAAAATGAAACAAAGGATTTTTACTTTTTTCGTTTCATGGATTTTGGTAATATAACATTTTAACATGGAACATGTTTTTTTTATATTGTATTTGCCCAAGTTCAAGTAGTACATATTATTTGTTTTAAAAACGCTGCATTTTATCCTTCTGGTTCTTACGTAACAGGATCATAATTTTGTCTTGTACAATTTTGTAAAAAGGACGAAACATGGTATTTTCATCCATATTTATTACGTTGCAGATTCACCAAGCTGCTTCCAAAGTGAATTTTCAATTACATCACTTTGATCTTTGCAATAAGACTCAGGGTTATTTTAAATTTGTTGGAAACCTTACAATGGTAAATAATGTTCTGCGTGCAACCGTGGTGTGGGATATTAAACTACCATTAGATGATAGAATTGGAGTATGGGCATTGATTGAATCTAAAGTTACCAAAACTTTATTCGTTGAAGTATTTACAATACGCGAGAAAAATTTTTGTAAAGCGGTGCATACTTATTTGGGTGAATTGTGGTTCAGTTTGGAAAGAGATGTTGGTCTACAGCAAGGAGTTTGCCCAATACCTGCGGTAATGTGAAATGAAAGTGAAGGGTGGCTTATTCAAAATTTCATTATTGATGATTTGCTGACCCAGGTCTCAATAATAATATCGCAATGAGCCACTAACCACTATAAATTTTTAGTTCAACATTGCCCATATCACTAGCACTTATTCGTTCGCTATAATCCTCTCAAAATCGTTGCTGAAAATAATAGCCCAGTTAGGAAGCTTTTTGGAGACATTTGGATTATTTCCCTCTCGTATTCTAATCCATAATTCATCCTCTACTCCATGCACATTTTTGGGTGAACTGTGAGTTTCATTCATATACATAAGTAGTGACATATAAACGGCAAATCGATATTGTAAAATTGGCCACCTTTTCTAATAAAATTTACATTTTTTGAATTTCTATGATTTTAGAGAAAATATAATGTAAAAGGTCACGAGATTGATTTTAAAACGATGAAACTTCAAACTTTTCCGTATGCAACTTTAAGGATTACACTAAATTTAGTGGACAATTTAGACAAGAATAGAATTATCACGTGCTTTCAATTGGAAGTCGAAAATGTCAAAAAATAATGGAAACTTCGTCTGACGATGTCGTTCACTATGCTTTTATGCAGTTTGTTTTGTTGTTTAATATATTATCTAATATGCATTATAAGATGTAGGGTGTGATGTTTAATAAATTAATAGGGAAACTGGCTTTCAATATTGATAAAAGTTTACTTTAAAAGTCTCTTGGTCTACTAGCAAAACTGGTTTACTTCTTTTAAAAAATTCATTCTAAACTTTCAGTAAGCATTTTTGGTAATGTAAATTAAATTACATCAGTAGGATATTTCTGCAATCCTTGGAAATGAAACCAAAATTCTTTTTCTCACTGCAATTATGGCAGTGTAATAAAATATTATTTTATTCTTGTAAAAATCCAGATGTCCATTACTAGGAAAATAATGCGTAAATTTTGATGGTATAAAAATTACTTTTAAAATTATTAGTTCCACTTAAAAATCGACCAGCCTATATGTACGAAATGGGAGGCGAATAATAAATTGGACTCATAGAAGTTGCGAAAAAGGGTGGGTGCGTGGGTGAAGGTCCTTAGATTTTATATTATAAAAGCAAATATTGTGGTCCCCTTTTTGGAACATTTAAAACCAAGTGACAATTTGTTGTTAATAAGCAAACACTAAAATTGAAGCGTATAATTTTGTATTGTATCTGGATAGTTTTGGTAAATTACGAATTTTTTTATTTTATAATACAATATTTTGCATATTACTTTTATTTCACTATTATTAAAAATTAAATATTTTATAAAATTCCTGTATATATTTTTTAACAAGTCATTTTATACATTTTATGTGAACTTTTGTACATTTTTGGATATTATAAAATATTGATACAAAGTAATTTTAACATTTCTTCAAAATTGTAGATTCGTCATGTTGATTGTAAGTTCATTTTGGAAATAAGCAGTTTTAAATCATGTAACCACACACATGACTATTTTCGGGGGGAGTTAACTATGGTGAGCGAATGGCTGAAATGCTAGCGTGTTCGCTTTCAAGCCAATATTCACGGGTTCAAATCCTGTGAGGTACTATCTATAGAAGAAATTTTCGCTCACCAAATGTCTATCTGCTGGCCCCAGATAACATTATTTATGGCTAAAAAACTTCCCTGATGGAGTAGGCGGTGTGGAGTAGGCGGTGTAAAAATCGTCTATTCCCGTGGTTCGGAATCCACGTTAAGCTGTAGATCCTCTGTGCTCGTCACACATTTTCAACACGCAACGAGCAGAGACAGGAAGGTATCGGGAAAATGTCGCAAGACGTTCATAACCGAATATAGATAGTTAACTATTGTTGACCACCCCAAAAAATTTAAAATTTTCCTATAGCAAAGAGGAAGGTTTATAGAGTATACTGTAAAAATTTCATGTGAGAAAGTATACATAAAATTTCGAGAAAAATCAATTTGAAAGTACGTAAATTTAGCGAATTTTTCTTCGAATTTTGGGGTGTGCATTCGATAGGGAGGTTTATCCATCGTCAAAACCTACCCTTTCGGGGCGCCGCTCCGCTCTGCACCCCCCCCCCCAGGGCGGTTTTGACTCTGGTTACTATGCTAAACATACGATAAGGCGCCTCCCATAAAAAAAACCGGGATAAATGAAACCGGGAGCTTAGAGACCCTTAAAATAGCATTAAAAAGTATAGTTGCGGTATGGGGCAGTAAACTATTACGTTTCACCCCCAAAAAATTGCGTAAAAACAAAAAATAATCGATGTTACATGTACGAGAGATGAGCTGCATCTGCCGGTGCGAACCTTTACCTTTACCTGATATGTATTTGATGGAGCATCCCGGCATGGCCGGCCTTCTCCTTCATCTGAAAGAATACATTAATGACATTGGAAGTTGTAGAGACCGGTGGGTCTCTGGGAATTGGCGCTTGGCGGACTGACTGGTTAGAAACCTGGGCTGTGACTGTGAATATGAGATATGTGAAGAAAAAGAAATTTTTTACGTTTGCCGATATAGTAGAGTCCCTAATTCGAAGAAAGAAATTATAATTTCTATTGATGACCTCGAAGTGAGTGGCTTCTACTTGGAACTAGTCAGAATTGGCGACTAGTGGGATTGTAGTGATACTATGGGGGGTGATTTATCGAAGCTTGTGGAAATTGATCGAAAAATTACACAAATCTAGTGAATAAATTCACTTTCGAAGAGAATTTGTGTAAGTTAAACCTGTGAACATACATTAGTCTGTGTGGGGGTGAGTTATGGTCAGGAGTTGTCCGTGGTCAGGAGTGATTTGGGACGGGGAATGAAGAAGTCGGCTGGGTTGTATTGACCTAGTTGATTTAATAGTGGGTTTTCTGAAAATTTGGATTTGTTGTAAAGATTGGTGGCATGTTTGCGGTTAAGAGTGTTAATAAGATCTAGTTTGGCGTCTGCATGTAGTCGCCTGTTAGTGACGTAATAGGGGGCGCTGAAAATAGCTCGGAGATTTTTGTTTTGAATGACTTGAAGTTTATTTATGGCCCTAGGGCGTGCGTATCCCCAGACAGGGGAGGCATAAATCATTGTCGGGCGGATTATGGCTTTGTATAATCTTAGTTTGTTAGCGGGGGACATGGTACTTTTACTGTTCATGAGGACGAACAATCTATTGAAGAGGCATTTGGCTTTACCGGTTGCGGAGGAAATGTGAGCGTCCCATTTGAGACTTCGGTCCATGGTAACGCCAAGGTACTTGACCTTGGTTTTCCAGGGGATTTGCTCCTCAAACATCCAGACACTGGAGTTGTGAGGCTTGCAACGATTTCGAAACATGATCGCGGAACTTTTGCTCGAGTTAACCTCGATGCGCCAAGTTTCGTACCACCTCCCGAGATCGTTGATCGCCTCCTGGAGGCGGGTTGTGGCTATGTCCGGGTGGATTGAGGACGTGTATATTGCAGTGTCATCTGCATATAATGAAATTTTTGTTGCGGGATCTGAGGGGGTTGGAATGTCGCTCATAAAGATGTTAAACAGTGAAGCTGCAAGGATCGAACCCTGGGGGACCCCGGAGGTGATGGGGCGCTTTGTGGATCTAGTGTTCATGAGTTTGACTTGGAGTTTTCTGTCGTGAAGGTAGGAGGCAATAAGTCGGACTTGTGGAATTTGAATTTTAGATTGAAGCATTTTGAACAGGAGGCCTTCGTGCCAGACCTTATCGAAAGCTTTCGATACGTCGAGTAGCACTAGGCCGGTGAATTCTTTTTTGTTTAGTACCTGCGTGACGTGCTCAACTAATCGGAGGGCTTGGTGGGTCGTGCTGTGTCCAGCACGGAAGCCGAATTGTTCGTTTTGAATAATACTGTTATCGAACATGGCTTCTTGGAGACGGGTGAGAATGACTTTTTCAACTACTTTTCCAATAGAAGGGAGCAGGCTGATTGGTCTATAGCTTTTCGGAAGTTTGAGATTTTGACCGGGTTTGGGGATTACCACTACGTCAGCGGTTTTCCAAATTTGTGGGTAGTAGTTGAGTCGAAAACATGCGTTAATTACGCCGGTGATGGCAACTTTGGCTTTTTGGGGAAGTTCTTTGAGGGCAGTATTGGTGATGCCATCGGGACCTGGGGCTTTCCTCTTTTTGAGGCGTTTAATGGCAATGGTGACCTCCGGAAGAGAGGCGGGGGTGATATGTGTGTCATCGGAGGTGTTTAGGGTGGTGGTGACATAATTTTCGACCGAATTGATATGGTCTTGGTCTAATCTTGTGGTGTTGGGGGAGCATTGAGCTTGGAGGCTGTCGGCGAAGATTTCAGCCTTTTCAAGATCGCTCCGGGCAATAGTGCCGTCAGGGCGGGAGAGAATTGGGATGGAGACCTTCTTTTTCCCCTGGAGGGCGGCGGCCATGCGCCATGCGGACATGTCTTTAAATGATAGGGAGTTAATGGTGTCTAACCATTCATTGTCATGAAATTCTTTGACTTTAACGTCTACTTGCTCTTTGAGCCGGTTGTATGACCTTTGGTCATCAGGGTTACGAGTTCGCCGGGCGAGTTTCCTCGCTCGGTTTTTGGCTCTGCTAAGATCTTTGAGGGAGGGAGTGAGTTTGTCTCTGACGTCCGTGGTGTTGACTTGAAAAGAAGTTTCGTCAACGGATTTTTTGATGTTGTCTTGGAAATTGACAATGAATTGGTCTAGGTCAGTGGGGGACTCAAAGAATGGGATTGGTCCAAGGTTTTTTGACAGAGTGTCTTTGAAAGAGGTCCAGTCTGTTGTCGTTCTCGTGGGAGGGCCCTTTGGGGGTGACAGCGGTCCGAGTGTCAGAAGGACCGGGTAGTGATCTGAGTTTAGCTCTTCGCTGGTGGAGATGTCGTATTGGAGTTGTACGTCTTTGAAAATGGCTATGTCCAGAATGGACGGCGTACCTGCGTTAGAAAAGTGGGTAGGGGAGGTGGGAGCGATGATCGCGAAGTCCAGCTCGTTTGCTAGTGAAAGTAGGTCACGTCCTACATGGTTTGTGTGTTTGCACAACCAGTTGGAGTGTTTAGCATTGAAATCGCCGGCGATGATCTTCGCGTCGGGGCCTTCAAGGAGGGTTTCTAGGTCCTCTTTGAGGATGCGTTGCTGAGGGCGATTATAGACGGAAGAGATTTGCAACCAACCGTGATGTGCGGTGTGGATGCTCACCGTAGTGACTTCAAGGTACTCTAGGTCGGGGGTCGGTATTGCGACGTGTTCGATGGATGATTTTACGTAAATTGCGGTTCCGCCGCCGCGTCCGTCACGGTCGTTCCTATAAAGTGAATAGCAAGGGAGTTTTGCCAGTTGGCCAGCTCTGAAGTGGGTTTCGTTGACCAAGATTACGTCAAGGTCGTGATCGTGCGCGAACGCGAGAAGTTCATTTCGTTTGGCTGAAAGGCCGTTGGCGTTCCAAAAAGCCGTCTGCAAAGTGGTGGGTTGGAATCTGGGTTTAGACATTAACGGATGCGTTGCTAATGGCATTGAAGTTCGTGATTGATTTGAAATGGTCAATGACTTTGTCGCTGACTCTTTCTCTCTGAAGGAGATCAAGAACTGCTCTCATTTGTCGGGAGGGGGCCTCCTCGTAGGAGGTGGAGGGCGTGGGGGTGGCATGTGTTGCTTCCCTGTGAGGGGCATGTTGGCTAGCGACTCCTAGAGGGGATGGTCGATTGGGGCCTTGAGAGGAGGGGTAATTGTAAGTGGGTCGGCCAGCGAAGCGGGAAGATGCTTCGCGGGCTGAAAGTTCTCGCCTCTTGGGCTTGGGGCCGGTGCGAAATACTCCAAGTGTTAGGGTCATTAAAACTGCACGGACTGTCAACAGAATGAGCGACGCGCGGAATCTCGTTAAATTTTACATGTAAATTTGCAAACTTCAAATTCGATTTACTCAAAATTTTGATAATACTTTCGCATGTTTAAATTATATCAGTATACTATATAAACCTTCCTCTTTGCAATAGGAAATTTTCAATTTATTTGGAGTGGTCAACAACAGTTGACTCGACCCCTATTTTCCATTTGTTAGTAATATAACATCGGAAAACAATGTCGTTTCCATTACTGTGAATTAGTTGGCAAAACTTCCATTCGATGGCGAGAAAATTTTTTGCAAA
Organism: Podabrus alpinus; assembly: GCA_932274525.1. Taxonomy (NCBI): domain Eukaryota; kingdom Metazoa; phylum Arthropoda; class Insecta; order Coleoptera; family Cantharidae; genus Podabrus; species Podabrus alpinus. Next base: position 94,842,508 of record OW026453.1, on the reverse strand, counting down.
ACTGTAACTGCTCTTCTAGGCGATGCTTGGGTCAAAATACAAAAATAAACTTGGTATTCCACCAGGAGTTTGCCCTATCGGTAAGTTTTCAAAATTATGAAATTTCTCATAATTTATAAAAATGGTATTTATTTAAATTTTTTTTAAATGGTTTCTTTAATGATTTTAGCGTACCGTATATACCGGTATATACGTATATACCGTATATATTAGACCATTACCTTATTGATTTAAATGATATATACATATTGTTTCTAAGAACGGTTCCTTACGGCCTTATGGAATGGTAAAAGTGGCAAGAACAGTGTTGGACAACTTGGACAAGAAAAGGATAATCACGGGATGGGCAGAATTTGAAAGATTTAGAAATTAATTGTATACTTGTGTGATCTATAAATTTTCTGTAATCTGTCGTTTTGATTTATGTAAAATTGTCAATATGTAGATGTAGCTTTTCAATAAATTGAGATTGTGACCTGAAATTTTTTTTGAGCTGCACAAAACTTTATAATGTGGTGATTAACATGTAATTTGAGACATGTGCAAACAAGCATCCAAACAAAACAAACAAGGCTTGCGCTGAATGTTCAGAACCTGTTTTAGTTGTGACTTAAACTTCGTTAAGAGTAAGCGAAGAAATCGACGTCGACCCTGTTAGCAAGATTCTGCATTCTTGCAATTAGTAAGTGCATCCCATAGATTGTCCTCTGTGTGGTGTGTTGAAACCGTGTGGTTTCGAAGATCGATTTAATGTCGTTAACGTACAAAATGAGAACTTGGGGGATTCCACATTATACAATTCCAGATTGGACAAGCAGGATGACCACCAACGCCTAATCCGAGTCTTCCCAACTTGGGTTCTGTATTCCTTCCTTTCCAAAATTTTGGACTACGCTTTCTCTGTGCTTAAAAGAGTTCTACATATACTTTCTTGTTATCAGGAAGACTATCACATCAGATGACAATGAAATTTATCAACATAGGAAGTAAATTACTAACATAATGGTTGGAAAAATATTCACTGATGGTGACACAAAATAATCAAAAATTCCTGCAAGCTGCGACAATGACCAAATTATGTGACCACTCCCTCGCTCGTTCCAATGTTTCCTTAATTTTTTTATTAATAATGAACTAAGGTACTTTTGCAATCATTCAAAATGAAAACAAATTTCAAAACCAAATCATTACTTATTGAGAATGTTTCACAGTTTGCACTACACAATCTAAACGAAATCGCTCTAAAATTCTTCTGTTTTCAAATTGAGCACTTTCTGTAACCGTACCTAACTGTGTTTCGTCACTAAAAATCACCTATTGAACATAAAGAATTTTTAAAAATGTAATAACGTTATCAGAGTCATAAAATGTTGGCTTTAGGGCATAAATTAATGTAAATTTCTTTTTCGCAATCTGTTATTGTTAGGTTACGATGAGCCTTTGTCTATTCTAATCCAGAGCTTTTTCATTTTTGGGGGTAATTTATATTCATATGCTCGTCGTCAGCATTTTCCAAAGTCTTTGAAAAGATTCTCTATATCCAACTTGAGAGTTTTTTTACGTAAAAATGCATCTTTTACAAAGGAGCAATTTGGATATCAAAAAGGAAAAAACACCATCGATGCAGTACTACGGCTCACATCAAACATCTACAAAATGCTAGAGAGTGGACTAAAGTGCCAAGGCATCTTCTATGATCTGGCAAAGGCATTTGATGTGATGAATCTCAATATATTCTTGAGCAAAATTCAACACTACGGATTTAGGGGGAAAACATTTGAAATCATTGAATCATACTTCCAGAACAGAAAACAAGTGGTATTTTTGAATGGGCAGCTCGGGCAGGAGTGGGAGGCTACCTGTGGTGTACCGCAGGGAAGCATCTTGGGCCCATTCTTCTTCGTTCTGTACATTAATGATCTGCCACATAATGTAAAATGCAACACCACCTTGTATGTAGATGACACTGCCCTAGTCATGGAAGAAAATGACCAAGCAAATGATCGGCAATGGGAAGTTACTGATTGGTTTCAAACTAACAAACTGTTACTAAACATGGACAAAACTCAAATGGTTAAGTTCACTACCTGTAGGGCGATTAAGCAAAATGATAAGTCTTCGGTAAAATACCTGGGCATAATAATGGACACTTTGCTGACTTGGCATGAACATGTGGCTGTTCTGGTGAGTTCCCTAAGTAGGAGTATTTTTGCGATAAGAAGGATTGGGGAAACGGTTGGAAAAGCGGCAGCTAAGGCAGTCTATTATTCAATGTTTCATGCCAAAATGGTGTATGAACTCTTGATCTGGGGTAATGAAGCGCAGATAAAGAAAGTGTTCCTACTACAGAAGAGGGCTATACGTGCACTAGAAGGAGTACCCTCAATGACTCACTGTAAGCCAATTTTCCGTAATCTATGTATTCAAACGATCTCATCTGCCTATGTTTACGCTAGTGTAGTGAGAGTGAAGACAGATCGGAAAATCTCAGACAACATCGCAACACACGAGCATCAGACCAGAAGCTTAAATGAAGTGAGAACTGAGAGAAATAGGCTCAAATGTTCTAATGGAATGAATCTGCAAATAAAACTGTACATACAACAAATTGCCAGAACGAATAAAAAATCTTCCGACTAGGAAATTTAAAAGTGAAATGAAGAAAACACTAAATGAAAGTGCGCTATATGATGTGGACGAATTCTTCCAAATTGAGTTGAGATGAAAACCAGTAACTGCTGATCTCCACCATTTAGGACTGATGTAAAGTAATTTTATACTTAGTAACCTAATAAAGATTATTATTATTATTATTATTATTAAAGTCGTCTTCTTCGTGGAGACATACTAATTCTCCTGTGTGGTGAAGACCCCTATGGTCTCGCTCATTTTTCTTTTCCTCCTTTCTCCCATCGGTTTTGTTTGGGCCACGAGGGGGGAGGCTGTTATTCGGCGGGGTTAGGAAAGCCTTCATTTTCTTGTTAATTTTCCTCCGGCTCAGCCTCACTAGTCGGTAACCCCTCTTTGGCCACTACTTCCCCTCTTCCAGCTTTGTGATCCGTGGAGTCGTCAGTCGTAAATACCCAAGGGCGTTTATAATATCCTCATAACGCGGGTTTCTTCCGATTTCACGGCATTCCGCGCTTTTTTTAGCCTCCCTTTTGAGAGGGCGGAAGAAGTCGGAATGCTATTTGTTTCTTTTATTTTATTTTTTAGTTTAAACACCCTCCTAACAGTATAAACTAATTATAAGGAGAGTGTTTCTCTTGTTACAAGATGTGAGGCACAGGAAAACCCTGGCGAAAGAAATTCCCAGTAAATTATTACTGCGACTGGAGTCGAACCAAGTGCTCAGCATTAGCAGTCAGCACCTTAACCGCTTAAGCTATGCCCGGCTCTTTAGCCGATTAGTTTCGATTGGAGTTGAAGTTGGTTCCTCCTTTAGGAACTTAATGGCCTCCTGGCAGGCACTTCTTATTAAAATTGGGGTTCGGAGAGACTTTTAAAGCGCCTACGCCTCGTAACAGGCTGTACTGGAGTGGGGGTCGACACCTCCACCTGAGGTAGGTCGCTCGTCTTCGCCGTCGCATTTCCTATTGCAGCCATGGTAAAAAGTTTTTCTTTGGTGTTGAATTTATTAGATAAAAATTTTATGTGAATGAACTTGTGTAATTTATTAGGGTTGGAGAAAAATATTTTGGATTTTTAAACTTTTTGATAGCTAAATTTTGCCCTCTTGTCCGGTGTGCGTGTGTTTTAAATTATAACACATTCTTTGAAACTATTTTATTTTATTCTGTTACCGAATATTGAATTGTATGTAAAGCAGAAAAAAATTTTAATTAAAATTTTGTCTTTTGGTCCATTTGGTACTGCTATTCTGTGCGCACACTTACACTGAACACATGCTCTTAATTGTAGATTTTTCCGAACCCTGTTACTATTTTTTATTTCCTAGTTTATCTAAAATTCAGATAATAATCGTACCTAATTTAGAATAGTGATACGCCTCTAGTCACCCACCGGATTCCTTTTCTGTTCAATTACGAGTGAATAAATTTAACAATAATTGGAATATCCCAATTTGTCTGAGAGCATGAAACAGATGGAAAATTTTCGCACGGGCAAATTGTCTTCCAGGCTAAAACAGCTACTTTTAAATAAGAGGGCTCAAAATTCGGTAAGGATGGACTACGGATAGAACCAACGACTGTACTGAAATTAGAAGAAATAAAAGCTGGAAGAGTCACGTTATCGCGATTTTCGATTTCTAACGCCTAAACCGACAAATTTTATTGATATTTTTTAAATAAGTTCTATCGCAAATTGAGTTTCTAGGAAAAAAATAAGTTAATTTAGGAATGAAACCGCAAACGAATAAAGCCATGTGAGGATTAATTTCGTTTCAACGTTCGGAAAATTTTGATATATATTTTGGATTTTCTAGACAATCAGAGGAAAAACTGCTTCATCTTTAGTTGGGGCTCAAAGACGAACTCAGTTTTGACCCTCGAGAATTTTTAAATTTGGACTTAGTTCTCGAAATTATTTAAAATTTCCCGTTTCACATTTTGAAAAATTCAATTTTAATCAAAAACGTTTGAAACCAAAAATCAGTTTACTTAAATTTAAAAGTACTGGTTATTCCCAAAATTGAATTTTCCTTTGTAATTTATATTTAATTAGATTTGTTTTCAAAATCTTATGAATTTGAGTGGAAGTTGTGACTTCAAGAAAAAATAATATGCCAAGAAGGATTCCCAGATATCAAACTCTATAATATAAAGCTACCCAAAAGCAGGTTAAGTATTTATACTAAATAAATTTTTGAAAATTTACTTTTTACAAAATTGAAAAATTATAAGCTATATCTGTTTATCTGTCCTCAGTTTCCAGATAATGAATATACTTTTATTAGTCATAATAATAATAATATAATGATAATGTTTGGTTATTTCGGTAATGTAAATCTAATTAGGTACGGAAATGTAATAATTAGATTTTCCACTTTGTTTTTATATAATTCGAATGGTAATTATCACTCTCACGCCCACATCTGAGTGCACTACTAGTACTTGTTGCTAAAAAAAAGTTTTTCTGAAAAGTTTAATTTGAAATGATTAAGTCAATAATTTGGAGTAACTTCTGGTTTATTTTGGTAAAGTATACATTTAATTTATTTATTGATATATTTAAAATTTAAAAATTGTAGTTGTTGAGAAATCTATTGAATTTTGTAATTATTTTTCTTGAAGGTTTAAATTTAAATGTTGTACATATAGTCATTATTTTCCCTTTTAGGCCATTCATGTTTTTCCAATGCTTTTGCTTTGCCCTACTATCCCACAAGCATATAAAGCAAAAGCACTTTGGGTATCCACTTTGCTGCCCAAGCAAGAAGTAACCAGCTTTAGATCAACACAAATCTACCACCGATGCTCATGACAGCAGATTATCTGCAAACTCATTTTAGTATTTTTATATTCTTCTTTAAATTTTGTTGAATGAATAATTGGAAGAGATGTCAGAGACCATGTAAAAAACTGATACGGCAACGTCTTCACATTCATCTTTATGTCTTCACAATAGTTCACATTCACACAACAAAACTAGCAAATCACCGTGGTGGCTTTTCAGCCCTCTCCACACCATAGGCACACTAAAGTTTAACCCTTTCTTATCTCCATTTTTTCATTATCGTAAGGTTTCTAGACATATTTTGCAAATTTTCTGCATTTTAGCGTTACAAACTTACCCAAAAATTTAAAAAATGTCAATTGTATCATTTTTCTTCTGAACCTCTCAAATTTTCGTAAATCCAGGAATTCAAAACTTTGAAACTTTTTCATTTAGCTTAAAATTTTTCGTCATTAATTTGAAGTTACATTTGATACTTTTTAAATCTTTAAACTAATACAATTTTTTTAATTTTTAGCCAATACTCCAAATTCATCAAGTCGCATGTAAGATTCATTTTGAACTTCGCCATTTTGACCTATGTAACCATACCCAAGGTTATTTTCGCTTAAATGGTAACGCATCAACGTTAAATAATGTTTTAACCATACACGGTGATTGGGACATAAAACTTCCGTTGGACGAGAATATTGGAATAATGGCACTGGTTGAATCCAAAGTCACGAAAACCCTTTATATCGAAGTGTTTACAATCCGAGATAAAAATTTATGCCATGCTGCTCATACTTATCTTGGCGAATTTTTTTTCAGCATAGAAAGAAAAGTTGGTATTCCGCCAGGCGTTTGCCCAATCCCCGCGGTATGTTAGCTTTTTAAATTTAACAACAGGTGAAAACGCGGATTAAAACAGGCTGTACTGAGTGCTTGGCATTTTTTCTTGAGTGATGAGTGAACGAATGATTATGATGATGCTAACATAGGTTGTACAAAATTTAAAATTCCATCTTTGCTGTTTCAACAGAAACTTGCTTATAGCTAAAAACATCAAGCGTTAAAGCCAGGGAGAATTATCATCAAAGGGATTGTTAATATTTGATTTTGTACAACCAATGAATTGTGTTGTCTCGAAAAATTGAAAAACTGTTTCTCAATTATTTTTTTGGTATTTTAGCGACACTACGCAGTAAAAAGTCATGAAATTGATTTCAAAACAATGAAACTGCAAAGTTTTCCCTATGGAACGTTAAGAATTACTTTGAATCTGGAAGATAATCGTGATAGGACAAGACTACTCTCATGCCTTCTAATCGAGATTGAAAATGTTAGAAAATAATAAAATGAATATATTATAATATATTGTAAATTTACACTGGTTGATAATTTGTGAAGCACTTGGTGATTGAAATGTAATTTAAAAATTAATAAAAGAGTTTGAGCAATAATAAGAGGTTGGTTTCATATTACGAATGGGTTTTCATAGATCACCGAAGAAAAAGCATAAAACCTGGAAGACCAGATAAAACTTGCTGTTTAATATTTTCCATTTGAGCATTTGACTTTCGGTATCCTCTTTGTTCAGCAACAAGAAAATACGGGTTAATCCTCCCAAAAGCTTTTTTAACGTTTTGTAAAATTAATAGTAGAAGAACCCGATCTGCTAAGTACTTCGGAAAGATTACAAATAAGTAAACATAAAATCTTGTTTTACCTTCGGGAAGAGAAGGTTGGTGACTGCTTCGTGAAAGTCATCGATCCAATTGGATTTATAATATAAATTAATATGTTTTCATTTACTTATTTATTTACTTCCAAAGTAATTTATTTCAACAGAAGTTTTAATCAATAATCTTAAGGTTAAACGGGAATATTTTACTAGATGCAGTGTTCCAAATGCTGACCATCATCATGTGCCAGGGCTAAAAGATCCACCTTTGGACAAACGCCTCCCCTACCTGTCGCCATATTTCCCTATCCTTTCATTCCCATCCACTGCTTGCCGCAGTATCATCCTGTTTTCTTGCTTTCCTTGGTCTTAAAAACCTTGGTATTTCGTTTGTCTTTCTGTCCTGCAACTTCAGTCCCAACATAGATTTTTCCATGCGCCTTGACAAAATGTTCTATTGGCATTTCTTTCTCCAGCCTACATCTTCTCAACTTTTGCATCGAAATCTCCCAACAGCAAGGTGTAGAAAGTTTTCTCTTTATCTTCAAATCATCGTTAAAGTGTATGCATATTTTTTTGTAATATCAAGACTGCATAAGTATCATTTTGAGATCTAGACAATTATATACCTAGGCTATTTTTCTAGCTAGGAATTTTTATTCTGCAACTTATTGAATCAGTGTGTGATAGCTTTTTAAAATATTAAATCCTACAAATTAACGATGGACTTTCATCCCCCTGGAATGGAGCTTATACAAAGTTTTTTATTCTTTTACGTAAAATAAAGATTTATATATTTACTAGAAACAAATTTTTGTTCAATTTATTTTACAGTTTCACTTGATTGGTGCAATCAATGAAGCAGTAGATCGTATCACCTTCTAGGTGTTCTACTTCCCAGAATTTTCTTTCGTATTAAATAACTCAAGGTTAAAAAAAACAAAATTGAGATTTATTTCTTGTGCACAATGTATTAAAATTTCTATTCATAAATTTTATAATAGGTACAATACGAAACGAACAAAAATTAATAAATCAGGAGGGATGGATTTCACTTTTTATCTTTAACTGCATTTTCAAAAAGATGTTTAAACTGAAGAAGTGGAATGATATTGGCTTCTTCAAAATTAGGCATTTTCTTCACGGTGTTGTACCACTTCTCGACGAATGGATATGCTTCGATCTGGAAACCACAAATAATGAAAGTTGCAACCGAAGCTGCTAAAGTTAAATCAGCGATTGTTAACCAATTTGCAGCTGCGTATAAATTTTCGCCTCCCAATTTATCCCGCGATTCTAAAAACGTGTTCAAAAACGCAAAGGCTTCTTCTATTTTCTTGTATTTTATTGGGTCGAAATTTTCATTTCCAAAAATTACTGGATACTAAAAGAGCATAAAATTATGTAATTTTCGTTGGTTTTAGAGTCTCAAACTTACGTAATAATTGGCGAACGAAGCGTATAATGTTCCCATATCAAAATATAATCTCTGGTTAATTATTCCTCGGATTTCGGGATCATTTGGATACAAATTAAGGGTCTCTCTTTTATCATATTTTTCTGCCAAGTAAGCTAAAATGGCCCGACTTTCCCATAAAGAAAATTCTCCATCCTTGATGGTGGGAACCGTATGTGTTGGATTGATCTAGAAAAAAGTTAATAATGAAATTTATTGTTAAAATTTATGTTGGTAAATTATTAGGTAAGTATTATTAATTTTCACCTTGAAGGTTCCCTTACATAATTACTTCCTATGTTAAAATTGAGGTTGAATTACTCATCTTTTAGTGAAAGATATTTTTTTTACCTTTATTAAGTCACCAGTTAAATGTTCTCCTTTCAATAAATTCATCTGTTTTAAATCGAAATCGATATTAAGAGCGGCTCCGGCAAGAAGAACGGAACGGCATGGAGCGCTTCCAGGAGTATAATAGAGAGTGATCGGCATTTTGGCTAAAAAATTAAATAAAAAATAATAATAAACGACAATAAATATAGTAAAATAGAACAAGAAACTAATTTTTTGGGGCTCTTGAAAAATCATTTATTTGAGAAAAATAATTTAACTTAATTGCAGGTGCAATGGTTGATAGAGTTATCGCTCGGGCGAGGTTATCGCCAAACCACAATTTTGAAAAATTTATATTATATCTTCACATAAACATGATTTTAAAAATAAAAAATATCTAAAAAGGTTACAAGGTATAGATAGAATCCCATTTAAAAAAACTCGTTTCTCCACCTGCTCAGCAAGATTCCTTTATGGGGGAACTAAGTTTAGGCCAGTTAAACTAAGTTATCATCGAGCAATTAAATATTGAGCGTAACCCAAAATTTAAATTATATGTTAACAATGAATTATAATTTTAAGAAACCAAGTATAAAAAGTTTTCGCCAAAAGCGTGGGAAAGACTTCTATTATAGATTGGAATTTTGTAGTTGTAGCGCAAATTAAGATAAATTAGAGCAAGCTAAATTAACGTTAAAATAAATTACTTAGAGTACTTGAATTTTACAATTTAATTTAAAATTAACTTACATTAATAAATTTTCAACACGATGATACTGCAATACCAACACTGAGAATTAAACTGATGCCGGTCGAGTTAAATTTTATGATAATACCTCTAATCAGAACCGACAAATGCCGACGTTAAACCACTTTTCTCTCGATCCTTCCCATATTATTTTCCATCAACTTTGAAAATTGTAGAATTTAAAATATTTAAACTTAACTATACAATCGTATGCGTTATTAAAATCGGTATGTACATACCTATATGAATAAACAATTACATTGCGATATCTCGCTGATCTCTTATCTTTATCTATGATAGGTACTACAGTCGTGGTTAGATAAGAGATATTTACTAAATTTTGTTTTACTGATAGACGAACTTTTTTGAGAAAATATTAGGATTTTCAGATTTTTTAAATTTTTAAAACCTGTAACAGGATACTGATTTCATTTAACCACCTATTGAATGACATAGACGTGGCCTCCTTTCGAAACTGCATTGTTAAACGTAACAAGAACATGCAGTTAAGTGAACTCATTAATAAATTAAACAAATCTCTTTGACTGTTAGATCATTCCTGGAAATCCACAGTTCCCTAATTTTAAACCTTGGCATTTACCTCCTGCAAGCTTTTGTCAAAATGAGGTATCGTGTCAGCAAACAGCCAAATCCTCTGCTTATCGACATTTACCGGTAGGTTATAAATACAATAGGAACAAAAGCGGCCCAAGAGTTGAACCTTGCGGAATATTACAATAAGTGTCATAAGTAGATCACATAAACCCAATTCCGAGATATATTTGCAGATTATTCAGAGCTTTTCAGCAGAGACTTTGTTTTTAATAGGGGCAATTTTGGATGTGGTGGCAGTTTTGTCATTTTGTTTTTTTGATATTGGACTACAATTTTTTATGTCTTCAATTTCGATCAAAAATCATAAATGGCATTACGAAAATGGCGAATCTGTGAAAACTATCATCCATATCACAAAAGTTCGGATGTTAAAAATTTCGTAGGTAGTTAAATTTGAGTCTATTGGTTCGGTACATAACCTACCAACAATAATACGTATTCGTCCGGGTCATTCCGCTGAAAATATTGCTGCTTTAAATGAAAGTGTTGAGAAAGGTCTAAATTTATCAATTCCACGGCGTTCTCAGCAATTGGGCCTATAACAGTTGTTCTGTTCTGTTCGTCGACAATTCGCTAATTTCATCCTTGAACAAGGTGAAAAAAATCATCTTTTCAGATGAAGCTCATTTTCATTGGAATGGTTACATTGATAAGCAAAATTGCCGCATTAGGGGTTCACAAAATCCAACAGTACTTGTTGAGAAGTCTTTACATAAATTTTGTGTCTGACTTCTATCATATTTTTTCTGCCAAATAAGCTGGAGAGATAATGCTTTCCCAAAAGGAAATTGCACCATCTTTTGTAATAGGAAGCAAATGTATTGGATTGATCTAAAAAAAAATACCATAAATAATTAAATTGCGAGATATTAATTTTCACCTTGGGGTACCCTTATATTATGTAATTAATTCCTACATTGAAATTGGATTAATTACTCATCCTTGGATGAATGTTGATTATTATAAAAAGCACAAAAAGAGTAATAAATTTCTTACTTTTATTAAGTTACAGGTTATTTGATCACGATGTTTATTAGATTTATCTCATTTAAATAGAAATCGATATTAAATGCTGCCTTGGTAAGGAAAACGGAACGACGTGGTCCATTTCCGGGAGTGTAATGGAATGTTACAATATTAGGCATCTTAGCTGAAAATAAAGAACTTGAATATACTTAGTAAAATAGAACAAGGAAATTTGTTTTGAGAACTAAAATACTATACAATAATTTATATTACATTGAATTTCTTTTAATTTGGTGATGGTCAGAAATTACCTGACATTCCAAAATTTCTAATTCTGAGAACTCTAAGAACTCGCATACAAAATCAGAGCGTTGAAATGTTTCAATTCAGAAAAATCCAAAATATCAACATGTTCTTTATCAATTTATACTGAAAATTGTAAAGAAATTATTCGATGAATTGAGGAACTTCGAAAAAAAATAATGAAAGCGTTTTTTGCCTGTACACCCATTGTTCATAGAACCAGGTCCACCCTAACTATTGGACAAATAGAGCTTTAGCCCTTAGGTACTAGGCAACTTAAGGCGTCATCGTGGCACAATTAAAATTTGTGGTTATAAGTTTTTCAATCGTCATCATTTATTTGTGTATCCAGAATCCGATTATTCATTGATCCGCCCCTACCAGTGCAGCCTTTAGGCCGCACAACTAAGTCAATCACGTATTAGCATCATCTGTGAATTACTTACATTGTTTTTCAATTAATTTGAATGAACATTTTTAATATCAGGTTGATCCATAAGTTCGTAGCGATTTTGGTTTCCAAGGTAAGAGTACTTTGGAAAAAAATGTGTTTAAGATAATATATCAATGTCATTTTAATGCATAGTATTGCCTAATGGAATATAAAACAAATCTATGGCCATATAACCCAACCTAGCGATCTCATTGGTTAAAGTGCCCCCAGGTGGAAATTGTCAATCGTAGTGAGTCTTCGAAACAACTGGCGGCTTTCGGTGGATTCACGGAAACGTGCGGGGTTCACGTGAAAAATTTCACGTCTTTATCTGAAAAAGCTGGAGCTAAAAGGAGCTGCTCCGAAAATAAACAACCAACGCCTGTGCAAGCACAACAAACAACGAAACGACGAAGTTCTAGGGCCAAAAGAAAATATGACGGAGCCAAAATCAGCTGCTACCGAAAAAGAATTTTAAAATTTAAAAAATTAAATCGATTTCGGAATAAAAACAGATCGCTGCAAAAGAACAGGTTAAAATAAGTTGTTAAATGTTCTTATATCGATCTCTGCTGGAAACCCCGCTAAGGATTGACCGGGGGGAGTTTGTCGTCTTGAAGTTCCGGATAACCTTGTCGATCGCATCTTGGTACAGGTTGTTCCTGGTAAGTGCTGCCAGGATGAGGGAAAATTCTCTTGGAGTGACCTCCGCGAGTTTTTACTAATCTTGGGTCGGCTGTCATCCGTCTTCTCTAGGTCGCACGGGTTTGGGTCCGAGGTTTTTATCAGTATTTGATAAATGCTAGTTGTTCTACAGTCATCATCTCTGTTAGTTCTTCAGTTAATAACGTCATTGTGATTGGCTTGTGGAGGGGGTTTTGCAATAAATGGAGATTTGCTATTAATTTGTAACCTTCGAAATGACTAAGAATTCGGAGAATAGAAAACCACGTCTTTACTGCTCAACGGTTGGTCTCTAACTAAAATCTTATCACCTTACGTGATGAAATCTTATATTATAAGTCTTTAGGGAGGGAGCGAGGGGTCTAAAATCGGCGTAATTAATGGACGCTTCCCAAGTAGCTTCAAAGATGAATTTGAAGAAAAAACCTGTATTTGTCAACCTTCTGTGCGGTTTTCCTGGTTTCAAAATGTAGTTTTTAGAGGTTTCCTTCTCAAATTTTGTAGGAAATTACCATTTGTGCAGATTTCGATGAAGAAGCAGCCATGCAGCCATTCACTTTTTCATGTGACAGTCACTAGAAAGATTATTCAAAAATCCGTTGTTATTGAAAACTACCCTTTAAGGAGTTTGGGGACGTTGACGCTGCGCTGCGTTGGCGCAATTTTGTTTTTATAGTTAATTTCTAAAAACTAATTAATTCCTTTTATTATTTTTTGTAAATTTAAGTTAATAATAAATTGCTGGTATGTAATTTAAATAATAATTAGTTTTAATTTTTTTGCGCAATCAAATTTCGTTTTTGTTAAAAAGTTAATATTTATTATCCTTTTAATTTAGTATTCCATTAAAATAATAATTTATTACACTAAACCCTTAATTCTACCTAATTCAATTTTTTTTAAAATCAATAAATTTTAAATAAATTTTGTTTTAGTATAATAATAACATAAAATTTGCACATCGCAACAAGCCTTTTTGAGAAACAAAATAAATGTGATCATTTCATTGGTTCTAATTAAAACATTCGGTCACTATTGCCGTGACGTATTTTGCAAATCATTCAATAGTTACACGCGATTGATTAACATCGGGGGGTGATTCTGACTTCAAAATTGTAATTTCATGTTTAATTATACTGTTAAATTAAAGTATATTTAATTTCAAGTGTCTATAAACAATCAAACTACAATTTTGTTGTTTTAAAACGATTCGATGACTTTATTTTAATTGTAAATTTAAAATTAAGTGGTATGTGCGTAATGGCTTCCTGCATTTGTTGGAATCCTAATTCATCAAAATGCGTTTGATCGTATCAATACAACGTAAGTTTTCTTGTAATTCTCTTTTTAGTAATGTTTTCAATAAAATCCATGTAGGCTGCATAACTTTACACTGATTGTTTTATAATATCTAGAATGTCGCCGAAATTGAATTATTTTACTGGATCATTATGTCAATTTTATGTCGCATATTTATAGAATGTCATTTTTTTGTTACAATTTTTAATTTTACGCGATTGATAAACTTCGAGGTGATTATTACTTTAACATTTTAGTTAGGTTTTTGTTATTAAAATTACGGTTTTATTTTAAATTCGAAATAGATTCAAATTTTTTAAGTTAATCAAGTTAGCGTTTTGCGGAATGTGCGTCGTGATTACTCATCGGCAGCAGGTACTACGAGTATACCTAATTTGATTTAATAGTTATTTACATAAAAGTCAGGAAAATGACATATTACTGACGAGGGACAATGTTGAAATACGAGGCACTTCGTGCCGAGTATTTTAGAGCTCCGAGTCAAGTGAGACATTTTACTGACATGTTTTGTATTAAATTTTTCCGAAAATCGTAAAAAATCGAAATTTTAAAACACTAATTGAACGACATTTTTTGACATTGACATTTGTCTATTTTATTTTGTTATTATTAACCTTACTAATTATTACCGGACTAGTCAGTAAAGTTCAATTTCCCTGCGCGTGCATAAGCAGGGAAATGTTGTTTCAATGACGATTTCCGGAAAAAAATTTTACCGGAAATCGTCATCGAAACAACACTTCCCTGCGTATTTACGCGCAGGGAAATTGAATCTTACTGACTAGTCCGGTAATATTTAGTAACGCAGGTAACAATGACAATTTTCGGAATAACTATTGTTTGTAACTATGTAGTCAACAAATTGACAAACTTGATTTTAGCTCATTTTAAAAATGTTGTTCAATTAGTGTTTTAAAATTTCGATTTTTTACGATTTTCGGTAAAATTTAATACAAAATACGTCAGGAAAATGTCTCACTTTACTCGGAGCTCTAAAATACTCGGCACGAAGTGCCTCGTATTTCAACATTGCTCCTCGTCAGTAATACATCATTTTCCTGACTTTCATGTAAATAACTATTAATTATAAAATATTTTGTGTTCAATTTAAAATTTTAAAAATTATCTTTCTGTAAACAAATTTTGTATTTAAAAAATAATTTTGTAATTTATTTACAGACACTTGTTGCTTGGATACTGGGATCACATAATGCTGTGGCGGTGAGGTTCCTGAAAAATGTGAGTTGTTTTTAATCAGGAGTTTACCTAGTTTTTTTATTTGTTTTGTACAAACATTGTTGTCGGAGTTGTTTCATTTTCAAACTTTTCTAGTTGACAACGCCCAGTTAATTTTAAATGAAAAAGATAATTATGTGACGTCATTGATTTTATATTTTGTTCAAAAGGATAATTATTATTATATACTTCCTGCATGATAAATGTAAATTTCAAATTTTTTTGAAAGCTAACTTTTAAATATTTTTACCAAAATTATACAGAATTTTCCGGAATGAATAAAAACCTCCCTTATTGTTTTGTATATTTCTCTATTTTGTGTAAAATGCTGCCAACCCCGTGGGGTCCCGGAAGTCTTAATTTTTTCGATTTCCACTGCAGTATTTTCTTAGTTGATCTGTTTAGGACCGTACTTTAAGTCTTGGAGTTCCGAGATTAAATTAAGCCGAAATTAAACTGAAATTCAACTTCACCTGAAAAATTTACCACACCACCTCTAAGTTTGATAAAAAGTTAAAAATATCATTACGGATCATTACAAAAAAATATAATATTAAGTATGGGTTTGATTTGGTTTTCTAACTTCATTGGTTTCCATCACGTTATGGTCAACTAAACTCAGTTTTACACCCACCGAACATCTGAGTATTAGATAACTTTGGAAGCAATGAAGATAGAGGTGTGATTTTTTTTACAACAAGCCCATTAGTTCAAATTGATATTAAATTTAATAAAAAAAAAGTTTCAATTATCAAATACAGTCGACTCTCGATAATTTGAACACTCGTTAATTTGAATCTCTCGATAATTTGGTAATAATTAATGGGAATTTAAAATTTTTCTCTGGTCCTTCTCTGGTCCCTTGAGTTTCAATTTATCGAGAGTCGACTGTACATATTTTTTACATCTAATTGCCTGGTTTGCACCCCCTCCCCAAACTGGTCATGTTTTCTTCTCCTAAAAGAGTTAGAAAACATTTTAATTGGTTTGTTTTTATATAATGGTTCTTTAGGGTGTCTTTAATAATCTTGACCTTTCCTCCTTTCAACCAAGATGTGCTTCCCCTGAGGGTTGGGGCTTCTTCAATGCTGAAAATGCATTTACATTTAATCTCAACGTCAAAAAGTTACAATTTATTAATAATAGGAGTACATAAATGAAAAAATTGCAATACAAAAGTCCTTCATAAACACTGCACAACAAAGTTTATACTGTCAAAATTTAAAAAAAAAACTGCGAATTGTTCAAAACAAATCATCAACTTTAATAAAATAAAATTTAGCAATTTTGATTGATTTTACCTTGCTAAAAGTATCATAAAGTTATATGTAATGTGATCACTCAGGCCTTAGTTTTGGAATTTGTACACACGGAGTTCCTTTGACAACTTTCAGCAATCCGGGTTGACAGATTTATGGGTGAGGATTACCTAACCCTGGTCACTCCAAATAAATTGAAAATTTCCTATTGCAAAGAGGAAGGTTTATATAGTATACTGACATAATTTTCACAAGCGAAGATATAATCAAAATTTTGAGTAAATCGATTTTGAAGTTAGCAAATTTATCGAGATTCCCTCACAAAATTATTGCGCGTCGCCATTCTGTTGGCGGTCCGTGCAATATGATATACCCTAACACTTAGAATATTTTGCACCGGCAGATGCAGCTCGACGCTCCTACATGTAACATCGATTATTTTTTGATTTTAAGCGATTTTTAGGGGGTGAAACGTAATAGTTTACTGCCCCATACCGCAACTATACTTTTTAATGCTATTTCGAAGTTCTCTCACATCCCGGTTTCATTTATCCCGGTTTTCTTGATGGGTGGCGCTTCTCGTATGGTTAGCCTCCGCTCCGCTCCGCGTTTCACCCCTCCAGGGCGGTTTTGACTCTGGATTACCCTCCTTATCGAATGCACACCCCAAAATTAGAAGGAAAATTTTTTTTAATTTTTTCACTTTTTCGGCAATACCCGGCTTATTTTCCATTTTTTGGATTATATTTATTACTAATATCCACTAATCACACCCCCATCTATCCGAATTTCAAAGAAATATTCAAATCGGAGCGAAAAAATTTCACTCGATTTCAAGGGACCACGGGCGACCGATGTCACACCGATCCGGGTCGGCCGCATACATGATGCTACTTTCCCGTACTTTTCAAATTGATTTTTCTCAAAAATTTTTATTATATCTTCGCTTGTGAAAATTATGTCATTATACTATATAAACCTTCCTCTTTGCAATAGGAAATTTTCAATTTTTTTTGGGGTGACCAGGGTTAGGTAATTCGCCCCGATTTATGCATCCCATACACGCAAATATGCACTTTTACAAGATGTTTGTAAAAATTCGCGTAAATATTTTCAGTTTTTAATCTCTTATTCAAACAATAATGGAAAATAACTTACGTCAAAATTCTTTTTCCCTCACGAGTTTACAGTCGTTTTCCTACCTACACATAAACTTCTTAAAGGATCAAAACAAAAATACAAATGGCCTTTGGGATAAATCCTTAAATTTGCATTTTTTATTTATTACTGTGATAGTGTGTACCAAGTTTCGTCAAGTTTGGTGTGGGTCAAGTAAATTTTGCCAATTTTCATTTGATTTGAGGTGGAATGATTCCTTTCTGTTTTTGTAGTCCCGATGAAGAGCAAAATATAGCACGAAACGTTTAAGTGTTTTATAACCTTTTTCCAACTTCCAATAAGAATTGCTTTCATTAGACGGCAAAAAAGACAAAATAAATTAATATTTTCCCTTAATTTTCCAATTTAATTTAAGAGTATTACTTACTTGAAAAGGAAACCTTGTTTTAGTTTAAGTCGGCTCTCCGGGCATATCCAAACATCAAATTTGATAACGCATTTCCGCTTTTTTATATAATTTTTGATATCAACTTTGCGAGTCGGCTAGGCTTATTATGTAAAACTTATATTTACAACTAATTTTGTGATTCACAAATTTTTTTGTGAATATTTGGATGTCCTTTGAACTTTTTTGGTGCAACTCATTTATATTATGTTATTAAGTAATTTTTTCTCTTTTTGACCTTGACGTTTCGTTCATTAGCCAGACCTTTAATAATTACATAGTACTAATAGTTTGGAAAACCCCGTGGGAGTTTTAGAAAACACCTGTTATAGTTCAAAAAGGTTATCAACAGATAGCACTATTTAATTTAAAGTCTAATACATTTATTTATTCTGGTAATTCTTCCTTTAATCTGCCTTCCAATTAAGTAGTGCCATCTGTTGATAACCTTTTGAACTCCGCCGGATGTTTCCAAAACATATTACATAATCAAAGGTCAGACAGATGATTATTAAACACAGTCATGTGGAAAGAGTCGGTCGTTGAATCTTAAACATAGCTGTTTCGTCTGTGATAAATCGCGTTTGTAAAACTATGTTGCTTTAGTAGTGTATTCAAGATCTTACTTAAAAATTTGACATTGTATGAAATTTACTTTATTTCTCACAATTTATTAAATATTAAACTTGCTTTACTGTGATTGGTTAATTCCCACAAGCAAAATATTACAAGAATAGAGGAGGAAAACATATTCTCTTTAAGACTTATCTCTCTGCATTATACTGGGTGTTTTCTACATAATATGTTCACAACTTAGAGTAATTCCTGAATTAATTTTATCAAGGTCTGAAAATTCTTCCTGAGAGCGGCTGAAGGTGTGGCAGCAAGCCACCGAGTTATAAGATTCCTAATAAAGCCTCTCTGGAGCTCAAGGGCATATACAGACTTGGCCAAAAGTATTGGGCACTAAGTTTTAAGATCCTGATTAAAATTTTAAAGTATTTTCAATAAAAAAGATAGGTACGTGTATGCATTCTAAATATGTTTTTATTTAAATGTTTTAGTATTTGCTAGACCCACCACTTTTAATTCGTTTAGGCACAGAAGCAACTAAATCGAAAAATACGTTTTGCCAAATGTCATCCCATTCTTCAAAAATAATTTTTCAGTGCTTCCTTTGAAGTTGCTTTTCGACCCTGCGGCAGTGAATCTATAAAAGGAACTTCTTTTTTCAAACTACCTTATTGAAGCAGGGTTAATTCATTGTATAACATCACAAAAAATGTAAATTTTCAAATTTTTTAAACAATTTTAGTGCATTTTATTCCCCTTACCCCACCTTCTGTATCTGTCCTTGCGCTGAACATGTACATAAAAGAGAGATTTTACCAACACCTGGATCCAGGTACGGAACTCGAAGATGAAGTTTAAAAATCTTTAAAGATGACCTTTTTCCACAAAAATCGCTCATAATTGGAAATTAATAATTACTCCTTAAATAGATAAGTATATATTCCGCCTTTTTTTAACCTATTAATCTCGAGCAGATATTTTCTGAAACTCCCATAAGATAACTACCCCCCCCCCCCCCCATGAATAATTAAATTAAATGCACTAAAATTGCGAAAAGAAAATTTAAAAAAAATCCATTTTGACTTATTTTACAATTAATGAACCCCCCTCCCATTATTAACTTCAATTGGATCCGCCGTTAATCTGATAGAAATCGTTCCAAATTAACGATCCTCAGCGAAGGAGTCAGTTGTATAACAGAAGATCATCTCCTTGATTGGTCGATGCACCAAAAATCCCTGGGTTTTTCTTCTACAAAATGTCCCAAAACCATATCCTGTATTTTTGCGACGATTTCTGTTGTTGATGTAGTATTTCGACGTTCTTCACGTGAATCGTCTTCAAGGCTTGAACGACCACTTTTAAACAAACCAGCCCACTTACTTCTTCTTATTAAAGTACCGTATCCGCTCAGCGAACGTTGGTTATCAACTTGACCGAAGTCAAGATGACTTAACTAGGGAAAGAAATTTAATGGGGTGGTTTCCCGTTGCCTTCCCCATAGCCCACAGATTTATATTGGGCTTGAAGATCACAGCAGTACCTATATCCGGCGCGACTAGGTATGGAACCACGGTTTCCCGCTCGCTAGTCTGCCGGTGTAAGCTTAACGCCACACTGCTGGTCAGCCCACTTTCAAACCATTATTATTAAATAATGTTTTTCAATAATTTATTTACTTACTGTGGTTGTAAAAAAAATTATCAATCACTTTCACTTGTTCATCTGTTCAATTAAATATTTTAAGTCTGGTCCTGTCACAAAGGGTAAATAAACAGTTGATCCTAATAAATCGTTCTTAGAATAATTTATCTTATTTCTTGCATAGGTATGTACAGGATATTCCTGTTTTTCCATCATAAAAATCTCTTTGTGATGAAATCGCATGTAAGACTTTAAAGGGGGGGGGGGGGTTAACAAATTATCGCAATTAACGGACGCTTCCCTAGTAGTTTATCATTAAATTACCGTTTGTGAAGATTTGTGAAGATGAAGAAACAGCAATCCATCACTTTTTGACGTGACGGTTACTATTATAAAGACCACTCAAAAATTTGTTGTGAAAACCGTCGAATTCCTGAGCTTTTTCAGTTCGCATACTTGAATGCCACTGAAACTTTTTCATTTTGTTAAATGGTTTCGAGTATTCAGTTTGCATTAGAAACTTCCCTTTAAGGGGTTTAGGAACGTTGACGCTACGCTGTGCTGGAGCAATTTTGTTCTTATAATTTGCAATCATAAATTTTTAAAAACTAATTAATTCTTTTTATTATTTTTTGTAAATTTAAGTTAATAATACATTGCTGGTATGTAATTCAAATAATAATTAGTTTTAATTTTTTTGCGTAATCAAATTTCGGTTTTGTTAAAAAGTTAATATTTATTATCCTTTTAATTTACTATTCCATTAAAATAATAATTTATTACGCAAAATCCTTAATTCTACCTAATTCAATTTTTTTTCAAATTAATTTTAAATAAATTTTGTTTTAGTAAAATAATAACATAAAATTTGCACATCGCAACAAGCCTTTTTGAGAAACAAAATAAATGTGATCATTTTATTGGTTCAAATTAAAACATTCGGTCACTATTGCTGTGACGTAGTTTGCAAATCATTTCAATAGTTACACGGGATTGATTAACATCGGGGGTGATTCTGACTTCAAAATTGTAATTTTATGTTTAATTATACAATGAAATTAAAGTAAATTTTATTTATACTGTCTATAAAAAATCAAACTACAATTTCGTTGTTGTAAAACGATTCGATGTCTTTACTTTAGTTGTAAATTTAAAATTAAGTGCTATGTGCGTAATGGCTTCCTGGTGATGCATTTTCTTGCAATCCTAATTCATCAAGATGCGTTTGATCGTATCACTACAACGTAAGGTGTTCCTGTTATTCTCTTTTGGTATGTTCTAAAATGTTCTCGAATGTCGCCGAAATTTGAATATTTTATGATATCCTAAATGGGTATTTAGGATGTCATTTGTTTCGCTATAATTTGTTACATTAGATGCGCGATTGATAAACTTCGGGTTATTACTTTAACAATTTAATTATATTTTTTTATAAAATTACGGTTCTATTTTAAATTCGATATGGGTGACCTAAATTAATTTAAATTTTTTTAAGTAAATCAAGTTAGCGTTTGCGGAATGTGCGTCTTGATTACCTAATGTGATTAAAGAAATTTCAATTATAAAATATTTTTCTTCAATTTAATTAACAAAATCTTTCTGTAAATAAATTTTATATTTTTTAAAATAATTTTATGAATTATTTCCAGACACTTGTTGCTGGGATACTGGGATCATATAATGCTGTGGCTATGAAGTTCCTGAAATATGTGAGTTTTTTTTAATCAGTAGTTTACCTAGTTTTATATTTGTTTTGTACAAACATATTGTTCTCGGAGTTGCTTCATTTCAAATTTTTCTAGTTGACAGCACCCAGTTGATTTTTAAATGAGAAAGATATGATGTCATCGATTTTATATTTTGTTCAACAGGATAATTATTATTATGTATGCCTTCTGCATTTAAATGTAAACTACAAATTTTTTTTAAAGCTAAATTTTAGATATTTTAACCGAAATTATATTATTATACAGAATGTTTCGGAATACGCTAGTTGCGTAGCTCAAGTGGTGCTGCCCTGGTGGCCAAATTTAGCGTAACTGGGATGGTGAGCGCAAACGGTTTTAAATACAAGTAATAGTTTAATTACGAATTAAACATTAAGAATTAGAATTAAGAAGTAAATTGGAATTTAAATAATATTCTATATGCCCTATATAACTTAATAGCATTATGGTTGGTAGTGCTGACGGTTTTATGTGATTTAAAAATTGACATAAGTAGTAGATTCACATAGAAAAGTTGATTTAAAAATGAGTGCAAAAAGGTATTGTTGTGTAGTTGGATGCAATAAATCAGAGAATAAGAATCCTGATTTAACATTTTATCGCTTTCCTGGAAGACCTTACCAGATTAATTTGTATTGTAATTATATTTACTTGCCTTTTGATAACGATTTACCACGGAAAAAGTCAATAATGTTTATATTTTGATAACCACATTGAATAGTAACTGGACTGAATTCATAATGTGAAAAGCGAATTATTTCAACTAAACACTTGGGTTTATACGCTAGTTGCAACTTGTAAATTTTGATAACAAAACATTGTTTATTTTATTTTATAGGTATAGTAAAATTCATCTTGGTTATGTACCAACATAAACTTAAAGGATCGACTAGTACAGTTTATAATAATTATTACATAATAAAATATTTTAAATTAATAAAAATAATTAACATTTTTGCTAATATTACCATATAAACATGAACATTCGGCCATCCCAGTTTTGACAAAATTTATCCACGAGACGGCGCTTCGTACGCTTTTGGGAGCTACGCAACTAGCGTATAAAGAAATATAATTAAATTAATTATGTTATCATCGATTGATAAATGAAAATCTCCCTTATGTTTTTGCATATTTCTCTATTTTGTGCCAAGTGCTGCCAACGCCGTGGAGTCCTGGAAGTCTTTTTAATTTTTTCAGTTTCCACTGCAGTATTTTCTTAGTTTATCTGTTCAGGACCGTATATTCAGTCTTGGAGTTCCGCGACACTCGGGCGGAGGGGGAGGATAATTTTGATAAGGTGTTTAAGGTGTGAAAGAGATAACTTATGCTAATTACTTAATTTTCTCAAAATTTCAAAATAAAGAAAATTTAATAAATGAAATAGCTAAAACCTATTTAAAATTAATTTAAGTACTTACCACTTGCGGTAAAAAATTTTCCGTTGGGTAAGTTTTGAATTATGGAATCATTTGGTCAATTTAGCTCACTTCAACTGAAGAATTTGCTGCACCATCAGCTCGAATTTTGGTAAATAGTTAAACATATCACAAGGAAGTAAAACAAAAAATATGTCCTTGATTTCTTTTTTTTAGCATATCATCAGAGCATTCTAAAAGAAAACACAATGCATGCAAAATGTAATAATTAAAATGATCTACTTGTAAATCAAAATCATAAAACTTTTCAACTATTGATTAGTTTTATAGCTAATGTAGATTATGATGTTAACTGACTTATTATGTTTCAGAGTTGTGAGTAGTTCATTCTAATTATTGTATTTTTCCGGAACTGTGTTTTCTTTTAGATTGTTCTGATGATGTGCTAATGTAGCACAAAACCAGTCAGTAATTAAATATTTTAGACTGTGAGCAGCGAAGTGGCTTTCATTTATCCCTCACTTTTCCCTTCAATTTACTCGAAGAATTGACCAATTTTTTATCACATATTTGTGATTTTGCATTATTTAAATTTTAAGTTTTAAAAATTCAGACAAATGATTTCACTTCTTAAAAAAACACTTATCGCACTTTTACAAATGTCTGTTATTTATTTTTTGGCGTTACAACTTTTATTTTGTAAAGATGACTTTTGTAGGCACTTTTGAATATTTTTAACTTTTTTTGTTTTTGCACCAAAATAGTTTTATACTATCAAAATAATATAAACATTGCATCTTCCATTTTATTAATTGGATATATCAGAAAACACTTTTCCAAGAAATTTTTTTTTTGAATTCAATCCATTGTTGGGTAGTCCTCTTGAAAGAAATTTCTTAATTTTTATTTTCAAATGATCATAGCAACGAAATTATCTACAAACTAGGCTAAATTCATCAACAGGTTCCGAGTTTTGGATTAAATTAAGAAAAAAGATTGAACAATTAGAAGTTTTATTTTTATTGCAAACCCTGTGTCTTTTAAACAAAACGATTTACAAAAAATGGAAGCCGTTTCCCAGATAGAAATTTTGCGGGTTATATCATTCTCTCCCGCCTTTCCCCAGGGTTTAAATTAGATAAAAATTTTAGTTAAAAATTTGTCTCATAAAAGTGTCTTCTGTCATCACCTAAGAGGTGTATATCAGTCGTATTTATAACGAGAAATTCCTGAGGGGAAGAACTTCTTTGTAAAAAAATAAAGCGAAGATTTGCTTGTGCTGCATGTTTCGAGACTTCATCTCGTTTTCAGACAAAAGCAGTCAAGAAACTGATATCAAATTTGCAATTTTGTAAAAATTGTAATGAATTTTATTGTTTTTGCCTTTTTTCCAAAAAATTATTCTTTGTCGGGAATTTCTCCTTACAATGAATTGTTTCTGTTCTAAAGACGTTCAACGGCTCACCATTTTTTAAATCGAAATTTCTTGAGTTATTTCATGAAAAATGTTCATACGTTAGAGTGGTCTTTATTTGGGGTCAAATTTTTATTGGGCCGCCCCCAAATCGATCCTAAATAATAAAAAGCGGTAGCCATAAAATTTTAGCTTTGTTTTGCGATTCTTTCAGTTTGTAATTAATTTATTGCATCTTTAAATTTTCAAAGATCGGCCATGATAATGTTACTAAATGGAAAGACATTTTCACCCCCTCCCCTCACTTGGTGTGTCTATTTTAATTTAAATAATTGATATATTAATGTAATATTTACAATTTTTCAAAAAATAAGTAGACGGCCGATGCGAAATTTCCATTAATGAAGATATTTTTACAAATCACCTTCACACAAACAATAATAATCACTCAGTCTATCTAATCACTCACACTAATCACCCAATGAATTTTTAACTGAAAAATTGGTCAAAAATTACCAAGATAGTATAAAATCTTTACTTATAATTAATTATTGGTATTGTAAATATCCTTTTTAATATTAACGTTTCTTTCTTTTTTGTATACACCTGTTGATTTACGTGAATTTACTAATTACATTCTCTACCAATTTTCCAAAAATGTTTAAATTTTTTTCTAAATATCTTTTACGGCATCTTTTTATTAACTATCAATTTAAAACAACAGTAATCAGAATCGCATTAGCTTGGAGTAAAAAACCCTATATTATTTAATGAGAAAGCTTTTTCCCGTACTTATAACGATTTCTGAATTTTAGATCAATAACGCAATAATGCAATTAAATACAAATTGAAAAAATCACAAAACTTTATGTATTTTAAATGAAGTAATTTTTCCCCTGAACCCTATGGTATTGGTTAATAATAAAGGTAAAATTTTAATGGTACTCTTTTTTAATTATTTTTAGTCGATTTGGAGAGGGGGGGGGGAGATAAAAATTCGACCAGACCCCAAATAAGGATCAACCTACTATAGTACCTGTATTATTTATATAGGTATGAACTGTTGTGTCACCTCCTCTTGTGTCGCGTTTATGGACAGAGGACGTGCGACAACAAATCGATGAGCACCTACCTTCTATTAGACTCTTGGCTCTCAGGATGCCTACTCGTTAAGCTTTATTGACTTGATCGGCGGAAACACAAAAAAGACACAATTCAATATGGACGATTTTTAATAAACACAAATAATAAATCAAATTAACAAACATTTCTTAACTAAAAATAAACGAACTCAAAATATAACTGTGAATGTAAATACCTGCGAGGTTAGGCTTATCAGTGCACTTGGTTCGGCGCACTTTTCGAATATTTGGCTCTTGACTTCTCGCTTCTTCTGGACAATTCTGTTTTTTCTATTCTCTTCGGAATTCCGGTACCAGGATTCCGTCTTTGATACCGTTTCACTACTCGAGGACGAGTGGAATGCCTCTATTCCATCCAATAGTCCCCAACTGTGAGGTACTAATTGGCTTTGTAGTGCGTGCTTAGCACTTGAATTCAACTTCGAACTTTATTTTTGCGGAGCAAATTATTTTGCGACTATTCGCTTGCTCGCAAATTTATTATCTCCTTTATCTTGGTTGTTTTCTGTACCAAGGTGATTCTTCTTCATTTTGTTTTTATTTCTTGCCATCCAGATTTATTTTATTAATTTGAAAAACCCCGTTTCCTTGCCTTTTACTCGCACTCGCATTTTAATTAATAATAACAAACTTAAATTTAAACAATGATTAATCCTAACAAATACAATTATAAAAACGCATAGCAACAAACAATAATTGTGTATCTTTCGATGTATTGCTATAAAATAAGCGACTTCACCCTCGTTCGCGGTAGACACAACAGTACATACGTCTAAAATAGTTTCCCAAAGGAGGAATCAAAGTAGATCTATTTGAAAGTGAACTTCGTCTAATTTCTCTCACTAAATTCACAAGTCAACCGCCGAACAGATGTACATTTCCGTATAGTGCTAACAGCTCAGATTTCCCACATCTCGGCAATAATATCCGTAAAATTCAATGGACATTTTAAACCTATTGAAGGTTGCACTTGAAATGCATGATAAATCATGTGCAACTGAAGTGACTGTGTTTAAAAATGTATCGGATTCATTGATTATTGAAAATTAACCGCTCTCAGCCTAGTTCTAGCTTATGAAATATTATTATACAGAATGTACTGTTCCAATAATTTTCACATTGCATATTAATTTCTGTGAATTTTCTAAAAACAGATTAACTCTAATGATTTTTAACAAAATTTTTGTATATTTATTTTAGTCCAATATCCGACAAATTGCTCTTCCAGTTTTCCCTCATCCTTTTTATTTTTTTAACGTTGTCTAAAATTAATATCGTCTGTTTTTGGACCTCCAATGCAGCATTTTTTAAAACATTTTCTAAAGCTAGACTAAACAATTTAGATGATATTAATGTTTCACATTGATCTACTCCTTTACGGATGGAAAATTTGTCCGATTTATCCACTAATTTAAATTATTAAATTAAACATTCTTTTTGCTTTCGGTTAGTAGTGGAAGAGTGCGTGGTGTTCAAGGATGAATATTTTATGCTTTCAATTGTAATTTTCCGATAGAAGGATTTCAAAATATAGGTACATAAAATTTTGATCTAATTTGTAACACAGAACTTTTCAATTAATTTCTGTGAGCTGAATTGAGTGTAACCTAAGTCTGGGAGTCAGTAGTGAGGTTATTGAGTCAATGTCCACCCAATTACTCCCAAACAATTCTATAGTTACCAGGTTATCAGAAATTAAAAATTCTAAAAGATTTAGTAAATATCGGGAAGCATCTCTAATGTATTTTTGTAATTGCACTTGAAGATGTGTGTCTTGGTGACATGCAACAAATGTGCTATAGTAGTTTTACTCAAGAAGTCCACGAGTAGAAGTACAAAACATAAAATGAATAAACATTGACTTCGCTTAACGATTGGTTAAATAATTTTTAATAGTGGTGGCATTCAGCAGAGGTAACAGTTGTGCAACTGTTGGGGATTTTTCTGCTGGCATGTCCGCTACCTGCTCGATTCTCCCAACATGTTGAGGAACGGTCGGCCATTTTTTGTAGCTAAAATTCTTCACTCGTCTTTGGTAACTGTTGTGGAAAAATGATGGGAAGTGATTATTCGAATATTTATGAATATATATTTTTGTGGGTAGCCGCTAAATGAGTTTTAAAAATAAATTCAGTAAACATTGACAACTGTCACTTCAAATGTCAAAATTATCGAGCGGACCGTTCAGCAGAATTCCGCTACCTTTACTCAACTGTTGTACAACAGTTACACAACTGCTTTTTCTGCTGAATGGCACCATTGTTTTCAATTTTTTAAAATAAAATAAATTATTGACGACCTTAGGTCTTGGTTGCCCCGGACGTATTGTGGTTATCTTGGTTCTTTAAGACGGCACGCCCTAGTAAAAGCAGACTCAAGTTTTAATATACAGCAATGTCATACTGTTCGGGGAATCACCGATTAACGAACTCAATCTTATTTCACTTACGACGGAGATGACATTTACCACTTTTACTTTTATGAAATTTTAATTTTTTTCATTGACTATTAAAATAATACTGATTTAATTATTTTATATCAATAGTCCAGCCACAGTTGGGAATTGCTATTCTTTACTTACAACTTAATTAAAATCAACTTATTGCAACTAATAGTTATTCTAGCCCTAACAAGTCCATCATTAGGCAAGGTTTCAAAAATGATAACTTGAAAATTTTCTGCCACTTTCACATTTTTGCAAATAGCTCAATTTCAATAGAAGTGCAAATTGAACATAAGTTTAATTACTGAGATAACAGTAATTGGTGAATACAAATGTATCACATTAACAGACTGTTATTGACTTGACTCTCTGTTAGCAACTTAACAGAGCTTGGTGAATACGGCTGTATAAATCATTTTAATTTTTCAAGCTGATTATAATTGTAGGATTAACAAATCTAGGATTATTTCAAGATTTGATCTCCGAATATTAGGAAGAGCATTAAAATACGAAATGATTGCCATTGGCCTCTAATGCCAAGAAAAGTCTACATTTTTACAAGTCGATGGTTGTAGGTATTTCACAATTCGTTCATTGACTTCTATTTGCTCCTGTAATTGTAGGTTTCTGTGTTTATATTTCAAAGTATCTTGCATGACAATTGTATATTTTGTCTCAAATAATGAAATTCATTGTTTATCATAATAATTATTACATAATTATTTCTATAATTACATAATAGCCCAATTAACTCTAAAAATAAAGAAACAAATTAAATCGTATCTTAAAAATACTACAAATTTGAATTTGATAATTTTTAAAAGTGTTTACGTCGGTTTTGAATTAATTTGATCGAACACAATTTTTTTGGTAGTACAATAAAACATTAGGTAACAATTTATGTTGTTTAATCCAGCCTTGACAGAAAATACAGGATTTTTACATTGTGCATTTCACAATAATACATTTTTGTTCAACTGGAAAATAATTTAATAGCGATATCACCTAATCATACCATGAGTTGGAAATAATTGAAGTGTTTTTGTTTGAATTTAACAAAAGTTATTAGGAAATTTGTGGTAGGTATTTGATATCGTTGTGATTTCAACCCAAGACCAAAGTTTTAGAGATTTCTCTTTGCACCCTGCTCAAATTTAAATTGAATGAATTTAGTAGCAGGTGGTTTGGCCTAATTTTCGGGTCATTGATTTCAGACTAAATAAAATAGAGCATTTTTAACATTAAGAGATGGCACAACAGTCGAATTTTTAAACTGAAATCAAGTACTTGCCACATCACCAAAAACATTTTTTAAATTCAAAACAGGAACAAAATTAACGTAAGATTAATGAAAAATATTGAGAATTTACCAAGTGTAAAGTTCTAGAAAATATTTATTGGGCTACCGATTGGTAGATGTCGGTAATAGGATTTTGTTCATGATATTTAAAATTTTAAATTTTCCTACGAAATTAATAAAATAATTTATTTATTAAGCACGAACTTTTTAATTAAAATTAAAAATTACAGTAACAATAAAATAATTTACAAATTCAATTTAAACATTTTGAATTTTTTACGTTACGAAAGCTTTCGTACTAATAAGCACATTTAATAAAATTTCCTAATTACTTAATTAAAAATTTTATTTTGAAATTGCTTTAGTGTTTAAAATGAATTAATTTCTAAGTGTTGGGAACCTTTGAGCTCCTGGGTGGGGTACAAATTTAATTACGCCAATTCCTTTTAATTAATTTGAAATTTAAATGCAAAACTAATTATTTTGCTTGGGCTTTAAATACCTGCCCTAGTATATTTGCACCTTCTTGGTTAATCTCGTCGTATCCGTAAGGAGTGAGTTCTTTTTTTGTATTCTCATACCACGCAAACACCTTGGGATATGGCGAAATGTCGATTCCAAATGCCTTGAACGAAAGATTTTAATTAATGTGAAGAATTACCAATTAAAGAAGATTTGTACTTCTGCTGTAGCAATATTTGACACGAAACTAAAATCTGCTATGGTCATTTTGTCACCCGCCACGTAAGCAGATTTTTCTAGAAATCCATCCAAGAGGACTAAAGCTTCTTCGTATTTAATTTTTTTACTATCGTCGGGCTTATTACCTTGCATGATAACGGGAATCTAAAATATCTGTTTTAAACAAAAAAACTACTATTCAGTTACCACGGAAGGCTTACAAAATATTCGACCAATCTCGGAGATAACGTTCCGGCATCAAAGTATAAACGCTGGTTTATCATTCCATTTTCTTTTGGATCCTCCGAACGGTACTTTTTATTTTCATCGAATCTATCTACCAAATATTGCAAAATTGCCCGACTAAAAATTAAATAAAGATTTAAAAACAACAAAACCGCATTAAATTAAGCTTACCTTTCCCATAAAATATAATCGTCTTCAACCATCGTCGGTATGCAATGTTGAGGATTTAGCTTCAAAATTATATTAGAAAATTTAAGTTTATTTATGAATCAGAACGAAAGTTTAAATTAAAATTACCTTGAGAAAATCCGGAGTCATATGTTCTCCATTCATAAGGTTAAGCGGTTTTAGATTTAGCTTGATATCTAAAGCTCTAGCTAGCATGAGAACCGATCTGCAGAATATGCTCGGAAGGGCGTAATAAACATCAATTATTCCGTCCATTTCTTTGATTATTAAACTAAAAATTGTATTGCAAATTTAAACTTGTCACTGAAATTTTAATGAAACTATTTTGAAACCTGTTGCTATTAAATGAGGCTCCTACGCCTTCAGTGTCCATACACTGCCCCAGTTTAACAAGAAAATTCACCGCACATTTACTTGGCAAACTTTGTAATTTTTTAACTCAAAACCAATACCGAATGTTGTGCTATCACGCTAATATTGCAGGATTTGTTTGATTCTAAAATTATTGGCTTGTTACGAAGGCTATTTTCCGTTGTTAGGGTGACCGACTCACAACATTAATATAATATTCAATAAAATATTAATGGGTGGAGATATTTTTGAAAGTATAGATTTTTTAACCTCATTGACTAGTAGGGAACACAGCAATTTATTATAAAACATAATATTATGTAGTTTACTTACTTACATATGTCAGGAATATACTAGCATTAAGGGAATACTTTTCATATGTTAGTTAAATATTTTTCGTATAAGTATGAATGTCTAGGAAGCCGGGGGTTAACTAACCTAACGACCCAATTATTTAATTTTAACGGCGTAGATTTATTATACAATAATGAAGGAGGGGGAAATCGACGAAATTGTTTTGTTATGTATGCTTTGGGCCTGGTTGGTCAATACGCAAGTCGAATATGACAGCACGCAAGAATAAATTATGTACATTTTACTTTTGTTGTGGAAGTGTTTAATTAGAAATTAATCGCATCAAGTCTCTACGACGAGAAGTTCTTTCCAGCATAAATTAAAAAAACATTGAAAATCTGTGTTTGTCGCAGTAAATAATATACTGCCAGACTTCAGCTGTAAGATTCGACCTGAGAATTACTGAGTTTCCACTTCTTATCATTTCAGATGTGAAATTTCTATTTCTTTGTTGGTGTTTTTGGTTGGTTTGATATTTTTATTTAGAAGCTTCTATGGAGTCGTATTTTTTATAATTTGTGCTGGATTTAACTGGCAACGTGGATTTATTAACAAACCAGTGACGTAATCACAGGAAATCATTAAGTTTAGTTACGGTTGATCAAGGTTGGTAAACGAATTCGTTGTTAGGTATATTTCCAGTCGCATCAACTTTGATTAATCATAACCAATCTGAGTGCTTATTTTCTCTATCCTTCTCATAAATTGGTCGTTCGAAATCGATATCATTTTCTTACCAATATATTATATAGTATATCATCAGTTACTTCCACAGAAGTTAACCGATTTCAATTTTTCCGAGCTCCACAAATCGATAATTATTGCATAATATATAAATTCCTCATAATAAGTTTTCTCAAAAGTTCTTAGTTACAAGTCTGATTGAAGATGTTTGAAAAAAATGTAAAAATCTGGTTTACCTATAATGGGAAATTGGTGTGGCTCCCAAAATCACGACAACATGGGCAAAATTCTGACGATAGAAATTCCCAACGAGACAAAATCACGGTTTCTGATTTCGCGAAGAGATTAAAAAAACTTAAAATATGGCAAACGATTATAAGATTATTAACTAATTGAATTGGTTAAAACCGAATTCAAGGACCCACCCACTCATAAATTTGTTATTTCCATTAGTTGAATTTCAGTCAGTGGTTGATGGTGGCTTCAGTGAGACTCCAGCGTTGGAAACTTGAAGCTTTTGAATAGCAACGTCATTCTCAGAAAACTATGACGAAAGTATCAGTTTTACTATCAGAATTGCATTCGTTATATTGTTTAATTATAAGTAAATGTGTTACTTTCTGTGGCAAGTGCGAGGGTAGGCTGGACAAGTCACGAAAAGTACTTTTACTCGAAATTAAACATGCTATTTTTTCTTCAACGTCGAAAATCGATAAAAATTTAAATATAATATTTTGACTTCGTACGGGTTAAGAATTAGATTAAAAAATTAATAATCAAAATTCAAAATTGATAATTTTTTAACCTTTTTGAAGGATATTTTTAAGGGTCCCGCTTTTTTAAAATTTATTCGCTTGCGATGCATCTCACAAGAAAAATGTAGGAGTAGAAATTTAAAGTAAATAAAATTATACGTAATACTAAAATGAAAATACTGTTTTAGTCCTATTAGTTTTGTTTATACGCCTGGTAGAAAAATCCCTTTTTTAGTAAAAATGGCGTTAATTGTTTAAAATTAAGTCCTTTAAAACTTTTGTTTATAAATTTTACGCATGAGATTCCCAGGACAAAATTGTTTTCTAAAAGGATATATTTTACAATCTTTTAGTTGATTGATTTTGGGGTTCTTTGAAAATCCGTATTTCTAAAAACTATTCGGGTTGGTACATTTTTATATTTTTAATTTTACGTAGAAAGTAAAACCCTATACATGAAGTTCGGCCGAATTTGCTCTTCTGGTGCACTAAAATTGAATTATTTGCAAAAATATAGCAAGTGATGGCAGAATATTAAGATCAAAAACTATAAACTTTGAAAGCTCACATCTAGGAACCTATTATGATTACACCTTTTCTACTATTATTTGAGAAAGCGTTAATTGTAATTCAGATTAGTCAGTTGTATTTGTGAAACCGTCAATTTCAATTCAGATTAGTCAGTTGTATTTGAGAAAGCCTCAATTGAAATTCAGATTAGTTGACTATAATTTCAGCAAGCATAAAGGTTATTCAAAATTGTGAATATTTTCAGAAGCATTACAATTTGTGGATCTGAATTTCAATTATTGCTTTCTGAAATACAATTGACAAATCTAAATTTTAATTGTCGCTTTCTCAAATACATGTGACCGTTTCTGAAAAATAACTGGAAAAGGTGTAGAAGGTTGTTCTATACCGGGATTTACATATTATAATTGAGGATAGTTTTCATTAATCTATACACAGAAAAAGTCTTTGGGCACAAAAAATACGATAATTTTCGAGGGCTGTATTTCGGAAATTATAAGGACCAACGCAGTATTTTTTAGCTTTCCCTCAGAATTTTATTCAGTTTAATTTTGTCAATAGGAAAAACGTTAATTCACGACTTCAGGATATTTGGGAAATTATTTGACAAACTGGCAAATAGTTCAGGTCAAAGAAATCCTATTTCGGAGTTATTACCATACTCAAAAGTATCTAATGACTGGAAAATATAATAATATTTAGATTTGCTCATATAAATTATCCTACTTAATTGTATAATTTATTATGGGGTCTTTCAAATTTTCTACATCACATCTTTGGGGTTCGTCCTTCATTGTGTACAAATAAATGTAAAAATTTAGCGGTATAAAGCTGCATTTACGACCTCAAAATTTAACTTTCAAATTAAAGTCACGAAACTAATACAACATAATTGGTAATTGTTGTTTCTCAGGCCCAGTTGTTCCCTCTGGGGTGGGGTTGTCTTTCAGCCCGGATTAATTCCTATAGAAATAATTGTTTCAAGAATTGTATACATGGAAATTAACCCGGTTTAAAAGATAACCTGAGACTGAATAACTGGGTCTAAGTAGTATAAAAAACACCACTTCAGTTGAAATGGCCAACAATAAATTATACAAATTATGCTATGGTTTTCACTCATTTAGGCGTTATGTTAATGTTAGTCCTTAATTGTGATATTGTGAATGTGGAAGGCTTTGTAAGGATAATAACTCTTCAGAGTCTCAAAATCAGTTTTTAAATTTCTATTTGTTCTTATAATTTTTGTTTGAAAATTACAAATAAACTATTTTGACATCATCACTTGCATAGTGTAAGTATT
Organism: Podabrus alpinus; assembly: GCA_932274525.1. Taxonomy (NCBI): domain Eukaryota; kingdom Metazoa; phylum Arthropoda; class Insecta; order Coleoptera; family Cantharidae; genus Podabrus; species Podabrus alpinus. Next base: position 94,807,794 of record OW026453.1, on the reverse strand, counting down.
TGCTTAGAAGATTTAACAAAACAAATTTGCAAAGTTTCAAGTAACTCGTGTGCATTATAAGAACAAGTAATTCAGCAAAGAACCCTGAAGCAAGATTCCATTTTCTTAAAAATACTCAGTAGAAGCTGTGATGCATTGTTTGTGATTTTAATAATACACGAGAACGCAAGATTTTATTATGAAAACGAAAGAAAAGACGGCTGCATTTACAAATTTATTATTAACAATTTATTCTATACTAATTTAAATACGTATAAAATTTCATTTATTTTACATTCGCCGATTCTTGCATACCATGATATTTGTCAACAGCTTTTCCTACAAATGCAGCTGCCTCTGCAACTCGTTCTGGCGTTACAAAAGTTCTCACAGCTTCTCTATTTAATTGTCCAATTCCTGCAAAAGTTATCGAGCACAATGGTGTTAGCGAACAAACTGCAGTCGTAAAAACTCCCGAAATAATTGCAAAAACAATACCACCAATCAGGAACACACCCACTTTGGCTAAAAGTCTCAGTGACGTGACGAAAAGACCCTAAAATGATACCTAATTGCAGTTTAAATAATTTAGAAATTAGGTATTACTAACCGTAGTGGTGGGTATAAGCGACGTATAATCGTTTATCTGAGGATATTGGGCAGTAAGTGCTGAAGATCCTAAATATCCTTCGTAATCGGACGCTTGTCCATATCTATCAGCATAAGGATAAGTGGCATGAGGTACGTAACTTGGTTGTTCTTGTGGCGGCTGATAAATCGGCTGAGATATTGAAGCTTGTGTAACTGGGGATCCTTGTTTCATGCTGTTATCTGGGAAGGCATGACTTAAAGATGCCACAGCAATTAAGACCACAGCAATCGTCCTCATTCTAAAAAAAATTAAATTAAATTAAACGTCCTACGAAATTGTTATCGTTTCGGAATTGTTTTGTTTTGAAAAAATAGCAAAAAAATTATTGCAACTTACCTGAATTCTAAATGAAGATGGTTATAGGGCAAAACACTTGTTGAAAATGTCAGCGCAGTTAACCATCCCGCCTTTATAGCAAACCCTGGAGGGTGATAACCCCTGCCATTTCATTTTCTTAAAAACATTTCGTTTTGACTAAAATCTCTTTTCTTTGTCATGATGCTTAAATACTAAAAGGGATTTTAGCATTCATAAAATTTATTTGATTATTTAGTTTACATTAAAATTACAAAGACGACGAGTTTATGGAAATTTATTGAAGCGATTTTCATTTTTTAGTAATTAAATTTACTAGGAATAATTTAGTTATCTTTTAGTCGATGGGTGCATCATAATTTTTAATATCAAAAATAATTAAAACGTAATTAGCTAATTGACTTTTGAAGTTTCTGAAATAATTTCTCAGCTTTTTGAAATAACAACGAAATATTTAAGTTTCTCAGCCCAGATTATACATAACATAAAAGTATTTGCGATACGATAGTTTTAATGTTTATGAGTGCAACTTGGTAATATTTTTAAAAATACCTGGAAAAATAAAATTTTAGAAAGGCATTTACCTGCAAAAATGTAAGTTTACGATGCTGATAACACGAAGAGGATTTTTACAACACTCTTTATCCTAATCTTAAGTACAATTTGACTTACATTTTTGTACCTTACATCTATAAATAGCTTAGGAAGTTTATCTCTATTATCCACTTTTCAGTAAGTTAAACAAAATGACCAAAATAACTACAGAATTTTGCTAATCTGACAATTTAATATTTTCTAACAAAATTCGGCTTAACAACAAAATTATGGCAACTCATAACTGTTTACAAGCTTTTAGTAAATTGATACGCTTCAATTATTTGGAAATCAAGAGAAAATTAATTTTACCTTAAATATAACTGGGATTCATAAATATTTTCGATTTAACCTATTTTATATAATTATAATTCCCTAATAATGTAATCTAAATTAAATATTAATACAATATGAACTAATTATAAAGGTATAGATTATGAAACTTTAATATGCTGCTATTGATTTTCTATAATAAACTCCCGTTGCTTTATTTTCAAATTCTACATAGTTCGTATATAATCGTTAAAATAGTTTTCAAAATTACATTTTTTATAATCATGCGAATGGGTTACGGAAATTTTGAAAACTCTTTGATGTTAAAATTTTCGAAGAAGAGGAGGTGTTTTTTTAATTCCAATAGAAACCCATTGACTTTTTTGTTATAAAAGTCTGAACTGGCAAAATATAATAGTTGAGTTTGAAAGTCCAAAAACTCAGAAATGTATTAAAAAATCTTTATTTTCATAAGGAATACAATGGGGCAAATTATTATTTGGAAAAGGCAGTAAAATCCTTATGGTACAGTTTTATTCAAAGCTAATTAAACGAATTTTATGTTTTGGATTTAAATATAACTCGGGGCTTTCTATATAACGTTTTTTATGCCTAATTGTCTTTAACTCTTCTTCTTGAATATATCTTCATTCGGATGAAGACATCAATGAAGATCTAATTAAAAACCTGAAGGAAGGTTGAAAAACGATTAAAAATTACGAGAGGATTTCCCTAGTTTATGCTAAATCACTGTTTTCTTTCACGATTTATTGCAATCTCTTGGAATTATTGCTCCCGCGAAGGTATTTTGTATTTGTTTTAGGGGTAGTTTTCCGAATATTTTGTTTAATCGTCTACGTAGCTATTATAAATGCGCTTCCTATTTAACTGAATCTTCTTATAAGGAGATCAAGCGATTTTAAAGTTATTCCTCCCGTGAGAGGTATTGTGCTTACTACTCAATATTTCGTAAGCGTAGGGGAAACAACGCACCCTATGCACTTACTCTTTTCATGTAACCTTTGATTATGTAATATCTAATCTGTATAATCTAACAAGTAACTAAAACGCCCACAGACGCCTCACAATTCTATGTACCTGGATTAATGATTAATCGTTCCTATAAAGCGTGCTTTTCTGTTCAAAGAATGATTTTATCATTGTTTTCAACATTGTCGTTTGTTTGCAGACTTAGTGCACACATATTCAGTTTATCCTCACGATTAGTTTTTGAGATATTGAAAATCAAATCAGTTTCACTTTAGATTTTGCCGTTTGGGTATTAGGATCATTTTTACATGCTTTTATTTATGTGCAGTTAATTTTATATGTACATCAGAAAATTCCAGAAGGTTAAAGGAAGTTATTGCTTCCTTTGGCATTTGAAGGTCGTTTTTTAAATATTGAGTTTACCCTACAAAATATCTTAGGGACGCCCACGGTTAATATTCGAATTTAAACTTTGAAAAATAAAACAGGATATATTTAGAAATCGGGGAATATAGAAATCAGTTTTTAAAAATGGATATTTTGATGAGAATATATAAAGCACTAATGTATATTCGGAATTTTTTGGGGTGAACATCGATAGGCGCCCTAATATCCGGCATATTAAATGAAGTAAAGAAGCTGCACCAGATCCAATGCAGTTTGAACAAAAATTTCGCCTGTTTTGCAAGACCATACTTAAATTAAATTGAAACCACGTCAAAAATTTAATTAAAATAATTCAATGAAAAATAATAAATTGATAAATTTCGTTCAAAAACTTATTGCTCAAAAGTGCTCTGGTTCCTGTATAACCCCTCTACTATATGAAATTTGCGCAATTTATAGAGTTTATTGTAATATATATAATTTCAAAATATACCTATAAACCTGAGACCAATTTTGTAGGAATGTGCTGGTACAAACATTTTGATTGGGAATTATTTAAAACGGGAAACTCTTTGGTAAATTTGATTTAGTTAACTCTTGAATTTTCTAATAATGGTATTAATGACTACGAATTAAAATAAAAATTAAATGAGGCATCTTCACAGATTCCGACAACATCCAGACAAATTACATGCTGTGTTTTTTAAATTCTATTATTTACGTAGACGAAAAGGGGAATCGTAGTAATTTTTAAGTTATAAAGATCTGCACTACTCTAGGGATAACCCACAACAACTTAAGAATCGCTGTATCTAAGGGGGTTGGATTTAATTATTCATGGACGTCTTGCAACCGAAATAAACCAAAGAAATTGTTTTTTAAGCACTTCTTAGAAAATAGTGAATTGAGAATAAAATTTGCGCTCATCAGCAGGAAGTCTGTAAATCTTTTAGATTCGATCGAAAGCAAACATAAAAATTTAGAATAACCAAACCGAGTCAGGGGGAGAAGGGGAGGGTCGCAAAGCACCCGAGAAAAAGTATAAATTTAATTATTGAAAATTTCCAGACCTTAGACTTTTAGTTGCTTTAAATGGGATTTCAATTTTAATGATGGTTGAACGAGTAAATTTTTGCAATTTTTTGAATTAATTTTGATTAGTAAATTAATTAAGTTTTTAGTAGTAAATATGAAATTGACTAGATTTATTCGAGTAATTTATGTAATGTCATCAATTTTTTTACTAATCTCTGTATAAAAGTGAGTAATAATTATAATCGATTTAGATTGGAGGTACCTCTGTTTGAGCTTTAATTAAAAGCGTTCAATCGCAATTACTCCACCTGCGATAAAAATTAATTTGAATAATTTCGATGTAATTTTGCTTTATTAAAAAGTAATTTGTATGGTTTAAGTGAATTCGAAGCAATTAATTAGTTTTATTGAATTTTTATTAATCTCAAATTAAAAAGCCAGCGGATTACTAAAACAGCTTTTATTTGAAAAATCCTCATGCATGCAATATATTCAAAGATAGCTTTCCCCCCAAGGGTAATTACTGCTATCAAAACCTCCGCTTTACTTTATACCTAGCGATACTACCTAACTAAATTAGCAGACGAATTGCTTCTAATAGCATTTTCTAAAAACTAAAGTGTGATATACCATCTTAAAATTTTAAGACTTTTTATTGCCGATAAGAAAATTTATGAAGGTACTCACAATAAATAAATGTTTTCGGAAACATTTTAAGGGTGGCATTATAAAATAAATGCCGACACAGATTGACTTAACTGTAGGTGCTTATTTAAGAGTCAAGTGTAATTTACTTGACGAGATACTTGGATAAGTAACTGTAGATAATAATCAAGAGTTAATTAATTTTCACAAATTTTTCAGCCGGCAATTTTCGGCAACTTTATCAGGTTTAGATTTTATTTTCAATTTTCAATTTAAATTCACAATAAGCAAGTCAATTTTCTGATAATCTAAAATAGATTTTAACTCTATTTTGAAAATATTCCCTAGGTATATAAAGTGCGAAAGTAACTTTTTATTTTGAACTAAATTTGCCTGGGGATTCTGATCACGATGTTGTGGTATACTGATCGAGTTTGTCGGTCATTCTGCATCTTGATCTACTCCGGAAGTTTCCCACAAATATGTCGAAAAATTTTAAATACATTTTTAATACGTGCAGTAACTTTTTTAATTTCTGTTATGTTACTTTCAGAAAACTCTTAAAGCTGATGCCTAAAATATTTTACATTCCGCAGATGTAAAGTTATAAAACGTTTTAGAGTAAATTAAATTTACTCTAAGAACATTTAAACTTCCTTATATGTTACTTACGGCAAGATAAATTTTCTTCAAAGATATCATATCCATCATTCAAATAAATAATGCAAAAGATGATCCACGTGCGTATTTTTAACATACGTACGCGTCGTCAACGGTTTTTTCTTCAATATTGGTCGGAAAACGATAAAGTAACTTAAAAAGTTGTTCTTTAAATATAACAATAAAAAGATCAAAATTTCCAAACTGATGAAAAGTTTTCTTATTCTTGTTTGATATCGAAAGAGATTTTATGCACAGACGCCCTCTCTGATGTCTATTACTTACTTAAATAACAATTTACTAACTATTTATAAAGTTTAAATTGAAATAAAATTTATATTTTGTAAAGGTTTAATATGTAAGGCGAAGTTTAAATATTCTACTACTCGGATTACGTATAAAGTTACAAATTTTACTATTCAATTTAACTTTAGCCATCAATAATTAATTTTACAAGTTTCAAGTTGTTTACTATTTTACTTTCACAAATTTTTTTGTCTTCGAAAGCTCGGTCGAAATGTGCAGCGTGAATAGGAAAAAGGCTGGCTAATAAATTTCTAATGTCACCAAATAGATTCGCGTTTTTTGTTCCTCTTCAAAAATTAAACAAATTTATTGGCTGCAACTTTAAAAATAACAATTTTTTCTTGCTGAAATCAGAAATGGGATCAAACTCATTTCGAGGTTATGGATAGGTCAGTTTGGACAGCTGCGAGTTGGCTGTTTGGGTTTTATGACAGATTATTGGAGATGAACCACCGGGAGCAAGGAGTTTTGTTATCTATAAAATTATATTGGCACTTTTGAAACAAAATTCTGTTACTTTTATTGGAAAACATTAAAGTCTTCTTTAGGGATGCTCATTCATTTTCATTCATCACTCGCGAAACAATTTTTAAGTTGAAATCAAATTTATAACATTTAACTTTGTACTATCTTCGAGTTATAACTTCGTTTTGCCAGGAAAAAAATAAACATGACGATAATTAAATTAATCTTATAGGAAGTTTACCAACTGGAATTTCTTGTAATAGAATATCTTTGTGTTCATATTAATTTAAAGTTAAATCATAAATTTTACTTACTCAACGTCACTGCTGATGTTCTATTTCTTATGTAGTACTTGCATATGTATATACGATGTTAAAACAGACATGATTTATTGTTGCAATTCACTGCACGAGTAATTAAACAATTTATAAAATAAATGACAAAAGTTTGATTAATTGCTCTTTTTAATTTAACGTACCTATACATCAAGAAGTGCCAAGTTCCATATGGAGGGAAAAGCGAATTAAAATCTTGTAATTTTTGAAATTGTGAATTTTGCAAGTATAACTCGTAAAATTATAAGAAAGCGCTCGTTTATTTTCAAATTTTGATACTCAATATGTCACTTACAACGAAATTTACAACTCGGTCTTTAGGGAAATTTATTTACTACGTTACATTACTATTTTATAGCTTCGTAATTTCATATATTGTATAATGTATGTAAAATTTATCATCTCTCGTCTACTGTTTATTCCCAAACACATTATCGGCGATAAGATAAAATCTTCATTTGCTGTTATACACTTTTCTTGAGTGGAAATGCAAAACACAATCGTGCTATATTTGGAACATCAAAATCATAAACTATAACCCAAAAAAATCTGTCGTTTCAAAAGCACGAAATTAAAACATGAAATATTGAAAACCGTATGAAAATTGCGACATATTTAAAATTTCCAGACATACGTATTGGATTTATCTATTTTCAGCAGTTTCAGCTTTAGGGATTTAAATTAAAACTTGAATATAGTAAACTTTAAAATTAAAATTTAAACAGAATAAATAACCCATTCAGCTTTTCTTACTTTAAAAACTTTTTATTATCAAATCCGTTTTAAAAAACCTTTTAAAAACATAAAATTTAATAATAGAAATCACCCATTGTAACACTTTTGCCGAAATTTCAAGTTTTCATCTCGTTGAATTAATTTTTTGCATACAAAGGAAAGTAAAAACGTGAGAAGCTGAATGTTGCTTCGTTAATTATTCGATATTTCTAATCAACATACTAAAAGATCCCTACCGTTGGGATGGTAAATATTAACTCTTTAAGAAAGAATTTTAATACTTTTAAAATTTTATCACGAATACCACAATTTTTATTTTACATAAATATTAATTCCACAGCTAATTTACTGTTAAAACAGCAATTAAAATTTTTTTCTATAGCGCACATTTCAAGTTAATCTCGGTTTAATGTGCCGATTTTCTTTGAAATGGTAATCACTCGAAAAATATGCGCCGTAATATAATATTTAAATTCGAGCTTCAGTTTCAAATTGGTATTAAAATTGCAATTTAATATAAAAATGGCAATGTATATTTATAAAATATTGATGTTTATGAACATTTCAACGATTTTCCAAACCCTTTCAACAAAAGGTACGATAAAAACTATGTCATGCAGAATAGTAGAATATAATTTTATAATGCAAAAATTTTAAATTGAAAACTTTTATCTAGACCTTATTATTATCAAGTGAAAATGAAATTTGAGTACTTATATAATAATTAATAAAACGTACATACCTGAATAGAAAGTTGACGGGTCTGCGTGGAAATAACCTGGAGATGCGATTTTATTTTCTTTCGAATTAGTAACCAGAAATGTTAGACAAAAATTATACACTAAACCAAGAAATACCAATAATTAGCAAAAATCGTGTAGAATCAATTATTAATCTGGCAAGCGAAGTTAGTAAACCTAAATAAATAAAACTGCCACCAATATTTGTTCTATATATGTTCAAAACATTTCACCGCAGGTAAAAATCTTAAACTAAGTCAGCTAAGGATGGATTTTGTATAAAAATGGCCTGGAGGGAAAACACAAAATTCCAACCGTTAACAGGGGAAAATTACACAGTTTTGGTAAAGGCACTAAACCAGAAAATGTTGAAAGTCACAACGGAAAAAATAAACTTCCGCGAGGTCCTTCCAGTTGGCTCTAAGACCTCCACAAACTGATGCAAGAACACCAAGCCCTCCGCCATAACAAACAAGAACTTTCCATTCAAGAGTCTCATATAGGTACAAAGATGGTAAATAGAACAATGCAAAACAACACAACAAATAACAATTCATAACAAACCCAGGTAACATCAAATCAAAATACTAATACTATGGAAAAAATAATGATCACACTCATGGATAGAATGGACCAAATGCTAATTATCCTAATAAAACTAAACTAGTGTCAAAAATTTCGCAATGGTCTTTTCTAAAAAGACGCCTGAAAAGGAAAATGCAAATGGAAAAGGAAAAGGAAAGTAAAAAGAGCAGGAATGCCTGAAAAGGAAATTAGATTGCTCACAGATGTCTTCAATGTTGCTCCTCGATTAAATATTTTCGCAGTACACTGCAAAGTGGCCGAGATAATGCAACCTTCCAAACTTGGTAAATATCCCACTTCATACAGACCAATCAATCCTTTATCCATACTGTGTCACGTGATTTTACGCTCGCGCGCATGAAAAATTTTTGCAGCTTGATATTGTTTAAATAACGTAAATTATTTTCGTTAAAATAACGTTTTAAAATTTTAATATTAGGTGGTTAATATTATTAGTATTTTTAAATTAAAAATTTATGCGCTCAAATGCTGGTGGAGAATATCTTAGTTGAATTTCTCCCGCTCAAATATTTTGTCTACGATACACATATTCTAGATTTTAATAATGTTTATTTACACATCATTAAAATTACGGGTCATTTAAGGAAAACAGAGTGCTGACGGAGTACAATTTTATAGTAAAAATATTTCGCTGATAATGCCAAATTAAATAAATGTAGTGGTGTTTTATCCACATAGTTAAATTTACGGGTTATTCAAGGGAAGTAATGTGCCGACGTAAGGTCGCTTTATAGGTAGGATATTCGTAGACAGACAGCTGTCTGAACACGTGCTGTTTTCTAGCAATGTTATTTCAAATTTTATCTCACGGCAGAGATAAAATGTGTTCAAATCAAGCCTTATCTTGCTAATATGTTGAAATCTATTCATTTCAAAGTCACAAAAACCATCAAGTGCAGCTGCATTTTTGCGATAGCGAACTAAAAATTAGCGGCAAAAAAGGGTCTAGCTAACACGTGTACATCGAAATTTCACGGCTCGTTCTGCAAATTTGTAACCATTGGTAAGGACAACCTGACATCAGTTCCCGCCAATGCGAGTTGAGTGCATAGCTTCTGTCTTTTATTTCCACTGTCTTTTCAAAAGCGGGGACCAATTAAGATATCATATCACACCGAGAGGGGAACCCTTAGGAGTCCCAAATTATACTCCGCTGCTTAGATTTTTACGGGGACCACCACAATATAAAAGCCATGCATTTCGATGAATTTGGCAGAGATTCACGAATCACCCTAGTGCCGCGGATCGCTATGGTAGTTAAGCTATCGATACGCTTTTAAGGCGAAATTTAAACAATCACCGAAAATTAACTTACAATTATCGAGCTAAGTGCAATTAATTTCAAAGTTTGTGAAATGTTCCGTAAGTCCAAAATTATTTTAAATCATTTACGTATTTAAATAAAACTATACCGTTAAATCTATGTTAAATCAGTTGCGGTATTTAAATAAATTATATTGCAAGTTTATTTAAATCATTTTCGCTGCTTAAATTAAATATCGTTGATGTTATTTGGACTACCGATTCGTTGTTTAAATTAATTGTTTAAATTAAATATATCGTCGATGTTATTTGGACCACCGATTCGTTGTTTATATTAATTGTTTAAATTAAATATCGTTGATGTTATTTGAACTACCGCTTGTTGTTAACTTAAAGATATCGTTGACGCTCTCGCCAAGTTCGTAGAACTATTTTAAATTGTTTCGTTTAAACATAAACAAATTTCGTAGAACAGTTTGGTCAATTTACTTAATAGTTTGTTTCGTTGTGCGATTAATGTGACGAGATTACGTTAGGTACCGTATTGGCGCGAATTATTGTCAATAAATACAGTGCCGTACCAAGTCAGATTGGAAATCGTGAAGCGTTCCACATTTTTAAGATAACGAACCCACCTCATCGAAGTATCCATTGTTACCGAATTTTTTATCACCTCTATTTTTGGAGGGACCCTACCTGCCGACATTTATCGATATTCTCACGCTGGAGAACATCTGTTTGGAAGCCGACCCTATGATAAGAAGCCTCCATGTAACTATTACGTAAGCATTATTTTATTATTTAAGTATTGTTGTATTTTGTGGTCCGATTGACCTCAAATTTATAGGAGCCTTTAGCTCCACCGTGAAAAGTCGAATTCGCTCTCTTGTATTCTCTTGTTTAGTGTGTTAGTGTTTTTTTATATATTTAATGCTGTTTTGCCGAACAGCTGATGTCAAGTTGAATGGTCAGATGTTGTTTATTGCTAATGACGTAAAATTAGAATTTGTGTTTCACTTCAAGTTATTACGCCCACGTAAGTGGATTTATGCATTAAATATTTGTGGTTCAATAACCAACCACGTCAACTACGAATTTTTCTTTGTAGATAAATGTTCCATTTTTGTAAACAGCTGTTAGAATTTCAGTATTCATATTTTGATGGAAATAATCATCCATTTTTATTTTAATGAATTCATATGTAAATATTTTTGCAAACCAACAACGGTTGTTGTAAATTTGATGTACAATTGTTGTAACTTGTCAAAAGTCCTTGTTTATTCCGTTTTCATTATATCTATTTTATTGTTTATTTATGTGTTTTATTATCGCCGTATGTATGTTATGTTTAGCTATTTTTGTCGAGGTAAAATCTATCTACTGTAAAGATAAGGTCATCCAACGAGATTTTTCCAGTGTGAGAATCAGCGCGACTAATCAGCAAGTTGACGTAAACCAGCTTGGAAGGGTGATATTGCATCCCCCTTTGAATAAACCTCGGTTTTGTTTACGTGGCGCCCATTTAAATAATCCGCGTGTAAATTTACCTCCCCTTTTAGTAACAACATCCAAAATTACGATTGTGGACCGCCCAATCGTTGATGCGAGACCACCAAATCGCGACGTTTCGTCACAAGCCCTTTTGCTCGTTAAATCCACCCACCCCTTCGCGGCTAGAGCTAGTCAACATTTTGATTTTGTTCGAAAGGTGTCTTGTTTGCGATTTGTAAGGTAACAACTGTTGAAGTAATTTTTAAGAATGATAGTGCAAAGGATCCATACCAGAACACCAGTTTGGTTTTAGAAGGTAGCATTCTACAATCCAACAAGTACACCGTGTGGTGGAAGTCACTTCTAGTCATCTTTGCCCACTACTGAACAGACTTCCTATTCTTTAGAAAAGGTTTTTTCTGCCATACCCCCTCACGCTGGCCAATGTGGTTTGGTAGGGAAAACGGTTGTAGAAAGAAAGAAAGTCAAAAAGAAGATTAACTGTTCCCGCACACGAACCAGTGCCTTTATCTTCAGTAGTTGATTACTCCAACTACTAGGCTAATGACCGCCTGATTGGTGGAAGTAATAATTATAAATCTCGAAAACGAAACTTTCTGTACCGCTGTATTTATCGACGTCTCTCAGGGCTTTGATAAAGTCAAATGTTTCGGGTCAAGTGTCAAGACTCTGGTGTACCACAAGGTAGCATTCTTTTCCAGGTACTCTACTTACATTATACGACAGACCTTCCAACAACCGGTTTCACGACGACAACCACCTTTGTCAAAAACACGGTGGATATGACTTCAGTGGATTTCCAAGAGAGCTTAGACCAAATCCAGAAATGGATGACAAGATGTCGTATCAAAGCAAGCAACTCCAAGTCTGTACACGTTACATTCACGACATTTATCACTAAATGGACGCAGGCTACCACAAGGTTATGATGTGAAATACCTGGACATGCATCAATACGAACGCCTTACATAAAATATCAGAAGCATATCTGTACAAAAAATAGCAGTTTGGTCTCAAAATCAGAGAAATTTACCAGCTCATACGTCGAAGATCCAAATTATTTACCAGAAGAAACTAAAATTCTACTTCATAAATGTATTATAAAACCCATAGGACATATGGGATACAGTTATGGGAAACCATTGTTAACGGGCCATGGTATGCACCATATGTGGGATCTTCAAATAAAAGCATTGAAAGAAATAATAAAATCGCACGGTGAAAAATACAAAACTAAACTGAGTTACCACCGAAAAAACTGGCTAGAAACCTTCGTGAGAACAGCTCTTACACGTTGTGTAGAAATATTAGAAATAAATTTGCATAACATACCAAATTATGTGCATAGCTTTCTCCATTTTATGTTAAACTGATCAAATACATATTTTTTGTATGTAGTGATTTATGGAGGTAAAATCATTGACCTCTTATGACAATTAAAAGGCTAATTTTTTCATTAAATGTGATCGTAAATTACTAAGCTGATTTCACAAAAAACAACTTTAATTTTCAGTTAGTTTTTAATGAAAATTGGGGTTCTTTGAAAGCAGTATCTCCAAAACTACTCCAGTTATAACATTTTAAATTTTTAGTTCTACTTAAAATTTTATTCTCTATACTTGAAGAAATCTTCTTAAATGAGCATCTAAAATTTGTAAAAATGTAGACAGTAGGTCAAAAGGTAAAACATCACTCAACTCTGGAAGCTCACAGCTATTAGGGCCTTAATAGTGCTAGAAGATTGTTCTATACAGGATTTACAGATAATTGAGGTTATTTTAACTCCTCTGAGCGTCAGATCAAAACTGTGTTATTTTGGACAGAAACCGAAAAAATACGAGGTTCTTTGAAGGACCATATCGTGGAAATTATAGAGATGCATATTTTTTTGCTTTCTCTTAGAACCTTATTAAGTTTAATTTGTTACTACCTATTTTGCTTATAGGACTTAATTTTTAGAACACTCTGAATTTTATTAATTTTTTAGTTTTGGCTTAAGAATGTGTGCATTATTTGTACTAATATTTAAACAAAGTTGAAAATATTTTATTTATTTGACAAATTTGTCCCTTTTCCGGTCTGACTCCGATGTCGAAAACTCAGACAGACAGACAGGCTGCTTTCCGATGCTAAACTAAACGGTTCAAGCACAAGAATCCCATTTCCGAGTTATTACAACATAAAAGTGCGGACTAGTATTTTAGGTTAAATAATTTTATGTAAAAAAATATTGGATATTATGATTTTACTAATACATACTATAATAGCAGAGTTAAGCGCGATATTCTATACCTCGTCCCTTATGAAAGCACCCTTTAACAAAAGGTAAAGTTTTGTTTACACCCAAAATTTAAATGAAACAAGTTAGAAATAATTTCCCCTAGAAACCGAAATTGACTTATATGAAAGGATCCTTTCATAAGCGAAGACTTATAAAATACCAGCCTTGGGCAGTAGCTTAGCAATAAAGTAGTTAGTTATGTAGCTAAACTACTGTTTTTTAAAAATTATTTGCAGCTTATGAGCTGCTTTAAATTCTCAAATAGTTTTAAAGTAGAAGCTAATTATGCGAACAAATTAATGTAATATTTCAAATTTGAAAATTTAATACACACACTTATAGATGACGTCGCTAGATTCCTAACTTTTAAATATCAGAAAATGAATGTTTGGTGTTGTACTATAGAACTAGATAACATAATTATTGGCAGTGATAGCTAGCTGGAAGCTAATCATAACAGTACATTTTAGTATTACTGTTAAATTTGTTAAATTTGCCACAACAGTAAACTGAAATATAGTCGTTCGGTTATTTTTTAACTGTGGCTGCTAAATATTCTGCAACATTGGACTGTCGGTTAGTCACAACAGTTAATACTCTGTCATGGGAAAAATTGACTTCATCACCCTGCTGGTAGCTGATCTAGGTATAATTCGCAATGCAATTTTCACAGTTAGTACGCATAGATGTTATAAGAGAGAAAAGGGAGGGGGTCAATACAAACATATTTTTTAATGATTTCATTTAAAATTAAACTTAATCGTAGAAAAACATAATAAGTAGTACTAAATAAATTTCTCAATAGCTATCCCGCTGACAGCTATTTCTTGGGAAAGGGAATAGGGAAAGTAATAAATATACAAAAAATAACTACAGAGCTACACTTGACAATAATTAAAATTGGCTTACCCTACCCTAACTATGAACAATAAAATATGAATGTATTTATCAAAATAATAATAAAACTATTTTATGTACAACTAAACATAATTACAATTACAGTTATAATTCTGCAATCATAATGTATGTAGAATTACATACTTACTTGTACTGCTACTAATACTTAAACATAATAAATCCTTGTGTACGATAGGCTTTGCCACATAATTATATTATTCAAAATGTGATTTTTGAATGTCAAGCATACAACCAGACGTACACCAAGATCATCAATTTCGGTGACGCGTTTAAATGCCAAATTATTTAGACTGTACCTGCAGGAAGTACAGTGACCTTTTGTAAAGGAGATTACACAGCACTTTCCAAAATTTAGCTCCAGATCGTTCGTTACACACCAGTTGCTTAAGTTATTAAGATCCTTTTGTGATGGTAAAAAAAGTGATAAATTAACAAAACAATTAATTGCATTATTAAAATGCAGTTAATTGCTCTCTTAATTAAAAGTGTAAAATCTCAACTTTCATCATTTATATTAAAGAATCTTTTAAAATCCCAGGATAACGCATCTACCCCGGTTGCCCTCCCTTAAGGATGACTACGAATATGATATACAGGGTTGTTCAGTAGTATTGCTGAACAACTTCTGTGTTTTTGTGAGGACAAAGCGAAACCAGATCTGTACTTCTTGAAGGGGGTTGCCAAAGTTCATGTAACGATTTATATTTTCATAATTATTATTTCTGTATGTAGTAGTTCTGACGCTGCTAAAAGGAAATAAAACCTGTAATAAAAGCTACAAGTTTGATTACAAATTGTTTAGTATATTGGTAAAAAGTTTCAGCCCTTAGTTCTTTTCACGTAAATTCTTTAAAAAAATTAGGTATAAAGAAATTTATTTTTATTTATCACGAAAAGAAAATTTTATAATTTTGAATGAATGAAATTTGTTGATTTTTTAAACTATTTTTCTCAACTTGTTGGAAAACTTTATTAATTTCAAACTCGTGTCAAATAAAGTTTTCCAATTTTATCAAAACTAAAATTTTTAGATTTTGAAGCTGTCGATAACTTAAAATTCCACATGTATGTTACAGAGGTTTGAAATCGCAAGAAGTTTCTCTCCTAAGTCAATATGCATGCACGACGATACAAAACATGTTCAGAATTTGCTAGTTAGTTTTATGTTGCTTGTGAAAAAATAAAATTAAGGAGGAGCAATTTATCACCTCTTATTCTTTAAAAGAAACTCTGCTTGCTGTTTTAATGTAAAGTTAATAAAGTTTGAAAGAAGATTTATTGTTTGCTAATTTGTTTAGCACAGTGTCAATAATTCAGAAAGGGTTGACTAAAAATAAATTTGTTTAGCAATTAAAATTTGTAAAATAAATTTTAACTTGCATTAATCTAATCATAAATTCTAAAAATTCGTCAAATCCCCAAGTTTCCAATTAATAAACTTTCTTAATATTTTAGACTTAACTTTTCAAATTTGAAATTCAAATTTCGTGTTTTAAGGTCAACCTTTAATAAAATTTAATAGTTAATTTGAAATAGAAATAACAAATTTTAATTGTTTTATCTTTAGTTTGCACGTTTTATAGAAAGTGGAAATTTTTGGAAAATGCTTTATTACAAACGAGCGTGCGCGTATTAAAAGTTGAGCAAAATTTACCAACAAATCTAAGCGTCGCGACGTCGGTTTCCAGTTCGCTTTTCACCGTTCACGTAGCTTGGTGTTTCAATTATACTAATTCAGAGTTTCGTAATTTCACGGACGATATTAAATATAAACTTTCTTTCGAATTGAAATATTTCATTGGATTAACCCTTGTATTTCAATTTAGGTGAGTTTTCATAAAATTGTTGACTCATTTTGGACTTAAAAAATTATTTCAATTTGAAAGTGTTTCTCCTACAGCTGAATATGTTAATAATTCATAAGCAATAAATAGCAACCCTCAAGTATAACACTTTTGTGTCACGAGTTTTACTGATGTTTTAGAATTCGTGCTTTGAGAAAACTCAAAAATTATTTATAAGCCAAATTTCTATTATTTTAGTATGCACGCTAGCCACAACCTCATTTTAAAGTTTTTTAATTATTTGTGTATGATTTATTTTCAGCTTTTTTTGCAGACATTACACATGCCAACATTTTTCTATTGCCATATTTTTAATTAACTTTTAAATAGGCTTATTGATATAATTCAATTTTTGTCAATATTTGCATCAAAACCAATGTTTAATTTTAATTATGTTTAGGTCAGATTATATATTTAATGTATCCCAAATAAACAGTAATATCGCTGCTTCAACAATAAAACAATTTTTTCTGTAATCAAAAACCGACCTTTCGAACCGAAAGCTTTTAAAAATTTATGCGATATACTTAATAGAAAAGTGCATTTGCATGCATCCATGTAGCTACAAATTTTGTATTGTTTTATTGAAATTTCTGTTCAGTTCTTAATTCGTCTCTCGAGTGTCACTAAAAGCTGCAACCTTTGTTGAAGTTTACGTCTTTTTACACGAAAGCTGTTATTTTCTGCATTTTTCTACTCGGTTTTATCGCTGTATTCGGTTTTTCGAATACTACATTTTTTGTGTAAAGAAGCTTTTAATACAAGCAGAAAAACATTTCTGGCCAACTGCTGAAGTTAAACATTGAAAAAGGCCGTTATAATTAAAATTGCTTTTTTACAGTTCTTCTTGTAAGGCATTTTTACCAAAGTAAATATAAAATTAATTTCAGAGGTTTTTAACTTAGCACTAAGTCGACACAACAATAAAACGTTAAAGTAATACAAAATTTTACCATGGATGCTACAGAAACGTGCAATTTGATATAATTTTTGCGAGCCAAATTAAGAAAAATTTATTAAATGAATACGTGATGTAACAGAATTATTACTACTTATACTTCTTTTTAGTTTCAGTAATTTCTTTCTATTAGTAGAGAACAAAAATTATACTTGAGAACTTGACTGTTATACCTACGTCTTTCTATATAAAAACTTAATGCATTTCAAATTACAGTGCAATTGTCTTCATTATTTCTATTATTTCTCATAATTTGCGTAATATTAACGTCTTTTATTAAAATATTACATTGCATTGTTCTTACTTTAATTCTTTTTAGTTTTGTTCCAGTTTATAATAATACATATTATAAAAGATGGATACCTATCCAGTGGCGAAGTTTAAGCTTCAATCCTCGATATAACAGGGGATTCCCGGACATTTGTCTCTCTTATTTATTTATACAGTATGGTTACAGAATTAAATGGAAGAAGGGGCCCCAAAGGATCTAGATCCGCCACTGGCTGTGTCTCATTGATTTTAATATGCGATTATCTAAAGCTATTATTACTTTTCTCAAAGTCATATTATTAATATTACAATATAACTACAAGTTTGCTAATATTAAAATAACATTGAACCTGAAAAGGATTTTTCTCCATACTTCGTTCAAGCTTATAAAAACTGTCGTTCAGCAAAAATGATGAAACAATTTGTCAGTTAAACGATCACCACGCCCAAAATATTATGTTAAAAGCTTGGATAAACTATGTTAAAATTTTTTGTCTGGTTCAGTAAGATAGATAGGTATTATTTTCAGTACCAGATAATAAATTTTGAAATATTTGCTAGAAAGTAACGGTTTAACCCAAACTAATCTTAATTAGTGTTTATGATTTTACCTCTAATAACCTAATTGAATTTCGAGGTTATTTAACTCATAGATTCGTCTGTATTATTAATAACTAAAATTTCTGATACCTAAGAGGATTCAGTAGTCTGTTTATTGGAAACGTAGTAGCTTTAAATTTACAAATTAAAATGACCGTTTGATGGTATAAAATAAGCACACCTTTCGGAAAATGTTTGCGGCGTTATTTATATTGATTTTGTAATAAAATTATAAAACGGTGCAATTTGTCAAAAAGTTTTTCAAAAAGCTGCGTCCTGAATTGTCGAACTAAACTATTTTACCACCTGGTGCAAAATTTTCCACTCTTATACTCTTTCGGCCATTAATTATCCCATAATACAGGAACACAAGCTTACAGAGTAGAAACTAGGAACGTGAGTTTAACCATTGGATATCTTGATTGCGATTACGTTGTTTGAAATTCTAAATGTTAAAAATTTAGGGTCTGAATAGTCAATTATTATAGTCCGTGCGTGAAACGGGGAGCTATACTATTATGGAATCCCAAAATGCAATACTAATTTGTTGGCCAACTGTTGAAATGTATAAGCAAGGATAGTGGATCAATGGTAAATTCTAATCAGCACACTAAAATAAATTCTCATAAATTTATTCACAAAAGGCCTCTCTTTTGAGGGTTTAGCTGTTGAGTAACCCACGGCTTTATACAATTTTAAATAACTTTATAAGATTAAAAAAATCATAGAAGTACAAAAATGGTTTAGCGTTTGATCACATCAAAGGAAAGAAAAAGTAAACAAATTTTTATCAATTGAAACTTCTTTTTAAATAATCAAGATTTACCTAAGTGACAGAAGGCTTTCTTGGCTTTGGTATTATAACGTTAGTTTGTATATTTTATTACGTAGAAATATTTCTCCAGGATTGATTAAAATTATCTTCTCACGAATGTTATTGTTTCTGAAAAACTTTCTAATAAATTTACAAAGGAAAATCGAACGTTCCTGGTATCGAAGTAATCAATCAGAATTCCGGCGATAACCGTCGCAGTTCTCGCGGATCTACTTAGAATCGGGAATATATACAGTGTAGCACGAAATATAAATCTTACATTTTCAATTCAAGAAAGCAGAATTATAATTAGACCGGGGGGGGGGGGGGGTAAAATTTAATGGAAACTTTTAAGATCGCGAACAATTTATTATTTCCATCAAACTCAAACCACTGGAGACATCGGTTGTGAATCTACAGAACTTCATAATGAATAATATGTACTTTTAGTAAGTTAAATTATAGTCTTAAAAACTGAAGGTAGGAGTATGAAATAAGAGAGAATAATGTAAAATCCGTATAATTCATTTTCCCTGGTGCGCTATGCAATCTAAGAACAATCTAAGACTGCATTGTGCTTTAACTGTAAACGTTGTATGTGATCGGCTTAGTTTCGAATTACGTGTTTTCCATCAGCTTGAAGTTTTTTCTAATCGAATATCATTTCTAATATTTAATAAAATGCTACGATAATTAATTATTAAATTAATTATATAATTATCCCCACTCTTTCTATCGCCAATTTTTATTCCAAGGCACAAAATATTTCTTTGATGGAGAGAATTATTTTAATTTTATTTTCTTTCATTTTTCCATTTTCTGTGTATAGCTTTTATTCCGATTGCAATTTTACAAATTGATACAAAGTCTTAAGGATTACTTAATTCTTTTATTTCTTAAAATCGAGGATTCAAGTAAAATTACAAAATCTTTTGTATTAACGTTTCCGTGCGAAACAACAAATGCTAAAATATTTTATTATGACTAATCTTTGCAATTTCATCTTTTGTTCGAGTTACATTACGTTACACTAATTAATTCCTCCAAGTAAATTAATTAAATGCAACGTTTTCCAAACTTTTGAGCTACATTTCAATTTTAACTTGGAAAATTAACAATAACACGACGAAAATCGATTTGTTTATCATAATAACGTATCTGTTATTTTACGAAAGCATATGAATTAAATTTGAACGCTGTCAATGGAAATTGAGATTTTTAGAAGGATAAACTGGTGGTTTTCCAGGTGTGCGAGCTTTTTTAAGCTTTACGTGTTTGTATGTTTCGGTCACACAATTTAAATTATTTATGAAGGATTTTACATTAAATATACAAGTATGGTAATAAAAAACACATTAAAATATTTAATTATTGATGATGTTTTCGAAGCTTTTAGTCAATTCGTCAGATTTTGCTAAATATGCAAATAATTAAGATTAATGTTGTTGAAGTAGGACTCTACAATAATTTCATTTTCAAAATTAATAGTGACATGTTTAACTAAATTAGTCAACAAAATATTAATTTGTATTATGATTATGTGTTACCTAAATTACACAAAAGATTAACGTAGGTAAACGGATTATTGTACACTAAGAGATGATACAGAGGAAAAGGATTATTTTAAGATGTAGTGTATGTAATTAACATCATGCTGATGAGAAATAATAATTATAACTTATGTCTTCTATATCTCTTCGTATAAGAATAAAAAGGTTTAAAATATGAAATCGAATAAGGAATACAAAAAAATACGTTGGATGGATTCATAAAACGCGTAATGGATACTAACTTTGTAACACAAAATTGAAGCTTAAATGTATCGTTCCTGAAAATTGTATTACTATGCTATGTGTTACTACAATAAATTCTTTATGGATCTTTAAGTTAAGTAATTTTTTTAACGGCGGATTTGGAAAATCGATAAAATGAATACTTAATAAGCTAAGTGCAATTTTATAAAAAATGTATGGCATATGTTTTATTTATTTTGTGTTTTGGGTTTAATTTAAACTCATTAAAGAAGTCTAAAGCAGTTAAATAAAACAAAAGCAAAGATAAAGGTTTTCTAATTAAGTTAAAAATAAAGAGTTTTAACGTCCAAGTTTTCTTGTGTAGACTTAAGAAGATTTGGAGTTTCTGGCTTTTTGGTTTAACCGAATCAAGACATTTTTTACATTTTACCTTACACAAATTTCCTACAATAATTATTTAATAAAGCAAGCGTAAATTAATTTTAAAACAGCGAAATATTTACACTTTAAAAAATGTTCAATTAATTTGATAGGCAACATACGCGCGGTTTGTTACCAAGAAATGAATAAATCATTTTTAATTTAAAGTGTTTAAAAATTTCGCTAACTTCCGATTTTCTTATAAATATTTTAATAATTTTCTTAATACTAATAATTATAAATTGTTACGGCAACTTTTTAATTTCATGATTAATTTTAAAAAAAAACTTAAACCACAAGGAGCTCGAATTCCAAATTACTTTCTGCAGCACACACTGCCAGCGTTTACATTTTTTAAATATTAAAACAAATTTTTTAGTATTTGCTTTGGAAAATACAACCAATATACGAGAATAACATCAGCAAATACAACAGCATTCGTTATGTTCCGAAATGAATATTTACAACGTAAGAAAATAGCAAAACATTTTTTGAAAAAGAATTTTTCATTTGGAAACTGTTTTAATGAAGTTGTTAAATTTTATGTTGGTTTAAGCATTTAAGTATCAAAATCTTTTTATACTCTTAACAAATTAATTGTGAACATTAAAGTAAGACGCTCGTAGATGCAGTTGCAATTTATCACACCATTTTTGTTTTCTTTATTTCTCCAATTAAATTTTCGATCTAAAATGCATATATAGGTAACCCACTAATGGCAAAGTGCCAAATGGTTTTATATGACAACTGTTAATTACACAAGACTACCAACTTTTATTTTTGAGCAGTTGTTTTTGGTTTCAGATTAATTTTGCTATGGTATTCGTTTTTTTTTCGAGATTGAATACTTAAATTATTTCCCGATAACAATATTTCAATTGAACCGTGAGAATTATTTATAATATTTGACGTTTTAATTAAACAATACCCTCTTATTGGTCTCTCATATTTTTCTAACATAAAAAATGTTAAGATTGTTTAATCATACGAAACCAAGGAATGTTTTTTACATTTCATCCTTAATACAAAATTTATGTCTTAGCAGCATTTTATTATTTAATGATTTTGATTTACTAAGTTCATGCACTTTAAGGTTCATGCACTTAGTTTTAATGGTGAGAAATGAGGCAATAACGTGTAGTTACAAATTTAATTTTGACGTTTAAAAATCGATTGCCTTCAGCAAATTGCATAAAATAATTACAAAAACTGTCTGAATTTGAAAGGAGGGTGAGAAATCCTCACGCACACCTAGGCTGTTAAACTACTAACCTTTTTACTCCTCCAAGCCATCTCAACTAGACGGACCAAGTACTGCTGATTTCGCCCAAGTAGTTAGGCCATCAGAAGTCCCCAACCTGGTTCTTCTTATTGACTCCAGAGCCTGGTAGTAACATAGTAATGATACGATGTTTCGTCTGCTTCATAACACACATAGGGTTATTTGCAATCCCAAATGCGTTTAAGTGTTTATTTAGCTCACGGTGTCCAGTTAACATCCCTCCAATTATCTCTATATAAATTGACTGTGGACAACTTTAAACAGTATTTTGCAGTATACTAATTATATAAATTGATTATTTTAGTTCACATGATGTGTAAATTTGCAATTTGGTTACGAAGACAGTTTGGTTTAATCACAATCTTTCCTTCGGAGCGATTTAAATTTTATTTGTTATGATGGTATCCTTTATGTCTACCCGTTTATTATCAGAAATTTGTAAACTAAAATAATTTTTATAGCTTGGCAATCCTGCAATATATCTCGTGGCAATACGCTATCTATGTTAAATATGCAAAGTCTTTATATTTTTTTATTAAAAAATGTCAGTTTGTGAATAAATATATTATATAAATGCGATAAAAATATATATTTTATATATTTAGTTGTCAAAATATTAACATTCTCCCAGTTTTCCCACGGCGAGAAAAGAAATCGGAAGCAGATCCTTGAAAAGGATGATACGAAATAACAAAATTAATAATCAGCGTTATGTACAAATCCTGTTGCTGTGCTTGGGCTGCTACGTGAAGTTCATACTTTGCTACTTGACAGTCCGAAAAGCACTGAAGAATGTGGCTTTAGTTCGATAATTGGAAGGAGATATTTTCCTTGCGACTGAAGACAAAACCACATTGTAAACAAAATGGTTCGGATCAATGGAAGCTGTCTTGATAACGAAAACAGTCTCCGTAGGATAGGAAGGGGGTTACATAAGTATGTACGTCTTGATAACGAAAAGTTACTTATGCCATGAGACCAAACGCAAATTTAGTCGAATCGAAAGAGAGGTTTTATAAATGTGAACACACCCGGCTTAGCACTCAGCTGATTTGTTGATTTGCAAAGAAAATGTGCCCCCTTTTTTATTTATGAATATTTTAAGATAAAGATATCTTTTATTCATGGATATTTTGTCAAATTTATAGAATTTCATAAACAAATAAATAAACTTAATTAATAATTAAAATAATATTATTGGTAAATTTTCCTCATTTAAATTATTGGAATTTTAACTTAACTAGAACTTAACCAATCGAGTTTATTAAAAACTGAGGGATTCGTTAAAACTTACAAAGCTGAAATTTTCGTGGAATTTTACTTCTCATTCCGAGAAAAACACGTTGCACATTTTTTTAACTTACGCTACTTACGGTATTAAGCCTCCTCAGTGCGGCCTTAAAGCCGCACAACTTTGTAAATCACATACTAGATAGCTAAAGGCAGCCCAACAGCTGCTTGTGACGGCTAGTTATGTAATCGACTTGATAAAATTTTATTATATCTGGATTCCATAGAATTCTAACAAATAGCTAACACACAATAAAATTGAAGAAATAAATACAATAAGAACGAAATTGACAATAATTAAGTTATAAACGTGTTGATGCTACCCTGCTATTTGACGAAAATGTCTGTTTGGTGACTCATCGATTTCTCTTCTGCATGAGTGCATTTATGCTTGTTAGGCGTAATATTCTTGGCGCGGAAAATTTAAAAGTAGTATCGGTATTTTGTATTAGCGGATAGAACTTATTTGCGGACTAAAGCTGAATATGATGTGGGGCCCCATATTATATTAAAAAAAGTCCAACTATTTTAAGTATGCAGAGGTGCGGTCTCGAAATGCAACAATAATTGGCTAACATTTAAATATAGCAAATTTCATTTGCCGTTCGGTGCTGCACCTTTGCATACTTGGAAAGGATGTAAAAGTGATGTAATAAACGGACATAAGGGAAGAAGTAAAACAATTCATTATTTTAATATTGAATTGCCGAATAAGATATAAAGTTTATAACTATCGATTCTCCATATTATGTATTTATTTTATATGGTAAGAAAATCCGGGCCCCCCTGATCTTTCGGGGCCTTATCGCTTTCCGAGTATTTACGCTATGATAGGTACGCCTCTGACTACATCATTAATTTCAATATTTAAATTTTTGAATATTTTCAATTTCAATAATTCAAACATTGAAGTGTTGGGCCCATTATAACTTGCGGCTATTTTATTAATTAAAAATATATTATTTAATACTGAACAGATATCATTTTTTGTGTGTCGAAGAGTAACATAAATTCAATACAAATTTTATACACACAAAAATTACAAAACAAAAAAACCACAGGTACTCAAAAAAACTTATACGCAATACGCAAAGAGCGTTTATTAATCTCCAATAGAATATTTTGAGTTGAATTCAGTTAGAGAATACGAAATAAATAATTGAGTCTCGTATTAATAAGTTTAGTAATAACACAACATGGGTATTTTGGTAATTAGACGGTAATTGATTTAAATTAAATAAACGCTTATTTTGATCAGGGATGGACTGGTACGAAAATATTGGTGCAAGAAAATGTTTTCCCATTTTTTCCTATCATTTCTTGTCTACTGTAAATTTATCAGATTGAACCTTCAAAATCCCAGTAATAAATTTCTTTATTCTGTGTTTTCGGGATTGCTTTCTTCAGATGTGAAAAACATGAAGAATTGATGATCAACGAGGCTGAAGAATAATATTACAGGAGCCAATTAAACCTTAATGTCATGTAGTTACAAAATACACAACGTCCATATCTGAAATTGAAGACGGCATAATATTTCTCAGTCAGGATCTGAATAATCAATATTAAAGTGACTCCTTTCTCTGTTAATTTTTTTTAATTATACCAATTATTTGAATCGTAGCATATACTACATACCTTTATGTATAAATATTTCGTGAAAAATTTGTTTACGTGTTTCGTAACTATATAAAAAAACGTGTATACGAATAATTTTCAAGTGCACTAATAAATTTTTCAAATAAAATATACTTTCATCAATTGATGAAAGAAAATAGGGGTTTTTAATATATTTGATTTAGTTGAAGAAGTACACAAGCTGGGTATTCAAATAAACGTATTAACTTAGCTTGCTTTCGTTGAAGAAAACTGAAAATAGATGTTGAAAAAGACTGTTTGTTTAAGGAAATCTAAAGTTGTATTAGAGCGCAACGCTTTTTATACGAAAGCCAACACTTTTCCAATATTGGAAAGAGAAAATATTACTTGCGTTGTGTAATATGTCAATTCTAGTATTGGGTGACATTTTCAACTTGATGTGTCAATAGCTATTACAGTAAGATACGTAGGAAATAGGAAATTTATACATTTCCCACCTTCTGTTAGGTACAACTAAAAATAAATATTGTAGAGTGTTTTCCATTATGATTTCCACTTGAACTCTCGAAATTTCTTTCGACCCACATTTTTTTACGACCATCGCAAAGTCGCATAAAATTCGCGATAATTCGGTAAATTATTATAAATCAAAATTGCTCGACGTTTACAGCTTACTTATTGAAACGTTATTAAAGTTTATTTTGAAATCCAAACTCGCGGATATAATAAAATATTTAGATATAAATTTGCAATTACAGTACAATAATGGATTACGGAAGTAAACACAAAAAAGCAAATTGGTTTTTGTTAAGCCGTTCGAAATTTTAGTTTTTTGTTACGTCGACTAATAGTGGTTTTCCAACTAACCCTAATACATCATGCAAACTAAAATTTATTGTCGTGGGCCGTAAAATTGTTACTTTTATGTAATAAAATATTGATTTCGTTTTTTGCACCTAGCCACAAAAAATTGTAATTCGATCCTTTAGTGCTTATTAAATTTTAAAACTTTTATAATATTATAGTAACCAAGCTGTTGGTTCATAATGAAAACTTTTATTGCAATTTACGTGGTTGTCTTTGCTTGTGCATCACAGAAGTTCGCAAATAAAAGTTTAAAGTTTTCAGTTAGGCTTTTACTCAATTCCTCTTAAAATAAGTATCTATATTACAAAGTAGAATATCGAGAATATTTCAAATTTAAAAAAAGTTACTTGATAAATAATTTATATACTTAAAGGGACAAAACATTTTATAAGAACAATATATTTCTTCACTGTTATTTTTGTAAAACAAACACCACAACTTAAACCGTAATTGATTTTCTGGAAGATAATAGAATTACCAAACAACAAAGTAAAATAGACATCGAATTTGTTATAAAAAAAGCTCTAATTAAGCTTCTTGATCAGACAAATCTGATCAATACAAAGGGAAGTTTTAAAGAAAAGCAGATCTCAATGGAACAACATTTTTAATTGATATCTTTAAAAATTTATCACCCTGAGATATTATTTTCTAATGTGTGTAAGTAGTAGAACTTCATAAGCTTTTTCGTGTAGTATACTTCTATGTAGTACTAACATAAGCTTTAATGATCAAAAGCTTTCAAGTAGTGTTAGGAGATCTAAATAATATTTATTTTTATCTTTGTTATTGCGAGATCAATTTTAATAACCTGCGTTTATTTCGTAACATATTTTTATATTAAAATTCTTTTAAAATATCAAAAACAACTGCAACGATAAATCAAATATTTAGCGTTGCCAAAGAAGTATTGGGACAAGTACTGAATTTTTACATTTTTTATAGGCGATTTTCATGAGGAAATGCACTATGGAAACTAAACTTTATTTATATAGTATTACCCTTTCCTGTTTTATGTAAATCTTTTTAGCTCGTATAGGTAGGTGATCCAAATTGGAAGTTACTTTACTATAAAAATTTAAATATGTTTTATAAAAATATATCAAAATAGTGTTATAATTCCATATTCAATAAGATCAGCCGCGTGAAGGCTTTGTAATGATATTATATCTTCAAGAAATCTTATTTAAGAATATAAAATATTTTATAACTATTAACTTTTATATACTAGCCACTTTCATATACATGCATAGGTTACATGCTGAGATAGATACCTTTTACAGATACTTGCAAAATAATGAACTGAAATGCTTTCAGCAAAATACTTTTGAGAAGAAGTATTGAAAATTCAAGATACTTTATAAAAGTATGTAGTATGTAACCACGATAGTAATTTGGTATCTATGATACGAGTACTTCTTTAGTAGCTCAGGGCTGATATTTTCACCTTCAGTTAAACTTCATCCAGATAAGTAACTCTTTTTTTATTGGAATCTTACAATTTTACAATATATCGAATTAAGACAATAAGTAAAATATTTGATACATTGAATCAAATAACATAGAAGGCGTTGGCAGTTCGAACGTAACTTTATAGCTTCGCCATGCAGTCATCATCGACATCAAATTTTACTCCGTCCATGTCTTTATAACGCTAAATTGATCCTTGAACTGTTCCTTTGTGTGGCCTTCAGGCCGCACAACTAAGGTAACACGTTCTAGATGGCTAAGGTTAGATAGTTTTATATGTATAATAGAAAATCCAAACTTTCTCATTCCTTAAGGATCTTATGCTAGGTTAATGTTGTAGTTACTAACCTAAAGAAGTTTCAGTGTGGCCTTTAGGCCGCACAACTTTGACGAAAAAGTCGTGCGGCTTTATACCATAACTTTCTGGTATTCAATAATACATAATAATAAGAAACAAATCTTGATTTTAAATGAATAAATTACAAAAAGACCATTACTGTTCATGGTAGTAAACCTTATGCTCTGCTTTTGGGATCTGGCTAATTCGTTTACTCTGTTGACTGTCTTATAGTTAAGCTCCAGATGAAAATTCTGGTGATGCTGGGAGCCAGGTGCAATAAAATAAAACTATAAAAAGAAACAAAGTTTACTTTATTTTTGCACCAAAACAAAAATAGACTAAAAGTGGGAGCAGCGTGTTTTAAATTAAATAATCTGCTACAAACACTCGATACTATCTGGACTTGAATTGGCTCTAAATGCCGATTCCTATAAATTTGCAGTTGATGCGACACTGAACGAAACCGAATAAATCAAAATCATCCCTCTTTTCATTCGCAGCTTCATTTTAACGCAAAATTTATCTACTATCATCAAAATCTGTCAAAGGTTAAAATAACCGTATCAACTTTGATTTCAAAATTTAAGTACAACTACTAAAATTAATATCCAAGCAATTTAGAGAAAATTTTATTACAGTCTGAAAATTGACTTTAACGTTCCTAAATCATTACTGAACAACATACTAGAACTCCCAAGACATCCAACGCTGGCTTAATTGATTTTCGTCTTGTTAAGTATTCCACCCAAAACTTTTAGCTTTTGACCCAGAAATACAAAATTGTAATTATGAAAATTGGTTCATTTATCCTTAAGATACTGCTGAACTCCCAAGATCGTAAGCGCCCCATCAATTTCTTTGATTTGTAGTTTTATTAATTTTTCAAACAAAACTTGTAGGTTTAACCCAGAAAAAAAATAAAAAACTATTATTATTAAAATAAACGTTATTTTTTGCTAAGTTTCATAAAGTTGGCACATCATAATTTCTTTTTTAAAATACAAAAATCAATGAAGCCGAACTTTGAAGTCTTGGAATAAGTTTTATTTTGTTGTTCAGGACTTTTTAAGGACATAATTATCCTAAAAATTCTGGGATTGCAAACAAAAGGAAAGTTACAAACATTCTTATAAGTGATATCGAGATATAATAGTATATTGTACAATAAGTGCGGCAAGTTGTCTATTGCCCACGCGAGCGAAGTTGAACGCACGAACGACAGTGAGTGCGTTCATTCGCTTTAGTGGGCAATAGACAACCGCACGAATAGTACATACTATTTTATATTACACATGAAGGAAAATTTCTATCGTGGCACTGATTTTAATATTGGTGTCATCAATAATTAAATTTGAGAATTTGAATTTGCAATAACTCGAGAACGGCGCTAGATAGCGAAAAACTGAGAGAAAAAATTACCCCCCCTTGTTCGTACTTTACCCCCCGTCAGCAATTTGTCGCAGGAAGCCTTATGCAAAATTCTAGATCAATAGCGCGCATTTTTGGGGTAAAATAATTCAGAAAAAAAGTGACCATTACTTAGAACGTAGGCAGGTTCATTAATAATAAAAAAAAACACAGTCGAAAATATTATTTTAAAACGTGACATTTGAAAATGGAAGCAGAAAGTGATTCAGATATACTACCACTGGAAGTAATTCAAGCAGCGGAAGAAGTCGTCAATAATTTACTTCCGCAAAAATCAAGAGGTAAATATGAAGCTTCATATGGTAAATTTATGAAATGGCGATCAGAAAAAAATATTAAAAGCTTTTCGGAACCAATTTTTTTGGCATATTTTAATGAATTGGCTGCAAATTATAAGCCATCGAGTATGTGGTCGACTTATTCGATGCTTCGAAGCATGATTGATATTAAGCATAAACTTAATATTCATAATTACTCGAATTTAATTGCTTTTTTGAAGCAAAACAATAAAGGATTTAGAAGCAAGAAAGCTCAAGTACTAAATGCTGAACACATAAATCGATTTCTCCAAGAAGCTCCAGACGACAAATTTCTGGCTGTAAAGGTTAGTAAATTAGCTAAAAATTCTAAATTTATAATACAAATAAATACATAAACTTATTTACAATTTGTTTTTATTATTTATTTTAGGTAGCTTTAATTTTTGGAGTGCAAGGAGCATGTAGAAGACATGAACTGTGTGACTTGACTGTCAATGACATTGAGGACAAAGGTGACATGCTTCTAGTCAGAATTCCGGTAACGAAAAATGATAAGCCGAGATCATTTGTAGTAACGGGTGATTTTTATAACATCTATAAGAAGTATGCTATTTTGCGCCCAAAACTTGTGTCGACGAACAGATTTTTTATATATTGCCGTAATGGCAGATGTTCAAAGCAAGTCATAGGCATCAATAGTTTTGGCAGTATGCCTAAAAGTGTAGCAATATTTCTGAAATTAGAAGAACCGGAATCTTATACTGGACATACGTTTAGAAGAAGTTCTGCGACGCTTCTAGCTGATTCTGGTGCTGATCTCTTGACTCTTAAGAGGCATGGGGGATGGAAATCCAACACAGTCGCTGAAGGTTACGTTGAAGACTCTGTAGGCAATAAAAAACGAATAGGCCAGCAAATTGCTAATGCCATAATAACCGAAGTCCCATCAACATCACGAAATGACCCAAACGACCCAAATGACCATAATATAACGACACAATTACCAATCAACGTTTATGTAGAAGACAAAGAAAACATAGAAATTGCAAATTTGAACTCATTGGCATCATCAAATAGTTCCCAAAATATTAATTTTAATATTTCTAATTGTCCGAATATTTCTATATTTATTAATAAAAAGAAACATGAATAAATCCTTTAGATAAATTTAGTTAAATTTATTTAAAACAAGTCACGTTCAAGTGACGTTCAATAAATTGTGTTTATTAAAAATATCAAGAGATCTAGTATCGATTTGCGTGTTTTATTCGAATTGTGGGAAATTAACGTGCGACAAAGTATTCCGCCATTTGCGTGCGACAAAGTACTTTGTCGCACGCAAATGGCGGAATGGGCAATCGGCCATTTTGCAAACAAAATAATGTGTGCAAAGATAGAACTTTTCCCGCATGTGTAATATAAAAAATTATAACTCCCTTCGCAGTTCATCTTACATTTTTCTACTTTTAATTATTAAGGGATTTTTTTTAGTCGATCATAATATTCACTTGTATCTATCAGGGTTATTTACCTTCGCGATGGATCCCATTGATAGCAAACGGTTTCCTCTTTTATTGCAGAAAGAGAATTTATATTTGTTATTACTAATACATCGCTATTGAAATCAATCGGCACATTTTCATTTTAATTTTAAATGTACAGGGGTTCAAAATTATTATTTAAGTGAAATCCGGGGCAATGGAGGGCTACAAACTTTTTACAATTTTGCTTATTGCTTTAAGAGTAGAAATTTGATATAATAGTTTAACATTTTTTTGAATAAAAAGTTTCCGATAAGAAATGGTCGTTATCATGTTGAAACCTGTTATTTATTTTTCACAATTTTTAAACGATTTAAATTTCTATTCGTAAACTTTGAATGACACATCCTTTTATTGCACCACATTTTGCTTATCTACGTAGCTGTTTTTATAATAAAAAGTTTGAATTAGTAACAAATTTTGAAAAATTGCTCAGTCTTTCTTTGATATTCGGTGGTGCCGGTTGATTTACTGCTCCTAAATTAAATCGATTATCGTTTAAACTGTGGTCGTGATTTCGTGAAATTTTAGAACTAAGTTGTGGGTTTACTTTCCGGAGTTCCAAACGTCATGGAACACATGCATAAAGGTCAGTTTTCAGTATGTCATGTTAAAAATTGTAAATGCATAGAAAATCTTCTTCTTTTATTTTTGATTCGAAATAATATATGTTCTTCGGTCTTTGTTTATTAAAGATTTATGACTCAAAATGTCTTAGGGTAAAAATTTTCCTAACATGGAAGTAAGAAAAATTACTATATGATTCATGGTAGCAAGCAAAGTTAAAAAAATAAAATTGTATTTACTCAGTTAGCTACTTTCTATTGTGTTAATTTAAATGATCTCGTATTTAATTCTCTCTGTATCCTTACCTATTTAGTTCATCGAAGGACTAATGCTCCACCATTATTAAGATATAAAACATTGCCTTGCATTGTATAACAAACCTTCATAACCTTTCATAATTATTTAACTCTTTGTAGTTAAATTTTAACAATTCGTATAGTATAATTGGTTACTTTTATATTACATACAGACGATGACACTTATAATAATTAACCACATACGGTGCTATAATTCTCTTTTAGATCGAATTTTTTTTAATTGTTTACAGAAATATTATCTAAAAGTGTCCTGTAATTAACCATCAGGAATTAGATAAACATACCATACTTTTTATTCTTTTAATTATGCGTAAACTTACTGTTGTACAAAACATGTTCCAATTTACCTAATCCTACACGGACTCAATTCACGCACTAAAACATTTATTAACTTTTTCATCTCGTCGCGGGTTTCGTATAAATTATCCGAAAAAACAACAAATTTTTGTATTGTATGTTAATAATTTGGTGAAATACGTGGTTCAAATGTCTAATTTGCATTAAAATGTGATTTTAAAAATCAAGTCGTATTTCAAATTTTTAATTTAAATTGTCACGAGAAATGATGTGTACCTGACTGATCCTTCATAATTGATTTCTTCTGCATGAAAGACGAAAAGTATCAGGTTGAAAGAGCAGAGCAGAGCAGGTATACTGTTGCAAGAAACGATCATCTTCCAATAGCTCTGTGATTGATGATATCGTGTGGCGTTAATGATTTGAGCAATTGTGTAAAATGGATATGCAGCCACTAACCTCGAATAAATTCAATGACTGTATACAATATACATACAACTTTACTTTCGGTGTAGCCTTTTCAAAATTTATCATAAAAATCATATTAAAGTATTCACGACGTAATTTATCTATCCTATTTAAAGTGATCGAGAACTGCTATCAATATCTATAAGCACCTTATAACTTTTAACCACAATCCTTTTTAAAATTTTTATTAAAATGATGTATCATGTTTTGAATTTTCAACATAATATGAAATTACATAATAATTAAAAAATAAATATTTGATATTTCATTGTTATAACGAATGAGGATTTTTTACTCATCACATCCCTTCAAATTTTATATTTTTAACAAAAGCTTACTTCATAAATTCCTCTTGTTATTAAAGGAACAATTTTTAGCTGAAATTTTTTCCATTAGGTATGTGCTTAAATTTTATGTACAAAAATTTTTATATGAATAAATGTATTCTCGTAATATTTAAAAATATTAATTTGGTAAATTAGTAACAAAATTTTAATAGACTTTTAACCTGTGTTAGTTGGGTAATTGTTCACAAACCTCTAATAAATTCACTCCACGTTATAAAATTACATTAAAAATATTTTTCTTGAAATAACGAGAAAAGTTTTGAACTTAAACTGTTGTTTACATGCAGGAAAATAAACAACAAAAAATATTTTGTTCCATAATAATGGAACTAAATTTTCCCACGCCGATGTACATAACATTATTAAGTTGCCCATAAGGCACAACAAACAGTAATTATTGTATTGTAAACTCCTGTTTATAATTTGTTTTTCTATTGCGGATGCTATTAAAAAATTTGACAAAATAAAATAAATCTTTAATATTATATTAACTTAGATTACAAAATTACCACATTTTAATAATAGTTAATAAAAAAAATATATAAAATAATAATAAATTAAAGGAGGAGTCCTGTTGGCCACGTTAAATTAAATTCAGTCTTCACATGTACATATCAATTTAGGTTTCGTCGGGAAGAAAAATTATTATCTTCTATTTTTATCATAAAAACCGGCGTGTTCAAATATTTTAAATATTTCAGATCGAGGTATTCTTTCGGTTTCTCGATTGAAAACAGCAAATTCCTTATTGGTTATCAAAGATTCTTTTGCAAGTCGAGCTGCAATAACAGGATTCTTATAAAATGGATTTACCAATTCTCTTGGTAATTGTGCTTCTTGTGCTGCATTTTCTATTACTGAATGATGAGCTAAGTTTCTCTGACCATTAGGATCCGCAAATTGAATGTAATTAGGCGTTATTTGTGGGGGTGAATGGGATATTAAATTCAAGGGTGCGCCAAAGAATTGACTCTTGACCATTCCTATCGATAACGTAACAGCCAAGACGATTGGGAACGAATGCGTCATCGTAACTAGAAAAGAAAACAAGTTATAAGGTCAGTTTAACACATACAGACATGCGGAACTTGATTTTCAATCAAAATATAATATCTTTGTCCTTGCTTATTGTAAGTGCAAGGTAATCTAGTTTAAGACTTCTCCGGAACTTAAAAATTCGAAGCACAACACGCGCCTTATGAAAAGGTTAAATTAAGAAAATAAGTTTGTCACGAGTACGATTTTAATTTTATTGCCAGAAAAAAGAATGTGTTGAAAACCACTTGCACGCACATTCACGCACGCACACAATTCTATTTTATTGCAAAATTATCAATACAAAACAAACTGTAGGTTTCGAAACCAAATTTTCGATAAAATTGACGATTTATTTTTTATTTGCATAAAAACAAATTTTCTATTAAAATTGGTAGGCTTATGATTTTCCAAAAAGGATATTTTTCTTATATATTTTCAGATGTCACATCTATCAGTTTCAGTCTTCGACAGATTTTCAAATCTTATTATTTCGGCGCTACGCTCCAGTGAATTCGGAACTTAAAATTGTCGAGAAGTTTTTAATAAGTTGAGATAATTTAGACTAATTTTGAAATTAAACAATTCTTGTATATTTATGCTTATTTAATAATTGTCACGTGCAAATATCTTTAATGTATTTATTACAAGAACGGAGCACATTCCTTGAAAGTAAATTAAGACTTTGTGACATCAAACCATGCGTGAAGGCATTAAGAAATCGGGATTTCTGACATTTTGTCTTGCGAAAGTGTTAAATTGAAACCATTAACTGCTCGTTAAATTTGCGTTATTTAAATAAATTTAAATTTGAAACTTTTACAATAAATAATTTATGAATGTAAATTACTCATTAAGTATCACTTAATCACAAAAGATGATGTTATCACTTAAGTAACGCTTAATTATTGCGCAACACTTATGCAATAAATACAGTTGTTTTGATTAAAATTTTCAATTTAACACTTGCACTATTTGCTTGATAAAATTTAACGAGTTATGCGCCACTTATTTTAATTGGTGTATGTAAATTTAGTCAATTAACGACAAACTACTTACTTACTTTATGTAAAGCAGTAACTACTTCGAACACTGAAGAGAAATAATATTAAAGCGCTTTTGATATCACTGTTACTTATTTATGTAAGAGGCAATGTATGAGCGTATGATTTTATACCAGGAAAGGATGGAGAAAAGCCTTGCCCGTTTATCCGGGCAAGAGGGCGAGCTGCGTCCTTGCCTTGGGAAACAGAGTCAAGGGCGTCGATCAGAAGCTTAAACGTATACACTAAACCAAAATCATTAAAAAATTTACCTTCCGCTTTCTTAGCATCAGGAAATTTTAAACAATTCCGAATCGAAAATTACTCTTTCCTTCTTTAATAATTGTTGATTTAAAAATTCCATTGACCCGAGTAAGGGATATTACAATTTCAGATAGTTAATTGAATTCTCGTTAAGTACTACTTGATTAAATGGAGTCGTAATTACCGAATAACAAGGTACTAAGCATTCTTCAGTAATTTTACTTCATAAACGAAATTTGATTTTTAGATTTTAATACAAATTACTGAACAAAATCAAATATTTCGCCGTAATTTTAAAACCTTCACCTTATTAAAATGGTTCGTCTTGAAGCAATCTTAATTTGATGATATAATTGGTTAGATGTTCAAAGATATTTTGCTTTGAGAGAAACTGTGCTAGGTAATTGGGCTGTTTACTTCAATTTGATTTTCAAATTTACAATTTCAAATATAAAGTTATACTTGGTATATACACCGGAATAAAAACAACAAGGGCGAATATGAGCATACAGTGTGTTCAGGATAAAAATGCCATTGACTGCATGGAGATCTTTTATACGGTAAAAAGTTGATAACGAGGGATTGTTCGCCATTCGAAGTTGGAAAACCCTGAAAAAGGAGATTTTAATATTCTCAAGGCACTTTTTCAGGAAGATTTTAAATCTGAATATAGATTTTTGATACTTGATTCGGGCTTCGAGATATTGCCATTAGCTTGGTTAGTTTATAATAACATGCTGGGCACGAGTGACACCCATATATCATACTGTGTTATACCATACAACGAACGCTCTTTTCTCTTTTAGGTGATAAACGACTTAATAGGATTATTTTTAGAAAAAAACCGAATTAGGGGTTAAAATGCATGTTTTTTTTAAATAATTTAATGTTTAAATAGTAAACCTAAATAAAACACTAAAATTCATTAAACACTAAAAAACATCCAAAATTTACTAAAATTTTTTTTTTAATATTTTGTATTATTTTATGTTGATATGATTTTAGACATTGTGAATACCTAAATATAACCAATAAATGAAATTATAGGTCTGTGTTTAAGTAAACATAAGGTTAAAACTAGTTTATTAGATTAATAGTGGTATTTATTTACTGAATTGCAGTTCGTGTAGCGCGATGTATTGGGCAAAGTCCTAGAACGATCGATTCTCTTCAAACACTGCAATATCAATATTGTATTTATCCCTATATATCTATATAATATATTATCACTAATGGTGGTTCATGGAAGATTTTTATTTTAAGTACTAACAATGTAATAGAACTTCAAGTTAAAGTTCCAGATAACCAAACGGTAGTTAAAGTTTTGGTAGTTTAGCAACGTTAGTGACATTAATTTGTATTCGAACTTAACTACGACGCAAATTTATTACTACAACAGGAAACCAAATTAACTAACCGTTAATTATCTAGAACTTTAACTGGAGGTGAAAACATCTGTCCTTAGTAACCAAAAACTGTATCTAATAAATAGCTATCTGGAACATTAACTGATGGAAATGTTAAGATCGACTCTTAAGGAAATAGGCGATTTACTTAGAATTTTTATACTGAAGTATATAAACTTCATATACCATGCATATACAACTACACATATGCAAGAAGGCTAATTCAAGTAGGGTGACCGTAAAGGGGGTAACTACCCCCTATGAATTTTCAAAAATTAAAAACACCTATAAAATACACAAAAATTTGCTAAAATTTTATCCTTTTTGCGATATTATGCAATAAATTCCACCCCCCTCGTTAAAATTAGTTTTAAAATTAACTAGCTTCTAATTAACATCACAATAATTTAATTTTTATTGTTTCTGTTCATTTTAAAATTTTATTTTTAATTGCCAAATTTGAAGTACCCATTAAGAGAAAGTCTCCGCTTTGCTCCGACTTATAATAATAACAAACATTTATAAATTTTGCATTGATTGCGACAAAGTGCTTAAATATTAAGTCAGATATTTAATACTATACCATTCGTCTAAGTGAAAAGCAATCAACTAAATTTGTGTAATATTCAGTTTTTCACAATAATTTTTTTATTATATGCCTGTAATAACAATAGATTTAATAATAAATGTGCAAATAAACTGTCCGCTACTTTTACTCATTTTACTAATATTGACTTAAACATTTCTTCGCAATGAACACAGAATAATAATGTTAATCAAACATATTTGCAAATTATTATACGTAAATAAAACTAATTAAAGCTTTATTTAAATTTTGTAATTGTTTTAAGCAAAAATCACTTCAAAATCAATTTCAGCTTTTGTTAAATTGCAACTTTATTTGAATTTGATCGACATCCTTTAGAAAAAAATGTTATAAAAAAATTATGGACATACAAAACACTATCCGATATCGCGGTTATATTTTAAAATTTTCGTATGGTTTCTGCGTTAGGATCGTCTTGAGGCAAAAATTAAAGAAACTGTTGTAATGACCATAGCGACTTTACTTATGGACAGATTTTAAATTTTAAAGCAGCGTTGAAAGTATATTGCTGTCTGCTATAAAAGTGGTAAAATTACATTTTTACGAATCTCAAACATGAAAGCCATAAAATGGCATTGGAGTTAAAATGGAATTTTCAGGGTGAAACTTTTTTCTTTACTATTTAATCAGATAATATCTTTCAATATGCATTTTAATTATACTAACTAAGAAAACTTTCAGGGTTTTTAAAGACGATCTTTGTATGTAATATTTGAAATGGTGAACAATAATTCTTCCCATTTAATCAAATCTCTATTCCTTATCGTTTACTACTATATTCTCATATACTGCATTCTTATCCTGACACACTATAAGATTTGCACCCTCATAAGTAAAAAAAATTACGGATATCAACTTAAAATTTTCACAAAATCTTCCACACACAGTAGAGAGATATTTAACCCTATCAAACGTTGTTATCTTTTTGGATTTTGTCAAATTTTTTTATAAACTGCTCGCTTGGGTTGCACAGTTTTTTTACATCTTTTATAAAATTAAAACTTCCACACGTTTGTAATTAAGTGTTTGGGAAGTGGTTTTAGAAATTTCTTGAGAGTTTAAATTAGCAACCTGATTGTACGGTTTCGTGTAGAGGTACAAGTAAATTTAATTAAATCGTCTTGACAAAAAATATCTGATCTACGAAAGAGCTTTCATGTACAGGTAAATTCTAAAAATCAAAATTAAACCTCGAGGAAACTACTTGATCAATACTAATGAAGACAAAGTAAAGCAAATTGAAATTTCAATCGCTAAACACAAAATAATTTATCGAAAGAAATTATAACAAATTGAAATCTGGAATAAATCCTTTCCCTATAGGTACGAGTATAAATATAATTTTGAATATTTCCAAATATTCTTTTGAATAAGATAAAGGACTGAAGTTTTTTATTAAATTTCATTCTAGTTTCGATTCCATTGTTAAATTAAATCTCTCTTTGTTGAATTTACACCAAAATATTGTTTATTAACTCGCAAAAATTTGAATATTAATTTATAAAATAAATATTAATATTACATGACTAATTTCAATTTTAGGGACGTGCGCCCACGCATAAAATAAAAAAATTGCAGCAAATGTTCTGCAAACATCACAATTTACAAACTCTACCAATTTTAATGCCGGTAGTTTAGGGATTTAGTGTTTGTTCTTTGTAATTTAGATGACAAGATAGTAAGTTCCCTTATAAAACTTTCTAAGGCGGTTATTTGCAGTAATAAGGGGTACTTTAATTTGTTAAAGCAAACAATGAATTAATAATACACGAGATACTAAGATAATATATGTGGTCGTGTGGTTTTTTCTCCTTAATATTTAAGCTGTCCCTTGGGAACGAATTGTATGATACACAAAGTGATATTAAATTTTACCATTGTAACGCATGCATTGTAATTAATTAACCAAATGCATAAAAAAATTTCTAATTAATTATAATAACCTTCTCTCTTTCTCACGTGCAGTAAATGCAATACCAAAACTGGACAGCCTCTAAGCAACAGTCCGGATTTTCCTAAGCTCAAGTTTTAATTTTAATAAATTTACAATTTTGCAAATATTTTTGTCCAGTTCTAAAAAGTTTTTAATTAGACAAATTGCGCTTAAAAGGTTGTTTAATGTTTAGAATTGCGCTCATGAAAAGAAACAAGATTTTGTTGTGGTAAAATAAAATACAATAGACCATTTCACGCAACGAGAGCGCTTGCGCGAAGCCAACAGCTGATGTTTGTTTTTCGAACCATGTCAAAACTTTTACGTTAAAACGCATGCTAATATCGTCTTAGATATTTTGTTATAGTTTTGTGTTATTAGGTTTTAAACAATATTTTTTACCACCATTTTGCCCAAGATGAGTGCCCCTAGTGATATACCCCATAGACAAGTCAAATTAAGTGACTGGAGCAACATTAAAAAATCCAAATATTGCAGCTAATAATGTTTTTTTTTAACACTAAACACAATGTTTAATGGCACCAACACGTTTTTTATTCAATTTATGCTCCATTTTAACAATAAATGATTAAATAATTAGCACTACGTTATATGGACATATGCACACTTGGTTCGAAAATCGTCAGCTGATTTGACGCATGCGCCAATGAGTTTTGCTAAAATGAAATGGTCTATTGACTGAGAGAATTCTCATTTGCGCATTTTAATAAAATGCTACAGCACTGTGGCCACCTGAAATGTTCATCTAACTTGAAACTAAAATTTCTATTTTGTTTTTTTAAATTTTATGTTTTAAAAGAGCTTAAAACATAAAGAGGTGAATTGCTCTTTTTTATACTTTAGTCACTTTCAAAGTTTCTTCAGAGTCTGTAATTTTATAGATCAATTTTAGCTTGGAGTAACAAACATGTTAAAGTAAAGAGAGCGTTACAATTACATAATTTGTGCATAGGTAGAGAGAAACTATCGTAACTACGTGACCTTTTTAGTTATTTAAAATAACTCTAATTAGGTCAATAATGAGTTACTCTATGCTGCTAAGTATTACAAGTTTAAAGTCTTGGGTGCTCGAATAATTTGCAATATTAATCAGCATTTAAAGTGACGTCAAAGACGATAATGGACTTCGTCTAGAAACTGCATACTTTTTTTTACAGTTTAAATCACGAAAGATTACCTTTACGTCATCATCTTATGTTCACAATAAATAAGGTTATAATTCCTACTCAAATGATTTCGTTATAAATAAAAGAGGTTAAGCGGTTTACGAAATAAGCATCGATAAACGGAAAATTGATATAAGAATAATTCATCTTTTAAACAGAAATGCAGCTCATAGCGATATCAAATTTGCACCGTTTTCCTGGTCGAGTTTAAAATATTTGTATAGTTGTTGAGCTTCAGATTTTAATATTTTCTTTTCAATTTCCATCATGCAATATCAAAAAATTTAGATTTGAAAGAACTTTTTTCTTTCGAAAAAGGAAGAAACGCCAACTTTACATCGTATTACAAACAATATGGAAAATGTAAAGAAACAAGACAATATTTGATTGAATTATTTTTGGAAAAAACCACTGTAATTTTAAGTGTAAGTTGAAATACATACGAATTTTAATCAAAATACAATTGTAGAGTTCTGTGAAGGCTGCCAACTTATAAAACTTATTATAGTATATGACGGTAGATAAACTCAAAAGTTTACTAGCAAATCTAAGTTTTTACCTGTCAACAACTTAAATTTTCTAAGGGATTTTCAGAAACCACTCAAATTAATTCTAATTAGTTTAATAACAATTAGTTGAACTATTTTATAAGAATTGAAAAGAAATCATTTCTACATTAAGAGTTCATCAAAAAAGTGCGACTACAAGTTCTTAGTTTTATAAGTTGGCAGTTTCAATTAGAGATATTATGATAAATGAAATTAAAATAAAATAAAAATCCGAACAAAAAATAACGTGGGAGGTTGAAAACGAACTATAATTGTTTCGATCATATTAAAATGTCATTTTCTTCTTCTTAGAGTACGGTTACCTACGGAGGTTGGAAATCCACTCTAAAATATTCACCTGAGCTGCAGCCAAACCATTCTATCAAATTACGCAGCCAGGATGTCCATCTTCTATCTCCACCTCTTTTGCCCTTTACTTGCATCAGTAACGAGTATTTTCTGTCCTCATAATATGACCCAGATACTCCAGCTTTCTCCGTTTTTATGGTATCGATAATCTTAAATTTTTTCCCATTCTTTGCAGTATTTCTACATTGGTCATTTTTTTCGTCCAGGCTACTCCACAATTCTAATTTTCTAATTTTAATTTCAAATTCAAATTTTCCTGAAGCATAATATAAACTTCTTACGTTCCTTGCCGCAATTCTCATAGGTGATCCAGAAATTCTTCGTACCCTTTAACCACTTAAGGCCTGCCGGGAACTTAAGGGTCATTAATTTATTGTTTTCAGCCATGATAATTTAAACTAAGGAAAAGTAATGAGGTGGTTTCCCGTTGCCTTCGTCATCGCAGTATCATAACCATAGGGTTTCCTTTCGGCCTTTGCTTATGATATTCTGGTATTAAGTCGTACCAAAACCTTTATTCTCCACCTTAACCCAGTAATGACGACTACCTTTTTGCCCTCCGTCATTTCGAATTCCGAATTTCAGCAGGCAAACCTAATCAAGAGATTCCGTAAACAATAGAAAATTTGATAAGTAATAATCTAAAAAAACTTATTGTGAATAATATTATATAGTATACCTAGACATACAACTACTCATATTGTTATCTTTTTGTACCTCAGATATTGGCATTTTCGACTCATATCTTTAATACAATCGGAAGCTGAAGAGAAATGAAATTACGTTTGCCCATGTCACATTTGTGTTCTACTCATCAATTTAAATAACCAGTTGTCAGTACTAAATTCAGATGGTCGTGACGTGAAGTTAATTTAAATTGATTTCAACTATATACATAGTACATAAATAATGTCATTTCTAACTTTAAAAATGCAGACAAGGTTCCGTTTTAAACGCAAATTAATGCGAGTCTAGCATTTTAATCTTCTTTGAAGGCATAGGTTGTTACATGTATCATAATCCTGTGTATCTACACATATCTAGCAGAAAATTTGAAGTTTTGAAGTTAATTAGGGTACACCCGCCATGATCAAAAACTTGTTATAAAGGGTCATAATGTTTGAAGCAAAGGGACTGATGATAGATAATATTTCAGTTTAACATTAAAAAAACCGCAAAAACTGAAAGCTTTTACCAAGACAATAGTGGCAACTGGCAAATGGCAACGACATTTTCTTTATTTTTACTTAGAGTTTCATATTGGAAAATTTCTAATAATGAAGTCGTCTAGTAGTAATTTGAACTTTGATAAAATTTTAACAACGCTCAAAGCCTTAAAAGCATGAACATTATTATTTTCCTTGACTATAACTTTGCTGAGCTTATCAATAAATTTTCATTAATTTTAAATTGTTAATTATACGTACATCCGTGTAAACTCATCAGTATAATTTACTTAACATTTACTTATTAATTTTAGTTAACAACCATAAAATTTATATATTCAGTCGACGTGAAAACTAACATCTGCATGGATTCTATCTATACTATATG
Source organism: Podabrus alpinus (assembly GCA_932274525.1). NCBI lineage: Eukaryota > Metazoa > Arthropoda > Insecta > Coleoptera > Cantharidae > Podabrus > Podabrus alpinus. Next base: position 94,764,424 of record OW026453.1, on the reverse strand, counting down.
AAATTCTTCCAAAGCTCGGAAATTTTGTAATTAAATTTAAGTTCATTTATCAATTCAAAAATGTATGCAGAAATAATGATCGAGTTTTATTTTACTTTTTGAACTGACCATATTACTTTTTAAAATTGACTCAAGTTTCACAGCAAAGTTTTCTTATTATTGCTGGATTTTATGGTAGTTTCCTTGGCTGCTTTAAGCCATTATTGATTGTATCACTTCTTCTTTACGTTGAACAAGAAACAAAATTTCTTGTCATTATAACTTTATGGTTTCTGCAATTTATATTATGTGTTGCATTTTCACTGAACACTTTCATGATGCATCGCCATTATCAGTTGAAGTTTCTCGACTTGGCACTGCTCTACCAGAAGTAGAAATATCAAGATTAAGAGAGTCGTTTCCTTCAAGATAATCATTGACTTTACTTCACGGTATCTACGTAATGCTTGTATACTCTGTTCAAAAAATAAAAAAAAATGAGAGGAAGCTTTTATCTGTATTCCACGTTATTGGATCTCGGAATTAACCAATTAAATGCATTACCGAAGTAGAGAATGTTGTAAAATAATGCTTAGATCGCCGGATATTAAATTAAATCAGGATTCGGGTGGACGAAAATTTAAATGACTTTATTATAAGCAAGATGCCGATATAATTTTTTCAAAGGGAAAATGTTCCGGGATACTCGCAAACACAATGGAGATATAATTTTTCACAGTCATTGCGGCTACTTTTACTTTAATTAATTTTTAAAACATATTTATTTTAAATTATAAAGCTACCCGGAAAGCTTTCAAGCCGTAAAACTGCCACTTGCCTAAAGTTTAAATTAAAATTAGCTTTTTGTAAAAACATGTTGAGCTTACAAAGTAGAAAAACTTCTACAATACACGTAAAACTTTGTAGTACGCACAACAATCGAATCCTTGATAATTTTTTATTTTGAGGGAAAAAATGTAACAAAAGAATCAGTGAATAAAACTATCACAATAGGATTTAAATTCTAAAACTTTGGCCAACTCAACTCATCTACTTTCCGCAACAAATAGCAGAAAGGCTATTGAAGTTTTATCGGGCAAAAACGCAGAGCACTTTGTAACCCGTGATTTCTCGAAGCAAGTCAATACTTGAATGTTCAATAAAGTTTATAGGTAATTTATTTTTATTACGAAATTGAGCAAATCATCATAATGAGTTTTCAATGGCGACAAAAGAAAACTTCAATTAAACGTTTTTTGGCATTGAAAAATAATCCAGATTAACAACATACAAGTTCGGTAATGGTTTTAATGACAGTTGTGAGGGCATTGTAACGAACGACCTAGTTCAAGGCGACAGTAATGAATCGATTTTTTAATAACTACTCAATAAATTAATCAGTTATGTACCTAGTTTAAAAGAACCTTCAACTTATTTTGTAAGGTGAATCGTGTCTACAGACTTTCCAAATTTAATTATAATATCTATAATTTTGAACTTGATTATTATTATGTCAAACTGTTGAAGTGTTCTTGTACAAGGGTAGTGAGTAAATTAATATGTGGGAAACGGAAGTAGGAAATAGTTGATTTAACCATATAAATCCGAGGTAACAAATTTATTTCCACACAAAATATTAAATCATTCAAATTAATCATCAATTAAGTTGTTTATCCAGTCTATCTCTTGAGGGAAATTTGAACTGGAAATATTTTTCAACTTAATTTATACTTTAAGACGATGCTTCAATACTAAATCAAACTTGTAGAAGTCATCTTTGGTTATGTAATCCGGATAAACATCGTAATCGCTTCAAATGAGGGTATTTCGTATTTATTTGAGTTTGAGCTACTCCCAACAGTCATAATAAATGATCCTTATTATAAATAATGAGCTTGTAAAAAGCTTAACTTACAACATAATCGCAACTGTAACTTAATTATAATTCGGAAAAAATGCTTTTCAAGTTATTGTCAAATAAGAAAAAAATAACATTTACTCGTAGTATTCGATTTCCAAATAGACAGGATGTGTTACTACATCACTTCTCTATTCCTTTTAATAACATATTATGAAGGAATTCTAGCAGCTTAATTTTGCATTATCTAACGTAAGAATTTATTACTATTGTATGATATAACTGATAATCTTCTTACCAACTCATAGTTTACATGTACGTACATCCTGGACACTGTTTTTACAAATCTTTCGGGTGCCAGTAATCTACGCTGTATTACTTCTTATCGGATCATAACTACGTTATGTGTGAGTGCCTTCGTCAAACATATACAAAGTATGAAGATAACAAGGATTTAACGTGAAACTCGTAAATTAAGTTGGCCAAGTTTCTGATGTTTTTGAGAACTTTGATAACACTGTCGACGTTTATATGAAATTTTCATTACCATTTCAACTACTCTTTTCATTTATGGCGTATTATTTATTAACTAGTGTACATAATAAGCAATATTATTGGGATATAAATGAAATAAAGACTTAATGCAAGTTTTTGCACCTCAAATATCCATGCTTCAAAGGTAGATAAATGTTTTCTACTGAGGATGGAAAAGGATAATCAGAACTGTTAAAACAGCACAAGCACAAATTAATGCTTTAAAATCAGATTAACACAAAAAGTGATGCGGCAGTGTTTCCACCTCTGCAATTAAAAAGATATTATAGGTCGAATCAAACTGGGATGAGACGAAATTGACAGATAAAGGAGTAGTATAAAGGTCGCTCTCAAGGAGTAAAGCTAAAACACAAATTCGTTAAAACCACTAAAGTTATACAAATTTTGTGATCTTGTTTCTCTAAAAATAATTTTGAATTTAAAGAGAAACCCCAAATAAAGCTCACTGAAGTTAAAATAAAAACGATAATTATTGTACATACTAGATTATCATGTACATATTTATATGAATACCCTTATTGAATTTTTATCAGGGAAGAAATCTTCAGCTGTAGGTACATCAGTTTGTGAACTATATAAGTTCCTACATATTTTTTTTTAGTTTTGGTTATAATTATGATCTTCCGCGTTAATCGATCCAAGTCAATATAAAATCCACTTTATCCAAGCACTGCTGATTACGTAAACAGGGATCTATAAATTTAAAATACGGATAAGTTTCGATGACACACTATTAAAATTGTCGGTTACCAAATCTTTAAAAAATTAAAATCCTCAACTCATATAAAGTGGTACAGGGGAAAAAGGCGATCAGCCAATTTAAATTTAAAATTCAGTTTGTCGCATCTTCTTGTACCTTAAAGTGTGTACCTACTGGGTCATTATATTATGTGAAATCAACCAACGTATTTTTATGACCCTTTTCGATTTTGCTCAAAGTAGTAGGTGTATTTCTAAGTTTATACCAAATAAACATACACGTTTTTGCTTTCCCCTAAAGTGACCTGTTCACAATTCAAATTTGACTTGTAGAACTTTTATAAATTCTTTCTAACTATTGACTGAACCATACAACTTAGCCAAAACAACCATAACGGCAATACTCATTTTCTGTTAGTTTTTTATTCGCGGTAAATTAAGGTCAAAAATGAGCGCCTTGAGCAAATTTCAACTTTGATTGGCCGGCTCTTTCCGAAAAATGGTGTAATTTAATATTCTCAAAAAAAAAGTTATGTTGAGCACAGTATTATAACTACTTTCGTATCAAATTTCAGCGTGAGGAAGCTTTTAGTTCAGAAATAACAAAAATAAATGACCAAAGCAAAATAAGCAAAATTTCCATGTTGGATTTGAAAAAACAGCTTCAACAAAGATTAGCAACGAGTATTTATTCAACAAAATGCATACGTAAAGTATGTTTTTGGCATGGTGGTTGTTGTGTATTCGGTTAACATGCCGTGTCAATCAACCACAACGCCAAAAACATACCTTACGTATGAATTATGTTTAACAGAACTAAATACTTTAATAAAAATAATAATCTTTTGTTTGTACAATAAATAAACACTGTCAATGCCGTTTGCTCCTAGCAAAACACATTGTTTGGGAAATACATCCGCAAATTTTAAAAATCCGTTGCAGTGGCGAGGAAATTTTATATCCAATGTGAATATCCTGCAAAATCTATTTCATAAGAGGAGGGGGGGATAAATCATTGCATAATAACGCACACAAGGTAATTTTTAAACTTCTAGCAATTTTAGTGCATTTAATCAGTTTTATCGACTTTTGAAAATTCGGATTTACATCCCAAACGATATGCTTTGCCAGAAACAAGTGTGTGTACTCGTATTTGTTCAATTAAGAATTTTTTTTAATTGGATAATTTTAATTGTATTTAAATTCCTTTAAAATTAATATGTTTATACTATTAATAAATTTTAATTATTGTTGTTTATGATATCTGCGCTTTTATTTCGTCTTCTTAATATATTTTTTCTTGAAAAGATTTAATGAAAAGATTTAAATGAAAGATTTAATGACTTATGAAAAGATAATGAAAAGATTGAAATATATTTTAGTCATTCAACTGGTGTATTTTCAGATTTAGTTACAAATATAAAAAACAAAAAGCTACGTTATTGACAATGATATGTAGTACATGCTGGCACAATGTATACAATATTCTGAATATTTGCATATTTATGAAAGTGTTTTATTTGTTTATTCGTATAGCATATAGAGATAGTAAATTTTACAGCAAATGAAATCTCTGCATTATCACAGAGACTCATCCAAATCATCCAGCCAGGCTATTATTGCATTGGATGTCAAAGAGTGCAGCTCCTCTAAGCTAGGCAAAACATCTAGCAGGACAAGCATTCAGTAATAATTATGTGACAGCGTTTATATTGAATCACTCCAATCGCAGGTCTCAGATATTGTCGCGTTCCATTTATGCAGCATGGAATTTATGCATGCATAATTCGTTATCTTGTATGGTTTATTTTTTCCCAATGTGTGCGAAGGTGGTCAAAACCTGGAAGCGACATGCTGGCATCTAATATGAGATCCTAAGATTCACTAAGAAGGTGTGTGCAATATCTAGATTTAAAAAAAAATTGCGTCTTTGTGGTACGGTTCAGAAATAATTTATTAAAGCTCTACAAACGAAATTTCAGTTATTTTGGATGCTTGTACAACGTTGAGTCAATTTAGGAGAATACGGAAAAATACGTAGATGTTATTTGGTGTTGCTTAGAAGTATATCAAATTTGAATAAAATTGAAGAGGTTCATAAAAATAATTTCGTTAACCCTACAATTTTCTTTAATATTATATTTTTCACTAATGTTTTTGAAATTCTGAAATTCTATGCTATGCTTCTTTCTCATTACCTTTCAAATGTCGCGTTACCGGTAATTGGTACAATTATCTCGTTGCCGTAGAAACGGCGATTCAGTAAAATTCAAAATCTTCCCAAAAAAGTCCCTATGATAAAAATAGACTCCATCTATTGGGTCTGAGGGGTATGGAATACCCCCCAGTCGGATTATTTTTGTGTTATACTTTTCAGAAGCATTCAAGATTTTCTATTCTTCGTTAATTATGTTTCAATTTTCTCTTTGCATTGTTTTCAAGATTTTTTCTGTTCTTGATTACCTGATACTGAAAGGCATAAGTTTGTGAATTTTTCTTTTACAATTTATGCGTAACTGAAGGGTATTCCAGACCCCCTGGTCTGTGAAATTATGATCTATAGATAGGCCCTTTCTGTACTATTTTAATTTATGTAACACCCCTATTGTTAGTGAATAAGGGTTAAGCTTGGAATCCGACTTTTAATTAATTACAAAAACTTTTTTTTAAGTTCTTAATTTACAAATAATAAAAACAATTAATAAACGCTTTAACTTAAGAAAAAGTGAAAAACATTTAGATTAAAAGTTAAAAATAATTTAAAATAATAAACGAAAAGTTAAAAAGAACTGATAAAAATGAACTAAAGGGTAAAAAATAATTTTTGGACGGGCCTCAGCTTCCAGGAAACTTCAAGCTGCTCCTTGCAAGACTCACTCGTCGTTCCCAGTCTTGCAAGCAGCAGCAGCTTTGAGGTCTCCTGGAAGCTGAAACCCGTCCAAAATTAATTTTTTACATTTTGATTATTTGTTTTTCACTGTTTGTTAATTGAAAGAGTTTATAAAATAAAATTTGTCTCATTTTAAAAAATGCACTGCACTATCACTATAACATTTCTGGTTTTTATAACTAAGTCATTACAGATATCAAAAATTATAAATATAAGAGAAAATGTAATACTAGTACTAAATTTCTCTTTCAGAAATTATTTTTTAAATTTATTGGCCTTTCGGTTAACAAGTTATTGTCTGGCCTATGCTGTGACACCTATGTTTCTAATATTTTAAATGAGATCCAAGTGTTCTCTTGTTATGAGCAAAAATAATTTTTTTTAAAAGAACTTTGAAGCATAATGCAGGCTTAAAGAAGAATATTTGGAATCTGTGGTTAAACGACGTCCTCATATTTAAGCGCCACCATGTACATAGAGATATTTACATATTTTTATGGGATAACATCACATTAACTGGGATAATGGGAGTTCTACTGTAATAGTAAAATTGATTACCTACTACAAATAATACAAAACACTTTTCATTTACTAAATTCACCTGGTTCTAAAAAGAGACAAGACTGGGAGCCTATTTATAAAATATTCACAGCACACCACTGATTAAAACCCTTTCAAATCTACCACCAATTACAACCAAAAACCAATGAAGCTGCTTTGAAGTCTCCTAGATTATTCAAAAACGTTTCTTGAACAAAGCGGTATTAGTTATCATAGAGCTTTTATTACTTTTACGACGATATTTTGTTAAAAATTGGTTAAATACACAGTAAACAAATTAAATGTAAACAGCATGTTTATGGGTGGATGGCTTCACAACAACATGTGTGCTATTTAGATAAGGATCCTAGATCTAATCTTACAAAATAGAAGTTGTATATATATACGTATAGTACACATTTGTAAATATAAATTTACAAAAGTAACTTAACTGAAATGTTAAACAAGCTAATTTTAATTTATTGTAAGTTGAAACGCATACTAATGATATTAAATTCTACTAAAATGAATAATTACACTCCCCTTTTCTGACAGATTTTTCTTTCATTAATTAAACTATTTATGAAACGTCTCTAATATTATATTTTGATTAAAATGTAGTTTTAGTTTTTAAAATTTGAGTTAAGTTATTTTTATAAATAAAGGTGATGGTGCTTATATTTAAGATGAAGTTGGGAATGTGGATGCTTGCAACAGGATCTGAAATATATGTCTCAGAAGTACATTTATTTGTCAGAAGGATAACTTTAGTGTTGAGGTGTTTCGTACTGCAAATGAAAAATTCTGTTTTTTTCTGGTGGGCTTGTTAAGGTTTAATATGCTACCCGATGAAGTCGAGCTGCACCAATGTTAGAGGCTTTAGGATGAATTGGATGAAAATGGTTATGTCTGGGGGTTTTGAATAGTTACGATGAGTGTTTTGTTGTGATTGAGCGCTATTTTGTATGTATTGTTAGTTCGTAATAGTATTATTTTTGCTGTACTATTTAATATTGTTTTATATAAATAAACTATATAGCGATGTATTACATACGTACGAAGAAATTTTATTCAAAAGACGCTTTATAAACTATCAGAAATAATTTATTTACTCTTTGAAGCAAGACCAAACTAAAAGAAGGGGAGGGGCCTAAAGGAACGTGAAATTTTGTCGAAAGAAAACAAATTCGATCTTTGATTATGTTTGATATCAAACACCGATTTTGTATTTATTTCATTATTTGTTTCAAACAAAAATTTCATACATTTTAAATATTTAGAAATATTTTTAGTTCGGCCGTGTTACAAAGAGTTCTTTCTCAAAAATAGGTCCAAAACCACCATTTCTTACTTTATTATTACTAAATTATTTTATAAGGTATTGCTTTTTTTAATAACCAATTCAATAGTATTATTAAATCGTATTATTAATAATTTTGAGTATAATGTAAAATCCTGTATAATGAGCTTTTATCGGTGAAATTGGGGAATTTAATAATATTGTTAACTGAATTATTCTGTTATAGGGAAGTTTTACAAGTTGATGTTTGGTTGTTTACATTTATATCAAAGACTATTGTTTGTAGAAATAATTGACCAAGCAGCTAACTTAGTTTATATAGCATAACCACAAGATTCCCTAGATGCAAAACTAAATTAATTAGAATATTGCATAGAGCAATGTTGTTTAACAAGAACGTCTTCGCAATAATTGAGGGAAAACTTTGTCATAAATACCGCGATCCTTCCCAATTTGTTTGTAAATGTGGTTCACCAAAAGCAATCGGTGCTATTTACACTTTTGCGATTAATACCTACGCAATTCGTACAATATAAGTAGCAAATCGGAACCCGTCAAATAGAGCTTACTTCTGTCTAAATTTGCAAAGACTTAATAATTAATTTTTGCGTTATACTGGCACAGTTGGGTGAATATTAATTAATTTATTGTAAAATCAACTCATATATTATCTTCAGCGAGTAAGCAATTACATTACGCTACATTCATCAAATTTTCGGATAGGTGTTTGAACCAAACACAAGGAATAAATTTCACACAAAGTTTTGGAAATCTGAAAACAAACTCCTTAATAGCCTACCTGAGTCAATAAACGTTAGTTGTGCTTTCTCACATTAATTTTAAAGCTTTTCCGGCACATGCTTTATCAAAGAAACACGGTGACATTATAATACACCGACTGTCTTACCGAAAACGAACTTCCAAAACGTGCTATGCTGATTTGTTATCAGAGACGCCGTGCATGACGATGACGTCGGATTTATTATCTACATAACTGGCAATGTTCCACAAAGGAAGAAAAAAGAAAATGATATCGAATGACTAATGAAAAGTCTTTCTTGACTTTACGCTATGAATCTACAAATTATCAAATTTAAACTGACAAAACAATTAATCAGAACGACTTTGACCAATTATCCACATTATAAAAACTTAAAGAATAAAAAATTTGGGTTCATTTGTCACATTTTAACTTTTTGAAAACCCGACTATTCGAACGGAACACCAAAAATTGTTGCATAACAACATCTGATACAAAGTAAAAATAGCAATTAGCAATAAATTTTCAAAGCCAATTTAGAAACATTAAATTGAGCAATGAAAATTTAAAATGGAAACGAGAAATTTAAGCAAGGGACTCTGCATATTTGTTTACTAAATTCAATGTGCTTTTCGGTTTAATGCACTCAATATTCGACTTGAAACTTTTGGGCGTTTAAAATCTGAGAAAAATCGAAAATAAAAGGATTATTGATACACAATTTATTATAGTTTTCAACATTTAGAATAAAATATATTTTGTAAAAACAACGTTTTGGATAAAATAAAAGCGTAATTAATTTATTTTGAGGAAAATTAAAATTTCTCGTTTATTGATTATTCAAATAGGAAAAAAGCTTTTTTCAAATTTTACGGTTCAATTTAATTTGCAACACAAACGCAGAACTTAAAATGTAAAACTTTAAAGAAGTTTTTGTTGTTTGAGTTTAATAAACGAATTTTAGCATTTTTCAACTTAACTGATCCATGTGAAAGAATGATTTCGAAAAGTTTTTAATTAAAATTTATTTATAAACTAATTTTTATATAAAATTTGAACTTTTAATTAAGACTTGTTCGTGCAGTAAAAGTTGATTCGAGTGATTGATTCCAACTATCATTTAAAATTAAATTAAATGAGATATATCTACAGCCGATACCAATAAACCGTGACATACAACGAGACGATTTTCCAGGCAGGCTCCGTTATGTTATAGATGAGATTATAAAAGGAGCAAAAAATGCGAAAGGGTAGAAAATAGAACAGAGGATGATCAAACTAATACTTTACACAGACAACTTTACTTATCGAAAATAGTGGAAGCTTTTGAAAATAATACCGAACAAAGTGGTAATAAGTTGAAAACGACATTAATTTCGTTGGATTATATTTACATACATACTCAAACGACATTCGTTTCCCATATTCCATTTTTAGTTGAAGAAAACTTCAACTTTATTTTTAAGCGGCGAAGGGGGGGGGAGGACTGAAAAGCTTCTGCTTTTATTTTGTAAACAACTCGGGTTTTTTTGTAATGGATGCCAGGAATTATCCTAACAGGGCAATAAATAATTTTTATTTTCTTAATTCAATTAATTTCGGACGCTGAACTGTCAAGCCTCATAAATAACGAGTATTTATTGTCCAGAATTTGCGGATATGCATTACAAGGAACAAGGATATCGCAAAGTGCTACTTAATACATGTAACATGATTATCGTTCAGGTTTCGTCCATTTACTAAATTTATGTAAAGCCAGTAGTTGTATGCTGGTTTATACAACATAAGGATGGTACTTCAGAACAATAAATTAATGTTTTACTGCAACCGACACAAATAAATAATACAAAGCGATGTTAATAAATCTTGTTTGCTTAGAATTTGTATTGGTGTTCGAATTTTAATAAATAAAAAAATAAAGAACATTTTTGTAGCTCTTAATTTTAAATGTGTGTGTCTGACCATCAGGATTTGAGTCTCTTTTATGCATTATAAAACAGGTAAGTTGTCTAAAATGTAAGTGCTTTTCTTATTCTAAAGGGAATTCGCTTTATAGATCCACTTTGTTGAATGAATGGTTTAATCTAATTTATTTTTAACGAAAAATTTTTTATTTCGGTTGAAACTGGAAATGCTTTTATTGCATTTAAATGTTTAATAATTATACTTTGTTTCTCAACTATTTAACATGTAGGTGTATTACTATGTAAATCTTAGTGCTTCCTGTGTTAAGCTTCCGGGTTATTTTAGGCGGTTTTGGTTACTTTGGTAACTAAGAGCTACCAACAGGTATTAAGCACCGAAACAAGTTTAGCGAAGGAAATGAAACGGAAAATTTTTGAAAATAGTAATTAAAATTTAAAATCGTCCAAGATTTAACAAACTGTTGCTCTCTCGACGACATTGTTTAAGACGAGTACCTACTTTGGATTTAGGACGAGATTAATCCATCAAAATTACAGATTTTGCACTGTGTCGACCTAATGCTGTTTTTAAGTAATAAAGATTGATCGTTTGACCAAAGTATGTTCAAACACATTAATCACAATTATTTTTAGTGCTATTATAAAAATAAAATTATAAGTGATAATTAAGAGATTTTTTAAAATTAGTTTAGTTGTATGAGTAAATGTCTTTTTGTAATTCTTTATTTTTTTTATCTTTACAGATTACACAGCAAACAATGGCTAGATACCATTTACTTGCGTCATGACCAGAACGTCTGTTAATAATGAGGAAAAATAATGCGAAGAGATAATGTAATGGAGGTAGGCAAGCTTAAAAATTAATGTTTACGATTTTTTTTGAATCTCAAATAATCTCCTTGCTTTTGAATAGAAAAATTAATGATTTATAAAGAAATTTATCACCCACCACATTGTTTGAAAGCTCTTTAGTAGCCTAAATAATTTATAAATAGGTCTTAGTAAATTACATGGAGTGAAATTATTTTGAATGAAACTTGTCTAGCCAAAATGAGATATTCACCAGCAGCTAAAACCGGAGTTGTTTGTTATTAATTACACATGCAAATTTAGAATGTTTAGGATTAATTGAATTTCGTCCTTGTTTAATTTGAGAACAATAATTAAAAGTTTGTGATGTATTTATTTAAAAAATCTTAATGTTTGCGCACGAAAGCGGAAATTGTGTGCTGAGGTAAAGGTTGGTTTAGGTAAATAATCAACATTTGCCTCGATAGATACCTACACAGAGCTGCAAATAGATTTTAGCAGTATTATTAAATTAACTTCATCGACAAATACAGTCCTACACAAATTCAAATTAACAGCGAACTAGTGAACATGTTGTTCATATGCTGATTGCAACTGCGGTTTGGTGATTTTCATTGAATGTTGGACGCTTATTATTAGCTTTGCAAAAGTGGAATGAACAGTGTAGGAGTAGTAGTAGTTGCAGGAGTGCTGATAATGGACAAGATGCTTTTGTCCACTAATATTATTAATATTCAGCTCCCGTTACTTCCACGCCGTCTGCTTTTATTGCACCATAAAATATTTGTTTCAGAACTGCACTCATTAAAACACTGTTTAAACTTAAATTTAAATAAAATATTAAGCCCTCACCACGTAATTGTTAGTTCGCAAGGTTAAAAAACGAATTCTTTTTTATTATCGTCATAAAACAATAAAACAGAGACAAAGCACAAACTACCCTTACTAGAGTGATTACATTAATAAATTAAGGCACAAGCTGTAAAAATCCTTTTTATGAAATAACCATATTTCTCCTCAAATGAGAATTTTTAAATTTTTAAACCAACCATTAGAGAAATTAATCTTTATGGAAGTCAAAAACACTAACTCCAAAAAATTGCTATGGTTTCAAAGTTTTTTCACTGCTTTTTATATTTTGTGCTCAGAAGCTCCTTAATTTTCCAATTGCTCTACAAGGTATGATTTTCATTTTAGTATTATGAAGTCTCGCTAATTTTTAAAATGACTACCTATTATTTTTGTAAAAACAAAATATTTCTCATAGTTTCATTATTTTATCATTATCATTATTTTATCATCCCCCTCCTCCCTAGAGAAATTGTTTTACTTCGACACCACAGTATAGTAAATTGTCTCAAGTTTTAAAACATTAATATGAATTTAATAAAAATGGTAGAGAATTGAAGTATTGTTGATGGTCAGTTCTTAAAAAGTTCATTAGAATTGTATTTTTAAATTGTATTTTAATTTTATCAGAATATAATGCCCCCACCCTTTAGTGTGCCCTTTAAACCGCACAACCTACTCGTTATTAATTATGAATGCAGTAAAATTAAAATAATAACCTTAATTTATCTATTTGGCTGTATGTATCGTTAATTTTCTTCATTAATCTGCCAACTAAATCCTCGTAGTGCAGTCTTTAGGCCGCACAACTAAGGCAATTATGTACTCTTTGTTACATAGATCAATTAAAAACTATAATGTTTAAAAATGCATAATCGTATAGGTTGTTATTTTAAATAATGAAGGCATGATTCATTTCAAAAGGCTTTCATTTTATAAATTTTTTAAAATATAAATCTTATAATTTGATGAACTTGGCCATAACCGTAACAGAAAATTTAATCTCTACGGTCTACACTTTATTGTACTCTAAAAATAACGAAGAGAAGCGTATAAACGACACTAACTTCTTGTGACGTTAAAAATAATTTATTGTTTTTCATGTTAAAAAATAACTTCCTTGGATTTTTTAAATTATTTTTAATTTACTTCTATTATAATTTATTATAGTTGGCCAAATATCCATATACCCTTGTTAAATAGAAATTTATCTGTGTTATTTTATTTAGAATATAGCTGGCACGGGCGGCATCCGCCGCCCTTAGCCATCTAGACCCAGAATAGATCCGAGTAGGCCATAGTTGTTCGGCCTTCGGCCTCACAGGGGGAGGACCATAATAGATCCGTGAAGGCCATAGTTGTTCGGCCTTCGGCCTCACAGACCGGACCATAATAGATCCGTGAAGGCCAAAGTTGTTCGGCCTTCGGCCTCACAGGGCGGACAATAATAGATCCGTGAAGGCCATAGTTGTTCGGCCTTCGGCCTCACAGACCGGACCATATAGATCCGTGAAGGCCATAGTTGTTCGGCCTTCGGCCTCACAGACCGGACCATAATAGATCCGTGAAGGCCATAGTTGTTCGGCCTTCGGCCTCACAGACCGGACCATAATAGATCCGTGAAGGCCATAGTTGTTCGGCCTTCGGCCTCACAGACCGGACCATAATAGATCCGTGAAGGCCATAGTTGTTCGGCCTAACAGACCGGACCATAATAGATCCGTGAAGGCCATAGTTGTTCGGCCTTCGGCCTCACAGACCGGACCATAATAGATCCGTGAAGGCCATAGTTGTTCGGCCTTCGGCCTCACAGACCGGACCATAATAGATCCGTGAAGGCCATAGTTGTTCGGCCTTCGGCCTCACAGACCGGACCATAATAGATCCGTGAAGGCCATAGTTGTTCGGCCTTCGGCCTCACAGACCGGACCATAATAGATCCGTGAAGGCCATAGTTGTTCGGCCTTCGGCCTCACAGACCGGACCACAATAGATCCGTGAAGGCCATCGTTGTTCGGCCTTCGGCCTCACAGACCGGACCATAATAGATCCGTGAAGGCCATAGTTGTTCGGCCTTCATCTGTCATCTGTCACCTGTCATCTGTCACCTGTCATCTGTCACCTGTCATCTGTCACCTGTCATCTGTCACCTGTCATCTGTCACCTGTCATCTGTCACTGTCATCTGTCACCTGTCATCTGTCACCTGTCATCTGTCACCTGTCATCTGTCATACATACATACATACATCCATACATACATACATACATACATACATACACACATACATACATACATACATTATCTTCACGTAAAGTTACATCTTCATGTAAAGTTAAATCTTCCGCAAAGTGGTGGTTCCGGCGAGTTCTGCGACCTATATAAAGTGCTCCGGTCTTATTCGCGGCATTCAGATTAATTTGTTAGTGTGGTTTTTATTTTTCGAATTAAAGCCGCCCTCCCGCCATCTGTTGACAGTATTTTGAATCACAGACTGTATGTCAGATTAATTATGACAAATTAAATTTTTTGTCAAACTTGTGATTTGATTTTCGAAAAAAGCGAATAACTTTTTTCCCCGCTCGAATTTCTTCTCCATATATGCGAGAATAGTTGCGCCTGGAGCTACAAAATAACTGTGCAAAATTTGGTTGAGATCGGTCCACGGGTCTAGGAACGTATAGCAAACAAACACGCAAACACGCAAGCAAGCAAGCAAGCAGATCTTCTCTTTTATATATTTAGATTATACATTTTTTTTAAATTAAAGCTTTCAAAATTAATTAGTTAATTAAATGATACATTATAATTATTTGTTTTAAGCTTTTAGCAGTGTTTACTGCTGTATTCAGATGTGTATTAATAAGTTATCAGTAAACATTGTTGAAAGCTTGCGAAAAATTAACTATGGTTTATTAATACTGAAAGTATAGCTTGTTTCACAATAGTTGAAATTAAAAAAAGTCATAGCATCAAATTACGTTGATATAAAAACGTACAAACTACAAACAAAACATATAATAATAGAGTTAAGGTTAATTATTTTAATCTCGCGCCAGCCTTTAGCAATGCATATTATGCTCTTTTGGTTGACCCGATAATCTTATCTCTGTATTATGTTTCGTTTTTATATCAACGTAATTTGATGCTATGACTTTTTTTAATTTCAATTATTGTGAAACAAACTATACATTTCTGTACAGTGAAAGCCCCGTTTTAAAGGAGGCACGCGTGGCGGACTTCATTACGAAAGTCACTCGAATTGTTGAGGATAAACCATCAAACGTAACCCCATACAGATATATGGGGTTCAGGCAGAATTTATTAACCATTCCCGCAGAAAATTTAACATAAAAATGTAGTCACAACCAAATCATTCCAACAACGACAGACATGTTTCGATCTTATTAGATCTCCTCAGTGGCGTATATTTGAAATGATTTGATTGTGACAAGAATTTGCTTTCCTTATATAAGATATCTTACTGGTCGGATAATCGTATTAAAGATAATCCATGACCAATAATTCGCGCGATATCTTATAATGTGAAGTGATGCGGCCTGTTATTTAATAATACTGCAAGTACATTTCTGTACAGTGAAAGCCTTGTTTTAAAGGAGGCACGCGTGGCGGACTTCATTACGAAAGTCACTCGAATTGTTGAGGATAAACCATCAAACGTAACCCCATACCTCCTCAACAATTCGAGTGACTTTCGTAATGAAGTCCGCCACGCGTGCCTCTTTTCTAGAGCGCTCTTTTCTAGAGAAAAATGAAAAACTTCGCATACTAATATATTGAACCTGGAAATACACCAAAACTAATACAAAAATTCTAAACTATATATGGAATTGTTTTTATACGGAAGGATGAGGGATAAAAACTAATTTTTTTTCAACAAACTTGAAACTTTATAAATATTATTATGTAGTAGTGATATGAAACCTGCAATACATTAAAATTAGCAGAAAATTTCCAAGGATTAGGAAATTGCTTTTAGCAAGGAATGAAATTAAAATTTTATTTAAAAATTTTGAAAATTTCAAAATTACTAATACACCTCCGAATACACAGTTACTTGATAGATTTTATTCTTATAATTTTTTTTTGTTTTTGGTGTATTAACAGGTGTAATATTGTGGTATATTTAAAAACGTTCAAAAGATTTAAATACTTAAAATTCCTTTTTCAGTTCTCCCTGAAAAGAACACCGTAATAGTGCTTAGCTTACAGTTTTAATATTTTGCTATTCTTTTGTGTATTCGCAAATTTAATATTGGTATATTTCCAGAGTTCAAGAATTTTTAATCGAAATGTATTCTATAGTATACCTCCCTAAATCAATCCCGAAATGTGTACTTTTAATGTACCTAATCTTCTTCAAGTGTCGTGTCTGATTCCAGGCGGAGGCGACCTCTCTCCTTTAGTCCTTCCCTAAAAATAACCCCTGACTGCTTTGAATTTTTCATCTAGATGACCGTTTATGAGTAGCTACATAAAATTCCGATTATTCGAGCCTCTTCGTTTATCCGATCTAGTACCAAAATCAGTTATTATCCGCCTCCTAACTGCACGAAAAACTTTAAACGTGTTATTTTTATCAAAACATTGTCCACACAAACTACTGAGCATATTGACGTCTAATATTGGGTACATATAGGGTACATTTGAAGCTATAGTGTAAATTTATAAAATTTAAACTATATTTAAAATTACTATTTTTCTGAGCCCGAGAAATAAGAATTTGTTAATAAAAATCACCATTTTGTCACTATCTCTTCAAAATTATTGTTTCGGAATTCCAATGATAACCACATTTATAGAGAATAAACAATTTAAAACTTCGTTTATTTGATATTATTATATCGGCCGCAAACAGTACGCTCGATTGAACAATTATTTCTAAACATGACCTGCCCGTTGATCTGTATCATCTACAATTGTCAATAAAATACTTTGCAAAAATTTGGGATGCTCCTACTACATAATTATAAACATGATTAAATATTAATACAAAATATCACTTCAGTAGATTTAACAGTTTTTTCAAATTTCATTTCCAAAAATCATCTCGAAAACTAGAAGTAACCCCTTAATCGCACCGAACCTCTTATAATGGAAACGTCATAAATGTTGCACATAATTAACATAGTTAGGGGTTAATCAATCTGTATTTTGAAATCACTTAAAATTGCATTAAATATTTTGTAGAACTGAAAAGCAAAAATTTGTGCATTTTCTGGTTATTCTAAAATACAGATAGTTAATATACTATGTAATTTCCACTACATTAAGCACGAATTCAAGGATTACTCTTACTATTATCTTTAAAAAAATAAAATACGTATCAAGCGTAAAATGTCATTATCTTAATTTTTGCTATATAAATTTTTCCCATAAAATGCTTCCTCGTGGAGCTACAACGAAAATGTGCATTAAAAACGAAGTTTTTAAAAGCTAAAAATTGTAAATTCTAAAAAAGGCAAAGAAAACACGAAGGTTGCAGTTAAAATGGGTCATTTGTGTAAAATATTAATAAAAAACTTCGATCAGTTTTGTAGAATGTCGGTATTTTACATTTTAGAATTTTATCCATACTTGAGCTTCCCGATTGATATTAACAACGTTAAAGATGTAGGATTTTGTTTATAATTCAACGCGAAAATCAATATTGCAAAATTTCAAATATACTTGTGCGAAGTACACGAAGACGTGTGAAGTACAGGAAACACTTCTGAAATACATGAAACGCTTGTTAAATATTATCTGAAATTCAAAATACGTTGTATACATTTTCGATTGAATTTAACTCCTTGAAAGAACATCTTTCAGGCCGATATTTTTAAAAATATATTTTATTAGATATAAGCTCTTCATTATTCATCCACGTTAGATGTGACCACTGAGTAGCTTCCGTTCTCGTGAGGATTGAAAGCTGCGAAATTTTCTGACCGTGTCTCAACTATCAGTCGTGGTAAGCTCTACTGAGAATAATACAAGGCCCCATAACAAACTACCAATTTTTAAATTGTACTAACTTTTGAATAATAAACTGAGCATAGCTATTTTGCACAAAGTTTTGATTTTTATTCATCTCGCCCCCTCTATTGGTTTTCATTTTTCTAACTTCATTTTTATACCTCTTCAGTTAACAGTTAACGCACTTAACCGCCATGCGATGACTTTTTTTATTATATATTATAATAATGATTTTATTACAAAATGTTCAATACGCTCAGGGATTTAAGACAAATTACCCTAACTTTTAAAGATTTTATCGTTTAAATGGCTTAATGCATTTTCTGCTATCTGGATTGAAAATTATTGTTCGTTACGCGGCCAAGTAAATTTAATGTACACTTGCAATATATTCATAAATAACGTTCTTCAGACTTTTCTAAGTTTCTAGTCATCTTGCCATGCATTTTCTTTTAAATACCTCACAGGAAAACATTGGGATTTTAGATCAGATCTTTTTATTAAACGAAATATTTTTATTTATTAAATTTACATCTAGTATTGAACAAAAAATGCAGAATATGATTAGTGATATTTATATAAGCATGAAGGTTACTTGTCCAAACCGGGACAGTTTGCAATTCAGAACTAACGACTTAGATCCTGCACTATCCCGCATAATATAGGATGTCTTGACACTTTATCTTAAAGGCTACTATGCGTTTCAGAATGTGAGGATAATCCAATCAACAAATAATGTTGGTACATGGTTGGGCAATAACTTAGTTCAAAATAGATGCATCTTATACCTACTTGCACCAAAAAAATAGCTCTAGCTTATGAACTACTTTAAATTCTCAAGTGTTCTCATGTGAATTAAAATCTAAATATGAACATAAAGTAGTTTAGAAGTTGTAATTTACAATTAATTCATGTTAGCTTAATCACTAACGACTAATTTAATAATATTAATTTAAAAGTCACTTAGTTAAAGTGAACTTCTATTGGTTAATTAGCTCAAACAAGCTAAGAAATGAAAAGCATCCGTTTTATTTCACCGCAGACTTTGAAAGTAAAGTGACTTTAAAAAATAAATATTATGAAATTAAGTTATAATTAAATTAAAACTAATAGCTTAGTTACTTGTAAACGTAGCTAGTCTTAACTCTGGTACTAAAATCATACCGTTTCTGTCACTTTATGGGTTGTTACCCCATCATACTGAACCCATATTAGGCAGAGTTATACCACAATTTCCAACACAAAACAACAACTTTAGGTCTATCAAGAGATTTTGTATGCAATTTACGCAAATTTAAGCCTGACCGACATCCGTTAAAAAATGCTGCTCTACATTAGGGTTACTCTGAACGATATCCATAAATTCTTGACAAAATGTTAACCTGGTATATTTATCGCGATCACTCAGTTTTTGTGACATTTGCAATTTGTATGTATGGAATTTTATATCATTGTGAATAATTTGATGAGGGTTTCCTCTTCCGGTTCCATATTCCACCAGCTAACGCTTGTCGATATGCAGATCTTTGGCCACCTTTCATGAAGGCGTTTCATACTAGGATCAGCATTTTCAGGCAAACAATTCGCTTTGCTTAATATTATTTAAATTTGTATATTTTGAGAAATTCTAAATCGAATTATTTTTTCAATACAATTTAAGTTATAGAAATGTAAATACTATGTATGAATTTTATTTATTTCGTTCGTACTATGTAAACCACACGAAATTGGTTTACCTAAACTAAATCAATATTTCCGATTGCTTTGGAGAATCTCTGAATCAGGTCTATAATTTGATGGCTCTCAAAGCAATCTCCATGTTTTTATTAATTAATATTGTTTAATGCTCGATTAGTTAAACGGAGGCGTTTACCGATTTTGAGAATAGATGTGCTGTTAGAAAGTAGACTTCTTGTACATGAATTTTTTTACAAACTGCTCGGGTTGTTGGTTAAATCTTCAAGATTAAAATTCAAAGTTTGACTTTGTGTCAGACTTAATGGGATTATTTGAATTTTGGTGGTAATTGGTAACTGTAAAAAATATTTTAACTAACAAACTAATATTTTGCATGTCAGAATGTGGCTTTACCATACTTTCAAGATTAATGATAAATATGAATATAAATTACGCTGAACGACATGGGATAATTAATAATAATTAAGCTATACTTATCAGTAAAAATGGTAAAATATCAACTGAAGTAATTTACGTCCTAATTTAAATTAAATTTATAAAATATTACGGTTAATGTAATTCAATAATTAAAAAGGTAAACTAGAACAGAGTTGGTTACATATCATAATCCTTTAATTCCTCTATCGGAAATTAATTCACAAGGAAAACTAATTTTAACTCGGTGAAAATAGATAAAAATAAAACCGAAAGAATTCTTTACAGAAATCAAGTTATGAAATGCAGACGAGAATATAAAATTGTAATATCGAGAAAAACAGAAATAAAAATTTTTGTTATATGACACGGAAATGAAAATTAAAATATTCAGCACTTCTAGATGAATTTGCTCCTAGTTTATCTAACGGGATTTCTACTAGAAATGTATTCGCCTGGGGATTTTTCAAATTTGTTACATACATAAAAGCTCACAAACATCTCGTGTATACGCTTTAATTTTATTAACGAATTTCCTAATTTTCATAACTTCGGTCAGTACATTTTTAAATTTCACTCTTTGATCCTGTTAAACTTTGATCAAAACATTATTACATTGTAGAGATAGCAAAGGATCGATTAACAACCTTGAGGTAATATTTTAGTATAATGTACAAGGTGATAACTTTAGATGGTGAACCGAATAATTGAATTGATAAATTTTGAATTAACCTAATTTAATTATGCCGAATTTATTAATAAACAAGAATTTAATAAATTTCAATTATTATAAATTGATATTTTAACAAAAGCATTATATTTTAATGTAGTCGACATCAAAATGACAAAACTTTTATTAATAATATCACAAGAATTTTAATTGCTTATTTTCTTTAATTAACATTTTAATTAACACGCTCTAAATTTTACACCTACTACTTAATATAAATTTAATAAAAATTGTTACAAAGGTTTGGGACCTAATGGCAAAGTTTTTCATTGGTTTCTTTAAATTTTAAATAATGTGACCTAATTCCGACAGAATGAAGCACAACAAAGTTTTGCATTGTTGGAGAGGAAGTAAAATTATTTTGTATACTAGTGAAATTTATAATTTTAAAAGTTTAGGTTGGCCTTTTCTTCGTAGGCATTTTATTTTGTGAAAGTTTTCGTCTTATCAACACATCACACATACGACTCGTCTATTTGCTCACGTTTTCTATTTTCTTTAGTATTCCAATTTTGAAAAGCTCACATTTTGAATATAATTTTTTTATTTTCATCACATCGACACAACAGACGACATTTGTATTTAGAAATTTCGGGATTTCGCTAATTTAATAGCCTTTTGGAGTTTTAATTGAAGTTTAACATGAATTTTATTACATTTATTACTCCGAATTTATTTTACAACTTGTAATATAAATGTAAGATTGCTATTTAGATTAAAGAAGTTTTCTTATCTTTAAATTTAGTACAGTCAGTAAGAAAATGTTGGGGAAAGTTACGTTGAATTTAAAATGCTCACACGCGAATAACACATACATAAGAGTAAACACGGGAAATGAAGAAGATTTTTAGTTTTTTTCTTGTTAAAAGGAAAACATTTCGGTTTCACTTTATTCGTAATTATTATTAGGTAGTGGGTAATAGGAAATATTAAACTTTGGAGTGGTATTCAAATTTTGTACAATATTACAGATTCGAAACAATTTTGATCAAAAGCGTTACTCATTTACACGGCGCGATGGACTTACAAAAGCTTAATGTGAAAGGTCGCATTCATTACTCTCCCAATTCAAGTTTACGTCTGGGTTTTGAACAAATTGCATAGTCCTAGGCTCTAAGGAACTCAACTCATTTTGAGACGGGAGAGTATTATTTGCAAAGTGACAGATACTGAGATTTGAAATTTGTCTTGGGCTTTCTGACTCGGTGGACGTTCGTCTTAGGGCATTCATTCAAGCTTTCATTAAACACTTGCAGAGGATTTATCACCATAAATACTAACCAACAATTTTCGGATTAGGAAGAGTTTTATTTATTTGCCAATAAAGAGGCATTATCCAAATCTGCAAATTAATTGAATTTTTAGCAATCGCGTTAGTCATTGTAAAACTGTCTCCAAAATGTTACTTGTCACAACTTTTAATAAAACTGTTTTTTATCAAAGCACAAAAGCAAATAAAAAAGCGATTATTTAGTTTTGACAGTGATGTGATGAAGAGCTCCTCAAAACGAGAAGGAATTTCACTATCTTTGGACAAATTTATTCTTTCTAAAGAAAATTAGACATATTAGTATTTCAAAATAAAGAACTCGAGGATTTGTATAGCCCCACAAGGCTTTATTATTGTAGACATATACATACTGTACAGATACACGATCATTTAATTCAATTCTGCGAATGTTAAGCTTTTTACGTTTTTAAACTGTCGAGTGTGGTTAAAAAAGGGGAGCTATAAAAAATTATAAATCACTTTTTAATTTCAACAATAATTGATTAAAACGAGTTGTTCTGATAAACTTTATTGGTTATAAAGTTTATTCTATGGCATTACTAAATGCTTAGACAAGAGTTATTAATCTTTTCAAATCTCGTGCCTTACATAATCCACTAGAAATTTTGCCTCATTTCAATTCTTATCAGCTTTAGCACTAAACCTTCCATTCAATCAAATTCACCCTTCAATTGATGTATGCTTTCCAAGCAACTTTTTAGTGTTGTATATTCTTAAAGACGTTATTTTACCTTTTAAATTTCTGCTTTTAATTACGCCAAAAACTGAACATCTCGCCTTTTTATTAAATCCAAATTTTATTTGCGTAAAAACTAAATTAAAATGCTTCTTTCTCATTTCAAATTATAAATTTGTTGAATGTTGAAAATTCAATTTTTAATAATTTCCTACGTTTCGTATGATGTGATACGAGGTTTCTGGGTTTTCAAGATAATTAAAAAAGTTCATGTTTTCGAATGGCGATAAAATCGATTTTTCTGTTAATTGTATTCTACAAATGTATAATTTTAATGTTCAAAAAACATTTAATTAAGGACCCTACATAACTACGTTCAGTTCGTATGTTACTTTTATATTCAGCCTCCGATTATTAATTGAACGTCTTATTCCTATTATAAAATCCTAACTTGTACACACACACACCCATAAAAAAGCAACGTTGGTGTAGGACCGCCCTTATAAATGATGTAACATTAATTTACCTAAGTAAATAATTACTTCTTTAATATTTCAATTATTAACGTAAGTTCCTGCGGAAATTTAAATTAATACAGGAACTTTAATTTTCTATTGCCTTATATTAGGATTTTTTAATTACAAGGGTACTAATTACAGTCAAAATTAATTAAATATAATTAGAAATGGTTATACCCCTAATGCTAAATGCCGAGACCTATTAACTTTTATATTCAGGTAATTTTTTCCACTTAAAACTGCAAATGAGTGTATATTTTTCTGTTTATATTATTCTTTAAAATATTCGCGCCAATTTTTGATACTGTTGAAAAGTAGCAATTTTTTATTTTTCATTCCTTCACTTTTATATTTAAAATATTTACAAAAGTGTAAAACTTTTTAATTTTCAATTAACCTGTCAAACTGGAAACCCGTTTTTAATCAATCGGAAAAATTCATTAATTAATTTTCTTCAGTAAAATCACATTTAATTAGGTTCTTGATCTCCAAGTGAAATAATGGTCCAAAATTATTTATCTCTAAATTTCAACTATCCCACGAGTTATTCAAGCGATTTAATCGCACATTTCCTGATTGTTGGTTAAGTTCAAATATTGTGTAATTCTGAGTTTTTAATTTGTATTGTAGTCTTGACTCTCAAGTGTACCGTAGATGTGTAAATAAAATGTGCGAATCAATAGTACGAACTTCTGCCATAGTCCCCTTACCATACAAAATTCTAACGAAATATTAAATAAAAGTTTGTGACTACATTTTATGTAAAGCAAACCAGTTTTTGCTGCTCGGACTGTGGTCTCGCATGTCTGATTTCTAAAAGTGAAAGGGATTGGTTACTGTTTTTTTATTGTAAATTTTAATTTGTATTGGTGATAACGCAATTTATTACGCATTCCAATTTAGTAGCACCATTTAAATTACATAAAGAGTTCCAGAATGACCATGAGGTTTGCGTATCTGATAAGATAATACTAGGCTTCCGGTCGATTTCTTAGCGACGTTTGTTATCACTGAAGTTATTCTTGTTTTGTTGTATATTTTCGATTGGTCGTCGCTAAAATATACTAAAACTTTGCCTTCGGTCGTGCCAATCTGAGATTGTTCGTGTTACTAATCTGATTACTCAGGTTAATCTTAGGGCGAGTTGACTAGGTCCATCATCTTTAGGCTGAGGCGAACCGCCACAAATTGTGTGTCTGCATGGCATTAATAATAAAATTATTTATAATTATATCGTGTTTTTGAAGAGCACAATATATTCTAATTTGTATAAATACAACAAATTAATTATTTTACATATTCCGATGCGTATTTAAATTCCCGATGTTATGGTGTCATTGATTTATTAAGTTTTAATTTATTTATTTATTAATTGTGGGTAGAAGAAGTGCACCTTCTCGTACCGGAATTATAAATGTAATAAAAAAATTTGAGGAAACTTGTCCTCAAATTAATGTAAGAACACTTGTCCGTCGTCGTGGTGGTCGTTCAGTCAAAGAAAAGCCGAGAACCTTAATTCGTTACCGTTCACAGCAATTTGACCTTTATTATGGTACTCTGCAACAAATTTAAAAATAAAATCCTGGTTTACACCCTTAGAAGATTCAACTAACGTAAGAACTGAAGCCTGTAGACCGTGCGCAGCGCCGTACATTTGTTATCAATTGGTATTGGAAAACAAAGCTGTTGATGTTGATTTTTGCAATAAAATCATCTTTAGTGATGAAGCTCATTTGCAGCCGCAATAAACAAAATTGTCCAATCTCGGGAGCTGGAATCCCACGAGCTATCTTGGAACAACCCAGAATCACTTTTTGGCGCGTGTTTTGAACTGGTGGAGTAATTGAACAATACTTCTTTGAAAATGATGATTCCTGTTTATGGTTCTTATTATCGCGACATGTTCATAATTTTTTTGTGGCCAAAAAGTCTGTGTCGACAAACCTCAAACGATACCAGACCTCAAAAGCAATATTATACGTGAAATTGTAAACATTGAGTATCACTTAAGCGAAAACATAATGGAAAATTTTTCCTAAAGAATTATGTCTTACCAGCAGATTCGTGGAGAACATTTGAATGATGTGTTCCACGTATAATCGCAGTATTTACTCTTGATGTTAAAATAAATTTTTTTCAATGTTTCCAATTATTAACGCGTTTTTTAACAAATCACAATGACACCTCTTATTGAATCGCCCTTTACAAAATTTCTAGTTTTTAGGTATGGGTTTAAAAATTCATATACCTATCCTATTTTTTAAGAAATGCTTATCAGCATTTAGCAGTCTATTAGTGTAGACTAAGAGTGTAGACTAATTTAGTGCAGACTAAATTTTGCAAAAATCTTTTTAAGAACAAAAACTATTTCAGTTATTAGACCAATACCTTACAACGAAACACAACAACGCTCTGTATAATTACACATAATTTTAAGTTTTAAATACCAAACCAGATAAATTACATAACATTTAATTTAAAATTGTTTTGATATTTTAACAATAAGGGACACCCTGTATAATGATACTGACAGGATGCCAATAAAGTTAACAAAACATTTGATAGGACCTGCAAGTGAATGAATTTTGTTGAATTCGCATCTCTGTCGTTCTGATGAGAGCTGACAACCTCCAAATATTAAAGTTTCAATTATTTATATAATATCTCTTTGTAGATAAAAGGCGACAATAATTGAAGGAGAGCTGTAGAACTGCTAACTTACATCGATAAAATTTTTCGTTCCTTGTAACATTTTTTACCATTAAAAGTTTTGAATAATTATTATACAAAGTAACTGTTAAATCACTCTAATATTTTGTAACTGTAACGCGTTTATTTATCAGCTAGAAACTTTTTTTAGTTCAAGTCAATCAACACCTCTATTATTCCTATTCTCCATCTTCAATTATTAAAATCCAGGAGCGACTCGAGCCGTCGAAGTAATCTCTTGATTCGAGACCATTAAAATTTTGAAATCCTTATCGTAAAACTGACTTTATATAGTTAGAAAATTTAGCACACCTTGAGGTTTTGTTTTAAACTAATAAATTAGTAGGTACCTTTAATCTGCGTTGTTCCTGTATTTTTTAATAATAAAATAGGATCTCTTCTTTGAAATGAAACCAAAGTTTATTAAAAATTTATTAATTGTATTTTGTTTTTGGTAATTATATAGGCTTGGTTAATCAAATCTCTTGATTATACTTGTGTGAGGAAATTTTAATAAGATCTCAAAGTTATCATTTTCAAATTTTCATTAATTTAAATCCCTCCGCGCTTATAAAATTATAAATCTTCATTTTTTCAACTCCGAATTTAAATTGTATTATTTTAACGCTTATATTGGGTTATTTTTGAAAAAAATTTAATTCACTTAATTTGTGCCAAAAATCACCTATACTTCTTCAAATTAGTTTTGAATAAAAATTTTGAAACATTAAAAAAATAAAAAAATCTTATTATAATAATTGAAGTGGAAGTGGGCCTAGTGGAAAAAGTAGTTAAGTCACTTTTTTTCAATTTGTAGTTGAGCACATTTTCACATTGCGGCATTTATTCTCTACAAATTAGTATAAAAATCAACAAATTGAAAAAAAAAAGTGACTTAACTACTTTTTCCACTAGGCCCTTCAATTGTTCATCGTTATATTGTACATTTAACAGAGCATAGGGAGAGCCCAATAATTACGTAAAGACGATTATTGGAACTTTTCACCTCCCTCCCCCATTTGTGGGTACGTAAGATTTTTGAAACTTCTCTGCCTTACGTAAGGATTATTTTGTAATTAAAAACCATTATTTGCCCGAAAAAAATTTATTAAAAAAAAATGGGGCACTCAAAGACCGATCCACTCAAAATTTATTCATGTACATATTTCATTGCATAATAACGCAGAAAAGGTAAATTTTTCAAATTTTGGGGTAATTTTAGTGTATTTAACCGGGCCTTTTTACCATTTTCTAAAATTCATGGGGTGGGGTAACCACCCTCTTTGTAGTCGCTATTGATGGTGTTGTCACAATTTTATTTGATCGTCAAGAAAATTAATTTAGCTCAAGCCAAACTTTAGTTATATACCTTACACATTTTAACAATTGTGAATTAAAAAAATTTTCTCGAGACTGATTTATTATTATGGTAGTGCTACGGCTCCTTAAGCTTTGAATGTATGTAATTACATACTTGCAATGGTTGTGTATTCCGCTACTATGCCGTATCAATCAACTACGACGCCAAAAACATACTTTTTCTTCAGGACTAAAGAAAACGATACTTACATTGCAGAGAAATTAAGCGTTTTTAGTACAATCTATGTACTAGCTATTTAACTAAACAGATTTTCTTCTTTTAAATCGGCTATGGACCTGTCTTCGAGGAAAAGCTGCATACGTGCATTTCGCATAGAAACAATTCTTTACGGAATTTGCGAGCCACCGGAACTTGCCCTGCGGACTTGTTCCGGGAATTCGCACGCCCATTGCGTCAAGTACTTTAGTATGTTTTTGTTACTTACCGGTAAATAGCTATTAAGCAAACTTCTTCTTCTTCTGCCTTTCCAGGTTTAGGCGCATTTGCCTGTTTCGGCTTCACCATCGTTTCCTCGGTCTACCAACGCTTCTTCTTCCTCTAGGGTTGTAATCAGTGCTTGTTTTGGGATTCTGCTGTTCTTCATTCGTGTTAAGTGCTTCTTCCAGTTTTCTTTATATTCCTGGGTCTTTTCCACAATTGAGTACATGTTCAGTTCTTCTCTTATATCATCATTTCTGATTCTGTCTTCTCTTGTAGATCCCTTAACTGCCCTAAGAAATTTCATTTCTGCTGTTTGGATTTTTTGGAGGTCTCTTTTTTTTACTGTTCAGTTCTCTGAGCTATATAGTATGGTAGGAGCAGCCATTACTTTGTAGAACTTTAATTGGGTTTCTTTCCTTGTTTTTCTTCCCAATGTTCTTCTAATAAATTGTGCCACATATTCTTTGGTATTTGCTGATTTTATTACCTATATCTTTATTTTCTTCATATATGTGACATCGCAGCAAACAAACAAAAGTGAATAATATAATTATTGCTTCAGTTGGTATAAAAATTTCTTATTCGTTTAATTTATCACTCCCGTTTCTGATTTCCCCTCTTCCTTTAAGGAATCTCGATAATCCATTCATGCGCGTCCCTTAAATGTTTTTTGGTAAAATCGTTGCTTTGGCAATGACAGAAATTTAACCATATCATTTATTCGAAATTGAATTTTTTTAAATATTTGGGAACTAAAAGTAAATTCAATATTTCTGAAGATGATAAAATTATGTAGAGGAGAGTTGTCTAAAAGCGACCCCCTTTTTGTTTTTTTTTTTACATAAAACTTTCAAATCGAGACCTATTACTTTACTTTTAGTACCATTGTAAAGTGCATTCAATTCCTCAACTTTTTGTCAAACAAACCTTTGATGTATCTCCTACCTCTTCTGAGCTACAACCAAAATAAAGAAACTCAATTATTGGTTCCAAATCCGACCGTCTGGAGGTAAATACGACCCCCGTGTTCTAAATCCGACCCCTCTATTTTTATCAGATTTTAAATATTAATATTTTCTTTTTTCTTAGAAATGAAAAATTAAAACTAATCACTTTTCATTGTAAAATTTAAACTTCATTTAAACAAATATTGTATTAAAAATTGAAAATTATCTTAATAAAAAAGAAACTTTAAAAAAAGAAAATTATAATTAATCCGATTCATCATCATATAATTCATAGTAGCTTGCTGAAATACTTTTGGCTCGTTGTGGGCGTTTTGCTGGTGCTAATCCACTGGTGCTTGGCTGTTGCTCGATTTCATTTGGTTTTGATTGACGAAGTTTTTTTCCTGGTGTGGTTTTCTTTGGTAGGCGTTCTATTATTTTCCTAGATCCGTTTCAATTTCTTTAATGACATCATAATCTGTTAATATTCTTGTTCGACCTGGTTTTCGCCCTCTGCGTATTGTAGGTTTTCGTGGTGGAGCTTGTGGATATGGCCGAAATGCTTTTTTCTAAATGAAAATCTGTATCTATCGATTCATCAGCACCGATTTCTTCATTTGCTGCAGTTAGAGTTGGCTGCAGTTTTGCTGGCAATCCAAAGTAAATATCAAAACCATGCACCAAATATTCTTCCAACGCGTTTTCTTGTTCCTTGTTGAATACCTGTTGCAGAAATAAAATAGATTCAGTAAAATGGAAAAAAATAGTTTGTTATCGCACTCTTGAACGACCCTTTTGTGCGATTTTTAATTTATTTATATCAATGTCTGCAGCTTGTAAAGTTTTTGTTGAAGATGATGCTGTTGTATGTGATTGTGTTTCAGCTGATTCTACATTTTTATTGTTACGTCGGTGAAGTAATTAAGTTGAACGTGGAATTTTAAATTCACATGATGCTACACTAAGCGACAGACCTAATTTCATTGCACCTGTAGCAAGTCGAAGTTGGTGAGGATCTCTTTTTTCGGTTTTCGCTTGTAATTGCGTCCCATTTTGTCTTAAAAATCACAAATAAATATGTAAAAATACAAGAAAAAGTAACTTTTTACGATTATATGAATGTATCAATTCTAAACAACGCGAAAAATGAGGGTCGGATTTGGAACCATTATTTGAGGTCGGATTTAGACCACACTACTTTTTAACAATTGAACGGTATTTACGTATAAAAACAAAGAATAAATCACTGATTAAATATTATTTTCAAAAACAGTAAGACGATATTATTGGAAATCACTTACCTTTTTTTGGCGAACTATGTATGTAATAAACAAAATTGTCACAAATCATAAATTAGTTAAAAATGAATTGCACACACTATGAAAACATAAAGTTGACTGTAACAAATCGAAATGTAACCTGCAATCTGTAATCTTCAACCAATCTGTGACTAATTCATGGCGACTATTATGAGATGATTATAGCTCAATTTGTGTTTACGTTTTCGAAATATGCATGGAGGTCGGATTTGGACACCGGTCGGTTTTAGACTACTCTCCCCTACCATTGAAAATTTGTTTTCAAAATTTATGGAAAATTCTAAAGTAGAGTGGAAAAAATATAAAAAGGGGCTTTTAATAAAAAATTATGTACGTGAACCGTTAGAGAATAAATTTTACTCACGTCAATTGAATGTACAGTTTTTTTTAACTTACTCTTAATGAGGTCGAAAAATGTGCTTTTGAAAAAATCTGTTAAAACTTTTATGTTATACAAACGTAGAACCAGACATATCGTTTCTCGGAGAGTGCTTTATCTTTGTCAATTTTACAAATTTCTTTATAAAATTTTGAGACAGCAGTTTTGAAACACGCGTCTTTCACGAAATGTAAAGAAATAAAATTGAATTTAAATTTTTTTTCTCATAGTTTGCCTGCCTGCTTAATAATTAATAATTAATGTTAAAGGAAGCTCGTTGATTGGTTAATCCTAAACAAAGCTAACATAAATAGGGAAGGTGTAAAATAACAAGAAAATATATACAAAAAAAATTTTTTGGCTACCGGATACTAGATACATGTGGAGACAGATTTATCATTCTTGTCCAGCCTCTTACCAAATTGCATTTCACCCCCCAGACCCCCCGGTACAAATCATTTTTCTTCATTTTATGTTTTTGTGATTATTTTCTCTTAACTATTTATGCTTACCACCGGATAAAATCGTTTCTCAATACTTTATTTTATCGTTCACAATAAATTGTTTTGCCTTGTAGTTAAAAATGACATTTATTTTTTTTGTAATAACTGCCAAATTTTCATCTAAATTAACAACCTTGTTCATTTTTTCAATTTTAAAAATCAGTTTACCATTTTAAAGAAAACACAACCAGAGTATTCCAACAACGACATACAAGTTTAGATCTTATTAGATCTTATCAATAGCGTCTAAAATGAAAAACTCTGGTTGTGCCAATAATTTTCTTTTGATTATATACAGTAAGACCTCGTTTAGCGCTTTAGATGCGTTCCTCAAGACAGAGCGCTAAACGAAACAGCGTTATAGGAGGTCATTTTAACATATTATAGCAAATAGGGAAACGGGAACACGTGACCAAAAATAAACAAATTTTACTTTAATTTTAAGTTATATTTATAGTAATTTGCAGTATAATATATGTTTTATATAACACAAACATTTGAACATAGAAATATTAAGTTTATTTTTGTGATGAAGGTCCTGGCTCCTCAAATATTTTTGATTTTTTGATGATAAAATCGTCTAGAGTCATTTGTCGCTTTCTTTTTCTTTCATTAAGCAAATGTTGGTAGCAGGCGATCGCACCCAAAACTCCTCTTTTTGCTTTTGCACTTCTGTCAAAATTTGGATCATTTGCTACAATTTGATCAACGATTTCGGTTATCGTTTCTAAACTTATTTTTATTATTCCCGAACGAGTTGTATAAATACGAAGCGCGGTTTCCAGCAAACCGCGTTATAGCAAAGCAGCGTTAATCAAGGCAGCGCTAAACGAGGTCTTACTGTACTAGATATCTTACTGAAAGGATTACCGTATTAAAGATAATTCATAACCCGCAATTCGCGCGATATTTATACTAGGACCTGTTGTTCAATAAACCAAAAGTGCATTTCTGTACAATTGAAGCCCTAATTCCAAATCAAGCGTATAAATAATAATAATAATAATAATCTTTATTAGGTTACTAAGTATAAAATTAATTTACATCAGTCCTAAATGGTGGAGATCAGCAGTTGCTGGTTTTCATCTCAACTCAATTTGGAAGAATTCGTCCACATCATATAGCGCACTTTCATTTAGTGTTTTCTTCATTTCACTTTTAAATTTCCTAGTCGGAAGATTTTTTATTCGTTCTGGCAATTTGTTGTACACTTTTATTTGCAGATTCATTCCATTAGAACATTTGAGCCAATTTCTCTCAGTTCTCACTTCATTTCTGCTTCTGGTCTGATGCTCGTGTGTCGCGATGTTGTCTGAAATATTCCGATCAGTCTTCACTCTCACTACACTAGCGTAAACATAGGCAGATGAGATCGTTTGAATACACAGATTACGGAAAATTGACTTACAGTGAGTCCTTGAGGGTACTCCTTCTAGTGCACGTATAGCCCTCTTCTGTAGTAGGAACACTTTCTTTATCTGCGCTTCACTACTCCAGATCAAGAGTCCATACACCATTTTGGCATGAAACATTGAATAATAGACTGCCTTAGCTGCCGCTTTTCCAACCGTTTCCCCAATCCTTCTTATCGCAAAAATACTCCTACTTAGGGAACTCACCAGAACAGCCACATGTTCATGCCAAGTCAGCAAAGTGTTCATTATTATGCCCAGGTATTTTACCGAAGACTTATCATTTTGCTTAATCGCTCTACAGGCAGTGAACTTAACCATTTGAGTTTTGTCCATGTTTAGTAAGAGTTTGTTAGTTTCAAACCAATCAGTAACTTCTTTTTGCCGATCATTTGCTTGGTCATTTTCTTCCATGACTAGGGCAGTGTCATCTACATACAAGGTGGTGTTGCATTTTACATTATGTGGCAGATCATTAATGTACAGAACGAAGAAGAATGGGCCCAAGATGCTTCCCTGCGGTACACCACAGGTAGCCTCCCACTCCTGCCCCAGTTGCCCATTCCAAAATACCACTTGTTTTCTGTTCTGGAAGTATGATTCAATGATTTCAAATGTTTTCCCCCTAAATCCGTAGTGTTGAATTTTGCTCAAGAATATATTGAGATTCATCACATCAAATGCCTTTGCCAGATCATAGAAGATGCCTTGGCACTTTAGTCCACTCTCTAGCATTTTGTAGATGTTTGATGTGAGCCGTAGTACTGCATCGATGGTGTTTTTTACTTTTTGATATCCAAATTGCTCCTTCGTAAAAGATGCATTTTTACGTAAAAAACTCTCAAGTTGGATATAGAGAATCTTTTCAAAGACTTTGGAAAAAATTGGCAATAAAGATATGGGCCGATAGTTGTTTGTCTCATTTTCATCACCTTTCTTATGTATCGGAATTACTTTTGATACTTTCAGGGTGTCCGGAAAGATGCCTTTGCTCATGCATTCATTAACAATGTGACAAAGTATAGTGTATTTCAAATTAATTCGAATTAAAAAAAGTCTAGCATCAAATTACGTTGTTATAAAAACATACAAACTATGCAAGGAAAAACAATATAAGAGATAAGATTATCGCGCCAACGAAAGCCCGCATTTCATACTCCACGTGGAGTAGTGTAGTTCTAATTGGTTAATATTTATAATAAGGACTTATTATTGGATAATATTTCTATTACGAAAATTCTCTTTGCGATTCCACGTGGACGCGTGTACCAGGTGTACAGTAAGTTTGTATGTTTTTATAACAACGTAATTTGATGCTAGACTTTTTTTAATTCGAATTAATTTGAAATACACTATACCATCGATATTTCATCTGATATTAATTTTATGATTTTTGTATTTATGTTGTAGATATCGTAAGTAGCTGTATTTTTAAGTTTTTTGATTATGATAAAGGACTTCTTTACGAAAGTCTCGGTGAGCGTTGAGGATTGGACATTGAGGGTTAAACCTTGGGTCTGCTGCAAGACCCCGGCGCTGCAATACAACACAATTAATCCCTATGTGGACGTTACTTAAAGTGTTACTTTCTAAAAATAGGATTTACTAGTAAAAATTTAAATATTTGTTACAGAAAATTTTTATTACATTGGACATGTCATAAATACAAAGAAAATATTCATTGAATTAATGATTTTGCCTATGGAATTCACTGTACTTCATTAATAAAAAAACTTCATTGTATTTATGAATTTATTTATTACCTATACTATTTTTGAAATCCCGATAAAATCAATGAATTTCAACCAATAAACCCACCTTTCATTGATTATTCATAATCAATTAGTAATTGATCAAAAGTTGAGAACCTAATGTTTTATTAACTTACAAAGTTATTATTACTACCGGTTAATACGAAAAGTGGTGAAATTTTAAACCTTCCTAGAGGTTAGTAATAATCCTTTACTAACCGATACATTCATTATTAATCGATAGAAGGTTCTTAAAATAAAAACTACTTCATATGTATTTTCTTATAAAAAAGCCACAGGCGATTATTTCTAAACATTACTTCAAAACCCATAGTTTAAGGGATCGCACTAAAAATAGAAAACCTGAAAGTATACATAAAAGAGAGTTCATTGCTCTTGCTTGATTTCAGTTATATACATTATTATTATATGGTTGAAAGAATCAATCGAAAGGTTATGTTTACTATACTTAGTTTTTCCTTTACCTAGTGAGTTTGTTTATAGCGTCATCTATTATTAGCGATACATTTTGATAAAACCTTGTATAAGTACATAATAAATAAATTTTATTTATCTACGCGTAACAATTTATGGTTTGCGTTATTAAAATTTAATTATTTCATTAAATTTCAATTGTTTCACAATTTTACTAATCCTCCATAAATTACAAAATTACAAGCACCTAAATAATGTAATTTTCCGCTGCATTTTTAAAGTTACACTATCACTAACAAAGCAATTAAAACTGGAAATTTAAATTTTTTAAAAATAATGTATACAATTTTCCGCCAACTTTCATTTTCAGGTTTATATTTTGTAATCTCTTATTTTACTGGAAAAACATTTCAGTAAAGATGGGAAAGAAATAACAAGTTTTTCGGTTTCTTATTTTTCATAAACTGAAAATAAGGTTGTAATTTACATTTTAACGTGGAGCTCGCAAAATTTCACAGCTTTTCCTTTAAAATAGGCCGCATACAATTTTACCCTTCAGCTAAGCTAAGCCAAGATTATAAGTGTTCACAAAAACTAAGTTAAAAAATAAATATTAATGTTTTTATTATTTTGTAATAAAAATGTTCGAGTGGATTATAATTTATTTATTATAAATTGTGGAATTTTAGTTTAAACACAAATCGTTTACAGGGTGGTTAATTTTTGTGAAGTCCTCTTTACTCTTTATTGGCACTCGAGGAATTTTTTTTTATAAATTCGTGTGCAAGAGTTTAATAAGGGCACTCAAAGCGATTTTTACAAAAACTTTGTCACTCTTCATCATTTATATGTTATTAGGTGGTAAAATTGCAATATAAGCTACCAGAAACCCACCTGTCGGTTTTTTTTAAATTGCGTTTTCATTATGTTCAATTTTTGTATAACAATGAATTAAATTGTTATTTAAATATGCTTATAACGTAAAATTTGATATGATATTTAAACTGCGATAACGCATTTTGTATTACTAAAACGTATTTTTTGCTAACCACACTATCAATCACTGTCACATGTAAGCCAGAAAGTAAGAAGGTGTATCTTAAGGGGTGGAAATAAGATGTAAACATCTCACAAAATGTTTTTGACAACTTTCTCCAGAAAATGGAGAAGGAATAACTCAGAGAATGTACCAATTCAAATACATTTTAACTTTCATATGTGACATAAACGACGAAGCATGTGATATTGCTTATCAATTGAAATTGACTTTTATATTGCAAAAAAATGTACAATAAAGTAATATATTTTTCAGGTACCTTTATTGGTTCTCATACTCGAATTTTCAATCGTTAGTGTTGGAAACGCCGTGCATCCTGGTAAGTTTGAATTCGTTTTATTACAATTAATTCCATCACATGCAAATTGCAAGCTCCGGGAAAGTTTTAATTGAGCGCAAAAATGTGCTTCCATTTTAAAATTTGTCTTCATTTGAAATCACTTAATTTATTGAAGGCTTTATTTATTCTAAAGATTGCAATCACATGACGAATTGGCTTGTTGAACTGCGAGTTTAGATAGTTCTCTATGCTGCTGCAAATCCCGTTATCTTACCACGAACGTGAGAAACGCTTTCCCAAAGGAACCCTCACTATGAAAACAAAAGAGATTCATAAATTTGGTTTTTAATAAAATTTGCACGATTGTGGAAAAAACGGTTACATAGTTTTAGGTTTCAATATTGATACGTAATAAAGAATAAATAAAAAATTTGTTATAACATAAAAAGTTATCACACCACACTAAAATTTTATCGTCCTCGTAGATTAGAAAATTAATCCCATTTTACGATTTGTTTTGATGTACTGCACTCCCACCTAGTCGATAGGAAAATGCAAACGCACCTTCCGGAAAAATGTTAACAATTTTTTTAGAAGCCCAACCATAAATTATTTTAATTTTATTTGATTTTAAAGTGGGTACGAGTTTGCTTATTCACTTGATGCTTTCATAGTAAAATACACCCACTAACCTTAGAATTGGCTTGATTTATATGTTCACATCAAGTGCGATCGCAACTTTTCATTCCATTTCCTGCATATATTACTAAAATTGGTGCTCTGAAAATTCTTGCTATTTTTCAACGTAACGTAATTTAACAATGTCGGCAAAATTGGGGCCACTAAAATTGGTTCTAATTATACTAACTAAATTTGCATGCAAGTATTTGCGGTTCATCAAAACTGTCTCGGTTTCGCTACAAGTTAATTAATCAAATATTTTCTTTTATTTTATAATTTAACCGGCTTAAATAAATACACATAATATTGGATCACATTTAAATTTTTATCAACTTTAAACTGAACGATGAGACTTCCTTTGGAATTCGACATAATATTAAATTTAATTTTTAAATGTTAGGAACTTTAACTGTATCATCCATAATTTTTGTAATCAAATCAGACAAACAAAAGTGGCATCTTCGAAGGTTTCCCTAATTGGCAATTTTATCATAAAAGTTAACAATGTAATTAGCAGGAAGTCTTACACGTACGTTGCTAATTGACTATTTCATAGTTCAGTTACAGTTAAACTTTCCAAACTTAACACAGGGTAACTTAAAGTTAGCGTCGCTATAGCTTACATGAAAAAATAGTTTTTAATAATAAAAAATAAATTACTTTAATAATTATTCTGAAATTACCTTTTATCTGAGGTGGTTAAGTTTGCTTTAGCCTCCTTCCAAATTTTTCTCAAAGCTATCTCTAGCTGGCCCCACAAACTACGCGAGCCACATCACAATATTAAAAAAAAATGCAAACACTCCTAATGCTGTAACATAAATCAGGGCTTTAGAGCAATTTTGTGTTCCGGCAATGCTGTCAGGTACCCAGAAATCAAATTACTAGATAAAGGAAAATTAGATGCCTAAACAGGGGCGAATTGGCACTAAAGTTGTAGTGCGGAAAATTTTGATAATGGCAACCTTGAGCAAATTAAACAATAAATTGTAGAATAAGAAAATTAATTCGAAGTAACAAAATCGCCATAGGCGATTTCAAACCCACCGAATTTAAAATTTCAGCGGCTAAAAGGGTAGGAATTTATTTTTAAACAAAGTTAATGAGTATCAATGGACCATAAAAAATTGTTTTGCTTAATTTGTTGCTGTAGTTTCAGTTTAGAATAATAATAATTTTGTTCATTGCGATTAAACAAACAATTTTTACGGTGTACCTATTGTGTCCCCATTTATTTCAAAATCTCTTTGTTTTGTGCTACTTTGTACCTACCAGTTTAATCTTGACATATCTTTGATATTATCGTTTCATCTCATTTATGAAGTTCACACAAGTGTTCATCTCCATACCGGGTGTTTGTTTTACTTTTACATTTTAACAATAATTAATGATAAAATATGAAACGTTGGTTATCATTGGATGCGAAAAAAAATCTCTTTGGCTTAATACCACTCTGATACAACGGGAAGCAGGATTTTTTTAAAGTGATCGTGCGGTTTACGACCGGCCACTCGGTATATTATGTTAAAAACAATGACGCCCATAATAAGTCTTATTAAGCGTAAGCTTTAAGCTTATGCTGACATTACTATTGTTTAGAATTAGTACTGATAATCGTAAGTTATTTATTATTGCAAATTGGTAACAATTGGTCAGATTAATACTAGTAGTACGTTATATACACATGTATACCGCAATATATGTATATACTATGTGCAAAGTGTATGTCTAAAGAATTTCGTCACCGATATTGTTATTATTTAACTTTCAATCTAACTTACAGTAAAATGGGGGATTTAACTCCAATCATCGTATTCTAATACTATTATTATTAAATGATTATAATTATTAAAGTAATAACTTTGATTATGTAGTAGTAGTATTAGTAAAGAGGATGTATATATGTACAGGGTGTCCCCGTGACCGTGGAGAACCTTTGAGGTGGTGATAAAGGACACTTTTCTAAGACAAATTTTCAAATACAATTTTTGCCCAAGTCCAAACCCTTGGGGGTTACCTCCCTTTAAAGCAATTTTTTGAATTTCTGATTTCAAACGGCCATAGCTCCGATATTATTGATTTTTTAGGGTTAATGGATTAGAACTTTTTTAAAGATCATTCGCTTGTATACAAATTAGGTTATAACACCTTATCGTCTAGAATTAACGGATTTCGAGTTATAAATTAAATTAAGGGAAAAAATGTTTAAAAAATTCAGGTTTTTTTTTAATTTTCTTGCGAACCCCGAAACCCCGAAACGAAACGTCTAAGAGAAAAACTAACGGCCCAAACCGGATAGGGAATTTAACGGGCTACAACTTTCGTCAAATAAATTTTTTTGGGCAACTAACCGTTTTCACAGAAACTCTGAAAATAATGAACAAGGTGTAGGTCTCAATTTGATTTATAGCATTTGTTTTAATGTTAAAACATTGTTAAAACGTACGTCAAACGCTACAATACGTTTTAACAATATTTTAACATTAAAACAAATGCTATAAATCAAATTGAGATTTTTAGTAATTATGTGAATTTATATTTTTTACCTACACCTTGTTCATTATTTTCAGAGTTTCTGTGAAAACGGTTGGTTTCCCAAAAAAATTTATTTGACGAAAGTTGTAGCCCGTTAAATTCCCTATTCGGTTTGGGCCGTTAGTTTTTCTCTTAGACGATTCGTTTAAGAGATACGGGGTTCGCAAGAAAATTTAAAAAAAAAACCTGAATTTTTAAACATTTTTTCCCTTAATTTAATTTATAACTCGAACTTCCTTGATTCTAGACGATAAGGGGTTTATATAACCTAATTTGTAGGCAAGCGAATGATCTTTAAAAAAGTTCTAATCCATTAACCTTACAAAATTAATAATATCGGAGCTATGGTCGTTTGAAATCAGATATTCAAAAAATTGCTTTAAAGGGAGGTACCCCCCAAGGGTTTGGACTTGGGCAAAAATTTTATTTGAAAATTTGTCTTAGAAAAGTGTCCTTTATCACCACCTCAAAGGTTCTCCACGGTCACGGGGACACCCTGTATATAGAGGGCCAGGTACATGTTAAAAATTGTGCCTATAGTAGCCCTCATAAAACTACATAGCGTAATCTGATCACCCTATATCTTCAAATGTATTTTTAAACCACCAATTGTTTTACAAATGAAAGTGGTACCCACAGTTGGGCTCAAATAAATTGGCACTTGCATCATAAGTAAAAATGATATGAATTATAGCTTAATGGTTAAGCTTATATCACTAGTGAAGTAGATGCATTTTAAAATGCTTTTTTTCCATTTTAGTCTTTTGTCACTTTTAAATACAGCTAAACGATGTCCCTATTACAAACTCGTATATTTATGCTGGTTGTCTTCTCATAATCAGAATTTTGTGACGTAGGTGCTACTTTATTTAAGCCCAACTTTACACAATATCATAAATAAAAAACATCTGAGGAAGATTAATTTTTTAATTCCACAATCTTGTTAATCTTGTTAAAAAACTTTAAAAGCAATATTTTATTAGTTAAATTTAAAATAAACCTCTTAAAATAATGTAAGAATCGTTAAACGAAGTCAATTACAATTAATTATTATTTGTTTTGATCTCTTAAAATAAGTTCTATCATGTGCAGATTCTGGTCTTTACTTTATCTCTCGTAGGGTCGAAAGTCTTTAAACTTTAAGTCACTGAGTTAATGAAAATTTAAAGTTTTATTTTAAAGGCGGAACTATAGTAAAATTTCTAATTTTTATTAGCTGGTTTAGTCATTCTTAAAATTTAAGGGCATTTTCAATTTAAAGAAAAAGACCAGAATCGTCACATAAGTCTTTAACATTAGCGTTGCAACTTAAAATACCTATCAGACTACTATTACTCTTTAAACTTAGTATATTAGACGAATTTCGCAAGGAAATACTTGGTCTTTTTTGAAGATAAAAGAAAAACCTAAATAAAAACTAAATATTCACCGGAGGGTCGCGCGTCAAATCCGCGATTCGAACCCACAATCAACCAGTGATTAAACCAAGCCACTTCTATAGTTCAATACTGCTAACAGCGATTTAACCATACCCCTCACCTGAAATTTAGATTAACTAATCAGACTATCCAAATTATATTTCGAAGTAGATAAACTATACCGAACCTGGGACTCTTCGCCTATAAGAAATAAGGAACCATTTCGAGCTTTCGAACAGAAGCTATCTCGCGAATCCGTATTCGCGGAATTGTTGTTCAGATTCATGGATTTATGGTCCTATTCGCAAAATTATGCTTCATATTTTTTGTGGATTAACCGCTATGGTAGACTGGTGTTCTTTACTGTGTAAGAATTTGGTAAAGGACTTCTTTATATATCTATAAATCTTTTAAGATATTCTAAAAGTTTTATCGGTTTATTTTAAATAATTATCTGAATTCCTAATAATAATTACATATTTTGTTTCTTCCATCCCTTCATAATACGCTCGTTTTTCTCCACTTTTTATGAAGTATTTGGTTAAAATAAGCAGTTTTGTCTACCATTTTAGTTATAAATCATAATATAATATTAATCATAAAACACCATTTTTGTGTATCGAACTATTCATAATGCATCTTCTCTTTGATTTATTTTTTAGTTACCAACCTAAAAAAGTTTCTGTGCAACTTTTACTTAATCGTTTACTTAAAATGTAATGCAAGCTCTAGCAATTTTTATTAATTCCTATAAAAACAATAATTAAGTTAAAAATAACAAAATAAAATAATAAACAACATTTTTCTTAAGAAACTTCAACATAAAAATTATAGATTAGAAGGAAATTTAAACCCGGTATTTGACTTTTCATGCTTAGATTATTCAGTTATTTTTAGCATAAATTTATTATGTTTATTATTACTGTAAATATTTTAAGTTGTTAGTTCTCATTAAATGTGTTGTTCTTGTACTATTAAGATATTAAATTAATATTTAATGTGGGAAAATATTGCTAAAGACTTAAACAATATTATGAGATTCTTAGAAAACGAAACCTGTAATCAAGTTGAAATTTATACTGAACTACCCGGTACTGCTAGACTTTCGATCTCATGCCAGGACTTCCGGACTTTTGCATAACGCACCCACCTTGGGTTGTTCGAGTTCTGGTACGACTTCAGACCTTCGGTTTCACTTGGGACTTTCTTGATAATAATAGTTATTTTTTGATACGGCTCCCATCTACCTCTGCTAGGCTTCACAGTTGTAGTGTATTAATCTAAAACTCTGAAGTACATCTTCTTTTGATGTGATATACCAACAATAAAGCCCTTTCATCTGAAAAACTACAGTAGAAAACAATTTTCAAGTTGTAGTAAGAAATAATTGAGTAGTCACCAATTTAGGACGTGATCTTTTGATCTCATATTTTTTGTGATTAATAATTTGCTTCGTTACGCGATGGAAAACGGTTGGGAAGCACTGTTCTAAAAATAGAATGACTCTGTAAAACAGAATCGTAATACTTGCCTTTTAGACATGTTTAACATTAGAGTTAAAAAAGAGTTCTCATTATAATAATTTTCTGGGTCACCTATAGTTTTGCAAGTATAATTCTCGCTCTCGAAACTTGGAACTTTTTTTGGGGGGAGGGCATCGTATAACTTTTAATTTTCAAGGATGTTGAACTTATTTGCAGGGGTTAAATTTACTGATGTTTCAGTTAGGCCAGCTGCTCGCTTAAGTTCTTTTGTAAAGTTTAAAAAAATAAATCAGTCAATTTTTAAACCTTCAAATTAATAATAGATAAGTTGGAAGATTTTTTAAAACCACTTAATTCCGTCTTACTCGCACAAATATTTATGTAAATTTTTTGAAGTTGAATAATTATTGGAGGTGAGTTTTACTAAATTTTATTTGTTTAACTAATTACACGAGTGCTTTAGTTGAAAGTTTTACATAAAGATGACGTTTTTTGAAATAAGACTTTTAAATCGTGCAATTTGTTCAAGTATTTAGTAAGCTTTCAATATAAGTTTTAAGAAGAGATCTACTCGACAGTAGACACAAAAATAGGATAAAAAAATTGCATATTTTAGAAAGTCATTACTTGGGTTTCCAACAACGA
Organism: Podabrus alpinus; assembly: GCA_932274525.1. Taxonomy (NCBI): domain Eukaryota; kingdom Metazoa; phylum Arthropoda; class Insecta; order Coleoptera; family Cantharidae; genus Podabrus; species Podabrus alpinus. The sequence goes on along the minus strand of OW026453.1, from coordinate 94,721,598 downwards.
CATAATGCATGTTTCGATCTTTTTACATCTAATCGGTGGCATTATTAGGAGGAAATTCCTAAAAGTAACAAATTTTATCAGTGAAGTTAATCCTCAACACCGAAATTATAGTTCTTCGTAGGGCTTGATTGGAAAAGTGCTTCCATTGTATAGTTAATGTGCTTAGGAATTATAATATAAAATTAAATTTTCGTCTTCATTGTAACGCAGAAGCTTCATTAGTGTAAAGAGCCTGGCGTTATTTCTTATTATGCAAGTTATGCATTATATACATATATACAAACTGAAGTTTTACATCAAACCGACAGAATTGTTCATGACAATTTACCATACACAAACTACACAGATATAAATTTAGTCCGTATGCTATTTCATGTCATGTGCAAAGTTGCTCGTATCGTGGATAAGTTTATTATAAATTACACAATTCGCATATTATTACGTAATTAACCAAGAGGAATAATTGCGAAATAAAAGCGCATGTACCTTGCCAGAAAAATAACAGCAAGTTCAATCATTTTTTACATTTTCAGAACACTCTCGGTCAATTTGTTTTGTGTAGTACAAAACACACAAAAATACCCAAGTTGTGCGTTTTGTAACTACTACATTTAGCTGTCACTCAACAAATCCGAACACCATATTTTTTGAAGTTCTCCAGAATAACAACATAAAGGAAACAAAACAAAATTTTTTAAATAAAACTTTTCTCCAAGTTTGGTTTTAATAAAATTTATTATACAGCCTTTAGGCGATGTTCATTTATAAAACTTACGTAGAGGAAAAGTTTAAAATAACCTTAATTTTGCTTCTACATTATATATAACGAATGTATGTAGACATGTAAAGCACCTTTCCTGAAAAATGAAAAGCGAGAGGTTACCTTTTCAGACGATGCAATAAACGTCATTATACGAAGAGTAAGTCTTTCAATATAAGAAGTATGTTATTAAAATTAACTTTGTTAACTTTAGATAAGCATAAAAGATTTACATGAACAACTTAAATAAATTACACACTCGGAAAATTTACTTCCACATTGAATTAGTTTTACAATAACAAAAATCAAATATTTACAACCGGCCAATTAACTTTCAGAAAACAAAGAAATAAATTACTGGTTATTTCTTCTTGATAAAACTTATTCTCTGTAAACGCCAATAAAAGCAATGATTAAAAGAAAATGGTTCTTCAGATAAATAACCTTAAATTGGAATTTAAGTTACTTGAACACAGAAAAATTTTAATAATAGCATTGATTTGGAAAGCCGTCAGATTTTATGATGCGGTTTCAAATTTTTTTACTCCACTGAATAATAAATTAACAATTATTAGTGCTTGCAAAATATTAATGAGGGGGAAAGATAATAATAATAATTCAATTTAGGTGATTTGATAAAATATATTATGGTACCTATGGTGCACTTTTAGCTAGATATAATATTTTAAATGTCACAAAAACTCACAAATTATTTATATGTTACACCATTGGGAACAGTAGCAAATCAAGAATAATATTTTTAGGCATCCCTAAAATTTTTACGTAACCTGGGTATCGTAATTTTATTTTCACAGTATTTTTGGTTTAGTAATTGGTTATCTGGAGCTTTTCGCAGATATTGAAAGCATTTTAACGATCGAGATAAGATATGAGCACAGCTGACGCTTTAAATCCGCAAAAACAACCCCTTAGTAAGACATGCTCGAACACTTTTACTGTTTTTGCTGATACGAAAACTAATTCGAAACTATCGTTTTTGAAACTATAAAAAGGCCGTGTAAAAAGCGCACAAGTAATAACATTAGCATGGAAACGATCTTTTAGCAATTACTCCGACAATAAAAATATTTTCCAAAAGTTTTATACTACTTTTTACCAATTTTTAAACAAAATTAGCTGATTTTCTGTTTTTGCTGGTAAACATTGAAACGGCAGCGGCAGTTTAACTACAATGCAAATAGTGTAACCTTTTCAACCATAAATGTTTTTAATAAATTCCAAACAAAACTAAAACAGTCAAATTAAAACGTCAATTAGACTAATACAAACATTACTTTAACAATAAAAAGTTTCTTTTGTAAACAACAATGCCACACTTTATTTGATTTAGATTGTTTACTTTTTAGGTAGTAAATCATTGCAGTGTATTATACTCTGCACGAAAATTTAAAAATTATTATTTACTGACCATACAGCAAAAATATTATAGAAATTACAGAATGACAACCATCCAACCATGATAATCTTCAGAGAAATTTAAATGTTAAATCTTGTCATAAAGTATTGCAAGTTTTCCACCTCAATATTTGCTCTGACTTTAAAATACCTTTTGAAGTTTGGAAAATGCGGTATCTACATATTTACAATTTTCACTCTTTTTTAAAATCAACACAGATTATTTATAAACTGATACAAAAGAACGCCAGGATTCAAAATAACATTAAAAATATAAGTTCAAGTCCTTCGAACAGAAACTAGGACAAATATTGCGGCACGAAATAACATCTTGAATTACGATGTAAATTTAAGGAAATTATCTATTCTGTCGTCACTTTCAAACGATTTAATTCATTCTGAAAATCACTTTCATTCTCAGCCGACATCATCTGCATATAATAGCACTCACATTTACATTGTCCATTTGCACACCATCCGTGTTTTCACAAACATCCCTCATAAATTTATCAATAAATGCATTGAACAACCTTCCGCACACTTTACTTCCAACTTGATGATCAACTAGGTCAATCTCATCCGAAACAAGTTTATACAAGTCATTTTCTTGCAAACCACCTCATATTTCTGTTCAAATACAAGTAATAATAGATTACTAGCTGGCACACTTTTAAACATATATTTTATTACAAGATTAATAAGGTTGTGAGGAGGGTGGTAGAAGTATTATACCGCGGTTCCTCTTCTTACCTGAGTTCTACTACACTTTGTAGGTAACTGATATCTGATAACTGGCAGAGGATAAAACTGATGAAATTTCTTTTACAAAAAAAAATAAAAGTAAATATAACGATTTAATAAATTATTCAAACACAACATAAAAAACAATGACAAATAAATTAAATTTTAAATATAACATAAACAACTCGCAGATTATAATCGTTTACTAACTTGTCTCTTCCCTTTCTTCTTAATGGATCTTGACTCGATCATGTCTGTCTCGTAATAAAATTATCGAAATAATTTCAAATTGATTTCCAAATAATTTCCAATGTGGTTTCCAAAATAATTCTAATCACTTAACGCTGTACTCGAAAATTTTCATAACCTTAAGGGCTCGCCACATAGCCTGTGCTGTGCTATGCTATGCTCTGTGTTATGTCAACACAAACGTTGAACAATGTCATGGTCATGCGCAAAATAGCATAGCAACTCATAACTATGTGAACGTCACTATTGAAACCCTATGTTTCTACTTCAATGTTTGACATTGGCATAGCACAGCACAGGCTATGTGGCGAGCCCTTTACTTATCACTTTGACTTTTACTCTTTGGGTTTAAAAATGCAACTGGTCACTCCTGTTTTTTCCGCTTTTTTTATACTCTTTTTTATTTAATTCCTTTTGATTCCATTGAATCTGGTCTTTATTCAAAGTAGATGGTTTTTCTCGTTTTTTTATCTGTAAGTCATTTTCTCTTTGTATATTTGTGATTTTAAATTTTATTCTGGCACATGTTTTCTGACGTTTTTCCAAATGTTTATGTTCAAATTTTGATCTTAATTGTTCCCCTAATCTTCCATTTGTCACTAACTTTGTTGCATAATTTCACGTGGTAAATCAACGGCTATTTCGTTGTGATTTTTCATTTTGGTCGAAATTTAGCACTTCCTCATGATCCGATGCACAAACCTTTTTACTAATATTAATGCAAATCTTATTCTACTTAATCCTAATATACTGCGATGTTCTGTTTATCAGATGGGGGGGGGGTCTGATGTAATTGGGTTTAATTTGTGGTAAAATACTCATTACTAAATATTCAGACAAAGGACCATTATGACAGTTAGATAATTACACCTGAATCTTCTTGGTACTTCCGAATGATGAACTGCTTGCATCAACTCAATCTGAAATATAACAAACGTAATTTTGTATACACAAATATTTCGAGCAAGAATGTAAAAGAAAGCAAAAGAAGGTTTATTTGTTTTATTTAAGGAAAATTTGGGAAGAAATTAAATAAAATTAATTTATTTGTAAAAGGGTAGGTAAACAATAATGAAAAGTGTTTGCGTTTAAAAAGAATTAGTGCGCGGGCTTACAGACAATTTTGGTGGGATGAGAAAATGGATAAGGAAGCGTGTGGAAACTCACGGTGTGTCCATGGAGACGTGAGGACGTATTTTTAGAGAATGGAACGATCCGCGGTAGAGTACGGACGTGATTGTGAAGAAAGTTGAAATTTTGGAAAGAGTTGTAATAATTTTCTTGTTAAGTTTTGAATTATCAGATGTCTATTGATGATTCATGAAGTATGTGAAGAGAAGAATTTATGAAAGTTTTCGATGAGTATTTTGAACGATATTTGGAAAATTTTGGAGACCGCTGATACAAATTTTTATGGTTACGTTTTTTGATGGTTATGTTTTTTTCTTTCTGATTGGAAAATTATTGAAGATTATTTTATGGACTTACCTGCGCATTTATTCAATAAGACGAAGAAAATAAGTCTATCATCAATCCTGTCTGGAGTTTTCATGGTATGAAAATTGGATCCAACCGTGTAATCACATCCACGCTGACTTGTTCCACTACACATCGATGGGACACGACTGTATCGACTTCGGTAAGCAAAATTTGTGTCGACAAACTGTAATAACATCTAACAGTAGAAAATTAAAGTTCGCGCGTGAATTTAAATACGGGGGGATTTATAAACTTTTCTTTTATCATTTTTCTGTAAATTTAATTTGTTCCTATTTAATAAAAACCAGTCTTTTGTTTTTTAATGATTATATTTGTTTAATAAATTACAATATTTTGTTTACAAATAATTACGTTTAATTTAATTTAATTTCATACAGCAGTGAAGACCAGAGTAAGCAGGTGTAAGATACAATAAGTTTATTTTATTTTCTTCAAAGGTTACTAATTAAAGGTAACTTATATGAGTATTTCAATCAAATAGATGAACCCAATTTTCGACCCGTAATAACGAGTTTTCATGCAAGCTAGTCGGAGCATAGTTAAATTAAGTGCCATTAATTTTTCCCGCTATATAAATAAAAATCTTGAGTTTTACAGTAGCTAAACATGGCATCTTAAATTGTCGATCCAACGTGGGGCGTTAGATAAGAAAAGCGGGGAAGTCGTATTAAAACTAAAAAATTTTCTCAGTATTTTGATAAATTTAAAATTTAAAATTCTTAAAATTAAAAGGACTATATTTAAAAAGTTAGGTTTGATAGGGATAAAAATTGATAAGTTTACAAAATTTGTGCAAAAATTAAAAATTTGTTCTGTTAGATAATAAAAATTAAAAATTTGTTTAATTTGATATTCATATCTGTTCACATTTGCAACAAAGTAGAAGAGATTATTTATCACAAAGTAAAAAGATTTTATAAGCATGGATGAACCGATCAATATTGAGTCATCCGACCCAGTTCTACAACAACTAATGGAGCAACTTAAAACTATGCAAGAGACTCTAATAAAATACAAAAAAAATAAAAGATAAAGAAAAATATAAAATTATAGATAGTAAAATAAACAGTGCAAATATAGAATTACAAACAAATAATCACGTTGAATTTGTGGAAACTAATTTAACAAATAACTATGGAGAAATTAAAGCTAGGTATTACGTAATTGAGACGAGAAAGAGTTTAAATCGCAAAAAACGGAAAATTAAGAAATTAAAAGCAAAATTAAATTATAAGATAAAAAGTTTTAAAGTCCAGGAATCTAATAAATGTAACAATTAAATTAAAGGTAACTTATATGAGTATTTCAATCAAATAGATGAACCCAATTTTCGACCCGTAATAACGAGTTTTCATGCAAGCTAGTCGGAGCATAGTTAAATTAAGTGCCATTAATTTTTCCCGCTATATAAATAAAAATCTTGAGTTTTACAGTAGCTAAACAAAAATACATTTATAATTAATTTTATATACATGTTTTGAAATTTACAATAAATTAAAAAGATATTTATTTCATTGGGCTGTTTTTGTAAGAGCAACAATGACCAAATGCCATTCTCATTGACTCATATTTTGATGTCCCCATCAAGCATGGCTCATTTGAAGAGAAATTAAAAAAATATTCAAGTTTAATTTCTTTCGTTGTTGAAGTTTTCAAATGAGGAAGTGATTTTGAAAAAATCACTCCATTGTTGTTGTGTAAAAATGTATGTACATATTTCTAGTAACTTGACGAGTTCTGTTTTTGGAGTGTTTTTGATTGTTAAATTTTCAGGTATTTGAAAACGTGCTGAAGTTGTGTGTAATTTTGTATTGAGTATCCAAATATCATTGCCGTACCTACTTTTCGCGCGATAATTCATTTTACGAACTGAAGCCCCCAAAATAATTTTTCATAATATTATGCACTACTTTTTAAAATAAAACTTTGCTTAAATTATATTGTTTTGCATTGACATCTCATTTTAATTATTTTTTATGCGATCTAATACTAGGTTAGTATGCTTTCCATTTCGTGCTTTTTTCCTTGATATGTAAAGAATAAAATTACGGGCCAAGTTAATACTATATTGTATAAAAAGTTTAAAGTTTCAATTTTAAAGTTTTAACTTTAAACGTTGTTGTTTCAAATTGATATGGTTTTATCGCAAGCATCTGCTATTGTTTTGTGTCACTTTTGTGTCAAAACATCACTTTTCAAACACAAATGTTCATCAACCAGCTCTTATTTCACGTATCATCCAATCTTAAAACGCTAATCCTTTATTTTAAAAACTCCCACACAAATGGCAACTCACAAAGCAACTCTCTACAAAGTTAAACATGCCTGACCCTACAAGGCTCATAAACCCACTAACTTTCGACTCTGCTGTCGAAAACAACATAGGGGTAACAGAAATATAAAATCTCCAACAATAATTTTAAATTATAAATAATATTTAAATGTTATAAAAAATCTACAATATGTACATTATTTTATGCAAATCTGGGACTTGAACTGTAATTTGTAATTATTTTATGCTGTAATTTCAACATAACTCTCTCAAAAAAGTTGCATGCGGTCGTCACGGAAACACCATTGAAGTTCCTTGGTCCCTTGGAATTAACTAATGGCGTTTTCTACTCGCTAATGTGCAGTGCGCACTGGATAAGTGCTCATACGTCATTGCACTTCTTTAGTTTTGATTACCGTGCATAAAATTGCACCGCCAGTGAAACATAAACTTCGTTTTCAGTGCATTATTTTGCTCTGTATATTTAAAAACTCCGGAGTTTTTGTTTATTTCGGTTATTTGTTTATATTTTAATTTATTATTTGATATCCATCAGTGTAAATAATTATGATGGAAGATACGAGACTCGTCGTTCAATTTTTAATAAATAATAAAATGGTAGACATAGAAGCGCCCGATCACTACACTTATATTCAATTAAAAGGTAAGGTAAAACTTAAAGTTTTACCTTATTTCGATGATTACATTCACTAAAATTATTAACATAACCACAAATTTTTATGTTGTTTATCAACACCGTAGGCCACGCCTTTGCACTGAAACTGTTGCACTGACCCTACGAGCCGGGGCAGAAATTTTGCACTGCAATTGAACTGAGTGCAATTTTATAGCCCAGTAGAAAACGAAACACCGTGTCGGTGCAAAATGGGCGTGTACTAAAAACGCGAGTGAAAAACGCTACATGAAAAAAGTGCAGTAAAATGTGCACTCAGTGCGCACTCAAATGTCGAGTAGAAAACGCCATAAAGCTAAATTTTAATCTTTAGAAAAAAGGTCTAAATTAGCAGTGTAAGTCCCCGAATTGCATAAAAAAGCTTTACTGTCCAGAAAACAAAGACACAATCGCTTTCCAATCAAGTACAACGCAAACTTAAAACACACACTCGAAAAGTTTTTAAATAAAAGAACGTAGTAAAACTACTTTTACACAGTAAAATTAAAAAAAGGTCCAAAATGGATTATAATATTTAAAAATAACTTGATAAGTTTTTAGCAAATCATAAATTTTGAAGTTAGATTTACTTTTACAGTTGGTTATAGGCGGTATAAAAAGTAAATTGTAAGGTTAGAATTTAATTTTACACCGGTGACTTGAAAGTAAAACTTTTAGTTTGCGTATAGAGTTTGACAATGTCACGTTTTACTGACGTTTGAGGAAAAATTTGTTTCGCAACTACAAAATCGACTTTAATTAAAAATATCCCAAAGTTTAGTTAAACACTTTTAATTATTGGGCACCAGAGTTCTTTCGATTTACTTTTGTTGAAATTTTAATCAAACATCAAGAATTTAATTTAATCCGGCGATTTAGATAAGTCACGGAAACCAATTTATGTCACATCAAGACACCTGGATGCTTTTCTCTTAGAGAGTATTTATTTTTATTTACTCGAGTCAGAAAACACACATCCTAAGTAAAAATGGCATATTGCACATTACACAAATAAACTATATAATATATAACATATAACTATATGTTATAGAAACAAAAAGTACAATACGGAAAATATGAAAAAAAAACACTGTAAATAGATCGTGGATATTCAAAACAAATAGAAAGTAATATCTGTTCGTACAAAATCCCCACGGTTTTTATCCATAAGTCTAAAGCGGTAATAGAGGTTAACAGTTAAGTACGAGCGTCTCCCTTTAGAAGGATGTAATGCCATACTACCGAGATGTAATCTACCTAATAAACTTTCTTAAAATACGGTGTATTACACTTGCTATTGTTTGTAGTCCACGTTAAATAGTAGGTCCCCTATATGTGTGTGATAACACTACTTCTATTCACAACACAGAAATAGAAGAGAAGTCCGCCAATGACAAATCAGAACAAATTTTGAAAATAGCTTATTATTTTACCTTATATTTGTTACACTTTTATTTTGACCTCTGTTACTAGGAACGGTTTTACTTTACCCTCCGTTATTAAGAACGGTTTTAGTTTATCGCCTATTCCTATAAGGATGACGTAGTTTGCTGCCCGTTGCTAAGACCAGTTTTAGTTAACTGCTCGTTGTTAGACCGGAGTCTCATTGCACCACTTCCTACCACCAAATAAAATATTAACTAATGGAAGTTGCTGATTTGCGACCAATTGAATTAGTTCAAATTTTATTTGATAGTAGGAAGTGGTACAGTGAGACTTCGGCCTTAAGGACAGTTTTAGTTTCCCGACCTTTGCTAAGGACAGTTTCATTGTACTACCCAAAGGGCATCACAATTTATTTTCCTATTTTAAAGCTAGTATTTGAGAATTTAAAGTAGCTTGCAAAAGCTAGAGCTATTCGGCTATAGTCATGTTTTGTAATTTACAAGGATGCGTGACCGTTGAAGTAGAGATAAGTTACAGGATGTTAAAGTAGCCTAGCTGCATTACAAACGTAATTTTTAAGTACAAGATTTATTTTAAATGCTTATAAACTAAATACTCGAATACGTAACAAAAAATAATCGTACGCTCATGAACTTCGTACAAGACTCGTGTGAAATCAATAAACATGTGGAACTTTTATGTTATTCACGTTATCAGGTTAAGATTTGAACAATAGATAGACAGTTTTTTACAAGGGTACAAGGGTTCTAATGGTAGAGGTTGCATTTTATTTGTACGCTACCGAAATTATGTGTCTACACCGATAGCACTTTCTGTTCTGCTGGAAGGACAGCGCCATAAGAAGGTGCGGAAGAACCTTTCAGCAGGACAGATGCTTAGATGTTCGTTAAGTATTTTTTGTGCATTGTGATATTCGTTTTCTAATTTAAAACCTCGGTGTTTTTAAGATACAGAAAACTTTTGCAACTTCAGTAAATATAGACTTTTAGTAAATTCCAATAACATTAAAAATTTAGGATCCCCATATTTTCAGGCCTTCTTGTAGCTATGAAATATCATTAAAATTAATAACAAAATAAAAATAGTGGACATATTTTCAATTCCAGGACAGCAATGAGAATTCCCGAGGCAGTTCCGATTTTTCACATTTTCATAAAATTTTACGTTCAGATACGAGTGTGACTACAGTTGTTGGAAATGGGACTATTTTAAACTAAAATCTTATTTGTCTCTTTTTCCTCACAGAATGATAATTATATCAATCTCCCCTTACAGAAGTCGACAAGTAACAAAACGAAATGTTACAAACTTCACGATATATAGGGATACATTGTACTTACTACAAGATATATTTTGATTGATATCTTTTTTAATACGCCAAGTTAGTACACAGCAATATTATCAACGTTGTCATGGTAAGCTTGTTAGGACATTATCGAATAATGGGTCAATTGTCAATCAAATCAATATTCAATTGACAGAAACCTAAAACATTATTATGATGGTCTTTGAAGCGATAAATCCACAAGTTTAATTTTCTCTAGCTAAATTGCAACGTTCGGTCTGCATTTAGATTAACTAACTTCATTGTAACAACATTTCAGTTTTTAAAATTTTTCTAGAATTTTATGCATAAATATACAGTAACGTACCTCAGGAAATCGAATTAGGTAATCACCTTTCATTTATTACTCTGGCAAAACACTTAGCCTGCACCTTTTAAAAAATTTCAACATATTTTAACTTCTAAAAGCTGAAAATGTTATTGACACATTTAAAAACTAATTGATTTTTTAAGCTAATTTAATATTGGAACTTTTTTGTTAGCGAATAACGCTTTTTCGTTTCTTTGCTGATCTTCATCAACTTAATTAGGCTTCAATCTCCTGGAGGAAAATTTGTACGTCGTATTTCACTACATTTTTTCTCGAGCTTAAAAAAGTTAGATTTTTTACAAGTAAGTCAAGTTACTGCCAAAATACTTCGACATTCTTGCGTTTTATAAAATTTACTGCAAGTTTTTTTCTTGTTTTATAAAAATATCGATCACAGTGAGCGGGGCGAGAAAAACCTTGTTATGTTAAAGAGTTTGTTTGATGTTTTTCTTTCAAATTGTGTGTTCGTTCGTCTTGGCGCACAATTTTAGTTGTATCTAACAACAATTTTCAAGGGTAATGTTATTAGGGAGGAGTGGAATAAGTGTAAACTCAAGGAAAGTAGCTTGTAAATCTGTGAAAAATTACAAATTTGAATTTTATTGCAAAATCTAGCACTGCACTTTCGCGATAAGCTCCTTATTAACATTTCGTCTTATTTTACACTTGGAATATTTTAATTAAATACAAGGTTGCATTTGGAACAAATTTCACCATTAATTTAATGACTGTAATTGTTTAAACGTTGTTAAGTTAATGATGCCTGCATGTTAAGTGACTCAAATTGCATTAATTGTTATTATCTTGTTCCATAAGTTTTGAACCAAGTCTCAAATTAAATTTGTTATTCAAGCTAATATGTAATTCCAAAATAAATTTTTAATTCATACTAAAAATGTGCAGGGGAAGAGTAACTACTATGTGAAAAATTCGAAATATTCGCATGGGCCGTTCATTCAGGCCTACTTTAATAACTTTCTTTTATACTTAATTTTATGTAAAATGCTGGAAATAATTTAAATTCAACTAATTAAAGCGAATAATTTAGGTTTAGCTTGGCATTGTCTTAGAGAATTGACACCGTGGGCATTTCAGTAGGCCACAAATATGTACATACATAGTTTTGAAAATAAGAACATAATATACTCTTGAATTGTGTATAAAATCGCCTGCGGTACTTTTTCTTGATACATAAAAACATGTAGGGCCCTTTTTTCATTATAATATATAGTACGTATCAATATTTGATTCCCTACGAGGGTGTACAGATCCAGCCTCAAAAATCATTTCAATGTAAAACTGTCGATCTTAAGATTATTTTAAAAAATTGACTACGGCGCTTAAATTGTTTCGGTGTTACGAAACTTTCAGTTTGTTAATATTTTGCTTTTAGCTTGGATTAAAATTTGTTTACTTGCTTTCTAAACTTAAACTCATTATAATATTTTCAGAGAAATCGCAGTAATTATTCTGATTTATAGGGCCAACAAATACCAAATATCTTGAAGCAACTTCTTTGTTGATCCTTTCATGGTTAGACCACTTAAATTTTTAACTTTCGAATTTTTGGCACCTTAAATAGTCCGTTTAGTGCATTTTATTTAAGATGGTTGCAAATGGGAATAACAGTAATTATAAAAAAACATATAGCCCAAACTTTTACAAACCTGGGGGAGAACAATTGGAAACGATTTGAAAAATTCAATTCTTAATTTATATCTCAGCCCCCCCCCCCTATGGAAAATTAGCGCAACTGTAATTTCTCAATTATTCAGGACAGCTAAAACCACCTTTGACTCTCTACGTAAAATCCATTTTTAAGTTTACGTTTGAACATAAATATGACTTTTTTGTTATTCCTTTGTTTAATTTGAAGTAATTTCACTTTTCGTTATTTTTCCAAAGTGGTTTTATTCGAAGTAATAACACCGGCCGACAAATGAAAACTTTTTGAACGTTGTTTTGATTTGAGTGAAAAATATCACTAATTTATAGTATTTTGAACACAAAATTATACCTACATAATTACTCTATCACATCAGGTTTTTTTACAAAAAGGAAAAAACGTTTAATTTAAATTTTTAGGAAAAAATTAATTATTATGTTATAAATACATATATTTCAAAACTAACAAAGAAAATATCAAGTACAATAATTGCTACAGGGCTAGTTTGTGTGACATCTCTTACGTTTAGCGATAAAATTACGTCTGGGTGTAATTTTTTTGTGAGAATCATCAATAATATCACGTTTTATTGACCAGCAGTAATCAGCCATCATATTCACATTCCATCGACCTTGGTACCTTGTTTCCATAGTTTTTATGTCTTGGTGAAACCTTTCTCCCTGTTCTTCACTATAATCACCAAGATTATCAGGGAAAAAATCTACATGCGAATGTAAAAAATGGAGTTTTATACTCATATTACACCCCAATTTTTTATACTTATTTAATAAGTTTTCCACAATATTTTTATAGTCAGGGTGTTTGTGATTTCCCAAAAAATTGTTGACAACATCTTTGAACGCCAGCCAAGCTTCTAATTCAATAGTATTTAGTATTGCATCAAATTTTTTATCGGTCATCAAAGATCTAATTTGTGGTCCATCGAACACTCCTTCTTTTATTTTGGCATCTGATAATAATCTTGGAAATTTTCTACTCAAGTATTTAAAACTATCATTTTCTTTATCCAATGCCTTAACGAACTGTTTCATCATACCGAGTTTAATATGAAGCGGAGGTAATAAAAATTTTTCAGGATCAATTAAATTTTCTCGTATAACATTTTTGATTCCAGGTTTGAGATTTGTACGAGGATTCCATTGTTTCTGAACATAATGCTTTTCTCGTGCTCTACTGTCCCACTCGCACAAAAAACAAGGATATTTCGTGTATCCTGACTGCTGACCTAACACCATAGTTATAATTTTCAGATCTCCACAAAGCTGCCAACCGTGTTCTTCATATTTAATTTTATCTAGTACTGTTTCCAAATTTTCATAAGTCTCTTTTAAATGAACAGAGTGAGCGACAGGAACAGAAGCATACTGATTAGTATTGTGTAAAAGAACACCTTTTAAACTCCGTTTCGAAGAATCTATAAAAAGTCTCCATTCTCCAGGATCATATTGCGCTCCTAACTTTTCAATGAGATCAGGAATATTGTGGCAATAAACTAATGATTCTTCTTGACTGAAAAAAGGTACAAATTCTTCTTCACGCTTCCTATACCAAGCAAAATGTGTATCAGGAGCTAACAGGTGTTTTGCATGAAGTCTAGACCCAAGAAGTTGAGCAGATTCTTTAGAAAGATTTAAATCTCTAATTAAATCATTTAATTCACCTTGTGTGAATTTCTGTGGTTGATTTAAAATTGGTTCGAAAACTTCATTTGACTCTTGACTCTGTGAATTTTGTTCTGACGATGTTGAGCTGAGATCAGATATTGAACTTGGAAGGGGCACTGGAATTTCTAGACCGTGTGGAATGGGACGTGTAACTGAGGTTACATTTGCGTAGGCTATCTTATTTTTATTTTTAGCATTAAAACCTTTCACATTGGTACAGCAAAAATAACAATCATCAATATGATTAACTTGCTCTCTCCAAATCATAGGTCTACCAAAAGGTAGAGATTGTTTTTTGCGATATGTCCACTGCCTTAATTGTTCAACACAAATAGTACAAACTAACTGCGGCGTCCACGATTTTAGTTGTATTTTGAAGCCAAAATAAGCATTATACGTATTTTCCACAAACTCAGTTATTTTCAGTTTTTGCTTTGAAGCCATAAAGTTTCCACAAATGTAACAAAATGTATCTGGACTACTATGACACTTTCTTGAAGACATTATGTTTTTAGACGTTTGTCAACCACAAATCGTTAATTAAATACTATATTAAATACCAAAAGTAAAACGTAAACAATTTTTTCAAATAAACACACTGATTTCAGTAAAAAGTTTGTAAACAAAGTAACTATAACGGTTTATTTCCATGTAACGCGTTTCGAAAGGGCGTATCGTTGTTCTAACTAATATATTTTCTCACGAGAGGTCGCTTAATTCAAGAAAAGAGCGCCAAAACTCGATAATTTAAATTATTTTTACTGAAAAATCGAAAATAGCGAATATATTAATTTTACTAAAAATCTGATGTGATACGATAAAATTAGGTCTGATTTCGTAATCAGCACTACAAAATTAGTGGAAAAAATTAATTATATCTTGGACAACGAAAATCATGTCGGCCGGTGTAATCGACAAATTATTACATCAAAACCTCTCCATCTTCTCCAAAAATGTTATTTTATTTTTTTTTAAATAAAAACAAAAATTTTATTATTTACTAATGTTCAAAATCTATTATGTGTTTCTTGAGTTTCTTGAGATCCTTGCGATTGACAAAAATACAAAAAAAATTGAAGAAAAAGGAAATACAAAATATTTTGGAATCAAGTTGCACTGGATCCTCAAACTTTGCCGGACAACCTCTCCCCCTTTAAACGAATTTATATTATCGTCGTATTTATACAGCCGTTTTTTTAATGTCGTTGTAAATTTTCATCGAAATTTTTATACGCTGTCTTTATCCTCATCCGTTTTATCCTTCGTGTAACGAAACCGCGCCGTTTTTTCAAAAAACAACAAATGTTTACCTCTAACATCCATAAAGTTGTTTGGGTTTACAACATGCAAAGTTACCTTATACTCACCAAAAACCTTCCTGTACTTTTCGAATCCGGCACATCTTCTTTGTAATTCATGTCATTGAATTTCATACTGTTCGTACATTTGAGAAATATTTAGATTTGGAATCGAGATATTTATATTCGCTTTCCTATCGATAGAAAGGAAAATAAAAATTAAATTTACAAATTTTCGAAAGAGCCTAAGATGTTTTGACCCAAAGAAATGGTAAATTAGGAATTTTAATATGTTATTCAGCAATATGTTAGGAATATTTCAGTCAGTTTTCAGTGCTACAATTTTCTTTTCTGGGTCAGAACGTAACAGTTTTCAAAACAATGCTTAACAAGACAAAAATAAATTAAGCCGGCGTTGGAGGTATTGAAAATTTTAATACCTATATATTGTTCAACAATGATTTAGAAACATTTCAGCTAACTTTCAGGCTTAGATTTTTGCTGGGTTTGACTGAAATTTGATGTAAAATTGCTGGGCTAAAAACACAAAATATATTATTTTACAAAATTTTCCTAATCACAGTCTCTTATTTTTATGACACGATAAATTATGCTAGTTCTGCTATAAACTTTAGTGGAATATACAGGCCGTAATTTATTGTACCCCATCAACGTCGTAAAAGCTAAACCAAAACATTGAAATTATTATTTATTTGTAAATGAATTTATATTGCGTTTCGCAGTGAAATATAACTTTTTCACAACTTTTCCCATTTAAATTTATATTATATCTTATAATCCAAACAATGTTGCATTGTCTTCTTCATAACCATCTATAATCAAGGTCAAATATACACCGCGGGGGGGTAATTCACATGAAGTTTCAAAAATCTTCAAAACGAAGACTAAATGGACTAAAATTGTACAAAATTTTAAAAATCCACCTTAATTATTTGCTTTTGTCTGTAAATGTCGATTGTGAACTACTAAAGTTCACAAAATCATAGCGCGTGCCCCTGCTTGTTATGCAACCTATTATAATATCACAAGACCTCATGTTTGAATTGGTAATTTAAGGTTGTAAACAGAAATGTTTTGTTGCTTAGCAACGTAGGAGAGCTCTAGATCGAGTGATCTTTCTTGAAAGAGCACAAAAGAGCAACTAAATGACATTGAAATGACATTAATTCACGTCACTGTCATGAATGCGTTGCCACATAATAAACAGGAAGCACAATTCTTATTGCAGGAAGAGAACCCAAATTGTTTTATAGTGTAAATGTCACTATTCCTGTAATTGTACGAAATTGTCAGCATAATTTGAAACTTTGAAGGCAAATATAAATATGGCAAATTAATTCCTCAAAAATTGGTTTCGTCGTAAATTTAATCTCAGACTATTGAAACTTAAAATTTAAAAAAAAAGAAGCAGTGGACTTCTCTACTATGTTTTCTTACTTTAAATGCCATCAGCCGCCGGCGCCGCCTTTGTTTAAATTTTTTCTTACATAAAATTTTGAAACAGTCAACCCCTGTCTGGAATCGTAAGATAACAATCGACTTTCACTTAGTACATTTTACTGAGAGAAAATTTGTTACACACGCCAGGGGAATTCTAAAAGGTAATCAAAATGAAAAGTTTCTAAAATTATCCAATAAAATTGGTTTTTCATTATTCTTTCACTATTGATGTCGAAGTGTTGTGTGGACGAAACGTGACATCATTATCGAAGAAAAGAAAAAGTAAACTGTGGCATTATTAGAAAATTCGCGAATTAACCAGATCAAATTTTCCGAGTTAAAATTTTTCATATTTAATTTACAGGACAAGTAATTATTTTAGGTTTTCTAGAAAATTCAAAATGATTGCATTTTAACTTCAAACATTTCGGCACCAAAATATTGAGTGCCAGGCCGTCCTTGAAAAGTTGGTAGCACAAATAAAGTAGTTTCGGATTTAAATAACAGGAAAACCAACTTTTAGATAACACGCGCGTTAACTGAAATTTTACAATGGTAGGTTTTTAATTTGCTTTTAAAAGCCAACACATGGAAAATGCATTAAGCAACTTTTATTCTAATACAATAAGTTAGTTACAGCGAGAAGTGTCGGAGCTTTTATATCGGAATTTTTAAACTGATCGCTTAAATTCTAAAATCCCTTGAAGGTAAAAGTGTTTTCTAGTTGACTGAACTAACCGACCAACTGTGGTATATGACAAAATAACTTTTTTAAATCCACTTCAATTTTAGAATTGTAGTAAAACTTTAGACGAAAAAATGGAATTGATTTCAACTTAGTAAAGTTGCAAATTTAGATAAACCCCAATGTGCAAAATAGACGAGACTCTTATGCATTTCTTTCCGATAAAAAACATTGAAATCGTAAAAGTTTTTAAATTCTTACCAATATTTGCGAATTTAAAGCAGAAACTAAATAATATGGAGCACTAGAAAAGTTAAAACTAGCTTTTCAACTCGCATCATTCGAGTCAAATAAAAATTGAAAACACATTAGGAAAATTGACAAAAACCCAGTTTAATTATCGAAAGGTTCGGTTTTTATAGGATATTTCTGTAATAAATAGTAATAAGTTTTTCCGTTAACTTAAAAACTCGCGAAGAATAAAAACTAATTATCCAAGTAAACTTTTCTAATTACAGCTAATGTATATAAAATTATTAACTTTAATAGTTATAATTAAAATTCTAATTTTGTTGGTTATCACATCATAACCTTCATAAAATTTACTGTGAATAGCCTGAAAAGAAACGATATTGGGAAAGTTGGTTTAAGCTTTTAAGCTTCAGATAGAGCACGGGATTAAGAAGGTTTTTGCAGCATCTGTAGTTGAACTGGACCAACGAACGGTCGCAGGTGTTGAACTTCTTGATGGTTAGTAATTTGGACAAAACGATTGGGGAATACTTATGTTGCAATTAGCTAAGCATTACAATGGAAAACATTTTTCCTCAAACTGCAAGAACTTGAACGCAATCGAGGAAAGCAGGAAGGAAGGATATCAATTACTTAATTTACTACTTAAGAGAAGATTAAATGAAATACGTGTCGAGGAAAACAACAATAAAAAATTAGGATTTCGATCACGTAAAAATTTATAGCGTCCACAAGTCAAAATATTTCCGGAAGCTAAAATCTAATTTTTTTAATTTATCAAAATCCCACAAGTAATTGCGAATTAAATTTGTGGCGAACACGCATTTCGGATCCAGTAGGAGTTTGTGAAAATTTAATTTGAACCCACCTACAACACACTAGAAAACTAATTGGAAGGAAATAAAATAGAAAATTACAAGTAGGAGACTTTTTGATGAATAAAAGGTAATTTGAGTAGTACTAATTATGAAAGTTGGTTATTTATTTGCAATTAATTGCGCAACAGTAACTCGATTTTCAAAATTTAATTAATTGGCGAACCCTTTACGTTTATAAATAACAACCTAACTTCTCGGTCAGTTTATTTAATTAATGATGCTATCATAAATTAGCTCGTGGTGTATTATATTTTATTTTTTTTATTGACAGACTTTTAGTTTTCGAGTAGTAATAGCAGTAGTAGTAAATTGAAGTTCGTAAATTGAGTTTCCTTTTATGCTCTTTCGCTTCGCATATATGAAAATAATACACAGCACAATTTTTATTGCTCGACAAAGTTGCACGAGAGGCATGATTTTTACAAGCTAAAACTGAAATACCAGCAGGTAAGCAGCTTATATGAAATACACCGAGCGATATTATCTATATTTAATGAATGGAAGAGAAGCAATTGCGACTTAGAGTGAGATTGGTTTCTACAAGCGTATCTCTACAGCTTGAGTAATGATCACGAAATTACACGAAAAACTTGTATCGATAAAATGTCAAAAAAGTCATTTTTTTCGCCCCCAAATAAGATATATTGCATTGTTTTGTTTAAGTTAAGTAACTAAAAAGTTTAAGACATTTTACCATTATAAAATGTTTAGGGACTTGCTTATGATTTATAATTTTTCAACTTCAAGACGAAAAACTTTGCAACTTTTTTATTGAAAATTTAAAATTTATGCACGTTTTCAAGTAGCAATCCTCCCTTTGTTTTCATCCTTCACATCATCGGGTATTGCACATTCAGTGCAAGGCACGCTGACCTTTAAACTGGGGCGCACTGACGCTAAAGTTTTACACGGAAAATTTTTAGGTAGCGATTTAACAATTTGCAGAAAGAACTTCAAATGAACACTCCCTATTAGGAGATTTTTACAACAAGCATTGTCAGTTCCGCAAATTTTTTATTTTTCTTAATTTCTAACTGCAAACTTGCCTAGAAAGTTTGTTTAGATAATTTAGTTTGTTACGTATGTTCATAACAGTGAGTCGAGTGTTGAATGTTGCTGAATATTGATAAGATAATATCAATAATGTATAAGACAAGTAATTGACGATAATTATAGATACTAATAATAATATAAAGTCTATAGGGAAATATCGACAGGAGATGAAGTGCACATGGCGTATGACAACATCCTAAAGACTTAACCCACCTATTCAAAATTATTAAACATCATACAAGACGTATCTAAAGATAACGTCGCTTACATTAAAAATTACTTATCGAAATCCATACTCACCATCAGTAAAGCACCGTGGACACAGGGTGCTAGACTGAGCTAAGCTCTACATAATTCTTCTTAACTGATACAAATTCGAATTTGAGTAGCAAAATACTGCTTAACTATTTTAAAAGCATCAATTTGACATGTATACAATTTTGTACCTTTAGAACTTTTTGTTAAATGATTGAGATCTCTTTGAGATAGATTTTCCTGTATTTTCTGGCTGTAATTTCGCTATATTTATGATCGTATCTTTCCACGCACAAAATCATATTGAACAAAAATATAGAAAGAAAGACGTTTTGTTTTATAGAAAACAGAAAATGTTTGTCGAAATTCAAATATTTATAAATATTCCTGCTGAAAAGTACCAAATTAATATTAATAATATTATTGTATTATAATAATTTAATATAGTGTTTGAATTATTATATTATGTATAATATATTAACAATGCAAAGTGGTAAACTTAAATAAAAGCAAAATACGTGTTTATGATTTATATATTACAAATAATTAGGTCTTCTGTACGTACATACATTTGTGTAAGGTTACTAACATAAATATTGTATAATAAATTATATTATATAATTATATAATACTACCTAGCATAGGAGACCATTCGGCCTGCGACTACCGAGGTTGTGCGGCCTAAAGGCCGAACTGAGGGATTATTGTTCAGCTTCTTTTACTTGCGCTGTGTGGAATACTGCGGCAATGTGCATGTTTTCCGCGGTTAGAAATAAAATTTTGTCATTTTCTTTCTAATGTGATCTTAACTACACATAATTAACATAATCAACACTTGAAATTCAATGAACACGTTCGACACATCATAGTCAAAGCCAACAAAATTTTTAAATCTTTATGTCGGTTCGTACGGCCCACGTGGGGTATTAATCCACGAAATGTGGAGACAATATACCACGCGGTCATCGAACCGACCATTACTTACGGTTCTTTTATTTGGAGTGGAGTGCTAAGATACAAGTACGTGCTGGGTTGGTTGCGATCTTTTCAGTGGGCATTCGCCGTCAGGGCTACTCGCGCATTTCATACGGTCTCGGCAATATCTGCGTTGGCCTTAGCGGGATTTACTCCAATCGAGCTAAGGATAAAGGAGGTGGCAAGGATAGAGCAAGTGAAAATGGATGGTACTTTTGATCGACTTCCGGACGACGTCGTCTTGCAAAATCGTACGTCGCCAGCGGAGATGTTACATCCCCGCTACAGACAAACGATCAGTTTCGTAAAAGCAAACGACTCACTGGAAGTCGATCGAATATGCGACCAGGTCGATGTTGCTATATTTACCGATGTCAGCAAGCAGGAAGGTGGGGAGGTCGGCGCGGCAATCGTCATATACCACCGTAAGGCTCGGCAAGAGACCCACAAGTACCGGTTAAACGGTACTTGTAACGTGTTTCAAGCCGAGTTATATGCGATTGACGCCGCCCTGACTTGGATCTCTCCCAGGAGGTTACACTCAGTGTGTATTTTCTCCGACAGCCTTTATTCGCTTGTTACCATCGCTAATAGGAGTAGCACCGTACCTTTGGTCACCTCCATCCATCGTTCACTGCTCAAACTGAAGGGCCAAACGATCATCAGGTTTGCATGGGTAAAGGCTCATTGCGGCATTGAAGGGAACGAGGTTGCAGACCAATGTGCCAAAGACGCGGCTGTTTCACACAGTCGCATGGCATACAACCAGTTCCCTCTTAGCTATGTAAGAAGGGTGATTCGTCTTGAGGCGGCATGTACTTGGGATAACGAGTACAGAAATGCCGTCCAATGTTCGACCACCCGGCAGCATTTACCTACGCTACACATTACGCTACATGATGTTCGCTTGTTCCGAAGTGCCGTTGATACCTCCTTTGAAATGACGCAGGTATTGACGGGTCACTCGTTTGCGTGCGAGTATCTATACAGATTCAATATCAGTTCTGTTGACGTGTACCCCTGCGATTCAAAAAGTAGGCAGACTCTGTATCATTTATTGTCTTCCTGCCCGAAATACGTCCAACAACGCCATACCTACACTCCACATTGTTCCTTTTTAAATATTTCACCTTTTACAATTTCTGAAATAATATCAAATAAATTCATCACCCAAATTTTTATAACTTTCTGTAAATCAATTATCAACACTCTAAAACAATTTAACCCCCCCCCTTAGTCTGTCTAAAAAGGATTTATGCCCCACTCACGTTACATAAATTTAAAAAAACTGTTAAACTAACCAAACCCAGTTCAAATATAAATTTAAATTAAAATTCAAACTCAACTTCAAATTCATTTTAAATTTTAATTTTTGTCTTTTACCCGCTGCCGTTGTAATACTCGTTTGTCTTTCTAGTTATAATTTAATAGTTATCCAGTTATTAATTATCATATTTAATTCATCAACATTAATTTCACCAACATTCATCACCACCATTTTAGTTTAATCAGTTATTGTTAAGGTTTTTTTTTTTTATTGTTAAGATTGTATCGAATTGCATGAATATACTCTCTCTCTCTAGAGAGAAAACAGGAAAAAAAACTACACATAAGCAATAACGATTTGAAATTTTAACTATATGGGTTTGTGGACTTGCGAGATCTCGCGATAAATGGGCATTACAGTTCTGAAGGGGGTAGATACATTTAATAGTACAGACGCACAGATAGATAGATATAATTCAGGACAAGGTGTTTGGTTGCTTAGTGACTTTAGTGTAATTATACAAATTCTATAATAAGACACATCACTAAGCAACCAAGAACCTCATCTAACAATAAATAGCTATGTGGAGCACGGATCCCCCAGACAATACTCAATAACTAATGGATATCTAGTGGATATCCACTAGCTTCTGGATGCCCACTGGATATTCACTGGATATCCACTAGATTTCAGTGTGGTCTGGGATAGTTCCAAATGGTACGGCTCTCAAGTTCCATATTGACCTACGCTGAGTAACAGAAATCATTTATTGTGCAGAATTTACGTTATTACCTTATATAACATATTCTGTACCGTTCAGACTCTATATATTTATTTCAAGACGATGCGATGGTTTATTTTACACTCACTTTGTTATCGATCGAAAATTATCAAAAAAATTACCAGTTTTTGTAAAAACGCTAGAAGCGTATAGAACCTAGAAATTAGAAAAAATCCAAAAAATATATTGAGCTTCTCGAGATGTTTATCAGTAGTCGACAAAATACAGGATGGGTGATCCTCCTTTCTGTCTAATCTTGTTGTAAAAATAATAATTATACAAGTACTATATAAAAATGGTTGTAAAGCGGGGGTTCTGGAGATATGGGAGAAGGGGGCTTACGTATGCCCTTCCATCTAGATCCGCCCCTGGTTATCTTTTTTTTTAATAAAAATTAGTTTTTATTATGAACTGATCCACAGTGCAATACGACATAGTAGAATTCTTCGACAATAATAATTCAATTTGGTTGACACCAAATGAAACCCGAAATTCAAAATGAGGGGGGAATAAATCTATAGTCCACGAAAGTTGACGTCTCGTCATAAAAGCATAATCGTCTGAACTAAGCTAATACTCCCTAGTCAAATGAAGTGTATTTTAAAATAAGAATATATTGGTTATCTTTTTTTTTAATTTTCTTTCTCACTTTCGTTTTAGTTTAACAAATTTGAACTTGTCACCTGTCAAACCAAATATAGGTTATGCTGAAAGGAAACGTTTTATGTTTTTTTCCACTACTAGTCATATAGGCTATCATTTTTACTTAGGTTAGTCGATCAAGAAGTGACACGTTTTCAACTAGTGGTGAATAATATTTCCATTATTAACCTATGAACAAAATGACATTTTTTGATAACTTGGCGACTATTTTAAAGAAAAATGTTGTTATTAAATGATTTAGAATAACCAAGAAATGCTAATTAATTGTATTTAAACTATTTAAAACGCTTTTTTAATACATTAATTTAATTTTAAAAACTCATTATAATCGAATTAAATGTGACAGCAAGTGACAGCGCCATCCATTGTTAATTTGACGAACCGCGATTTATTTTATTTAATAACCTAAATTTGTCAACAACTGTCAAATCAACTGTCAAATCAACAAAACAAAACTGTCATTTGAAATAAATATTTTAAATTTGAAAATTTATTTGTTAAAAAGAATTTTAAAAATGGTAATAAATCTAGTAGTGGAAAAAATCGTATATAAACCACGGTTGTGAAGACCATTATTGCCTCCGCGCCTTATATTCCTCGGTGCAAAGCACCTCAGAATATAATCTTGGCGCTAGGGCAATAATGACGGCCTTCACAACCTTGATATATAATATACTATTATTGTCGCTTATCAAATTTATTTATTTATTAAGCAATAGTTATGAACAAATTCAAAATAAGACACAGCATAAGTAGGTATACAGCACCTGTGCCGTGCAAAAGCAAAACAATGAATGGCAAAAATTGTGATTTTGAGATTTTTGTACCGTTGCGTTGATAATTTCTTTGTCAATCTGTTCAGAGCTTTACTCAAAACTAACTTTTTGCAATTACATTGTTTTGCCTTTTCACGCAGACCTGAAGAAAAACAAAATTGTGTAACACCCCACGGCGTTAAAGAGTTGAATTACTTGAAATTTTTCGGATTAACTGCCACCACATCGAAAATTTTTGGTTACTTTACCTGAAACCTGAGCTTTACGATGAACACTCAATTTGGGAATACGTAGCGCTGACCATGATCGAATTTCGGAAGTCGTAGGATGATTAAGATTAAACAACGTCTTAATTATTTAACCTCAAAATTATTATTAACCTCAAAAATACTAAAAGTGACAGAAATTTTATATAAATTACTACGCGAGTCAAATTTTTTTTCCGGTACTAGTACGACATGCTATGAGTATATCTGTCTTTTACTATCGTCTAACAAACGCAACAGCGTAAGTCGTTACTGGAATCGTATCACAACACGTGCAATATATTTTCGTGCTTTGTCATATCAATACAAAATGACTGGTAATGCTCATAAGCAATACGTCGTTGCTATATTCGGTCAATCTATGACGAGATGTCAACTTTCGTGGCAATGACTTTAGGATATGTCCTTGAATATATTTTGCGAACGGTGCTAACACAAAAGAAAATGATAAATAAGCAAACAATCACAAACGATTGATACCAAATTCGACCCGAAATTTGCGATGGAGGGAAGCTCGCATTTCCCCAGCCCCGCCTACTTAAATTGAAGATATTTTCCAAACACAAACGTACACAAACAATCGACGGAGGGGTCTTGCATTCCCTTAACCCGCCATCTTAAATTTTTTTTCATTTCATACATCGGTTTATAACGTTCTACGCCGTCCTCCGATTTCCTTGTCTGTGATCGTTGAGTGTTGAAACTGTGTGACGAGCACAGAGGACCTACAGCTTAACGTGTATTCCGAACCACGGGAATAGACGAATTTTACGTCGTCTACTCCGACCAGGGAAGTCTTCACTTCGGGGTGAAGTCGATTAGATGAAGTGATTTCGATCACTAGTCATTATCACGTAAAATCGTGAAGAACCAATTACTGATGAGGGGTAGTAACTTTCCAATATCAAGAACGTGAAGTAGAAACCTGTATCTTAACAATAGTAATTACATTTTTGGTTAGATATTCAATGTTTCCGGTTTGTTCATTCATTATTTTTCAAATTTGTGGAAACAAACTACTACCTAAAAAATTAATGTCGAATAACTTTCTTGTTGCAACATCTAATTTCAAAATAAGGATTGAAAAGGCGTATATCTTATATATAAAAGTGCTTGTATGTGTGTATGTGTGTATGTATGTTCCGCATAGACGCCTAAATCCCGTAACTGTGGGCGTTGAAACTTTCACGAGATCTGGCGAGGTTCAAGAGTAAACTTTTCGTCGTCTTTGATTTTAGTAATTCGCCATCATAAGACGGTCATCAGCAGTTAAACGCTTCAGGTCAACGTCGTTGTTATAGTTACGAGCGATTTTGACACTAAAAGTTTAATTAAATGACATTGACATATAGTCAGTAGCGGCTCGACAAATAGGGAAACACAACTTTGACATAAGAATGTTAACCTTAAAAATGACATTGACATATACTCAGTGGCGTTGCACAATATTTTTAAAATTCTGACATTGGCATATGATGTACAGGGTACAACATAAATAGTGCGCGTTTTAGCAAGGCTCACCCCCCAACTCCTTTCATAATAACCTAGAGTGACCCTTAGAGTGTTGAATAGCCCCCATGGGCCCCCCGATAGTGTCATAGTGACGGCATTAACTACATAACCTAAAAATCATTTTGCATATACAGGGTAAAACATAAATAGTACGTGTTTTAGCAAGACGGGCCCCCTTTTCATAACCTAGAGAGTGACCCTGATAGTGTTGAATAGCCCCCATGGGCCCCCCGATAGTGTCAAAGTGACGGCATTAACTACATAACCTAAAAATCATTTTGCATAGACGGGCCCCCTTTTCATAACCTAGAGAGTGACCCTGATAGTGTTGAGTAGCCCCCATGGGCCCCCCGATAGTGTCAAAGTGACGGCATTAACTACATAACCTAAAAATCATTTTGCATATACAGGGTAAAACATAAATAGTGCGCGTTTTAGCAAGACGGGCCCCCTTTTCATAACCTAGAGAGTGACCCTGATAGTGTTGAATAGCCCCCATGGGCCCCCCGATAGTGTCATAGTGACGGCATTAACTACATAACCTAAAAATCATTTTGCATATACAGGGTAAAACATAAATAGTGCGCGTTCTAACTAAGTGGCCCTCTTTCCTAACGCAGTGAGATCTGCTCTTTGGTGTAGAGTACTCCCGGGCCCCCTGATAGTGTCAAAGTGACGGAAAGTGAAGTGAAAAACATACGAGTGATACTAATAAAGTAAAGTGGAAATAATACACATGCAGAGTACCCCCGGGCCCCCTGATAAGAGTCAAAGTGACGGAAAGTGAAGTGAAAAACATACGAGTGACACTAATAAAGTAAAGTGGAAATAATACACATACAGTACTACCCGAAATAACACATTTCACACCTAAGATTATGTGACCCAATTACAATACAACGTCAGGGAAAGCCAATTGTTCTATACCCCTACGCCAAAGTCCAAATCAAATTCTTCTTTGTTTCTAATAAAATTCACATATTGGTGGTCTTTAGACACGCCCTTTTTAAAAGTGGAAATTTTTTTTGACATTTACCCCTACTTAAAGAGTTTTTACTAAAGTCTAGAATAAATTCTTCATATTTGGTATATCAATAGGTAACATAAAACAATTTTATAAAAATAAATTTTTCCCCCTCCACCACAAAATTTTGGACTAAAGACACTCAGAAATTTAAAAAAATATATATCTGATTCCCCCTAATCATCTAAATGAATAATACGAAAAAAAAAATTTTAAATTATCCGAACAAAAAAAGTTTTTTTTGGAACTTCATCGATCATCACCAAAATTGATATCTGATTCCCCCTAATCATCTAAATGAATAATACGAAAAAAAATTTTTTAAATTATCCGCACAAAAAAAAGTTTTTTTTTTAACTTCATCGATCATCACCAAAATTGATATCTGATTTCCCCTAATCCCTAAATAAATCCTAATCCTTAAATAAAAATTAAATTCGGGCAGGACAACGTCTGCCGGGTCAGCTAGTTAATATATAAAATTTGTTATCAAAGTAATGCAAAAATCGAACAGAAATGCATTATTTTGATCGACTTCAACCAGTTTTATACCAGTCTACTTTTAATAAATTTTCAACGCTTCTAAAGCATTTTTCGAATAATTTAAATCAATGGCGTCGTTTTAGGTTTCACCATGGATTGGGAGGGGGGGGGAAACTTTATGTTATTGTACTGATAAATCAAATTTATTTATATCATTTGCCAATTATTGTCGCCTCCACCCAGTGATGCCTCTGACTTGAATTCGGGTAAAAATAACAATGAGACCCCAGTTATGTATGATCTCATAATCTGTCAAATCCCACGTCACCAGAAATGATAAATATCAATCAAGGGATAAATTCTCCCCCCCCCCCGACCTCCCGTTTTTTATTATAAAGTTCTGTAGCGGTACCTATAATCTTTGAAGGTGATCATTTATTGTGGTTTTGAAAAATAAAAAATCGATTAAATGCACTAAGGCCCAGTTGTTCAGTCTCGGTTATCTTTTAACCCTAGTTAATTTCTATAGAAATAATTGTTTCTAAAATTGTATATAACAACTCGGCCATAGATTGCTAAAAATTTACTATTTTGTATGTACGAAATAATAACCTCCCACCAAAAAATAACTTTGGCTGGTTCGACCTCCATATATTATACATCATGCCTAAAAGAATCTTAAGAATATATTTTTGTTATAAAAGTTTAAGTTACCAAGAGGAAAACATAACATTGCGTTATATTTTGTTGTTCACGAACCATAATTAATTTAGCATCTAAAAACGGTAGTAAAAAGTCTCTGTATTGGCTATGAAGTCTTTTAAAAAACACGTATGTCATAGAAATTCTTTTTAGAAATTTGCAATATATTATTTATCTATATGTTATAGTATCTATAATATGTTTATACAGCATATATTATTCAGACTAGAATTTTCCACTGAAAAAGTAGACTAGGTTAAGTTTCCAGTATTTTATAATAACTATGAAACCACATTTTGAACCAAAAATTTTAATAGAAAATATGACATCTGCATTCTCAACCTTAAAATTAAGGAAACAATCAAAGGAAATGATTTAAAATTTGGGTCTAAAATTAACTTTCCAATTAACGTAAGAAACGTAACACAGCATGATTTATAATTTATTGTTGTGTTCAAAGTATTTGAAATTTTAATTACAGGGTTTCTGGCACATCTTTACACTTAAGTGCATTCAGGATCTTGAAAAGGGGCAATAACTAAAAATTATACATTGTACATTTCGTTACATTACTTGTATTGTAAATGTTAATTTTAGTCCTGAATTTTGAGGTTCTGAATGCGGCCTACGCCTTTGCATTCTCAACATTGCCAGTTCGTCCTTACCTTTAAACCACATCAGTTTTCAATAACCTCGTCCTAACGATTAAAATTTCTTCTATTTATTGGAAAACGTTAAATTTTTGTTTCTTTTGGTGCCTTCCACCATTCGTGCACGTTTATCGCTTGCATTTAAATTTTAAAAACGACTCATGCAAGATATTATTACTGTAAATAACAAAATAAAAATTTTCTTTATCAAAGAACAAAATGCACCTGAGGCTTAAGTCGATATTTCAACTTGTTTAGAGTTTCATATAAAATGGTAGACTTAAACAAAGCATATTTGCTATATTAAGAAATATTTATGAGTTTTGCAATATCACACGAATGATAAAAATTACATAAAGACGCTCTTGATTAAAATCCAACACCTGCGATGATACCTGCATTTGCATAACTTTATTAACACAAAATTTGTAATGTTAAATTAGAAAATGTTTACAGCGTCTGCACTTTATGTTATTGAGAAACGTTTCTTTTTAATTTACTTTCGGAAAAGTGTGACAATTTTTTTAAATGAAAAGTAGATAAAAGAAACGAAGATTAAAAGCTTAACGAATTAGAGTAACTAAAATCAATTGGTTTTTTTCAGGTTGCCACTGTCTCGTGTTTTCTTCAACTTACGGTAAAGAAAAAGGTACATTTAAAAGTCCAGATTTTCCGAAACCTTATCCAACAGACTTGGATTGCTTACTTTATACGTTTATTGGAAGTCAGGACCAAATCGTTGAAATTAATTTTTTAAATTTCAACATCAGAAAGACACATTTAGAGTGAGTAATTTTTTTATATTTCGCATGCTAAATTTAGTGATTTATTTGACTCGAACATGAACATGCACTCAATTTAATAATGAACACGTTGATTTATATTAAAATACCGTAATAAAGTATCGGCTGAAAATCAAAACAACAAAAACCATTTATATCCACCAGAATGATTTTGTGGGCTAGGGTATTAAATGCCAAAATTAACCCGATTTTATCAACTCAAATTTTTGGAAGAAATAAAGTTCAAAAGGTGCTTTGCACAATACTTTGTCTCTTATGACGAAAATTTTGCCAAATCTGCATAGTAAATCTACTCCGGTTCAAATTTTATACATAGCTTTAGAATGGCATCATAAACAAAGCGATAAACGTTCTTCATCATTTTAGAATGTGCTAAAAGCGTCACATTTGGAAGATGAGGTCTAAAATTTTTGTTGGAAAATATTATCTTGTTTGTGGTTGATTTCAAAGTACAAATTACATGAATAACAGGCATAAAGCATTGTGTTGACGCACCCTTTAACCGTGAAGTACGGTATTAATTTTTGGAAGTAGCAGGTGAAAATTTTTAAATCTAAAATTAATTTTACTTGGTTTAGGCATGCGCGGAGCATTTTTTGCATTTTTAAACGAAAACCTAACCCAACTTTTCCGACCTTAATCGCTATTTAATTACGAGCATGAGCGGTAACACCATCAAGAATTGCTAGTTTAGCTTCGATCTGGGTAAACGATTCAATCGATATAAATGTAGGCAATTAACTGATGGAACTCGGCTTTGTATTCGGATTTAATATTAAAAATGTCAAAACTAATTTATTTCGAATTAATTTGTTACACTAAATTCCATGTAATTTTCACCTAGAAACACTACAATGTTCAGGTAATGATTAATAGTCTTCGAACGCTTTGTCAGTTGACATTTACTTGTCTTGTTTTAGCTTAAAGGGTTATTTAGATTAGATAACTTAAATTAAACATGTTTTAATTAAATTTTGGTCAAATTAATTAAATTTTTGATAATTCAAATAAATTAACCTGTCACTGTAGTCGTTTTCTGGACGTTATTCTTTAACAATTCCTTTACCTTACACTGCTGCTATCAACGTTGTTTTGTAGCTTTTTTTTGAAATATTTCATTATTTTAAAATCAAAAAGAACTTCCTTTATAAATACTAATTTTAGGAAAGGAAAATCTAATTTAATCAAGTTCAAAGTTTTTGATCATCCCACCAGTGTTGTTCCTACCATGTAGTAGATATGTAAACATGGTTACCTCGAGGCTTTAATTTTTTTAAAGACTCAAAGAGAATAAATTAAAGCAAAAAATACAAACATTAATGAGAATTTAAACTGTTCCTTCAGGGAAAATACGTGCACTTTACTTCATTAGAATCCAGGAGATTTAGGGGCATGGAATATACAAAATTTGTATCAGTTTATATTATTCAATAATATAACATTAAAAATTACTTTAATAAACCACGCAACAAACACATTCATAAGTTTCTTTAAATGACTTAGCCATGAGTCAATTATTAAATCTTTTGACATTAAAATTGCATGCCTACCTTTTAGTTTATTTCCGGTAGTGTTACTGATCGGTTGTATTTTGTGGGTAATTTTGTGGTGAGTGCGATTTTCGAATATTGGTTGTAGTCAGGACGAAAATGAATTTTGGTATGCAAAGAATTTAATAATGTTACCATATATAATTTGTGCTTTGCCATGTTTGGTCAGTACGGTTTACACCACAAAGTAGGCAAAACGGGTACATCTCGGTTACATTGCAACTTTAAACTTTTAAGTGTGCGGATAATCCAGTGGTGAAGAGCTCCTTCGCTTAGGCTTAGGCGAAGGTACCAGATTTCATAAGTTTCATAAGTTTAAACTTTCAATTTTAAGGTTTTGAACTTTAAACGTTATTGCTTTAAATTCATATGATTGTATGGCAACCAACTGCTATATTTTTTGATCGCACAAAAATATACCATCACTTTCCAAACACAAATTTTCTATCACTTATTTATTTCGCTTATCATCCTTCTTAAAACACTTTTCAAAATTTAATTTTTGAACACTTTCTAAATCCTTTATTTAAAAGAAATTGTATACAATTTCTAACACGCCTTATTCAAATGAAGACTCAAAAGCAACTTTCTACAAATTTTAGCATGCCTGCTTCAGCAAAGCTCAAAAACCCACTGGCGTACTACCCTTCTGTCGAACCCACCGTGAAAATATAGTGCCACCCGAAACATAAAATCCCCAACAATAATTTTCCACTTTTAGTAATAGTATTTAAATTTTGGTAAATTTTATAGAAAAAAACACGACAGTTACCCCTTATAGATTTGAGCATGTAAATCCTTCAAGATTCATCTGCGAAAAATCGGCAAATTCTTGGTTTTTCTACCCATTCACACACACATCTTATGGTTCACCGTCACATCACAGCAACAAACCCCATCCTTAAATTTATAAATTAAATTTCAATTTTCTAATGGTTAACATGTTGACAAATTTTTGCTTAAAAAAATTATTTACAAAAGCACAAAATTAATTTAGAAATTTATCATTTTGAGGCCCAACTCGATTTATTCCAATAATCGGCAATAAATTATTTGCTTTTACAACATCCTAACTATAAATTGTAACGGTTTAAAATTTGCCGCCGGGTTCTTTGGGTTTTGGAACCAGTGACCGTTGGTACGAGTGAGGGAAATGGGCAGGGGTCGGTACGCGAGACTGGACGGGATACGTTTGCTCGAGTAAGAGGTGATTTTGTGTGTGTTGTGCAAAAATTTTGTGAAGCCGGATTTTGGAGAAGAATTGGTTAGTTAATGCCATCCAGTAGCGAACTGGGATTATCTTCTCGAATCCGTAGGATTGGGAAGCTCATTTTTTTTTTGATTATTTTACCGGGAGCTCTCATCCGCCTTTATGGGATTCGAAGCTGAACAAATTTTTGCATATGCCGCAGATCAACGAAATTTGAGGTATCCTTTTTGGTTGGTAATTTATTGTAATAACTATTAATTATTTGATTGATTTGATTCTCAAAATTTGTACATTTTGTATAAATATTCCGTGATTTCGGTTGATAATCAACATATGGTTGATAACATTTTTGTGTGGTCCGCCATTATTTTGTTAGTTGGTTAGCGTTGCAAGTGGCGCCCAACGAAAATATTTTTTGAACAACGTCGATTACATTTTAAAGTGTTTTTTATTTTTGATTTTCTTAGTTTATTTAAATTCGTGTAAATTCGTGGTTTTTCTACCCTATACATTTTTTTGGAGGGGGAAGGTAAATTTCAAGTTGAAATTTTTTTAAATCTTCTTATTGTGTTTTTTTCGAATCTCATCCATCATGAAAGTGGATAGATTATTTTAGGAGATGAACTCTCCTATGAATTAGATGAGAGAGTTGGCTTTTGAACGTGGAAAGGTGTCGACGCAAAATTTTGTTGGTCTGCTTGTGAAATGTGGTTGTGATTTTTGGAAAGAATTTTGTTTGCTTCCTTTCTCGAACGACCCAGCATTCGAATTAATATGGAACAGTGTTTTTCCGAACCCGATCCGGGGATAAGAATTCGTTGCTGGTGGAGGGTGGATTTTTACCGCTTTGTACCGTTCCTTTTTATGTTGGATCCACCGTCCAGTCTTCTGTTGAAGGATTCTAGTCGTTCAGATGGGTAAGTCATTAGAACCTTTCATTAATTCCACATATTACATTTATCAGTCGACTCGCAATTTGTACTCTAACACCACCTGAAGTTTATTATCGTTATCGGTTATAACCAAGGATGATGGATTTTTACCGCTATGTACCGTTTATTTTTTTATGTTGGATCCATCGTCCATACTTCCAGCAGGATTATTAACAGTTCAATTCTTTTACGTCATTTAGAACATATCGTTAATTGCACATATTGCATTATCAGCCAACCCGCAATACTCGGATACCACCTGGAATTGTATTCGTTATCGGTCGTAACAAATTTTGTTCAAGCTCGATTTTTATATTTTTTTCCTTTCAGGTTTGTGTCGATTATAATATGTATTTTTACCTTTGAATGAATATTATTTTGTTTTTTTGTGTTTTAATATTTCAGGTTTGTGTCTTGCCTTATGTATTTTTTTTGATTGGCAAGTTTCGCCAAGAATATGAGTTATTTATGCTTTCTGCATGAATTTGATTGGGGCACTTTTTTTATTGTACGCTCGCACGCGTGAATATATTTACTAACAACTGTATTGCTATCTTTGTGGAAACATTATTTACGAGAAATAATGTTTTCTTTAACCAAATGAAACAACTTACTTTCGAGATAGGTAGCGTAGAGCTGAGTTAGTCTAATGGATAGGCTAGCAGTCCATAAAGCGGGCGGCATAGTTTCGAATCCCGTATTCGAAATTAAAGGCTTGATTTTTTTTAGTTATTGTGTTATATATTTTTATTATTTGTCTGTTTGTTTTATTTGAAAAGAATTATATAGGAAGAAGGTCTCGCGATGCACGACAGAAGTACAGCGGTGGGAAGTTTTACCGGGGCCTACGATTGGTTAGTTATGCGGGGGCTCGCGGTGGTTGCATTTGAATTTTTATATTCTAAACCATTCATTGGGATTTTAGCGACCACCCGAACGTTCCCTTAATTAATTCGGGAGGAGGTTCTTGGTGGTATTATTTCGCTTCTGTACAACCTACTCTGTTAAAAGCAATTACCATCGGACATCGCAATTGGTATCACCTTCGAGCAATGACCATCTGGTTGCTCACCAACTATTTATTGGTCATCATTCGTTCGTGTTGATCAAAGTTGGTCAGAGACGAGTATGTATAGTTTTTTTTGTTTTATCGTTTGTATATATCTTTCTTTGTACATATTTTTCTCTTTTGTCGTTATTATCGTATTGTTATCTTTTGTTTTGTTTACCTATCGTATCGAAGGTCCGAACATCTGGACAGCTTTACATCTTCACCATCGGTAAAGTTCCTAGTCTATTTCCCGTATCGTTGGTTTTCTCGTTTTATAGAAACTTTACCTCTTTCCAAGTAAAGGGGGAGTGTAACGGTTTAAAATTTGCCGCCGGGTTCTTTGGGTTTTGGAACCAGTGACCGTTGGTACGAGTGAGGGAAATGGGCAGGGGTCGGTACGCGAGACTGGACGGGATACGTTTGCTCGAGTAAGAGGTGATTTTGTGTGTGTTGTGCAAAAATTTTGTGAAGCCGGATTTTGGAGAAGAATTGGTTAGTTAATGCCATCCAGTAGCGAACTGGGATTATCTTCTCGAATCCGTAGGATTGGGAAGCTCATTTTTTTTTTGATTATTTTACCGGGAGCTCTCATCCGCCTTTATGGGATTCGAAGCTGAACAAATTTTTGCATATGCCGCAGATCAACGAAATTTGAGGTATCCTTTTTGGTTGGTAATTTGTTGTAATAATTATTATTGGTTTTTATATTAAGCCATATTAAGCTCGATGGCGTATTTTTTTTTCCTTGGCCTTTTTAATGTGTTTTATTTTTTTTATTTATGTGTAACATCTTGGTATTCTTTTTTTCGTTCTGCATTTTTACTTCCAGAATGGTTGCAATTCATTATGGTTGCAAGAATCATTATCGCACTTTCGCATATTGTGGATAACGATACCAATGTATAAGTGTTATGTTTGATAAGCGTAGTAATGACTACTTTATTTATTTTATTACGTTTGGTTAATTAAACTTTACTTGTGTATTATTTCCTATGGTTTACATCGAGCGAACTGGTAAAATGTATTAGCAGGAAGATTCCAATTTGATCGACGGAGGTTCAAATTTCATATTTGAAATTTAGTGTCGATACTTTTTTTTGTGTTTAATTATGATTTTATATTTTTATTTTATAAAGGCTTCGATGTGTGACCTACTTATATACAGAGTGCGGCATTGCGCCGGGGTCGCTGCTATTTGGTTTGGTCGTCGGAGGCTCGGTGGTTACCTTAGTGGGATTGTACCTATATGACCATTCGAGTGTTCCGTCGATTGATTGTGTGGGTGGTGATTCTGAGTGTCAATGTGGTCGCTACTGTGCCGTTCTGGTCGGCTCCTGTAGTGGGCTACTGTTGTTGCGTTCCACTGGCGCAATACTAACACCATAAGCATCGACTTTATCATAAAGCCTTTAAGCAATGACCACCGTATTGTTTATTTTTATGTTTATTTTTATTTTATTGTTAAGTTTATTTTGTGTGCGTAAGATATTTGCGCTTTATATTTGAGTAATTACTATTTTCGTTTACAAAAATTCTTCGTTGTTCAAAATTTTCCGTATGCCCTGGACTCATTGCTGGTTTTTTTTTTTGTTTAATTAATTATCTTCCAAGCTAGCCGGCAAGATTTACAAAGATAGCTCGTGATTTCTCGATTTCCCCTTTAATCGAGTTGTCTAATCTTTCATAACGACGTCTTCCTTTTTAACCGAAATCGAGTGGCGCCTATTCCATCTTTTTTTTCGTCGTTTTAATTAACACCTTTGGTTAGAAATTAATTTTAACATCAATTATTAACGTCACATTTGGGAAAAATTCTTGAGGAATTTTAACCGTTTCATCTGGGCGACCAACGTGGTTTGGTGTGATCGCTGGTTGAGTTACGTTGCGGAAATTGTGGGTTCGAATTGCGGACTTCGCGAAATTGCAGCAACATTTATCGTAATTTAGTTGGTTAAGCGTCACAAGTGGCGCAAATAACCACCGAATTATTCCCGTGGCAAAATTTTTAATTATTACAAATTTCATTTTTCACTCATTTCGAATATTTAACATATCCCGCCAATCTATGTTGAATCTTTATCCTTTGCAAAATTATATTTAACTTTTAGTTTATTAATTCAAATCATATAAATTTTTTTATCATATTTACAAAATCTAATACTATTTTGAATCACGTCGCTTTAAAAAATATTTTCAATATCAAAATCATCTCTCGCATTCATTTGTTAATTTTATCATTTACCAAAATTATATATTCAAGTGTGCATTGCAAATTATCAACCTTTTTATTAAAATCAATTTTTAATCAAACCCATAATTCCAGTAGTTGAGGGTTTCTATGGCTGATACTTGTTACATCCCTCTCATTTGTGCATATCCATCTTATCCGCTTCCATGAGAAAGCAGTAATTCTCATCGAACCATTAATTCGACTACACGTGGAAAGCAAGTTGTCCATTCCGCCAATTCTCATCGTACCAAACTGATTCAATCCAAACTTCAAATATTTCCTTTAAATAACATTTTTCAATTCAAGCTTTTTGTTGTCATATCTCGAATTTCCAATTTTGAATTTTCTCTTTCTTCCTTTTAACTGTTTTGTCCATTTTAATGAGTTCTTTTACTTGGATATTTTTATTTTCTTCCATCTTCTGTTGTACTTGAACATCTAGTGTTCAATCTAGACAACAATGTTGTTTATCTTTCTGTTTTAATTTTTCGTCCAATCTACCCTAGGTACCATGATTATTTATTAATTGTTGTTCTACCTCTTTAAATTTTTTATGTTGCAACTTTTTAAATTTTCTAACTCTTTGTTTTTCTTTAATTGTTTCGTTTATTTTTTTGGTTAGTTCCTTGTTCAACTCTGTTCAACAGTTAGTTCATCTGTTAGCTATTGAAATGAATAATAAACATAAAAAATCAACTATTAATTATTAATATTCTATAAAACATCATCAGTCAGGATCCTCTTCAGCATCAATGTCAAATCATAAGCTAACAAAAAATTCAGTAATTTAAATAATAATTCAAAATTGAATGAAATACAAAAACTTTTTCTCGATTTATGAATTTTTTATAGGATATTGACTTTCGTAATAAATTATATGTATGTATTCAGATTTTTTGACAAAAAAATAAGCACTTATTTTATAATAATCTAAACAACGTTAACGACATATTTATATTTAACAAATTTTGGATATACCTAACAATTTTTTTCCTTCAGTCATGAAACTTCGTTAGGTATATATAGAAGATTTACTTTATTTTAATTTATTGTGTTTTTATATTTTTATTTTGCCAGTACGGATCTAATGAGATTAGTTTGACGGGTAACACCATAAATAGGAGTGGTTTGTTAAGTTTTTTTAAGTTTTTTAATTTTCTTGTTAGTTTTTCATTTCACACTGATTCTAAATACGGCCATGACTGTGATGTTTTTTGGGATGCATATCATGTTAGAAACATTATGTACTTTGTAGATTACAATGACCAATTCCGCAACTATAATTCTATGATTAATGGTAGCAAGTTAGAAAGAAAAACTATCAAACAAGGAAGTTGTAGAAAGTTAGCGAAACGTTAAAGTTGATTGTATATTGTAGGTTTTTTTTAATTTTTAATTCATGAAGAGCCACAATTTGTGAAACCCCCTTTGAATGTCAGGCAACAGGTACCTACAAGTGGTGGTACGACCATATTTGAAAATTCTAAAAAAACTTAACAAAGAATTCACTTTATTTTAAAAGCGTATAAACCGTCTGTTCATAATAAGTATTTTTCAATACGGGAGGGTAGATTTCTACGTTACAATTTTTAATATAATATATAGACTGCGTTCCTTTTTGGCCATGATCCTCAAAATGCGCGAGGAGGAACCAAGAAGGCGAAATACATTATAGTACATATAAAAATGTTTAATAAAAACATTGACTTGCCGCACGAAGTTAAAAAGTTTGACCCGACGCAATTACTCATTATTAATGAACAATAAATTAATGTGCTAGGGGTAGGTAATTTGTTAAAAAACTATTATAAACTATTATGATTGTACCAGTCAAACAAAATTATAATAGATAAGTAATAATTAATACATTACAGAATAATAAATGAAATTGAATCGCTTATTGCAAGCACAACCTAGGTCACTTTTTGCAACTTTTCAAGAAACGAAAAAACGTTTTATGTTAAAGCTGTTATATTTTAGAGGGTTAGTGATTTACATAATATCCAGATATACGTCTTAGGGATTATACAAGCAAAAGAAGTGCCTTGAATTTGGTTTAATAAACTCGTAGTTCTTTTTGTCAAAAAAGTGATTTAGGTTGTTTCTGAAATAAATAGATATTCAAAATGTTATTTTGCACAAAAAGCAAAATTGTTAATTAAATTAATAAGGACGAATTAATTATTTTTCTCCTTTTTGGGCCTTTTGGCCATGAAATGTTTGATAATTTTCTTCATAAAAAGGTGTATACAATCAGTTTCTGTCCATTCAGGAAGTATTTTTAAATTTTCAAATTTTATTTCTAAAATTTGGAATGGGGGCACTTTTTGAGAACCTTGGAGTTTTGTGAAAAACAGTACAGCGAAAAAAATTTGTTAATAAAAAAAGTGAAATTTTTTGTCAATATTTTTAAAATTAAAATACATGATTTGTTTTCGAATTAGAAAGGTTTCATAAAATGTACTGATTCTCAAAACCATTATTTTTCGCTGGGGTTTATTAATTTTGGAGACTATTATTTGCGATTTTCCTGTGATTTTGCCCTTAAAAATAAGTGTAGTTCTCAAATTAAATTAAAAATTGTCTTACCGACATCTCTTGATTATCTCAGTTAATCTTTCATCTCATCTCTTTCATTAATAAAAAATTCAGGAACGAATTTCTAAAAGGTCGATTTGTTTTATTAAAAAGAGAAATGCCAAGTTTGTCATAAAATATAATGTGACGAATGATCACTAAACCCTAAGAAAAGCTAGGACCGGACTTTGTTAAAATCAAAAATAAAATAATTAAGAACTATTTGTTTGCTACATTCCTAAATTTTTTGCTCTAACGGTTTCATGATAAAACCCTCGAAAAAATTATATTTTTTAACTCTCTTGTGCTAATTGTGCTAACTTGCTAAGGTGCCACGAAGCCATAATACTTGAGTTCCGAAATACATCATTTATAATTTTTTCTCCATGACTAAAGAAAATAATACTTTCTTGTAGATTTATTGCAGAAAATGGTCTCCTTTTGATTGCGGCAACGAGTGTTTCCAGATATTTTAAATTATCGAAGCAATTAAATTATTGTAATTGTGCAGTTTGTTGTAATTTTTTTATTTCGGATATGGCACTGCCTTGGAGAAAAAGCTGCATATGTGGTCCGCACAAAACCAATTTTTCACGTAATTTGCAAGATACCGGAACTCGCTTTGTAAAGTACAGTCAACTCGCGTTATAACGAATTTCAAGGGACCGGGAAAAAAGTTCGTTATATCGAAAGTTCGTTATATTTCTTCAAGTCGGTCTGTCACTTTGATAATGCAGAAATAGCATAACAAGGGTTTTGATTGAGCATATAAAAGACATTGCATTAACAAATATTATTAGACTTGGGCCAAAAAAACGTCGTTATATCGAGGGGACCAAAACCCATTTAAGTTTTCGTTATAACGCGAGATTTTCAAGGGACTGGCAGTTTCTTTCTTTATATCGAGATTTTCGTTATATCGACTTCGTTATAACGCGAGTTGACTGTATCTGTTTATGTTACTTTCCCTTAAATAGCTATTAAAAATATTGAAGAAAAATGTAACATATTTTATTAGCAAAAATTTCTTTGTTTCACATTTATTAAAAAACTCGATTATTTAAAAAAAAGTCTCGCGATTTGTTTAAATTCTATCTTAAAATATTCGTGATATGTTAGCCAACTATAATTAATAAAAAGCTCTCATATGCGAAGAATTTTCAATTAAAGTCAGTTCAGACGTATCTTCGCTTAGTAATAACGAAATCGGAGTTTCTTCTATTTAAAATAAATTTTATAAACCACACGTCGGAACAATTGAATTTTTCCAGCAAGCCCGTGCGTCTCTTTCATCGCCAAAAAGTTTTCGTTAAGAAAAAAAACTATATAAACTAACTTATTTATTCACCCCAAAATCTAAGGCGCTCAAATAGTTTTTATCCGACTTAAATATTAGTGAGATCAAAAAGTTTTCGGCTCAGCCAGTATGTATTAAAAATACCAAAAAATCGTACAATCAAATTCGAAATGTGGACTAGTTTCGAACTTATTTGTTCTCATCAGCACAATATACGAAGAGATTGTACGAGCGCATTACGGCTATTTGCCAACCACAAGCAAAGTAAAGTTATAGACTTACAAAATTACTTGTTTCAGCAGCGCCATCGGCTGAGCCGAAAACTTTTTGATCTCATCATATTATACTGGGGCCTCTCCCAAAAACCGCGCGATGGCGCTGCTGAAACAAGTAATTTTGTAAGTCTATAACTTTACTTTGCTTGTGGTTGGCAAATAGCCGTAATGCGCTCGTACAATCTCTTCGTATATTGTGCTGATGAGAACAAATAAGTTCGAAACTAGTCCATATTTCGAATTTGATTGTACGATTTTTTGGTATTTTAAATATTAGTACTGATTGATTAACATGCATTTCAAAAATGCATAACAACCAAGAATAATCTTTGTAATAATGACATTGTTTAGTCTGAAAAAGGCAATAAATATGTCAAAAAATCAATTAGTTAAGAAAATCCTCAAAGAGATTTCAGTTCAGGACCGAATGGCGATACAATGCGATTATAATAAATTCAAATGAGTAATCTTTAAAAATGCATGTTTTTTGTAATTAATTTTTTATTTTTCTAAAAATTGCAATATAGATGTCTATACATTTTTCTTCTTTAGCTTTTTCTCTTGATACATTTCCTTGTAGTAACGAGTTGCATTGCTTATCGGCGAATTGTAAGGCTACGTTCAATATTGGGATCAACTTCTGTCATATATGATCTGACAAGGTTTCAAGATTTTTTTATGGTTGCTCAACTGTCAATTCTCGTGGAGGCATTTCAACACAGTCATCGTTACCCTAGTTCATCTCACATTCTTCATAAACCCGTAGTTCATCTATGTTAATAAGTGTTTCATTATCCACCGAAACATAACGCTAGGGAACCCCAGAAAACTCCAAAAAATTTAAAAATTATGTTTCGCTATATAAATCGCCATAACTTTAAAACCGCATAAAAACAAATAAATTGTACAAATACTTAGGTACTGAAAAAACATTTGCGTATAAAAAAATTATTTTGTGTTCTAATTTTTTAGAAGTTATTTGTATTTTGCTAGCTTAAAATTTAATTTGGATCCGGACTGATCGAAACCGGACTATAGTAAGAAGTATTGCTGTGTACTTTATAATAATGTAGCATAGAGTCGCCAGGCATATACTAAAAATCGTATTATTATCGTCATTTAAGGTGAAATTGGTCCAATTTTGGTATTGTTTGTTTTAAACAAATATTGTTTGTTTCTACAGTTTAATTTTTTTACGCTTCCGAATGCACAAAAAAAATTGAAACCTAGACTTCAAGTTTAAATCACATCGGTATTTTTACTATAACCTTTGGTATAACCTAAAAATTGCTTAAAACACCTTTCAGAATGGAAAATCACAAATGTTCGCAAGTGATTTTCCAAGTTTAAAGTTTACTACCAGTTAAAAGCATTTGAGTAACAAAATATTTTGTGAAAAATCTTCTGTAGGATTCTTAGAGTGATTATTGGAAGGAGAATCTAAAATAGGAAGAAATTTAACATTCATTTTAATTTTATAAGTTCTTAAAACGTTAAACGGAAATATGAACAACTTTTGTTAGTTTTAAGTATAGTACACACAAAAAAATTTCCGGAGCAAAAGTTACTTAAATCAAAGAGGTCTGTTACTCCAAATCGAGACAAAGTAATTTTATAATGTTTATTTCAAACTTTTATATCATAACTTTGTACCGTAATATTGGCCCTTTGAGTTTGAAGGAATCTTTGGTCCACCTTTCAGAAAACGATAGCTTTTGCTATAATTATATACGCAATCACCAACGCAAATTTTGCAATTTTACATTGCACTTTTATTGAACAGAGCCCTAGGAGGCGTAAAAAGACAAATACGAAGTTTTAATTTGTTGTTTGTTCATTTCTGATTATTTTTTCGTAAAGCTGAGTTACCCAAAACAGGTAGATATTTGAAATCTTCTGGTCTCCACTAGACTATAATAATTATCTAATAGTGACTACTCAAGTACCATGCGCTGCAATTTAGTGACTTCTTAACCAGGTTAACGTGGAATCCAAACCGTGTCATAAATAATTTCACCGCAATCGAGAATTGAACTCGTTAGCTTAGGATTTAACTCTTTACAGCAAATACCTGTACAATTTATTAATTTTGCAGAAAATGCTACGAACCCAAGATAACTTTCTTTCTTTTGAGACCTCACTACCGATTCTAATTTTTAAACCTGTCGTCTGTTTTATTAAAGCAAGTTTTTATCGTTTTCTAGCCTTTTCGTACAAAATTGATAGTAGAATATTGCTTTAGTATCGATAAAAACAAGCGCATATGACTCTCCACGTGAAACCATCACAGAAACTATCGAGTTTCATTGTAACTCTTACCTCATAATTTCAATTTCTAATTAAATCGTTTTTAACGAAAAGAGCAATCTCCATTTAGCGGTTAATGATGTAATACCAAGCGTTGCATTAATATACCTTTAATATGAATTAGTAAGTGCTCAGCGAAAATTTAAATACTTAATTATAAATTTTCAATTTGGAATTAATTTTGTGTTGTAAGATGAAGTACTTTCGCTGCTTATAAACTCACAAGTAAACATCATAATAGCACGTGCTATGGTAATCCGTAATAAATTGCACTTGTTCTAAAATAATAAAGTTGAGCGAAACAAAATTGTCATACATTTTTTAAACGCCCGGATTTTTTTTGGTTTAATCCCACGTGGCGAAAGATAAAATTTTTGCAATAGTCATATATTTCCTCCGAAAACGTCGATTTCAGATTGGCAGTAAATTTCTCAACGGTACATTTTACAGTCAATAGCCAATATTTCTTGTTCAACAAAATAATTGTCACAAATGTGGTTTGATGGTGCAAAAACGAATGTGAGTTTGATAAAAAGCACGCGTTAACAAGTTGATGGTGTTTACGACAAAGAGTGATTTTATGTATTCTAAACGAAAGTGTATTACAAATTAGGCACTCCCCTTGAAGTTTTTTTTTTGGAAATTATCGTCCCAGTGGTGCATGCATTTGTAGTAAACAAATTAAACCGAAACTGTTAATAGTGATAACAGATTACCAAATTTATATCGACAGACGCTTTCATTATATTATATAAATTATTTTAAATGTTGGCGGAAAATTTCCAAGGGTGAGTTTTAATGAAAGCTCTATGTTTCATTTAAATTTGATTCAATCCCTAAAAGCGGAGATACCGACATACCAATTTTTTTGATAATTTTGTTAACAAAAAAGCGAGGTGAACAATTTTATAATAAATTGGAACGTGAGCTTTATTATAATTTAAATTTTTAACAAATCATGGT
Organism: Podabrus alpinus; assembly: GCA_932274525.1. Lineage (NCBI taxonomy): Eukaryota > Metazoa > Arthropoda > Insecta > Coleoptera > Cantharidae > Podabrus > Podabrus alpinus. The sequence continues at coordinate 94,677,398 of OW026453.1, read as the reverse complement.
CGAGGTTTACTTTATTTTAGGTATTTCGAAAATTTTCTTCCAAAAAAAGTTGGTTAATTTTAGTGAAAGCTTCCAAGTTATTTGAAGTGTGATAGAAAATTTTCGCGCGTGAGCTTTAACCAAAGCTCAGATAAATTCCTTTATTTTATTTTTATGAAAAGCCTTTCTACTTTGTAGGTTTAGTGTGGATCCGGCATTACAATATATAAAAATAGTCCTTTAAGTTTGATATCGTGTTTCATATTATCAACGCCGATAGAAACTTTTAATGCTTTTAATGTATCACATTTTATTGCTTATACTAACGTACGATTCTTTTCGTTTTATATTTTACTTATTTAAAATTTGTATTCATGTATGCTTTTTTTCAGACAAAATTCATGGAAGCTGTTTCTGATAAAGTAAACAATTTGATTGGTATTTTAAGCATAACTTTGTATATAGCGCATACCCAATCAAAAGTTTAATGTTATTAAATATTTATTCGATATTTAATTGAAACAACCCGCGAAGCGGATTCGATATATTTTTTATCAAAAATATTTGAATAATTTAAATTAAATTTTTCAATAAATAAAAAAGTCATCAAGTCGAGGCGGGGATTCCCACGAATTGAAAAACGATTTATAAGTCCTTTGAGCGTACACCGGCACTTGTGCTTACTTTACCTAATATTTAATAATAGACATTTCAATTTTCTCGAATTTATTTCAAAATTTTCGCAACAATGAGCATAATACATTTTCCTAATGAGATTTATTATAAACGGTTTGTTCAACCGTATATTTATTTAATGCTCACAAAATGTATAAATCACATTAAATTTGATTACCTTTTAGAGGTATTAATATGACCAAAAATCCCAATTAAAAATGAAAATTTACAGCGGATTAATTAAGATGGAGATTTACGATTGTGATTGTAACAAAGAGATAAAACTTGATAATTAATGAATCCAAGTTTGGAAAAAAACTTTATTGTTTGTTACTTAAGGAATGAAAAATCTAAAAAGTGTTATTCTTTTAGACTGCGATCAAAGTATAAAGTCCTATTGAAAGAAAAGCTACGCATGTTCTAAAATAGATCCATGCCTAAGACAGAATCCAATTTCCGTTCATTCTCGAAGAAGCTTTTTAGTGAGACCTAAACGTGTTATAGTATTAGAGGATTCTACGTAGAATTTAAACAGGCTCGGTCAAATTTACTTCAACAAAGACGACTAGGTATATATATGCTTGTACATTAAATGCTGTGAAAGCTCTGTACAACGAAGTTCAAGGCACAACTTAGTATTTCCAACCGCAATTCACCTTAAGTGTGATTTACTCAGTTAAATTCCTATACTCTATAGCGGCTGTCATGTTAAGATATGGAAATAATACATTCATACTTACGTTATTAAACAACATCCACTTGGCAGTGTTCTCATCGAGTCATATCAACGTTATTCAGATAAATTTTCTCCTAATTATCAAACTCAATTATTCCCATTTACAGATTTATTTATTAACCTTCAAAACTTTTCTTTGATAGATTAGGTAATAATACGTAATGTATGTCGCATCCCCATCGATTTCAAATAAAATATAACTGAAGGTAAAAAGATCGGAAAATTATTTTTCAGGGTGTAAAATAAATTTTGTACTGAATCCATTTTCATAATTCTTTTAATGGTTTTAGATAATAGTAACACTTTCATTGTTTCGTTAAAAATGTAATGCCGTATTGAAATGAATGCACGACAGGTGATAATTTAAAAACTACTCTTTGATAATATATTAAGGTATAATTCATTCCGATTGAATGGGTTGCAACTATCATATTGGATTTTAAATTTATACACGCATTACATTGTGTTAATAAAATTCATATGTTGGACTTATTCTGAATAATAAAAAGTGAACTTGATAGTCATAAATTTAAAAACTAAATCATCGTTTCATTTTGTCTGCTTTGTAGTTTGGTATACATAGAAAGCTGGGTATAAAATGGAAAACATAAATTAAAGTACAATTTCGAGCTGACAAGTAAAATATAAAATTTACTTACTACATCATGAACATCATCATCCTCGTCTTAAAAATTTCTGTCATTTCCATTTTAATTGAAAAAATTTTAAGAAATAAAAGAATGGTGGATTTGAATTTTACAAAACTTTTTAATCTTTAAATTAGTTTTCATTATGAAAATAAATGTCCACATTAAAAAAATATTCATTTTATGCATTTTTGCGCTGTCACGTTATCAGTTTTTAACTTCGTCTGTCTAACAAAAAGCTTTAATATCCGGTAGGAACTCCAATCTGCAAAAACGAGCTTTAGTTAGCAATAAGGGATTTCGGTTATCCTTTCTAAAAGTAAATATATTTAAGGTAAATTTATTTTTGCTTACCTCATTTCCATTTTCTCATTAAAACTAAACTGAAAATTATACAGTGTGCAACGTTGCTCTCACGATATGTAATTATTTGTAGTTATCAATTTTCTATTTATTCAAAAAAAATTTGAATAAATGTCGCGCAGTTAATTTTTCTCTTTTATGCCTTTTATGTCACAACCCCAATTCGCAAACCTCTTCTTTGTTTCTGCCATTACAATTGACAAAATCAATATAAACAAAAAGAAAAGTGTGATTTAGCAAACGTCAAGTATTAAAAAAATTCCAAGACAGTTACAAATATCGAGCAGAAAACTTGACTAGTTTTTACTTTTGCTCAAATCATTTTTCATATTTTCAACCACAAACGACTCTGCATTACTTTATTGGACCTAATTCCTAGTTTTCTGTGTATTTTTCAAATAAAATACAAAATTTTATTTCGTATCAAATTTATAGTGTTTTTATGTATTTATTTAATAGATAAACAAAGTTGATATTTATTGCTTTTTATGGAGCATTATGGAAATGTGTTTTATGATACCACACCGCCATTTTTAAAGTATGTTTAATAAATAATATTTTATTTATTTTTTATGTTACTTTCCAAAACTTTATGAATTAATCAATACTTTTTATTGAAAATTAATTCAAATACATTAAATCTTTAAAATTTAGGCAGGGGTAGATTGGTGCTAAATATTGTTACGAAAGGCCGTCTTTCTATACCGACGGCGCGCTTAATTAAACAATATTTAATTTATTTTTTTTAACAATAAATAAAAAATTTAGTTCAAAATTTAAAAAAAACAAAATTACCTATAAAAATTATTGTTATTAAAGTTGTTTATGTAATAATTATTTCTCGAAATATTGCCGTACATCCCAATTTTGACAATTAAGGTCAACTAATAAAAAATTTATCATTTATGAGGTAAATTTTTGACGATATTAAACAATAAAACTAGGTAATAACTTCAGAACTACTTTAAAAATTAAATTTTTATGTCATTTTTCGAGTAAATCGAATTTTTGTAATTTTAACAAACTATTTTAACTTTCATTCCTAGTTGCTATAAAACAAAGCATTTTATGGATAATTCGATAAATATTTTAACCATCGGCAATTTTATCTATCAAAACAGCCAGTGGTACGCTGTGAACGTTTTATCAACAATTATAAACTTTTTTTACCTTTGAAATTTATATCAAAATAAACTTTAGAAGTTAATCAGTTAATTAAAGTCAAACGAATAGATAACATTTTAATTTTTTATTGTTTGATCAATTGGTTCACTTTTAAAATTTGTTATCATATTTTATCAAGGGTCTCTCAGTTATGCGTCATTTTTAGAATCAGATGAATCTAATAAATACAGGCGAGGTCTAGGACAATTAGGCGCGGCCGATTAGGCGCGGACTCAATTAGATGCGGACCCAATTAGGCACCGTGCCATTTAGGCGCGGTTACAATTAGGCGCAGACCGTTTAGGCGCGGATACAATTAGGCGCAGACCGTTTAGACGCCAAGCCATTTAGGCGCCGGCCATAAACAAGTTAAATTGCTAATCTGTTATAAGTCTGTATTTATTTCACCTCTTCCACCTCTTTGCAATTAATCATTAAGTCCACCATAATAAGAAATTATGGTGGACTGTCTCATCATCATCTAATACGTGATAACTTGATTGTGCGGCCTAAAGGCCGCACTGCAGGGGTGACTCAAAGGATCAATTTTAAAATAACAGACCCGCAGATCAATTTAGGCTAATCTCACAAAATTTATAAAAACCAATAGTTATTTGTTTAAAGTTAAATTTATAAATTAAATAAAGCGAAATTCTACTCTTTTAAATGACCATTGATGACGATAGATGACGTTTTCAGGCCACCTGGTGGGCAGGGTTATCCCTGTTATTCGATTATCAGCTATTATTGGCTATTGATAAATTTGAGCATAACAATAACTTAGAGATAACCCTGTCCACCAGATGGCGTGAAAAATCCATCCATGGACCTGAAAACAAAATATTTTTGACAGGTAGTTCCATAAGAGCTGTCCCTCTAGACATATATCCTCTTTGTTTCTAATTAAAAGGGCCATCTTTCGGTAACCTTTAGAACTACAACAAGTGTTTTCAAAACTCCCTTATTAACAAAGGTCAAAGGTCTAACACGTTTCGTGTCACAAGCATCACCAATGATGCTAACTAAAAGTTGCCCGCTGTGCCATCAGCATTACCGGTGATACGCAAGTATTCAAAATCAATATAACATTTTAACTTTACATAAAGGGTTATAAATATATTTGTAGCCTACACAGAGAAAAATTTGAAGTGTAAATTCATCTCGCAACAATTTGAAGTAAATATTACATCGATTGCTCTAAAATTTATTTCAAATTGAAGCGAGATAAATTAAATATTTTTAATTTAATTTATCTCGCTTCAATTTGAAATAAATTTTAGAGTAATCGATGTACTATTTACTTCAAATTGTTGCCAGATGAATTTGAACTTCAAATTTTTCTCTGTGTACCAATAACACCAAAAAATTTAAAGCACTCGGGCTATTTTTAAGGGAGGGATGAAAAATAAATTTTGTTTCAAATTTTTAATCTTTGTTAATATATTAATATAAAACTAGCGAATGCACTGAAAATAGCAAAAAAAATTATAAGCACTCGGGGGAAAATTCTATAACTCTATAAATAAACTAATACTAAACCTGTAAATGCATTCAAGAATAGTAAAAAAGCTTGTTAAGCACTAAGAAGTTTTCTTTAGATAGAGATGAAAAATACATTTTGCTTAAAACTTCTGTAACTCTCTAAATGTATTAAATCCGCGAAAACAACAAAAATATTAAAAATAAAACCAAAATAATATAAGCTAAGCGCTCGGGGGTTTCTTTTATTATCTTTTAGGGAGAGTATAAAATTAATTGTTCTTAGGAATGCTGTAACATTTTAAATAAATTTATATTAAACCTCTGAATACGTCAAAAATAATTTAAAAAAATTTAAGCTCTTCGCCGGGGTTGTTTTTAAGGAAGTATGAAAAATACATTTCGCTTAAAAATTCTGTAATTCTGTAACTATATGGATATTAAACCTGCGAATACACAAAAACAATATACAAATTAAATTTTAATTTTAAATATTCCGCGCAAATAACGGATACAGATGGCGACTCAACAAAACTTTAGTATCAGAATGTTTATAATAAATTCATGCTTTGAAATTCTTTGTTCAATTTTGTTGTTTGTCGCCATTTTGTACAAGAGTTAATATTAATTAATTTTTGTTTGAATCCAGATATAATTAATTTTGTCAAGTCGGTTTTAATTATTATGCACATATTTTATATAAAACGTGTTAATCGTGATAAAAAAAGGCTGTAGGAGAGCCTCACATGATCACATAATCAGAAAAGCAATAAAAACTGAGCGATGCAACTCTCGGTGGAACTTGTCGTTAAATCAACACACGTCGATTAACTAAAACTAAAAAGTATCATGTGAAGAATTCATTACAAATTATGATTTATTGTTATATCACCATATGTTTTAATTAATTGGTGCAGTGCATAGAGAGACTGAACTTCGGATTCTAGGGTCATAGGCTCGAAACTCAGTTGTTACCAAATTATTTGCACCGTGGTTCAAATTCCACGTTGCTATTTATCTTGTTTACGTTTAATCAGTAACAAACAGCTACTATAACTTGTAAGTCTATCTTGCAGATTTAACTCAATTTTAAAACGGTTTATTCGTAAATTGAATTGGAATCATAAAGAAATTTTATATTTTAACTCGGAAAAAAAATTTATTTAATTTTAAAGCACAAAGCTAACAGACCTATTCTAGAAAGAAATCGTTGAGCGTAATGATTGCTTGAAGATCGTAAAGTTTGGTTTTCACTTTGTTGCGGGTGTTTGAATAAAACAAAACTGCACTCTCCTCGCAGTATTTTTACTTCCTATTTTTCTTCACTTTGTTTATAAAATTAATTGTTACCCTTAACGGTTTGCTTATAGAGTGGGCCTTTATAAGTTTGTATTCCCGTAATGAAACATTTAGCTTTATAAATATTGCCTGCGGTAGTTTTTCTTTTGCGTTTTCATACAAATTAATTTTCTTTTATTTTGTAATTCGAAGGTCTAATACCGCGCCAATACTGTGCTTCCAGTAGACTCCTGTTAACAGCAAATGAAACAATTCAAATTGTCCACATTTGATCACGAAATGCTAGTTTTAAAAATCGTTCTTTGTGTCTATGCAAATTGTTAGGCCTTACACTTTAAAATGAGAGATGAAATAAAATCCTGCCCTTTGAGAAAAACAAAGAATAAAATTTTCCGCTTAGAAAGTAGACTTGGTTAAATTCCATGTGTCTAATTAATTCGTTATTATTAAATTTTGTCAATTAAAAGAAGTCACAACCAAAGCATTCCAACAAAAACATATTATGTGCATGTTTCGATCTTATTAGATCTCATCAGTGGCGGCGTATAGGCGGAAAACTTGGGTCGTGACAATGATTTGCTTTTACTTATATAGATATCTTACTCGAAGGGTTATCGTATTAAACGTATTGTATGTACAACGGAAGCCCTAATTCCAATTCAGGCGCCTGTAAAGGACTTCATTACGATAGTCTCTCGTTGATTTGCGAGGGTTGAACCTCAATCATATGTCGTTGGAATGCTTTGTTTGTAACTTCTTTAAATTGTTAATTTCTTCGCAAATAGTTTATTTGCATTTGTCCAACCGTGTATGATGATTGAGGTGCAACCCTCAACTAAAGCGTTGATTAGGGCTTGAATTAGGCCTTCCATTGTACAGCAATGAACTTCTAGTTTATTAAATTTTATTACTATACCGAAAATCAAAAAAAAAGTTAAAGTGGCCCTCAAAAGAACGAAGTCATCCGCGTTCTCTCTTGCACGTTGCCAGTCCGTCCCAGAATCTAGGTAGGTATAGCATTCCAAAATATACTAATTTAGTAATAATAACTAAAACTTGAGTTTAATATCGAAGGAAATTTTCTCGAAAGCATAAAACCGGTATCAATTAATAAAGAGTAATCGAATCAAATAGAACGTAATTTTTTTTTTCAAAATTTAATTTCAAACTTCCTTTATCCATTTTAAATTAAAAGACTCAACATTTCTCTTCATTATTATAAATGCTTTTAATATTAGCACAATATGTTTCGCATTTTTGATATTTTTGTGTTTTCTATTTTGCCAGTAAACTTAATTTAATGATAAGGAAACCCAACATAATGCCTTAATTAAAACATAAATAGAGGAGCACGACGTCTCGAAGCTTATATTCTTCTTTGAAATGTAAAACAAAACGTCATTATGTTTATGTAGAAATAAAAATGGAGCTTCAAATATTGGATGTTCTGTCTCTTTTATTAAAAAAGCTCGAAACGGTTAATATAAAACACTAGAATTTTTTAATTATGAAAAATAAGAAATTGTCGACTCTTTTGATCACAAAATTTTGTTGTCATTTCCTACAAAAATTTCCTTAACTTTACGACACCAACAGAGTTGTTTAATTTGAAACAATAATGTTGATTAGAAGCAAAACAATCTCAAGATTGCTTAGATTTATTTGTAGCACAAAATCCAACCCGAGTGGCTCCGCAGTGGTTTTAAGAAGCTGTAATTACGATTTAAGGAATAAAATTCTAAGATGGAATGAAATATTGCAGCAAAAAGAAAGATACTATCAAATATTTCTATTTGACAATGGAGTATCTATCAGAAGCTTACCTACCTTTATAAGCATACTACTTAAGTAAAAAATGTATAACCTTTTTTATACGTTACAAATGCCAAAACATACCGAGTAAACAGTAAAAAATAGAGATCGTAAACTGTTGGAATATAAGCGTATCTGTACAAAAATTTAGTCGATTCGTTTTATTTTACTTTTTATTTGTCGAAAACAAAAGAACAAAAACAAGCATAAAAATAAAATCATAAATTCTAATAAAAATTTAAATTGATCCATCTATCCATTATGATTCTAGTCATATTAAAATACGTATATTCAAAACTTTACGACTCCTCCGTGGCCTATGGGCCTCATGCGTATTCAAACGTCCGTATTAAACCGGAATATTCGAACAGAGGTACTTCCGGATTTAATTCGGTAACTCACTACATTGAAACATAATAACATAGAGCTTTATTTTTATCTGATTGTTTTGTGAAACTCAATATTATCTAATAAATTATAAATAAATAATTAGTTTTTAATGATTTTGCAGTGCTGGCGGGTCTCAAAATATGTTGTAAAATTTTATGACCTAGCATTTTAATTTAAATACGGATTAAATAGTTAAATAAAATTTTATCGGAAGTACCTACCTACTACTACCATACCGGATTGTACTCGTCCACAAAATATTCTTTCTCGAATTTTAAAAACGCTTGAAAATTCAACGGTACAAGTAAACAAAGGAGAAGACGATGTTTAACTAAGCACATTTTAATCTTAGCTTAAATATGTATAAGGTTGCTGAAAGATGTTTTCAGAAGACTATATGATTTTCTTTAAGCAATTTTATTCCTAGATATTTTATTGCGTATATATTTTTTTGGGCACCTCTCGAACTTTGACAAAAATATTTTGTAATTAAACTGTAAACCACTGAAGCATGAAGGTGCTTTGAAATATTGCGTGTTGCAGACGAATAAAACGTGTCGTGATATAAATAAATATTTCCGTTTACATTTGTAATATTACTATGATAATTTATACATGAAAATTATATTGCTCCAGGGGCGTAACCACGCCGAGAAAAATAAGCACTAAAATTTTTCTTATCTGTCGCAAAGTTTCCACTATCTTGAAGGCTGTCTAGAGACGGCATTGTAATAATTTTTGTATTACTCTCTGTCGTATTACAAAGACGTTACTGGCACGTTATTAAAACGTTACTGTTTTACTTGGCGAGTGATTTGCATGAGGGGTTACATAAATATTATTAGGAAGTTTGCAATCTCAGGTAACTGAATCGCGCACTTTACAACCAAAAAGCCCTGTTACAGCAAATAATCTCGTAAAGAAATACAAAATAAAAGTATTTCGATATAACCTGATAGGTTTTTATAAGAAACTATACTACTTTTTTATTATTATTACATTGTGTGTACTGAATACAGATTAGGGCTTGTACTACGTAAAATAGCTTTGACATTTATGATTTATTAAACCATGTCAAAGTTTCATTGATTTTCCAGCCACTTCAATCTTAAGGTAACAACTTACCGAATTTTTAATTACATTGCGTTTTTTAAGTAACTATATACTTTCGCCAGTGAGAATGATGGATAATACAGCCGAAATCGGTTCGAGTAATTCAATAATTTCTTTTGTTCAATATTTTTAAATTACCGGCGAATATTTTAAAATTTATTACATGTGTAGGTTTAAGCAAATTACAATTTTTTTGTGTAAAGGTAAATTTGCACATAAATTCTTTACGAAATAGAAGATTTAGTGTTTTCAGAAAGCCGGAGGCAACAAAGAGGAAGTACTAGATTTTAGAAAACTGTAAATCAATGTTTAATGTTGAGTTCACCACAATCGTCAAAATCGATAAAGATTACCAACATCTTCAAATAAGTTTTTTAAATTTTGAGATGATACAAACTGATTAAGTCAAGGATGGTTATTTTTACCTCGGAGAATCAATAATATTTAACCTTCTTTTGAGATACTAAAAAATTCATGTTTCGGAAATTTTATATCGTGGTTGGCATTTTCATAATAAACTTTAATTCCAATAAAAATAAATTTTAATATATTTAAAAGAAAAGTTAAACAAATATTTTACCAAGATGAATTTTCTTTTTTTGTCAATATTTAGAAACGCCTATATATTATTTGTATCAAAAACAGTTTATGATTAAATTCAAATGGATACTTAAATTTTTCCATTAGTAAATAATATTGTCATGAAAAATTTATAATTTTCTATGTAGATATTTTAAAAAACCTAATCAATCTTGTTTGAACGAAATGGGTGACATTAATTTAAATTTTTTCCAATAAGTATAAAAATATTGATGACCATATTTAAAAACTTTATTCCCATTTATTATTTATTCATTTCAAATTTGATACAAAAGTAGATTGATTAGGACAATAACAATTATTAGGTTCAAAATGTATTTTTTGAACCAACATTTTTCTTAAGAGCGCGCTGCGGAAAGAGAGAGAGGGAAGCAGTAGATATGATGTTGAAAGAAGCCTCTAATCTTTTGTAGAGATTTAAAAAATTTAAAAAAATTATTTGCGCCATATCTAAGGGAACCCTTGAACCCTTTGTGCATTAAAATGATTTTATATAGTTTAAAACTCCACTAAGGGCACTTTTTGATTTACAAGTTTTGTACAAGTTTTCTATAATTGATTATGAAATCGCTTCAAAATCAGGTTTTGTCCTTATAATGATCTGCAGAAGGCAATAACGAAGTTTCATTAAGATCGGTTGTCATAAAAATTCAAAATTGTCCTTTTTCATAAATTAAATTAACCTATTTACTTTTAATTTAAAGCGCTCAAAATTGGTTATTGCCTTCAATAGTCTTTTCTTATTAATATAAAAAAAGAATTACATTGATACGACGTTTAGTTTTTTAAATTTGTACAAAAGATTAGAGGCTTCTTTCAACATCATTCCCTCTCTCTCTTTCCACAGCGCGCTCTTAAATGAAAAAATTAATAGCAAACATTTTTTCTTCACTTTTTGTGCAAAATAAGCTCGGAGAATTTAAAACCGAGTGTGAGGGTTAATTTATTACATAGAATTTAAATAAAATGACAATATTTTGTATAAAACTTCACATATACAATTTTTTCTAATTCCCTCTTTAAATTGAAAAATTATATTAAAAAAATTAAACATCACTTTGTGAATGAACGCAACAGCAAAATTATGTGCCAATATTGTAAATTATAACGTCAATTAAAATTTAATTGCTCAACAGTTTGATTTAAATCATCAATTGTAATTTTGATTGACTTTCAACAAATCTTGCTTTAAAAAGTAATTACTCGGTCCTTTCATCAAGAAAATAAAACAACAATGTGGAAAATATATAAAATTTAAAGAAATTGCTTTTTAGACTCAGATGCACAAAAATGGGCAAGCGTAAATATGATTAGTGTTTACATGGTAGAGTAGTGACATATTATATCCATGTCGAATCAATTGGATTTGTGTTATTAAAACTTTTCGTTGCGTAGCGTGGCTAAAACTTATTCATAGAATTTTCAGTACAAATTTCTTTGACATCTACCTTATCATAAAAATTTGAGTTCCCCATCACGAATACATTTTTCGTCTAATTGATTTTCGGAGTTCAATAAACCTGAAGTTTAATAAAAGCCCCCCCCTCCCGGTGGTTCTTAATTTTTAACTTGTCATTCAAAATTAAATCAATTCATCTTCGATTGCATTTTAATGGGCTTCTAATCTCGTCGTTTGTACTGAAAGAAAAACCTCATCTACACTGACGAACAAATCTAGGTTAACGAGTTTTTCATTTGCTACTCGTGAAGTGCATAAATTGATAATTTATAGCTGTTAAATCCTTCAGTATTGCATTTAGAAGTTTGTATAACAAAACAATAAGTTTTCAACAATACAGGGTTGGAGATAACCAAATATTATGCAGTATAATATATTATATCAAATATTATCTAATGTTAAAACAATATCAGTTTTATTCCAACTCGTGTGTTGCTCGGATCTATTAAATGTTTTACTGGTTTATTCATAGATAAGTGAAATAGAAGTAGAACTTTTATAATAAAGTCATATCTCTTAGTTCAAAAATTCTGACTAAATTGATGATGATATTCGAATGTTCAATAGCTTATAGATAAACGTATCTACATACGTAGTATATAATTTATATTTCTATTTTAATTCTCTTTCTCAATCCACTAAGTAGATCTCGCTTTCCGAATTTTGAATCTTTGAACCTCTCTCCCTCAAAGGGAGTATTTTAAATAATTACATCCATTGTGAGTTACATACCTATACAACTTAAAGTGTAATCAGCATGAATTATGTCTAGTTTCTTCAATACATTTCTGTAGTAGAATCGATAGTTTTACGGAATCCTAATCCCGGCATATATAATGTCGAACCGGCTCCACGTCAATGCTCCTACTGGATTTAATGTCGAAAACCATGTAGGCAAGGCTTTTAGCTTGCAAAACATTTCTCTTGTCTCTTGTCTCAAAGTCTCTTGTCGGCTTCTATAATTCGCCTAATTTTATTTTTAGAGAAAATCATCATCGGACCAAAATTGAAGAGCACAAGATTCTCTTCAAAATAGATATTTTAGAATTGAACTCAGATGACGAAGGTGATATGTAATTTGGAATAAGAATTATTCAAAAACTTTTTTGAAACCTGGAGCAATATCAAATCAGACTGAACGTTACTCTCTAGTCTTAAATGCGGTTGTGTAATTTTCAATTCTGATTTTATTAATCATTCCAAGTATTTTCTTGGATTTCAGAGAAAACTGAATTTCGCTGTTTGGGGGGGGGAGGGTATGATGAGTATTAGTCTATTGTAGTAATGTGCAACAGTGTAACTCGTTTTTTAAAAACTCGTGTATATTTCATAGGTTTTTATTTATTATAAAATTTAATATGGAAGATTTTTATTTCATTTAATTTAAATTCCACTTTTTTTCTAGAAGTTGGTTTCAGTTCTTTTGTTTTTCGAGCCCTTGGGCTCTTAATTCTTTTATTAATATTGAATTCATTTCAGTATGGATATGAAATTATGTTATATTTATTAAAATAATATGTTGAATTGTATTTTTTAATATTACAGTAGGTATGTACCGTCTGCTTACTGGTAAAACCAGGTAACTGACATGACCATAGTTTTGAGATAATAGCGTTTGAAAGTCGTCGTCTGCTTCACGGTACAGGCCTATACCGTGAAGCAGTCGTCGTCTGCTTTTTATTATACCGGATCTTTCATTGATATTAAAAAATGTGCTCAAAGAATATTGGAGTTTATTAGTTTGTAAATTTCAGAACAAGGTAGATATTGCAATTTATTGTAATACGTGTAGTGTCTAAAGCGGCATTCACATAGCGTATTGTATGTGGATGGTAGAATCGGTAAGAGTTAAAACGCATTAACTCAGGTAGGAGCGTTCCTACTTCCTTTATTTTTTCATACTTACCTTCTTCCTTACCTGTCCTCCCGGGTGTCCGCCGTCAGGCATTGCTTCCGGGATGATGTGTCCTAGAATCGGACCACGTTATTCTCCTTTGATAGTGTCGTCCTAGTTTGTCGGCCGGGTAGGGGGCAATGCGATGGAACTCACGTGTGGCGTGTGCTCTTCCGCATGCCTCTCTTCTACCTGTCCGGGTTTCGCGTCGAATCGTTAGTCCTCCATTTGTGTGTCGTCCTCCGTTTGTGTGTCCTCCGTTAGAGTAGCGGCGGCGACTGCCTGTTGCTCGGCTCTCCCGGCTGCCTCCTTACATCTTAATATGGTGGTGACGAGGGTAGTTATCCGCTGCCACTGTGTCTCGTCGACGAGCATTGCTTCGATTAGGTCCTCGGGAGTCATCGTGTACCCCAGTGCTAGGGAGACCATTGTCCTCTCGCGTTCCCATCTCCAACAGTGGAAAAGGGAGTGTTCCGCAGTGTCGATTTCCTCGCAATACGTGCAACGGGGGCTTGCCAACTTTCCGAATCTGTGTAGGTAGTGGGCAAAGCAGCCGTGCCCTGACAGCATTTGTGTGAGGTGGAAGCTTACTTGTCCGTGCCGTCTTTCGATCCATCTTTTGATATTGGGGATTAGTCGTCGGGTCCACAAGCCGCAAGTTGCCATCTCCCATCTGGCCTGCCAAATCTCGGCCATCTCCTTCCCGGCATTCTCTGCTCCTTCGTATGTTCTGCCTCTTGCCAAGGCGAGAAGGTCGATTGGGGGCATCGACGCCAAGACGAGGGCCGCGTCGAGCGAGACCGTCCTATAGGCGCAGGAAACTCGTAGCGCCATTCTTCGCTGGACGCTTAGCAATCTCTGTGCGTTCCTGTTTACTCGAAGTGCTTCGGGCCATATCGGTGCCGCATATAATATGATTGATTGCGTCACCAGTCCGAGGGTTCTTCTTTTGTCCTGTTTTGGGCCACCCATCTTGGGCAATAGACGGGCAAGCGACGTCGTGACCGCTCCTGCCTTTGCTGCCGCTTCCCTGATGTGCTCTGCGAAGTTTAGATTTTTGTCTATCTTCACGCCGAGGACGGTTACCGAATCCTTGCATGGGATTGGAACTCCGTTAAGTCGAATGAAAACCGCGGGCACTTTCCTTCTTCCGCTTAGTAGTACTCCCTCCGACTTTTCGGGGACTAGGGTGAGTCCTCTTTCGCGTACCCAGGCGGAGATTTTTTCCAGGGCCTGCGTCGCGGATCTCTCGATCTCCGCCACGTCCTTGCCCACGATTACCACGTTGAGATCGTCCGCGAAACCCACAGTGGTGCAACCTTGTGGGAGCTGCAGACGTAGCACCCCGTCGTACATTAGATTCCATAGCGTCGGTCCACTAGGTTGAATATGTCATTGTCGATCGTCGCCAGGTTCCTCAGTGCCCCAAGGATGTGCTTCCACCCCGCATTGTTGAATGCATTCCGAACGTCGAGGGTAACGAGTAGACATAGCTTTCTGGTGCGCCAAGTTCCCGTCTTTGCCTCCACCGCGATCTCCATGATCCTCTTTAGGGCGTCCACGGTTGATCTTCCCCTCCTGAATCCGTATTGGTTGTCGGATAGACCGCCGCTGTTTTCGATGTTTTTCTCGAGGCGATTTAGAATGAGCCTTTCGAATAGCTTGCCCGCGTTATCGAGCAGACAGATCGGCCGGTACGAAGTGGGGTCCTCCGGGGGCTTTGTTCCTTTTCTGATTAGGACAAGCTTCGCTAACTTCCAATGTTTGGGGAAAATTCCGGTTTCCAGGCATTTATTGTAGGTGTCCAGGAATGTCCGTCCTGCTAGGGTAACCGCTTCCTTAACGACCCGGCCGGGTATGCAGTCCGGTCCGGATGCCTTGTCGGGCGCCATTTTTGATGCAGCCTCGACTAGTTCCTCTTGGGTGAATATTGACCTCTCCTTTAATGGGGGTTTCTTGGTTCTATTGTTCTCGGATGGGTGGGGAACAGGTTCCTACTTCCTTAGCGTTCATTAGCTGAACGCTCCTACCTGAGTTAATGCGTTTTAACTCTTACCGATTCTACCATCCACATACAATACCCTATGTGAATGCCGCTTAAGGTTGAAGTCTTACTGAAACCACCGTCAATCACGGATTAAAATTCAACTAATGGAAATAATCGATTTATGGGTGGGTGACTCTTTGAACTCGGTTTTAACCAATTGAATTAGTTAAATTTTATTAAGTGGCGGTAGGTGGTTGTAGTGAGACTCCAGCCTAAAGGGTTAAAAACCCACCTCCTCCTCACTAAATTTCTGTATCTTCGTAATCGTTGACTCTACTTACCTCGCGGTATTCCTTACGCCATCGGGAAACGTACCCACACTTGATTCAATAAGATCATGAAAAACCAAAAAATATTGACCACCACTGTCTGTCTCGAGCTAGATTTATTTGAACCCAACTTGATGATAGTATAGGTCAATGTCACAGCAGCCACTTTAAGAGCTTGCAATGTGATGCTTACTTATACTATGCGTGTAAACGCTCAAATAAGTAGAGCGATATTGATCGGGACTTCATTTTAACTGTATTTTTATTTTAATTTAGTTATGGCATCTTTTAACCAAGAACTGAAGTAAATAATAAATGAGCGTACCATTAAAGAAAATTTTACTTAAACCTTACCAGGCTATTTTAATGTTGCATTTTTGTGAAAAAAATGTATTTACTCCATTCTAGAGATTAAATTTACTTGAGAACAAACTTGAAATTCAAACAGACACACCTGCTCTTTCAACTTGACGAATTGAAAATGAAATTGGATATTTAGTATTTACAATTTAAGTAATATTCGTTGTAATTATGTTTTAGTTGTACCTTTATACGTACTTAAATAAACGGTTGAAGACGACAAAGGTTTATTTAAACGTTTCTAATGTAAACACAACTTAACTAACTACTAAATTACACTTTATTTTCGGAAAAAGCATTCCGGTTTGAATGGCATACATTTCACTTTGTTAGTATTTACTATTGGACTATTTTAACTATTATTATTATTTTAGTAACTAAATAGCGAACCGGTCAATTTTCTACTTTACCTTGCCTTGTCCAGATAAATAAACCAAACACAAACGATATTATCTCACTTAATATAATATAGAAATCCTTATTCGTTTACAACAATAGCAAAACACAATAAATTTGGTACAGGGAAGATTTAGGTTACCGACAAATGTTTCATTTAATATCAAAATTTCAAAATTTATTTTAGGTTCAAAAGTATCTGAGATGTGTTCGCGAATAATTAAATAAATAACATCAATGAGTGGATCATTAGTTATTTCAATTTTCCTTGTTTTTTTTAGGAATATTAAACGTGTAATCGTTATAATATAGAACCATCGCACGGTTAAATAAACCATTTTATATTGTAAAGCAAAAGTTATTCAAAATAAATATTAGAAACCACTTATTTACCTTCGCAAAAGCGAACAAAATAAAGCGAAATATTTTCAGATGGCAATTTCCCAGTATGTTGACTTTAATTTTCTTGAGTCATTAAATAAACATATTTCAAAAGTAGCCCACAGAATTTACAGATTTTTTAAAGAAAGCATCGACTTTTTGTTTTCATCACTAATTATTACTTAACGAGTTAAAATTTGTTAATTAATTCTAAAATTCGCGGTATTAGTTTACACTTTGTTATTAGTCGGTTAGCAACTTTAATAAGATTAATGCACTCGACTAAAGTCTGGAGAAAATTTATCGTAATTTCTAAATTAGAAGCAGGTGTAAACTAATGAGTAATTAATAAGACACATAATCAATTTTCAATTACGAGTTGGTAGTTTTAACGTTACCTGCATTGAATTATAAAAAATTATTTTTTAACTTGTTACACTTTTAACACTTTTCACTTAATTTAACTTTGTCACCGTGCGATAATTGAATTAATTAGTCTAATTAATGGTATATACACTGAAAGTAAATTTATGTTTGATATGCTTACTGCTAATTGTTTAACCTAATTACGAATCAATAACCCAGGTGAAATCGATCAATCCCGTATCAATTTATTAAATTATTGTGCAATTATGGTCGATTTCGATATTTGAACAACTTTTCGTATTTCAAAAATTGCATGATCTCTATTATTTATTTATGTGTTTTATGATATAACAAATATGTAACGTGAATGTCTGCATAATCTCCTTATTAGAAAAAACACGCAAACAGATCATTATTCGCATTATTTTACTGAAAATTATGAACGAAGGAATGAAAAATTCACATGCACCTCTAATAATAATTACCTCATTTAATAAATTAGAGTAAGCGGTCTATAAACTTGTTTAAATCTCGTGACGAATTAAATTAATTATAAATTATGAAAATAACCACCAGGGATAACTTTGTAAATAATTTACTGAATTTAAATTTTTAATTTATTCGTATGACCTATTAATTATTATGAAAAAAACTTCATCAAATTTTCAAAATATTATTAAAATGCTAAAAAGGTAAGGAGGGAGACTACTCTGAAAAATGAGGTTAACGAAAGACCGAGTTACTACAATGGTGAAAGAAAATTAAATATTTGGAGATTGATAACATAACAATTTTCACGATTGAGAGTTCAGAATTGTATTAAGTAGTTTGCTTTTATTAATAAATCTGAAATCATGCGATTATAAAATTGATGAAATGGGGGCTAAAAAATTAAAAAACTGTTTGTTTTTTTAGCAACGTTTGATAATTAATGTTGGTTTCCCCTCATAAGTAAATCAATAATTTAATTAAATAATTATTATTCAATTTAGCCGAAGCCACCCCTTATGGCAGAGATACCTATACATAGTACAGTGACACTGCATAAATAAATATCAGTTATTGCGTCTTACTAGAGTCCTGTACTTGAAGGAGTCGACCTGCAGGCGATTTTAAAAAATTTCTACTTTATTTTTAGTATTTACTGGACTAAAAAAATGTTAAACAATCTTAGAAAATAATATTTTAGCAATTATAAATAAAAAGCTATAATGAAAGGTATTATATAGATATTAAAGATGGATTCGGATGTAACTGAAAATGAAAAGCGAACCATGTAAACCAGGATTTAAGAAAAAATGACAGGGGTTTGTAAATTGACGTACCTTGATTTCTTATATTTTTCATTCCTTTAGTAAAAGTTCAAAGATTCTTACTCATAATAAACGACCAATGCTTTAAAAACGTAATCTCCATGTTAAAAATATTTATGAAAAGTTTTAACATTTTTTATAAAAGCGCCTCAAAATTTTCATCAAAAAGGAATTGACTTAAAAGGTCGATTTCTGTAAACTTCTGCATTTAGAAGTCATTAGACTTGGAAATTTAGAAATTCAGAACTTGATCGACCATTACTAACATTTTCTATGCAATTTCAAACTGCAATGTAATTTATGTTCAAGTAAGTGAATAATAAAATCTCTGCTGTGCAATTTATTGACTCCTTAAAGATGTTTTACATTTAAATTGAGATTTTACGTTACTTTAATTTATTTGCATCTTCTTGTTTGACTTTTTTAAGTCGTGTACCACTATTATTTTATCCGCATCATTGACCATCAAAATTTATAGGAAACTATGTTTTCTCCGCGACTTTTATACATTTGTCTCCAGAAAAGCATTGAAAATATGCAAATAAACTACTCGAAACGTCGGAGTTTTTTGATTTAATGGCATTATAAGTTCTTTCCTACCTCGTTAAGAAAATGGAGTCACTAAATATATACAGGGTGTTTCTTCGACCGATGCAACGCACTTTGTCGAAAAAAAATTTAACTGCAATATTTTTAACTTTAATCTTCTAATGGCCATAGCAACGAAGTTATTGTTTTTTTTTTAATATTTTAGGTTTAGTACTTTTTTAAGAGCGTAAAATTATCTACAAACTAGAGTATAGGCTCATTCCATGTCAAATCAACCAATTTTTTGCAATTCATTATTATATTCATGTACTTCTGCGATTTTGCTCAAATTTGGATATAGTACTTCTAAGTTATTCCAAATAAACAGAATATTGTTTATTCAGAGAAGATATGGAATAGGCCTTTTTAGCGAGGTTTTTGTGTAAATAATTTAAGGTCACAAAATGGGGGCCCTGATCAAATTTTAACGTATTTAAACGAAGTAATTTAAAATTCCCAAAAAAATATATTATACTTTTGGCTAGGTGTATAAAAATTTTAGAATAGAAACCAAAAGTGTGCCCACTCCAAAATTTGGTATGCAAGTAGCCAAAGGTATAGTAGAGATAATATATTTTTTTGAGAATTTTAAACTACTTGGTTTTTGCGGGAGGAGCACTCAAAGTCAAAATTTGATCAGGCCCCCATTTTGTGACCTTAATTATTTACACAAAAAACTCGTTAAAAAGGCCTATTCAATATCTTCATTTCATAAAAAAACTCGTGTTTCTAAGTGGTACGAGTTTACAGTTCTTATTCAACAAAATTCGTAGTTAGTCAACACCTTTCGTTATTAAATTATCATCTTTAGACTTATTTGTATTTATTTTAGGCAGTTTCCCATTTTTATTTTCCCATCTAATTTCAGTTTTTCTTTGAAATGCATTAGTTTTTGAAAATAGTTTCCTTGACTAAAGTTGTAGCCAGTTAAATTTATATCTGAAAAGCTATGTGCATTTTGTTGTGAAATGTTTTGTTTAAATGATACCAGGGCAGAATTTAGTAAGAGAACAAAAAAAAGGAACATCTTCGAGTTTTTAAACATTTCTTTAATTTTGTCTATAACTTGAAATCCTTTGATTTTAGAAAATAAAGACATATTTATAGTTCACGACCTTTAAAAAATCACCGAACCATTAACTCGAAAAAATCAATTGGCTCGATGCTATAGCCATTCAAATGTTGTAGTTATAAAAATTGCTTCAAAGGGCAATGTTTGAATTTAGAAAATAATATTAGAGGGTTGCAGGGAGGATATCACTGTATACACTTCTATATTGCAATTTAATTTCACTATTTTTAAATAGGGGTTCTATTTTTGGCTCTATCTAAATTTTTTATTTTGTGTAATTTTTCTAAATTAACGAGTTAATTATTATTATTATATTCAGTCATGGGCTTTTGCTTTTTCTTTTGAGTGCCGTGCCCAAATTCACAGGCATATAGAAGATCTTTCTCCTATGTGTGTGTATCATGACATCATGAGTTTGATGTGTTATCACACACGTAGGGAACCTACTGTTTAACGAGGGCTACGAACCGCTAAAATTGTAAACTCTTCATCTCCAGAAAGGTTGACCTCGGAGGTTTGTCATTGTCTTTTGAGGAAAATTACTATTCAATTCAATTTAATTGATATTATCGTAAAGTAAACTTTAAAACTTAATTTAACAATAAATAAAAATTATTTTTGCATAAACTTACAGTAATGTTTATTGATTATTTGAGCCTTGGTTATCTGATCTTCCGCGTTAAAACCGAGCTGACCCTCTTAAACAATCTTCTTTGAAACCTCATTCCTTCACATTATCTTTCAAAAATTCCTGCCGATAAAAATAAACTCCAACGACCGGGAGGTCTGGGGGGTATGGAATACCCCCCAGCTGTCAGGATTTAACTACATTGAAACATTCAAGATTTGCTGTTCTTCTTTGATTCTGTTGCAATTTTCACTTTGAATTGTTTAGAAGTGTTTTTGTCTTGATAACCTGATACTGTTGAGGGCATACAATTTATACGTAATTAGGGGGTATTACAGACCCCCGGTCTCTAAAATTATGGTCTACAGATAGGCAGTTTATCGGATACAAACATTACATAGTATATACTAGAAGTATATTTATAGTATATGTATGTATATTATAGTTTTCTTATCAAATGTTTCCATTTTTCTTCCAATTTAAACAAAACGTGATTTACCTCCCTCTCCTTCCTGCAACACAAAGTTAGTGGAGTTTTATACAACTTTTTTTACAATTAATAAGTTATTTACTACATTGTAAATACATACATACATGTTACGTTAAAATATTTATTTTGGGTTTAAAACACGACATATCCTCAATCGTAAAGTTGGCATGTAAAATCGTTTTATTGGGAAACTGATTTCTTTGAGAGACAATCAGTCGCTTAGCAATAGCACCTTAATGCTGGAGTTACCTGTAGTAATTACATTAATGCTATCAAAGGCCCAGTTGGCTTGAGAGAGATTAAAATCATCACAAATTACAAGTTTTGTCTATGAAACACCATCTGCATCATAATATGTTATAATACATCTGGTGGTAAATAAACAGCACCAATGATAGTATTATAATATGTTCAAATGAAGACATTTTCTATTATGACAGGTGTGCTAATCAATATACAAGAGCCAATGCTATTATAAACCGTGATCGGTAATCCTTATCCTCCCTTCCTCCATTAACCTTATTGCTAGAATATCGTAACTAAAAATATTGTATTCATGAAAATCGAGTGCACTAGAAAAATATTTTGATCCAGAAAAGTTTCCATTAATATGAACACATCGTAACACGAACAATTTTCGTTCCTGCTGATATTTGCAAAGTTACTTTTTATGCCACCACAATTTTGAGGATAAACATTTAAACCATTTATGTTCCTACTCGTAGCGCATCTACTTGTGGAAAATTTCCAGATGGGTTCTGTTTATTGTTGTACTTCACAAACTCACGGACAGAGACATCACATGCCCTATGCATCCTCGTTAAATAGGGCAGCAAAATCAAGTTCAGTTTAAAACACCAAGTATATTTATCACAAAAAATCTTTTAACAAATATTTTACCAGCAAATGGTGAGAATTATGTAACACCCGAAATGAATACACATCGACAACCAATAATTTTCCGAAATTAGGGTCAGTATAGTTTCGAATCTCGATCAAGCCATCAATTTAATAGCACGAATATTGAAAAACCGTAATACAATATAGGCTTCAAATTTGAATAATTTCAAAAATTCTATTAACGTTCATTTTATGTTAAATATTATGCAAATTAACAATTATGTAAATTACAAATTGTTTAATTTGTTCGAAAATTGCAAGGTAACAATAACGTATTTTAGCTATGTAATGATTAAATGATGAAACATGTTAACAATTTACAATAATAGCTATATTTTATTGAATTTATTTGAAAAACATTTTTAACCCCGTTTTTTCGTCGTTGAAATGTCCTGATGAAAAAATTGCTTTATTGGGTAGAAACTGTAACGTCCTATCTCTTCATCTGACCAAGTTTTAAGAATTTTTTTAATGTTACGAAAACTCGAGCATTTACAAATTGTTATAAATAAAACTCACTCTGTGTCTCCATCAAAAACAAAGTTGTGTTAACTTTTGTTTGCCAAAAATGAAAGAACGTAACCTGAAACTTTATTAAAGTGTATAATAACCAGCCACACGACCCCTTGTAATTTATTATGAAAGTCGTTTTTAACATAATAATTGTTGCGAAAGTTTGGTTTGTGTATAAATATTAGAATAGTACGGCGGGTTCCGCTGATTTTTGTAATACAAAGAGGAAACAAGTTAGGGACGTGTCATATCACATTCACAGTAAAATGAACCGCCCCTGTAAAAGGTTTGATAGCCGACTATAAATGCACGCTTTCTAAAAACGGCTTTTGGACGTGATCTTACTGCTTAAATTTACTTTAGTTTTATACAAATCTAAGTATTTATGGCACTGCAATGAAGATAAAGTTATTTGTCAGAATAAATAATTGGTCATTCATGATGTTTAAAATTAAATTTTCAAAATTAAACGTTCCATGCTGCAGGTGTAAGAGTCGTTAATTTTTTAATCTTGTAAGAAAAGTTATTATTATCATCAGAAATTTTGATGAAAGGCGCTAGCGAAGGGTTCATTGTTGAACCCAAATAAAAAATATATATTATTATAAGATTAATCATCAACATTAAGACAACTTTTATGCTTAAAGTTTTCCAAAAAAATGTAATTTTAAGTTAAAAAAGTTCGCATTCCAGTTTTCCCAACAATTCGAAATTAATGCATACAAAGAAAATTTTAATTTTCAACATCAAAGACTTCAGAACTTTTAAAACAAACAAAAAATAACGTTTTTAATTTATGCGTTAAGAAAATAAAAAATCTGAATAAGTTAAAAAGTTGTGCACATATTTTTTTGATTGTTCATGGCGATGGAATTCAAATCATCAAGGATAACAGGATTGGTGAACAAACAACTCTGTCAACGTTTCCCTAGTGTATCGTGATACAAGATATTAAAATACTTACAAAAGTTAAAATAGCATTCAATTTTATTTTATCGTATTTTTCTATGGTTCCTTCACATTATAGGTGTTTTTGTTTGAGTCGATCGTTGCATGCGAAGGGAATATTAAGAAAACAAAAATCGAATCACAAGATTAAAATTTTGTCAAAAAATTATAGGTTGCCCTTTAAAATAATGAGCTTTGTATAATTTTAGGTTGTAACTATTAATTCCTACAATTTTATGGATTTCTTCCGTTCTCAAGATATTTGCAAGAGGAAAACTATTAGTGGCAAACTAGGAAAGTCTGATAACAGTGGAAGTTCTATTGCTCAAACTTCCGCTTTCGCTTCCGTTTTATTCACACACCCGGATTTACATCATATTCTATGATGTCCTTTATTAGCTATAAAATTCAATGATCAATTAGTATTTTAAACAATTTGAAAAATAAGTACGACTCTACTTAGTTTACTGACTTGGATACTGATGGGTCGACTGATTGATAATTCTGCAGTGTAATCACTTAACTCGTCTAATGGTTTGTTAGACTTAGATTTACTTACTTAATTTGACATTTTAAGAAAATTGTAAATATGGTTGCTTGTGTACCCTAGATAACTACAGACCAAAACACGATCTGCAATTAATTATTTCTATAGCTCATTATTATTTTAGTGGACGTGAAAATACAAGAAAATTAATTTGTATGAAAGCGCAAAAGAAAAATGTACCCCAGGCAATTTTTTTAAGAATTTCTAAAGCTAAACACTTTAGAACGGGAGTACAAAGTTTACAGGCCTATTCTATATAAGCAAACCGTTAAGCGTAACGATTAATTTTTAAAACAAAGTGAAAACCAAACTTGACGATCGTCAAGTGATCATTATGCTTAACGATTTGCTTACAAAATAGACCTATTAACGTCGTAGTTTTATAATGAAATTATATTTCGGAGTTAAGTTTCAGACTGCATGAGTTCTTTTGCAAATCAAAAATTTATATATAGAAGATCATTTATTTTAATATTAATTTTAAAGAAGCGCGAATAATAAAATCTGCAATGTTTTGCTGCAAATTGTAGTAGTCTGGAAGTAACTGCGCTAAATTTTTTGTTGAAACAGTTATATATTAGGAAAAGGGTTGACCTTTACCGATACTGCGAGATTTTATAAATTTTCCAGCGATAAAAATGATAATTACCGGATTTATGTCCAAACAGTTTCGATGAGATACCGCAATCGACTGGAGATCTCTCAGTCATTAACTTTTCCTCGCACAGAGCTACAAATGTAAAATTATGTACAAAAATAAAACGGGACGATAAAAGCTAAAAGACTATTGCCAATAATTACTATACTGTAATGAAAATTAAAACAGTAGGTTATGGAATAACCTAATGTAGCTTTAAAGTGAGCGTAAATCAGTAAATGAGTCTAATTTGTTATCAAGTGCGGTTTATGTAAATCCAAGTTGACGATTTAACCAATAGTCCAGACAAGACTAGTATATATTTTTACATTTCGATGTCAAAATAAACCTCGGATTCGCGGTTAGAAGGCCGTACGGTGCGGACGTATTTGTGAGACGTGCTCATTGAGTTGAATAAATAACGAATAACCCAAACATATGAGTGGGAAAAGAAGCAAAAATTTAATTAGTTCTACCAAAATATTGAAATCTAACAACAAGAAAACTTTAAAAAGACAACCTGCGGTATCGGATACCGCAGCTGTAATATGGATAATAAGATAACTCCCAACGTGGACGATATCGTAATGAAACAACAAAATGAACAAGGAAATGATAATACAACTATAAATAACAAACGAGGACCAGAAGTCCTATCACCAATTGAAGAAGATTATCAAAAACGATACAGATGGAACAATGAGGAAATATTATCCCAAAATAAATATTATTTGCCAAACCGCTTGGAAAAGCTAATCACCAACCAACATATTGATATAAATAAGATAAGTGTTACCCAAAAAGATGCTAACACGACACA
This sequence comes from Podabrus alpinus, assembly GCA_932274525.1. Classification (NCBI taxonomy): domain Eukaryota; kingdom Metazoa; phylum Arthropoda; class Insecta; order Coleoptera; family Cantharidae; genus Podabrus; species Podabrus alpinus. Next base: position 94,651,513 of record OW026453.1, on the reverse strand, counting down.
AGAAATTAAAATAAAAATACCACCAATATATTTACATGATGCAAACAATCACAAAGAAATCATAGAAGACATAAAAAAGACTATCAAATCAAACTTCACAACAACATATGGTAATAATCAAATCCGTATCAATTTAACAACGATAGAAGACTATAGACAACTAACAAAATTTTATACCAAAAATAAATTAAAATTCCATACTTTCCAAGACCCACAAAAAAAATTATTAACAGTAGCAATTAAAAATATCCCGAAATCATTATCGGAAAAAGAAGTATTAGATGAAATACTAAATATTGATCCCAAGTTGCCAATAATAAAAGTGACCAGACTACTAGATAAGTACAAAAATCCAACTGGAATATGCTTCGTCGATCTAACTGATGAACAAAAGGCTAAGGACATATTCAATATTAATCGAGTGTACTACAGTGTAGTGATTGTGGAACCAAGAAGAAAATCCAACGATATACCACAATGCATCAGGTGCCAGAGGTATGGCCATACGAAGAACTACTGCCATCTCGAACCAAGATGTGTCAAATGCCAAGGAAACCATCTCTATACTAGCTGCGACAAACAACCCCATACTCCACCGATATGTGTTAATTGCCTAGAGAACCACCCAGCTAATTTTAGAGGTTGCAAATACTTCCAGGAAATAAAGAGCAAAATAGTCAACAGAAATCAACGGGTAAGTCAAACTGCACCGCAAACAAATCAAATGAATAATAACATTAATAACCAACAATATAATGCCTCACAAAATTATGCAAGTAATGCAAACAATAATAGAACATATGCACAAGCTTCATATAGTAAGCAATGCCCAACCACAATACAAGAAGAAGAAGATAACGGTCAAAATAATGATTCATTCGTAAATAAAATACTAACCATGCTATTCCAAATGCTAACACCCTTTATACAACAAATTAAAAGTTTTATAATGAACAATGTCATCCCTCAATTATTTAACGGATTTAATGTTTAACACAAGGTATATTAATAGCATAACACTCATGAATTGGAATGCAAATGGAATAAGAAGGCAAAGATCAACCTTTATTGATTTTTTAACACGTAATAATGTAGACATAGCATGCATAAGCGAAACCCACTTAATTCAAAATCAAAAATTTAAAATCTCAGGGTTTAGCGTATACCGGTTTGATCGCATGACAAATTTTGGAAGTGGAGGATCAGCAATTATAATCAAGAACAATATACAACACATCCACCTGGATACGATAAAGCCAGCATCTCTAGAAGCAACAGCAATACAAATACTAGATAATAGTGGTAAAACACTAAAAATAATAGCAGCGTACAAACAACCGAACGTGAAACTAAACCCACAAGATATTGAATTATTATTTGAAGGCAATGATGCAACAATAATGTTAGGCGACCTAAATAGTAAAAACACAGTATGGAATTGCCGAACCAACAATCCAAGCGGAGCACTACTGCACAATATTACTAATGATTACGCTATCCATGTTGTAGCTGCAAGAGAACACACTTACTATCCAACCAGATCAGATTATCAATCGGACATACTGGACATAGTATTGATTAAAAACTTTACAGAACGAATCTACCAAACAGTTCTAACCGAGTTAGATTCTGATCACCTACCAGTACTGATAACATTCTGTATACAACCTAAACCAAAACCAAAAATTTCCGCGGCTAATACAAGGTAAAATTAACTGGGAAGAATTCAAAAATGAACTTGATGCAAAGCTAAAGTGCCCCCATAACATAAACACAATTAAAGACATAGATGATGCAATACTTGAATTCACCAACGTGCTAACTAGGTCAGTACATAGATCAACAAAAAATATCCAGCATTCAAGGAAGAATTATATAACTACTCCTCAAAACATCTTAGCACTTATCAAAGAAAAAAATCGAGAACGTAGACTATGGCAAAGAACGAGAGATACAATACACAAGCAGAGATATACAAAGTTATCCCATCAAGTAAAAATACAACTAGATCAACATCACTTCGATAACTATAGGAAGTATATCCAAGAATTAAAAAATGGTGATCCAAACTTATGGCGCACAACAAAGAGATTATTAAACACGCCAGAAAAAATGCCAACACTACGAGTTGGAAATGAGATATACATCACAGACCCGGAGAAAAGCAATGCACTCGCAAGCCACCTAGAAAAAGTCTTTATGGAAGACAAACATAATAACAGTGCACAACAAGAAACTTTAGATAAGGTAAAAGCATATTTATCACAACCCAGAGACCAAAGCGATTTTGAACCCACCTCAGACAGTGAAATAACAATATATATCAAGCAACTCAAAATCAAAAAAGCCCCAGGTCATGATATGATACCTAATATTGTATTGAAACATTTGAAAAAAAGATCATTGGCAGCCCTTGCGACAATTTTCAACGCATGTCTTCGATTGGGTTACTTCCCGATTGGATGGAAGCAAGCTCAAATTGTCACATTCCATAAGTCGGGAAAGCCAAAAGCAGATCCTGGCAGCTATAGGGCTATTAGTCTACTACCTACGCTATCAAAATTACTAGAAAAAGTAATCAAAACTAGGCTAAATAATTTCTCTGAATCAGAAAACATAATACCAGCTCATCAGTTTGGATTTAAACAACATCATTCAACAGTACATCAACTGCACAGAATCAATGAATACATAATAGCAGGCTTTGAAAAGAAACAATATACACTAGCCGTATTCTTCGATGTGGCCCAGGCGTTTGATCGCGTGTGGCATATTGGCTTACTATCTAAACTGATAACATTAAAAACGCCACGGTATATAATAGATATAATTACATCATTTTTAAAGGACAGAACATTCCTAGTAAGAGTAGAAACAGAACTATCACCAACAAAGAAAATTGAAACAGGAGTGCCGCAGGGTTCCGTCTTGGGCCCACTACTATATAATCTGTACACCTATGACTTACCCAATGACAACACCGGTCTCATAGCAACATTCGCAGATGACACTGCTATACTTACCCAAAATACAAATATAGAAGAGGGACGAGAACTACTACAACAAAAAGTGACTGCCTTTAAAAATTGGTGTACAACATGGAAAATTAAGCTAAACGCAAATAAAACAAAAGCAAAAATATACACTTTAAAAATTAAATATTCAAACCCAACAAGCATTAGAATAAATAACCAGGAAATCGAATGGACAGAACTAAATACTCCAATTAAATACTTAGGGGTACACTTAGACAGCAAACTAACATGGTCGTACCATATAAATAAAAAGTTAAATGAGGCATACTCAAGATTGGGAATGCTATATCCAATCATTAGTAAAAAGTCATCCTTAAGGATTGGTTGCGGATTACTAATCTATAAGGCAGTTATCCGACCAGTATATACATATGCCAACGTAATCTGGGGAACGACGTCAAAAACAAACATAGGCAAACTACAACGACTGCAAAACAAAATACTAAGAGTGATATGTAATGCCCCGTGGTTTGTAAGAAATGAACAACTACACCAAGAATTACAGGTGCTTACAGTGCAACAATTTAATAAAAAATGTGCTGAAAACTACTTTAATAAATTAAAGGACTGCAGTGGTGCCACTAAACTGAAAATTGGTGAAAAAAGACAAGATATACGGTTAAAAACTAAACGACTTCCGCAAGATTACTTTATTTAACATTGTTGTAACTGAAAATTGATAATCTAAATTTTACTTGCCATACATTATATTAAAAGAAATTGTTACAATCTAAGTTGTTAAAAATATTGTGTATGACTAATAAAGTCGAACCGATAATAAATTGATTAAAAAAAAAATAATAACAAAAAAATAAACCTCCAGAAGTCCCCTAAAATCTCCAGTCAGCTTTTTCCCCAGTTGGAGATTTTAGCCCCTAAAAACGTTTTCCCCCTATAAGTCTCTTAATTTCATTTTTAGTAAAAATGGTCACCATGCCAAAATTAAAGAAGACAAAATTCTCTACAGGTAGATTTTTCAAAATTTGCTTACGTCATATTTCTGAAAAAAAATCAATCCCACAATAATTGTGAAATGTGTTTAAAAAAATTAAAGAGGTTGAAATAACTCTAATTTTCGGTTCTTCAACAATGCTATAATGATAATTTTTCGTTATAATTAAGTAAAATGAGTTCAGGTGAAGAACCGCGTTAGGGGGACTAAAATAATCCCCAATTGGAGGAAAAATCAATATGGAATTTCAAGGAACTTTTTGGAAATTTATTCTAATATTCAAATATACGTACGTGTCAAGTGAATAATTATTAATTTCCAAGTAAATATATTCCTTTAATTTTTATATTGTAATGCCTTCTATTTTCTCTGGGTTCTTCTGTGCTTGATGAGATCTTTGTTCTTGATAGGTTTATTTTCTGTTGTATAACTCAATTGAGATCTTGGAGCATACTTTGAAGTTGTTTGGCAGAGCTGGCAATTAAAACCTCGCCAGCTCAGTTAATCTGATAATCAGAAAGTGCCTTTGGTTGTTTTCTTTTATAACATTTCCTATCAACAAGTTAATAAAATATATTTTATCTAGAGAACCTAGAAGGTTTCGGAAAACCACGTATGAACATGAACATAAATCGCAACACCGGCACCGTTCTAAATCTTGTATAAAGTAAGCCATACTTAATCTTCAGTTATTGAATCTTTTAGATGTAAAAATTCCAGTTTTCAGTATTATAGTTTAACTCGCCGCCGCCATTCCATTCTGTTAATGAGTAAAATGCCGTCGGCATTAACTATATATTAATTCATAACTTTTAAATTTCGTTCTTCTTCCGCTCGATGATGTTCATTCAAAACATCCAGTCCACTCACTTCTGAACTATAAGCCTCTCCCCCATGAGGAGAAGGTTTAGGCAAATGCCAGTGGCTTTCATTTTAAATTAGATACCACGCGGTAAGCCATCCAAATACAAACCTCAAGCAACCTTGCTGAACTCTCGTGATTTATCGACCACAGTCACTGTTCAAAAATTTAATTAGTATGCGGTTATCCCAGTGATAAGGCGGTTCGACTGCTCAGATGCAAGTACCAGATTCGACTCTTGGTAAAAATTATTTAGCAAAATTGAAAACTACTTCTACAACCAACAGCACACAATTCTCCAAGCCATTGTAAGCATCCGTGAGGTTTTATCAGGAGGACCCAAACCTCTCACGGTAAAATATAAATAAACATTGAGAATCAATGGTTGTGGACATTTTTCTATTTTATAAGTCTATTTCGGCAGTTCGATATTTAAATGATTACGAAGTAAATATCCTAAAACATTTGTGTACACAGGACTCGGAATTTTAGAGATTTTCAAATAATTCCAGAGATTTCCCAAGAATTACCTAGGAATTGCAAATTTATGTCCGCAAATTTTTTGAGATATTTACCCTTCAGAAATAATTCTTTTACTGCATCTCGGATATCCGTTTTAACACGTCACTTTTATAGTATTAACAAAATGCCAAACTGGACGACGCAGTGTAACGACCCAATTCGATTTCACCATTACGATCCTCCAATCCCATAAGTCAATTTCTGTTTAATTTTAATGTTTAAACATGTATTGATATTATGTTTTAAATTTTAATTTTAAATATTCCACGCCAGGAGGATAAATATTTATTTGAATTCTATAAAATCCAGATATGATAAATATTGTTAAATATTTAGTATGTAGTATCAAATAAGCAAACCTTATGGAAGTTTGAATTTCGGGTTGGAAAGGTTTTCAACATGTGGCGTAATTATTCAGTAAGAAAACAATTTATTAAGACTTCTAATATAGTAGCGCGATCTGTTAATAACCTTTCAAACTACATACGGGTCTTTCCTCAAGTTTCATAAGACTTTCCAATCTGATGCTATATAATCTAAGCTACTATGATCATAAATTATGTTATTAACCATGATTTAATCATATTATATCTCGGAGCTCTGAGTGTCAGGTCCGGATTAATTAAATAAATGAGATAAAAATTTTACAATCGTTCCAGCTTGACGAGGGCCTTTTGTAATATTTTGCTACAGAGCTAAAATTTCCCAACTACATCACTGGTTAAGAAGATTATATGACAGAGAAAGAGGCCATATCCAGTAATGAATGTTATAAGGTTGAAGAAAAAGAGTTTTAATTAAAGAAACAAAAGTACTGTGCATAAGATCCTATATAATAAACAAACGACCGCCTTCATAGAAGGCAGGATCGTATATTCTAATGTTGTTATTTTAAACCGCCAAATATTTTCCCATTTTATTTAACCGTTATTGTAAGCATCCTGGGAGAATATTTATCCGAGAGCGGTAAAAAGCACTTAACGCCCTAGTTATAAGCAAATATATAAATAAGAGCTGTAAATATAGAAAATGCTATACAAATTTATATGCACCATATTTTTCTCCGAAAAGTATATCGCCATTAACGGCCCAGTGCAGAAAGTAAATAGTACATATCCTCATTGGAAAATTATCCTTATACCAAGTAAATAAACCAAACATTACCATTAACTTGCAGCTTTTTAACGAAAACTAAACAAAATTATTTACTTTACTCCATGAAATGACAAAATTAAGTATCGTGAAACTTTTACTTTGCGTCAGAAATACCAACTTTTGATGTTAAACGAGAGCAGCACACAGATGCACATATATAAATAAATAAAGCTAACACTCGTATTGTTACAATGTGTAGGCAGGAAGACTCTTAAGGACAATTCTTTAGTTCTATTTAATTCAAATGTCTGTTAAATCCTCAAACGACTTTGTTGAATGTGTAAAAAGCTTGAAAAGCAAAACAAAGTTTAATTTAAATTAAAATTAATTTGTAATTTTACTTGTGCGGAGCTAAAGTAGTTGTAAGCTCTGAAAAGCTCTAAACCGAACGGTTACATCGCAATCGTCAGCACTTCAAAGCGATTTAAGCGCTACACCGAACGCAGTCGTAAAGGAGCGCCTCAAACCTCTATCGCCAATTCTCGGAAGTAAAATAACTACCTCTGCATTGTTTGTTCTATCAGAAATTAGTTATTGTTGTGTAACAAAATCCTTAATTATTATGAGTGATTGATTAGACATCGCTTAAAACGTTACCTAAACACTTAAAATGGAGTACCGATTGTCAAAGCCTGTAACACTTCATGAACAGTCTGGTAATTGAGAGGCTCTCAATCGATCGAATTAACCGACATTAATCACATTCAGGGACAGTTGTTTGTTTATTTGGCAAATAATCTTTTCAATAAATTACAATTAAGTTTAATTACAAAAGTTTACAACAATGAAGCGGCACTTAGCATTCAAAACTAAAAATGGAGTTGTTACATTTTAAAACACAAAACAAATCCTTTAAGCTGCTATTTTTGAAGAACATAAATCAAGTGGAAGAAAGCTTGTCTAAATTTTATTTCTTTGCAGTTGTATACAAGGAGACTACTTAAAATTATTCCTGCATCTCGAGGGAGGAGAAATAAACGAATATACACCTTGGGCAGCTTTACTCTGCGGTGGACTCGGTGATATACCGCACGTATTGTATTCTTCCGGTCCCGGACTAGTCCTGGAATTCCATTCCGGATCTTACACGTCCAACGCCACCGGATTTTTAGGAACTTTTAGATTCATGGACAAACGTAAGTATTTAATTTTTTAATCTAATTTAAATTTGGGTAGATAATTTAATTTGTGTTGTTAGACATTTCCGTGGATTTAAATAGGGCAGGTTTTAGCAATTCAACTAATTGTATGCTTTTGTGCAGGGTAGGTAAAACGAAACAAGAGACACTTTGTCGCGCACCATTTACTAAATTGTCCAGTATTTTGCCACTCACCCATCTTCCACGCGTTCTTTGAGATTATCCTACCTAATTAATTTATGCAATTTACAAAATAGAGTGTCCCTAAGATGAAAGCAAACTAGGTAACCAAAAAATATATTTTTATCTTAACGCGGTTTTCCTTTTTCCTTCTTTTCCCTGGGGCTTTTTTAGATTGAATTTTTACTAAATTAATATTGACGTTTTATTATCTGCGAGTATTATTATCTTAATAACCAATTTTTTTTCTTAAAATTAAATTTAAGTGCGGCTAGATATTGAAATATAATTCAATTTAACATTTCGTCAATTTTTATCGCCGAAATTAATGGATATCAAATTATGCCACCTTTTAATTAAGAAAGTTCATCCGAGAGGGAAGGTTAAATCTGACAAGCAAAAGAAAATTAAACAAGTCCTTTCGTTCTTTTTTTCGAAGGAAATCTTTACCCTTCGGTGTACCTACGCACGCACACGTAGAAAGCTCCAGGGAACCGGGGCTAGTTCCCTGGTTACGCTTTACTGCTGCATAGTGGACACTAGGATTACAATCAATAATATTTAATAAGTTTCCCCTTAATGTACAGCTTAATTACGGCGATAAAAATCAAACGGCTTTATCAGTGAAACACTTAACGGAATGTAAACACCATGCAAATTTTAATAGGCTTTGTCAGTTTTTCAGTAAAGCTTTAAAAGATCATTAAAAGTTAACGATCTTTGTCAGAGATAAGCCGAACAAAAGAAACTACTCCAGAGTGTTGTAATCTACTTAAGAAGATACAAATAAAGATGTTTATAAATAATTATTACAAGATAAATGTAAAACGGTAACACAATTATTATTATTAGTCTCTTTGTTTGAAATTTGTAGTCGAACGGAAGGGCTTTTCTTTTTTGGCAAAATTCGATTTAAATGTTTAGGGATAATTAAAAATTTTTGTGAATGGGGATAAAATATTACAAATTTTATCACGTATCATCAAACTAATAAATTTTCACTTCACACTCTTGGTGTAATAAAAACGTTTTCTGAGGGTACATTGTACGTGTTTTTTTTATAAAATGCACATCACGACTGACCAATTCTTTTTTTTGTATAAATGGTCACATCATGTTTATGTTACAATTCGTCAAAGCAATGCTTTTGGTTAGAATTTTGAAATTGTGGAGCCATTTGTTTGTTGTAATTGAACTCGAAACATGCAATTACTGTTAGAATTAATTAAAGTTGGTGAATGACGACAGTTTGCTGAAAAACAACACGGGAAATAAATATTAGGACGATTTTATTGCATTTTTAATGTTTTAAATTAAAACCTTTCAATTTGATTATTTTATAACCCAAGTAAGCAATTACATTAAAAATTACTTGAAAAATAAAAGTGGAGGAAAGAAAAATAGACGAGGAAAGTTTCAAATTTATCAACAAACTTCAATTTTCTAAGTATGAAGTTGGATTTTGCCCTTAGGCGTTTAAAATTTAAGATTTGTCACTTGCAGCTTCTACAAATATAAACATCTGTAAGCTGTAGAATACGTTGTTCTTTTTTTAATTAATATGATGTCTTTTACAAATGTCAGGCGGATGTGGGATTCGAACTTACGTTGACTAACCATTTGTAGTCGTCTCCTATGATTTAAAAAAATAGGTAATTCGTTTAGAAAGAAATAGATCTTTTGGTTTAGAAGATTAATGGATCACAAACCTCCGAGCTATTTTCATCAGTAGTTCATATTTTTCTTGTTACATTTTGAAAGCTCTGAAACTGACTCTCACTTGAGATCAAAGACACCATCGTGTGGTGATACTATTTGGTATATAATACTCTAAACTCATGTGTCAAGTTACCATTTACATGAATTAAGGTAGAATTAATATGTCAAATACCAATTGACAACTGTTAGAAGGAAGGCCTAGCGTTTAACGTTATTTCAACCATAACAGGTTAAATAAACGTAAATTACACGTGTACTTATATTATGCTTACTAAAAAGAGAAATGGTACGCTTGGGTGTATTTTAACGTGCACCCTATTCTTAACAGATTGTAACGAGAAATCGAGATGACAATTGATTATTTTTTCTGAACTGCTATGGATACTCTCCAGCAATACAACAACTGTTCGCAATCGACGTGTATCGTGACTACTGATGTGTAAAAAATTGGACGTGTTAGTTCACCGATACTCGGGATATACCCCGCTCTCCTGCAGATTCTATTACACGTACTTTCTCTGAAAGAACATTATAAGGTTTTAAATTGAACGATGTCTGCAGTGATTGTTTTTCGAAAACATTGTTGAACCAACTTGGGAATTTCTCTTATTAGAGATACAGATTCGGTTAAATGGGATGAAATATTTTTCGTAATGGAAAGACGAGTTAAATTCTCCAAAGCGGTATTTCACAAGAACATTGGCCTGTCTACAAAGCTGCTGTTACAACAAACTGCAAATTTTAAAACTAAATTTGTAAAACAAATAGCGGAAATAAAGCTCCACGGAATAAATTGGAACTAAATCGACTAACCGCAAGACTTACTTTTATCTTTTTTAGAATTTCTACGTGAAGAAAGCACGAAATGCTTTATTTATATTGTACAAGTACTCAGACTTGGACCACGAAGTGTCTATAACAGAAATTCTTATCCAGCTGTTACAGGTTGCTACTGTGGTTTATTATTATTTCGAAATCAATCACACACTGCATGTAGTATGTAGCATGTAGTAGTTTTCTATGGAGTGAATATCTCTGTATAATAGCTCTCCCATGGGAATGCATTACCCGGCTAATTTATCTTCAGCCTGCAGGCTGCTAATAGTGAATCCGTTTTCATTATAGTAGGCAAGGGCGGTCATACATCTAATATCGGGGAGGGGGGGTATTTCAGGAAATATATTTTTTGAGAATCAAATTAAAATAATAATGGTTTGTAAGACGCCATGGCCCCTATTCCCCCCCTGCATAAAACTGCCACTGATACCAGTGAGCTCAGAAGCGACTAGAAATAACTAGAATTTTTTCTAGAAAATAGAAATCATAAATTAGAATATTTTCGAAGACCAGAAAATTGATCGTACTGATAGCCATTTTCGAAGGCTGCATTAATAGTTTTTATTTGCATTTTTAAATTATGAATTTATCACTGCATTAAATTTTTATCAATGGTGGGCATACATACATAAGCGATGTCGGGGCGGTGGGGGGTAACCTAGATTAGCAATGTCTATTATTTTTGTGAATCCCCCCCTTATAGCGGATATGAAGATTACCTTAAAGAAAATAAAATCTAACACCAATAATAAGAACAACAGGTTGGATATGAGATACCTTCAAGACCCAGGAGTTAAGGAAGCATTGAAAAGGGAAATTAACAACAATATGAACAAAATGATTAAGGATGAGAATGAGAACAAGGACAAAAACAGGAATAACATAAACATAGACGAAAAGTGGAGGAACGTTAAATTGGCAATTCTGGAACCTAGTCAGAAATTTCTAAAAACAAGAAGAACAGAGAAGAGGAGGGGATGGATGACGGACGATATAATGCGGCTTATGGAGGATAGAAGATTGCACAAGGGTGACAAGAGGAAATACAAAGAGATTCAAAAAGAGATACGTAGAAACATCCGACACGCTAAGGAAAGATGGTACGCTGAAAAATGTAATCAAATAGAATACCTCCAATCAAAACATGATATATTCAATGTTCACAAAAAAATAAAAGGGCTGACAAACACCTACAAACGAAACCATGTTAACATGATACTTGACAAAAACGGTGTGATTGTTAACGACATAAAGGATAAAATAAAGACATGGAAGACATACATTGAGGAATTGTTTGAGGATTCAAGGCAAAGAAACGAAAAAACATATGACGCTGCCACATACGAAGATAGAAAGGGACCAGACATAAGCGTAGAAGAAACAATGCATGCGATCAAATTGTTGAGAAATAGAAAGTCCCCAGGGCCCGATCGATTGCCAGCCGAGCTGTTGAAGCTGGTAAACGAAGATCACGTACACTTATTGACAGAATTGTTCAACACGATATACGAGACGGGTACTATACCAGAGGAGTGGCTGATATCTACGTTCATAACTATTCCAAAAAAGGCAAGAGCCAAACAATGTAGTGATTATCGTACAGTAAGTCTAATGAGTCACACTCTTAAGACCTTCTTAAAAATTATTCACAATCGAATATACCCCAAGCTGGAAGAAGAGATCAGCGAAACACAGTTTGGTTTTAGAAATGGTATGGGAACGAGAGAGGCATTATTTGCATACAATGTCCTGATACAAAGATCTCTAGATGTAAACCAAGACGTATATGTATGTTTTATAGATTACAACAAGGCTTTCGATCGGGTACGTCACGATCACCTCATGGAAATTCTCGAAGAAAAAAAGTTAGACTACAGGGATATACGAATTATTGAGACCCTCTACTACAATCAGAAAGCTACCATCCGAATTGAAACAGAGACATCCGAAGAAATAGAAATAAGGAGGGGAGTACGGCAAGGGTGCATCCTATCTCCAACCCTTTTTAATGTCTACTCCGAAGAAATAATGAAAAAAGCTTTTGGGTCCACAACAGCAGGCATTCGGGTAAACGGGATTCCAATAAATAACATCAGGTACGCGGACGACACGGTGCTTTTCGCAGAAAATATGGAAGGACTGCAGCAGTTAGTAGACCAAATAGTGGAAACAAGTGAAGAATATGGACTAACTTTAAATATTCAAAAAACTAAGTACATGGTTATAACAAAGTCTAGAAGACCATCTGAACAACTTTTAATAAAAGACAAAACGGTGGAAAGAGTTCAAAAATATCATTACCTAGGCACCACTGTAAACGAAGAGAATAACTACACCGAAGAAATCAGAACCCGGATCGGAAAGGCGAGAAGCACTTTTGTGACAATGAGACAATTATTTACCAACAGAGACCTAAGCCTGGAGTTAAAAATACGAATGTTGAGATGCTATGTCTTTTCAGTTCTCCTCTATGGACTGGAAGCATGGACACCCAAGGTGGAAAATATAAAAAAGCTAGAAGCCTTCGAGATGTGGACGTACAGGAGAATGTTGAAGATATCGTGGATGGATCGAGTGACAAATGTAGAAGTGCTACACAGAATGGGAAAAGAAAAAGAAGTGACATTAAACATTAAAACGCGTAAATTGCAATATTTAGGCCATATAATGCGAGGGGATAGATATGATATGCTTCGAAACATTATACAGGGCAAGATCGTAGGCAAGAGAAGTATAGGCAGACGTAGAATATCGTGGCTGCGAAATCTCAGAGAGTGGTTTGGCTGCTCCTCTACCCAGTTGTTTCGAGCGGCAGTGTCCAGAGTTCAAATAGTCATGATGATTGCCAACCTTCGTAGCGGAGACGGCACTTGAAGAAGAAGATTATTTTTGTGTTAACTTAGAATTTTAAAATTTTTGAATTAACCGTAATATTACCTTAACTTCCTGTTCGAAACTAAACGTGGATCAATATTGTAATAATTAAGAAGGCAACCGCTGAAATTTATCCCGACAGGTGGCGACACATTAGAAAAGCAACTAATTTTTGTTGATTAAAATCTTTTTAACGAGATTTCATTTCATTTCATTTACTTTATTGGTGTTATTATGTACAAATTACATTTACACACGTCAATAAGAAAAAAACAACAACTATATGTTAGTAAGATCCACAGGCATTCATAAATTCAGCCGTGGAATAATGGGCATGATTAATTAATTTACAAATTAGAGTTTTTCTAAACTGAGCTGGAGGCAATTCCCTTAGACCCCTTGGAAGGGCATTATAAAATTTGATACCATGGTATTCTGTAGCCTCTCTAGAGCGATAGAGTCGGTGAAAATTCATCACTAAATTATCTTTTTGACGCGTATCGTAGGCATGCGAAGACGTACCATAGGATGATCTATTCATATGTATGTACACTAGTGAACGTAAGATAAATAAGCATGGCACTGTCAATATGTTTAGTCGGGCAAAGTGATCCCTACAGTCATCCCGATAACCCAACCCAGTTATTATTCGGACCACCTTTCTCTGCAGGGCAAACACTTCTCCAGCATGAGCAGAGTGACCCCAAACTAGTATAGCATAGGATAAGTTGCTATGTACTAGACCAAAGTATGCCATTTTTAGCAGGGGTGCAGACACAATACTTTTAAGTTGCCTTATCAAGTAGATGGAACTTGATAGTCTGTTACAGAGTTTAGCTATCTGTGGCGCCCAAGTTAGTCCGGAGTCCAACGTAACATCCAGAAACTCCACCGGCTCATTGCTGAGTGTGACACGCCTCAAAGTAAAAACAAGTCTCTGCATTTTGCTTGCATTTAGACTGAGTTTATTTGCTAAAAACCATTGTTTAATATCATCGTAAACTGATGCTTTAGTTAGGTTTGAGTCTTCAAGATTTTTGGTTGAGTTCACAGTTGTGGTATCATCCGCAAATAATATAAAGTTTGTCAGCGTGCAGCCAGGAAGATCATTAATGTAAATTAAAAATAATGTAGGACCCAAAACAGAGCCTTGCGGTACCCCGATTGAAATAATTTTACTGGATGACCTGTTATTGTTCCAAAGAACATGCTGGGTTCTACCCTTCAAATATGACCCCAACAGTAGTAGCGAGTCATCATCAAAGCCATAAAAACCTAATTTTTCAATCAAAATTCCGTGTGATACGCAATCGAAAGCTTTTGTCAAGTCGTAGAAGCGAGTGTCAAGATATTCATTATTTTCGAAAGCCTTTGTTGCCTCACGACATAAACTACTAATTGCTAGAGTTGTTGATAAGTTGTTTCTAAAACCAAATTGACAGCGATGAAAAAGGTTATTATTTTCGAAATAGTTGTTTATCTGGGTTTTTAGCAGTTTTTCGAATACTTTACTCAATACAGGCAAAATAGATATAGGGCGATAGTTTGCTGGATCAGTTTTATCACCTTTTTTATAAATTGGTACTACTTTGGCTATTTTGAGCATATCTGGGAATATATGATGTTTTATACACAAGTTTAATAACTTTGTATAAGGCGCAAGTATTGTATTAATTATGGATTTAAGAATTTGAGCATTAAGCTGGAGGGTATCAAGGCTTTTACTATTTTTCAGTGAGGCAACCGTATCTCTAACTTCTAGGTAACTCACCTCTCTAAACCGAAAGGTAGATTTAATATCCGCTGTTAAATAGTGAGAGGAATCAACTGTTGCTGAAGGCAGGGCATTCGCAACTGACTGAGCAACGCTGGTAAAATAATCATTAAACACTTCAGGTGTTGGTGTTCCCTGAGAATCAAATTTTTTGTTTTTATTATGGTTTATTAAACGCCAAGCTGCAGCGGAGCAGCTAACCGAATTTTCGATAAAACGATCATTTGCAGCTCTTTTTGCACTAACTAGTTGTTTTTTATAAAATTGTTTGAATCTTGTCAGTATATCTTTGGATATTAACTTTTTTCTATGCATGTCTACTAATAATTGCAATTTTTCTCTTTGTGATTTTAGTTGTTCCGTAAACCACCCTGTTTTATTATTATCGGCCTTGCCATTAGACGGTATTCGCATTTTTTTCGGAAAACAATCAGAGACAGCTGATGCAATCAAATTACAGAACCTTACAAACTTGACACTCGTATCGATTCTCTCACTGTCAACGAATGACCAATCTGTTACTTGTAAGTGTCCAGAGAGCAGAGACAAACCAGAATTTGTAATTGGTCTGTACTCAACAACCTCCCCATCCCCTGTATCTACAACAGAAGACTTCTGTTTTACATTTGTTAATAGGCTGAGATGATCAGATAACCCATAATCCCTTGTATTCAAGGTCACATCTTCAAGGTTAGTGAAAGCATTGTCCAGGCAAGAAGTGTTTCTGGTATTTTGAAAATTCTTCTGATACAAACCAAAAGACAGAAAAAGATTAACCAACCCCTGGGCCCTACCATCATCAACATTAAAATGAACGTTAAAGTCTCCCATAATGACAATGCCACGCCTAGAAAATCTCAAAAGGAGAGATTCAATTTTACTCAAAAAAACTTGCATATCACCTGAGGGTGATCTATACAACACAAAAAAATAGACATCCCCGCACGCATATCCACATACCTCGAAATCGAGCTCCACACAATAGCTCAACAAGTTTAACGGTTTCAGATTTTTGCAATCAGATCTAGAGAATATACAGGTACCACCATGTGTCTTAACGGCTCTACAGTACTCAGTAGTCAGATTATACCCGGCCAGATTCACAGCGTCCAGCTCAGCTTTGCGCATCCAATGCTCAACTAAAAACAAATGATTATAATTTTCATGTACTAATATTGATTCAATTTCTAGCAATTTATTGCTCAAACACTGAATATTTATAAAGAAAACACTTAAGTAACTACATTGTTGCTGCGGTCCGTTTGAAAATTTGTGTCACGAGTCTCGTCCTTCGCTTCTTCGACTCTTCTACCCCAAAAGTATCTCGAAAATCTGACATTACTAGGCCAGAAATTTACCTGATGAACTTGGTCCCTCAGTGCAAATTCCGCTCCTACTCGAAAACACTTTGTTTTTCTGCCATATTGAAGTTCCTCCACTTCAAAATCTCGGTCAGCCATATCTGGTTTGTTATTTAGATAATCCTTTATCATTTCACATGTGACATTATTGGATACTCTTGATAAGAAAATCCATACTTTTTTAGGTGCACCAGTGAAGCCATCCAGGCTTGTTTTATCGTCACCTACGGTAATCGCTCGTTGCTTTCTCTTCTTATGCTTTACCGGTGTGAAACCATCTTCATCCACTATACTGTTTGAGGTTAACAAACGTGAATTTTTGTTTTCTAATTCACAATTGTTTCGCATTTGGTCTTGTGTCGACATCTGTTTATTATTATTTTTGTTCATTCTAGGAATTTGCACTGGATTTAATGCCGTGACATTCCTTTTAATTAAATTATCCATACTGTGTGCTGTTTGATCCTCATCTTGCTTATTTACCTGCATTGTCTGTTGAGCTATGTTTTCCTTCCTATGCAGCTCACTTGTTACTTTTCCATATCCAACTTCCGAATTCTTTTTATTTTTTACTGCTTCCACATATGGTTTATTTACAACAGGCCCGGCTGCATTTGCTAATCCCACTGGTGCGTCGTTATTTAACACATTTGTTAGGTTGATTTTTTCGATCAATGCCATCTTATCCTCCATTTCCTTCACAAGTTTCTTCATCAATGAATTCTGCTCTCTCAATAAAACATTTTCAGATTTTAGGTATTGGTTCTCCACCTTGAGCAGGTCTTGCGATTCAATACCCTTCGCTTCATTCTGTTTTAGATTTTTATCACTCAGGTTTTCACCAAATTTTGAGGTTATGCACGATTCACATTTCCATCCCCCACACTCACTTACGAGTTCACGTTGATTTTCTTGAGTTACTCCCACACAAGCAATGTGGTGCACTCCCTTACATTCCATACATTCAATTTTCTGCTCACCATTTCTATCCATCACCTTACAATACGAAATACACGCCATACCACGTCCGCCCGCCATGACGGATGGAATTTATATAAATAATAGTAATCGTGATAAGTAATTAATTTTTAGAATAAGGTTTTTTGAGCTCTCATTGTTGGAATACTGTAGAAAATACAAGCAGGTAAACGTGCAAAATTTATGACAAAAAAATTACCCGATTTTAATTATTACACTAACCCATTCTGTGCTTTACTAAATACAAAACACAATGCTAGTATTTCAATATTATAGTAACAATAGTTTGGTAAATTTGCATCCAAAACCCATAATATAATAGTGTGACTCCTATGGAATCGTTGACGCTGCACATCTGTCTTTATTTTTATAACGATAAAAATTTTCGATTCAAATGAAAATTCTAACACTGTGCGGTCTACCGTTATTACAATTTTTAAGTATTTCATATCGGCGCGCCTTCCGTCTCTCAATAGATCTACTACCATTTTCACCTGGCATTTTTGTCCATCCCCACTCCAGCAGTTGCGTTCTTATGTAATAATAACCCAGTCACAAAAATATAATTGACAATTTCGTTCATAATAATTCAACCAATAGGATGTTACAATCTCATCAATTTGAACCAATCATAATCTACTTCCTTTGACAATACAGACCACGGTGGTGTATTGTCGCGGCAATACGACCACCGTGGTCTGTATTGTCAAATTTCCATAGTAACGATGGAAACTACGTGAACGCATACTATAAATTATTTGTTGTCAGAAAAAATTGAAATTTTATTTACGAAATTGTCAAACGAATTCCACACGATACTATAAAATTGTCGGTTAATTTTTAAACCATGGAATCTTCGTGTTTGTCGCCATTTAAAATCACCATTCGTGCTAAAGCACTCATGGTGATTTTAAGGGCGGCAAACACTCAGTTCCAGTTTCAAAAATTATTGCCGACAATTTGATAGTCTCTTGTGGTATTATATATGAAAATTTTTTAAAATTGTTAGAGCTTTTGCGTTTCTTGCATATATCTCATAAAATTTTGACTTGATTGAAAAAATTATTATTTTACAAATTAAAGCAAATTAAATTCTTTACAAAAAATATATAGTAGGTACATTTTTTTCAAACTAAAACAGTTTTCAAGATATAAATATGACAGTGTTTTACGGGATATATACAAATGACTACAAAAGTGCTCATATTTTCTAAGGTGGCGGCGACAGCTCATATTCAATTTTTCAGAACTTTTTTGACCTTTGTGATTAAACCCAAAAGAATATTTCAACCAATTTCCGAAACTTTTGGAATTATTGCTCCTTCATTGACTGGGCTATAAATTAATATTTGACTTGAAAACCGATATATAGATTCTTTCAACTTTTTAAAACAGTCGCTTTTTTAATCCTTCTTACGCAGGGTGCCTATTTTCTCCCTCCACTATGCAAATCTTGATTATCTTAAGAGATATGAAGTCTTTGACATCGTAGGTACCGGGCTGTTATAAAATTCCTTACAAAACAAGGAAAACCTCCAAAAATTATTCTTGAAGAAGTGTTGGCTGTATACGGGAATGATTGTCCTTCTAAGTCAACTATTTGCAAGTGGTCAAAATTGTTTAAACATGGTCGAGAATCACTGGATGATGATCCCCGTCCAGGGCGCCCTGTTGACGTGATCACTTCAGATGTTGTTGAAAAAACCAAGTGTTTGGTACTGGAGGATGCAAGACTAAAGAAGCAACAATTAGCAGCTTGAAGAGTGAAAAGTGAAGAGACGCGGAAAACTGACGCAAGGTGTCTTGTTGCTCCACGACAATGCACCAGTGCGCAAGTCCAGACTTTCAAAAGCTGCTGTAGCTGATTGTGGCTTCGAAGAAATTGAACATGCGCCTTATAGTCCAGATCTAGCACCCAGTGACTATTTTTTGTTCCCGAATCTCAAAAAAACACTAAGGGGACAAAATTTAGGGACAATGACGAACTTATAGCAGCTGTTAAGGGCCATATTGCGGAAAAACCAAATGAATATTTTTATACTGGATTGAAGATGTTATTGAAACGGTGTTATACCTGTATTCAAAAGCAGGGAACTATATAGAAAAATAAAATTTTGTTGTAGCTCTAGTCTTTTGTTTTCATGCCTATTCCGGGAATATAAAAACGACCCCTCGTATATTAAATGCAAGATAATAAGGTAACTTTTAACTTTTCTAGTAATCGTCTAAATTGCTATTAAATTTAGTTATCTTAGAAACCAAAAATGATAGGTCAAATATATTTTCAAATCATTTGTCAGCGACAAATTTAACGAGCTCGTATCTGTTAAAATAACCGAGATTCCCATGGTGAAGATCGAAAATCGAACATCCTGTATAGTCGAGAAAAAAGAGTCTGCCTTGAAATAATTCGGAAATGCGATTTCATCAGTTTGGCAAAGTAAAACGGCTCCTAAGTTTTCGATATCAGGCTCAAACCGGAACAAAGAAAACTTTGTTGAAGAAAATCCCAAAAACCACAAAGTGTCCGTTTCAAATGCATCCTATATAAGAAAAATAAGTATTATAAAAATTAAACAAAGTCAAATTCCGAAGATAAACTAGGAAAAGTATTATTCTAGGTTATATAGATCCCAAGATACAGCCCTGCAAAGAACCTCGTTTTTTTTTATTTCTATTCAAAATAACATCGTTTTCAGATTTTGATGCAAATTTTCTTTCCCGTTCATCTGACGTAAAAGTGGTCCTCAAGATAAGTGAAACTAGACTCAATTTTCGGTATATCTCCGCATGGAATAACTTCCTAGCTTTAGTAGGATCCTAGCTGTGAGCTTTCAAAGTTAATATTTTTTATCCTCCTTTGAAGGATTTTTTTAAGGTTTCAGTTTTTCCAAATTTACTAGTATTTGGTATAACTGACTAAACTAAAATAAATAAAATTGAGCGTAAATCTTAAAGAAAAACTTTTTTGTAGTCCGGATAGTTCGGTATAACTTTTATTTATAGGAAAAAACTATTTCTGAAAACTAAATTTTATAGTTTACAGCAAAAATTTACTCCAAAGCTATTCGGGTTGTAACATTAAAATTTTGTAGTTCGCGTAGAATTTTATTCTCTATACTTGAAGTAATATTAAATTGGGACTTCCGGTGCACTGAAGTTGAACAATTTGAAAAATGTAAAAAGTGGCAGAAAAGGTTAAAATAACGATCAATTTAAAAAATTCACAGATTGGGACCTATTAGGGCTAGAAGGGTGTTCTATACAGGGATTTACAGATAATTGAGTGTACTTTTACTTACCCGTAGACTACTTTTACGTATGATGAACAGAAAAAAGGACTGCATCAAAATCTAAAACTAACTATGTTATTTTTGGACAAAAAACAAGGAATCTATAACAGTCAGAACGATATCCTTTTTAGCTTATGTTCAGAATTCTATGTAATGTAATTTTACTAATTACCTATTTTGGGCACAGGGTGCACAGAAAACGGTTGATAAAAAATTGTGTGATTTTCGATTCCTTCTGTATTAAATTTTCCCCTGTTCCGGTCTGAGCCTGACATGGAAAACAGGAACTGCTTTCCGATAACAAACTAAACTGTTTAAGCAAAAAGTATCCATTTTCAGAGATTTATAATTGTAAAAATAACTAAATGGTAAAAACAATTTGGTATCAGTCCATCCCTGAAATCCGAAGAGAACTTCACATAAATGAATATCGAAAAGAGCCGTAGTTTCACATAATATTAAAGCAGACAAGCGTTTCAATCTTATTACATGTCAACATAAGGAAATTCTTGCAAGTGATATTAAAACAGCCAAATATTGTTTTAATGATTTTGATTATACTTTAATTATTAATATCACTTTTGAATTTAATGAAAGGCCAAGTTTTATATTATTTATGATAAAATTGATTAAATCAACCATAATATAAATTTCAACATTGTTCGGTGTGCATATAGATTAACTCAGTAATTATCCCTTATCACGAAAATCAATATAGGTACCTTCTCTTAGCAAAACTGTTATATACTTAGTATGTATAATCATTTCTAGCAGCTTGCGTTCATAAAATTTTATTATAATGAGTGTTAGCAAATAGAGGGTTGTTGTATTATGGCAATGACTGTCAACACATTATCTTGTTGAATCTAATTTTGAAATTTCATAATTACTTATGCCATTATTTATTAAAGAAAGTAACATCATGCAAATTATAATTTATTATTACGCGAATTTTTAAATATAGAACTTAGCGAAAAACCCTCGTACCTTTTTACCTAAATTTAATTTTGCAAACTCCTATCAGTGCTACCGGTTGTTTTAATGTGCAGCGAGGATAAAACACGTCTTATGTGTATGATTAAAATTTAAATAAAGGGTTTACAGGTAGGCAGGGTTGATCCTCGTTTTAATTGATTTTTAATATCGCAAAAGCAATCCAGTGTTCGTTATGATCTCAGTAAGTGGTATAAAACTAAAAATGAGTTCATTTTTTAAAAGGAAGGTAATACAAAAATTCCAACGTGTTCGAGATGAAAATCTCGAGAGTTGTATTTTAAATTTTATTCCCAATCACAGTTTTCAAACTTGATGCTTTCTGAAGTACTTGGAGTATTTTCTAACAATTTATTTTAAATTTACACAATACAGACCTTCATGATAAAATATTTCATTGTGGTTACTTTTAGATAATTTACTGCCACCACAATGGAGCGCAAGCAGAACATGCAATTTAGAGCAAACAATGCAGTATTGATAATGCTATTTTTGTTTAACCACATTTCCATCCTGAGGTAATCTTAATTATTAACGAGGATGTTTTATGTGTAATTAAAATCGGGTTTTAATTATTTTCAGCAACATTTTGGCACACGTTACGCCCTCGCACAATCTTTCATTAACGTTCCATTATCTTTCAATTCTTTACACGACTTTTTTCATGGACTCACGTGTTTTACTTTTTTATGTTATAAACTTCATTAAGAAATTGAGTAATAAAACAAACTAGTAAAATGTATTCTTAATAAATCATGTATTTTTCTATAATACCAGGGACGGATTGACACTACACTTTTTATGCGGAAAATGTTAAACATCCGCTTATTATTTTTTTAAACAAACCTTTTTTTAATTAATTTTCATGTTACCGGTCTTTATAAATTTATAAAATATAAATTTCAGCAAAAAATATTCGAGGAGGCCTTCTATTTCCAATTTAAAATTGTATGAAGTAACATTGATACTTACGAACTTTCAAAACATCCGCGAAAGTATAGCAAAATTTTGTTATAATAAATCCCGAAAAATATTTAAACAGGGCACAAAAAACTTCTTTGTAATTTTTTCTTTGTTAGGTTCCATGTCCAACATTGTTACCGCATGTTTATAATATTAAAACACGTCTGATAGTTTCATTTTCACCTTTGAAGTAGAACTAACACCAAACTGTATTTTTAAAATAATTGACAACTTATACTACCTAATAATGGAAAAGAAAATAGTAAAACTCCATTAATCAAACAAGAGGATGTAGGATCTGCATAGCATAAATTTGAATAATTGTGGGACACAGGCAATTTTTGTGATTTTTGTCTAAATTTGAACTAAAGTTCGCGACGTCCAAATTTTCCGAATATTTTTTGTATTAAAAAGACTGGCCTCCCATACATCTATGTCTAAGTACAGTGCTGAACATAACTTCAAGTGCTAGAGTTATGTGCTTCGACAAATTCAGCAATTTATTGTATCTGCTTCGTTTTATTTTATTATTTTACTTTTTTATAGCTTTATATTGAGTTAGAAGTACCACAATTTTCTCATAAATATCCGGGGTATAAATTTTTTTATGGTACAAATTATAAGTATTAAATATCTTCTTAAATCGTATTAGATTTACTGATTTGATCCTGCAATGGCAGCTTGGGAGAATTCAAATTTTAGAGATCGCGCAACTCAGCTCAATTTTAGACGGCCACTTCTCGGAGAATAACTAATCTGACGAAAAATACTCGTATGTACCTAACCATTTTTCTAAATAATTTAATTAGCTATAACTTTGTATATAACTGTTTTTCCGTAAAATTAAAAGAAAATCGAAATATTTCTCCATTGTGGAGGTTGGGACATCGACTTCGTTTGAAAGCGAAAATTTCAGGATTCCTTAATGACATCCTATAATTTTTTTATCTACACATTTAGTTAAGTGTCAACCCTCCACTTTTACATCATAAGAAATATAATTTATTATGAAATTATTTCAAATTATAGAAAACAAGTGACACCTATTATCTGTCCAAATTAATTAATTTCTTATTAATAAACGTGATTGCCGAGAGTGTGCGGCCCTAAGGCTGCACTGGGAGAAATTATTATCATCAGTGTAAACCGTAAATTACATAATTTAGTTATATTTTAACGCTATCCACCTTCAGCGCAGTTTTCCATATCTGATCTTTACTACACATAAGCTATGATGACTTCAAATTTTAGCTTTGTATATGGTAGCATGTGAGAAATTTCATGATGGAGTGAGCGAGTGTGCGTTGCGGATCTAAACGTTATTTATAATAATAATAAATCGACTTAATTATTTTTTTCAACTTGCTTCTTTATATTTAGGGTACTAAATAAATTATTATCGGGTTGAAATTCTTATTTGCAATGCACAGACCAATTAACATCGTGGCACAATTAAAATTTGTTTTTATAAACTCAGAGCCGTATCTAGGTACGGCCGCGCCCTTGGCGGGACTTAACATTTGCGCCCCCCCACACCGGGGGGTATGGAATACCCCCCAACGAAAACGGGGGATCCGGGGGTCCTTCCGCGGAAATTTTACAAAATTAAAGTGCAAAGTTGTAGGTTTAAAGTTTTTTATCGTTAAAATCAATCTGAAACGCAATGTCGTATTCTATATTCAGAATTGCTAAGTTTGTCAATCTGTTTTCAGACATACTTGATCTTAAATAGTTCT
This sequence comes from Podabrus alpinus, assembly GCA_932274525.1. Lineage (NCBI taxonomy): Eukaryota > Metazoa > Arthropoda > Insecta > Coleoptera > Cantharidae > Podabrus > Podabrus alpinus. Next base: position 94,627,140 of record OW026453.1, on the reverse strand, counting down.
TGATCATTTTTAACTTGCTGGACGAACGCTCACAAGACGCCACACTTACAGGCATTGTTAAAAATATCCTCAACGCAATTTCAATGTTCGGATAGGCGTCTCTTAATTCATAATTAGAAATAACGTTCAGAACATCCAAATGGGAGGCCTTGTTGATGTCCTTTATCAGCTCTTTTGCATGATACTTGAAAGTAAACTACTTCGTTCACAAGCTCTAACGTATCTATATCTTTGGCATACATCGCACCAAGATTAGCTGCACACTTTTCAAGAAGAGAATCAGAATACTCACTTAAAGACTTTCCGGATAAAAAATTAAAGTCAGATGAAACCGAATGGTAGATGTTTGCCCTCTTGTCCATTTCGCTTCTAATCCTATCAAACACAACGAAACACTCTCTCTCAAATGATTTTTCAGCACTCAGCAAGTGGGATTCATCTTCAGCCATTTCACCAGCCATTCTTTTGACTTTTTTCAGTCTCTTAACAGGAAAACAACTTGTAATTTCCAAGAAACCACATATATGTAGCTTTGGCTTTTTCTATGTATTTCTTAATTCCTTCTTTAGGTAGGTCTTCAACTTTTTTAGCGGACAGTAACTTAACAATCTGGAATAACATTCATTTCAATAACGTGAATCAAATCTAAAAAAAAAATATTTTTCATGGCCGATTTTGCGCCCCCCCCCCCCCGGTAGCTGCGCCCTTGGCGGGCGCCCATCTCGCCACCGCCTAGATACGGCTCTGTATAAACTTATCAATCATTATTATCAATATATATCATAGCTTAAAATTATTTGTAAGCTGGTGATCCATTCCCAACAGTGCGGCCTTTAAGCCTCACAACCAGATCGATCATTCTATTAGTATTATGTAAAACACCACTTCTATGCATGTCCATACTTCCATCCTTAGTTAAAACGTCGTAACTAATAAATTGGTTTTCGGGAGAAAATAGGACTATGTTAATATTATTATAACGCTGTCTTCATTATAAAATTGATTTCTGGAAATGAAATAAATAGAACGGCGTCATAATGTAGTCATTTTCATCCTGAAAACGAAATTCTACCTCTTACGTTAGGTCTGAGACCTGTACTTACTTTTTTTTAATTAGTTCTGTGACAAATACCAAAAAATATATTATTCTTATTATACATATTATACATTATTCTTAGGTCGCGACGGCGTTGCATCTGACTAAAATTATAATTTCTATGAAGGAAAAAAATATACATAAATCTGAATTTTATTCATCAAAAAACTTGATAAAATTAATGGAAAAACTATAACAAAATTTTTATCAAGAAGCTTTCCCTTTGTCCTAATCTCCTCAGATCCTCAACTAAGATCCCCAAATAATCGGAAAGTTCAAACAACCTCAAGTGCTACGTTCTCCCACGAAGAACGTACAGAAAGGTTTGAAAGCATCCCATATGGAGATTATTTTATTTATATAAAAGTATTTTTATTTAATTTTGATTCTGAAGACACCTTCGGCTGGTTATGCTTTTTGTGTTGAATGTTTTATTGGAGGAATAATTTATGTATGTTAAACTAGATTAATTGACCAAATACTTCAATTACAACTATTTAACGATGTAGTTACTTTGACAATACAAGCTAGGATGGTGTATTGCAGCGACAATACGACCACCGTGGTATATTATATTGTCGCCCCTATTCGTGCGCTACTGCATAATATTATATACGTACATTATATATTAAGAACTTTTTGATTCGTTAAATTCGTACGCGACCTCTATTACCTTATTAAATATTATATAACCAAATGGATTTAAATTTCTTTAAAATTTAGTTACATACATAAGATATTATCTTGGATTCATTTTATGTTAGTATTCAACATCGCTTTTATAGAAGATTTTCCATACTTTTCGCCGTATTTTGTTTCATATTGAATGTATAACACAAAAACTAAGAAGAGAAAACTAACAAAAAATATACGGTAAATTTAACACAAAAGCTGATATTTTTTCAATTGATATAAATTGTATTATGAGAAATTAATGTTTTGTTAATAGTATTACTTGATAATTTAATATTTAACATGAACTACTAATAGAATACAGTTTGCATGCATTATTGTTATCTGGTTCTCAAAATACGGCCAAACCGTAATCCCGTTGATAAAATATTCACAGCGTACTACTGAATTGAATATCACCGACTTTTAATAAAACCCCAATGTTTAAACTAAAGAGTAACTACTGCTAATGATTACCCCTCCCCCCGTGGCTAAACATCCATATAATATTATAATGGACCGACATCGGTAGTTGGTGATGAATTTTATACGCTAGGCGGCGATGTGGTAGTTTAGGACACCATCTATCATAGAAAGTCCTAACTTATTAACATTGCATAATAATCTATGGTGAAATGGAGTGAATAGAATTATAGACCCTTACAGAATTTTCATATCATAATTCATAACACTAATTTTAGTTCAGGTTTATGCCAAAAAGAATAATAAGTGCAATTATTTATTGTAGAAGATGAAATTTAATTTACGTTATAAAGCAAAACTAGCACGAAAGTACAAGGATATTACTTAAGGACAGGTGAATCCATGTTCTTTGTACCAACAGTCGAGCACAGACGATGATAGTTAAATTTACCTTCCAATATTCTCTTGAGTGGGTGAAATTGGGTGATTGTTGGTAGAAGTTTGGGGTTTTGGTAAACCTCATTAAGGAAAATGTAATATTGAAGTGGTTGCGCGGCATAACACACTAATTATTTACCAAACCTTTTAAAATTACATCTAGTGTGCTCACCTGTAAACTTTCCTCAAATTCACCCCAGGAAATGAGGTTTTACTTTTATTGTTGTGTTAAGAATTTGATTTATAATTTTTTAATTTGTAAATTTAATTTCCATTTTATCGGTTCTGTCGTCGACATAATGTTGAAAATATTCAGCGTGCTTGTACTTGACAGATTTTATTTTTAAATCCGTTGCAACTGCACGTATGCTAGAAAATAATTACAAAAAAAATCATGAAAACGTTATTTTGATTTCCTAACTAAATTAAACTCGAACAAGTCTTAATGTGCAATAAACATTCGAAGAGGGAGTAAATATTACAATGAAATTTACAACAAAATCTAATTATTGTATAAAAATTGCACGATTTTTATGTTTTGGCGTTTTGTAATAATTCTTCTCACATAGGAATTGTTGGTATGAATGTTGATAAACAGTCTTTTAAAGTTGTTCTTCTGGGACCATTAAATTCAGAAATAAAACATACATCGTACAAGGAAAACCTGAAACGCCCGTGCGTTTATATATTTTTTAAGAAGTTCGCAAATTACTTCGCGAAAATAAATGTAGAACACAGTAACAACACCTAAAAGTTGTACAAAATAAAATCACTTGGATCATTTCAATTTAAAAATCCAATAACGCAACTGTTAGACGAGGCTCCTTAACAAGTATTTCCCAACAGGGAAGTTTTCTTTTTCTGAAATAATTGGTGCATTTTTATTTTACGTTAACAAACTGAAAGTTAAATAAAATTTAATTTAATTGACTTCAAAGTGATAAAAAATATTAATGGAATTAAATTTCTTCCCTTCCAATGGGGTTTGTTGTTCATTAAAGCTATCATAAATCAAGCTCAAGTTTGATCATTAGAAAAGGATTCGTTGTCTTGGAAAATATTCGTAATTTTTGATTTGTTAAAATAAATTAACACCACTTATAAATAAGGATGTTACGTCGTCCAAATATTCATTAATTTATATTTCACTGTTCCAAAAATTGAGTAAGTGGGTCGAATAACGACACAAAGGGACATAAAGTAAGATAATTAATATACAGGGTGTCTATAAAAATTATCACACTTGACGGATTTATAAATTGGTAAAAAATAATGTGATTTTATGAATAATGTGCCAGTAGGGGAAAAAGTGTGTGATCCCAACCGCACGTTTTCGGGATGTTCTTTGCCATAGAATTTTCACGCAATTTTATGAAACTTCGGACTAGAACTTACGATCTACTTTTCCAATGGCGCACATCATAATATCATGATATGTTCCTGTTGGTGGAGTTTTCAACTTTTCTTGTTTCTTCCGTATTAAATTTTGGAGAGGTTCTTGATGTATTTTGCTTCTTTCGAATGATTCTTTCCTCTCGCTCAATTCTTCGATTGTTTCAGCTCTTGCCCTTTTCCAACGTCACGGCACTATTTGATCTATTTCTGAGTATTGGAGGGGTATCATTCATTGGGGGTTGGTTTTGTTATATATCGCTTCGAAATCACCAAAACACGGTATCGCTACTTCAAATTTATACACCCGTGAAGTCAACCGTTTGGTTTCTCTCTTGTTTGTGTCGGTCTGTTTTCTTTTGTTGCTGCTATTATCAGTGGCGTAGCTAGCATGGGTGACACTCGGGGCGGATTTCATGGGTGTCACCCCCACCTAGGCTGATAACCTTTTATTTTTGAGGTGTTACCCCTAGAAACCTAAAAAACCAAGACACGTGGTAATTTTAGTCAGGAAATTTAAATAATTTGGAGTCGGGTGTCACCCACCGGTGGGTGACACCCGGGCGGTCCGCCCCCACCACCCCCCCTAGCTACGCCACTGCTATTATACAGATCGCTAAAGTTCAAATACTATCTCAATCAGCTATGGCGAAAGATCAACTAACTCGCGCACAACACAAGCGCCCGGTTCAACACCTAAGAGAAGCTCGCATTGTAAAATTCTCGATATTGCCACAAAGATTGCATTTTCCTTTGCTGACACTCTCCAAATACTCTCTTGTACTTCAGTATTCGTATGGCACTCTTAAAATTGTTCGTTCTCCTCCAAATCGTAATGTCGTAAATCCAGAAGTCGTAATGTATAATTAATAATTATTATAAATCTAAATATATAAAAGAGAAGATCTGCTTGTTTGCGTGTTTGTTTGCGTGTTCGCTATACGTTCCTAGACCCTTGGACCGATCTCAACCAAATTTGGCACAGTTATTTTGTAGCTCCAGGCGCAACTATTCGTGCATAAATGGAGAAGAAATTCGCGCGGGGAAAAAAGTTATTCACTTTTTTCGATAAATCAAATCACAAGTCAAACAAAAAATTTAATTTGTCAAAGATCGAAATATATTCTGACGTACTGTCAGTGATTCAAAATACTGTCAACAGATGGCGGGGATGTCGGCTTTAATTCGGAAAATGAAAACCACTAACAAATTAATCTGAATGCCGCGAATAAGACCGGAGCACTTTATATAGGTCGCAGAACTCGCCGCAATTGTGCAAGAAGACGCAGATCCACCTCTTCGTGGAAAATCCACCTCTTTGCGGAAGATTTAACTTTACCTGAAGATTAATTTGTTTTTAATTGGTTTTCTCACTTTGCGTGAAGATTTATTTGTTTTTAATTGGTTTTCTAAAGAAATATCAACACCTCTTCGTAGAAGATCCACCTCTTTGCGGAAGATTTAACTTTACCTGAAGATTAATTTGTTTTTAATTGGTTTTCTCAAGAAATATTAATAACTAACACTAACCTAACGGCAGATCCACCTCTTCGCGGAAGATCCACCTCTTTGCGGAAGATTTAACTTTACATGAAGATTTAACTTTACGTGAAGATTTATTTGTTTTCAATTGGTTTTCTAAAGAAATATCAACACCTCTTCGTGGAAGATCCACCTCTTTGCGGAAGATTTAACTTTACCTGAAGATTAATTTGTTTTTAATTGGTTTTCTAAAGAAATATCAAAAACTAACACTAACCTAACGGCAGATCCACCTCTTCGCGGAAGATCCACCTCTTTGCGGAAGATTTAACTTTACATGAAGATTTAACTTTACGTGAAGATTTATTTGTTTTTAATTGGTTTTCTAAAGAAATATCAAAAACTAACATTAACCTAACGGCAAATCCACCTCTTCGTGGAAGATCCACCTCTTTACGGAAGATTTAACTTTACCTGAAGATTAATTTGTTTTTAATTTGTATTCTAAAGAAATATCAAAAACTAACACTAACCTAACGGCAGATCCACCTCTTCGCGGAAGATCCACCTCTTTGCGGACATGAAGATTTAACTTTACGTGAAGATTTATTTGTTTTTAATTGGTTTTCTAAAGAAATATCAAAAACTAACACTAACCTAATGGCAGATCCACCTCTTCGTGGAAGATCCACCTCTTTGCGGAAGATGTAACTTTACCTGAAGATTTAAAATTTATTTTTGCCTTTAATACGTCGAGGAGACAAATATAAATCGAAAATGTCGAATGAAATTTTCTCGACAAAACTTTGCTTCGCAACGAAAATACACATTTTGCATATTTTAAATTTTGCCCGAAATCGCCTCTGATTTTGATTTTCAATTTTGACGACGACACTAATTTGCAAATGCTGCCGTTATTTGTCGTTTTTCGTCAACCGTCGTCATGTGCTAAATTAAAGACCGTTAATAACCGTATCCGAAGCTCCGATTGCTTTTTCTAAATTATCCGTCGTTTCTTTGTGAGAGACCCATTTAAGTGAAAATTGTGTAAAAACTTTGGACGTATGTAGCGCTCTTATTTACCGGCCGATCTTTAATTTTTAAGACGCAACGGAAGCGTATCGCGACGCTCTATAATACGAGTAGTTCGTCCATAACATTCCTTCGTATTTTCAACGCCGAAGGTGTTAAACCGAATTTAAATTTCAAAATTATTTTTTCAATGGGATAGCCTTGCCAATTTTTCGAAAATTATTTTTACATACTGTCAGTGATTCAAAATACTGTCAACAGATGGCGGGATGGCGGCTTTAATTCCAAAAATTGAAAACCACTAACAAATTAATCTATTAGAATTTAGTAATTTCAACGCTCAAAATAATACAAATAATTACAAAGAACAGAATGCCTCGAATAAGACCGGAGCACTTTATATAGGTCGCAGAACTCGCCGGAATTGTGCAAGAAGACTAAGAAATGTTACGTTGAACTTTACATGAAGATTTAACTTTACGTGAAGATTTATTTGTTTTTAATTGGTTTTCTAAAGAAATATCAAAAACTAACACTAACCTAACGGCAGATCCACCTCTTCGTGGAAGATCCACCTCTTTGCGGAAGATTTAACTTTACCTGAAGATTAATTTGTTTTTAATTGGTTTTCCAAATAAATATCACAAACTAACACTAACCTAACGGTGAGGCCGAAGGCCGAACAACTATGGCCTTCTCGGATCTATTCTGGGTCTAGATGGCTATGGGCGGCGGATGCCGCCCGTGCCAGCTAGTTATAATATAAAATAATAAAATTGTTTCATAAGTCTACTGTAAAGCGTTGGTGATCATTTTTAGAGACACCCTGTATATCAATTTTCTTACCTTGTATCGTATCGTTATGCTACTCACTTACTCAATTATTATTAAAACGAAAGCTTTAAAATAAAATTTGCTTATTTTCAAAACCGGCTATTAAAATTTGAGTGTAAGTAAACCAAAAAATTACAAATTTTGAGGTAAAAAATGTATACACATAAAACTTGGGATCGTAAAAGTTTTACGATTTTATAAAAATGAAATGTTAGATCATTTGGTTTTAAATATTTTAAGAGACGCTTTATTAAGCAGCGTTAATTTTGAAATTTTGTGCTCTTGAATTTTATTATGTTTTATAGATTGCTTAACATCTTCATATTGCAATTTTGTGTCTTGTTAGAATGTTGAAAGAATTTAATATTCTGTGGGCCACCTTCAAACTTTTCTAATCATCCCAAACATGTTCATTTCCTCCTTTCAGTTTTTATCGCTTAAATTCGACTAAACATTAAATTAAAAGTCATTTTAAAAAGAAAACATAACTTTTAATGCGGTTTTAGCTGTTCGCGCAAAAGTTTTTGCATGATACATCAAAACTATACATTTTTAGTTTACATTTTGTCTCGTGAGAAAATGGCTGACAATTCTCAACAGGACATGAATTTACACTTGAAGTCCAAGTTACGATCAATCTTCCGGAACCCGGAAGCGACTGGTAGATAGTGTGAGAGCGCTTTCATCTGCGTTCGACATCAAAAACTAGAATGCAGACTTTGCGGCTTTTAAAAATCAACTAAAAGCTTTATCCGTTTTCTAGCTTTATTGAAAAGAAATTTGCCAAAAGTTAGCAAAACGCTAGACAGAAACTACAATTGTAACGCCTCCTGCCGCCTAACCAAAACATAAAACATACCCGAACCAGATCGAATAGACGTTTTTATTGTTCCACAGCTTTTGTAGAAATAAATCTATGATATACAGTGCCTCGTGGATTTGGCTGGTTGACCCTTTGAGTGGAACATAACTCATATACGACACTAAGCCAAGGTACTAGACAAATACTCTAATCCCGCAATCAAATTTATACCATGCGGCATTAATTAATTAGTGCTAATCACTGCATTATCAGAGAAACAACCAACAAATTGAAAATTAACTTGCCTTTTCTAAAAGAAAATTGAAATCGGGAACTAGAATTGATTGCTTCGCATTCGTGGATTCGGCTTAATTGGCTTACCGTTTTACGAAATTTTGATTCCATTTACGTTCAAGAAGCTCACAACACGAAAACTTTACTGCTTTATTTTAAAGAGGAGGGTGAAACATTTACGAGAATATACATATATGTGGTTTTAAAAAATTCCCTTTCGTTTAGCTTCGACAGTGCTTTCTGAATTCTTTCATAAAGAATTTGTGACGCCATATAACGCACATCCAGTAAAATAATTTGCTGTCGTTAATAAATAATGATATAATAGTAACTACAAGCAAACAATTTTAGTTGAATTGATATCAGTGAACAGAATAGTTTATCAGCATAGTTTAGTTTTTCTTTTTTAATAACGTCGGTCCGACAAACACACTTCTGTGATATTAGGAAATAAAAGATAATATTATCTATGTTCTATGTGAATTAATAATTTAGTTTGTGAATAATTAATTGCAAAATATTAAATATTTGCGTTTTTAGGAACTTTCTGTATTATTCCAAATCATGACTTGGTTATTATATTATTAAAATGTGACTACAAACAGAGGGCCATGTTATAAAATATAATTTTATTGGACTAATCGGTTTTTCGATTCATATTTTACAAGGAATATTAAAAATTAAATAGAAATCGCGAATAATCAGGAGTTTCTTATTAATATTTAAAAAGGAAAAAGGAATAAGAAAATATATTGCATAATATTTTATGAATAATATGATACGGAAGGGAAAGGAAAACATTAATATCATCAATTCTGCAGAAAACCAATATTTAAATTCGAAACGTATTAAAAAGGAGTAATTTTTGAGTGGTGATATTTAAAATGCATTCATTTTCAATATCTTCTTCTTCTTTTATTGGATCTAACCTAGTTAATTAATTTTTATTGCCTTCCTGTGACTCTGACATTCCACAGCTGTCCTTCCATCTCTTTGGGGGTCTTTTTATCATCACTATCTTTGCTTTTCTCTCATCCTACATTCTTTCCACGTGGTCTCTCCAGATCTTTTCATATTACTTATATTAGTTACGCTTTTCTTTTCTCGTTTGTCTGTTCTTTCACTTCACTTGTGAACCACGGTTTAATATGTTTTTCTTCGGGCTGATGTCAACCTTTCTAATTCTTGCTTCTTCGCCGTTCTTCATAATATTTGTCTTCATCTCTTATTATAAAAGGCCAAGTCTTTCTTTCCGTCTGTCCCACGGAAATACCCGAAGTAAACCGAACCGAATCGAACGCATAACGTATCATCGGATCAACGTATCATCGGATCAACGTATCATCGTATCAACGTATCATCGTATCAACGTATCATCGGATCAACGTATCATCGTATCATTGTGTCTATATAGGACAGCTATTTCCAAAAAAGCATTATGTGAACTTCCATAATGGATAATGAAAATTTTGAAAATCCTGCTGCAAAGCGACGGCGATTGAATCGTGAGAGAAAAAGCACGTACAAGAGCTAATAACACAGAAGAACAGCTTCGATCACAGCGCCAAGCTGACGCTCGGTCTCATGCGATACGTCGACAACGTGAAACTTTGGAACAAACTCAAGCGCGGCAAGCTGCTGACGCTCGGTCCCATGCGATACGTCAACAACGTGAAACTTTAGAAGAAATTCAAGCGCGGCAGCTGCTAACGCTCGATCCCATATGCGATACATCGACAGAAAGAAAATCGATACCAAAGTCAAGCAATTCAACTCCAAATAAGAGCATTGAGATTTGATGAATCTCACGTTACTCGACACGATTGTGGAGAAATGAATTCCATCTGTCAGTTCTGCGGCTCCAAGAATTTCGCCAAGGAGCGTCCAGTTGATAAACAATTTAACAACTGCTGTCATAAAGGAAAAGTGAAGATTCCGCAACCGCTCGATCAACATGGGAATCTATTGTTATATCCCGAATTTCTTCGCTCTATGCTTTCAGATTCAGAAAATCCTTACTACAAGAACTTTCGTCAGCACATCCGCTCTTACAATTCCTCGGTTTCTTTCGCTTCAATGGGAGCAGAGATTGTTTCAATGCCGGGTAACGGACCATACGTTTTCAAAATTCATGGACAGACGTACCACAGAACCACAAACCTGTATCCACCTGAAGGACAAACAAGAAAGTTTGCACAACTGTATGTAATGGACACGACAGAAGCGGTCAATGAACGAGTAAATCTGCCTGAGAATAGAGGTTGTCTACCTGAAGTGATTGAGAAAATCGATCGTTTCTTCCGCGTCAACAATCGTATCGCAGCTTCATATTGCCTGATGAAAGAAATTGAGCAACAAGAGCGTGTACGAGCCGAAGAAGAAGGACAACCAGTTCCGGTCGTCAATATGGTGATGCGGCGCGATCGGCAGTCTGATCAAAGACGTTACAATGCTCCAACGTCCAATAAAATTGCAATGGTGTTCGTAAATGATGACGGCGAACCTCCATTTGAACGTGATATCCGTATCTATCCTCGAAATCCCGTCGACAATGCAAATACCCGAAGCAAACCGAACCGAACCGAACACATAACGGATAATTTCATAACCAATCGGATGAACGTATCATCGTATCAACGTATCATCGTATCAACGTATCATCGGATCAACGTATCATCGGATCAACGTATCATCGGATCAACGTATCATCGGATCAGTTAATCCGATTATCCTACTCAAAATTATTATATAAGCAGAATTACATTATAACGAAATAATAAGTGTTGAACGTCAACGAAAAATGTTTTCAGGTGAATTAATAAAGGATGTGGAACAGGCGCTAAAGAGGGCCTTATCGTTCGGAAAATACGAAGATTTTGAAGTCAGAGAAGAGTTCAAACGAGCTACTATAAATTCGTTAAAGGAGGCACTTCGTGAGTTTAGCAGCAATGGAATGCGTAAAATTGATTTAAATATTGCGAAAAAAAAAGTGGCGGCAAAACGTATAAGAAACAGAAAAAGAGTGGAGAAACTGATTGCTGCCGAACAGAAAAAGAAAAAGGAAGAAGCTGAGGAATTTTCAATATCGCTGCGTGATTTTGAAAATTCCTTACTCGAAGAGGTAGGGGAGGAGGAAGTAGGAAGTAGTAGTAAAACTTAGTTTTATTATTAGTTATTAAATTATTATATAAATGTTTTATTAAATAAAAAAAAACTTCTAAATACATAAATGTTTCATTAAATAAAAAAAACTTTCTAAATTCGAATAAAAAAGTTAAAAACGAGTTGTAATATTAACTAGATGATACCCCGTCCGAGGACGGGCAGCTACCCAAGGTAACTTAAGTTGAATGAAGATTAAGGAAAGCTCTCAGTGCAATCCAAAAGCCATATGACCTTGGCTGCCTGCCCGTCCTTCTAGCTGCCCGTCCTCGGACGGGGTATCATCTAGTCTTATCATAATATGCTTGTTTTCTTATCTGTTTCTATATAAAGGCAGCCACAGACTATCGGCTTTGTTCGACGTACTTGTTCGACTGCTTTGTTCGAATAGGCCACAGACTTGCAGACTTGTTCGACGGTGTTATCAAGACAGAGATAGTTAGAGAGATAGAGACAGAGAGACAGAGATCAAAGCCGTCGAACAAAACCGTCGAACAAATCCGTCGTTCTTGTTGGCGAACAAGTACGACGGATTTACTGCCACACACCCACAGACTTGCTCGTCGAACAAAGCAGTCGAACAAGTACGTCGAACAAAGCCGATAGTCTGTGGCTGTCTTAAATGCTTGGTCCCATCGCACTCAAATGATTCGGTGTTGAATTTGGTGCCAAACGTAGGTGGGTTTTTATGCTTGCATGGCACATTGTTAAAGTGAAACTAGGATTAGTATCAGACCATGATCGGTGCCTATATTTGAGGAATTTAGGGCTCTTACACCCAAGATTTGCTTTGAAGGTATTTGTCTGTTTGTCATAACATAGTTTATAACTGATTCATACCCTCTTGTATTTTCAAAAGTTCATTTATTATGCCATCGGTGGGTTAAAAAAGTATTGAATCTGTAGTTCATTCTGTGCGCATAGTTCACTTGGGAATTCGCCGTTATTATTATGGTAATAATTTCTTCGTTGAATCTCTGCATTATGCCCAATATTTCTTAATTACCAATTTTTGAATTAAAATCTCCCATTACGATCATTTGGTATTATTTAGTATTGAGTCCATTATTTCCTAGAACTTGTTAAAAGACGATTCTCTTTCTTCCTTCAGCTTCGTTCTACGAACGACTTGGCTGAAATTTGGTACATATTTGTATTAAAGTATCCTTTTCCCCTGTCGACTTCTCCCTGAATTGAGAATTGTACTTCCTACAACCGTGGATTAAAAATTACCATTAGATAGAAATTTAAAAGCAAGTAATTGTCTATAACATAACTATTTCAGAAATTACTTCCGATCATGCAGATGAAATTTAAGAAAATTTATTCTGAATAATTATTTAATAATTTTTTTACAATAAAATGCATTTCACCTTTCATGGATTAATTTTTAATTCAATATAATTTCAGTATGGCTTCTGAAAATATTGAAAAGTCAAATTTGTATAGGATTTTTCTTCAATTTTTCTCTACTAATGATTATTTTCCGTAAAATAAAATTAAATGAGTTATAGGCGAAAAACTGTCTAGGGGAGAGAGGCTAAAATCCCTAATTGTCGTCTCAAAAGGTTTACACTCTAAATTATCCATGACTCCATATTGTTTATCAAAACAGTCGTTTAATAATAGTATAGCATAATTATTCATGCATGCCTTTCCAAAGTTGTCGTATCACCCACAAAGTGGCTTTAATAATATTGTTTGTGGAAATGAACAACTTTTTGTATTATTAAAAATAACTAAATGATGTTATAAGAACATTTTATTATTTGAGAAGAAAAAATTGATCAACTCCCTAACTTTGTTATTCCTTGCAACAAATATTTGTTTAACCATTACTGAACTTTCCAACAAAGATATTGTTTGCTGCGATATCAAATTTATTTTTTTGAGTTGACCATAACTAAATGCATTAATAGGACATGAAAGATCAATGGGTTCTGAACTTGGTTACCAAAAATTGTTTTTTATCTGTGAAAGCTAAACAAAAGCGAATTTAAAAAAAATAGAATGAAGTCAATTTTGACGAAACGTAATTATAGAGGGCGTTGAACAGAAAAAAAGCTTTTAAATTTGATATTGCAGGCGTATGTAATTTTGAATCCGTTTACAATATGCGATCATGACATAATTTCACACATTGCGTATCGGTTCAACTAATTTTGCTATTGAAATGCATAGGAAGCAGGCATTAAATTATTTCAAAATTCCATTGTCTGCTAAATCCTATCCATGTCAAACGGCACGCTATAATTTCGTTAATTGATTTTTATTAGAAAGTCAATAGCAAATAAGTTCCCTTAGTTTCGCAATTAATTCCAATTATGCGAAGATAGTTAATTTCAATTTTAGCATAGATAATATTTGATTTTACGCTTACAACGAACCATCAATCTCTTCGATCGTTTATAACATTAATTTAATGCCAGGTTTTGCACTAACTGAAATAGGAACGACCGCGTTAATTTATTTATTAATTATTTTAAATGCAATTTGTACTTTCGCTAATCCAAAAATCAATATTTTAAGCTTAAACTAACTTACAAAAGTTAAATTATCAATTTTGTAGCTAAATATTCAAATTACACAACTTTTATTGTCATGTTTGCCGAGTGCTAAATTTTAATTAGAATTTGAACTCCTTTATTAGGATCGATATAGCTAAAGATTACGGCCTAATTCAATATTATCAAGAAATTCAATTTCTACCACCTCTTGCCCTTAAACCCTAACTTAAAGCATTTGTGGTGTAAACATTCCTTACACTTTGTAGAAAATTGTAAGCTGCTCCACCACCAACCAATATTCTAAATTATTAAAACATTTCAACTTTCGGATTAATTTTCTTAATATTATCTTACAGGTTTATTTCAAACGGATGGACAAAAGCTCCCAGGTACCATGTGTGATCATCAATTTCTAGACTCGGACTATTCACCAAGTTACGGAAAATTCTATTCTCCCAGGTATCCTTCAAGTTATCCAAAGAACATCCGATGTTCCTACCGATTTCGTGCAAGGTTAATATTTTATTTATAGTTAATATAATAATATGTAAATATAATATGAAACACTAAAAGCGTTCATTTCCTCGCGCTAATATAACAATACATTATATCAATAATTTAGATTTTTCACAATGTTGTTATTATTGTGTCTGTTCACAAGCTTATCCAGATGTTTTATTTCCCAATAGATTTTCCTTTTATAACAACAAAATTAATTGTATAGCACTTAACATAAAAAATAATATCAAAACATTTTCGTTACTAATGATTTCGTGTTTTAGGTTGAAAGAAAGAATTCGAATTATCTTTGAAGAAGTGTCCTTACAAAAAGGCGATTTAAGGTAAGAAATTTTATTTTAATTAAGTAATTGTCCCGACCACAAACAATTTTCATTATTAAAGATAAATTTCATGTTAACTAACCGACTCGCTGTTAACATGAACGCAAAGTTAAATAATTACGCAAAGTAAAAACTTTAAAGCCTAAATAAATAAATCGTAAATTTAAAATGTTGGTTACATCAAAATTAAGTTGTAAGGCAATGTAGACAAACAGGCGCTCACATTATTAACTTTACTAACCAAATCTTCCTGACAGAGCTAATCAATTATTCTGATGAAGCAACTAATGCTAACTCTCGAAGAAGGTAGTAAATTCCGAAATTTTCTCCACCGCTAAATCGATTAACTTTTTTTTTGTTACTTGAGAAACTTGGGAAATATCATATGTGGTTTCAAATTTTATTTATTTTCTTGATCCTGAAAATTTGAATATTTTCAGCTAACGAAATGTTCTTTGGTGTCGATTACAATGAGATTATGCTTTCTTTTATTTAGCACAGTTGTGGTTTTCCGAAGCATTACCATGGTTTCTCGACAATACGATATCAGCAAAAGATAAAAATAAAATTCTGCTTTGTGCAATACCTACTCTGCGCTATTCCAAGTTTTTTTTATTATTGCAACTATAAACTCGCCATTCAGAATTATTTGTCGTGAACGTGCTTTTAATGTTCTAAAATCTTTTATTTTCAAAGATATCCAATCAAATTGCCCATCAAAAATTACTACCGTTCGGCAGTTTGAAATAATTAATGTTCTGTATTGAAAAAAACTGTAGTTTCTTCACAAACCGATTAAGCTCCATCATGTACGCTGCTACCACCGCAAGTGAGCTTAATGAGCTTTTCTAAAAACTTAATTTTATTTTTTAAAAATAATGGCGTTTTCAATTACATCTAATTGTGAGTGTAGATTATCTTGTAATTTTGGTTTTCTAGAACAACTTAATAAAATTAACTTTCTTTGTTTTTCAATTTAGTTCTTCCATTTCGACACTCCTATAAGAGCGTATTTTGTAGACTACTGAATCAAATTGATTATAAATATTAGGCTTTTAGTTGTGGTATCAAAAGGATCACTTTTTGTATTTCAAAAGTATTTACTTGTGTCTGCCAGAGCTTATTGATAAAATTGTCGACGTTTTCTTGTAGTATTGATGGGATCTAACGAGATTGAAACATGTCGATGTTGTCGGAGACTTATATGCAGTAATTTTCTGTTTTAATTTCAACGTAATTATTGTAGGACCTTTAATTATGATCACACCATTCTGAACCACTAAAGCAGTGCTTATTTATTATATTCTGCCTTAGTGATGAATGATTTTTGCAGCTGAGTGCTACTAATGCTATGCATGCGCCCTTGTCGTGCTCATTTATGCACTTTACATGAAATGAAGCATTCAGGAGCATTGCATAACCCAATTAAGAAGCAATTAAATCTAGTCTGTTATGCAACACTCGCAAATGGGGGGGGGGCGTTCTTAATGGAACAATACATAGTTATAAATCCGTATTAGACAGCTTTTTATAATATTTTATTAGTTGGCAACATCGAAACAAAGTCAGCAAAAAATGGTCTAATTTTGATTATAGAAAGCCCTATGGTGAGCTTTTACGATTCAAACTTCATATTTATTCGTATTCAATGAGTGATTTTACATCCTTTTAGATATTCTTCGTATTCTTCCTTTAATATCTTTTTATACAAAGCTCTTTTTTTAATTTCCTCTTTGTCTTCTGGAGCGGCACAGAAATTTATGTTTTTTCCCTTTTTGTTCAGGATTAAACTGAGATCTCTCCGATATTACAGAAATTCGGTTGTGAACAATAGATTTGGGCTTCCACTTTCAATGAAAATGATTTCCTCCACACTATAGTCATGTCTTCAGATATCTATGTTTGGTTTCCAGTAGTGTTATTACGCCAGATTATACTTTAATAGCAGGTTCGTAACACTTCCAGAATCATAAAGTTCTCTTTACTGATCCTTTCTTCCTAATTCCAAAGGTTTCGCTTCCTTTAAAGGGTAGATGATGGAAGGCAAACTACGAGAAAGGATAGACTATAGATGGTAAACATCCATGTCTACCATAACAAAACGTTGCTTATTAATATTAAGGAACTACTTGAAGTCCTGGATACGACTTAAAACTGCATCCCTTGTTTTTCGGAAAAGGAACAAGCATCTTCATCTAATATTTATATTTGACCATTACTAAAACGCACGTCTAGGTAATTTTTACCTCTAGATTTTTGGGCTTAAATGTTCACATGTTTCACAACCTTCGCTTCAAAACATAATCCAGAGCGACAAAGAAGGTATAGCCTTACATCGTCGAGATGTAAGGAGTAAGGTGCAACCGGGAGCCCCATGAACGACATCGAATGTCGCGTATCTAAATCCGACAATTACATCTAAAACATCTAGGGATGTTTACCTCTATTCGTTTCAAAATCTATTACTGGAAGGAAAAATAAAATATTGCTTCTGAACAGGCAATTCGCTAATTAGGTGGATATTATATAAATCTAATTTATTAACTAGGTACCTAAACACCTCCTCGTGGTAAAGGACGGGCAACGTATACTATTATACGGCTAACGAAGATGGGGACCGAGCGAACGCCGGGATAAGCGTTCAACTCCATCGTACGATGGAGCAGGGCTACCTTCGGCCCTAGGGATGAGAAATCGTCCCCAAAGGCGGATGAATCAAATAGATCCGTGAAGGTCAAAGTTGTTCGGCCTTCGGCCTCACAGACCGGACCATAATGGATCCGTGATGGCCATAGTTGTTCGGCCTTCGGCCTCACAGACCGAACCATAATAGATCCGTGAAGGCCATAGTTGTTCGGCCTTCATCTGTCATCTGTCATCTGTCATCTTTAATCTGTCATCTGTCATCCGTCATCTGTCATCTGTCATCCGTCATCCGCCATCTGTCATCTGTCATCCGTCATCTGTCATCTGTCATACATACATACATACATACATACATACATCCATACATACATACATACATCCATACATACATACATACATACATAATCTTCACGTAAAGTTACATCTTCATGTAAAGTTAAATCTTCCGCAAAGAGGTAGATCTTCCACGAAGAAGTGGATCTGCGTCTTCTTGCACAATTCCGGCGAGTTCTGCGACCTATATAAAGTGCTCCGGTCTTATTCGCGGCATTCAGATTAATTTGTTAGTGGTTTGCATTTTTCGAATTAAAGCCGCCATCCCCGCCATCTGTTGACAGTATTTTCAGATTAATTTGTTAGTGGTTTTTTGTTAGTAGTTTTTTATATATTTGACAAATTAAATTTTTTGTCAAACTTGTGATTTGATTTTAGAAAAAAGCGAATAACTTTTTTCTCCGCCACTGACTGTACGTCAAATTAATTATTTGACAAATTAAATTTTTTGTCAAACTTGTGATTTGATTTTCGAAAAAAGCGAATAACTTTTTTCCCCGCTCGAATTTCTTCTCCATATATGCGAGAATAGTTGCGCCTGGAGCTACAAAATAACTGTGCAAAATTTGGTCGAGATCGGTCCAAGGGTCTAGGAACGTATAGCGAACAAACACGCAAACACGCAAACAAACAGATCTTCTCTTTTATATATTTAGATAGCTGGCACGGGCGGCATCCGCCGCCCTTAGCCATCTAGACCCAGAATAGATCCGAGTAGGCCATAGTTGTTCGGCCTTCGGCCTCACAGGGGGAGGACCATAATAGATCCGCGAAGGCCATAGTTGTTCGGCCTTCGGCCTCACAGAGAGAGGACCATGATAGATCCGCGAAGGCCATAGTTGTTCGGCCTTCGGCCTCACAGGGCGAACCATAATAGATCCGTGAAGGCCATAGTTGTTCGGCCTTCGGCCTCACAGACCGGACCATAATAGATCCGTGAAGGCCATAGTTGTTCGGCCTCACAGACCGGATCATAATAGATCCGTGAAGGTCAAAATTGTTCGGCCTTCGGCCTCACAGACCGGACCATAATAGATCCGTGAAGGCCATAGTTGTTCGGCCTTCGGCCTCACAGACCGGACCATAATAGATCCGTGAAGGCCATAGTTGTTCGGCCTTCGGCCTCACAGACCGGACCATAATAGATCCGTGAAGGCCATAGTTGTTCGGCCTTCGGCCTCACAGACCGGACCATAATAGATCCGTGAAGGTCAAAGTTGTTCGGCCTTCGGCCTCACAGACCGGACCATAATAGATCCGTGAAGGCCATAGTAGTTCGGCCTTCGGCCTCACAGACCGGACCATAATAGATCGGTGAAGGCCATAGTTGTTCGGCCTTCGGCCTCACAGACCGGACCATAATAGATCCGTGAAGGCCATAGTTGTTCGGCCTTCGGCCTCACAGACCGGACCATAATAGATCCGTGAAGGCCATAGTTGTTCGGCCTTCGGCCTCACAGACCGGATCATAATAGATCCGTGAAGGTCAAAGTTGTTCGGCCTTCGGCCTCACAGACCGGACCATAATAGATCCGTGATGGCCATAGTTGTTCGGCCTTCGGCCTCACAGACCGAACCATAATAGATCCGTGAAGGCCATAGTTGTTCGGCCTTCATCTGTCATCTGTCATCTTTCATCTTTCATCTGTCATCTGTCATCCGTCATCTGTCATCCGTCATCTGTCATCCGTCATCTGTCATCCGTCATCTGTCATCCGTCATCTGTCATACATACATACATACATACATACATACATAATCTTCACGTAAAGTTACATCTTCATGTAAAGTTAAATCTTCCGCAAAGAGGTAGATCTTCCACGAAGAAGTGGATCTGCGTCTTCTTGCACAATTCCGGCGAGTTCTGCGACCTATATAAAGTGCTCCGGTCTTATTCGCGGCATTCAGATTAATTTGTTAGTGGTTTGCATTTTTCGAATTAAAGCCGCCATCCCCGCCATCTGTTGACAGTATTTTCAGATTAATTTGTTAGTGGTTTTTTGTTAGTAGTTTTTTATATATTTGACAAATTAAATTTTTTGTCAAACTTGTGATTTGATTTTAGAAAAAAGCGAATAACTTTTTTCTCCGCCACTGACTGTACGTCAAATTAATTATTTGACAAATTAAATTTTTTGTCAAACTTGTGATTTGATTTTCGAAAAAAGCGAATAACTTTTTTCCCCGCTCGAATTTCTTCTCCATATATGCGAGAATAGTTGCGCCTGGAGCTACAAAATAACTGTGCAAAATTTGGTCGAGATCGGTCCAAGGGTCTAGGAACGTATAGCGAACAAACACGCAAACACGCAAACAAACAGATCTTCTCTTTTATATATTTAGATAGCTGGCACGGGCGGCATCCGCCGCCCTTAGCCATCTAGACCCAGAATAGATCCGAGTAGGCCATAGTTGTTCGGCCTTCGGCCTCACAGGGGGAGGACCATAATAGATCCGCGAAGGCCATAGTTGTTCGGCCTTCGGCCTCACAGAGAGAGGACCATGATAGATCCGCGAAGGCCATAGTTGTTCGGCCTTCGGCCTCACAGGGCGAACCATAATAGATCCGTGAAGGCCATAGTTGTTCGGCCTTCGGCCTCACAGACCGGACCATAATAGATCCGTGAAGGCCATAGTTGTTCGGCCTCACAGACCGGATCATAATAGATCCGTGAAGGTCAAAATTGTTCGGCCTTCGGCCTCACAGACCGGACCATAATAGATCCGTGAAGGCCATAGTTGTTCGGCCTTCGGCCTCACAGACCGGACCATAATAGATCCGTGAAGGCCATAGTTGTTCGGCCTTCGGCCTCACAGACCGGACCATAATAGATCCGTGAAGGCCATAGTTGTTCGGCCTTCGGCCTCACAGACCGGACCATAATAGATCCGTGAAGGTCAAAGTTGTTCGGCCTTCGGCCTCACAGACCGGACCATAATAGATCCGTGAAGGCCATAGTAGTTCGGCCTTCGGCCTCACAGACCGGACCATAATAGATCGGTGAAGGCCATAGTTGTTCGGCCTTCGGCCTCACAGACCGGACCATAATAGATCCGTGAAGGCCATAGTTGTTCGGCCTTCGGCCTCACAGACCGGACCATAATAGATCCGTGAAGGCCATAGTTGTTCGGCCTTCGGCCTCACAGACCGGATCATAATAGATCCGTGAAGGTCAAAGTTGTTCGGCCTTCGGCCTCACAGACCGGACCATAATAGATCCGTGATGGCCATAGTTGTTCGGCCTTCGGCCTCACAGACCGAACCATAATAGATCCGTGAAGGCCATAGTTGTTCGGCCTTCATCTGTCATCTGTCATCTTTCATCTTTCATCTGTCATCTGTCATCCGTCATCTGTCATCCGTCATCTGTCATCCGTCATCTGTCATCCGTCATCTGTCATCCGTCATCTGTCATACATACATACATACATACATACATACATAATCTTCACGTAAAGTTACATCTTCATGTAAAGTTAAATCTTCCGCAAAGAGGTAGATCTTCCACGAAGAAGTGGATCTGCGTCTTCTTGCACAATTCCGGCGAGTTCTGCGACCTATATAAAGTGCTCCGGTCTTATTCGCGGCATTCAGATTAATTTGTTAGTGGTTTGCATTTTTCGAATTAAAGCCGCCATCCCCGCCATCTGTTGACAGTATTTTCAGATTAATTTGTTAGTGGTTTTTTGTTAGTAGTTTTTTATATATTTGACAAATTAAATTTTTTGTCAAACTTGTGATTTGATTTTAGAAAAAAGCGAATAACTTTTTTCTCCGCCACTGACTGTACGTCAAATTAATTATTTGACAAATTAAATTTTTTGTCAAACTTGTGATTTGATTTTCGAAAAAAGCGAATAACTTTTTTCCCCGCGGGAATTTCTTCTCCATATATGCGAGAATAGTTGCGCCTGGAGCTACAAAATAACTGTGCAAAATTTGGTTGAGATCGGTCCAAGGGTCTAGGAACGTATAGCGAACAAACACGCAAACACGCAAGCAGATCTTCTCTTTTATATATTTAAAATAGATATACTTAGAATGTAATAATAATAATAATAATGTTTAATAATCCAGTAATTTTTTGAAATTAATGATAACTGTCATATTTGTACCATATTTATGTACTTATCAGTTTTCTCCCAAACACCACGGATATGTATCGGGGGCTGACCGCACCGGACAGAAAGGTGTGGCTTTCCTGATACATAAAAGTATATCAAAATATGTACAAGAATATAAGCCAATCAATGACAGAATAATTATGGTTACAATGAACACCACTCCTATTAAACTGCATATGATACAGGTATATATGCCCACCAGCACTGCAGATGATGAAGATGTTGAAGAACTGTACAGAATAATAGAAGATGAAATGGTAAAAATCGGGAGCAATGAAATGATAATTGTAATGGGTGACTTTAACTCAAAAATTGGTAGAACGGACGATGACAATTATGCTCGTGCTGCAGTGGGAAAATATGGAATAGGAGAAAGAAACCCCAGAGGAGAGCGATTTCTACAATTTGCAATAGACAACAGCCTTACTATAAAGAATACGATGTTCAAACAGCACCCTCGCCGATTGAGAACATGGACATCGCCTGATGGAATAGACAAAAACCAGATAGATTATATCCTGATACAAAGTAGATGGAGAACGACCATCCGAAATGTGAAAACCAAACCAGGTGCTTATTGCGGATCGGACCACCGACTATTGGTGGCGGTATTCAATATCAAGTTCCGTAATACAATGCAATGCAATAAAACCAGAAGAAATAATCCAATAGATTCAGATTGTCTACAAAGAGCATTGGAGAAATGTGAAACACCACTGTTTACAAACAACAATAGTGAAACATGGAATAACATTAAAATATGGATAAAAGGGGCCATAGAGAAATGTGATACACCAAGGAGGCAACCCAAAAAGAAGCACTGGATGTCCGAAGAAACATATCGAGAAATAGAACAAGGAAGAAAAATAAATTTATCAACTATAGATCCTATGGATAAAGAAATCCAAATACACAATATAAATAAACAAATAAAAACTTTATGTAGAAGAGATAAGAACAACTATATTGGTACAATTTGCAAAGAATTGGAGAACCATGCATTTAGAGGCGAAAGTCGGGAGCTGTTTAGAACCGTAAAATATTTAGCACGAGAATTTAAGCTGAACACGCAAGTAATTATAGAGACGAACAAGGAAATGCTATACGAGACCGGACAGAAATTGCCGAGGTATGGAAAAAATACTGCTGTGCATTGTATCATCACAATGGAGGAGTGCCTGATTTGCACTACATCGATCAAGAGACGACGGAACAGGAGCCAATGATATTGAGATCAGAAGTGGAGAAAGCAGTTGGAAAGCTAAAAAATAATAAGGCAGTGGGCACTGATAATATTGAAGCTGAGGTCATAAAGGCAATGGGTGACATAGGCATTGATGTAATGTACGAACTATGCAAGAAAATATGGCAGTCTGGCGAATGGCCTGATGAATGGTGCCACTCAAAATTTATTCCAATTTTAAAAAAAGGATCCCCACAACAATGTCGAAACTACAGAACAATAGCAATCACTTCTCATGCCAGTAAAATAATACTTAATATAATAAACGAAAGAATGAAACACTTTCTACTACCAGAGATATCAGAAGAACAGGCTGGATTCTTTCCTGGTAAAGGCATAAGAGAGCAAATATTAAATACACGACAAATAATATAAAAAGCACGTGAATACAATGTACCTATATACCTACATGTGTTTTCTGGATTATACCCAGGCTTTTGACAACATAATAAGGAGTGAATTATGGAAAATATTAGAACAAATGGGATGTCCCAAACATTTAATCCACCTTATAAAGCAGTTATATGGGAAAAATACTGCGGCAGTTGACGTTGGAGGAATTGTCTCACAAGAGTTCAAAATGTGCAAGGGCACGCGACAGGGGTGCATACTCTCCCCTATGCTGTTTAACATATATGGAGAGTATGTAATGAGAAACGTCCTTGAAGATTGGAGTGGTGGAGTGGTTATAGGCGGAAGAAAAATTAGTAATTTGAGATATGCAGATGACACTCTGATATTAGCAGCGAACGAAGACGAACTGGGATATATGGTGCAAAGATTAATAAACGTTAGTGGCCAGTATGGAATGAAATTAAACGCCCAAAAAACAAAAGTAATGATTGTAGATAGAGCCAACAACAATCAGCCCCGTATACAAAAATATGTGGGTTTGATGTGGTAAACCAGTTCGAATACCTAGGATCTGTAATCACCAATGAAGGGGGAAGCAGTGTGGAGATCCGCAGACCAATAGCTATGGCAAGATCAGCGATGAGTAAATTGACTATAATATGGAGAGATCAAACAATCAGCAAGCATACCAAACTTAGGCTTGTTAATGCGCTGGTGTTTCCGATTGCCACCTACGCAGCAGAAACTTGGACTATTAAGAAAACAGATAGCAACAAAATAAATGCCTTTGAGATGTGGTGCTATTGGAGGATGTTGAGAATATCCTGGGTGGCACACTGAACTAATATCTCTATACTACAAGATCTAAATATAGCCAAACGACTTCTCGCCAGAATACGGCAGCAGTATCTCACATATTTTGGAAGACGATCGAGAGGACGATCTCCGACGCGATGGGTGGACCAGACAAAACCGCTGATTGACGAGAACTTACCGGGAGCATCGCAACGTGCCCAGGACCGAGAACAATGGCGACTAATAGTTAATGGTGTAATTTGATGTAATGTGTTCAAAAGTGCCACCACACTCTTTAAGAGTAAGAATCGAAGAAAGAGACCTAAACATTTAGAAATCTATTGAAAACTTACTAATGAATTTACAAAGGAACATCGAGCGATACAAGAATCAAAACCAAACAATTAGAATTGGGTATGAATATTTACATTGAATTCGGAATATAAATAGTGCAGTACGAATTCGGCAAACCAATTAATTAATTATCTATCAAAACTTACTTATGGTTGGAATATCACTCAGAATTGTAAACGAACAAACAACAATAAATATTCGACATTAATTCCCTTTATGTGCAACCTTTAAGGTTACCCTTAACTACGGCAGAACGGACGCAAAGGACATATCGTAGTTTAAAAACTATGAAGGTTACGAATACAGTTAAAACATCTGTTTTATCCGTCTTATCGTTATCTTGACGACCATCACGTTGCTAAAATGGAAAGACATATTTTTATCCATCTTCTTGTTTCCTTGACAAAAAAAACAATATAGCTTTTTTATTCGTCTTATTATTTTCTTGGCATCCGTCACGTTGCAAAAAATGTTAAGACATCTTTTTCATTATTCTTACTGTCTCCTTGTTGACCATCACCTTCATATAAAAAAGAAAACATCTCTTTATATCCGCCTTATTGTTTTCTTGGCATCCGTCACGTTGCTAAAAATATTAAAACATCTTTTTTCAGTCTTATTATCGCCTTGACGACCGTCATGTTGATAAAAAGGAAACATCTTTTTATATTCGTCTTATTGTTTTCTTGACGACCGTCACGTTACTAAAAATGTTAAGATCTCTTTTTTATCAGTATTATTGTCTTCTTGACGACAGTAAGGTAGCTTTCTACATCCGTATAAAAATAATATTAATTATTTCGAAACTTAATAATTAACCCTATTTTTGTATTGAAGTTATCACATTGTTTGGACGCAGAAAACAAAGTCACGACCGACAAAAAACGATAAGGCGACGAAGACAGATGCTTACTTTTTTTCGTAGCATTAACAGTTGTTGTAAGATAATAGAATCAAATTTTGAAAAGCTAGACCAAAACCTCGAAGTATGATTCTGCATAAAAATTGGTATACTGGAGTTTTCGAGATCGGTGATTATGAATCCAAAGCCAAAATTGCTATTAACAAAATAACCGAACTACACGTAAAAAAAATTAGGGATTTCAACCAAAATTGATATCCAAAGATTTTTGGGCTTAATGATTATGAGTCAAAAATTACAATTTTAACAAACAAAATAGGACAAAAATTTTAACAAAGAAAAACTTATTATTTTTTTAATAAGATTTCATTTTTCGCTGTTCGTAAATCGTTTATTTTAAATGGTATTTGTTATATTGTATTTCAGTCACTCAAAGAGTTTAATTTAGTAGTTTTTATTGCTTCAATAATCTCAAAAATGTAAGCAACCGAAATCGAGTTTCTCTAGAAACATTCGAAACCAGGTCGACCCCTCAAGAAGTTTGTTGCGTTACTACGGACGGTTAACTTTTAACCGTCAAATTAGAATTTTATTTTCAAAATTTTGAGAAGAAAACTTTTCAAAAATATTGTGCTTTTATCCTAAATAGAGCTTGAAAAGCGTAATAACTTAATTAAATTAATCTATTTTCATAAGCTTTCAACAATAGGTTAATACCATAATTATTATCGGATATAAAATTAACTTGTTCATAACTCGTTTATTTTAAAAGGCATTAAAATTTAGTTGACCGCTGTTAGGTACGATAATAATGAAGTTCTTGAACTATTTGGTATAAAATGATTCCGTGTAAAAATTAGTTAAAACCACTGCGTGGCTTGCAAAGTGAGCTTAATGGTATTTCGCTTGAACTAAACTGAATTTTAAAATTTTTAATTAAATTCTAATAATGCAAGATTAAATTGTGATGTCTAGTCGTATATTTGTTAAATTCATAAAAATTCCTTAAAAACGTTCGCTCTTCCAGCCGCGACAACATTATTGCGGATACAAAAACGAATTAATTTCTCTAAAAATGATTGCACACAAAGGTTAAAAAATGTATAAGGAAGACGGTATAAGGTGAAAATGAAAAGGAAGAAAAGCACCACTTGAGGTTAATTTAATCAAAATTTAACTGCAACAATTAACCTTTTATAATCGTGGAATGCCTCCATCACCTTTTACATTAATTTTTAAAGTGTTGCCTATAAAACTTAAAGTTCCTATATTTTCCCCTAAATTTTACATTTACATGGATAATAATCGTTAGAAAACTTTTAATTCAACTTGGTTCCGAAAATACCAAAGTTTTGTTATAAAAATCTTAAATCTCTCTGTTACTGCATAAAAAACACACTGCGAAATCATAAATTGACCGTTATTTCAGTCTCTTAATAAATTTAACCTTCTTGAAAGAAGATGCTTGAAGACAAAATTGAATTGCATTATTCAGTTACTGAAATATGACGTGCAACGTTAAACGTTTCCGGACCTTAAAGTTGGTCTCTGCAATTTTGCAAATGAAATTAAAAAACGCATGACGGTCGAATTGTAATGTTTACAATTTAAAATTTAAAAAGAAAGCAAAGCTTTTTAACGTTTTAAGGTTTTCGGGCTTTCATCGTAAATTTATAGATAGAAACCCTTTGCCTTCGATTTTCACTTTACTTTGACACAAGATATGTTAGACCACGTTTTATTTGCTCGTTTGTCACAATGTTTTGCACTTATTTTAGCCTTTACTAGTTCTATATCGGCCACACGCTTTTATATAATATCTTGCCGAAGGAAATATGATAAGCTCATGATAAAATTTTATTAAAATTTCCCATTCTTGAGTAATCGCAAGATTTTAGAGCCATTAATTTTGGGTGTTTGAAGCCTGAACGTTTATAACAATAATTATTGTTAATAGTTAATCTTGTCATAAATTTTGAAACAGCATCACGATTATGATACTTTTGAGTCTATAGATATGGGAATTGTACTTCTCGAGAGTATAAGGGGAGACTAATAGAATATATAAGTAGGGATGGAAGAGGCAAACAACGCATTGATGATACAAAAGCTGGAAGGAACCTAGGAAGATCTATAAGCAACGCTGAACTGAATAATTTGATGGCAAGCAAATTTGAGAACGCATATTGAAACAATGGCACAGAATCTCGCGGAGAATTTGACTTAATTAATTTTAAATTCCAATCATCCAAAATATGAAATAACTTACAAATTTTCTAAAAGCAACTTTTACGTCAAGTGCAAATTTCTACCACGACAAACTTCTATTTTTATAAAACTTGAAAAACTTTTAGATTTAATTTTGCGATTATATTATTCTACGGCGCTGGTTTTGTTTACCAGTAATGATTAACTGCATTTTTAAATTTATATAAGAAAATTTTAATAAAACTTGGAAAGTAATTTAAAACAATTTTTATCGTTGCCTTCATCATTTCTTCGTTTTTTGTAAATTACTCGTCGCAAAGTATTGGAACTTCTTTGGTTTTTGATACAATTTTTAAAACTTTTTAAATTACGATCGCGAGCAAAGTTGCAAAAATTTTATATTTTTAAATGTTAAAGCATCAGAATTATGTTCTCGAGATGTTCGCAAAATTTTTCTTTTTACTTTTCCAAACTACTACTTCACGCTACGATTAGTTTACTTCAGTTTAAGCGGGTCGGTATTATTTCAACCGAAAATCTTTCAATTTCCTTCCACTTTATTATATCTTCAAGAATGGTCATAAACCACACGAAATAATGCTCAAGTGTTCATGCGTCAATAGCATTTTATTCAGGACGGAAATTTCTTTTTATCGAAATAAATATTACTACATAAAAGAGATTAGATCTACGAATAATTAACTCGCGTAATTAAAATTCTCATTTTAGAGTCTTAGAATTTCAATTTTAAGAATTTATTTTCAAACTAAACTGTCACAAGTTTTATTTTAAAATAATATTCACAAGTCAGAGTAGGGTTTCTGTCGTCGTGATTCATGACGTTCATGAAATTGTTGTATTTACTCATTTGTTAATTTATTTAGGGCATATTTTGGTGGGTTAGGGTGCGATATTTTCATCTCCAGTTAAAGTTCCAGATAACTAACTATTAGTTAACTATTAGTTAACTATTAGTTAGTTATTTCGTTGCTTAAAGACATAATTCTGTAGCAGGACTTTTATAATTAGCGTCATAGTTACGGTCACGAATACAAGTTATGTCACTATTTTAGTTTAGGAATATGACCTAATTGAAAGCGAAAAGATGGAAAAATGAACTTTTTGATTGGAAGCAGTGCTGCCTGTTGTACGCGTCTGGCGTACAGAAACTGACGGCAGTTTTGGGACAGATTAGTCCCCAAATAGCACTGGGCTGAGTCGAGGTGGATTGCTTCCTCACCTAAGCTAAGGTTAGAAAAAATACAGGAATAAAAACAATTGACAAGTAACAGAAAATATTTACTTAACCTTTGAAAATGTCTCTTCATTCGATTCATCGATGATGCTGATCAAGGTGTGCGGATTATTATTATATTACTTCCGGGGGGTGGGGGGGGGGGGAAGTGAAACTAAAAATTTCGTGCTAAAAAGTGATAGATATAGGTTTGTAATCTAACTAGTAATCTAACGATTACTATCGATTACTAACGATTACTACTATAGTAATCTAACGATTACTAGTACCTTTTACTGCGTGATTATCATGGTTGTGCGGCCTAATGTCCGCACTGCAAGTTGTTTAAGTTGGTAACCTAAAATATGAATCAATGAAAGTTGTGTTTATGAACAGATAGATTACCTTTTAATACATATTTCCCATGATTGTTTGGCTTAAAGGTCACGCTCAAAATTTTTAGATTGGTAATTAAAATGTAAACCAATGAGAAGTGCGTTTCAAACAGATAGGAAGATCTTTTCTATAGAACTGATATTTTATATACGTATAAAAGATTATTATATTATCTTCTTACTTAGCTCTATGATGTTAACTGTAGACCTATAGCCTAATTAGCTCGGCCTTCGACCTCGCAGATAGCCCACGACATGTGCAGAAAATTTTCTATGTCCCTTAGTTTTTAAGTTTGTTGAGGACTTATAGAGAACAGTGTAGGCTTAGCAAGGGGGTCATTGCGTGTTTTTATTTATCATTTTTTAACTAAATGTGAGGATATATCGTAAAATCTGCGTTGTCTATATGCAGAAAGTTTCCTGGTTAGTGGTCCAGTACAATGTGATGTGTTGAACTAATTTGAGAGTAAGTTGTTCGGAATTTGAATTGGTCGTGTTGAATTGTACATTTTTTTTGTTAATGAGTAGGATCAGCCTACTCGGGATAATTTTGTAAGTGAGTTTATCCAAAGCCGGGAGCAGGCCGGGGCTCGGTAACTTGGAGGATTTCGGTTTGGACAGCATAATGAGGCCGCCTACTTACCAACTATATGGAAAGTGCTTGAATCTCAATATGGCTTTAATGATGCCGATTACTGATTCTAGGATTTAAAGAGACCGATTTAAATATTTACATGTCATTATATTAAACATTTTCTATAAATAATTTAGTATCTGTGTATATTTCGTTAATAGGAACAAAATGCTTTGATGGATTCAACAATTTTCTATAATTTTTCTGAAAGCGAAAGTCACGCGTGGTAACTAGGGATTGTAAATGAAAAAATTTAAAATCGATGAATGAATTAAAACGTGAATTCCTTCTTCCATCAGAGTTATTAAAAATTCTAAATAGACTTGGTACCGTGTAAATTATTCTTTTAGAAATTCAGATGTATATTGAATTCTATGAGATCTGAAATCTGTATTGAAACTGGAAGCCATACTGATGAAATGCAAAATAAATCCGACATATAGGTAGATTCATTTTGTATCATAATGGATTTCAGCAAAATACGATAGTCAACCCTGTCATAGTAATACCACATTGAAATTTCAACTACAAATACCCACGTAACGATATTTTAAAATAATATTATATTCTCTCAAATAATAAGTTTTTCAACGTCTATCAAAGTAAATCCATTTAGAATAAGAAATGGCAAGAAAATAATATCCTTATTTTAAATTTCTTTTGTCAATTTTAAAATTAATAGACACCATAATGCATAAGTAATGCTCCCTTGTATTTATTTTTCGTAATCAATCAAATTTTTAAGGTCAAATCAGTTCGTGCGGTCAAAATTGTGCAATGGACCGACGTGATTGAATTTGCATAGCTTCCTTTTAATCCCGTCAACTGCCACGTTGATATAGCAACTTCAAGACGTGCATCCTTTTTATATGATTTTTACATGAAAATAAAACAGAAAACGTCTCGCAAATTTTATCGTTCTGCAGATATTTGAATACGTGTCATGTGTCAATAGTACATCGCGGATAGTTTTTCAACTTTGACAAGTTCCCTCAATCGTTTTCTTCCTTAAAATTGAGTTATGCCTTTTTTGTAATAAATAATTTTGTTTCAGTTGCCTCAATAGAGCTGATATTATTCGAGTTCACGATGGAAAAAGCTCGACTGATCCGGCTATTAAAGTTTTGTGTAACGAAGGAACCGAGCAAGAAGTTCTTTCAACTGGATCGGATCTGTTTATTGAATTTATAGCAAATTCGGACTGGCCTGGCCAAGGCTTTAAAGCCAGTTTTCAGTTTTTACCAATAGATGATAGTGTAGTAGGTAAACATTTTTTTTCTTAATTGCTTCTTGCATCTGACTTCTTGTTGTCGCTACAAAGTAAACCTTCATCTCGGTCCGTTCAACTTGAGATGTAAATTTCTTAATTATACTTTTATACTATCCCGTTAAAAAAGTAATTAAAACTTTGGAACAGTTTTGTTTGTGTCTAATGAAGTTAAACCGTCCATTCATCCATACAATGTTTATAATTTAAATGAAGGTTTTAATTGCATTTTGATTAAGCGAAACATTTTACCTCTGAAACTTAATTATAAAGTGTGTTGTAAATTTTTCAAGAAGTTTATTACATAAAACTTTTAAAGCTCGGCCGGTTCAACTTTTAATCACCAGATGGCGGCGCTGGGCGCGAGAGCTTTACTGAACAATCCTGCAAATACAGGAAGCTTTCCGCGTTGCTAGGAAGTTTTCTAAACTTGAATTAGGATGCCTGCACCTACATGTAGGGTACATTAAAGGAATTTTCTCTTGTTTAGATGGCGATAAACTTAGAATACATGGAAGTCATTCTCATCCTACCGTACTGGGACCTAATGTTAGCGAAACTAGTAAGTAAAAATCACTATTTTCTCCGATATTTTTTCGCGAAATAAATAAACTTCGACGTGCGGATAAAACGATAAGTTTTTCTTTCGAGAAAATTGGTATTGTCAAGTTAAACAAAATGAACAATTATAATAAAAAATTGCGACGAAATGAGAGTTCGAGCCTTTCGCGTCAGAATATTTTTTATCGTTACAAATTAAATGTTTTTACATTAATGGCCTTCATTTGTTAGTTTTTGGTCATAAATTAGAAAGACGTGAATTAGGTATTTAACCACAGCTTTGGGATTTAACGTCTGCTACGTAACTAATGGTATAAGGATTATCTAACCTTGCTTTAATTGGTTTCATATATCGCTTATCCAAACAAATTGACTAATTATTCCCATTTTTGGGGTTCCCACTACATTGGCACTGACATTTAAAAAAATGTAAAAGATTATCTGGATCAAACTTTAAGCAATAAATCATTTCAACCCTTCATGTTAGTCTTGCGTAAAGGCCGCAGACTGGGCTGGGTTCGAATCCCACTTCTGAAATAATTATAAACGAATAACCGTTAAAATTTTTCTAATCGTAAAGTCGTAACCTATTTTATTTTTTCGTTTAGATAAGCAGAAGATTTAATTATCCTTGAAAAAGATAAAACGACCCTTATTAACTTATAAAAGTGCAAGCTTTAGCTTTACAAGATAATATTATAGAAAGTTTGTTTAAAAAAGCTTAATCCAAGGAACGGTTTAATTTACGTAGTTCTCCCTTACATAACCACCAAGTAGAAGAGTAACCGGATTATACAATATGATGATGGTTTACTACAACGCGAGAGTTCGCTTCCCAGCTGCGTCAATATTATTTAGTAGTTATGATCAGGAACGGCGCCACTGTATGCTCAATTTATTTTTAAGTACTTTTACTTTATTGGACCGAAACGGCAACAGATCGTCTCGGTGTAACCTTTTGGGTTGTTTTTCCATTTAGGCCAAATTGCAGGCAAGCTGGAATACATTTTGGAAAAATAAAATTTCTTCAAATATTCGTGAATATCTCAGTTTGACTTTACTTTAGAGCAAAATATTAGCTAATGAAAATTAAGTGAATTAAATTCTCTACCGAAAATTTCATATACTTATTTCTTGTAAATCGATCGTCTGCAAAGTTACAGCCATTACAGCGCACGATATATATTTGCAATTATTCATTTAGGAAGCGTCTATTAATTACGTAGGGTTTTTGAAGGAACGATGGAGGTTACTGAAAAATTTATGAATCCTTACGTGAGCAACGATCCAAAGTGTTTCTTGCGTAAGTTTTTTTTAAATGTGTTAATTGAAACCAGTTTATATTATTTAGTTCTCGAAATTACGTATTCATAAAAAAAATTAATGATATAAATTAAAAAACGTTATTTGCAATAAATATGCAGTGAGGGGGGGGGGTGACAATTTCCAAAATAAGTTTTACGTACGGTATGGGACTTTTAATAATCTTACTTACCTTTACATGAGAAAGAGGGGAAGTCAAAATTTTCAAAATCGTCCTTTAGTAATTAATGAAAGCTTCTTTACTAACTTTTAAACAATAATAATTAAATATTGTTAAAGAATTTGTTTAAGTTACGCAACTGATTTCTATTTATATAAAACTGATAAGATATTCGTGAATATCCATAAAAATGTATTTTTTCGAGCCGCTTTTCAAATATTTTCAAAAGATATAATTTATAACCATATATAAAAGCATAACTTGAGGTGCTTCGTAAAAATTTTACGAACAAATAGCTCAAGTTATTCTTCTATTAATTTATCTAACTGTGTGTTTATAATGCTAAATAAATCAGTTAAATCTTTCTTCAGTGCGGCCTTCGAGCCGCACAACTGAGGCAATCATAATATTCTAGTTGGCTAGCTAAAAGAAAATTACCGAATCCAAATTCGGAAACAACAACTATCCAAAAATAAAATTTATAAAAATACAAGAAATTTATCTTTTCGTTTTGTTTAAATTTGGTACCCTCCCATTAAAACAAGTCACGAACCGCCACTGATCGGAAAGATACGTAACTTTTACGTATATTTATTGTACCGTACGATCTAGTACCAAATAATAAAAGAACAAATAACAAATATATACTGCGCACCTTAATGACTATAACTTTGTAACCGATCGATTAACAAGAAAAATAATAAGAGGTTTTCTGTAGATAATTTAATATCTGCTTTCTTTGTTGTTACATATAATATTTAGGTCTACAGTGAACCCAAACCGAGATATTTACGAATATTCATTAAAGAGTGTAAAATTAGTATACCTTTTTAGAGGTCCAAATGGATATAAGTAATAAAATTTATTCCAACTTGATCTCAATCATTTCTATGTATAATAAAACCATCGTTGAGTGGCCTAATTGAAAAAATTCTTTTGTTCGGTGTTTAAGGTCAACCCTTAATAATTAAGTCATCGATAATTTATAACTTTTTTTTTCAATTATTTTCTTTTTGGGGAATTAATCATAACAAAATCCAGTACAGAACAGTGCACCAAATTCATTTAATTTGGCAGTTCGACTGCATCCTGTTGCTCAAACTGTGCCACCAGACGATGAACCGTGGTCTGATTAGGGAATTCGCGAGCATTAAAATAGCGACTGTAGGTTAATCGATCAATGATTGATGCGCTATTCGGTGCTGCATTTTTCCATGATTAATTCCCCAAGTGCCAACCCAGTAGTAATATTTAATGTTGCGCACTCTATAATAATAGATGATTCAAATTTAGACACCAGTTTTTAATCTTAGTATTTCTTTTAGACTTACTTAGTTAGATTAATATATTACGTACATACTTACGTAGAAAAATATGCTAAAAACGTGAAAAATATAATGATAATAAACCATGAACTTTCAACGATTTAAGATCTTACATTTCAAGAAAGGGTTGATCGACCATCTACATTTGGACACACGAACAATTACCAAATGTCCCCTCGATCTTTCAAAATGGATGATTATGCCACCAGTCAACCTTGGTGTTGCTTCTTATCCAGACGTTTGTCTTTTTGTCCTGCAACCTCACCTCAGATCGGCTCAATTCCTTGCGGGAATCTCGGTAATCCATTCATCATTCAATCGCGTCCATGTGGCCTCCCTTCCCGAATCTCTCTTCGCGAATTTCTGCTCCATTTTAAAACAGAAACATCCGCAGGGTTCTACAGAATCACTGTGCCAAATTTGGTTGGGATCGGTCAAAGGGCCTAGGAATGTATAGCGAACAAACACACACACAAACAAAGTAGCTTATAAGATTGCTACCTAATAACCCTTAGGTATGCTCCCATGGCAATCGCTTACCAGTTGAATAATTGCTCTCATTAAACATAATATATTACTGCTAAAGTGGTTAAAATATAATCAAAACGTTCTTGATATAATTCTACCAAATTTTTCAACATGCTTGCAGTGATGTGTAAGTTATCTCGCGAATATGATAAAGCTGTCGATTCCCAACGTATTGTCACGTCAAGTGTTTATGGTCACAAATTGGGGGAGATAAAGAGTGCGATTTGGGGATGTATTTGTTTTTAGCTAAAAAACCTTATGAAGCAATTAAGGTTGTCGAGAAAATAGTACTTGATAAATACTTGTGATAATTTAGTACAATAACAAATTCAAATTTTCGGAGTTTTTCAATGAATAAAACTACGTTGGGCGTTAAATACAGATATTTATATTTTAACACCCCCACACAATTTCTCCGTAGTATCGCAATAAGTGAATACCTTCTAGCAAAACCACACCCATCGACCTGTGGCGTCACCTTTATTAAATGGTATGAATATGTAATACACATAATTGTTTAGTTTTCAGGGCATAAAGAGATTCGAAATTCCACTTGGTATTTATTTAATAACTAGGTATATATGCACGTCTGATCTAATGCTCACATTTGTTTAAAAATACGCGTGTATGCTTGAGCTCGTGAGCCGCTATCTTCCCACTTAGCAAAACATGCATTTCCGATTTAAATTATCTGTGATTTATTGTACCTATTGGTTCAATATTCCCGAAAAGGAGTTGTCAATAAAACAGAATTGATGCTGTATCATTTTTAACGGTTTCTATAACGAACAAACTCGAAAGGAAGACTTGCGTTGAAACAATAGCTTTCCCACCCCTAATAAATTTATAATGCGAAATGTGGTTCTTAATTAAACTTCATTTTAATAATTCTCACGTGTGGTGATAACACAGCTAATTTATAATTCATTTATTAATCAATATGTCGCAAATGTGTAAATTAATTGGAATTTGCAAATTGCATATAGTTGAGCCAACAATTATCGGGTGTACAAGGTAGACACCTACAAATAAATTAAAAGGAAATTGATTGCAAACAAAAAATATAGCTTCATAGATTAAGAAAAGACAAATAGCATCGCCATCGCAGCAGCGCATCATCGGAAAAGTTTTTAGATAAAATGAAAATAAACGGGAACTTTGTTATGTTTAGTTAGAAATTCGTTTGGCAACGTGTTAAGTTGTTAATTTAAAAATATTGATCAGCGGACCAGATATCGCATGAAGAAAAGTTATGACCAATGGGATCCAATGGAGATATTTGAAGCCCCTAATAAATTGATAGCTTTGCTGTTATTGACGTTTTCACATAATAAGGAAAGCTGTAATTCCTTAGGTGGTCTTTCGATAAAAGCGGTTTTTTTCTTCATCCCCAACTGGCCGTGTTAAATTAGCAGTAATTTTACGTTTTAATTAAATTTACCTTCGATCAATTTAACAAGTTTAAATTAAGTTAATAGTCGGGATAATTTGTTACCTATATAAGTGTTTCTTGTTTGCAAGCTTCCAAACTGACCAAACCCAACTGTAACTTAAATTATTCAAGTTGACGTTTCTGCGGCACATTAAATATGCAGACTTGATTTAGAACCTCACACATAAACAAAGTAAATGACGACAAAATAATATATCGCGACTAAAACATACAATTCAATTAAAATGCTTAATTAAAGTTGATTGATACCTGTTCAGAATTTTTGAAAAGGCTCCGGAAACAACGCCAAGTTTTAATAAAAGCTCGCATTTCGCTCGACCTACCTACCTACTCACATTTATTTTTTTGTGATGCTGATAATAATGATAATAATAAATGGAAAAAATGGGGAAAAGCGCAAGGGGTTTATTTGAAGGTGTTTTATTTTACATTTTGTGCTACAGGATAGCAAAAGATATACCTTATGTTTCGGGAGTCTTTAAAGGACTTCCTTGTAATAATAAATGTTGTACATAGCACTGTCTCATAAATTTTGCACTGTTTTACGTTGCAGTTACTTTGGGAGAGCTTTTGAGTAATATAACTAGGACAAACATTGTTTTACTTATTTATATTACATAACTGCCAAGATGAATTTCAACAATTTAAATTAAATAATACAAAATTTTACCCTACATTATAACTAATATTTATTACTTTCCATAGAATAATGTATGTATATGTACGTATGTTGTTTGAGAAGCAATTATACTTCCTTTTTTATTCAAACAAAATCAATTATTTTTATATCTCGGTTCTCGAACAATTTATACAAATTATATCTAGCAAGAGCTTTTATTGTAAGAAT
This sequence comes from Podabrus alpinus, assembly GCA_932274525.1. Classification (NCBI taxonomy): domain Eukaryota; kingdom Metazoa; phylum Arthropoda; class Insecta; order Coleoptera; family Cantharidae; genus Podabrus; species Podabrus alpinus. The sequence continues at coordinate 94,589,517 of OW026453.1, read as the reverse complement.
TTTATGTTCTTTTTAACTTGACTAAAAATTTGTATATTTATAACCGGCTTATCGCGTTTGTACCTTCATCTATTATTTATAGCTTCTTTTGTCAGTTTTCTACTAAGCTTTTGTAATATTGAAACCTTTTGTCTAAATTGTGGCATATCATAATATATAAAATATTGTATCTTTGTCTTCAAAATTTGTATATACAATTTTCCAACAAACTCGACGAAATAATTGCCTTTCGTTTAATAAAGCGATTTGTTTATAGAATAACACCACAATTACTGCTCTACAAAAGGTGATTTCTCTTATTTATCTATAACACTATAACGGTTCACTCGCTTTCGATTCGTATAAGAAATTTTAGTTTGAATTTCTTGAATTCAGTCCTTTTCATGGTACTGATTTAATAATAGTCCAGTAATGTAATATGTAACTTCTATATTTTGTGGGCCTTTTTTGATTTACTGTTGAAATGATGTAAAATTCTTTAAAAAAAAATCTAATTAATAAAATTTACTTTTGTTCGGAAAATCATGTCACATTATTTACTTACAAATAGGCAACATAATACAAAGACAACAATAAATTTAAGTACGAAGTTGTGAAAGTGTTAAATTTGTAAAGAATTTAAATACTCGATTATAAAGTATAATTATTGCATTTATTTTGCAGAATTTAAAATATTTATTGATTTTTATAAACTTACATATTTAATTCTTTATTCAGACTTACGTATATAATTATTTAATTAATTATACAAAATTTCTATGTTGGATTTGAAAACACAAATTGTTTTGATTTAACAAATTGATTTGAAAAGTAAAAAAACAAAAACAAATTGAAAAAAAAGCAACCGAATCCACAACTATTGCAAGTACGTCCAAAGCTTAAGCATAAGCGAAAATGAGTAGCTCCATCTGTGTAAGTTGTAAAAACAGGTAGCTTATAAAAGATGGACCACTTTGCTTTATCGTGTAACCCAACTCATTCAATTCTCAATTTTAACTCCAACTCAATTTTATTTAATTAATTGTATGTTTCAAAATTATTTTTGAAAATTAGAAGTGCAAAATGTAGATATAGTATGGTTACTCACCCCTCTTTCTCTATCTTCATAATATCTACGAATAAAATTAAAGCATTAAATTTTTTAAACCATCAATTTTACTACAGTCGAGTCGCGAAGTGAATTACAGTAGCGTTCATAATATATTGGCAAAATAGTTTTTTTACAATAACTTTTTCAAATTCCAACTTTTGTCTTTGATATTTTCAAAATTTATTGTTTATGTAGTTGGAAATTAAAAAGTATAACTACATCTCTTTGAATAACCACATACGTCTTTAAAAATCTTATTTAAAAAAAGTCTAAATATTTCCTTAAAACATGTACATTTAAAAATCGCGTAAAACAAAAAATACGGTAGTGTAATTATTGAATAATCAAGTTCAGAAGTATTTAGTACTTTGTTGCGAATCCTTTTGCAGCAATAACGGCCCTGCACCGTGATTGCATAGAGTCAACCAGCTTCACTAAACGCTCTAATGGAATTTTTGCCCATTCCGTCTGTAAAGCTTCCCATAACTGATTTGTATTTCGGTATGTTGCACTTCTAATGCGTCGTTCGAGCTCTTCCCACAAATGTTCTATCGGATTTAGATCTGGAGACTGACTAGGCCACTCAAACAGGCGAATTTTGGCCTTATTCATGTATTCCTTTACATGTTTAGATGTGTGCTTTGGGTCATTATCTTGCTGAAATGTCCATCCGCTTGGAATTTTACTCTTAGCATGTGGTAGCATATTATTCTTCAATATGTCGGCATACACGAATCGATCCATGATGCCATCAATTTTGTGTAACGGTCCAACACCATCACGGGAAAAACAGCCCCACACCATAACATTTCCACCACCGTGCCTTATAGTAGGAACTTGATACTTAATGTCATATTTTTTACCTTTCGGACGTCGAATATACCTTATACCATCCGAGGAAAACAAATTAAATTTACTTTCGTCGCTCCAAAGAATTTTAGACCATTCTTTTATATCCCAGGGTCTTTTGCAAATTTTATTCGGGCATCCGATTCTTCTTTGATATTAATGGTTTTCTCGAAGGACGTCTACCAAATAGTCCACCAGTATATAGTCGACGTTTTACCGTCGAGACGCTTATTTTATCTTCGCGGTTTTCGTTAAAATCACGAACGATTTCAACAGCTGTGAGGCGAGGATTTTTGTTTTCTTCACGGACAATCATTTTATCGTCTCTCTTTGTCGTTTTTATTGGTCGTCCTGTTTTTCGTCGCGAGTCCGCGGTTCCATATTTTGTTCTTTTCTTATTCCAAAAACTTATTGTTTGATGTGGTACCCCAAATTGCCTTTTGGCTGATGTTATTGTGTTTCCATCATCCAACCACTTTAAAACTGATTTTTTTAAATCTTCCGAATAATTTTTTTTACTTGACATGATACTGTATGTCTTTCAAACTATTGTAACAAATTAATTATAAAAAATATCTAAATTATATACTCTAATTTGCAATTAATTATGTTCGAAAGATTTTGCCAATAAATTTTGAACGATGAGTAAAATTAAATTCTCTTAAATAATATTCGCGTTATTACCAATTTGAAAAATTTTTTCAGATAATCTTTATAAACCTACCTACTTATAGCAAATATAAAATAATTCGCGAAAAAGTTTTTATTTCTATTCATTTTCGGCAGAAAACTGTTTTGCCAGTATATTATGAACGCTTCTGTAAATATATTCACTTTTCCGGTATTTTTTGTAAAATTTCCTTATTTCGAAAATTAATATATTAGCATAAAACTGAAAAATAAAATATTAATTCGGAATTACTATTAATGAAACAAAGATGATTACGAAAATGGGTACATAATTACGTAATTTGATGTTATTTTTTATTGTACTTTCTTTTTATTTAATTTAATACCTACTCAATGTAATTATCTTGTTTTTATAATGTAAACCAAGCAAAGTTGATATTTGAACTTCCTCAATTGTGTAGACTGAAGTTTTACTTTGAACGGATCAACTGATTCAACCTGCGATGACAATTTTTCGCAAGTTATTTTTAAGCCCTATACCGCAACATTGTTACATCTATTTAACCATCCATTGTTAGCATTAAACAAAAAATTTTCGTTAATTAATGTATGTAATCCTTTTACTTTTTTCTGAAGCATCAATCCATTAACAGGTACATTCCCTTCTCTCATTTTAATAAACCATTTATGTAACCCTTTTTCCATTTTTACATAATTAGTTTTTCTCAATGTTTTTGTTTTTCCTGCACCAACGCAATTTAAGCCAACGTTATTTAAAATTGGCTTCTTTTTGTTCTTTCTTCCGCATAAATTAGGTAGATTTAGCAACTCCATACCTTTTCTCTGTCCCGGCCTGACCTTTATTTAAATAATATTCTAATATTTGAAACGTATGAGGTAAAATGAGGTATAAATGTGATATCTAAAATAAATTCGACATCATGGGGGGTACATCATTCAAACAACTACGCACTACGTTTTTAAAGTTTAATTTATGATAAATTTGTACGTTCATAACGATAAAAACACCTTATTTCGATAAATAATACCCAAGATAAATAAACACCCTTTCCGTATAGGTTTTCATGGCAGATTTTAGTGGTTTGTTATTATTACCTTCCGAGGAGAGGCGGTCAGAATAAAGTTTGACTCTGCTCGATATAACCACCGCGCAGTTATTCAATTTGTACCCAAATTTTGAGAGATTTTTTAAATATGTTTGGGAAAATTTGACAACGCAGTGGTAATCTAAAAGATTAGCTATCTTTTCATGTCGAACAATATGTATACTTTAATTATTCGCAATTTACATCAGCATGAGTGTTTTTGGACGTATGTATATTGCAATGTCCAACACCGACCACCACGTCAATAGAAATGTTAACGTCACGATTCAAAGTTTTGTTTATTAAATAAAAAGGTAGCACATGACTTATTTTGTTCAAACGTAAAAGTTTCATCCGATACCAAAAATTTGATTTAACGTCATAAATTTATATGAAGAGAAGGTCACGGAACGAGATAACAAATAAATTCAAATGCAACGTTTTAATTCTGTTTATAAAAAAATGTTTGTTAAAATTATAAATTATATTAATTAATTATAAGAAATGTTATGTGAAATCAAAATAATTGTTCAAAGTTAATTTATAAAAATGTGTTAAACGTAAAACTTTAAAATAAGGAAAATTTTTACACGTATCGGAGTGCTTCGAAATTCAATGTATCACAAATGGGAAAAACATTTTCTTCAAAAGTTACTGGAAGATCACAGGAGATGCAAATACTTCAATATAATCTGAAACAGAAAAATTTTATTAAAAATTTTATAAGTCACATTGGGCTTAAACCGAACCTGTAAATTATAACTTCAAATATTGATTTTACATCGACCAATGGAACAAAATCACAATTGCCTTGATATACAGTAGCGATGAAAAAACAATTGGTGGAAGATTATTGGGTTGTTGATTCTTAATTTAATTAATGGTGGTCGAGTTTTTGGTAGCTGCTAATAAAGATAAAGTTAATTAGTGAATTTTGCGATTAAAACCAGAAAAAAGTTATAAAATATAAAAAGTGAAGTCAACTTACGTGTGTTAGAAGTGTTTTTGATCAAAATTATTAAAGGATCCACAATATTTTTCACAAATAACGATAAACGAACGTACACGTGTTGGAAAAGGCATCCACTCATATTTATGCAACTGTACACCATCGATAAAGAATTGATACTGGGTTTCATGGTCATTCATCTTGGTAACCAGAAAAGAACCGGATTTTTAAAGGTAAAGCCAAACAATTTTCATTTTAACAAAAATTAGTGCGGACTTATAAATTTTCTACCGCGTAACTTCGATTTAGCATTTATAGTTCTGGGGTAATTTTAAGGAATTGTTTAATTTATGTTAACGATTTATTTAAAACTAATTACAATTTGTACAATAAAATTTATCATTGCATAATCAAACGGAGCATACTTTTGTAATCATTCCGAGAACCACAATATTTCATTTCAGAATTAAGATTTGGTCAAGGAAGGAACCCAACGTGGGAAAAGGTAGGTCTGTGCTCACCGAAATTGCTAAGCCGAGGGATAAATTTCTTTTAATTGCATTCAACAATAAAATTTTGCATACATTTCTGTTGACGGGGTACATTTACGTACACTCGTACAAAACCTCAACTTTAAAACGTGTAGCCCCATTAGCGAGGGTTATTCAGAGCAATATCTTGTCATTTGTGAAATTCAAAGTCATTTCATGGTGAAAGTTTACAAAAGTTTTAGCGTGTTATTAAATTTACTGTACTATGTTTTTTAATTAGTTCACTTTGTTATATTTTGAGCCTGAAGAATGTATTTTTATTTTCAATTAATACGTCACTTATTAATTTGCAATTCTCCCGCATGGTGGCGTTTGCTTAATGTAAATCGCCAATACGTGCTGTCTATTATAAGATGGCAAAAGTTAAAACTTCGAAAATGTCTAGCAAATGGAATACGCTGTATTTTCGTAAGCCATTTTATACCTACCATAATTTTTACATTTTACTTTATTTTTATTTAAAGTCGTCTAAACGTTGTTTTATATTTGTAAATAATTTTGCATTTTCTGAATAAGGTCATGTAAATATAGGATAAAGCGCTTTATTCTGTGCTGAATTTTTAAATTATTAGTGCTGTGTTATATTGTTGTGTTTACGTTGTAAAAGCTAACAATAAATTTTCTAATAGCGTAAAGCATTTTTATCATTACTTCATGTCATTAAAACATGCCTACTTCAGTCAACAGAGGGATAAAAAAATCAAAAGAATATCAATCAAATCAAACAAGATTTCTGAAAGAATAATATTATTTCAGTTCAGTTAAAATATTTTGTAAGTATTATAGTTTTCTTAGGAAAAGTTTTTAATTAGATATATTTCTAAAGAAAAGTTTTTAATTAACTTATTTATCTTTAATATTTCTTCTATTATTATATTTCTAGTGAATTTTATGCCACAATAATAATAATTATAATATTTTGTCATAAAATAAAGTAAAATAGAATAATTCAAAAACCAGAGAGGTTTAGGTTTTTATGTAGCTTCTTAAATAAATATGGTGGAAAATGTAAAAATATATAAAATAGAACTACATACTCGTACATGGTGTTCCATAAGTTACGGCACTTTAAAATTTTTTATTTCCACCATCTTTCAATAAACATTGAGAACAAGAATAATACATCAAATCATATCTTATATATTTAGATTAAAACATAAAATATGCACAAAAAACAATTCCTTCCATTTCTGTGCACATAAGATGTTGTGTTGTGCCGCTTACATCGGCTTCCTCCTGTTTCTTTAGGCGCCTTCCGATTCCAAGCTTTCGCTTAAGTTGGATTTCGCCCTTTCAAGACTTTTCTTTCTAATCTTCTCTGGTGCTCTTCTTGTCACCCACCAGTTTCTTTGATCGTCATGATCTCTTGCCGCCTAGTTATAGTCTATTGATATCTTCCTTTCTCTGTGCAGTGTCTTATCTATTCTCATGGTTCTCTCATGTACCAGCAGTTCAATTGGTGGCATTGCTGCCAGCACTTACAGTGCCTCCGTGGAGGTTGTTCTATATGTTGAGCATACTCTTTAGTGTAATTTTCATGTGAATTCTCTCTTAGTGCTTTCTGTAGCTTGCGATCTTTATAACCGCCACCCACACCGGAGCCACATATATGTAGAAGTATTGAGTTGACGACAGAAACGTGAATTTTGTTTTAATATTAGTAGGTCCACCCACATTGGGCATTAATCTTGTTAGAGTCGTTGCCATATCAGCCGCCTTTGCCGCTCTATTAAATAACTTATAAATTTAGCTATTATACCCTTCACGTCTAAAAGTTTCAAAAGTTGTGATGGCACTTCATCTGAACCACATGCTTTATTGTTTTTTGTAGTGCGTCCTCCTTCAATACCCAATTTGTCGTCCGAGAAGAGACCCTCTACATAAATAATAAAATAATCATTTTAATTGGTGAGGGGATCTATTAAAGAAATCCACACTATTGATTCGCCCGGTATAGAAAATATAGAATAAAAGGAAACGCAAGGGGATTTGATTTCATGACCTATCGGCTTCACTCGAGCTTTAATTTCCTCTTATGACCGATTTTAGAAAACTTTAAAAGAGAACTAGGTTAAGCCGATAATTCTTTGAGCGAGTAAAAAATTTCCCGAAACGGTTTAAGTTATAATAATATAAATTTGTCTAAAACCTATTTTAGACTCCGTTTAATCGTTTGGTGAAAGATTTGTTAAAATCGGTTCAGTAGATTCCGAGATATTGCGTTGTAAACTTAGAAAGTATAAGGCTTAAGAAGACAGTCTACTTCCCAATTTTATCAAATATTCGGGCGGCGTGTTTTCGTAACGATTGAAAGAGATATCAATTTTTTTTAGTTCGAGATTTTGTTGAGGATAAAAATGTCTGTACAATGCATGATTTAAAAAAAACTTATAATATTTAAAATTCCTATTGTGATCTGCGTTCTGAAGTAGGTACTATTTTATTTTATTTTTTATTTGATGCGGTGAGGCCTTCAGATATCTCTTCTTGATAAGTACGGCACTGGTCATTAGACAAAAGACTTTGAGACGCAGTGGTGTAGTTTTTAAATCAAAATTGTTATTATTTTTGCATAATGCAGAGTGAAATAAAATGCGCACAGCTGGGACATAATAATATATATGTTACCGAGATTTCCTATAGCTTCAGCATGTTTAGTTATGCATAATTTAGTTTGCATTACTAGAGCTGGATAATAAAGGGATTAATTTATAAGAGAGTTGATGTAGCGCTCGTGTTGTGACTCTACTGACGAAACTCACTATGTATGCATTAACGTCATAAAATTTTAACATCAAATTTATACGTAAAAAACAGTGCATCTTTGTTGAATACCTTTCAGCCCGCATTTTTTTTATGTTTACGTGTAATTTTTAGCTGTTAATGTTATAACTCACAATTAAAATTTATAACAAGTGGCAAATTGCTTTTTTACCTTGCTCTCTACTACAGTGTTGAGATCGACTTACGCTTATTGAATTTACAAAAAAAAATTCTCCGCTCTTTTTACCTTTTTACGATCCTACGTAATGAACTTTAATCTTTAATTAGAAACTTGCACGGATTATGCAGCGATTGAATGCTTCACATCCCAAAATTAATTATGAATAATTGATTATAGAGTTTCACGTTTATAATTTAATCGGACTAATTTTTTTCACTTGAAAATTTATAAAGAAAACTTATTCTAAAATAAATGCAATGCTTTACAATTTATTTTGCATTGAGCATCATCATTAATTTGACATTTTGGAAAATTTTATTGGCGCAGTCGTGGAAATTATACAACATTCGATGTGTTCTGTGTCGTGCAGTAAAATATTTTAGCTCTGCTATTGCACAACTAATCTTTTAAATGTGCACACTCGAAATTATCAATCTCCAACTTTTTTTGCAACAAAATTTAAATTTTAAAATATTATATTTAAGCCAGTCGGATATGAGGCTATGAACATTTTCCATTGTGATGGAATGAGACTTGCTGTCGTGATGGATAGAATAAAAAATATAAAAAAAGAAAATATTTTTAAGGAGTTACTTTCTTATAGTGAAGTAAAGTTAATTTTTTATACTTAACAAATAATAAAAACGAAAAGGTTTGCTCTCCTCTTGAGATAATAAAAACTTTTACAAAACACAAAAATTGTTACAACTTTATGTCTAAAATGTCATTTTTATTGAATGTAATGGAAGAAATCCAGAACAATTTTCTGTAAAATCTTCGGGTGACAAACTCAATTCTTTAAAAATGGAACTAACCAGGTAGTACGAGCTTTAAATAAATAATTTCATTCGGTCCCATAAAATTGGATTTTCCAATAGTGAAAGTTTACTAAAATTATTATGTCGCTACTTTCTTGGCTTTTTAACCACAATCGAATAAACTACGCGAGTGTTCAGTTGCAGGGGCGGACTTTGGGATGGTCCTTAGTAAATTAGACAATTTAATATTTAACATACAGTAGCGGACATAAGTAAATGAACAAAATGTTGTTTTGCGATAACACTTTGAAATTTCCAAATCAGCCACGAGTTTGAATTGGAAACGCATCTACTGTTTCTAGATTTCAAACAAGCGTTGTGATAAGAGTGAAAAGTTTTACAACGTGATCAGGGCGCTCGAGTGAGTGTTGGTGAAAATGGCTGGACGGTACCTAAAATAAGGTTAAGATCAATGGTGAACTAACTGACAGCTTGTAGCGATAGAACTGAGACCGGAATATCCGATATCGTCAGTGTTGTTTAATATTGCCTTAGAATATGTGATAAAGAAGGCGGAAATAAACAGAGACGAAACAATTTTCAGACGGAAACATCAGTGCCTCGCATTCTCGGACGACCTGATGATAATAACAGGAACAAAGAGAGAGTTACACGATACTACGAAGAAATTACTGGAGGTGGCAGAGGAGATCGGACTGCGAGTGAACGAAAATAAAATGAAGTACATGACACGGAATGATAAAGATTTCGAAGAAGGAAAATATATTAAGTGTATACTAAAGAATAAAACGGTGAAGTTTTAAGAAGTAAATGCCTTCACATACATAGGAACAGTTATATTAAGGCGGCCAGGGTACGAAGAAGAAATAGAGGAAAGACGGGTGCTGGTACAAGAACTACATTTGCATTGAAATTGATACTGAACAACAAGAGTTTTGCCAAGTCAGTCAAGAAAAGAATATACAAGACTATTATAAGGCCGTCGGTAATGTATGGAGCTGAGGTTTGGACCATGAGGAAGCGAGAGCAGACGATGCTGGAAGTGTGGGAGAGAAAGTTGTTGAGAAAGATATACGATGTAGAATGGATGAATCGCCAATGGATGATATGGACCAATCGAGAGCTTAGAGAATTATACGGAGAACCGAGCATAGTGGGATGTGTAAAGGCACATAGAATGCCATGGCTAGAACATTTGGTCAGAATGAGAAAGAATAGAACCCCAAGAGCGGTATGGAATTTTAAATTTGATGGAACAAAGAGAAGAGGTAGACCAATGAATCCAAAGGTAACCATTGGAAAAATGAAGTGAAAGAGGATTTGGATGAGATAAGGTTGGAGGGCTGGGAGGAAGAAGAAAATAAGGAATATATTTCATTATAACAAGTTATCATAGAAAGCACTTAAAACAAAACAAATTATAATTAAATACATTCAGTACTTCGTTGGGAACTCTTTTGCAGCTACAACTGCTCTGAATTGTGATGGCATAGAGTCAAAACCAGCTTCACTAAACGCTGCAATAATATTTTCAGCCATTTTTTCTGTAAACCTTGCCACAACTGAGTCCTATTTCAGTATGTACCACTTCTAATTCATCGCTCGAGCTCCTCCCACTAATGTTCTGTAGGATTTAGATCAAGATCCTGACTAGGTACACAATTAAGCGAATTTAACTTTATCCATGTAGTGTTTTAAATGTTTCGGGTCATTATCTTGTAGATTATATGTAGAGGACCAACGCCATCACGGGAAAAGCACCCCCACACCATGACGTTTCCACCATCGTGCTTTCCAGTGGAAACTTGATATTTTTAATATTATGTTTCTTGTTTTTTGTTATGCTAACTTTTATCGCTCGAAAGAATTTTAGACCATTCTTCTTTAATATTAATGGTTTCTTAAAAAGACGTCTTCCAAATAATCCAGCTGTTTTCAGTCGATGTTTCAGTATCGAAGCACTTTTATCTTGCGTTCACGAGTTTGGTATAAATCACGAACGATTTCAGTGGCCTTTAAACGAGGATTTTGAACTACTTTACTAACATTTATTTTATCATCCTTTCTAGTCGATTTTTGTGGTCGCCCCGTAGTCGATTGCCCGTTAATTTATGTTCGCTAGGTTTATGACACCAAAGACTTATTAAATTTCCCTTTTTCAACCATGTTAAAACCGCGTTTTTCAAATCTGCGGTACACTCTTTGTATTCAAAAAAAATTTGATTTACACTTTTGTTGTTTCGATACTCACGTCTATTGACTTTTAGATGCCGAATAAACTATAATTCTGTTATACTGTTCGTGTTATTACCAATATAAAATTTTACAAGTCAAAATCTGTATTTGGAAAGATAAAACTTTTAGGGAAGATAAAACAATTCGCGAAATAATTTTTTTTTATTAATTTGTGCTACAAAACTGTTTGTCCATTTACTTATGGCCGCTACTTAGATAACTTGCAGAAAATTTTGAATAAAAATCGGTGTAATCTGTAATAAAAATAATACCATCTAGACAAACCCGTCAGGTCACCTGAAGCTAAACGTTGTAACCCCTTATGCTAACTCAACGTAGAAAAAATACTTAAAAAAACTCTTATCTCAGGTAGGTTGAAATTTGTTCAAAAAAATAGGAAATACTTTTGATTTTAATTTTATTGAAAGAATTTACAATCATGACCCTCTTTGGTTTGGATTTATTATATGCTAAAAAAAATAACTAATTCTATAATACATTTATTCCTGAAATAAAATGTAATAAAATAACTTAAATATACTAGCAAATTTAATTAGCAAAACATCATCACTCCTCTACGAGATCCTGGCTGCATTTTGGACATTTGCTCTAATTTATGCCTATGTAAACTTATATATATATAATTATTCTTAAAAAAACATTAAATACCTTTATTCAGTATATTAATCTAGTAGTAGTCCATTATAGTTAGACGAGTTTTCAACTTTATTTGCTTGATGATAGATTCACATAAATATGTCCTGTCACTCGATTTGTTTATTCACAATTTTACTAACTTTATTTAATTATTAGTCTTTATTACTTAACGTAATTATTGCAGTAGTCTTTTCACAATTTCATTCACTAATATCATTTATTTATTTATTTACTATTCTTAATACATTAATTTAAATTATTGTTCATTACGAATTTACTACAAAATCCATATAATAGTGTAGGCACTTTTTATCTAAACGCTTATTAATGTTTATTGAAAATTCTATGTAGTCGTAACACACTTTTTCAAAACAAAATTTGTCGAATATTTAAATTTCGGAGGTAATGTAATATAATTACAATTAAAAATATTCATAAAGGTATCGAAGGTAATTTAAGATATTTTCCGAAAGGTATTCAAAAATAATCGTGATCTAACTAGAATCACAATATAGAAGATAATTTAAGGTATTTCACAAAAGATACTCAAAGATAGTTGTGATCGAACTAGGATCAGAATGTCTCGAATGTTTGATGGTAGGTCCTTATATATTATAGTTTCATCACGCGCCCCGTAAGCACAAAAAACTTACGCGTGGCGATGAAGTCATCGGACGCGGTGATTCCCCGGTAAAGTAAATGAAATCACGCGTGTTAGCTATTAAAAATACTTTGTACTATTACTTTCTTTGTGTATTACCAAAATAGCTTACACGTGCGACACTATTATGAAATCACCCGGACACGGTTATTCCCCGGTAAATGAGATCATTCATGTTAAATATTAAGAATACTTTGTCTTAATTCTTTGTACTAATATTGCATTAATTTTGAATCGTTACAATCGCCTAATAGTACAAAAAAACAAATTAAAAAAAATAACGAAAAGTTATATTTTTTCACAAAAAGAAATTTAGGAAAATAGTCTTAATTTTTCGGAATTAAAGGTAGTTCTTTATTAATTACGATAAGCTCGAATCTAAATAACAAATTTAATGTTAGGCGCCACTTGTTTTAAATTGGTTGGGAGAATTTAATCAAAACAAGAAACTTAAATCCTCTAAGTTCTTACTATTATTAAAATAAAATTAACTAATTACAAAAAAAAATTAGAATAATCATTAAAATAATTGAAATTTCACGATGATTACCAGTCGCAAGTCTTAGTCAGCCTCAATTTCGTTGTGACCACTGTAAAAGAGGGCGGTTCGCGAAATCACGGGATCATTCGCTGGCCGTGGGACCCACAAATGCAGATGGAAACTCTGAAGTCTAGATTAATTTGGACATTGAAATTATGGTAAAATTTGGGCTCAATCATATTTACAGTGCCTGGAAAATGAAAAAATCATATTTACAAAATTCATTTCCTTTGGAATTTGATGCCACGCTAAAAATGGTATCTAATGAGATGGAATCTAGTCTGTTTTATCAATTGTCGTTGGAAAAACAGAAAAAAACTTGCGATTAAATTTAGCTTTTCCAAAGTGGAAATATCAACTTAGGTGTCTCTGGGGTTATTTGCTTTACTACTAAAATGACGAAACGTATCTATTGCTCAAGTTATTTTAGATAAGATAAGGAAGTTTCGTATGATTCCTATTGGAAATCGTAACAAAGGTAAAGGTGCTCATAAAGGTATAGATGACGGTAAATTGTACCCTTAATTCTGGATCTCGATTATATTCAAGACACTAGGTAGATGTTTTCAAAACATAAGGTATTTTTTTATTAAAATACTAAACATATTTTTAAAAATACTGAAGGTATTTGTCTTCAGAAATAGACGATATTTTGGGAAGGTACTCAAGATATTTTTAATAGGTAGTACAATTGAACATTTTCTTTGTTCAAAAAGGTAAATGATTAATGAGCTTATTAATTAAAATAATTCAAGGTAGGAAAAATTTATCTCATTAAAGGCAGAACTTATTTGTTCACATAAAGGTACAAGTAAAGTAAACGATATGTTTACTCTTAACAAACAAATTATATGAGAAATTATTTTTTGCTTACTGACCTATCATAAACATGAAATTAACGCACGACTAATGATAACATTGGGTAGCTAGGCCAATGCAACACCAGTCTGTACTTGGCTTAACTAAACGATTTATTGGTTAGCTATTCCAATACTCCGCAAAGCGTACCCTCTAATTTCAGGTAAGGTAGTTGTTTTATCACTAAAATGATATTTAAAAAGTTAACAACGAGGAACAGTTGTTATTTTGGCACGCAGTTTTACGTCGTACGACCGGGACGTGTTTGATAACTAAATTCGTCAAAAAAAAAAATTTTTTTTAAACTAAACATTAAAATAAAATTGTTCATGAATTCACGTTTTGAGGGAAAATAACAATTTCTCCACTAAAACTAAAGGAATATTATTAACTAACACAAACATTACTAAGATACTGGGTCGTTATGAACTAAAAATAAGGTAAAGAAATTATATTGGCTAATAATAAGGTAACGATAATATACAACAGAAATAAAAGTGTAAGGGCTTAATCACTTGGAGGAAGATTGGTAGCAGTGCACTTCTTGAGAAGCTCAACGTGCCATCTACCTACTGGTTTTCCACTCATATTTTCTAAATCATAAGATAGATTTCCTATTTTCCGCACTATTTTACATAAAAGATATCGGGGAGCTAATTTGGCAGCAAATTTCTTAGAGGCATCTGATCGTGGAAATTGTTTTTTCCAAACTAAATCGCCGATATTATAAGAGACATGACGTTTACGCAAATTGTAATAGGACTTATTGGCTTCATAAGCCTTTTGGAGGTTCTTACGAACTTCTTGGTAGAGCAAAGGTAACTGTTCCTGCTCTTTATCTAATCGAATGTACTCGTCTTTTTTAATAGTATCATATTCAAGAGAAGGGGGGCCATAATAATCGCCGGAAATGGGAATGTATCTTCCAAAAATAAGGAAAGAAGGGGAAAAACCTGTGGCTTCATTTTTTGCTGTACGCATAGCTTGAGCGATCTTGAAAATATTTTGGTCCCATTGGGTATGATCGTTCTTTACATAAGAAGCTATGGCAGTAGTTATAGTTCTGTTTTGTCGTTCAGTTGGGTTAGTTTGTGCGTGAAAATAATCGTTGAAAAAGATTTTTTGCACATTGAAATCTTTGGTTAACTTAATAAATTCTTTTGAGCGGAATTGGACACCGTTATCACACACAATTATTTGAGGGATTCCAAATATTAAAAAGACCTGTCGTTCGAGGAATTTTATCACGGAAGCTGCGGTAGCTCGGGCTAATGGTTGGACCAACACGAATTTTGAGAAATGGTCTGTTACCACTAATAAATGCTGATTTCCCGATTTGGAACGAGGCAAAGGACCTAAAAGATCTAAGGAGATTAATTGGAACGGGTATGAGACCTTTTTATGCGTTCCCATTAAACCTGGGCTTTTTCGATTAGGACTTTTCATGGCTCCGCAAGTAAGACAGTTTGCAACATATTGTTTGGCATCTTTGCGCATATGTGGCCAATAATAGAGTTCAGAGATTCGGGCTAGTGTTTTAGCTACACCAAAGTGTCCAGCTAAAGGGTCATCATGACATTCTTTGAAAATGTCCGCACGGTTCGCGGGGGGTATTACTAGCTTCCATTCAGGGATATTTGAAGGATTATGAAATTCTGTAGGAACAAACTTGTATAGGCAAGAATTTTCAATTCGGAAATTAGGGAAATCTTCTGGGGATTCGGCAACCTTTTCCAACATGTTCTTGTACCATTCGTCAGGAATGATTTTGTTTGTTTGTAAAAGTGATATATCGCGGGATAACGCGTCAGGTACAATGTTTAATTTACCAGGCCGGTGTCTCACTTCAAAATCGAACTGGGATAACCGTAGGGCCCAGCGTGCTAAACGGCCTGAAGGGTTTGAGATTTTATGTAACCATTTTAAGGCAGAGCAGTCAGTAATGACTATAAACTTAAAACCCTGAATGTAACCCTGAAATTTAGATATCGCGAACATAACGGCAATGAGTTCTCTTTCTGTGGCTGAATATTTTTGTTCAGCGGCGGTTAGTGCTCTGCTAGCGTAGGCAATTGGGTGCTCTAATCCATCTTTAATTTGAAACAATAAAACCCCGCAGCCGACTTGTGAAGCGTCGGTTTGGACATAAAATGTTTCCTTAAAATCAGGCGAGATAAGTATTGGGGAGGTAGTAATTAAAACCTTAATTTTTTCAAAAGCTTCTTCAGCTTCAGTTGTCCAATCTATTTTTTGTCCCTTCTTTTTGTTCTTTATTAAGGCAGTAATTGGACTGGAAATGGTAGATAAACCAGGAAGGAAAATACGATAATAACTGACCATGCCTATTAATCTTTTTATTTCAGTGGTGTTGGTGGGAGTTTTAAAATTCTGAATCGCGCTGACCTTATCTGGATCAGTTCTTAAACCAAAGTTATCTACTATGAAACCCAAAAATTTAAGTGATTGACAGGCAAATTTACATTTTTCTGCATTAATTCTAAAATTAGCTTTCTTTAGGCATTCAAAAACTGCGGTCAGGGTAGAGACATGTTCGTTAAAGGTAGGGGATGCTATTAAGATATCGTCCAAATATACAAATGCTAATTCCTTATGTAGCAAGGGACCCAAAATTTGGTCCATTACTCTCTGCAATGTTTGAGCGGAATTTGACAAACCGAAAGGCATTCGGGTAAATTCGTATAAACCCTTTCCAGGTATGCAAAAGGCAGTTTTTGGTCTTGAGGAATGTTCTAAGGGAACTTGCCAAAATGCTTTCTTTAGATCGATCGAGCTAAAATACTTGGCATCACGTAAACGATTGAGAATACTTTCTGTACGAGGCAATGGGTATGAATCTTTAACTGTGACGCTGTTAAGTTTACGTCCGTCAAAACAGGCACGATATTCACCGTCTTTCTTTCCCACTAATAATATGGGGCTACACCATTCTGAGGACGAGGGTTGAATAACTCCAAGCTCTAGCATTTTATCTACTTCATCTGATAAAATCTTTTGCATCGCGGGTGACAAATTGTATTGTCTTTGTTTAAAAGGCCTAGCATTTTGTGTATCAATAAGATGGGAGGTGACATTTATACAACCCATCTCTTTGGTTGACAAAGATTGGAATTTATTTATAACTTCGTTTAGTTTATCTTGTTGATCACAGGTTAACACTACTTGGTCAGACGACATAATAATTTGCTTATTAGGGATTTGCCAAGAAAAATCAGAGAAATGCAAAGATAAATTAAATGATTGACAGAAATCAGCGCCGAGTAAAAATGTTTTAGGCGACGAGGGAACGAGTAAAAAAATTACAGACTTGACCAAACTATTCATTTCGATATTTAAAGATATTTCGCCGGTTATTGGGGTGTTATTACCATCTGCAACTTTTATATGACCTTTTATTTTTTTAATCGTAAAAGTGACATTTTCACTTCTTAACATGTCTAAACCTGCAGTATTAATTACCGAGTTAGTGGCTCCCGTATCTAATAGGCAATTTACTAATTTTTTTCCTATATTTAATTGCAAATGTGGTCTGTTGTCGTTCTTTAGCGTAATAAACATTGGGGAGGCGTTAGGGAGATTTTCAAAGTTATTCTTTATTTCTTTAGTTTTATCAACATTATTTATTGATTTCTTTATTTTTCCAGGGGACTTTTTTAATTTACACAGGGAATGGTCTTTATTTTCATTGGCTTTTTGCAATTTATCAATTAGTTTTTTGAAAAACGTACTTACTTTAGATAGCCAATTCTGCCATTCATTTAATTCAGTGAAATTTTGTTCAAACTTTACTTTCGATCGATTGAGTCTTTGTGAACCAATAAGGGAGGGTTCTGACCTCTTCCCCTTCCACGACCTCGCGTATTGAAATTTCGCGCGCTGGTACTCACATGACCTTGTTGGGGTAAATGCTTTTGGGCGCTGGGTACGCTTGTTGCAGCGCCCATTCTCAAGTTTTTTTGAAACCGTCTTGTTGTAGGAGATACTGAATTACAATATTCGCAATTGTTTTTAAAAATATCTGGACTACCACATCCAAAACAGAAAATTCTTTTGGCTAAAGTACAATCACGGTGGCCATGACCTCTGCTATTACAATTCCAACACAGGAGGTTACTATTATCAAAACGTCCTTCTTCACCCGAGGTAGTAGGTAAATTATTTGAAGTTACTGAAGGTAAGATAGGGTCAGCATCTCGAAAAGACACTTTATTTACATTATAGGTTTCTTTACGTCTTGCACCCGCGATTGAATAGCCATCAGTTCGTAATTTTAGATTTTGAATTAATTTACAATGTTCTCTTAAATCATCGATTTTTTCAAATTTATTCAGCATTACGTGGTTAGCATAAAATGGATTGAGATTCCTAATTATTTGTTTTACAATCTCATTTTCTGTTTTCTGATTGTCCAGTCGACGATATAAAGTTTGCATTTTATTAATAAAAGAGAAAATATTTTCCTCTGGTTTTTGTACTGTTAACATAATTTCTTTCTCAATTTGATTCAAATAATCTAATGGCAAAAATTCATTCTTAAAGCATTGGATCAATTGTGTCCAATTTTTTTACTTGCCCTAACTTAATATTTCGATTCCATGATTTCGCATCCCCCTCAAAGATATCAGAAGATGATTTATACATCTGTTCATCAGACACCTGTCGTGATTCTTTTAAATCTAAAATTTTATCTAAAAATGTTAAAGGGTTGTCTTTTGAATCATGACCGGAAAATCGTACATTCCATTTGTATATCGCAAAATCTTTTTGTACCGCGATTCTACTAGCTAATACTGGTGATAAAGGCGCTGGTATTTCTTCGTGTTTTATTACTTCGCGACTTAAAATTTGGGATTGTATCATTTCGATATCTAAAATAAACCCTTGAATAATAGCCTCTAGCATCATATCGTTTTGATGATCTAGGAGGTTTACGCAGGTGGTAATATGTGATAAATGCGAATTGTACTTTATTACCTCTATTCCGTGAATTTTTTCTGGAATTTGACGGTTTAAATTTCGTATAGCTATTTCTACATATCTAGCTAGTGAATCAAATCCTTCCGCATTTTCTAATTCATTGTGCCCACTTTTTAACAAAATTCTCAATTGTGCCTTTCTTTGTTGAGCATTTTTACCCAAAACTTGTTTCCGCAAAGTTAGTTCCTTCAAAATCTCGTTATCTGATAAGAAATTTGACTCCATCTTCACGCTTTTTATATTACCTTTTCCAAGTAAATTTATTCAAAATTCTTAATAAATTAATGATGCCCAAACAAAAATTTTATTTTCAAATAAATTCCTAACTGACACGCAATTTTTTTAATTACTTGTTCGATACAAAGTTACGCCTAAAAAGAACTAACGTTTGACCTTGTCACTCGATACCGGAAAGAATTTACTAATGCAGATTATTTAATATTGCTTTAAAAATTACGGCTCCGCGAATTAAATAAAAAAAAACGTGAGATGTACTTGTTTACATAAAACAACCAACGTATTTCGCGATACTTGATTTTGCAGTAAAATTCGTATTGAACCTTACAATAATTTCATTGTTGTATTATGTACTACCTACTTATTCTAAAAAAATTCAATTTCAATCGTATTTCGTATTACTTTCTACTAAAATTTCAATAAATCGGCCACGCGTTGGGCAGCGCCAATTGTAACCCCTTATGCTAACTCAACGTAGAAAAAATACTTAAAAAAACTCTTATCTCAGGTAGGTTGAAATTTGTTCAAAAAAATAGGAAATACTTTTGATTTTAATTTTATTGAAAGAATTTACAATCATGACCCTCTTTGGTTTGGATTTATTATATGCTAAAAAAAATAACTAATTCTATAATACATTTATTCCTGAAATAAAATAACTTAAATATACTAGCAAATTTAATTAGCAAAACATCATCACTCCTCTACGAGATCCTGGCTGCATTTTGGACATTTGCTCTAATTTATGCCTATGTAAACTTATATATATATAATTATTCTTAAAAAAACATTAAATACCTTTATTCAGTATATTAATCTAGTAGTAGTCCATTATAGTTAGACGAGTTTTCAACTTTATTTGCTTGATGATAGATTCACATAAATATGTCCTGTCACTCGATTTGTTTATTCACAATTTTACTAACTTTATTTAATTATTAGTCTTTATTACTTAACGTAATTATTGCAGTAGTCTTTTCACAATTTCATTCACTAATATCATTTATTTATTTATTTACTATTCTTAATACATTAATTTAAATTATTGTTCATTACGAATTTACTACAAAATCCATATAATAGTGTAGGCACTTTTTATCTAAACGCTTATTAATGTTTATTGAAAATTCTATGTAGTCGTAACACACTTTTTCAAAACAAAATTTGTCGAATATTTAAATTTCGGAGGTAATGTAATATAATTACAATTAAAAATATTCATAAAGGTATCGAAGGTAATTTAAGATATTTTCCGAAAGGTATTCAAAAATAATCGTGATCTAACTAGAATCACAATATAGAAGATAATTTAAGGTATTTCACAAAAGATACTCAAAGATAGTTGTGATCGAACTAGGATCAGAATGTCTCGAATGTTTGATGGTAGGTCCTTATATATTATAGTTTCATCACGCGCCCCGTAAGCACAAAAAACTTACGCGTGGCGATGAAGTCATCGGACGCGGTGATTCCCCGGTAAAGTAAATGAAATCACGCGTGTTAGCTATTAAAAATACTTTGTACTATTACTTTCTTTGTGTATTACCAAAATAGCTTACACGTGCGACACTATTATGAAATCACCCGGACACGGTTATTCCCCGGTAAATGAGATCATTCATGTTAAATATTAAGAATACTTTGTCTTAATTCTTTGTACTAATATTGCATTAATTTTGAATCGTTACAACGTGGAGTGAGAATCACGACACAAATAATTTGGTAACCACTGGGAATCGAACCGACAACCTTACGGTCCTAAGTGCAACTCCTTTTTTGATTTTATATCTATTACAATGTAAAACCGAGAGGAGACCCTATAAAAATTTGTTTTGATTTGAAGCAACCGTGAAGGCGCCTTAAGCCTTAAATTAATGTTTGTGTTTAAAAAGCAGAGCAACACATTCAAACTATAAAATGATTAAAAAGGCTAAATCAATAATAGAATTTTAAATTTTTTATCAAAACGATAAAAGCTGGTTATTTAAAAACTCAATTATGTTGCTTTTTCTCCATGTTATTTCCCGCAATATAAAATGTAATTTAAAAGATGTGAATCGCAACGTAAAAATTTTAATCGTCAACAACTTTTTTGTATTTATTTAAATTTGGTATAAAACATGTCTGAGTGGCGAACGACTTTTTTTAAATTTTTGACCTTTGCAAACCAAATTAACTCTGAAACCCTTTAGTAGTAAATAAATTAGTTAGATTAAAGCCCTCTACACAGCGCGACTTTGGATTACGTGTACTAAGCAGGTTGCAAATTACTTTTTTGTAGTAATTCGTAAGTTTTTCATTCAAATTATTTTCTAATTAACTAAAATTCATTCATTTAATATAATTAAGCGCTAATATTTTCTTAATTTGCCTAAAATATTGCATCGAATCTACTCTACGTTTTACAGTTATTATAAAATCTTTAATTCATAACTAATTTTGTCGAAAAAACTATAGGCAAAATTTAATTAAAATTGCGCTGAGCAAATTATCAAAAAATCCGGTGCTGTTTGGTTTTTTGTTGGTTTTTTTTTACTTTTCAATGAACCAATGTGAGATTCATTAAACAGATAAATAATCAGGCTTTCGTTTTTGAGTAAATTTGATTAAATAGATAAGTTTAAATGGAACCCCCTCCCTACCAGCTACCAATACTTTGAAATTTTAAATAGCATTCCCTACCTTGTGGGACATCATTTTAAAGGTGGAAATAATCCTCATCATAACCACCTTGAAAAATTAATTATGAGATAGATGGGTCGACTCTATCCATTTATGTAGGAATGGTTAGATGAGAATTTTCTCCACCTTTAAAGTGATAAAATTATTTATGAGTTTATTTTTTCATTTATAGGAGACCTACAACTGTAGGTCTCCTATAAGTAGGGTTATCAGATTCTAACCACGATAAACCGAGGCAAAAATATTCTTTTTTACCATTTATTAAACAAAAGTTTCAGTTAATGAAGTCATAATTATAAGCCTTCTCCAAAGCACATAAATATATAATTTAAAAATGTGCATAGGAAAGGTCAAGGAAAAAACTTAAAAATAACTTCACAACAGAAAATGATATTCATATTGCCAATAAATCTTATTTTTTTAAATGTAGTCATATACTTAACTTCTGCGTTCCCATTAAGTTCAGAATTGAAATAAATACTCAACCGGAAATTCTGTTTCCATTTTTGAGAAAACCAACTTCCATGTTTCTTTGACTAACTTACTTTTCTTTGTTAGTTTCGTCTTTTGTTTATTGCTTGATACTTCAATTTATTTCTTATCAATTTATCTCTTATTATAAGAAACCCGAGTGCGAAAGCATGAAAAAGTATTGGATACTTTTTGTAATAAAATATTTAAATATAAGATTATGACCAGTGGGATTTTCGTTAATCCATTCACGTTCATAATAAGTGATGATATGAAAAGTTCATACATACATTTTACGTTTTGCACTTTATTATAAAAATTTCTTGAAGAGTGGTACCGCTTAAAGAAGTTCCCCTGTAACTAAATTATTACCAGTCCGGCCTTGCATGCTGACTTAAACTGCTTAAACATTTAAATTTTCTTCATGAAAATATGAATTTAACAAAAACCATAAAGCAGGACAACCTCCTTACCACAAGGCACTTAAAAGCAGAAGAACAGTTTCAAGTAGCCAAAATGTCGTTTTCTACGGCTTTTTAAAATTTTTCAGACCAAAACATTGGTCACTTGAAGCTGCAATTTAGAAAACAACTGGTTTACTGTATTGCATAAATTAACCAATATTGGAAGAAGTAGTAAAATTATTCTGAAGATTTTCACTTCATTCGAATATCAAGCATTAATAAACTGAAAAACTGCTCAGGCTGAGGCTTGAAAATATTTCAATAATGATCTAAATTTTTCATGCTTAATTGGAGTCTAAATTTCAGTTTCGATTTAATTCGCGTTTTTTATTGAAGTACTTAGAAATGTTTGGCATTATTGCTTGTTAAAATCTAAAATATTCAAAAACAATTCCATTATTGCAGCTGAATAGCTACAAATGCCACGGGCGGTTTGGTTATGTCGAGATTATGACAAATTTCGTATTTTCCTTCTCTCTTAAAGATCTTCCATATTAGTAATATATACAGTAAATAATTATTTTTTAATTTATCTTATCCTTGTTTCAATTTCAGTTCCGAAAATTTCAAACCCTGTAAAGTAATTTCAGACTCCCAGCAATAATTCGTACATTTATAATATAATAATTTGCTGGATAAATTGAAAATAAATATTACAAGCTATGTTTGTGTGCTTGTAGGACTAAACACAACCCAATTTTAACGATATAAAATTTTTTTACAAGTTTTTGTGTTGGTTTCATGAACTTTTTATGACAAGGGCCAACCGTCAGTGTAAAAATACGTTGGTTTTAAATATAATCTAGTTCAAGCGTGGTTAGAACTAAATATTGCTTATTTAATACTCACGTCATTCTTACATACATACGTAATACACTGTTGTTCCCTTAACGGGGTGCAGGCAAGAAACTGTGCAATTAGCTCTGAAACTACTTATACTAATCCATCTTCACTAACTCTCACCACACTTTCCTATCCTTTCAGACTTGTTTGCTTCGACAACATTCACGCGCGCTCTTTTGTTTTTATAATTTTGAATTTGTCTTATTCATCCAATTACCTTTTTATTTTCGTATATTCTTTAAATTTATTTTGTTTCGAAGACACAAATAAACATTTTATTTAGTTTAAAATAAAAATCAAAAATCGCGTGGATATGATCAGCTGTGAGCTTGTAGGTAAAATACGGTATAATAATGCACAACAACCTAGTTTCAGATTCTTATGGTTATAAATCAGATTCATTCCTCGAAACACGAACGACTTATTTTATCCCGCATCCACGGCGGTATTTGGGTATTATCTGTTTCTATCAATAAACTCGACGTTATTTTATCTTCGCTGTTTTATTTTTGTTTGAAGCTTAAATAAGAAACCACTTTATTCGAAAATTTTAAATGTAGATATGATGCCTTTGAAACTAACAAATTCGCCTGTGGCGCTATTCACAAACAAATAATAGAAACTACATGTAGGTACTATTTTTCCTACCGAAATTTTAAAATTAATTAAAGGCGTTATTTCAGAGGAGCGTTTCAAAATATTATTGCACACCAAATTTTAATGCCAAGTGTTTTTTTAATAATTGCGTAAGTCACTAAAATTTTACTCTTTATTCTGTTGTAAGTGCTTGTCATTGGGTTTAGGTAACAAATGCCCATTCGAATTAGGTTATTTGTAAAATTTTATCAAGACATTTTTAAAATGCGTCAGTCGTGTTAGAACTTTTAAGCAAGGAGGTCGATTTGTTAAAATTGAATCAAATTTTAAACTTGCTTGTCTGTAGTTTTTCAAATTTAAGTGCATTGTGTTTTATTTCGAGGGAATGGAAATTGGAGAAAAGGTTAGTGATTGGAATTTATTTATATTAACATAAACTGTTAGGTCAATAATTAAATTTGAAAATCTATTTTGAAACCACCCTCTACGTTGATTTAACCCTTCCAAATATTTAAACTTCATGAAATTCGAACCTCTGGTTAGCCGATACATAAATAATGGTTGATTTCAAAAATATCGCCTAAGCCTGTCCGTTTAATTTTTAAACAGTAAAAACTATAAAGGAAATTGAAACATGAAAAATGTATTCGAGGCTTTAAAAATAAACGTGCAGTTAATTAAACCACTAGAGAAACGAATTGGAACTTAAAATCCGTAAATAGAAGCTCTTTAAACAAATTCGAGTATCCCGATGCTGTGTTAGTTTCCCTATGAGCTCTATTAGGAAAATTGTTGAAATACTTACATACTGTTTTGCAATATATTGATTTTCAGTCAAACTTTAGCAGCATTATGTATCAACGATTAATGTTTGCAATAATCGAGAAGCATTCATTGCAACGTTTAATTACTGCTGGAATTTTTATTAGTGCTAGAAATTTTTGAACCGCAATTTTTTAACAAAGACATTTTTTGAGAAGGATAAAATTGTAACTATTACTTCCAAAATGACATTTTTCTGTGATTTATAATTAAATTTTAATATTTTCTGGAGGCGCGCATGTCTTCGAGTATCTTTTGCAGAATCCAAACGGTTCTGCACCATAGGCGTCGCATTACCGTCAACGCACTTAAACTAAAACGTGAGTTGTTAAAGGATACGACAAAACAGCGCAAAATTCAAAAAGGTTCGATTGAAGTCATCTGTCTATTTCGTGGCGATGTTAATCAAATCCGGTACTTTTTAAAAACTTTTCAAATTTTTTTGAACAAAAAAAGTAGTGACAATGTGGAACAGTGCAATTTATCTATTCGTCATATCTTTTGCTTTCTGTAGTGGTAAAGACCTGTTTGATAAAGGAAAAGGTAAATAAAAAGTATTTAGTTCTAACAATTAATTACAGATTTCAATTAAATTAGTCAAATCGCTGAAATTTTGCTAGTTTTGAAAGTTTAATACGCTCGGAATTACAATTTATATCTGTAATATAATTTTGATACTTGCAACTTATTGTTTTCAAAGCTGGGCTATTATACTAACAAAACAACTAAAATTTCGCAATGAATCGACCTGAAAATAAATTATTGGCATTAATTTTAAAACCATTTACTAAACTTCATTTCCCATTTCCGTCATGCTTCGATTTCCGTTTATTTTGCAGAAAATGTACGATTCTGAATTTTTAATTCGAATTTACCTCATAATATAATCACCGTTACCATAATATTGAATATTTTTTAAACTCTGTCGATTCGAATTTAAATACACTTCCGAGGTTCCTCAGCAAAACTTTTAGTTAGGTCAACATTCAAAACTTCAAGACCTGAATTGTTTAATGAGCCTTAGGTTTGTATTATAAGAGTCAAAAAAGAATTACTTGCCTCTAGGATATCAAAATTTCACTTTGTTTTGTAAAAAAACGTCAATGCAAAATGTTTATTTTTTTAATTATTTTTCAAGAGACGATATTTTACTAATTTTTTGTAAAATAAGATATAATTAATAAAGCGGAAATAATTAAACCGGTCATTAGTAATCTCGTGGGTATACTGCTTGGCTCAAATAATATTTGTAAACCGATACAAAACATAATCATATATAAATAAATAAAAATATTAAGCGTAGGTTTAAGCCTATTAAAGCTAGGATTTCATTTTTAATTAATTTTTGAAATCTATATTTTAAATTTTATTAAACAACCGCAACAAAAAGTATTTCTAAAAAACAAAGCTGCGGTCACTTGGGTAATAATTATGTGTTACAAAATTATTCGCTATGTGCCACACCATTAACTAAAAAGTTGATGAAAGGTTTCGATTTACATAAAAAAAGCGCTCTACGCGTGGTACTTGCAAAAATTTTTTAATTTATTTAATGAGCGGCGGCCGGTTCGGTATTAAATAGAAATTCGTCATAAAATTAAACAATTTTCCGCAACTTTAATCTTTGTCGCTTTTATTCTGTCCTTCAATTAATTTTTGAGTTTTTAAATTTCATTAAGTAATCAATGAAAGAATCTCGAAAAAAAAAATTCTTCCAACTTTTAAAAGCTTTTGAAAATAAACGTGTAAAAGATTACAGGATGAAAGAGAAAACTTGCTAAAGAGTTTATTTTAAAAGATATGGGAAGTAGTAATCAGCTTTTAAAGCACACATCTAATACCACGCTACATTAAGAGCTTTTTTGGCCTAGTAGATCCAAGATAGAGGTGAAATTATTTTAAAAAATCGTAGAATTCCTGTTTAAACCAAAAAGCGCTTATATAGCCATTAACTTGGTGAATTCTTTCATGGCATCCTTTATAGCTGGCAATGCACTGTAATAAATTCTAAAAACAAAAGATAGCGCCCCATAGAAAACAAAAAAATAAACATTGGCATTAGCTCGCACAGTTTACAACTAGTAAATAAATTTTTGTTTCGCTGTGATTGATGGTGAAGAGAAGGTTTTGGAAAATGAATAAGAGTCGAAACAATTAGATCTAGAAAGACGCACAGTGTTCCAGAAATCGAATTTAGCTGGCCTAAATTATTTATATATTGAATTCTGTTTTCGCATGTGCTAAATTCAATTCTAAAATCAGTTTTCACATTTAACCTTTTCGAAGTCCCTGGGGAAGGGAAGGATCTTAACGACGAACATTAAAAAATATACTGGCCTTTATTTGGTTTACTTCGCAGAAACTTCATTCAATTTAGAACTCAATTTTTATATTGCGCCCTTTGTAAGTCCTCGATGCATTTTTTTTTATTAAATGTAATTTATTATTGTTTAATTATTAACAATTATTACTAATTATAAAATCATCAATGTGGCATCCACTATTACCATATTTAATTAATCGTAAACCTCGTTGGAAAATGTAACTTTTTAATAATATTTTTTATATTATTAGGCCTTAAATTACAATGGCGCAACTTGGCTCAATAAATAAACTTATACGAAATGTAAGGCTCTTTAAAAATTTAAATTTCAAACTTCTACTAATCCCTACTTTTTATTCTTGCTCCTTGAATTTTAAAAGAAATATTATTTTAAAACACATTGAGTTAATTTTTCTGATATGTAATTTCAATATAATAATTAAATTATAGACAAGTCTCAATAATAATTGGGGGTAACCTGGAATATATTTTAGCGTTCTTATTTGGACGACATGGTAATTTTGCATATGTAGTCAGCGACTCTGGATTTGATGCCATATTGGAAAATCCACGCAAAAAAGACATTTGTATAAATTCGTAAATATATCGGTTTAAGTTCACTTGAAATCAAAATGTTGAGTAATGGAAAATAATGTAAACTTAATTCTCTACAGAAAAGATTTCATACTATTTCTTGTAAATCGATTGGTTACAGAATTACAACCATCGGATCGCGCAGTATATTATATTTTTATTAATTTAATTTTCTGATATTTTGTGAACCATACGATATTTTTAATACATTTGTTTAAACCGAGTTTAAGCCATTTAACCGATTTATTTATGGCTATTCATAAAAATGTCTTTTTCGCGTAGTTTTTCCAATATGGAGGCTAAATCCGAGTTCGCCGGACTGTAAAAAAGTGGCATAATATATAAATTTTAGAGGTCCAAATAAAGATGTAAAAATTAATTCCACCCTACCGTTACTAATTTTTACAAGGTCTAATGATCCTGGAGTTTGCCACCATATTGGAAAAATCACACGAAAACATACATTTTTATGTATATTTGTGGATATTTCGGATATTTGTGGAATTTAATTCTGCAGACGATTAATTAATAGAAAAAGTGTAAGATGTTCTTTATCTAGAAGTTAGTCTACTTTATTTTTAATCACTTAATATTTTACTCTAAAGTAAACCCAAACTGAGATATTCATAATAAAAGTGTAATTTTTCAGGTGTTTTTTTCAATATGGCGGCAAAATCTGGGATCTATAGACCGTGCAAAATTAGTAATATGTCTTTTCAGAGATTCTAATAAAGATAATAAAATTTATTTCAGCTTGTTCCCAATTATTTCCATAATAAAACCCTTTTTGTCGGCAGGACTATTAATTAAGGTATAATATCTGAATTAAAAACTTATACGCATAATATACGAGGTGCTTTATGAAAAATGTTATTGTCACTAGAAGTACTAGCATATCGATAATAAGGTAATTTTGAAAAAAATTTGATGCATTACTACATTTTAATTTTTTAGCTGTCTTTATCAAAGATGATCTATTAGAACAGGAGAACTGAAACACCCAGTATAAAATGTATAAGGGGTTTTATTTAATATAATAATACCGCGAATGTTACCACGCGTTTAAACAATTGAACTTAATTCCAATAGGCGTTGATAATGCGTTGATAATAATAATAAAATTTATGTTATTATTCTCAGGTCTGGATTGGTAATAATTTAGTTGCCGGAGAACTTTCTTGAGCGGCCCCACTTTTCAAAATATAAGCACAAACGCGAGTAAAAAATATAAAATACTGAATCCTTATACGCTAGGTAGTTGCGTACCTCCTAACAGCGTCTCGTGGATAAATTTTGCCTAAACTGGGATGCCCAAATGTTCATGTTTATAGGGTAATATTAGCAAAAATATTAATTATTTTTATTAATTTAAAATATTTTATTATGACATAACTATTATAAACTGTAGTCGATCCTTTAAGTTTAAGTTGGTACATAACCTAGATGAATTTTATTATATAAAAGAAAATAAAAAATGTTTTGTTATCAAAATTTACAAGTTGCAACTAGCGTTTAAAAACAAGTGTTTAGTTGAAATAATTCGCTTTTCACATTATGAGTTCAGTCTCAGTTACTATTCAATGTGGTTATCAAAATATAAACATTATTAACTTTTTTCTGGAGTCAGCCTAGTAAAGCGCAATGCGATAAATATAAGAAAGGATGTACAATAGAAAAGCTTCTTCCATGTAAAGAATCACAAATAGATTGCAATGTTAATTACAAATTTGATGATGTAGAAAATGTACCCAGTGCAATGTATAATATTGATTGTATATTTAGTCACTATTTAAAATTAGAAAAAGATCTTGCCAGTAATAGAAATATTGTGACAGAAAAAGCCAAACAGCTAACAAAGGAATTAAATGAAGTGATAACAAAAATTTATGATTTACAAGAATCGGGGTCAAACTATCGAAGTTATCAGTGTACATTAATTGAGGGATTAAAAATTCTTTTAAGACCGTTGCAATGTCCTGAACATTTGATTGCATTTTTTGAAGAAAAAATTGTAGTCTCAAAAAATGCAGCTATTGAAGTTTGTGAGAAATCAGTCGGCCAGTCAAATTGTTTTCAGTGGTTTGAAGAAAGAACTAAAAGAATAACGTGTTCTAGCAAAGCTCATCGAATAGAAACTAGAACAGACAATTTTGAGGCATTAGCAAGAAAACTTTTGAAAGAGAAATTTGATGGGAGATTGAACGAGGCTATGAGATATGGAATAGAAATTACTTACTCGCTCTTACGTTTAACAGCTTGCATCCACTAATTTTTTCCAGGAAAGCGATAAAATGTTAAATCAGGATTCTTTTTCTCTGATTTATTGCATCCAACTACACAACAATACCTTTTTGCACCCATTTTTAAATCAACTTTTCTATGTGAATCTACCTAAAACCGTCAGCACTACCAATACCATAATGATATTAAGTTATATAGGGCATATAGAATATTATTTAAATTCAAATTTACTTCTTAATTCTAATTCTTAATGTTTAATTCGTAATTAAACGATTACTTGTATTTAAAACCGTTTGCGCTCACCTCCCCAGTTACGCTAAATTTGGCCACCAGGGCAGCGCCACTTGAGCTACGCAACTAGCGTATACTGCCGTCCTTAGTTAAACGTCCGGACTAACAAATTGATTTCAGTTGAAAAATGAGTTTAGGTATATCATTGTGTAATGAAAAATTATGAAAAACAAAATAAAATATAAAATAAAATTAATAAAATTTAAGCACTTACGGTTTAATTGGATAATATTTAAATATATTTTATTAAATTTTTATGACGTTCTATGCCGCACCTCTGCATTCTTAAAACGAATTTAAAAAAGTTACTGGATGCCCAGTCCAGGTCTCCTGATTATTTTCTCAAACTTTTGGGAATTCTCCGATCGCCCGATATGGTCTGATTTGGTTAGACCAGTGGTAATCAACCGGGGGCTCGCGAAACAAACTCAAGAGCTAGGAATTCCTAAAATTTAACAATATGATTTTTGTTAGTCGTCATTTTCTTTCGCGGTTTAATTTTAAAATTTTTGTTACATTAAATGCTAATAGAGGCAGTTTTTACTATAAAACTGAAAACTTCGTCTCACTGTCCGACCAAAAACTCGCGAATGTATCACTAATGAGAATTTTCTATTTTCATATTTAATTTCGTCCCGCTGAAGAAGTTTCAGTATTCATATATTATTTCGGTTCCTCTATAATCCCCATTCTGCCCTGCTAAGACAAGAGGTCCTATCTACAAATTAAGAGTTTAGAGATAATTAGGACAAATGGGATATTTTGATTTAGCACTAATGGATATTTTTCACATAGGACAATAATTTTAGGCGTATATTTATATGTTCGAGTTAAGAGAGGGCATTCTAACTTAGTACAACGATGGAAAACATGTCAAGTATTACATATATGCCATAAAGTGAAAAATACAAAATTTGCAGATAGGACCTCTTGTCTTAGCAGGGCAGCATTGTGGAAATTCAAATTACCTACTTAAGTTAACAACTATTTTATTCGATTTTCAAACCAGCAACATTTCTGTGAAAGACCTTGTATAAGGTGCATAAGATGTAATATCAATACAATAATCTTCATGAGTGATCGAAAGACTTCGGCAAGTCCAATAAGCTGAAAATGAAATCTGGCTAGTTAAGTTATATAATATTAAAAGTAGTCGCGGCTTGTTACTTTTTTCAATTAGCGCCTGATCCCGATAATTATGTTAGGGGGTATTTCATATCCCTTCAGACCCCCGCAGTCACCAATTTTTATAACTTTATTTGCAGTAGAAACTCGTACGTATTTTCAATAGGAAAGCACAAAATTTAAACAATGAGGGAAAAATATAAATTTATCGTATTTTCAATTATATAATTTATTGCCATGGTAATTTAATTCCAAAGAAACTTTAATCAATAATCCTTAAGATAAACGCGAATATTAAAAAAATTTAGGCTTACGTGCGCCCCCGCCAGTGCTCTGGGGGTGTAAGAGTGTTTCTGTACTCTACAACGGTTTGACGGTAAAACCGTTTTCAGTTTTACATTAAAAATATTGATACTTTTCATTGTCAAATTTAATACTCAAGTCAACAACAGAAATTGAAAAAATAAAACTTACGTTACAGACAGAAAAATAACAAAATAAGTGGCAACGCTTACTTCAAAATTTACAGGACATAACGTGAAAATAAGAGGATAGATAGTGATCGCAGGATATTATGCTTAACCCTTTATTACTTGAATTAAATTAAATTGGTTTGATTGGCTTAGAATAAATTTCTTTGTATACCCAAATGGGAACATAGTTAGGTACCCTACACACGCACATAAATTTGAACACGCAAACTTATCACCGCAGATTCGGAAACATCCATGACGTAGATGGTAGGTGAAGTCGCATACATATATTATTATTATTATTATTACCTGTAAAGGATCAATTTAACATTATGGACAGATGAATTAAGGTTTATTATTTGATATTTTAATTTCTTTGAAATTAATTGCAATTTCATCAAGTTTAAATAAATTTTTGCTTTATTCCCTGAATACCTACCAGAAAACTTGCAATTTATCGTGTGTTTCATTAAGCGAACCACATAAATTTTGTTGAAAATTGAACGTATTTTCAGTTAATCTTCACCAAAGCTTCAGGTTCTTTTCTTTCGTTTATATGTATTCTTTTAGAAAAAGAAAATAGCTTACCGATTTAATTTTTCAATTAATACTTTTACAAAAATATCAACGTGGAATGTTAAAAAACAATTTGAACAATGACTGGTATATTGGAAACCGGGAGTTGTTAAACAAAAAACTTTTGTGTCTAATTAAAAAAAATGTTATTGTAAATTTTTTTATAAAATTTAATACAGGAACCGTCAAAAAAGATTCGTTTTATTTTCTAAATCAAAAATTAAATATCACAGCTGTCGTTGTGGTGTGAAATTTATGTGGAAGGTAGCCCATAACCAAAGGGTGCTACCCGAACTGCACCACGGCTTATCAGGGGTCATTTCTTGTACCCAGGTAAATGTAATCCCTTGACCGAACTGCACCACGGTCAAATGTCGTTCCGTAATCGCTTTACCGAATTGCACCACGAGCAAACCGAGCAGGTATCACAAGCAAACAGATAATATAAAGAAATAAATACACAAATATCTAAATTCTTTGCAATTTAAATTTCGAGTTTGATATATTAATTCATACTATATTTTACAGGGTCGGAGCAGGTATTAATAAAATAATAACCCAAAACAGTGAAAAAATTAAATTTTTTTTGCCTTCGAATTTTGGGGTGTGCATTCGATAAGGAGGGTAATCCATCGTCAAAACCTCCATACGGTTTTGACTCTGGTTACTAGGCTAAACATACGAGAAGCGCCACCGATCAAGAAAACCGGGATAAATGCAACCGGGATGTGAGAGACCCTCGAAATAGCATTAAAAAGTATAGTCGCGGTATGCGGCAGTTATCTATTACGTTTAACCCCCAAAAAATCGCGTAAAAACAAAAAATAATCGATGTTACATGTAGGAGGCATCAGGTTAAACTCCAGCATTGTGCTTTAACTTTTAACAATAAAACCACCTTACCTAAAATATTACAATAGAGGTGGTGCAATTCGGACGACCGACCCTTGGTGAGGTGTTTACCTGAAATTACGGTGGTGCAATTCGGGTAGGAGATTTGTGAACTAATCTTTTCGTGGTGCAATTCGGGTGCACCGAACCAAAGACCTCCCCCTGACAAAATATTAGTCCCCAGGTACTGCGGATTTGGAGTTATAGTATATGAAAATTCAAAAATAGTATCAACAACATATCACAGTGATTGCGGGAACATTTAATTTATGTTTTAGAAAATAACGTAAACGGCCCTTTCTGACTGTCCCGGTTAATATTAGATCTATGTTTACAATAATAATTATCGTAAGTTCATATTAGAAAAGTTAAAATAAAATATTTGTATTATAGTTGACCTTTTTTTTTGTTTTTGTCTTTAATTGGGTATAGGTCTTTAATTACCCAATTAAAAATATCTTATAATTTAACAAAATAAATTATACTTAGATAACTTCTCGTGACCCCCAAAGTAAATATGTAATTTAAAGTAAATTATGTTTAAAATATAATATGAAAACATTGCTACATACAATAACGATTTGATTTCCAAAATTTAAATTTTTGTTTACATTTTTCTTGTGGGCTGCTATGTAAGCTATATGTAGATCGTCCACTTAGAATTCTCCAACAACATCTGAAGAGTATAAGAAAAATCGAAAAGGCTCACATATTTTCTTTGCATAAATGCTTATTATACAAGACAATTTCGTTCATAATAATTCAACCAATAGGATGTTACAATCTCATCAATTTGAAGCAATCATAATCTACTTCCTTTGACAATACAGACCACGGTGGTGTATTGTCGCGGCAATACGACCACCGTGGTCTGTATTGTCAAATTTCCATAGTAACGATGGAAACTACGTGAACGCATACTATAAATTATTTGTTGTCAGAAAAAATTGAAATTTTATTTACGAAATTGTCAAACGAATTCCACACGATACTATAAAACTGTCGGTTAATTTTTAAACCATGGAATCTTCGTGTTTGTCGCCATTTAAAATCACCATTCGTGCTAAAGCACTCATGGTGATTTTAAGGGCGACAAACACTCAGTTCCAGTTTCAAAAATTATTGCCGACAATTTGATAGTCTCTTGTGGTATTATATATGATAATATTTAAAAAAAATACGTTGCCATGGCAACTGTTAATAAATTTACCCAACATGATTTCCAATTTGCGTAGTTTCAACACAGGGTTTCCTTTTTACATACCACGTACACGTCGGGCCCTTATGTCGAGCATTATTAACCATAGTAACGAGGATGTAACAATCGATTTAATATTTTTATCAATTTAAATAAGGCTGTTACTAAGCTTTTTGCTCATCACAAGAGCCTGAAGTGCGTTCAAATAAGAACACGTAGATTTGTACCTACCTCTCTTAATAAAATTGAAAATTTTGTTCAAATTAAAATGTTGGGTAAAGAACAAAATCACAAGTAATTGAAAAAAAATTTTTACGACGTTGAACTTCAACAACGTTTTTTTTAGATTGGTGTATCGTTGCCCATTACAAGTTCAACGTTTCTTCTTGCTTAAGACAGAAACGTCAATTTAAAAAACTTGGTAATTAAATTTTAACGATGTCGATGGATGTTGTTTAATTTGTTACTGCTGACGTTTATAAACTACTGCTGTAGTTAATCTAGTTTTATTAATTACTTTCCGAACCCCTAGGTAAGGAAAGTATTGTTATCAGGCAAAATTTGACCCCCCAATTTTTTGACAGATGTTCACGTTTTGAGGTCCCCCGAATCCATTTTTATCATTTTTGGAAGGATGTCTGTATGTAGGTGTGTATGTATGTGTGTATGTACGTCTGTGAACACGATATCGTCTAAACGAAGCAAGCAAATCATTCCAAATTTTGCATATAAGCTTTCTCCTGTCGTAGGACGAAGCCAGATGAAAATAAATTAAATCGTGTAACGGGAAAGGGGGGTTTACCTGGAGCTATTATGACATTATGCGTCATAACTTCGAAACGAAATTAAATATGTAAAAATATTAATAACAAAAAATTAGCGCTA
This sequence comes from Podabrus alpinus, assembly GCA_932274525.1. Taxonomy (NCBI): domain Eukaryota; kingdom Metazoa; phylum Arthropoda; class Insecta; order Coleoptera; family Cantharidae; genus Podabrus; species Podabrus alpinus. The sequence goes on along the minus strand of OW026453.1, from coordinate 94,553,959 downwards.
TGGAATTTTCTACATTTTTTGCCCTACAAGTTTTTCTCTAAAATATACAGGGCGTTTCAAAAAATTTTGTATTTGTAAAAATTTTTTGTATTTGTAAATAAAATAGTAAACCGCATTCTACTAACGAAAATAAGATGGAAAGTTTCAAATAACATGGGTCCAAAAATGCTTCGTTTGCAAGATATAGGCATTCAAAAGTTTTTTTCTTCCTATTTTGGCAAAATATGAAATTTTTCATCAATTTACTGTTGAAATTATGTAACCATTTTATTTAAAAATATAATATAAAAATTTGCGTCTGTTCGGAAAGTTATGCGATTGCTACATCAGATTTTTTTTGTTTTGTTTTTTTTTAATACGAATACCAATTATTTACTCAAGTTATTTTATTTTCACTTTAAAGCGAGATTTGATACTCCAATGGATAAACTCGAATCTCGGTCTCTCCACAACAAACAAGTTCAAAACAATGCTGACCACAAGCTTTTGAGGTTATCTTCCGATCATCTCAACAGTTTTATGTGGAAAGAACACAGAATTATTTTCTTCATAGTTTTCTTTTTTATAATTAGTACATCTTATTATTTCATAATTAATTCTAAATAATGAAACGTAAAATTACCACTTTGCTTCCGCTCTTCATTGCACAAAGGTTAGGTATTATTTTTGTATTTCAAATTCAAAATTGTTTTGTGGAGAAGTAATAATTATTTTGAACAAAGCAAACAAAACAAAATGTTTACTTGGTATTTCTACAAAAGGATAAGGTATACATCATCTGAATTACTAATTTATTATTCTTAACATAAATTTTGAATTAAACTGAAATGGATATTCGAAATGCCTAATTTATTTTACTTCAGAATTCAATTAATTTTTTATAATTTTAAATAAATACGGAAAACGATTTGAACGGCTCGGGTAGATTTGTCTGTGTCGTGGTTCTAATTCCGCGTCAAACCATTTACTTCGGTTCGTGTGATAAATTCCTATCTGATAATAAGAAATCAGACGTAGTTTCGTTCAAATCAGGTCTTTTGGGTTGTCAAATAAAGATTTATTTAAAAACTCAGAAATGTGTCATTAATATTACATACGCGCTCGTCGAACGAAGTTTCAAGAATAATATCTGCAATGGCGTCTATTCAATAATGAATAACTTTTTTGCGTTGAAAAAAGCGCACCGCATTCGAAATTTATTTAAAAAATATTCCAGTAAGCTCATCCATTAGTTAGTACTAAAATATATGCAAAGAAATTTTCAATTAATTCATCATACATTAATAAAAAGTTAAGCGACGTTATCTTACTCCATAGAAAATTTCATGAATGAAAATTTTAAATTTAACAGAAACCAAAGAAGCCTAAGTGCGCTGCTCAATTTAGAAATTTTTGAAAAGTAGGAAAACGCTTTAAATTTCCATGGTTCCCTGGGTGGTGGCAAAATTTTAAATAATTTAATGAATCAATTAGTTTTCATCCCTTATAATTATATTAGTAATAAAATTTTCATTAAAATGCGGAACATATTTCAGACTATCGCTTTAAACGCATCTTCTAATTTAGCAATGAAAATTACTTGCTCAGCTTCTGTTCGTTCCAGTAAATAAAAGCATCTTAGAAGGTGTAATTACTCTCTTTTGTACTAAACTCAATTAGTGTAAATTGCAAGTCATTAAATTTAACTTTTTTCAAATTTATTTTTTCTATATTTATAAACACATTACGTATATCGTCGGATAAAAAGGAGTTTTCAAGTGGAGATAATCAAATTTTGATCCCCAGAGGGTAAATCTATCAGAATTCTCCAGATAACTTTTTACACTGACGTTCGTGTTGTTCAAGCTTTGATTCCGATTTTTTTTTTTTAATAAAATTTTAGCAAAAATTCGTTTAACCTAAATAAATCTCTACACGGAAGCCCTTTTTGGTGGGTTAGGGGGGGGGGGAAGGAGAGGGAAATTAGTAGTGCGTAATACAGCAAATGTAAATGCGTTATAAATTTTTATTAACTTGACGTGAAAATAAGAGACAACTAAATGATACCAAAAAGTTGGACCGGCTAATTTTACATTCCCTAAGGAATTACTTGCAAAATTTGGATTTTAGCGCGAATGTGGTACATAATGATGATTTGTTGCAGGATCTAGTTGCGACGCCGTGTATCTTAGCGATAGTATAAAGAATGGTACAATCACGAGCCCTTCGTATCCCGCTCCGTATCCTGCTAGGACTACATGTCGATATGAATTTCAAGGAAGAGGTAAAGAAAGAGTTCAAATAGTCTTCCAGGAGTTCAATTTATATCATTCGACCGACGACGACAGTAAAGAGTAAGTAAATTTTTCCATCGCCTGCTTTGTAACCAAATTATTTGCTTTAATTACATTTTGCATTCCATTCTGTGTTGCTCGTGACTTGATCATAAATAATAAAATGAGTTTGCGTTGTGCGACTATCATTTACATTGTAAAATCGTTAGAATTAACCAAACAATGCCGTAGGTTCAAAGAGAATCACACTCAGTACATTACAGTTGGAGGTAACGTAATTAGTCTAACTGATGATGCACAAGTATTCGGTAACATCCTCGTATTCCGGCTTTCTTTCAGTAGAATAAAATTTTTCCAACTTTTAAAATGCCCTAATTTAATTTCTGAACGTTCCTGGGTGAAATTAACTTAAAAATAATCCAACTAAAACTCTCATTTTCATTTTTCTTGCAGTTCTTGCAATTTTCTGTAAAAGAGAACATAAAAATATTTTATCTCATTTGAGTCATCGAGTATTGCAAACTTGGTGGTATTATTTGATATTTATCGAACTTTAGTGTCATCTTTAGTCCCGAAATTACTATAATGTAAGAAAGGGAAGTAAAAAACATCTCGAAGAAACATCAAGCTTGGTAAATGTTTTTCCGCGCGTGATAAAGCAAGAATTATGAAAGTGGGATCAGTGTATTGATTTAATATAAATTACTTTTGGCTTCTCATTTAATCTCCAATGAACCAAAATGGTACATAAATAGAGGGAAAAATTTCATTGTATTATTATAAAAATATTCATTGAGTTTTAACAAAAGAACAGATTTGTAGTATTATTTTCGAAACCTCTTTTATTAATTTCGGGTACTTAATTCGAGTAGTATTATGTAAGAATTCTATTACAGGGTCTTCATTCTATAAGCTATTTTCATATAAATCATATTAAGCCATAATACATAAACATATTTATAATTCTATTATAACTACTATGTATATACTATGTACCTATTCATACTTAATTTGTCTTATTTTAAAATTGTATGATTCATATAAATATACAAGATGTAGAAGAATAAGTGTTACAAACTCTCAGCAGGTATTACATTTATTAAAAGCCCCTACTGACCAAGTTATTGATGATCATAAACAGATTTCCGAGAGTGCCGATGACGATACGATGCGATCGATGGATGATGACGAAGAAGATGACCAAGACATTATTTAAAATGTTTGCTTTATTTTTACTTTTAACGCTTTTACTTGAAAAATAAATATAAAAATTATTAACTACTTCTCTTCTGAATTTTTTAATTCGTATCCATTAAATATTTGTTTTATTGTGATATCACAACCTGTATTTTCGGATAAGTGTATATTTACATGATATTTACACATATCTTCCAAAAACTATTTCTGTGTTTTTGCTGATGATGTTAATTTTTCAAAGTTTTTCAAATAAATTCATTTTCTTAATAAATAAATGCACCAAAATTATGCAAAGTATTTTTTAGATACTACTAAGAGCCCTGAAAATAAATATCCTACTTAGAAATCCGTTGGAATAGTATTTGATTTAATGCCACCTTTTGAGGCCAAATACCCCACTGTGTGGCGACTTGAGCGCAAAAATTACGTTTAGGAATTTGTTAACCTATCTATATATATATATTTTTTATACCTATCAACCTTTTTTGTAGAAAATTATATATCTTTATTTCGATATTGCTAATGTTTATCGAGATATAAGCAAAAAACTTAATAGGGCCGCCATTTTTGCAAGATGACGGATCGATCTCAACAGATTTTTTTCAGGACTTTTAGTATATTGAATAATACGCCATGACGACGGTCATGGCCTGATAGTTAGCGCGATCAACTGCTAACGTAGGGCTCCCCGGTTCGACTCCGGGTACAGTCTAAAAATTTTTTGACCGTTTTCCGTGCTTTCAGAGGGCACGTAAAGCCGTCGGTCCCCATGTGTTAATGATTTGCCATCTTAACAATAAAAAACAGGGTGCAAGCTACCTTAAGATGTAAAAAAAACTGCTAAAAAAAAGAACTAATTTTCAAAAATTAGTAAAAACAGGTCCTGGACCTATATTTAGATGAAGAAGAAGACTACGCCTAAATGAACATATTTTCCAAATTTGAGGAATATATCAATTTTTTCCGTCTGACCCCAAAATTTGTTCTGGTCTGAAATTATTATTTGATATGTGTATTTGCCAGATATGTGTATTTAAGTGTCCGAATGAACCCCCTAAAGTCCCCTGTCGGCATTGCACCCAATTGGTAATTTTAGTTGCTCCAACATGATTTTTCGCCTATGACTCGCTTAATTTCATTTTTAGGGAAAGCTATCAGAAGAACAAAATTGAAGACCACAAAATTCTCTGCTAAATAAAGTTTTAAGAATTCACTTCAGATGACGAAGATGATATTTATACAAGAACATTTTATGCGACCCAATAATTTTTCAAAATCTTGTATCCATTTTCAATATTTTAACATAAAATTAATTTCAGCTTTCTGAATTGATTTTTCGACTTATTAGACAAATTTTAGCAACGAAATTTTGTACAGAATTTTATACTATTTCATTTTGAACTGACGAGAACTTTCCCCAAAGTTAAAATTAAACAGGTTATTGACAGAAAACTACATTAAATCTCAAATTAGGAAAGAATTTTTTTACAAATGCAAATTTTATGATTTTCTATTTCGGTTTAATGTTAATTTTCTTTAAAAAAAACTGAAGCAACTTATAAAGGAAACAGGCTAGAGAAACTAAAATTACAAATTAAGAGAGAAGCCGGCAACGGATTTTAAGGGACTTTTTGGTGGTTTATAGATGAACTAACAATAAATTATTAGTATATTACATAATATAATAATTATTGTACCATTACCCTACCACCTAACGCTGCGAACCTTTTACTTTTTCTCTTTGAAGATTATTTTAGGTTGGTAATAAATGATGAACCAATCAGAGGTGACTGCTTTCCCGGTAGTCCAATCCATCCGCATGGCAAGATAGGATCCTACTAAACTTTTTAGCGGCGGGGGGGGCAATAATATATTGCAATGACCTTCGCCTCACGTTGGGCTGTCAACTTGCAATGTCCACCGTGAACCGTTAACACGATTTACTCTGATCTCAGGATGACAGGTTCTTTTGACTTTTACGACGGAATTACTTTAATCACACAGTCAAAGAATATACGGACATCTAATCTTTATAAACATTTAATTAACAAATTAACACAAAATTAAAATAAACAATTAACAGCAATAACAAAGTTAACAATAATCAAACAAATTCTTAAAATTAATCATACGAAAATCAAACCTTATTCTACCCTTTGTTTTTAATTATCACCGTTATGTTTCCGAATTTCGCGACACTCTAAGTAAATAAATTGGTAAGCTTACCCCTTTTTACGCACAAACAATTGTCACTTCCTTCATAAGTCATCGGCTTTCTTTTCTATCCGCGCTAATACCACGGTCCACTCTTTCAGCAGTGATTTATCAACCAAATTGTATCTTCTCCAATTCCTTCCAATAATATCTCCAACTTTCTCTGTGCTCTTCACCGCACAAGGTAAATAAACTTTTATTTAATTTCTTTTATAACACTTATTCTTCTCTCATTACACCACCTTGTATCCATCCAGGTCTAACCTCTTGGTCAACCAAATAATTTTATTGTGGAGTGGTAGTACTCTTTTCACGGGCTCTTTTACATGCTTCCCGTATCACTTTCTAAAAGGAAGTCTCTTATATGCGACTACTCTCGTCGCTTGATTTTATTCAACCCTGTTTATTTCCCCTTTATCACCATTTAAAGTCGGGAGCAAATTTCGTCCAGCTACCCGCTTTCACCAATTTGGAAGGAACTTTCGTTTTTTTATTATTCTCTTATTTCTATTCTGCCCTGCTAAGACAAGAGGTCCTATCTGCAAATTTTGTATTTTTCACTTTATGGCATATATGTAATACTTGACATGTTTTCCATCGTTGTACTAAGTTAGAATGCCCTCTCTTAACTCGAACATATAAATATACGCCTAAAATTATTGTCCTATGTGAAAAATATCCATTAGTGCTAAATCAAAATATCCCATTTGTCCTAATTATCTCTAAACTCTTAATTTGTAGATAGGACCTCTTGTCTTAGCAGGGCAGTATTACAATAATACATCTTTTTTTTAAATTGTTTTTGACAAACTTTTCTCATGCCATATTTTCTCTGACTGCACTTAAAAACAATTTAATATCGCAACAGCCAAATATTTATGGACACAACAATATTTACCTATCAATTGGATAGTTAAGAATTTTGTACAAATTTAAACCAACTTTTTTATTTTAATTATTGAAAGTTGGTTCAAATTTGTTTAAACTTTAAACTTGGTTGAAAATTTAAATTTTTAAAATTTTAATTTAATTTAATTTAAAAAAAAATTTTTAATTTTAAAATTCTCCAATATTCTATTGATTCATTAATTGCTGATTAGGAAGTGATTGACGAACAATACGTAAAAATATATACATAAGAGTTAGGGGTCGTCCATAAAAGACGTTCGCAATTTTTTCCGACTTTTCAACCCCTCTCAACCCTTGTCACAGTTGGTTACAATCTTCGGACCTCCCCTCCAGGAACGTCCTATGGTCACAAATCAACGACCCCCCTCATTTAATCGAACTTGACACGACATTTAGAATTTAAGAAGTCAATAAATTTTCTTAGAAATCCAAAAATGGAATTTCTATGCGGATGTCACATTTGTCCAACCACCATCCACCCAAGTCACACTTAGGCCGGAGTCTCACTGTACCACTTCCTACTATGAAATAAAATTTGAACTAATTCAATTGTGGTTTCACCGGCTGATCACCATATTTTATGCTGGCCCAGATCCCCCCGGTTTCTACAGCCACAACGTTTTCCAAACTTTATTTGCGGTAGAGGAATGTAACTTTCTTGAATACGAAGGTATAAAATTTTAAGAAAAGCGCATTTAAAATTATTATTATTATAATTAATTTGGAAAAGTTCGTTTTATTTTTGATGGAAGGGCACGTGCCTTGGTTCATTATTACCAAAATAAAATAATCTTTGTCGTAACGACGTCGTTTTACCTGAGGGAAGTAGCAAATATTTATGTCGAGAAAGTTTAGATGAAGATGAAGTTGCGAAGCCAAAAGCCGAGCTTGCGGCCGTAAGCCTGACCTTACTTTCTATTAAACGATCTTCATGTAATAAACATTATTTATAATCATTTTTTTTAAGCAACCGCAATATTTTAAAACCAGAGAATAATTTACTCTGAAAGCATAAATAAAAGCACAAATTAATATGACGTGACTTTGACATGTCAAATTTATTAAATTTAAATTAAATAGGTATTTCATTAATGTCAAAGTCATTTTATATTAATTTGTGCTTTTATTTATGCTTTCATAATTATTCTTTGATGTTTTAAATATTGGGGTTGCTTAAAAAGGGCGAGATGATCGTCGCAATTTATATGTAAACAATTATTGGATGTAAATTACATTGAATTTACTTAGTTATTTATTTATAATCGAATCCTCTTTTACCCTAAAGTGTAGAGGCTGTACTACATTTTATGTTTACAATATAAATCTCCGCCATTCTTCTCTGTTTTGTGTGATACTTCTTGCTTGTTCCCAAGTAACTCCTTTACTTCTCAGAATTTGTTGAATTCCATCATTCCAACTTTTCGTAGGTCTGCCTCTTCTCCTCCTTCCCATTGGTCTAGCCATCCACGTCATCTTCACTGGCACATCATCACTCATTCTATTGATATGTCTAAACCATCTGAGCTGTTGTCTTTCTATTTTTATCTGGGCCGATTCTATTCTCAGTCTCTCTCTAATGTCATCGTTTCTGATTCGATCCCTTCTACTCAGTCCCTCGACTCTTCTTAAGTACTTCATCTCGCTAGCTTGCAGCTTACTTTTTGTTCTGGTATTTACAAGCCATGTTTGGCAACCATAGGTCAAAATCGGTAGATAAATCGCTTTATATACAGTCAGTTTCGTTTGTTTCGATATCTCCTTTTTATTTATTATCGTTTTTTTCAGTGCTTGGAACACTCTTGCCGTGGTACCAATTCTATTATTAATATCCGCTTCATATCCCCCTCTACTCTCCAATATCGCACCCAGATAATTAAACTTCTTGACCTGTTCCACCTGTTTCTCTCCAATTGTAATGTTCGTTGTTATGTCTTCTTTACTTACTACCATAACTTTCGTTTTAGAAGCATTTATTTTCATATTTCTCGAACTTAGTTTTTCACACCACCTGTCAATATTGTGTTGGAGATCCTTTTCATTACTTCCAAAAATCACCAGATCGTCCGCGAATGCACATTCCGAAATCTCTATCCTTTTCATATTTCTGTACCCTATCTGTAGCTTCCTTGTACATAGCTTAGTGTCTTTTATTATATCATCCATTAGTACATTGAAGTTAGTTATTAAAATAAGTAAATAAGTATAAAATTTTACCACATCATTTACCCTTACTTTGCTGTTAACAAAAAATCATACTATTATAATGTAAAACCATAGAAGCGCCGATAAAATTTTTTATTTTTCTCAGCGTAAGGAATACTGAACCTACATCGATGTAAAATTTTAGCTTTCGAGGTGGTCTAGAAGTGGCCATATAATAATTAAAGGGTAGCGAAGATTGGGGTTTTGTACTTACGAGTATTACATTGATTTTACCTAATAACTTATTTACACAAAAATTGTGGGTCTAAGCTTTTTATTACTTTTCCAAACATGAAATGAAATCTTATAAACTTAACGATTTAGAATATTATAATATATTATACGTAGTAGTATTAAATTTAAATAGACAAACAGAGTAATACTGAACAAAGATCTTCTTAATGGGTGTTGCTGAAGAAAATGTAGATCTGCTTTGTTTTTGCATAGCGGAGCTTTTTAAATTACTGCTATAATTTGCTTTACATTTATTTTATATTTTGGAACTATATATATGAATAATCGTAAGAATTATCCAAAAAGAATTTTCGTTTTTTTTATTATTATTAATCAATATTGAATACATGAAAATAACATTAGAAATTTTTCAAGTTTCTACAAAAAATAGTTACAATTCTGCATTCTAAGGGTCCTCGCTCGCATAGTCATCAAAACATCAATTATTGATTTACAATGAACTAGTTAACGAACTTCAATTGCCCAATTTTTAATTAAAACATTGTCGATACGTCAGGGACGGTCGTAGCTTAGCGGTTAAATGCGTCGACTGCTGATGCCGAAGTATTAAGTTTGATCCCAAACGAAATAAGAACTTTATTCTATAACAATATTCTATACATTGAATACAAAAGTTGTTTGAGCTATAAAATTTAATATTTTAGTTTGAATTGACATTATGTAATAATAATAATTAGTTCTCTAATAAGGACTTATTCGAACAAGTATTACATGAACAAATATGGAAATATTCATCAAGTTTAATATCATTAAGTTTATTAAAACAAAATTTTGTTGTAGTACTTGTACACAAAAAAGCGTGGTGTTTAATTTAACTTGCTTTTTCATTCCCTGTTTACTTACTTTGTTAGTTTTATAAATAGAGAACTAAATAAAGTTCAAGATGTTCGCTTAAATTGTTTGAGTAACTTTTAGCTTTGATAAGTAAATTAAACATGAAAATGAAGATTAAAAAGTAATTTTGAATGTTTAAGATGTGAAAATCAAGACTCTTTGATGGCTTTCGTCCACATCGATGGAAGAATGGAAAAAATAGATAGTTTTTGTGCTAGCACATTGCCCAAACCTGTGATGTCCAATGGACCACGACTTAAACTTGAATTTCACGGACTTACAGCCTCACGATATTCTCGAGGTTTCAAAGCTTCTTTTAGCTTTACGGAAAGTAAGCGGATTATAATAATACACCGTAGCTATTTAGATAATGTTGAGTTCTTTACTTGATAATTTTATTTTCAGATTTTGGTATTAGAACTGGTGTACAATTACCGGATTACCCATGTGCCTTTGTTTTTAACAGTAACGATTCGCGAATCGGATATTTCTATAGTCCTAATTATCCCGGCTTTTATCCAAGAGACACCGAATGCTATTACTTTTTTCATGGAAATCCAGGAGAGAAAGTTCATCTGCACTTTAATTACTTCGACGTGGAAGGAGTATTTCCGTAAGTTTCCTCATTTCATCTGCATACAAAATTTTTCGTAATGCGAAGTCTTTCAGATGCGAGGCAAAATCGGCGAGCGATTACGTAGAATTTTCAAATTTTATGGTACCGGATAGGAAATACGACAGACACTGTGGTCAGCTGAAGGAGTTCGATATAGCATCCGATAGAAAATTCTTTCGAGTTACATTTAAATCGAATGATCGTCTCGACGGAACAGGCTTTAATGCGACTTATCGATTCCTAGACGAAATAGAGACTTACACTGCCAAATCAAATCCTGTTAATGGTACTTCAGCCGTAAAAGGTACACATTTACCTCCTCGAAAATTGAATAACCTAAACGAAATTTTTTTTTCTTTAGATATTTTTGGATCTACGATAATAATGATACTCCTACTTCTACGATTTTCTACTTAAATTAGTAAAATAATAAATAATTGTGTAGACAAAAAGCAATACTTGTTATTTTTCCAAACGTATTTTTTGTTAGGTAATAATAATTTGTTTCTATTAATATTAAAGACTGCAGAAGTTTATTATAGCACTCGACTAAATATTATTTATTTTTTCACAACTTTAAACATATCGATTCGTTTTTTAAGAGGGGGTAATAATTTTATCATTTTACACCTATTGCCTGTATTAAATGTGATTTTAAATTTTAGAACTAAACAAGTTGTAATTAAAATTACTTAATTTATTAATAAAATTATTTAATTTCGATATTTTCTTTCAGGAACTTGAACAATCCCTACGCGCCTGATGAATTTAATCCCTGAGATAAAGTAGCAATAGAAATAGATTGTTTTATAATAATTTTAAAAAAGGGTGAGAATTTTTTTATTTATTTTCGATGGTGGGAGGAGGAGGTTGTGGCTATTAATTGTTTGTGAAGTTTCGTCGCAAACTGCAGAGACAGTTTTTAGTACAAAATTTTTAATCTGTAAACAAATAAAAATTAATCAACCGTGAATCTTCAGCACCGCAACACACGCAGCTAAGTGTTGGGCTTTCAAAACTTGGCAGAGAGCTTTACGGTGTCTTTAAAGCATGTTTTCATTTTTATATTTTTATTTGCTGAAAAAGCAACTTCTACAGCTGTTTTACAACAATGCAGACTCTTTTAACCTACTTTGCTTGATCTAATAGCAATAATTCCAGGGATTAGCTGCAGCTAAAACTTGATCTTGATCCTTCGATACTTTATAAGCATTTCAGCTAATTTACATACACTTCACCGATGCTTCACTTACTTCTCAACTACTTCAGGGACTGTAGAGGTAGGTAGGTACTTATCGTATCATAATAAATATCGACTTAGAGAGAAAAAGATCGCGAAAAATCTTTCACATTCAAAAGGAAATGGAAAGAATATAATAATAATGATTGTAACAAAACCATTTTTCAGGCGTCTTTAAATTATTGTTACGATATTGTTACGGTGACCGGATAAGGTATAAATACGAGCTCACAGCGTATTATGTGATTTTTTGTAAAATTTAAATCCAAATATATTTTTTACAGATGAAAGATATGAAATTTCACAAATTTGATTAAACCTTAGTAAGCCAAAAAAAAAAGTGTCCAAAGTTGGTGATCGAAACATGCGGGCGAAGCTCAGACAAATTTTATTGTTAGATCTTAAATTTTTAAAACGTTCCAAGGATCAAATAAATCAATTAAAAATAACGGATTAGTAAGTTATAATCCTGAGATACTCCGTCATATCAATTTCAACTTTTCAACTACGTGACGGAAAAAAGGATAAATATTATAAAAATGTAATGCATCCTCTTTGGGAACCGAGTAAATTTTTAAGATTTTTCCCATTTTTCATCACATCCACAAATTTACTCGATGCCAATAACTACTATGAAAGTTAACCAATTTTGCGCCTGGTCTTTATCATGGTACCTCATAGTCACAAGAACCGAGATCTGCTCTGTAGATTATCTTAGACACTGATGTAGAGAACGGATATCTCCGCATTTGGTTTATAACACTAAAAACAGTCACAAATATTCTGATCTTGAAAGTCAGTAAATTGATTGATGTGTTTCATTTCAATATCCAGTATTTGTAGGGTGCTCAGGTTCACTCAGGTTGTTAGGGAAAACAGTTTTTCGAATTATTTGTAGCTATAAATGAGCATCAGTGGAATACCTTTGAACTTTCAAATTATAAATTGACTTTTGCTGACCATAATACAGTGAGCTCGTAATATTTGAAACAAATTCGTTAAAAAATTTTATAGAGATTTTATCCGAAAATCCTCGGACACGTCAACCTTATTTTTTGAAATGTTACTTTTATCTGCCATTGACATTTTTTATCTTGTTGTTATTGAACTGTGACATCATCGTAATTTTTTTTTTAATGACGACCCTTAATTTTCTTTAGGTGGAAAGAGCGCAATTTTGTGAGTATGAAAATGTAAAAAAGAACCCTCACCTTTTGAAGAGAAAAATTTTCAAGGTAATCAGTTACAAAAAAGCATTTAATTCATTACTTGAATAAATTTAATGAAAACAATAATTATTATTAAGGTTTTTGCACAAATAATAATTTAAAGAAGAAAATCAAACTAAATGTTCGAAATTACCCCCGATCACTTCTTGGCAATATCCTATCCAATTTACCAATCCATTGGTTGGTAAAAAGTTGGTTTAGATATTCACGAACGATCACTGCAAAGTGAGGTGGACCTCCATCTTTGCTGGTACCATATCGTGTTGTTGGGCAGATCTGAATCTCCATCATTTGGGTATAGCACCGCAAGTGCAGGGTCTAATTCTCAAATTCGTATCTTAATGTGCTTTCAAAGAGAAATGGATCTTCTTGCTAATGAATCACTTGCTAATTTGTACCTTTTATACCAATTATAGTCCTGATGATGAGCAGAATTTGGTCGAAACCGGTCGACAGAAGCTTTTGTTTTCTTGAGTATAACGCCTCCCCTGTGCCCAAGATCCTTTATTCCGTTTTCTCTTTAAAGTTCTAGTTTTATTACATTTTCATACTCAGAAAATCGTGCTCTATCTAAATCTGGAATGAAAAATAAGGATTACAAATTAAAAAACTTTACGATGACGTCATAGCTCAAAAATAAAACACGACAAAAAATTGTGACACTTGATTGTGAAAAAATAATCTTGACGTGTCCGAAAAGCCCCCAAAAATATTTTATCGAATTTCTTCAAAACTTTACAAGCTCATTGTATAAAAAAGAGGACACCTTGTAAAGTGGTTGGAATGCAATCTGAAAGTATAAAAATATTGGCAATGTACGGATCAGAAATTCCTGGATCCCTCGGGAAATTTTAATTATTTTAATGCAAAAGCTTTCCTGTATCCCGGATCTAATGTGCAGGAGTTCCGGCTATTGTTTCTGCTTATTTTAATGTTAAGATTAATACACTCGATAATGATGCCTTGGCACTTTGCGGATTGTTCCAGTCATTTAGTTTGACTCGGAAGAATCATGGCACGGTTGAGTGCTTGTCTGGATACTTTGTTCCTGTAACTAAATATCTTTGTAACAAATTCAACATAATAATTTATTTTAAATAAAATTGAGAAAAATTAAGTTTTCATAAAATATTTAATTGTGCCGCGTATTGGCATCAAACTGCCATCATGGGACAACCCTAAAGAGGAAAATATAAAATTAAAATTATGAAATTCCTAACAAAATGCGATCTTTACGTAAAAAGGATCCTAAATCGGATATATTTATCATCATTTAAAATTTAATAAACATCAGTTAGACGAAGGTGTTACTAAATTATTACCTGAACATAAGAAGGAATATAAATTGAATTTGCTCGAAGTTCTGGAAGTTTACAGACAATAAAAAATGGTGTAGAGAATAATACTTTTTAATAATTAAAATTTAAAATAAAAAACAAGCTATTTAACACTCCACTATTTAAAGTTATCGATAATTTGGGAGGCTGAATAGATAGAAGGATAGATAGTATCAATTTATTGTTTTACAGTCATTCTTTTTTAGTTTGTTGTGCTATATTAATTATTTTATAAGTTGGATTTATTTTTTATCGTACACTTAGCGGAAAATAATAATATGTTACACACCTAGTGACAGAAGCATGCCATTTAATCTCGCGCGCGAATGGGGATTCCTGCGGAAGCGGGGGAAGCGCTTGTTTCTCCTTCTGCTAAGGGAATCCCATTCGCACCAGAGATTAAAAGGCGCTTTTGTCACGAGTTGTGTATGCTATTTTATGCAATCCTAATAACATTCGAAAACAAATATCCGACAAGGAAAATTGGAACAAACAGGTACAAATTAAATATATATAAATTGTAGTCTATTAATGTAACGCAGTACAAACAATAACATTAGATGTATAATTATAAAAAAAAAAGCACAGCTCTGGCGACATTCAACGCCTACACACCGATAAGAATATCAGAATGAAAACCGACGACGCAATATCTTACAATAAAACGATAAATAATTCTAATGGAAGATAAAACATAGCACGTGGAAGACTGATGAGTCGATAATTATGAGTTCATTATCAGGTCTTAGTATTACATTTACTAATAAACGCAACTTGGGATTAAAGAAGGTCATTACGAAGCACAAAAGTCATCATAAAACGGTAGTTTCCGACAGAGGATTGCATAAAAGTTATTATTATAATATTAAAAAACGCGACTCTTGTGTTTTTTCTCAAATATCTCAAAAGCTGAATAAAATAGGATAACAAACTATATGAACCATTTCTGTAAAACGTAAAATTATCTAGAACTAGTATAATTTTGTAGCTTTTTGTTGTTGTCCTGATGATTTTGTCAGTTATCTTTTTTGGAGAGCGGCGCCCCCGCCCCGTCGCTCTGCCCCTGCGTCAAAATACAGTAAAAGGTGAACAACTTTGAAAACTCACAGTTCAAGTAGTTTTACGTCAAGATTAAGACAATAATTTACTTTAATATATCGGTGGGCCCATTTTTGTGTCAGATGGATAATAGGTAAAAAATTCTACACCTTTTCCAGCAGTAATTCTTTTTTTCCCTGCAGGGAAGGGGGAAACCTTCATAGGCACCACCCCATCAGGGATGGTAGTGTCAGATTTTACTGACTAAAACCCCCTCCCCGACGACAGCGGGCTTTACCTTCTCGGCATTACTTCCGCTGTCGTCTGCGATCTTCCCTGCTGCATCGATGATGCAGGCTCCCGATGACCTCCCGGTTTAGCACGAAAGTTTGTGTCCGGGAGGTCAGGCACTATCACTTGATTCTACTTTTTCAATTGAACCGGACACACCGCTCGCCGCGATCCAACACGTCGCACCAAGTCACCTAGTGGTCCCTGAACGTCAGTATAGGTGAAAGTCCACTCGCCATTAACTTAATAGGCGGAAATTCCGGCGACAAAGTTAAGGCCGAGCCGACCGTCATCCATACCGGAGGCTCCGAGCCTCCAAGCGTCCAGCAGTAATTCAGAAAACCTCACCTGCTGTTGAGAAATCGTGAATTGCAATTTATTGCGATTGACAAATCTGAATAACCGTTGACGATTTCTGAATATTAATTGACAAATCTGAATAACGGTTGACGATTTCTGAATATCAATTGACAAATCTGAATAACGGTTGACGATTTCTAAATATCAATTGACAAATCTGAATAACGGTTGACGATTTCTGAATGACTGGTGGAAAAGGTGTAGATCAAAATCGTGAACTACGTTATTTTCAGCAAGTCGAAAAATATAGAAGCTAGCAGATCTTTTTTAGCTTTTGTTTACAATTTTAATCAGTTTAATTCTGCTTATAACTATTTTGGACAATCATGACTTTGTGATTGGGGGCCAACGGTTTGAGAAGCACCAATCTAAGAAATCTCCTTCGTACATCAGAATTTTAAATGGAACACCGTTTGCTTAAACCAGTGGTTCTTACCCTTAATTTTAAATACCATCTTTCGGCCATAAATTTATAAAAATTCAAATTTTTGATGATTTATTAAAAAATTGTGTTAAATTTTCAATAAGTTAAATAAATTATTACAAACAGTTTGAGAAGCACCAATCTAAGAAAGCTCCTTCGTACATCAAAATTTTAAATGGAACACCGTTTGGTTTTTTTTTTATTGCGTGTCGGAAGGGGGAAAATCTTATACAAGACACCACCAGCCCGTGCTGGGTGGTAGTGTGGGGTCAGCCCACTAAAAACCCCCTCCCGGGTGTCAGCGGGTTTCATCTCACGATATTTCCTCCTCTGCCATCAGCCGAACTTCCCTTCTGATG
Source organism: Podabrus alpinus (assembly GCA_932274525.1). Lineage (NCBI taxonomy): Eukaryota > Metazoa > Arthropoda > Insecta > Coleoptera > Cantharidae > Podabrus > Podabrus alpinus. The sequence continues at coordinate 94,537,181 of OW026453.1, read as the reverse complement.
CCCTTTCGGGACTTTGCTCTTCTTTGACTGCTTCGGTTAAGTCGCAGTGTTTTGGCGTAGCAGCTCTTCCTCGAACTTTTCTTTCATAATGCGGGTTATCCCGCTCATGATCGTTGCCCATTCCGCTTCCCCCTGAAGCATCTCACCTATCAGAGAGTGCGCTTAAGGTGTTGATGCCCTGGGCCTCTCTAAATCTCCTGCCACCTAGGGCATTTGAAGAGGGTATGCCGGGCGTCATCGTGCTCTTCTTCACAATAGCTATAGGTGGGACTGGCTACCTTCTTGAATCTAAAAAGATATTTGTTAAAGCAGCCATGGCCGGTCAGGACTTGCGTCAGCTGATGATTTAATTCACCGAAGGTTCTCTCGACCCATGGCTGAATAACTGGGATAAGTAGTCTCGTCCATTCCCCCTTTTCGCCGTCGGCCAACCTACATTGCCACTCGCGCATGAGGTTATCACGCGCAACGCGTCTTTCGGCGGCTGTCTTTGGTTTAGTGTCAAAGTTTTGCATTCGCTCTACTACCAGCAGATCAATCGGAGGCACGCCCGCCACCACCGAAATGGCCTCGGTCGAGACCGTACGGTACGCAGACGCTATTCGAAGATTCATTCTCCGCTGTATTGTCACCAAGTACTGGCGGTAGGTTACCACCTTCATAGCGTCGCCCCACACCGGGGCTCCGTAGAGCATTACCGAGTGGGCCACGGAACCCAGCACCCGTCGCTTAGTGGATGACGGACCACCAATATTGGGCATCAATCGTGACAGCGCCGCCACCAGCCCGGCCGCCCTTTTTGCCGTTTCGCGCACATGGACATCAAACTTGAGTCTTTTATCCAGGTGTACGCCCAGGACTTTAACCAATTTTTTCGGCACCACTGCGCAGCCATCCAGCACCACGTCAAGTTGCCCGCACTTACGCTTACCATTCAGGAGCACGGTTTCTGTTTTCTCGGGTACTAACTTCAGCCCCCTACTTTTTACCCAGTCATTTATCATCACCAATGCTTCGTTGGCGTTGGTCGCCAAGTTGTTCTCCGTCCTGGAAGTTACCAGCAATGTGAGGTCGTCTGCAAAACCCACCAATGTTGCCCCCTCCGGGAGTTGCAGCTGAAGGACGCCGTCGTACATTACATTCCACAGGGTGGGTCCCAGGACGGAACCCCGTTCGTGATGGTTATCTCTTCTCTCACGAGTGCCTCTTCTATTAGTAGCGTTCTGTCACTGAGATAACTTTTAATGATATTGACTAAGTATGGCTCGATACCTCTGTTCTCCAGCTGCCTGACGATTTCTCCCCATCTCGCAGAGTTACACGCATTTCGAACGTCGAGAGTGATGAGGAGACAATGGGCGTGTTTTTAAACTACTCGAGCAGCTGTTCGAGTACTCGAACAAAAAAAATGTGTGTTTTTAAACTACTGAATCAAATGTCATCAGTCGTTTTAAAACTCCCCCACTCTGCTCGAACGCATTACTCGAGCAAATTTTCATGCACCGGATCGTAAGGTAGTGCCTTACCTGCTCGAATTTGGTTCGAGCAATTATTGCTCGAGCAACCGGTACAGTTTAAAAACACACCCAATGTTCCCGCGTCCGCCACGTGCCCCCATTTGCTGGGGTCTACTACGGCTCTCAGGGCGTGGATAGTAGATCTGCCCTTCCTGAACCCGTATTGCGAGTCGGATAGGGCGCCTTTTAGATCGATTTCGGGCTGTAGTCGCATTTGCACCAGCTTCTCGTACAGCTTGCCCAGGTCATCTATCAGGCATATTGGGCGATACGACGAGGGACTTTCCAGGGGCTTGTTCCCTTTTCTCATGAGTACTAGTCTGGCCTTCTTCCAGATCGTCGGGAAGGTACCAGTCGCTAGGCACTCATTCAGCGTTGCCAGTATCGGCTCTGAAGACTCCTTTATCAGGGATTTTATCACTTCTGTCGAGATGTTGTCCGGACCAGGCGCCTTGCCAGCGGCCATCTCGTTGCCCGACCTATAGAGCTCGGCCAGGGTGAACCGCGCAATCTCTCGCACTGGGGCAGGCTTTTTTTTTTTTTTTTTTTTTTTTTTACAATTGAAGTTTATTTATTTAAAAAAAAAAACGGATTAGCATTGCCAATCTAAAACTTAATCCTGCATATTGGCAGGACATTCATGTTGTCATAAAAATAAAATAATTTATCAAAATTAATATTGCTGGTTCAAGTAGGTTTCTGTATGAATTTTCTCCGGGTTTCAAACCGTGTATCGTATTTACTATTGTAACTAACAATTAATCTGCCTGGTTTTTGTGTAGTTTGTGGTTCTAATAATTTTTTTTTTTTTTTTAGGTTTCCATATCGGGATTACGTGGGCATTTTTCCATCGTGACTTGTTTGTTAAGTATAAGTTTTTCATGTATTGGTTTGGTGTCTTTTTCTCTTTTCATTTAATCACTTTTATCGATTTTTAGGTTACACCCAAACCTTTTTCCTTGTCGGGTTGTTAATTTATATGATTAGATCTTCGTTTTCAGTTATGTTGATGGTCTTGTTCTCGAGGAACTTACACATTAGGTCGGGTGGTGTTTCTTCGTACAGCTCGTCCAGTTGTGCAGGGAGATGGATGCCATGATAGGCCGCCAGCTCCAACTGTTCTTGCATGTACAAATCGCACTCCCGTATCCGATGAGTAGGTTCATCGAGAATATCGCACGCCGGACATAGTCCGTCCACCGATTTCCCCAATCTCTTGAGGTGTCGGCCGAACTCGCCATGTCCGGTTAGCATCTGCGTCATCTGGAAGGAATTGTTCATTATTTTATTACTTACCTTGGGGATGAATTGGTAGGTAATTCTACCTACCAGTCCATCGTCCCATCTTTGTTGCCATTCTTTTTGGATTATGTCCTCCATTTTTCTTTTGATGTCCACTCTGTATTTGTAATCTTTCGGGTCTATTCTTACCCCCATAAAGGTGGTTACTTTCTTGTTTCTGACTTCACGCCATGACAGTAATCGTAAGAGTTCTAAGTCGATTGGGTGGATACCTGCCAAAACACCCGCGGCTATGGCCGACACAGTCCTATAACATTTTGCTATCACGCGACAGCAAAATCCATAGCACGATATCAGCCGGGCCAACGTGTGCTTATCCCCTATTCTATGTATCCAGATCTCGCTTCCGTAAGCCAAGATGGGGACTACCGCCCCCTGGTAGATCCTTCGCATAGAGTTCGAGGTGTCCAGGTTCCACCGCTTTTTGCCATTCGATGCAGCGCATGGACTAGTTTACTGGCTTTGCCGCAAACGTAGTTTACATGCGGTTGCATCGATAGGTTTTCGTCAATAAGGACCCCAAGGTACTTATATTCCCTTACCACCTTTATTTTCTTTCCGTTAAGTCTGACATCTAAATCATAATTATGAACACGCTTCGGATACAAGCACATGATCTTCGTCTTCGTTTCCGAGAGAGCGAGTTTCATGTCCTTGCACCATCCGCTTAATTCGTTGACGCACGTTTGAAGTTTTTCTTGCAGTTGGATTCGGGAATCCGCCGTGACGACGGTCGCGATGTCATCCGCGTACGCGAAGGTATGAGTACCCTCCTGTTTGTCTTTCTTTAGATAATGATCCAGAAGTGAGTTCCACAGGATCGGGCCGAGGACCGAGCCCTGTGGACATCCTTTCGTGGATCTTTTCCCTACCTTTGAGACCCCGGAGGTGAGAGTCACCTCCCGGGCTGAAAGGTAGCTTTTGATCATGACCTTTAACCTGTGAGGGAGCCCTTTTTCGCTCAGCGAGCGGAACAGGGCTGGCCACCACATGTTATCAAAAGCTCCGGAGATGTCGTAGAAGATTACCGCGAGAAAACCCTTGGCTTTCTTCCGCTTCATCTCCGTAGTATCTATTTTTTCGTAGAATGCCTTAAGGGCGGTTGTGGTACTCATACCTTCCACGAAGCCATGTTGGCACCGATCGTGGTAAGGGGTATTACTTTCTAGAATTCTTCTTTTCATTATTTTTTCCAATATTTTGCCGAACACCGGCAAGAGGGTGATCGGCCTATAGTTCTTGATGTTGCTTGTTTCCCCATCTGGGTTCTTGAGTAGGATCTTGAGGACCCCCCTCTGCCACAGCTTGGGGAAATAAGCAACTTTAATGCACGCGTTGTAAATACCCATTAACACGTTTTTGATGACAACATAGAGTTTTTTAAGAAAAGATCCCTGAATGTTGTCAAAACCCGGTGCCTTTCTGGCTTGCGTCGTCCTGATTAGGTCATCCAGCTCGTCGCTTTCGACCTCCCTAACCTGCGCCATGTCCGGCACGCCCCTCAGATTTTCGAAATCCGACCGCATGGTTTGGTGATCCACCGTTGCATCGGAGTTTCGATCGTCGTCGGGGAGTAGACCGTTCATGAGGTAGGTTAGGGTCTTTTCCGGCGTTTCCGTTATCCTCCCGTCCCCGTCACTGAAGGTGGTGAGGATGTTTTTCCCCTTATATTTTCTTGCAGCTAATTTGTAAGTAACCCCCCAGGGATTAGGTACAAGGTCGTCCTCGACGAACTTTTGCCAACTGGCCTGTTTGGCCTTTTTCAATGTTTCCAGGAATTTGTCCTTAGATTCCATCATTGCAATGTACAGCCCGTTCTGTTCGTTCTCAATGCGGTTCCTATACAAAGCCGTCTTCCGCGAGAGATACTTCTTTCGCGCTCTTTCAAGATTGTCGGTCCACCAGTCAGGACGGCCAACGTAGATCTTCTTCATTTGGGCTTTCCTATTTATTAGATCCTGGATCCTTCCGTGCAAATCGGAGACCATGTCCTCGATTTCGTTTTCGGTGGTTAGATTGTCCGACCTGGGGCCGTTTTCCTCTACCCACCGAGTTAACTCTGTCTCGATGGTTTCCGCTTGGATGGTATCCGGGTTTCTATTCCTACTAATCCTGATGGGATTATTAGGTGCACCTATTTCAAATGTGATGGCTTTATGATCAGTGATAATGACATGTTCCGCAATGTCCCATGAGTGGGTTGCATTGACGGTGTCGCAAGTGCCCAACGTTAGATCTATGTTGCTCTTCCTGCCGAGGGAGTCCTCGAACGAAGGCGGTTTGTTAGGTCGATTGAACACGAAGAGCTCGTGCTGCACAATGAATTCCTCCAGTGCCTGTGCCCTGGAGTTGGAATCTACGGTGTCATACCACACCCTTGATCGACAATTAAAGTCTCCGCAAATATAGGTCTTCCCCTTTCCGCAAACACCCAGTGCTTTCCGGAGGTCTTCGAGTGGAACTTGTATATCCTCTGAGGGAGGAAAATACGTGCCTATAAAATAGTAGGTCACTTTTTTACTGAAGGTAATTGACACGACCGTTACGAACTTGCTGGAAACTTGCGGGAGGAAGGAGAACGTGAATTCATTTCCTACCGCGTCGTTAACCATGATGCAAGTTCGGAAGTGGTCGCCGAAGATTGCTGCCGTCCGTGTGTTCGGAGAGAAGGGAAGACGAAACCCTCCTGCTGCCGCGGGGTAGCAGTAGGGTTCCGAAAGAATGGCCAAGAGAATTTCTTCCTGGGCAACAAAGCGTTGCGCGTCGGCCGTGGCGGCCTCCGAGTTCCTCAGGTTTACCTGCAAGACTTTGAAGGGCTTACACATTGATGATGTCTGTAAGCGTTAAAATTGAATGTGCGTAATCCATTAGTCTCGCTTTGTAGACCCTACATGTGTTTGATCCTGTAGTGTGCCTGGCATCGCTATGCTTAGCTCTGACGCAGTTAATGCACGCATGTTTCGCACAATCATTCTGTACCCCACAGGCACGTGAGGCGTGTTCCGTGGAGGAGCAGAATGCACATGCTTCACTCCCTTTGCAGTACTTGGCTGTGTGTCCAAAGCGCTGACACTTGTAGCAGCGCGTGATCGTAATGTGGTCGTGGATGCGGTAACTTTTCCAGGAAGCCCTAAACTTCCCGTCCTTGATTGCCGCTTCCCTGACCACGGGGTGAACCTCCAGAATCCACTTGTTGTGGGTCTTTCCCTTGGAGTGCACCGGGTTGATGCTCCTGAGCCAGGAGCTCCCGGCCGCTTTAGTTGCTTCGGGGTAGTTCGCGGTAAATTCCTCGACCACCCTTTCTTTGGACATTGTTTTGTCCACCATCTGAATAGAGATTGATGGCCAGGTAGCTGAAGGCTCCCGGGCCACCAATTTCTTTCCCTTTAGAAATGAATTGCCGATCAAGTTTTTGAGCGACGGCTGAGATGATTCAACCATCACTCCATTATTTTTAATGGGGTATACCCTGTCTGGTTTGATATTAAGGTCGGCCAATTTAATGCTGGTTAGTTGGGCTTTCGTTTCGTCCGCCGATTTGCTAGTGTTCCCTTCGTCAGGGTACACTATGACCTTGAATTTCTTTGTTGGCATGCTACGAGGGCCGCCAGCGGCCACCTTCTTAGCTGCCTCCAGGTAGTCCCTGGGGGGGTTCTGCTTGTCATTTTCCGGTACTGTTTTACTTTGAGTGACCTGAAGGGTCGGCGCTATTGAAGGGGTGGTCTTGCTGATGGCCTTGACCACCTCTTCTATGATTACCTTTGTTTGAGGAGGGGAGGCTGAAGGCGCTCCCGTCCCCACTTTGTTTCTTCTAATACCGTCCAGGCATAGCTCCTGGACTAATTCTTCCACGTTTTTCACACGTTTGAGGGCCTCTTCTCGAAAGTTAAGGGCCTCCTTACTCCTCATTAGGAATCTTCGTATTTCGTGTACATCATTCATGACACGTTTCGTCGCTTCTTTTAATTTTTGGTCGGTCCATAGATCTGGTTCAGAATCTAATGTTTGGCTACTGGCCAAGTCCGGAGTAGACTTAACGGTCTGCTCCGGGCTTGTGTTCACCCTCGCATTTTCTTCCTTATCTTGGCTGTCAGTTATCTTGGTTTTCTTTTTTTCTTCCTCTTCTTTTTGGTATTCCTCTTCCATCTTTCGTTTTCGGTCTTTTTTTCTTTGATTTTTGGTTTTCTTACTTTTTTTTGTTTCGTCACTTTCTTGGGCTAGGTCAAGTTCTTTTTGTTTTTCTTTAAGGATTGTTTCCAGGTCGTATGCATCGCTTTCTTCGTTCGACGAGGGGTCGGTAGTGTCCATTTGTACAGTCGGTTCTTTCTTCTTTTTCCTGTTTCGTTTCGTTTTCATGAGGAACGGATGTTCCTCATCGCTGTCTTCGGTGTTTTCAGGACTTTCCCTGCTTCTTTTATTTTTCGCGTTTTCGGGTGTTAGGCTCGGTATATTTGACCTTTTGATTTTTTTTGTCACTATCCTGTAGCCGAGCCTCCACACATCAGCGTCGATCTCGCTGAGCCAGTTGTTCCAGTGCTTTTTCTGACTGTTTGCGATTGCCCTTCTCAATTCTCGTCGAGCGTCGGCATACACCTGGTCTTCAGAGTGATTTCCTCGACGTCTGAGCCGTTGCATTGCTGTGCACTCCTTTCTCAGGTCAGCAATTTCTTCGCTCCACCAGTATACTCCTCTTCTGGGATTCCTAGCCTTTCTGGGCATGCTGGCATCGCATACCATCTTCACGGCCTCCACTAGTGATTGAGGGTCCGGGAGTTGTCGCTTCCACGCGTCTTTACTTGTGGCGTCTTTCAGTTTGCTGATGTCTAGTTTCCCTACTGCCCACCCACCCGTCGGTTTTTGGTGCAGTAGGGAGACCCCCAAATCGGAACTCAATGTAGCGATGGTCACTCAAGCTCTCCACCAGGAGCACCTGCCAGTGGGATCTTACTCCAGTCAGGCTTGGGGTGGCGAATGTCACGTCGAGCACTGACTCTGTGCCCCTCCTGTTTTCGGTGGCTCTTCTGGTAAACGTTGAAACTCCACCCTCGTTCCATATGTCCATTCCAATGCACGCCACCTCTTCTGCCAGGATGCGCCCTCTGTTGTCTTGGGCGGTCGCTCCCCATTCGGGATCCTTGGCATTAAAGTCACCCGCGATTATAACGCTTCTTGCGTTCCTGGCGTGCGCGAATAATTGGCCCATAAAACACCTTTTAGTTAAACCAGTGGTTCTTCACCTTAATTTTAAGTACCATCGTTTGGCCGTAAATTTTTAAAAAAATTCAAATTTTTGACGATTTATTAAAAAAATTGTGTTAAACTTTCAATAAGTTAAATAAATTGTTACAAACAACAGTTTGAGAAGCACCAATCGAAGAAATCTCCTTCGTACATCAGAATTTTAAATGGAACACCATTTGGTTAAACCAGTGGTTCTTCACCTTAATTTTAAATACCATCGTTCGGTCGTAAATTAAAAAAAATTCAAATTTTTGACGATTTATTAAAAAAATTGTGTTAAATTTTCAATAAGTTAAATAAATTGTTACAAACAACAGTTTGAGAAGCACCAATCTAAGAAATCTCCTTCGTACATCAGAATTTTAAATGGAACACCGTTTGGATAAACTTGTGGTTGTTCACATCGTTCGGCCGTAAATTTTAAAAAAATTCAAATTTTTGATGATTTATTAAAAAATTGTGTTAAACTTTCAATAAGTTAAATAAATTGTTACAAACACATTTGAAAATTGAAATTAAAAACATAATAAGCGTTAAGATTCGTAGTACAATCTAAAAATTGCACAAAAACAGTTGTAAATTAAGAAACGTTCAAACTTTGAGCAGCTTGGGGATTCATTTTCAAATCCATAACTTCAACTACGGTATCACGTATTTTACTTTTTTCTAGTCCTATCACTTGAATTTTTTCCATTTGTTCGGTAACAAACGCCGTTTTTCTCTTGAAGTAGTCACGCGCGCCTTCGATGTCTTGTTCTGCGTAATATCCAGTTCCAATATCAAGAATTACGTTTTTGGTGTCGGTCAACTTTCCTGGTACATACATCTATTTAATAGTTAAGGTAAAACTTTATAAAATTGAAATACAAAACCAAGTTACGGTCAAAAGGATACAGATCCTGTCAAAGGAACCAAAATCGATTTTCCCTCAACGTCGGGATTAAATTTGTCCAAACAGTCGCCCGAATTTTGGAACTTTCCTTGGGCCAGCTTTAACGATTGCAAGGAATCTTGAAATATCGTCAACTCCTACGTAAATCAATTAAAGAACAGAAATTTTGAGGTTATACATTCATTACCTGGTCCAATTGCTGTTTCAATTGGGTTAATTGTGGTACAGTCAACGTTGTTAAGTCGATTTGTTGCATGTTTGGTTCTGGCGGTATGTTCGACATTGTTTTATGTTTTAATTAACTTTTTTGTAAAATATTATTTACCACAACCTAATTTTCGGTGAAAAGGACAGATGACAGTTCAGTCAAACAGGTTGAGCATAGAAAACAAAATTCCACTAACTTTCTATATTTTTTTAGAATTTCTGTAATTATTAATTATTATTTTAGAAATAACTAGGAACAAGGGTGGATGTGAATTGGTTATGTAGAGAAGGGATATAAATCCGCATTACGTTCAAACAAACCTTTCCTTTGAAATATGCTTTATCTGAAAATTTTAAAAAATCGCCTGCGGCACAATCAAAAACTTTTTCTTCAATTTGAACCTTTGTTATGAAATAATTTTTAAAACAACGAAGCCCAAAACTTGGCTGGAGCTTACAAAAAAATCCGGCCAAGCTGAAGTTTGGCAGACTTAAGTGTCCTAGGGGCCGTCCATTAATTACGTAAGGATGATTTTTGTAATTTTGGACCCCCCCCCCACGTAAGGGTACGTAAGATTGTGGAACCTCCCCCCCCACATCTTACGTAAGGATTATTTAAAAGAAAATTAATTTTGACCCCCCTCTCCACCCCTAATATTTATAAAATATGAATAATAATCTATATACAGGGTGTTGAATGAGTTAGCCGTTCATAGGATATTTACATGTAAAAACTTATTTATGCAAATTCCTGCTTCCCTAATTATTTTAGAAAAAAAATGAAAGACACAAAAATCATGCAGAAAAATAAACTACAAATGATAAAAGAATTATTTTCATCTAGCTCTTACTTAAAGTGGCAAAAAATGCTTTTGAAATTGTTCAAATTTTCATTTATCAGACTAGCCATGAAAGTTTCCAAGGTAATTATTTTTGATAAGTATTAAAAAACAATTGCACTTTGTTTACAGTTTTGCACTTTATTAAATTTTAATTTCATAAAATGGAAGCAAAGTACACAATTAGTGAAAAAAATCAATTTTTAAAACTATATTACTCTGGAAACAGTATATGTCTAAATTTAAGATCAGGTGGCAATAAGTACCCGTCTTAATTTAGGTGAATTGAGAACCACTAGAGTTGTAAGTTCTAGTGATTACTCTAAATTAGGAGAAGGATGGCTAGAAGTACCCCTTCCTAACTTATTGTTGAATAACATTCAAGTCGTAAATTTAAATGCTACTCATTTATTAATTTTTACATACCCTATTTATATAAAAATTAATGCTAGATATCACATTCTATTCTATGGTATTTTAAATGTATAAATTGTTAATGTGATGAATAGATATAAATTTTCCATAATAATTTAAATGTATAAATTGAACTGATGATTAATTGTTTTTAAATGTTGAAGTGATTACAATGCGGAAATGAATTATATTTTTAATTGACCTACTGAAAAGTGCCAGGATGCTTTTTCGCTTTATTTACACTTTTCTAATAAGTTTATACAATTTTGCATATTTGCTTAAATTATTTATATACAGGATGGTTCTAAACTATAACCCACCCAACCAACAAAAACCTGTTTAATTTCTAAATTAAACAGTATACGTATGGTACGAGTTCTCTTTGCTGGTTTATACCCAGAAAGACCAATCCCTACTTATTCGACAATTAAAAATGTAATTGATAATCAAAATCAATATGGATCTGTATTTAAGCCGTCATACAAGACCTGCAGAAATAAAAGAATAAATTTAGAAGAAATCAATATTGGTGAAGCTCCAGGTACCGATATCGAAACAAATGTAATTGCTGCCGTAGTGAATAATCCTTGTATCAGTACAAGAACAATTGGTGCGGAGTTAAATATTCATCACACTACGGCGTTCATAATTATAAAAAAACATAAATTTATATCTTATAAGTTCCACAACCATCAAGAAATTTTTGAAGAGGATATGTACAAAAGAATGATTTTCTGTGAAAGCATTATCGAAAAGGCCAATTTGGATAGAAATTTTATTAAAAATATTTGTTTTACCGATGAGACAACGTTTAGTATTAACGGGGAACCAAATGTTCAAAATTATCGGTTTTGGTCCACCGAAAATCCTCATTTAATGATCAACAATCGTTCACAGTATCGCCAAACTGTAAATGTTTGGGTAGGGATATTAGGAGCAAACATCATCGGACCATTTTTATTGATGGAAATTTGAATGGACTAAAATATCTAGAAATGTTACAAAACGAAATTGGACCGGCAATTGATATTGTGGCAGGAGAAAATAACGTAATCTACTATCAACAAGACGGATGTCCGGCACATTATACTAGAGATGTAACCAATTATTTAAATGAATGTTATCCCAATTCTTGGATAGGACGCAATGGACCAATAAACTGGCCAGCTCGGTCACCAGACTTGGCTCCAAATGACGTTTTTTTGTGGGGTCATTTAAAATCTAAAATTTATGGTGAACGATACCAAAGTATTGATTCATTACAAAATAAAATTGTGGAGGAGTGTGGCAATATTACCGAAAGACAACTTGCGAATGTACGATGTAACTTTTATGATAGACTTGGTTTTTGTTTAGCTGAATATGGAAACCTGTTTGAACATTTGCTGTAAATTTAGTTATTTCTTAATGTTTGTAATTGTTTATTATTAATAATTTATGTAATAAATAAATTCAATTGAATTTATTTCATGGCTAGTCTGATAAATGAAAATTTGAACAATTTCAAAAGCATTTTTTGCCACTTTAAGTAAAAGCTAGATGAAAATAATTATTTTATCATTTGTAATTTATTTTTCTGCATGATTTTTGTGTCTTTCATTTTTTTTGTAAAATAATTAGGGAAGCAGGAATTTGCATAAATAAGTTTTTACATGTAAATATCCTATGAACGGCTAACTCATTCAACACCCGGTATTTAAAAATGGATGTATGTGTGTATGTATGTTCCCTATAGACTCCTAAACCGTTTGACCGATCGGAACCAAATTTGGCACAGTTATTATGTAGGTTCCTGCGCATGTTTTTGTATTGAAATAGTGCAAAAATTCGCAAAGGAAAGGAAAGTTGATTTTGAGTAGCCTGCCTTCCTTTAAGGAATCTCGATAATCCATTCATGCGCGTCCCACAGGGACGCGCATGAATGGATTATCGAGATTCCTTAAAGGAAGGCAGGCTACTCAAAATCAACTTATAAAACAATAATGAATGCTGTCAAACTGTCAACCGATCGACAATGCAAATACGCGTGCATGTGCTTTACGTTTCTATTTGACCATCTTAACCAAATTTGGTGTAGAAGTTATTTACAACGCTACGAAAAACATAGGCTACTTTAGAACCTTGGAGTGAGGCCGAAGGCCGAACAACCACGGTCTACACGTAACAATCACATCCGACACGGTCTAGATGGCTAAAGGCGGCCGCTAGGCCGACTGTGCCAGCTAGTATATTATACTATTATGCCACTATGTTTAATGATTTTTAAGGCGCTGATACACATGCTACTTACTGGCACGAAAATCATGCTGTTTGGACGTAATTGTCGTAAAATTACGTCTATTATGACGTAAATGTCGTAAAATTACGTCATAATAGCATGCTTTTCGTGCCAGTAAGTAGCATGTGTATCAGCGCCTTTAAGTACTATATATTTCACAGCGGCGGCTCGTGACTTTTGCATTTGAGGAGGCTAACTTTTACAGCTTAACTACCTTATAAAATAAAACTTACAAAAAAATTTAATAAAATATTATTTAATCTGCGGTAGACACGTGTTTCGAGCCCGTTGGCTATCTTCAGTACTGTGTACAATGGAAAAAATTGTTCGATGAGTGCAGAGTGTTTTTTGGAAAAAATGCTGTACAATATAAAGATTAATATTATTTTAAGTCATTCGAAATTTATGAAGCTTTAAACGTAAGAGGTATACGGCGATTTTTAGTATTCGCGAAGTGATCGATGATATTCTCGTAGAATTCATTATTTCGAGACAATAAGGTAACGAATTCCTTTTCAATAGACATTACCGCGACGTTACTTAACCGATTTTGGTTCATCGTATTACGAGTGTAAGTTTTAATACGTTTTAGTGTGGAAAAACTTCTTTCAACCGAAGCCGATGTTACCGGTATGGTGACGACCACACATAAAAGTTTATAAAATTCAGGCATACAACTGTGTAAATCATTTTTGAAAGTAAAATCTAATATCTCTGATGGAGTCCTACATTGTCCAAACATTTCGGGGTCATTATATGCTACCGATAATTCATTTTTGAGTTGGATTTGATCAAAAAATGGATACTGCTCTAATAGACTATCTAATAAATTTTGAGGAAAGTTTTTCCTATAATCCGAAAATTTAGCAAATGTTAATAGATCAAAAAATTTTAATTTATGTAAGTCTGCAAATCTAACTTCAATTTGCACGATAACCGTATCCAAAATTTCCGTAAAAATTTGTTTATAACTTTGACGCATATCTGGTAAATCAAATGTCGTTTTTCGTTTTTTCTGAGCCGGCTCGCAATTTAATTCTAAACTGTTAAATATGTTGTCAAAATACAAATCATCACTACGGTATCTGTGCAGAGTTTCGATTAATTTTGTTAAACGACATTTGGCGAAATTAATATCGGTTAGTTTACTTTGTAAAATTGAAAATACTACGTCTGTCTGTTCAAAAATTAATTTAAAAGTTTCTAATAATAAGCAAAATTTTGATTCATTTAAATATTGTATTAAACCTACCGCTTCTCTAATAGTTTGAGAGTCGTTTTTAAAATCATCGCTGTCGATTATAAAATTAAATACGTCAATTAATTGTTTTCTTAATTGCACTGTAAATACTGCTCGCGAGGTAAAATTCCAACGTGTAGCAACGTTTGTCGGTAATTTACTGCCACAAATTTCATTTAAAACATTCGTCCGTTTGGTCGATTTTGAAAAAAATGTGGAAAATCCGTTTAAATTTGAAAAAAAAATTCGGGAATCTTTATTCGAATTACATGCCTTACTCAAAACTAAATTTAACGCGTGAGCATAGCAGTGCGTAAAAAGTGCTTGAGGTGCAATCGATTTAATTTTGCTTTGTAAACCGTTTAAATGACTTGCCATAACTGCTGCGCCATCATATGTTTGAGCTATTAATTTATTTTTAAAATCATATTTGTCGCAACGAGAGATTAAAAAATTAAACAAATCTTCCGCGGTCCGACCTGAAGAAACATCATAGAAACCTAAAAATCTTTCTACGACTTGACCGTTTGTAACGTACCGAGCTACAATTGAAAGTTGCGAAACGCAAGAAATGTCCGTCGTTTCATCTACTTGCCACGAGAAAAATTGAGAATTTTTTATTTCTGCATCTATGTGTTCATTTAAAATAAATGACACGCAATCTATCAAGTCATTTTGAATTGTTTTTGACGTCCCGGAAAAAATATTACCACTTACAAATTTATTAAAATTTTGATCATATTTACTAAATAGCGCAATTAATTCTTTATAATTTCCCCGATTAACCGATGTTGCTGTTTCATCATGACCACGGAAAGCCAAATCTTGGGATGCCAAAAATATTGTCAAGTCAATTAATCTTTTTAAATTATTTCGATTTTCCCTAACCTGATCATTATATAATGAAATCGAATTTAGACGTTCGCTGTTTAATGCAGTTGCTATATTTTCTTTTCCAAATAATTTAATTTTACACGACGAAGAAATATGTTCTTTTGATTTTGTATGACGTTCAATACAACGAGATAAATTTTTCATATCGGAAAACCCGATTTTTGACCAAACTGAATTATCCGCTGAAAAAAGTAAACTCGGCCAACAATACAACTTTTCTTGTTTAACAGAAACTGTTAACCAAGCACATTTATTGTACCATTCAGTGTTAAAACCCCGATTTTGCCTTTTATCCGTGTATTTAAGTGTAATAGAATTTGGACGGGGTTTCATTACAATATTTGCAATATAAACTTTGTTATCATAGCTTAATGAACTAAAATTATTATGTACTAGCCAATGTACAATATCATCGCATTGTTTGATTTCGCATAATCTATCCATAATAATAACTAATTAAAAATAATAACCAATTTAAAAATAGTCTCAATAATAAAATTTAAAAAAAAACCTGTATTTTGGTCACAAACTTGAAAAATGTAGCACACTTTTAGAAGTTCACATACAAGTGATTTATATTTAGAACATATGCATGATAATGCAAAGGTTTGCAGGTGCATTTGACAATACACCCACGCATAATGCATAAAAAAATAATTATATTCATGCATGTAGTAAAATAACACATAATAGTATGCGCTTATGTTACAAGCTTATTACTTACAATTCATCCATTAGTCGCTCATTTTAATCATAGATCTTACTAAGCAGTAGCCTCTATGACGTAGGTATCTCGAACGTAAAAGATTTATAAGAAAGAGTAAAGATTTATACCGTATTCTGGGTTGCCTAACTCTGTGCTAATCAAGTAATAATATAAAGAAAGGCTAGCCTCTGGATATGTAGGTACTATTTCGAATTTATTTCAAGCGTAAGCCAAGTTCTTAAGCTAATTTCATTATTAAAATTAAATTTTGTTTTAAACAAATTCAAAAAAAATTAAAAATTGGAAAAAATACTAATTTAAAACGAAATATAAATAGCAAGTCCGTCCAACAATTTGAGAGGAGGCTAAGCCTCCCTTGCCTCCATTGACAAACCGCCGCTGATATTTCAATATATTTGATTTTTTATCAAATATTATATTTGATTTTTAAATTTAATTTAAAAAAATATTTTAAGAAACTTACGTAAGGAATACGTCG
Organism: Podabrus alpinus; assembly: GCA_932274525.1. Classification (NCBI taxonomy): domain Eukaryota; kingdom Metazoa; phylum Arthropoda; class Insecta; order Coleoptera; family Cantharidae; genus Podabrus; species Podabrus alpinus. Next base: position 94,521,152 of record OW026453.1, on the reverse strand, counting down.
GACCCCCCCCCCTATGTAAGGGTCCGTAAGATATCCAATACCCCCCCCCCCAAAACCCTTACGTAATTAATGGATGACCCCCTACTAATTCCCCAAAACATTCCATGCAAGCACCTTCCCCAAATTGGAGGTTCCCCCCACCCACCCACAATGCGATTTTTCACATAAAGCTCGTTGATTTTCATTTTTATGAAAAATTATCATTAGACAAAATTGAAGAGCATAAAATTAGCTGACCTTTTAATAGCAAAATATTAAATTTCTAAATTAATGGCAAGTTTTATCAATAAAACATCAAGAACAAAAGTTGCAGATAATATTAAGCAAAATATTATTTGTTTGAAACATTTTTTGATAATAGGGATGGTTTCCAAAATAAATGTCAAAATGCTATTTTAATATTTCAGAAAAAATAGTATGCAATAGAAAAATTTGAAAAAAATATTAGTTGTAGAGAATTTTATGGTCTTTAATTTTGGTCTGTTGATAATTTTTCGTAAAAGTGAAATTAAGCGAGTTGTAGGCGAAAAACCGCATTATGGGGACTAAAACCCCGATTGGGGTCGATCATATTTCAGCTTCCATGGATTGTTTGCAAACTAAAAATATTCGATAGATTCGTGATTATTGAATTGAAAAAATAATAATACGGGTATCAGGGTTAATTTTCGGAAATAAAATTTTAATAATTTTTCGAATATTTTATACTAATTTTACTATTCCATCGTTTTATTACAATACTTCCTATTTAATTAACTTTCCATCTTCTGGAATTCCTAACTCTTCATCGGTCCATTGCATAGGATCAGGGTACTCAAATTCTCCCTAAACAGAACTCTTTTTAGAAGGAATCGAATAAAATTTACTTGACCTACCGTAACACGTTCGTAATCTGTATAAAAGTGCCACAAAATCCACCACCATGCGAAACCTCCAATTATTTCGGCGGTAATTATAATATCTTTACTCGCAGGGGCTGCAACATCTCTGTAACGATATCTAAAAAAGGGAAGGAAAGTTTTAGTTCGAGGGAACCGAGGAAGTCATTATGTAACAATTTTTTAATAACTTACGGTGCATGGCTATTTCTTACACTGACGTTGTTCGACGGTTTAAGATTTTTTAGTAAATTAACCGTTCGTCCTAACGCCAAACCACGAGAAATTAACATTTTTACGATTATTTACAAGAATTTTGACATGAAAAAAAAAGTTAGGTTATATCTGTCAAAAAGGAATTTAACAGGGGTGCCACATGGAAGTTTTGGTTCAAGACTATTTTGTTGATCATTTATGATCAATGAAGGTGAATAATTATTTAGAGTAATGATTTATTCAATTGAAAAATTTAAATGAATGCTATCAAGGCTTTTCCTGAATTGAGAGAAGAATTTAAATTTCAAGGAAAAACTTTACATATTATATTATATTTTACCAAATTTTACTTAACATTCCCAATAGATCATTGAATTCTCTAAACGAAGTTTCTTTCTGTTCTCGATAACTTGAAAATTTTATATTTTCAATATATAAATTGAAATTTTTAATCAAAGTTTTTATTATGAATTATCAGACAAACAAACCCTAAGAGAATTTTGGAAATACTTGGTGCAGTTTAAAAGGTTATCACCAGATGGTGCTCCTAATTTGGAAAGCGGAATATACGGCTTGAGCACCAATCACGACCAATCAGTGACCAATCACTTCTTGAAGATCCGTAGTATCGGTAGTCATTAGGACTTCAAATTAAAGAGCGCCATCTATTGATGGCATTTTCAACTATAAAAAATGTTTCCAAAATTACCATCACAGGTTTGCCAATCAGGAAAATAATTCAGATTTATTTTCTAAATGGTAAGGCGGCGGAAAATGATCAAAGTTCCTCAGTATTACAAAGGTATTACCAATGTCTGTATTCAAGTCCCCTACTTGGGGGTACCAAGATCTGCTTAGTTATATAATGAAGATCTGGTCGATTTCAGAACCTAATTTTGGCGGTGGGGGGCTAAAATCTCCCAAAAAAAAAAATTATATATCATCGTTCATCGTAATTTAAAAGCATTAAATTCATGTAGTTGTTTGAATTGCTCACATTTCTAACTTTTTTATTTAAAACTTTAAACGAACCCTTATTACCTTCATTGGATATTCCCGATTGTCTTAGAAACAAAACCATCATTTGCTATCCCTTCATTCTTTTCGCGGAGAATAAGTTGGGTTACTTGCTTAAATTTTGTTGTTAAAATTTTGACAGTGGCATATCGCGAATAGATAAATTATTATAGGTTTGTGATAATGAAATAAATAACAGGAGAATCAACTGATTGTTATTGTCAAAGCGGAACCTTTCATTGTAATAAGGGCAAACCATTATCATCATAAATAGATGGTATCCCGCCGCTCTTAACTATTTGTTACGCGATTGCCTTGGTTATGCGGCCTTCATGCGACTGGCCTAAAAAGGGGTAATTCCAGGAGGCGCACTTGATGAGCTCTCCTCCTAAATTTTTGATATAATAATCTACTCGGTATAATAATCTACTCGGTGACCCGAATCTACGTTCCAATTTTCATAACCCTCTTTTGGGGATAAGGGTGTCAAAAACCAACCCTTACCTTTAAATAGTCGGTAAAAAATTCCCAGATGGCGCAGTTGACCAGATCCCCTCCCAAATTTTTGATATGACAATCTACTTGATGACCTGAATTTAATATGTTCCAAATTTCATAACCCTCTTTCTTTTGGGGATAAGGGTGTCAAAATCCAACCCTTACCTTTAAATAGTTGGTGAAAAATTCCTAGATGGCGCAGTTGACGAGATCCCCGCCCAAATTTTTGATATGACCATCTACTTTTCTACTTGATGACCTGAATCTATGTTCCAAATTACAGCAGGTTTTTGAAAATTTTATCCTGCAACTTATTCAACTTCCATTTCACGAAACCTATAACTTACTTAATTAAATATAGAGGAGAGGGGCATATGCCCCTATATTCTATAACTTTTGTAACGCGTACTTGTAAGGTATCCTCGAGCCACGTAATTAATAAATGTTATTTGATTTGATTTGTTCCAAATTTCATAACTCTCTTTTGGGGATAAGGTTGTCAAAAACCAACCCTTATCTCTAACTATAGTTAGTGAAAAATTCCCAGATGGCGTAGTTGACGAGATTCTCCCCTTCCAAATTTTTGATATGACAATCTACTTGATGACCTGAATCTATGTTCCAAATTTCATAACCCTCTTTTGGGGATAAGGGTGTCAAAAACCAACCCTTACCTCCACCCTTACATTTATGAGGTTAGTAAAGAATTCCCATATGGTTTCTTACTAGCTATCTTAAAAGGGGTTCTTACGTTAACTCTACGTTATCTGTCGCATTACAAATAATGCACAAACCCCATTTAAGATAATTTGAAATTCAACGTATGTTGTTCGGAGCTTCATTTTCTTCAAGAATAAGAATTAGTATGGAAAACTTATCGAATTAAGCTTCTTTATATAATTAACTGCATTCGCCAACATTTCACGAATACTGTGAAATCATATAAAGAAACATTGAAATTTCGAAGAAATTTGAATAAGGGGGGGCCAATTTGACATTAATGTCAAAATTCAATATTTCAATACCAAATGCAAATTAATTTAACACAGCATTTTCAAAATAATTTACAGCATTCGCCAGCATTTCGCTCGCATTGGCGACTGACATTAAAAAAATAAATAATTCAAAAATAGAGGGGCCAAAAGTGAAAGTACTTCGATATAATCACAGATGTCTCGGGAACCGTTTTAGCTAGCGACTGGAGTTTGCTTGAATCGGTAGCTGAGATTTCTAACTAAACATAGGTATTCTTGGGTGGCTTATTAAATTGTCTAGGATTGCCCGAAACACAATTTTTATTCTCCGAAAAAGCCGTAGGTTCGAATGTATGTTGCTTGGAGGAAATTCTTTTTCAATTCTTTCAATTTTGTCATAAAAACATTCTTTCCTTATGTCCTTTACATTACATTCTGTAGTGTACATCCTCCTCCTCCAGTCTATCCGTCTTGACAGACGCGTAGTGATTATGCCATGCTGTCTAACCGAGCCGTAACCCGCCGTATTGTCCTGCGCCATTCCTCCCTATCAGATGTTGATCGGACGGCATGCTCAACGTCTCCATATTCACATGCCCAGTAGCCAATTTCACACTCTTCGCCCCGGACGCAGAAGAGCGCCGGGGATTAGCCGGATCGCCAGACAAAAAACTATTCAAAGACAACATGTTCATAATGCTCTTGGGAAAAAGTAGTGTAGTAGATTCCCCTGCCTTTCTACACCGCAGTACTTCAGCCGTTCTTACTGATACAGTTGCGCCTGAAGAAATCTAATTGTGATCCATGCCAAAGTCATTCCTTTTCTGCATCACCATAGTACTGATGGCTACTGCTGCCCTCCATCAAGATTTACCATATCTGGTTACCCTCACCTAGTTTAGCCTGCAGGTCAATGCAGTTGCCCGGGGTATGGCACGTGGAGCCATAAGTGAGAGTTGGGTATCCCGCGAGGACCAGTTACCAAAGACCATCTCCCGTCGTCGACGCTAGATGTGACCGTCTTGGTAAAAGGTGCTACCTCTGCAGCATAACCCCAATACCCCTGTACATAATATGTCCAAAATTCTATCATTTAGCAAGAAATTTTCCCATTTTCATCATGATCGTTTCATGACCATAAAATCGAAGAGTATAATAATCTTGAATGAACTTGAACCCAATACTTCGTTTTCCATTACCACAAATACACACAAAATATTATTGCCACGAAAGACATTAACGAAGAATATCGTTTGGTCAAAGGTACTCCAGAACCAGAAAATCATTTAAAATGGGATTTTTCCACAGAATTCATTAGTTATCGAATGACTTTAACCATGGTCAACCAAATATTGAAAGTCTATCCAGGTTAGACACGAAACTGTTGTGCTTCGCCCGTTTGAGTATCAAAAATCTACAAATTGGTTTGCAAATTTTATGGTATAAAATAAAATGGTACAAACACTGGTGGTAAGGGTTGGATTTTGACACCCTTATCCCCAAAAGAGGGTTATGAAATTTGGAACTACTACTAGCGTGCTTCACGAAGTGGAGCGATTACGGGGCGAAGCCTCGCTTAATTCTCCTTCAACTGATAATGATTACGCGCACTTTGGGCTTTTTGTAAGGGATTAGCGACCCGTTGCGGCATTGAGCCTGATCTGAATCAGTAACTTATAGCCTTGTAATCGGCGAACCGAATTACAAGACCAAGGTTACTGTGAAAAAATAAAAATCAGATTTGTTCGAGTTGTGACCGTTCGAACAATGTCTGAACGGATGATAGTACCGTTGCAATTCTAACCGTTGGCTGCTGTCGCCCATATGTTAAGTTATCGGGTTTTTGGGTTAGCTTGCCGTCTCCGGAGCCAAGATACTTATCGGCCGCTTGAATCGGTGGAAGTCGAAGACGTCGTACTTCCCAAGTTGGTTAACCAGTGGGTTATCGCTGTCGTGGCTACGGTCGTACAGCCGTTCACGTTCCAATAAACCTTCTTCAAGAACGAGGGTACTTTCCTCCTGTTGGTGCCAGACATCAATTGAGCTTCTTCGCGGTGAGTGGGAGGGAGATGACTTCGCGATTAGTGGTAATTGGCCACAATCTGGAAACTTGCCAGCATTTGGTCCACGATCTCTTGTGTTAGACCCGCTTTGGCGAACGCGGATATAGTGCGGGCAAGATCTAGGGGGGGTGATTTTTGGTTTATCACCTTGGCTTGGTTGGTCGTCGTGGGGTGTGGCCCTGGGTTGCGGTTCTTCATTCATTCTGCTGGCGTAGGATTGGTCGGGTGTTGTCCTGTGGGGGACGAACCCCCACAGTTGGTGTGTTGGGAGCTTGGCGGTCCCGCTTGTCGCCATCTGTTTGGTGTTGGTCTTGGACGTGGAAAGCTGGGGCATCCTTGGTAGCTGGCGGTGTGTGGGCCCCCGCAGTTGGCGCAGATCGCTTGCTCTTCTCTTGGTTTCGTACAGTTGGTGGTGAGGTGCGGCCCCGCGCACTTGACGCACCTCGCGTCGGATCGACAGCATCGTTGGGCATGGCCGAACGATTGGCATCTGTGGCATTGTCCAATTCGGTTTTTTCTATGAGGTGCCTCGACTATGAGGTGCCGGGATACCCATAATTTTTCTGATGTCGAAAATTTCGCGCGACGTCTCGTTTTTGGTGAGGGTCACCATGAGGAGCGGGAGGGGACGCCTTTCCCTCCCTCTATGCATGCATGCGGCCTCTTGTATTTCGATGCCTTGCGAAGCCAGATCTTCTTTGATTGTGTTAGGATTTTGGGTAGGCCCCTGATAACGACTTTCAGGGGTTTTTCTTCGGCCATTTGGTAAAAATAGTAACCTCCATCTTCGGGTCGGAGGTTTTCTCGAAAAAGCGGTTTAGATTACGATAGTCGGTGGTTGTTGCCGGGGTGATCGATAGGCTTCCTACCGTGTTTCGTACATTTGTGTATCGGATTTGGAGACGGTCGAGTTCGGCGTTGATCATCTGCCACCGTGTTGCCTTCCGGAGTACGATGGGGGGGATTCTTGGTTTATAAGCGGCAGCTGGACCAAGGGTTTCGTCATTGTTGTTGTCGTTGGGGGTATCATTGTTCGTGATGGCGTTTGACCCGTCCGTGGGTGGGTCGTTGTCCACTAACATTGCGTTGTTTATCGTCTCGGGGATGATTGGTTCATCATGGAGCGTGGTGGTCTTTTGCCTTGTCTTTGGCGGTCTCGGTGTATCGGTTTCGGACCCTTCCGAGGAGGTGGATCGTCCGTTTGCGCCCTACGTCCTGTGGTTGGGCTTGAGCGGAGGTGGCGCCGGTGATTGGTGCCTTCGGATTTATGCTATCGGTTTTCTTTTCGGTATTCTTTACGGTAGCGGGTTTGCTCTGAAGGGTAGCGGGTTTGAGCGTCTTCTTGGAGTTCTTGTTGACCACCAGTTGGAGTTCGCCTTCACCGTCGTCCTCGATGACGTTTGGGGTGTCAGCCTCGTCGTCAGATTTGTCCATCAGTTCCGCTGCTTTTCGCGCTTGGTGGAGGGAACGACTCAGCTCGTACAATTCTTTCTTCTCCTTGTTATAGATCTCAATTATTCGCTGCGTTTCGCGTTCTCTTTCCTCCATTCGTTCTTGGTGGTTGTCCTAAAGTAACCTTATTCGGTCTTCGATTGAAAAGTCGGCGTCCTGGGAGTTGATTTTTGATGTTGAAGCCATTGTATTGATAAATACGGTTTTGTCTCAAAGGGATCGTAAAATCGCTTGTCGTTCACTATGACTTTCCCATTCACGCTTTCTCCTTGAAATTTGGAACGTAGATTCACGTCATCAAGTAGATTGTCATCAAAAATTTGGGAGGGGATCTCGTCAACTGCGCCATCTGGAACTTTTTTACCAACTATTTAAAGGTAAGGGTTGGATTTTGACACCTTTATCCCCAAAAGAGGGTTATGAAATTTGGAACGTAGATTCGGGTCACCGAGTAGATTGTTATATCAAAAATTTGGGAGGGGATCTCGTCAACTGTGCCATCTGGGAATTTTTTACTAACTTCTTAAAGGTAAGAGTTGGGTTTTGACACCCTTATCCCCAAAAGAGGGTTATGAAATTTGGAACGTAGATTCGGGTCACCGAGTAGATTGTTATATCAAAAATTTGGGAGGGGATCTCGTCAACTGTGCCATCTGGGAATTTTTTACTAACTTCTTAAAGGTAAGAGTTGGGTTTTGACACCCTTATCCCCAAAAGAGGGTTATGAAATTTGGAACGTAGATTCGGGTCACCGAGTAGATTGTTATATCAAAAATTTGGGAGGGGATCTCGTCAACTGTGCCATCTGGGAATTTTTTACTAACTTCTTAAAGGTAAGAGTTAGGTTTTGACACCCTTATCCCCAAAAGAGGGTTATGAAATTTGGAACATAGATTCCGGTCATCAAGTAGATTATTATTATATTAAAAATTTAGGAGGAGAGCTCGTCAAGGCCTCCTGGAACTCGCAGCGCAACGAGCAATTAACAAAATCCTAAACCGCAGATTACAAAATTTCAATTACTACTGTCAAAACCGTGTTATTTTTTCTAGTACCTTCTTGATAAATAATTGGTATACACGAACAATTTTATCATGCACTTTTGAAACTTTAGGTCTGATTATCTCTCTAACTCTAACTAACTAATTCCACACCGAGTCCGACAGGTGGCCGAAGTGTTATTTCCGGTCCACCCAATAGCTGTGCATCCTAGACAGCCCACCCCGCAACCCTGGATCCCCTTTACAGAGGAAGAACTTGGGGAGGCCGTGTCTAGTCTCCCAGCAGATAAAGCCCCCGGCCCAGACGGAGTACCGGGAGTGGCACTAAAAGCTATTGCCACGGCGAACAAACGAAGGATCTTAGCCGTTCTAAACGATTGTATCGTAAAGAAAACTTTTCCCGTGATGTGGATAAGAGCCGAATTGGTCCTCATAAGAAAAGGGAATAAACCGCTAGAGGAGCCCACCTCATATCGACCCATCTGTATGTTGGATCACGCCGGCAAACTCTTGGAAAAAATGATATTCAAAAGGTTAAATGGGGACATTGAGAGTGCCGGTGGCCTATCCGATAATCAATTCGGCTTTATGAAGGGCAGATCCACGATAGACGCGCTACAAAAGATCGTCGGGATAGCGCAGGAAGCCAGAAGCGGAACCCGTAGAACAAGGGAATTCTGCCTAATAGTGACGCTGGACGTGCAAAAAGCTTTTAATAGCGCAGGATGGCTTCACATCCTTGATTCCCTAAGAGATAGAGGGATAGACCCGCACGACGACGAACGACGACATGGAAGCGACGAGCGGAGTTCCGCAGGGATCGGTTCTTGGCCCCGTACTTTGGAACGCAATGTACGATGGGAGTCCTCCGACTGACACTCCCCATTGGAACAACTCTGGTGGGATTCGCGGACGACCTAACCTTAATCGTCCGCGATCGAGACGCAAAGGTTGTCGAAGCCAAGACCAACTCGGCTATAAGCGCCATCGTCCAGTGGGTGGAAGAGAGAGGACTGGCCCTCGTCCCGGCCAAGTCGGAGGCATGTATGATCTCCGGAAGAAGAAAGGTGCCGACCATCTGCATCTACATGAAAGGATCCTCAATCCATCATATCGGAGATTCGGTTATAGTGCTCGGAGTAACACTCGACAAAAGCCTCAACTTTGCCGAGCACATCCGGGACGTAATGGCCAAGGCGGAGGCATCAGCAATAACTATCGCTCGCCTGATGCCTAACGTGCGGGGCCCAAGGGCCACTAAAAGAAGGGTACTATCCATTGTGGTCCACTCCATCATGCTGTATGCGGTACCCGTGTGGCATGGGGCACTCGAAATACAAAGAAACAGGATGAGACTCCTGAGGGTGCAAAGACGCGCAACCCTGAGAATAATCAGCGCATACAGGACGGTGTCCGGCGAGGCTGCACTGGTCCTTGCCTCAACCGCACCGGCGGACCTTCAGGCGGGTGAGAGGGCCAAAACCCACGCGGGACAAGAAGATTCCAAAGAGGACACCTTCACCAGGTGGCAAAGCAGATGGGTGGGGTCCGAGGTCGGATCGTGGACAAGGCGGCTCATACCCAACATCAAAACTTGGGTCGTCAGAAGCAGCGGCGGTTTGTCAATGGAGGCAAGGGAGGCTTAGCCTCCTCTCAAATTGTTGGACGGACTTGCTATTTATATTTCGTTTTAAATTAGTATTTTTTCCAATTTTTTATTTTTTTTGAATTTGTTTAAAACAAAATTTAATTTAATAATGAAATTAGCTTAAGAACTTGGCTTACGCTTGAAATAAATTCGAAATAGTACCTACATATCCAGAGGCTAGCCTTTCTTTATATTATTACTTGATTAGCACAGAGTTAGGCAACCCAGAATACGGTATAAATCTTTACTCTTTCTTATAAATCTTTTACGTTCGAGATACCTACGTCATAGAGGCTACTGCTTAGTAAGATCTATGATTAAAATGAGCGACTAATAGATGAATTGTAAGTAATAAGCTTGTAACATAAGCGCATACTATTATGTGTTATTTTACTACATGCATGAATATAATTATTTTTCATGCTTTGGAGGCTGCCCTCATTATGCGTGGGTGTATTATCAAATGCACCTGCAAACCTTTGCATTATCATGCATATGTTCTAAATATAAATCACTTGTATGTGAACTTCTAAAAGTGTGCTACATTTTTCAAGTTTGTGACCAAAATACAGGTTTTTTTTTAAATTTTATTATTGAGACTATTTTTAAATTGGTTATTATTTTTAATTAGTTATTATTATGGATAGATTATGCGAAATCAAACAATGCGATGATATTGTACATTGGCTAGTACATAATAATTTTAGTTCATTAAGCTATGATAACAAAGTTTATATTGCAAATATTGTAATGAAACCCCGTCCAAATTCTATTACACTTAAATACACGGATAAAAGGCAAAATCGGGGTTTTAACACTGAATGGTACAATAAATGTGCTTGGTTAACAGGTTCTGTTAAACAAGAAAAGTTGTATTGTTGGCCGTGTTTACTTTTTTCAGCGGATAATTCAGTTTGGTCAAAAATCGGGTTTTCCGATATGAAAAATTTATCTCGTTGTATTGAACGTCATACAAAATCAAAAGAACATATTTCTTCGTCGTGTAAAATTAAATTATTTGGAAAAGAAAATATAGCAACTGCATTAAACAGCGAACGTCTAAATTCGATTTCATTATATAATGATCAGGTTAGGGAAAATCGAAATAATTTAAAAAGATTAATTGACTTGACAATATTTTTGGCATCCCAAGATTTGGCTTTCCGTGGTCATGATGAAACAGCAACATCGGTTAATCGGGGAAATTATAAAGAATTAATTGCGCTATTTAGTAAATATGATCAAAATTTTAATAAATTTGTAAGTGGTAATATTTTTTCCGGGACGTCAAAAACAATTCAAAATGACTTGATAGATTGCGTGTCATTTATTTTAAATGAACACATAGATGCAGAAATAAAAAATTCTCAATTTTTCTCGTGGCAAGTAGATGAAACGACGGACATTTCTTGCGTTTCGCAACTTTCAATTGTAGCTTGGTACGTTACAAACGGTCAAGTCGTAGAAAGATTTTTAGGTTTCTATGATGTTTCTTCAGGTCGGACCGCGGAAGATTTGTTTAATTTTTTAATCTCTCGTTGCGACAAATATGATTTTAAAAATAAATTAATAGCTCAAACATATGATGGCGCAGCAGTTATGGCAAGTCATTTAAACGGTTTACAAAGCAAAATTAAATCGATTGCACCTCAAGCACTTTTTACGCACTGCTATGCTCACGCGTTAAATTTAGTTTTGAGTAAGGCATGTAATTCGAATAAAGATTCCCGAATTTTTTTTTCAAATTTGAACGGATTTTCCACATTTTTTTCAAAATCGACCAAACGGACGAATGTTTTAAATGAAATTTGTGGCAGTAAATTACCGACAAACGTTGCTACACGTTGGAATTTTACCTCGCGAGCAGTATTTACAGTGTAATTAAGAAAACAATTAATTGACGTATTTAATTTTATAATCGACAGCGATGATTTTAAAAACGACTCTCAAACTATTAGAGAAGCGGTAGGTTTAAGACAATATTTAAATGAATCAAAATTTTGCTTATTATTAGAAACTTTTAAATTAATTTTTGAACAGACAGACGTAGTATTTTCAATTTTACAAAGTAAACTAACCGATATTAATTTCGCCAAATGTCGTTTAACAAAATTAATCGAAACTCTGCACAGATACCGTATTAGTGATGATTTGTATTTTGACAACATATTTAACAGTTTAGAATTAAATTGCGAGCCGGCTCAGAAAAAACGAAAAACGACATTTGATTTACCAGATATGCGTCAAAGTTATAAACAAATTTTTGCGGAAATTTTGGATACGGTTATCGTGCAAATTGAAGTTAGATTTGCAGACTTACAAATATTAAAATATTTTGATCTATTAACATTTGCTAAATTTTCGGATTATAGGAAAAACTTTCCTCAAAATTTATTAGATAGTCTATTAGAGCAGTATCCATTTTTTGATCAAATCCAACTCAAAAATGAATTATCGGTAGCATATAATGACCCCGAAATGTTTGGACAATGTAGGACTCCATCAGAGATATTAGATTTTACTTTCAAAAATGATTTACACAGTTGTATGCCTGAATTTTATAAACTTTTATGTGTGGTCGTCACCATACCGGTAACATCGGCTTCGGTTGAAAGAAGTTTTTCCGCACTAAAACGTATTAAAACTTACACTCGTAATACGATGAACCAAAATCGGTTAAGTAACGTCGCGGTAATGTCTATTGAAAAGGAATTCGTTACCTTATTGTCTCGAAATAATGAATTCTACGAGAATATCATCGATCACTTCGCGAATACTAAAAATCGCCGTATACCTCTTACGTTTAAAGCTTCATAAATTTCGAATGACTTAAAATAATATTAATCTTTATATTGTACAGCATTTTTTCCAAAAAACACTCTGCACTCATCGAACAATTTTTTCCATTGTACACAGTACTGAAGATAGCCAACGGGCTCGAAACACGTGTCTACCGCAGATTAAATAATATTTTATTAAATTTTTTTGTAAGTTTTATTTTATAAGGTAGTTAAGCTGTAAAATTAGCCTCCTCAAATGCAAAAGTCACGAGCCGCCGCTGGTCAGAAGCCATGGAGAGGTGAACTTTCACCTGACACAGGCATTTACCGGTCACGGGTGCTTTAAAGCATACCTACATAGATTTGGCCTACGTGAAACCCCCACATGCGGCTACTGCGATGCGGAAGACACGGCAGAGCACGCCCTATTCCACTGCTGGAAATGGGGCCGAGCGAGGATATCAACGGAGTTGAAAGTAAACTCGCAACTCACCCCCGACAACGTAGTGCCCATCATGCTGCAAAGCCCAAAAAACTGGGAGGCAGTCGAAGGGCTCATTCACACGGTCATCGGAGAAAAGGAAGCAGCGGAGAGAGAAGAGCAGGCCGCTGCACGCCTAAGCTAAAAGAAAGGCAACGACGAGAACTGCGCCAAATGTGAATGGCACAGAGCGCTAGCCAGAATGGCTAACCCCCCTGTATCGGAAGTAAAGCCTAACGGTGAATTCCTGGTGCAGGGGGTTAGGGGTGAGGTTTTAGTCAGTGAAGTCTGACACTACCCCCTTAGATAAAGGGGGTGTCTTGCACGAGATTTCCTCATCCCTGCACAAGGTAAAACAAAAAAAAAAAAAAAAGGTCTGATTATCTCGAAAACTTTTCGCTTCAATGTTATAGTTTTCTGACATATTCGTACTCAGAAAATTGTGCTCTATCCAAATCCGGAAAAAAATAAGGGTTGCAATTTAAAAAAATTTACGATGACGTCATAGCTCAAAAAGAAAACAAATTAAACAAATGTCAATAGCAGCAAAAAAGTGACATTTAAAAAAATAATGTTGACATGCCCGAAGATTTTCCGAGAAAATCCTCCTAAAATATTTTATCGAATTTGTTCCATACTTGACGGGCCCACTGGAAGTTAATTTCCACTTTTAATTTTTGATTAATCAATTTTTGTATAATATGTAAGTGACCGCATCGTAATTAATATTATTTAGCAAGGAGTTGAGCAAGGAAGAAGAAAAACCCCCCAACCCCATCTCCGGTAATAATATTTTAGTGCGCTAGTGAACACCATCAGTTTTTGATGATAACCGAAACAAAATTTGTTGGTTGTTTTTAAAGTCGTACAAATAGAAATGATTCATCTTATACATAAATATTATATAAAATTTAATGTACGAGGTTGTTCACTTATCAAACAAAATAAACATTTTAAATAATTATTGTTGCCACAACGCAAAACGAGAAATGGACGAGTTGCGCATGCCCACGGGGGATTTACTTCCACGGCACGTGACCGCTGTTTAGTAGGAAAATACAACATGAATCACGTCGGTCCCCGCTCCTATCAATACGCAGTTCATAGCTGACGTAAGAATAAAATTTAACGGGGAAAAACCGTGTAAAATATTGAAGTGTATTTTATGGTGGTGGTAAGTGAATGGCTCTATTTTCGATTATTTATTTTATTTTGTGAGTTGCAAGTTGCTAGTCGCACAAATTTTGTGAAAAGTCATTTTGAGAATTTCAAATTAGGTTAGGTTGTTGCTTTTACAAAATGTTGAGTTTTCAACCGCAGTCCACTAATTTAATACCAAATTATTTTAATGATGTTCAAGGTAGTTTTTTTGGGTTTTATTAATATTTATTGTTAATTTTTTGTTTGTCCAGGAACGAATCTTGATATGAGTAATTATATCAACGTCTTAACGCCACCGACGGATTCGTCGGATTCGATCATGTTTTCACCGAAGGGCGAGTGTGTGTCGCCACCACAATATGTCCATTATAATAATATTCAACAACCACTGGAAAGATTACAGGGCATGTCATGTAAGAATTAATTATGTCTTGGATTAGTTTTGTTGATGTTGTTGTTTTAGTGCAAAAACCGTATCTAACGGTAGTGGAAGAACCGGTGGAAAGATTCAGGTTCCGTTACAAGTCTGAAATGTCGGGAACACATGGTTCCTTGAATGGTAAATCATCTGATCGGGCTCGCAAACAAACGTATCCGACTGTTAAGGTAAATACAATTTTATTGAACTCCGGTACTTTTTTTTAAATTATGGTATACTAATTCAGACAAACTTTTTAATTTTTAAATTCTGAAAAGAATGACAACATTGTAAATCAAATATTTTTTGTTCCAAGTTTGCTCCTGCAAAGCTGTGGACACATTTTGCATAACTGCTATTTTTTTTATTTTATTTTGTTTTATTATTCATATCACATGGATAAAGTATGCTATCTTCAAAACCTCCCACCATTTGACGTTTTCTATTTTTAACTTTTTTTTAATCACATGTGGGAACTCCATTGTTAACAGACGCTCCTTATTTTATAAGGATTTACTAAAATATTTTGAATAAATTTTTCAAAATTGATGATTTAATTTAGAAGTGGTAGGAGATAGCAATAACCTTGGATTTATGTGTTTTCCAAAGCACGCCGCTAAATGAGGTTATTTACAATTTACTAAATTAGTGTAGATGATTGGTACAGGGGTGGATTCAAAAAGTTTTTATTGTAACTTTGTTTATATTTTGGGGGGAATTGTAACAATAGTTGACCTCCCTATTCATGTTTGACCTTTTTACAATAAATAAAGATATTAGGCTTGTAATTTGTAAAAAAAACCATTTCACAATATCACTGCCAATTATTTAAAGTAACAAGTTGTAAAAGAGAAGATACCATTGGTACTAACGTGGTACTACTTTTACAAGGACCTACCTGTTACACATATTAATTCTGTACATTTTCCTGTATTGCTATTAATTTTTGTGATAAGCTAATATCTAGAAATTTGCACTATGCTATAGGATATCATATAAGTAATGGATGTGATTCCCTTAATTTGATAAGATAAGGCACACTTCAAAGCTTCTAGAATAAATATTTATTTTGTTGTTTGCTGACTTTGCATATATAAAAATATTACAACTTGCTTTCTGGCAGCAGCCGACTAATAATCTGAAAATTGAGGGCCATTTTTACATTATTCGTTTGTAATTATTTTCTATGGTATTAAAAATAATTCGAAAAACTAGGAATTCTTCTTGGTTTTACTTTCTGAGAGGGAATTTTCATCAGAATTTGGTTCACCTTGCAGATCAAAAATCGCCTTTTACAATTACAGAGAGGGGGGGGGGTAAAGTTACATAATCATCGAGATTTTGTGTTTCACCGCCTCAGCCACCTCAACTTGATAATTTTGGTATAAATTAAATTCAAATTAAGAGTTGCTGAGATTCACAAAGTTCGTTTTTTATATTTTTTACTTTTATAGTCAAATTTGTACCAAGAACTACAGTGAATCAAAATGAAATTCGGGCAACCGAAATTAAAATAATAAAAAATACAGTTTTATGAGGCGCCACGGGTACTTTGAATGGCTGTAACTCTGTTTTTTTTGTTTTCATTCAATCGGGATATTATCTATTCCTCAAATACATATATTTAGTAACATAACAAACCTAAGATCCATGAGATCCTTCTTTTTGTTTGCTGTAAATAAATTAATTACTGCTATGGTGCGCGACTTGGAGCCTCAGAGGCGCCACGCGAGCAATTGCGTTACATATTTTTTAGCGTATTTTATATTTCTTATCGTATTAAATAAATAAGAACTGATCAAATTTTTGTTTTTCAATTTCTTTAAATTCTATTTACAATATTGTTTTACACAAAAAAAATAAAAACTTAAATTTTTATGCAATAGTACTATACAATTTTCGCATTTTTTGTGCGAAGTTCCACCTCCGAGTCGTAATATTAAACGCTTGCATAAGGGGAATCCCCCAACATTCTATTGACGGTACGGGGATTCCCCTCGTCAGTTACATGTCACCCTAAGGCTAGGTTCACACTACGTTGTACTGCACGTTTTTTAGCAGTATACGTTTAAACGAATACGCAGTGGCGCATATATTGTACATAGAACTGTTCACACGTCCTTTGTACTTCAAAAAAAACGTATACAGCTAAATACGTTTAACGAATACTCACCGGACTTGTCAAGCAAATCGAATGAACCTTAACGTATTCGGTTTGCAGTAGCGCATAGTATTAAATTGTCTCTTTCACACGGCACGATGTCATACGTTTTTTATCGAAAAGCAATTGAACAACGCTTTAGTACCTGAGCATCTGTTGGAGAGATTGCGCGTATTTTAAGATTGTTTAAGATTCTTGTTAAGAAAATTTTATTGTTATATTAAAATGGCCGACGAATCTTCTATAGATAATGAACTATTAATATCTTTAGTCGAACAAAAGCCCGTTTTGTGGGATAAATTTTGTATTTTTTTTTGGTAGGCTTGAATTTTCCAGTCGATTTAATAAATTTTCAAAACTTTCAATAGACATCCGAAAGTAATTGAAAAATTTTTTTTCATCGTTTCTAAGTTTTTCGTATATTTCGAATTTATAGGATGCACCCAAAACCTTCTGCTTTGTTGGCGGCGAAACCGCTGGCGTCTTCGATACCAATATAAAAGTACAACTACGCGTGGATCCATTACGTCTACTCTGGTTGATCGACGTGTGAAAACTGCGGCTATTCGTTTTTACACGAATGAAAATTTACCGTATGAATACCCGATTGATTGTAAAACCTAGTAAATCCAAATTTATGCGATTTTGAGATTTTAGTTGTATGATATAGAGAAATCCAAAATACATCGTTCTAAAACCTCGTAATAAAAAAATTATACTTATTGTGACATCTATAAAACTATTAACCTTTAACTACTCGCGCTATGATTTATAACACAAGTACTCGCGTGGTGTTCTGTGTACACCAACATCAAAATGTTTCCCAATAGCTATAATCAATAAATTCTAGATACATATTTGCTTAATAAATGTTTATTAAACAATAATAAACATAATATTTACAAAATATAATAAGATATTTTTACTAAAATCGAAAAAAATACCAAACAAAATTAAATGCTTATAATGCATTTATACGATTTTATATTAGTTGAGTGATAAATTTCTGGAAATTTTTTAATTTAAGTGCCTCAATCATTATTAGGGGCCTAATAGAGATCGCATAGAGAAATTAAAAGCAAATATTCAACTTATTTGTACAGCTATAACAACGAAATTGACTAGGGTTGTTCTGAACACCTCAATAATAGGTTAGGTGGATAGGTTAGATCAGATTAGGGCATTTAACACAAATGGCAGCTTCTTAAATGCAAGTGGTGTACTGAGTACACCAACGTGAGCAGTTAAAGGTTAAATGTGAAAAATCAAGTCAATACTAAGACTTACGAGGTTTTAGAATTAGGGTGACGATGTGTATTCTTATGGGTAAATTTTCGAACTTCAAATTCGATTTTGCTAGGACAGTTACGTTTTGCTGTTTACACATCAGTGTTTATTTGCTGTGAAAGTGTTAACATCAAAAAATTAGCATGGCGTGGTCAGGAAAACGACCTCTAACTACAGATGAATTTGAGGGCGACGAAGAAGTTGACATGGGCGATTTAGATTTTGATTCTTCCGAAAGTGAAATTGATTCAGATAATGAAAGTATTGATATCCACGACAACGATTCAGTAATTGGGACTGACGATGAATGTGGTGAAAATGAAGACACTGACAGCTATTTGCTTGGTAAATTCTTTTGGTATTTTTTAAAAACGATATAAACATATTATTCGTTCTTAGCATAGATGGATAAAAGTTTGGGTGAGGGTGTCTTATTACCCACCACTCCAAATAAATTGAAAATTTCCTATTGCAAAGAGGAAGGTTTATATAGTATACTGTTAAAATATTATGTGGGAATGTATTATCAAAATTTTGAATAAATCGATTTTGAAGTTAGCCAAATTTAGCCACTTTTTCATACGAGATTCCGCGCGTCGTCATTTTGTTGACGGTACGTGTGGAATGAATGACCCTAACACTGGGAAAATTTCGCACCGGCAGATGCAGCTCGTCTCTCGTACATGTAACATCGATTTATTATTTGTTTTATTCGATATTTTGGGGGTGAAACGTAACAGTTTACTGCCCCATACCGCAACTATACTTTTTAATGCTATTTCAAGTTTCTCTAACATCCCGGTTTCTTTTTTCCCGGTTTTCTTGATGGAAGGCGCTTCTCGTATGTTTAGCCCAGTAAACCAGAGTCAAAACCGCCCTGGAGGAGTGCAACGCGGAGCGGAGCGGCGCTCCGTAGAGGTAGGTTTTGACGATGGATAAACCTCCAAATCGAATGCACACCTCAAAAATCGAAGATAAAAAAATATTAAATTTTTTCACTTTTTCGTCAATACACGGGTAATTTACGATTTTTTTGCTAATATTTTTTACTAATATCTACTAATCACACCCCCATCTAACCGAATTTCAAAGAAAAAATCGAATCCGAGCGAAATAATTTCACTCGATCCGACAGGGGCCCCGATGCGAGTCTGCCTGGGGGCGTGGCCTATTCGAACGTTTTCTTCGCTAAATTTACGTACTTAAATTGATTTTTCTCAAAATTTTGACTATACATTCTCACATAAAATTTTTACAGTATACTCTATTAACCTTCCTCTTTGCTATAGAAAATTTTCAATCGATTTCGGGTGGTGGGCAATAGGACACCCGTCCCAAAGTTTGTCTTAATTATAAAAGAAATTGGAAGCAAACTATTTTCTTAAATAATGAAAAGAAAATGGTGGCGCCTGAGAAGCGCCAAGGTAGCACACCCCCATCAAGTCAGCCCCCCTTCAATCAAATTTTTAACTTTTTCTTGTGCCAAACGTTTGGTAATCGTTAGGTAAGGTTTGGTAGTCCGATTAAAAGTTTTGGTAGTTCTTTGTTTTTTCGTAAATAACTAATCAAATTTTTTTGTCAAGTTAGCCCCCCTTCAATCGATTTTTCAACTTCTTTTTAGCTCATTTGATCGATTATAATGTGTAGTGGTTTGGTTGTCCTATAAAAAGTTTTGGTAGTTCTGAATTTGGTCGTAAATAATTAAGTTGGAAGTTATGCGCATGCGCTAAACTCTACTTGAATAGTGCAATAATTATTTATTGCCAATTTAAACCATTTTTAACTTTTTTTAATGGCAAACGATTGGTAATGAACCGAAAAAAGAACAATAATTGCATTACACAAAAAACTTGCGCTGCACTTCAATTTGATGTAATAAGCATTCACGGGAGTAACACGAATTCCGATCCCCGGTATTGAGATATTCCCTATAGATTTGGAAAGCTGAACGTTTGTATAGTAGTTTTCAAAAAGAAAATTTGCGGATAAATAATGCTGGAGGGTCTTTAAAAAAAAGCATTTAAAAGTGTAGTAAATTACATGGTTTCTCATTATCTCAACTAATCATAAGCTCGCATTAAATTATCGGGTGATTTACAAAATCATCTGTATGTGTATTTTAAATGTGGGATTCCCCTACATGTGGATTTTAAATTTACATTTGATTTTAAAACTTAAATTAAATTAATGATTTACGACCAAATTAGGCACTACCAAAACTCTTTATATGACAACCAAACCTCTACACATTATAATCGATCAATTGAAGAGGGGCTAACTTGATAAAATAATTGATTAGTTAATTACGCAAAAACGAAAAAATACCAAAACTTTTAATCGGACTACCAAACTTGATGTATAGATTGTGTTGTAGAGTTCTCTTGCTCGTAATTGAAGTTTTTCTTAGCCTAAGTTCTAATTCTGCCCATAGATGCTCAATTGGATTGAGATCGGGAGATTGGGGCGGTATATGCAGCTATTTTGGTACATTGTAGATCAACCACAACTTTACTATACGGGCTGTATGTTTGGGGTCGTTGTCATGTTGAAACCACCAAACCTTATGAAGACCTAATTTATTCGCGCTGTCTTTTAAATTATTCTGTAAAATTTTCAGGTAGTGTTCTTTGTTCATTTTTACATCTATAAATTCTAAATTCTCGACGCCACTAGCAGCCATGGACGCCCAGAGCATCACGTTTCCGCCTCAGAGTTTGACTGTAGCACAAGGATTTTCTTTCTTCAACTCTGTGTTGACTTTCCTCCACACAATTTGTCTTCCATCTGATCCAAATATGTTCAACTTGCTCTCATCAGAGAAAAGCACGTTATTCCAGAATTCTGGGTCTTTATACATATATATTTTTTAGCGAATTTTAGCCGCTTCTTTCTATTAACCTCTGAAATGAATGGTTTCTTACGGGCTACACGACCATTAAACCCACTATTTCGCAGTGTTCTGCGAATTGTTTCTTCATATATGGTCTTTTCGATTATTTCAGAAACTTGTGTCTTTAAATTAGTAGTAATTGATTTCTTTGGTTTTTTTAAATCTCTCACTATATTTATGCTGTTCGTTGTGAGGTGTAAGTATTTTATTTCTACCTTGTCCAGCTTTATTTTGTAAAGTTTCTTCGTTTTTAAATTTGTTTCATCTATCAACTAAATCAACAATCAACTAAATAATTTCCTGATAAGCATCCATTTGTTTTCATTACCCCAAGCCAACTCTGTAGCAAGAATGATCGCAATGGGGGCGCTAAACTTCGACAAAACCCAATAAATAATAGTTTCAAATATTAAAAATGATAAGAATCTTTTGGGAGGG
The DNA here is from genome assembly GCA_932274525.1 of Podabrus alpinus. Taxonomy (NCBI): domain Eukaryota; kingdom Metazoa; phylum Arthropoda; class Insecta; order Coleoptera; family Cantharidae; genus Podabrus; species Podabrus alpinus. The sequence goes on along the minus strand of OW026453.1, from coordinate 94,499,789 downwards.
GGGGGCGCATATGTTCAAATTTGCCTCAGGCGACAGAAGAGCTTGCTACGGCGCTGAACTACACTACATGTACCCAAAATTTATCAATTAAATCAAATGAATAATATATTAATTTATTTTATTCCTCACCTGAAATTTATAATTACTTAACCAACAAACTACCACTTCTTTTTTCGTCCCCTAGTTGCAATTAGGCATTCCAACCTCATGTCAAATGATGTTATAATGGCCGCCTGATGGCAAAGTCAGTTGTTGGTTTACATTTTTTGGCAAAATCTTATATTTAAATAAATAAATTAGTAAATATAACTTACATAATAACATAATATACGAAAAAACACTTGTAAATCCATATAAACACATACAATGTTTGACATTGCCAACAGGCGTCCATATTGAATTCGAAACATGTCGCGTGATGTGGAATGTCTAATGGCCGACCGAGACGCCAAACTCATCTCCTACGGAACATAACTAACTACTTGAAAAATTAACCCCTTTCTACTTGGGTTTGTGATAAATCTCACTCATAAAACTGCAATTTTAATAGTAATCTCAAAATCTTGCTTAAAAATGTCGAATGACCTAAAATGTACTTCATGTCTAATGGCAGATTACTAATCAGTGACGTCAGATTAATGACAGATGCGGAACATTACACCTTTTCCACCAGTAATTCAGAAATCGTCAACCGTTATTCAGATTTGTCAATTGATATTCAGAAATCGTCAACCGTTATTCAGATTTGTCAATAGATATTCAGAAATCGTCAACCGTTTTTCAGATTTGTCAATTGATATTCAGAAATCGTTAACCGTTATTCAGATTTGTCAATTGATATTCAGAAATCGTTAACCGTTATTCAGATTTGTCAATTAATATTCAAAAATCATCAACGGTTATTCAGGTTTGTCAATTAATATTCAGAAATCGTCAACCGTTATTCAGATTTGTCAACTGCAATTACAATTCACAATTTCTGAATATCAGTCGATAAATCTGAATTACAATTCACGATTTCTGAACAGCAGTTGAGGTTTTCTGAATTACTTCTGGAAAAGGTGTAGAAAAGCCATTATGTTAAATTTTGTAACATTTTCTTTGTTTCTCATATTTTCTTATTTCACCCCTCAATGCAAATTTAATTACAGATACACAATGTGAACCGTCCTTTGCTAATACGATGTTCTCTTTATCAATGGGGCCGTGAAGATATGGCGCACAGGCGTCAGCCTCACGCTCACAGACTTGTGAGAAAACAGGAAGGTGCGGAAATGGACGATCCCCACAGTGTAACTGTGAATGCTGACAACGATTACACTGCAAAGTGAGTTGTAAAATTTAATTTAAAAAAATTCTATTAACACGCCGTTGCAGTTTCCACAGCATGGGAATTATTCATACCGCAAAAAAATATATTGTTCCGGAACTATTCAAGAAGTACATGAATTTAAAACAAGAAGAAATTGCTCGTATCGAGGGAAAGTATCGCGGATTGACGAAAAAGGAAGAAATTGACGTACGCAGAATTTTTCTTCTTAATTTTCAATTTCTAAAAGAATAATTGCAGATTCGTGAAATGGCGGATAAAGAAAGCAAGTGTATCAATTTGAACATTGTGTGCTTGCGTTTTGAGGCATTCGAAGTTCGAAATGAAATATACTATCCTGTGGGGCAGCCCATATATTCGAATGCCATTAATAATTTGAAAAGCGCCTTGACAGGTGATTTAAAAATTGTTAGAATGGACCACTGCACCAGTCCGTCTAACGGCGGGCGAGAAATCTTTATTTTAGTAGAAAAGGTTACTAAAAGTAAGTTAGTGGATGGTAAATTCATTTTTCTACTTTTCTTTTATTTCAGAAAATATAAAAGTTAGGTTTTACGAGTTGGACGATGAGGATGTGGAAGTATGGAGTGACTATGGCAGATTTACTGACTTGGATGTTCACCATCAGTACGCCATCGTTTTTAAGTAAGCAAATCTTTGTTGACCATTTTTTATTTTATTGTACTAAACATCTTTACAGAACGCCACCGTATAAAAATCTGAACATCAGTACTCAGGTCCGCGTATTTATAGAATTAGAAAGGCCTTCAGACAGAGCGAGGAGCGATTCGAAAGATTTCACATATACGCCGTTAGATACCATGTATGGGAGAAAACGCGGAAGATATACAAGTAGTTATAACAGTTCGAGCTTTTCAAGTAGCGAATTACCTGCCACTATAAACTCTGTCAATGCTGGTGGAGAACAATACCAAGTAAGTGGTATTAATAGTGCGGAGTTGAACGCGGCGCTGGGTAAAAGCGATCTAAATTCTTACGAATTCGATAAGTTGTGCACAAGTTTATTGAATTCTGGGCCAATACAGAACTTGTTTGCAGTTGAAGAGAGCATTACCACTGATGGTGTTAATGAAACCGATCGCGACGTTAAACCACACCAACTACCCAGAGGGTAAGTTAAAGATGATCCACAATAATACAAAATTAACGTGAGTCTTTTAGTGCCATCTTAAGGGTGTTAACTCCAGAAGAAATCGAAGTTCTAGAAAATATTAAACGTGTATTAACGGCGTTTCTTAAAACAGAACCTGTTGAAGAGAGGGTGATCGCGATGGTGCTTCAATTCTTTCAAGACAAACGATACAGTACAACTACAAAGAACACGTAAGTTAATTCAACAATTTTTAAATAATCTAACTCATTTGGTTAAGTTCTACTCATACTCAAAAATTTTACAGTTGATTAGTTAGCTCGATGATTATTGAACTTTGATATAAAAAAAAATTATAATTATGCACTGAACTAATTTTGAATTTGCAAACAAACTTGACTTATCGTTGTTTGTGATTGTTTTTTTTTTGGAATTTAAAAATGTTCAATAATTTTGCTTGTGAAAGGTAACTAAATTTAATGTAAATAAACAAACTTGTTCATTTGTATGAAAATGTACATGGCAGGAAAAATATTATAAATTTGATAATTGGCTCAAATGTCCCCAGAACATTGCTGAACAACATTAAAACTTCCCAAGACCTCATATCTTAGTAAGTCTTCCAAAGAAATATGAATATTTCGTATGTTACAGCACAAGGGTTCGGAAAATACTCAAAGATTCAGCGAGTACAGGTTTTAGCAAGGAGATTGCACGAGCGTAGCGCAGCGGAGCGAGTGTCAATCTCCTTGCTAAAACCTGTACTCGCTGAATCTTTGAGTATTTTCCGAACCCGCGTTGCTGTTGCGATGATAATTCCGTGAAGAAACGCCACAACTTATAAGCACAACATCACATACGAAAATCGACATTTCAAACACCATTTTTAATGTCGAAAATGGTGAAACAAAAATCAACATATATTACACCATTTTCAATGTTGTAGAATATCGAGATTTGTAACATTAGTTTAACATTAACATTAGATTATGTTTAAATAAGACAAAACAATTTGCATGCATCAAATTACAATGGTGCAAAAACAACATATCTTACATTATTGTAAAAGGACGGCGATTTTACGCAACATTTACTGAGGATTAATTACAAAAAAATTGAACATGTGGAGCAAACAATCCCACAGAAATTACACCAAAATATTTAAATAGCAATAAGAACATCAAAATCAATATGCCAACAAACAAAAATAAGTGTGAACAGGTAACGGTGACAAATCAAACAAAAAATAGCGAGGTATACAAATAAAACAGGTCCTCTTTAACAAGCAAAAGTAAAATTAAGCCGTTTTTAAAAAAAGTAAAATTTATGCTAGGGCAGCGTTTCAAATTACGCAAATGGTGTAAGGCCCTAAAAATGCAAAATGTTAAAGAAAACGCTGATAAAAGAAAACTATCTTACCAATGGACAATGGAAACCACACCAAGGGCCCACAAGTGTTAGATGCACCCCTTGAGATGCAGCCACCATTACATTGAGGGATGCTGTGCAATGATTGCTAACGGAAATGGATACTAAATAAAAAATGGCAAGTTAGAAAAAACAAAAAGAACCACTTCACTTACCAGAACAAAAACAACGCCAACCTAGTGGTAATGGTAACGAGCACAAAGAAACTTACTTTCGTACAATACAGACTGCACACAAAAATTGAACGAGGAAAATACTTGACGTTTAATTCAAACTAAAAAAAAGCCCAAATTTAAATCACAAAGAAACATATTATTAATTCAAGGGCAGTTTACAGCGAATATTTTTTAGTGCTTTACGAGTGCTACAAAACAATTTAAAATATTCAAATTGACCTAGGGTTATTTGAATATTTTCGTAGGATTTCAATATAACTGGATATTTTACAGTATTTGCGGGTATTATTCCACGTTGCACGAATTGTATCCGTATAAGTACAATGTAAAATAACGCACGCTGATTGGTCGAAACGCCAAAATTTGACCCTGAATGCAATTGAAGGGGCAAGTGGATAAAGGGGCTATGTGACATTTCTTGATTTTATGATATTTTGTCGTGAATGAAGGGGCAATGTGTAAAGGTAACTCATGCACTCTTTAACCATGTGCAGTGCAATGGTTACAGCCATTTATCAAAAAGTAGCAACAAATTTAACTAATTGGCTTTTTACTCAATAAACGGTTTTTGTCACATAGCCCCTTTATCCACTTGCCCCTTCAATTATTATCAGCAAGATAAGAAAGTTGCAATATTAGACGTTTTTTATGTCGATTCCATTTCAGGGTCATGGGTGCATCTGTTTAGTTATTTATTATTATTGTTAACGGGTTGTGGTTCTGACCCCCACTGCACTGAAGCTTAAGCCTATTGTGCCCCACGTTCCAAGTTTTTACTCCATCAACCGCGTTTCCTCAACAAAGTCGAGTATGCAGTTGAAGGGTGCTTGTGCAATCTCCTCAGTTTCCGGGTATGGAAAACCAAGGTGACGTAGCCTGCTCCCAGCCAAGGCCGGGCATTTGCATAGGATATGGTGGGGTGTTTCGACCTCTTCACCACACATCCTACAAATGGGATTTTCAACCAGCCCCATGATGTTGAGTTGTCTGTTAAGGCAGCACTGTCCAGTAAATAGTCCTACTATCCTTCTCAGTTGTTTCCTACTCAGCTTGAGTATTTCTTTCCTTCTGGGCTCACTCAACGGGCCCCTTATGAATATCCGCGATTGCCTCAGTCTAGGGACTCCCCTCCAGTGAGCAAGGTGTTGTTCTTTTAGTTTTTCCCTGATGCCTTTCTTTGCGGTCATATATGAGATCCCGCAGGAAGGCTCAGAGCCTATTAGGTGTTTATTTGCAGCCTCTCTCGCAAGTGAGTCTGCTTCCTCGTTACCCTTGATGCCTTGGTGTCCCGGCACCCACATCAGCGCAAGTCTTACCAGTGCATTCGCGCATTGTTTAACGACCTTGGAGTGTGATTCAACTCCTTCCAAGGCCCTTAGTGCTGCCTGGCTGTCAGTCATGATGCAGATGTTCCTATTTTCATAGTTTCTCCACATCATTTCTTCTGCACAGACCATTATTGCTATTATTTCTGCCTGGAATACAGTGGCGTGGGATCCCAGATTTATGCTAAGGGCTTCACCTGGTCTTCTGCCGCGCACTCCTGCTCCAGTACTTATCTCTGTTTTAGATCCATCTGTGTACCAGATGGTGTCATATCGTTGACTCAGCCCCTGTGAGTTTCCTGCCTCTTCTCTGTCAGGTATAATAATCCTGAAAGGTTTTTGGAAGTCCCTCACGGTGCTAGTTCTATCCGATATCATGCTAAGCATGCTGTTACTCTTAATTGAGTTCAGGATCATGGTATGTGATCCACTACTTGGATTCACATTCCCATGGCCGTTAATTTCCATTCTATAAGCTGCTAGTAGAGCCTCAGTCTCCACAACTATGTGCAGAGGCCGTAGTCCCAGAAGAGCCTCCATAGACGCGGTTGGCGTAGATGTCATTGCCCCCGTGATGCCTAGGCACGCAAGTCTTTGTAGCTTGTTAAGCCTGTTTATACTGCTCCCTTTCCTGGCTTTGTGCCACCAGATTAGGACCGAATATGTAATCGTGGGTATCACTACTTTGGTATAAAGCCAAAGCACCATACTGGGTTTTAGTCCCCACGTTTTACCAATCATGCTCCTACAAGCCCATAGGGCCTTAGTCGCTTTGATTGTAGCGTTCTTTATGTGTTGTGTGAAGGTCAGCCTGTTGTCTAAAGTTACACCCAGGTACTTGACCTCCCTCTTCAGAGGTAGCTCCTCCCCCCACATCCTCAGAGTTCTCAAATCTTGTACAACAGAGGTTTTTCCCGGATTAACCGACAATCCCATATGCCATAATTTGTTAGGCCAACTGTAATTTGAATATGAGTAGACTTGGAAACGTAGATCTCATTTTTTGAGAAGGAGGGATAAATATAAACACAAAATTAATTGTTAAAAACAATAAAATTGCTATAGTTTTGGAAGTCTTGATGAGGTGACCCCTCTCTCCCACCTTACATAAATTATAGCCCTAAGCATACTTCAACCATTGAACTGACCTGTAATTTTAAAAATTTTAGGGTTCTTCATCTTTTGGTGATCGAAAATAGCGCAAATCACAGTTTTTTAAAATCAATACTACAAGTTTTGAAAAATCAGAAAAAAACTGATTACATTGATATGCAAAACAATGAAGGTAAAACGGCGTTACACTTTGCCGTGGAACTTCAGAGCGAAGCACCCTTTGATCATTTAATCAATGCTGGAGCTAGTGGTAACATTCAAGACCATCAAGGTAACACAGCTCTACATTTGGCTGTGTACAATTTGCCTTGTGGATCGATAAAATCGTTGTTAAATCGACACTGTGATCCAGATATTTATAACTTTGGTAAGTTAAAGAATTTTCTGTCTCAAATTTAAATTAATGAACATTTGGGGGTTTTAGAGGGACTCACTGCTTTACATTTGGCAGTGAAAACGAATAATGTGGCACTATGCGTCATTTTAAAAGGTCACGGAGCTAATGTGAATGCCATCGACAAAAAGAATGGATTTACACCATTACACATGGCGGTACAAGATGGTAGTTTAGATATAGTTCAATTTTTGATCGCCACTGGCGACATTAATATTTATCAAGATTACGGAGAATGTAGTGCGTTGCGACTTGCAAAAGTCCTTATTAAGGGAGATCAACCCCACACTCTCCAAATTTTTAACATCTTGGAAAATTTTATGGTAGGATAAACATTTTATCATCATTTTGTTTGCTGATCTTTTTTATTTTAGAAAAATAAGGGAATTTTCGAAGAGGTCGAAATTAAAGAAGAAATTGAAGAAGACGATGATGAAGAAGAAGATATGATGGATATTGAAAGCGTAAGTTTTTTTGAATTTTTAAAACCAAAATAACAGGTTTGTTGTGCAGACGGAAGTGAAACTGGAGCCTTCATCTCCTGGCTCTTTAAGAAACAGATACGAGCATGTTAAGGGTTTTACGAATGAAACCATGGCGGAGATTTCAGACATACTAGATAAATCAGGAACTTGGGAAAATTTAGCCGATTTATTAGATCACGGTTATCTGTTGAAATCATCAGACTTTCTTACTGCAGCGAATACACCGTCAAGGAGCTTACTGAACTTTGCTCTTGTAGGTTTTTTAGTATTTCTATTTGACTAGTTAATAACAGGAATTTTTTAGGCTAGCGGCGATACGGTGTTACAAATTAGGGATTTCTTAGAAAATTTAGATGAAGTCAGGGCAGTTCAACTTATTGACGATATGGTTATGAATCTTTAAGTGGTCGTTACGTTTTTAGACTTAGCTTTATTAATGTTTTCTTATTGTAAATAAAATTGTATTTTTAGAACAAATTATCTTGTTCCATATTTTATTGCATACATTTTCAAGTTAATGCATGTCCCATTTACTTTTGTATTTATTTTTTTAATTAGTAATACAATTCTTGAAATTTTAGCAGGTTATATTTTATTGTTAGCATCAGAAGAGTTTCTTCACAAATGATCAGCAAGTTGATTTAATTAACTTCCATTAAGCCTGGCACGCACACAAAACCACTGTTTTGACCATTTTTTAGGACTGTTCTAAATTTTTTCAAGTTACATCATATTTTCAACAAAAACGAATTAAAAGGAGTCAAATAAATTTAAAACTGTTTGTAAAAAGTTGAGACATAACTGATTTTTCTTTTAAAAATCGATAAAATTGCAGCATTTATTTAAAAAAATTGTTATGTATAGGTACAAATTTCTTAACATGGTTGTCTCATCAGTTATATGAGTAATTTTCGATTTCCTGTCTATAACTAATATAGTAAATTCGTATTTCAGTTTAACATTTGCAGTGTTACTGGAAGGTCATATTTTGTTTTAGTTGTTTAAAAATCTCCCGAGTGCCGGGCAACTATTTTGTTGTTTGTTTTTGAGGGGAGGGCCCTGCCAATTTGCCAAAATCCAAGTTTTACATAGAAAAATTGGTAAGAATTTCAAATTATTTTTTTTTTAACGTGTATTACAGCTCCACCAAGCTAAGAAGAGCCCTGGAGGGGCGTGTCAGGCGCTGCTAAAATTTAAAATGTACACTCAGATGAAGAAATAAGTGTATTCTAACCTAAAAAGTACTTACTAAATAATATGTTCAATTTACTAAGTAAAATGATTTATTAAATATAACTATAAAGATTTGTTCTGAAAAGAACACAAAATAGAAATAACACGAAATCGAATTACACAAAAAATCACGACAAATGTAAACACACGCAATTATTTGTAAATTTTACAACAGAATGTACTTGAGAAATAACTCAACGTTCATTGGTTCATTCAAATTTTTATCAAATTAGTTGGCATATTTGCCGCGTCCTTTCTAAGCTTGGTGGAGCTGTATACATTTCTGTTCAAAATTATATTGCATTGCTAGTATAATTGGAGTTATAATATAAATGGAGTTCAAAGAGGAATACTGCCCTACTAAGCAAGAAAGTTGTAACTACATAACTGACAGTTTCGAGTAATAGGTTTTATATTTTGTTCCTCAAACAAAATTCTCCAAGATCAGCATACTATTACAAAAAAATTTCATACCTGACCGAGAACATTACAGATGCAATTTTTTATATTTAGTAAATGTGATTTGCAAACTATTCTTTATTAACAACATAGATCATTTTGTATTTATGAAAAATGTCACAACCTTTTAGCGTCTTCCAAATTTCCAGATATGTCCTTCTAAAAAACATGGGAAAAAGTAATGCCTAATGCTTAACACGTAGATATGGTAACTCGATTTTCGTAAAAATTTCAGATAAGACCTTGCTTAGCAGGTCAAAATACTATTGTTTTTATTACATTTTTTCGCCTCTAAGGCCTAGTTGTTCAGTAGTAGGTTATCTTTTAACCTGAATTATTTTCAATGGATACAATTCTTGAAACAATCATTTCCATGGAAAATAACCTAGGTTAAAAGATAATCCGAAACTGAACAACTGGGCCTTAATAATACCATAGGGAGCGTTCAAGTATTACGTAACGCAATTTTTGGAGATTTTTGACCCCCCCTCCCCCCCCCATGTAACGCGCCGCACAGTGGGGTATTTGGCCTCAAAATGTGGCATAAAATACAAAAATCAAATGCTACATGCATATTCCCTATTATGATTTTTGTAAACTACACTATCTTGGGCACCATTGTGTGAATTTATAGGAACATTACTCGTTCCAACTTTCCACTACATCGTCAAAAGATGCTAAAAATTTGCTTGGGGGGGGGGGTTAACACATTCTTTTCAAAGATTATTTTTGCTAGAAATCGTTATAAATTGTAACTTTTACTTATGGAAACAATAAGTTCAAATATCTTACATAAAGTCTGTAATAATTGATCTTTAAATAAATATGGTTACAATCATAATAATGGATGGTATTAATTTTTGTAAAAGATTATCAGAAAAAAAAGAAGATTTGAATACGAATGAAGGTCGATAAAGTTACAATTTTTTTTTACGGATAATACTGATACTTGAGACTTTAAAATAAATTTTTTGGCTGCGAATCTTTGCGAGGTTCTTTTTAATTCGCGTTTTACTTGGAGAACTCAAAAATTTCTAAGTCACCCTGTATATAGTTTTCATCAAATTATTTATCAATTTTACATGGTTGGATTCGTTTTTTTGAATGTTTACTCCAGAAATAGTTAAATTTGCGTTGCTGCCTATAGGTCAGTTAAGCGAAGAAGCACATGAAGCTTGCAATAAGGATTTCAAGAGATATCGTGAACATAACTCGAGAAAATGTAGCCGCGAAAGTTCAAACAGAGACGTTCTAAACAGATTTCTTTTAACCTCTGACCCTGTTATAACAAACAAAAGAGAATTACCCAAAAAACACCTTCGATACTTATCTCAGCAGATATTACATTTATTAAAAGCCCCTACTGACCAAGTCATTGATGATCAAACAGATTTCCGAGAGTGACGATACGATGCGATCGATGGATGATGACGAAGAAGATTCCCAAGACATTATTTAAAATGTTTGCTTTATTTTTACTTTTAACGCTATTACTTGAAAAATAAATATAAAAATTATGAACTACTTCTCTTCTGAATTTTTTAATTCGTATCCATTAAATATTTGTTGTATTGTGATATCACAACCTGTATTTTCGGATAAGTGTATATTTACATGATATTTACACATATCTTCCAAAAACTATTTCTGTGTTTTTTACTGATGATGTTAATTTTTCAAAGTTTTTCAAATAAATTCATTTTCTTAATAAATAAATGCACCAGAATTATGCAAAGTATTTTTTAGATACTACTAAGGGCCCTGAAAATAAATATCCTACTTAGAAATCCGTTGGAATAGTATTTGATTTAATGCCACCTTTTGAGGCCAAATACCCCACTGTGCGCCGTAACGTTTTTCTGTACCCCCCCCTCCCCCTAGTAAAAAGTTACGTAATCACCAAGTGACCATTTTTACCTAAAAGTCACAATTTATTATGTGGCGTAAAGTACCGGAAAGTTCTGAAGGGTTAAAAAAAACAATGTTACGTAACGCGTAGTTCAAACCCCCCCTCCCGCCCCTGTAACGCATCGTAACGTTTTACAAGACCCCCCTCCCCCCAAATTCGTTACGTAATACTTGAACGCTCCCATAGATAATATATTTGATTGGTATTATCAACTTCATTTAAAGAACCCTTCAGTTAACTGGCCAATAGGAAACGGTTATTAGTTCCAAGAATCAATATAAAATCAATAGCTATAGTCTATCCGGTTTAAAAATGCAGAACTAAATTGTACTAAAACTGTGACCTTCGAGCGTGATTGGATAACATTTCTACACGTTTACACTGCCGAAATTTTTTTTGCGATTGATGACTCACGAATATTTTTTTCTAAAAGTTTCTGGCAAATTTAAAAAATTTGTACAAGGGTCATTCCATCTCAAATCGAATCATGAATTTACTTGACCCATCCCTAATTTGACAAAATTTGGTACACACCATCTTAGTAAGAAATAAAAATACAAATTAAAGGATTTGCCTAAAAAGGCACTCGTTACCTTGTTTTGGTCTTTCAAAAAGTTGGTGTGTAGACTTGTAGGAAAACGACTGTAACTTCATCCACGGTGGTCTAAATTTAAAAATAAATGTTCTGTAAAGGTAAATGAACATTATGTTCAAATATTTAACCACATTTTATATGTTCAACCCCTAACTGGATTAATTTTTTAATATTAATCCTATTTCTAAAGGGGTCTTTGTTTTTGGTTAATTTTTTTACAGTAGTTCTTTTGTACAAATGTGCTGAGCATGCGTACCAAATTTGATCATGGGATGAGCATGGGTTCGGTTAATAAACAAGGTGGAACTCGCTTTAGCGGCAGTTCTTAGGCTTCTATACAGCTACCTTTCTGGTGTGGAAAGTTGTTATTATCTGGTTATTTTTGATCGCCATATAATGTAACACCACATAATCAGATAATCTGCACCAATTAAATTTTTTGCGATTGGTAATTATCATTTACTATATAAGTAATAACAATCAAACTTTTCCATTCTATTAGAAATTTTACTTCTCTGTAATGTATGGTCCTTTTTTTGAGGTGGACCAATCCTCTCCTTTCTCTTTTATTTATAACTTAACTTCACTAACCACATCAATAAAAAATTATTTTTTCACATCAAAGTAAAACAAGTAGTTTATATAGGGAGACCTCTTCGAAAATATCTTTAACTTAGTAAATTTCTTTCGAACATTTGCGTATTTATAAATTGCATTAGCGAATCGAAGCACCGGATTAACAGATTAACGTAATACTATATAGACGAAGTATTTAAAATATAACAACGTATCAGTTGATCAACGTTATGATTGGCTCTGAAACATGCGGACGGACACGAAGCCAGACCATAAGGCTTCTTTCTATATCTTGTATAGAAGCCTAAATAAGGCTTCTTGTTATATCGTACTTTGTATAGAAGCCTAAAAGTAGCGCACTGGCTACCCAGTTCTTAGACCTCTATGCACACAGAGTATTTCCAACACGATTTGAAACGCTCTGTATGATTTTGAATTATGAGGACGGACGGACGGACAGACACGGAGCCAGATCATAAGGCTTCTTGTTATACTTTGAATAGAAGCCTAAAAGTAACTCGAATTTTTGTTGGTAAAACCGTGTAAAACTAGCTTTAACAGATTTCGCGGAAAAAAGTTAACCTTAAATACATACCAAAAACAAATGTCAATAATAATTATAACCTACAATATTGACACATAAAAATATTACTTATCAGTCTGTTACCTATGTTGACAGCCCAATATTGCTCTGTTAACTTATCAGACGACTTGACAGACTGGTAACTGCTAACAGTCATTGGTGAATACAAATATATCACATTAACAGACTGTTATTGACTTGACTCTCCGTTAGCAACTTAACAGAGCTTGGTGAATACGGCTGTAAATGTCACTGATTAGTGATTACATTTTTGCTTGGAAAAACAAAAACACGTCTGGAATAGTCGACTGTTTACTCGCGACACCGGCAGGCCGCTTATGTTAAATTAATAATTATTATTAATAATATTAAAATTAATTATTAATAATGAAATTATCATCTTAAACCTAGTAAAACACTTAAATATTAGTGGGATATTCTAATGTTTGAATATGCCGTAGTTGGTAATTTGTTCGAGAGAAATTCGTCCAACTCAGCATTTGTACGACTGAACATTTAATCGACAGGGCATTTTCAAACAAATTTCTGTCGCACATAACGCTGTCGAACAAATTACCTAGAATCGAGTATTCGAATACTCGATTTCCCAGCCCTCGTAGATATAACACTACCATAACACACCAGCTACAAGATTTTTTTTTTAATTAATTTGATTTTGATTAAAAAATATTAGTTTTTTGATATCTATGATATCAAAACCCTAAAATAGCATCGTCCGAACCAAGTAACGTGTTATAACATGCTTCGAAAATATTATTTTTAAAGCATGGTATATAAGTTACGTTCGTAATATAGATTGTACCATAATTGCTGACTTTCGATGTGATAAATACTGAAGAAAGATATGATTTCGCGCTATGCTGAAGAAAAATTGGTCACAAAGTTGCTAATGATTGTAATTTTACATACAATTTCTTAACGGTGTGGATATATTGTTCAAAAGATAAAAATACAAATAACGGATAAGCAGATAATGCAATAAATGGATAAACAGATTAACGGATCAACAGATCAGCGGATCAATGTATCAACGTATCAATATATCAACGTATCAATGTATCAACGTATCAATGTATCAACGTATCAATGTATCAACGTATCAATGTATCAACCTATCAATGTATCAACGTATCAATGTATCAACGTATCAATGTATCAACGTATCAAAGGATCAACAATTTACTATATAGGTTACACTTTGTATTTAAAATTTAGGTAATACTTTTGAAAAGGAATCGATATAGCAAGTACCACTAATTTATAAACATGAACAACTCAAGCAATTATTCTAGCAGCGACTTTTCCGATTCCGATTTTGATTCTGATGAAATCAATACAAAACATCATCTAACCTGTAATAATAATAAATTGCATTAGCGAATCGAATCAACGGATTAACAGATTAACGCAATACTATATAGACGAAGTATTTACAATATAACAACGTTTCAGTTGATCAACGTTATGATTGGCTCTGAAACATGCGGACCGACACGAAGCCAGACCATAAGGCTTCTTTCTATACCTTGCATAGAAGCCTAAATATGGCTTCTTGTTATACTTTGTACAGAAGCCTAAAAGTAGCGCACTGGCTACCCAGTTCTTAGACCTCTATACACACAGAGTATTTCCAGCACGATTTGAAACGCTCTGTATGATTTTGAATTATGCGGACAGACGGACGGACGGACAGACACCGAGCCAGATCATAAGGCTTCTTGCTATACTTTGTATAGAAGCCTAAAATTATTTTTTCACATCAAAGTAAAACACGATTTGAAACGCTCTATATGATTTTGAATTATGCGGACGGACAGACAGACAGACGGACGGACAGACACGGAGCCAGATCATAAGGCATCTTGCTATACTTTGTATAGAAGCCTAAAAGTACACAGCAGTATCAACAGATCAACGTATCAACGTATTTAAATTCTATATAGGTGAAAAATTATGAAAATAAAATATAACTTATATTTGGTGTGCATTGAAAATAGATAATCTGCACTAAATATATTTTTGCGGTTGGTATTTATCATTTACTATATAATCAATAATAAGCAAACTTTTCCATTCCATCCGGAACTTTACTTCTCTGTAATGTACGATCCATTTCTTAAGGTCGATCAATCCTAATCTTTCTCTTTTATTTACAACTTAACTTCACCAATCACATCAAGCCACTGCTGTGGTTACAATAAAACGGAATCAACGTATCAACAGATCAACGTATCAACGGATCAACGTATCATCGTATCAACGTATCAACGTATCAACGTATCATCGTATCAACGTATTTAAATTTCCTATATAGGTGAAAAATTATGTAAATAAAATATAACTTATATTTGGTCTGCATTGAAAAAAAGTTGTTATTTTTGGTCGCCATATTATTATAATGTAATATCAGATAATCTGCACTAATTAAATTTTTGCGGTCACAATCACAATTTCGAAGGTTCTGATTAGATTTGAATTATGCGGACAGACAGACGGACAGACGCGGAGCCAGATCATAAGGGTTCTTGCTATACTTTGTATAGAAGCCTAACAAGTAGTTTATATAGGGAGACCTCTTTGAAAATATCTTTAACTTAGTAAATTTCTTTCGAACATTTTCGTATTTGTAAATTGCATTAGCGAATCGAAACAACGGATTAACAGATTAACGCAATACTATATAGACGAAGTATTTACAATATAACAACGTATCAGTTGATCAACGTTATGATTGGCTCTGAAACATGCGGACGGACACGAAGCCAGACCATAAGGCTTCTTTCTATACCTTGTATAGAAGCCTACATAAGGCTTCTTGTTATATCGTACTTTGTATAGAAGCCTAAAAGTAGCGCACTGGCTACCCAGTTCTTAGACCTCTATACACACAGAGTATTTCCAACACGATTTGAAACGCTCTGTATGATTTTGAATTATGCGGACAGACAGACGGACGGACAGACAGACGGACACGGAGCTAGATCATAAGGCTTCTTGTTATACTTTGTATAGAAGCCTAAAATTAATTAAGCCGATTTCTGAAGTTTCATTGAACCTTGTAACAAAATAGTTTTAGTTAGCTATTTTAGCAAAATAGTTAAAACTATAGCAGTGGCGGCTCGTGACTTGTTTCAATGGGGGGCACCAAATTTAAAGAAAACGGAAAAATATAAATTTCCTGTAATTTTTTTTACTGTTTACCCACTTCACATTATTAATTTTGGATCGTTATTGTTTCCGATTTTGGATAGGAGAGATAGATAATTTAGTCAGCTGGGCTAAATTAAAACAAAAACTTATTTGAAAGTTATTGTACCACGAAAGTTTCCAAGAATGTGAGTAACAATAAACCATTGAATTTTTAACGATTAATAGATTATGAAAGTGGTCAACTAGTCCAGTGATGGCGAACCTTTTTGAGAAGTGGGTCAAATTTTGTTAATTATTTTTTTAAAGCCGGTGGCGTCACTTGGAAAGGTGGGTAAAAAGAGTACCAATAATTTCGAATAATGCCACCCACGATTAACCAACTTACTGGTGGTCAGATATAGTGTAAGAAAATTGGGCACATTTTGATCAAAAATATCCAAAATTGGTTTTCTGCGATTTTTCGACGGATTTCGTTAGGTAATTGTTCATACTTTAACATACTAATAAACGTCTTCTCGGAACTCTGAGCTTCTTACCAAATTCTTCGTTTGAAGTTGAAATTTTTTATGAAAGAGTGAAAATTATGTTTTTTGTCGAAAAATTATGTTGAAATTTCTATTTTAGCTATATTGTTATCTCTTATTATAAAAGGCCAAGTCTTTCTTTCTTTCTGTCCGTCCCACGGAAATACCCGAAGCAAACCGAACCGAAACGAACGCACAACGGATCAACGTATCATCGGATCAACGTATCATCGTATCAACGTATCATCCTATCAACGTATCATCGTATCAACGTATCATCGTATCATCGGATCAACGTATCATCGTATCAACGTATCATCGTATCATTTTGTCTATATAGGTAAGTCTATTTCCAAAAAAGCATTATGTGAACTTCCATAATGGATAATGAAAATTTTGAAAATCCTGCTGCAAAGCGACGACGATTGAATCGTGAGAGAAAAGCACGTACAAGAGCTAATAACACAGAAGAATAGCTTCGATCACAGCGACGCTCGGTCTCATGCGATACGTCGACAACGTGAAACTTTGGAACAAACTCAAGCGCGGCAAGCTGCTGACGCTCGGTCCCATGCGATACGTCAACAACGTGAAACTTTAGAAGAAACTCAAGCGCGGCAAGCTGCTGACGCTCGGTCCCATGCGATACGTTGATCCGATGATACGTTGATCCGATGATACGTTGATACGATGATACGTTCATCCGATTGGTTATGAAATTATCCGTTATGCGTTCGGTTCGGTTTGCTTCGGGTATTTCCGTGGGACAGACAGAAGGAAGGAAGGACTTGGCCTTTTATAATAAGAGATTTTTCACCTATATAGGAAATTTAAATACGTTGATCCGATGATACGTTGATCCGATGATACGATGATACGTTTATCCGATTGGTTATGAAATTATCCGTTATGCGTTCGGTTCGGTTTGCTTCGGGTATTTCCGTGGGACAGACAGAAGGAAGGAAGGACTTGGCCTTTTATAATAAGAGATGAGAACAACATTAAATAAATAAACAAAAAACTTACATATATTTTTTTAAATTAAATTAAACTTAATCAATATTTAAAATTTTTTTACTTATTTTAAACTAGATGATACCCCGTCCGAGGACGGGCAGCTAGAAGGACGGGCAGCTACCCAAGGTAACTTAAGTTGAATGAAGATTAAGGAAAGCTCTCAGTGCAATCCAAAAGCCATATGACCTTGGGTAGCTGCCCGTCCTTCTAGCTGCCCGTCCTCGGACGGGGTATCATCTAGTCATAATATAACTCATTAAAACACTCTAAAATATTATTATCAACATCCTCGAAATCATGAAAAGAAGAGTTTCCTAAAAATGGTCAGGGGGTTCTGATTTTTGGATATGTTTTAAGGTTTGGGGTCCTAATAAAAACTCCTAGTTGGCGACCGCCCGGAAGTGCCGCTATTTTATAAAAAATGGCGAAAACAAAATATTTCTTCGCAATATTTCCTTACCAGTTGACTTTAGGACGAAAATGACTTCTATAAATCTTATGGAGAACATAATTTACTACAACTTTTATCTAAGGTATTTTTCTCTAAGTCTAATAGTTGCTGAGCGCCAGCACTGTTAAATAGAGCACATTTTAGAAAATTTCAAAAATGCTCGAATTTGCTCTTTTTTATAATTTTTGGTTACTCTCTCTAAAAAAGTCTTTTATAATATGATCAGGTCTATTAATATATCGTCCCCTTACAGGGTTCCCACTAAATTTTTCAAAGCAAATTCCCTGACTTTTCCAGGTTTTCCCTGACAAAAATTTTAATTTTCCCTGACATTTTAGTATATGAAAATTTAAAAAAAATTATTTCAAATTTAAAAATATTTTATCTGAAAATTGAAATTAAAATATTTCTTTGACAAATTTTTGCTTTCCCTGACATTGGCGCTAAAAATTTAAAATTCCCTGACAAGTTCTAAATTCCCTGACTTTTCCAGGTTTTCCATACAAGTGGGAACCCTGCCTTAGTACTATAACTAGGTAACTCGAATTTTGGCTATTTTGAGTTAGCTACATGTGCCCACCTAATTTTAATCACTTTATTTAGTGCTATAACTAAATATGTTGTATTATGTTTCTAAATATCAAATATCCACTTGCTAAAAGTAGATAAGTCCCAGATCCCTTCAATGCTGTTATGCTATAAGTGCATAATTTGAGATACCTAGTTGTGCAAATTCCGAACGTTACGTATAGCAACGTATAGTACGTCCGCCACCTTCGCAAGACAGTTGAGATGGGGTAATGTAAACTCCCCTCCAAATTGACCTGTTTTTATTTTCTTCAATTTTGGTTTTTAAGTCGGCATGTAAATTCCCCTCGAACCGTATAATCCCTAGTTATACGTAAGTAGGAGATTATAACAATTAGAATTTAAGTACGGCTTGTTAAATGGACAGGGCCGGTTTAGACAATTTCGTTAATTCAAAATTATTTAAATAATCGAATTTGAAAAGTACGGAAAAGTACCATGTGCATGGACAGGGCCGGTTTAGACAATTTCGTTAATTCAAAATTATTTAAATAATCGAATTTGAAAAGTACGGAAAAGTACCATGTGCATGGTGCACAACCGGTCGAATGCCACTCCATCGCTCGGCGGGCGCGCATTTTGTTGACGGTACGTGCAAATCGATATACTCTTACACTTAGAAAATTTCGCAGCAGCAAATGCACCTCGAGCGTCGTACATGCAACATCGATTATTTTTAGTTTTTACGCGATTTTTTGGGGGGGGTCTCTCGCATTCCGGTTGCATAGATCCCGGTGTTCTTGATGGATGGCGCCTTCTCGTATGTTTAGCCTAGTAACCAGAGTCAAATCCGCCCTGGAGGGGTGCAGAGCGGAGCGGAGCGCAGCGGCGCCCCGTAAGGGTAGGATTTGACGATGGATCACCCTCCTTTTCGAATGCACACCCCTAAAATTCGAAGGCAAAAAAAATTTAATTTTTTCACTTTTTTGGCTATACACGAGTATAGCCAAATATTTTTTTAGTTTTTACGCGATTTTTTGGGGGGGGTCTCTCGCATTCCGGTTGCATAGATCCCGGTGTTCTTGATGGATGGCGCCTTCTCGTATGTTTAGCCTAGTAACCAGAGTCAAATCCGCCCTGGAGGGGTGCAGAGCGGAGCGGAGCGCAGCGGCGCCCCGTAAGGGTAGGATTTGACGATGGATTACCCTCCTTTTCGAATGCACACCCCTAAAATTCGAAGGCAAAAAAAATTTAATTTTTTCACTTTTTTGGCTATACACGAGTATGGCCGAATATTTTTTTAGTTTTTACGCGATTTTTTGGGGGGGGTCTCTCGCATTCCGGTTGCATAGATCCCGGTGTTCTTGATGGATGGCGCCTTCTCGTATGTTTAGCCTAGTAACCAGAGTCAAATCCGCCCTGGAGGGGTGCAGAGCGGAGCGGAGCGCAGCGGCGCCCCGTAAGGGTAGGATTTGACGATGGATTACCCTCCTTTTCGAATGCACACCCCTAAAATTCGAAGGCAAAAAAAATTTAATTTTTTCACTTTTTTGGCTATACACGAGTATGGCCGAATATTTTTTTAGTTTTTACGCGATTTTTTGGGGGGGGGTCTCTCGCATTCCGGTTGCATAGATCCCGGTGTTCTTGATGGATGGCGCCTTCTCGTATGTTTAGCCTAGTAACCAGAGTCAAATCCGCCCTGGAGGGGTGCAGAGCGGAGCGGAGCGCAGCGGCGCCCCGTAAGGGTAGGATTTGACGATGGATTACCCTCCTTTTCGAATGCACACCCCTAAAATTCGAAGGCAAAAAAAATTTAATTTTTTCACTTTTTTGGCTATACACGAGTTATTTTCCATTTTTTTTATTATATTTATTACTAATATCCACTAATCACACCCCCCTCTATCCGAATTTCAAAGAAAAATTCAAATCGGACCGAAAAAATTTCACTCCATTTGAAGGGACTGTAACCCGATACCCGTGCAGACCCCGTGTTCGACCGGCTACATGAATTTACTTTCCCTTATTAAATAAGTAGGTTATATTTTGTAATTTTTCAAATACAATTTTACAACAATCGTTCAACAAAAACGCCGTCCGGAAAGAAATCCTGCGTACGGTCCTGAGTTGTTAACGGGAATTTCAATTTATTGGTTTGATTCTGCATGTAAACTCCCCTCATTCTTAATTGCTTAGGAGGGGAGTTTACATGTGAGTTTAAGTGTTGGCCTTTTGCTCGGAGGGGAGTTTACATGCTTTTTTGAAATTTACCTGGCGCATTAGGGGAGTTTACACCTACCCGTTGAGATATCTATGTATTTGTGCAATAGACCATTTCATTTTAGCAAAACTCATTGGCGCATGCGTCAAATCAGCTGACGATTTTCGAACCAAGTGTGCATATGTCCATATAACGTAGTGCTAATTATTTAATCATTTATTGTTAAAATGGAGCATAAATTGAATAAAAAACGTGTTGGTGCCATTAAACATTGTGTTTAGTGTTAAAAAAAAACATTATTTGCTGCAATATTTGGATTTTTTAATGTTGCTCCAGTCACTTAATTTGACTTGTCTATGGGGTATATCACTAGGGGCACTCATCTTGGGCAAAATGGTGGTAAAAAATATTGTTTAAAACCTAATAACACAAAACTATAACAAAATATCTAAGACGATATTAGCATGCGTTTTAACGTAAAAGTTTTGACATGGTTCGAAAAACAAACATCAGCTGTTGGCTTCGCGCAAGCGCTCTCGTTGCGTGAAATGGTCTATTGTGAAGTTTTATAGTTTTATTCTTTATAATAATTATGTATTTTCTTGATCTTATTTTGTATTATGTATTACTATTTATCAGTCGTTATGAATAAAACTTATTTTGAAACATACAAAGTTAAAATAAAATAAAAGAACTAGATAAGTCTGATGTTTCACATTTTTATTAGTCTATAACTATGTAGATATCTTACTTCTAATTAAAAATTTCCTAAACTATAAAATATTAGACTGTGAGAGTATTAAATACATTTAACTTACATAAATAAGTAGCTAAAGTTTTAAACGTTAAAACAAAAATAATTTTGAAGTTTAATACTTTTTTTGCTATTGTAAACTTTAAACTCCATTTATTCAATGTCAGTAATTTCAAGTTAACTAGTTATAGCATTAATGGGACGATATACTCTATTATAAAAAAAGTCAGGTCAAAATCGAGCATTTTTGAAATTTTCAAAAATGTAACAACAGATGTTACAACAAATGTAACCAATTCAAAAATTTAACAGTGCTGGCGCTCAGCAACTATTCAACTTAGAGAAAAATACCTTAGATAGAAGTTGTAGTCAATTTTATTCTCTATAAGATTTACAGAAGTCATTTTCGTCCTAAAGTCAACTGGTAAGGAAATATAGTGAAGAAACATTTTGTTTTAAAATGGCGGCACTTTCGGGCGGTGGCCGATGTCGCTAACCAGGAGTTTTTATTAGGGCCCCAAACCTTAAAACATATCCAAAAATCAGAACCCCCTGACCATTTTTAGGAAATTCTTCTTTTCATGATTTCGAGGATGTTGTTAAAATATTTTAAGTGTTTTTAATGTGTTATATGATAACAATATAGCTGAAATAGAAATTTGTTTAAAAATATTTTGCCAAAAAACATAATTTTCACTCCTTCATAAAAAATTTCAACTTCAGACGAAGAATTTGGTAAGAAGCTCAGGGTTCCGAGAAGACGTTTTTTAGTATGTTAAAGTACGAACAATTACCTAACGAAATCCGTCGAAAAATCGCAGACCCCCAATTTTGGATT
Organism: Podabrus alpinus; assembly: GCA_932274525.1. NCBI lineage: Eukaryota > Metazoa > Arthropoda > Insecta > Coleoptera > Cantharidae > Podabrus > Podabrus alpinus. The sequence continues at coordinate 94,477,565 of OW026453.1, read as the reverse complement.
TTTTTTCGCAATTTTCTTACACTAATTCGCAATTTACATTAAGCAAACGCCACCATGCGGGAGAATTTCAAATTAGTAAATGACGTATTAAATGAAAATAAAAATTCGTTCTTCAGGCTGAAAACATAACAAAATCAACTAATTAACCAAACATATTGCAATAAATTTAACACCATACTGAAATGTTTGGAAATTTTCACCAGACTATGACTTTGAATTTCGAAATATACGTCTAAACACAGCCATGTTGTTGTTGCTGGTGGCGCCACCAACGGTAATGTAAATCGCCAATATTGATCAAAGTTAATAATTCTCGACAACAAACTTTGAAACGCAAAAAACAAATTATTATATGATAACAAAATCTGCAGCAAACCATTTAGAAGATGTCGAAACAATTTAAGAAGCAAAATCTGAGCACAAGAATGGATGTCTTATCAAAGATGTGTCGACACAGAATTGCTAACCAAATTTGTTAAAATAAAACCAAGTCTTTTTTGAATCCCACCAAATTTTAAAATGAAAGATAAAAATACGACCGAATTAGACGCTAAGTTACTCAATGTCATAAAGAAAATGTTGATAAAAGCAGTGCAACGAAATTCTGCAACATTCTTGGACAATACCTACTGTGGAAAATTATCTTGCGAATGTACTTAATTGAACTGTTGATTGCCAATGTCTCGTCAAATGAGTACATACGATTTGGGAATGAATTTATTTTTAGCTTCGACGCCAATAGAATAACCCTCCATCACTTCCACCCCCACCAAAATGTAGCAGTAATATTTAAACAAATTCTCTCTTCATTTTATTTTGTGATGTTGCAGTGTAAATGAAAACATGTATACAAATATAATTTATTTATGGAAATTTGTGCCGTTTTTAGTATCTGAAAAGTATTTTTTGTGCATTTTTTAGATTAAACTAAAAAAAATACAGATTTAACAACGAATCCAGCGATTATTTATTGAAAATAACAATGGGTTAAAAATTTAAATTTTGCATGTCGGATTTTTGACATTCCCCATATGGCCAAGTCCGCCCCTGTCCAATTCGAGCTAAAAATAGTCTGGCCATTGCCGTTTATTAGACCAAAGCTGCGAATATTCGTAAAAAATTTCAGTAAATAAGAAAGTTCCTGCATATGTTCGGGTTTTCAAGGCTCAATTTATTATTTATCTGTAGTTCACAAACATGTTCTATTCAATAAGGTCAACTAAGATTGTACACAAAAAAGCTGTTTTCGTTTTAAAAAGAAATTTAATAACGTTTTATTCAATAATTTTCATAACATATTAAAATTACAATTATAACGTATGTAATAAAAGACTGAAGCAAATCAGTTTTTGGTACAATAAATAAATAGAAAATATAGCTATTGGATCAACAAGTTTTATTCACTGCGAAACTCAAGTCACTGGGGAGCTTTCTTTTTGGGTCAATTTGGTACACGAGTATTTTGAATTCCTATAGCAAAAATTCACTGGTTTCTTTGCTTTATCTTGTCAGCGTAATAACAATAATTATTTAAATAAAAAAAATCTTAATTCTTAAATTATTCTATCAGGTGTTATCTATAATTCACGTCACGTTTTCAAGTAAAAAAAAATTAGTTATACAAATTCTCTATTATTCTAAAAAAAATTTGTTATGTACAATGCAAAGGTAGATCTGTACATTAAAAAAAAGTCCTACAATCTTTCACTATTTTTACAACTTTAGGAAAATTATTTGTACAAATTGGTTCTGATGCCTGCATAGCAAAGTCTCAAACGTTCACTCGCAGGAACACTGCTGTGTTCAGGCACGTTCCTACTCAGCAACTTCTTCTTGGTAGAATTTTGTAATACCGCGTGACGGTCCGGAGTTTTTAGTTCATGTTTTCGAACTTTATGATAATACAACGCCTTGTTAGTGAGAAACTTAATCGAACACAAATTGCACTTTAAAGTAGTCAATTGTGGCTTGTTGGAGTCTGACGAAGAAGAGGGTTTTCTTAATTTCACACAAAGATTTCGGACGTGGTTATCAAGCGCAAACTTCGACATAAATTGCGCGGAGCATGTCGAACAAGTGAAGAGTTTGTGCGTTCGCATGTGGGCGTTTAGAAGAACCGGAATCGAAAAAGTTTTAGCGCAGTAGGCGCACTTATTGGGCGACGGTTTGGTGATCATTTTAGGTGATGCGGAAGGTAAGGTGGTCCTCTTGAACATTTGTTCTTTCACGTGCGCGCGCTTATGAACGAGTAGTTGCATGTTATCGTTGTAGGATTTTTTGCAGACATTGCAGACGAATTTCTTATTATTTTCGACGTGTGCCTTTTTGACGTGATTATTCAGCAAAATTTGGTTCTTAAAACGATCCTTGCAGGTTTGGCACTCGTATTTTGATGTTAGTTGGATCGTTGATTCGCGAGTCGAACGCAAAATTTTGGATTGCTGAAAATTGTGATGTAAATTGTGCGTTTTTAAGCTTCCCGCGCTGGGGAACGATTTGGGGCATTTTAAGCATTGCCACGTCGGTTTCGGTTCGGCGTCTTTCTCGTTCTCTTTATTTTCGGGTTCCTTTAGGGTTTTTACAGGAACGGGATCGTCTGTATCGATCAAAGGTTTTTTACGGGGCCTTCCCCGCTTTCTTTTCTCTTCCTTCTTTTCGCCATCCGAATCGCGAGACAAATCGATTTGTACGATGTTCCCGGAAGAGCTCTCATCGTCGCTATCTGTGATGACAATTTCTGGAATTTTACGTTTCTTACTTTTCTTCTTCTTCTTGCGTTCTTGTTCATATTCGTCCGAGTCGCTTAAATTCACAATCAGCGAAGGTTTCAATAGGACTTTGGATTTCACCACGCCACCTTCTGAGGTTTGAACAAAACCGTTGGAAGAAACGAAGACTTCTTGAACGACAATTTCTTCGTCATCTCGTTGAACCGGCTTGATGGTTTGTTTTCGCGGTAATCTTTCCCGGCGAACCGGCGCGTGAGATACGGTGTGTCTCGTGGCCGCCACAGTTTGCGTCTTTGGCACTTTCTTGCTTGCAATATATCTGATGTTGTTCTTCACAACTTTTTCGTCTTTTTTGGCGGTTTCGTGTTGCGAAATTTTTAGCAAACTTCTAGGATTCGGTTGTTTACCAATTTTGTTATCGGCAGGAATGTCTATAGCAATTTGAGTGCGATTTTCTTTTTCCGCGCATTTCACGATGAAATAAAACTGTTTCTCCTCTTTTTTGAGCTCAACCGTATTTAAATTTGGATCAATTTGTAGGTGCGTTTTCAAAATCTGACTGCTTTCGTTAGATTTACACAAGTATGGCACTTCTTTCGCCTCATTTTCTATTAAATCGCCCGTCACGTGAATCCCTTCACAAATTTGGTAATCTTCAACATCCGATGATGCGTTTTCTTCGTAATTATTCAAATACTCTTCCACCCCTTGGACATTAGCATCGTTTTCATCACTCTCCTCATGCAGAAATTCGTATGCGGCGTCTTCCGCTAAGCTGTTTACATTTACGTAATCGTTCGAGTTAGAATCTTCGTTTGCAGACAAGAAAACTTCCTCGAAGGGCTCCGAGTTCTCGGTTTGAGCGTCAACTGAACGATTCTCTCGATTTTCTTGCTCTTTGTGTTCGTCAAAGAAGTTTTGCAAAATCTCTTCGTGTTCGTCTACCCTTAATTTACACTCTGAATTAGAATCGCTGGAATTACTCACCCCGTCCCCAAGCAACAAGTCGTGGTCGTTAAAAGTTTCCTGTTTGATTAAACCGCCAACCGAATATTCTTTTTCCAAATCTTCTCGAGTTGTCGCCATGTCGTCATCCGAGGGTGCATATTCCATACTCTCCGGTATGCTTTCATACTGACCATCCTTTAATCGCAACCTATACTGAACTTTTTTGGTATTACCATCGACATCTTGAAGTAAACTATAAGCCATCAAATCGGTAGAACCTTCGATAGCATAATACATCGTCTTGTCGTCGTCATCATTTTCGAGTTTCTCTTCTTGCACCAAAGTTTCATCGGGAGGATCCAGCATATACACATTACTCAAATTATTCAACGTCAAATCGGCAGAGCTATCCAGAATGGAAAAATACTGGGTATCATCGTGACCGTCGTTGGCGGTCATGTAGGTCTCATTATTATTTTCCATCCCTGAATTATTTTCATCTTCTTCCGTGTAAATCGTCGGTTCCTGCACTTGGTGATCCCAAGTGACACCATCTTCAACCAACACGGACGAATCCAGCACACTTTCGCTCTTACAGTTCCCAAATAAATACCGATTTGGCATCGCAACACAAAAATAAACGGCCCAGTTTTATTTATTCAACGTGACCGATTAAATGAATTAAAACGTCAAATCCGAAAAGTTAGGTTATATCACCATTCGACCGAAGTTGCTCCTCACTATATATTTTTTTGATTGCTTATAATTACTTATATTCTTCATTTATATGCACGACTCGCGCGATGTTAAATTTATCTCGACAACACTAAATTACTTTCTGTGATTTTGTCCGTTGACACTTATTTTTAAGCTAGCGTTTTATTAACAGTGAGAGAGGGAGGCACAGCCGGAACAAAGAAGAAAGATAAGGGTCGGTTCACACCAAGTATGTACTGATTTTATTATTTTTATAAAATAGATTTTTGTCACAAATAATTATTATTGTAAGGACCAATTATTGTAAGTGATTGTTCTAATTCATCATCGGGGAGCACAAAATTTAATGAAAAAATAATCCATTCTTTCGTTGATCCCCATATTAATTTATGCTGGGGGGGGGGTATTCCAGACCCACACGGTCAAGGCAGCCGCCTACTTTTTATAAAGACATTCTATGTTTTCAAAAAATGTTTTACATAATATCATCGACATCTTTTGTTCTTAGCATTAGTGATATTAAAATTTTCGGAGGTTGTTGTGCCGATGTCATAGTTTATTGGCCGCCATCTTTAAAATTGTCAAAAAAATATGTCAAACAAAAATTTTTTTGTTATTTTCATTTCTCGTCAGAGCTCTCGTTTATGATACATCGTGTTGGTTCATTGTTTTATTTCATTTTGGTATCATAACCTTGTTTTTTAGCACGGAAATGGGGGCATAATATGGCTTTTATAGCCCGAGGGCCTATAAAGTTGCTAAGCAATGACAACAATATCAAAACAAAAGAGTTAGTCCAGAATTTTTATTGCTAAATAAAAAAATTAATTCTTGCCCCTCCAAGTTTCTCGCCATAGGAACCATGGCACACCAAAAATTCATAGCACAAACAAAATGACATGATATTTTTTCTCAAAATACTTAATTCTTCAATTTTGACAATTCAAGTACCAAGTACCAAAATCAAATAAAACGTTGTATGTACCACGGGCACAATCAATAGATTATAGCCCTCGGGCAATTTAAAGCCCTCCGCTAACGCGTCGGGCTTTAAATTACCCTCGGTGCTATAATCTATTGATTGTGCCCTTGATACATAAATAACTATTATATAAAAAAAATAACGTTAAGAACAAAAGATGTACTAGATAATATTATATAAAATATATTTTGTTTTACATATATATCTTTTGATATCATGGATTGTTTTCGAGATAAATGTTAAGAATATTACTTTAGTCGCCATTTTTCATTAAAATCCTAACACCGAGAAATTTTAATATCTCTTTCCCTATGGCTAATAGAGTTCTTAACCTAAAATTTAGCCTTACATAAATTTTCCTAAGTTCAGTGGCGGATTTAAGGAAAAAGGCCCGGCGGGCAAAATTTCATTAGCCCCCCCCCCCTATTGAATTGTGTACACAAGAATTTATTTTGGCTCAAGTGTTTCATTGGAAGTGATAGGTATGTGTTTCAAGAAATTTATCAGTATTTTATTTATCGAGCATTTTGAACGTAGGATTCGTTTTTACATTGAGAACATTTACATATTTTTAAATCCTCTTCAAGCTTTCTTCTCCGCGAAAACTTCGATAGTAGCATTCAAATCAACTTGATTGGCGACATGCTGTTCGATGAAAAGTATGCTGAAATCGTCCAATGCTTCTGCACTCATTGTAGAACGTTTACGATCTTTGACTTTCTTTAATGAGCTCATTGTTCGTTCGGCGCTGGCTGTGCTGACGGGAAGTGTCAAGAATAAACGCAATAAACTGCAGCACTCCGGAAAACTGCTCATCAAATTTTTTTCAACGATGAAGTTCAAATATTGCAATGAACTATGCCCAGTAGAATCTTGTTCTTGTGAGAAGTACAAATCCGCAAAACTGATCAACTCATACTTCAGGGCAGTTGTAAAAAAAGTTGGATATTTCTCCATCAAGTTGCAAACATTTTTTTCAACTTTTTTCTCATCCATGTTTTTGAAGAATTCAGGTTTGAGAAATCCGAAAAGTGAGTTTATCTCATGAAAACCTTTGGCTCTTTCTTGTAATTCGCTGCACATCCTGTCGAGAACTTCGTAGTATGCAATGCGATGTTTCGTTGCCATATCCAGAGGACTGTCGTCAGCTTTCTCACCGGGCATTTTTTTCGTTCGTCGTCGTCTGGTGATCGGAAAATCCGGATTCTTCCATCCCATGTTCTCCCATTGAGATTTCGCTTTTGACACACAAAAATCGTACTTGCTTTCTGCGCACAAGTTTTTCAAATTCTTCATTACATTCTGAAGACAATTTTGGGCCATCAAAAGATCCACTTCTTTTTTCTGTAATTCCACTTCAGCAACGTCGATGAATGATAGGATTGAATGCCACCACGTCAGGTTAAGTAAGAAGAGCCAATCGATCGCCGAAAGTAGAGAATTTGCGTCCATTATATCTTCTCCAGTAGCCCTTTCTCTTGATGTTTCTCGTTCTAAACAGTTGAAAATACAGTCAAGATTTTGGATAACCGCTTCTACTGCTTTCAGTCGTGCAGACCAACGAGTCCCGCTCAATCCTTTGATGTGGAGTCTTCGTTTCTGTGACAGCGCCTCGCTTTCGACATCAAACTGTTCACCCTGTGTCTCTCTTCTACAGTCAGAATTTGTCTCAAAAATTTCTTTTTTCAATTCTTCCAGAAGTTGAATGCCGAAAGATTTTTTATTTTGGGACAGATTTTTGCTTTCTTCCAAAAGGTTTTTCCATCGCCGATGAGACTATGAGAAATATTTGACGAACGTGATAAAATCGTAGACGTTTTTAATAACTGATTAATTACACAACTTTTTTGATTTTATATTTAATTTATGATTATTACGAAGTATTGCAAGTGTTTCGATAACAGGGGCCCCTGAAGATAAATTTGTCTCGTGCTGTCTACAAAAGACTCAGCGAAACATTTTTCAAAAAAAAAATCGAAAGTGTAACTTTTAGCAAGAGGGGCCCTTAATGCCTCCCGTCGGGGGGGCCCAGTGGGCAAGCGCGCTTTTGCCCACCTGTTAAATCCGCCACTGCCTAGGTTTCATATAATAATATGATCTCAAATAGTAAGCATAGCAATCTCTAAATTATCAAGTGGCAATTGTATTGATATAGTTTTTAACTCAATTTATGGCTTAATGGTAAGTTTGCTTAATGGTAAGATGAGTGACGATTTGTCGATTAGATCATGGAAGGAAGTTACGCATATTCATAAAGTACTAGCTGACCCGGCAGACGCTGTCCTACCCAAAAATAGTATTTTTTGCCATTCCGGGGGTAAAGTAAAGTACTCGGCTAGCGCCTCGTGTAAACAATCCTTTACCCTCGGGCCAAAAAAGTGTCATTTTGCTACCTTGGTGCGTGGTGCCACGCCTTGGTGCATAATAGTACATTATGCACCAAGGTAGCAAAGTGACACTTTTTTGGCCCGAGGGTAAAGGATTGTTTACACGAGGCGCCAGCCGAGTGAAACAATTACCCATGGGCCAAAAGTCACTTTACTACCGTCGTGCATATACTGTTTTTTGCCATTCCGAGAGGTAAAGTAGGAACTTCGCCAGTTTAGAAACTTAAAGCAAAAATTTAACGCTTTTTTTTTTTTATAATACCTACACGTGGTCGATAAATCGCAAAATAGCACTAGTAATATTACCAACTATACTACTAAAAATTACTAAGAAATAGCAGTTGGCACCCCTGATTCTACCAATGCCATTGATTCCAATGCTTCATTTCATTTAAATTTGTGCCTTTGAAAGAGCAACACGTACCATGAGCGAGAACGTAGAAATTGCCGAAGCAGCGAAGATGGCGTTGGTGGAACTGTTGCCGGCAAAATCAAGAAAAGTTTACCAAAAACAGTACGACGCTTTTGTGCAGTGGTGCCAGAATAAAGAATTGTCAGATTATTTTAGTGAAGACGTGTTTTTGGCATTTTTTTACGAGAAGGCTAAAACGTTGAAGTCATCGACCTTGTGGTCGCACTATTCCATGGTTAAGGCCGTTACTAAACTAAAGTCACCAGTCATCTGGTGACTTTATTTCCCGCTCACCCCCCTATTTTTGAACTTTACTCCCGCAGGGTAAAAAAGTGCCCCTTTACGCCCGCAAACCGGGGTAAAAAGTGAGTACTTTACCCCCGGAATGGCAAAAAATACTATTGTTCGGCTTTTTTAAGGGGGTAAACCACTCTAGAGGCCGAAAAAGAGAGCAAACTTTGGGAATTTTTTTCAAAGAAACTAAACAAAATATTGAAATTCGGTAAAAAGGTCTTTATTATAACTTCCTTCCTTCTCAGTCCTTTTACCCTAATGAGGGTTTGGTGACCCATCTCGTTCTATCTTTTTCTATGCATATGATGTGCGTTCAAATTGTTTTCACATACATAGAGGACCTACTTGTTTAACGTGGGCTCCGAACCACGGGAAGTGTACTACACTTCAATTTCGAGATGGATTTTCTTGGCAGATTACCTCGGTGGTTTGACATTGCCTGCCGAGGAGAGACGGTCAGAATAAAGTTCTTACCCTGCCCGGATTCGATCCGAGCGTTTCGCATTAGCAGTAGACGCACTTAACTGCCAAGCTAAGACCGCCTTTATTATACAATACTTTATTATACAATTCTTTATTATACAAGTATTGAAATATGTTTGTAAATTTTTTCAGAGCTGTACAAAACAAAATGCCGGTTTCCCAGTATTCTTCCCTAGGCATCTTTTTTTTAAGGCTGCGTAGCCGGACCAATAACCAGTGGCGTACCTAGGGGGGGGGCGGTCCGCCCCGGGCCCCTTTACTAAGGGGGCCCCACCCAAAAATAAATAATTCCATGTTTCTCAAGTGAGCGAGCTCGTTCGTGGCTCAGTCGTTCAGAGAGCGTCGGTTTCGGAGCTGCGTTGCGTCGTGCTGAACATCGTAGAATCAATTGTTCGAATTCGGGCTCTTACGATAAAACTTTTTATCAGTTCAACATTTTTAACAGTAATGATAATTGATGATATTCTATCTATTATTTCTCTGCACAGGGCAATAGCTTATGGAAGACGGTTAGATTAAGGCAAAAAAAGGCTATCCACATTAAAAAGTGATAAATGACCTTTTTTGAGGGTGAGGGGGGCCTACAAAATAAATCCGCCCCGGGCCCCAAGTGGTCTAGGTACGCCACTGCCAATAACTCCCGCATATTTAAAAATAAAGTCATGAACCACACAAATTTAGATTTAGTATGATATTAGCTCCAACAGTACGTAGGATTTTTTTTTAAAACTGAGTTTTGCAAAAATGGCGTGTTTTTGAAAAGAAAGTTCGAAAAAACGAAAAAAAATCGCTCGAAAATTGTTAATAACAATTGAACTAGAGAAAGTAGTTTTGAATATTCAGTAAGAATTTCAAGCCAATCGAACAAAATTTGTTCAAGGTATCGGTCCGGCCAACTTAAAATTTGTTGTTTCGGGAAATCGCGTTTTGAAGTTTTAAGTACTAAAAAAACAAGGATAAATTCAATATACCTTTAATCTGCAATGATGTAGCGAAAGCTTCAAATTTCGAGCCTTTACAAATTTCTCTCGTGCACGAAACTTTGCCACGTGATTTTTACGATAATAAAGGTACATTTTAAGAAAATTAAAAAAAATTCGATATTTGGAAAGTTCTAGAGTGGTTTACCCCCTTAAATTAATTTGTAATTAGGTTTTGATTGGCGACACGATAACCGTTAGTACGGCTCTGTCACATAGTGAGGTTTGATGACATATTTTTGTTTTGTTCGCCCGCTGCTTGATTTTGAAAGTCGTTAGTGAAGGATGAGCAGGAGTTGGACACAGCCTTACCAGGAGAGGAAGGGGGGAGGAGAAGGACAGGGCTTTGTCATTCGCTCAATATGAAGAAGATAAGGAAGTAAAAGCAGAATACAATCCATTTAGGGCCGATTTATTCATCTATTCAGTAAAGTCTCCGTTAGTTACGTGTCAGGTAAACTTATATGTCACCTGTAAGAATTTTGGGTATATTCATGCTATTTTATGTATTCCGTAGTTACTTAATATTTTACTGAACACCCCGTTGTTTTTAAACGGTTAGTAGTAATTTAGTAGTAGTTTAGTAGTAGTTCCTCGCGTGATTGGCTCCATAGATTGTACACATATAAAAATTCAAAGCCCAGGTAGGTATGTTATTTGTGTAATTATAATTTAGACTACGTATTTCTTAAAAAATAACATATTTTCAGGAGGAGCAAATGCAGAAGTATTCAGAAATAGAAAAGGCTTTTTTTCATTAAATGTTCAGTGCATCTGTGATGCAAATTACAAAATTCGAGATATTGTAGCTCGGTGGCCAGGTTCTTCTCATGATGCCAATATTTTTGATAATTCAAATATCAAGCAAAGATTTGAAGGGAATCAATTTGGAAATGGTATTTTATTAGGTGACAGTGCTTACGCCTTAAGTCGATATATGATGACACCTATTGCTAACCCACAAAATGATGCAGAAAACTTATTCAATGAAGCTCAAATTAGAACTAGAGGTCCGGTGGAAAGGACATTCGGAATTTGGAAGCGGCGTTTTCCTTGTCTATCGATGGGAATGAGGTGTAAGATACCGATGGTGCAAAATGTAATAGTAGCTACAGCAGTGTTACATAATATTGCAAGAAACAATAGAATTGAGGAAGCACGGTTTGAAAATGAGCATAACGAAGAGCTTTTTGAAAACGAGACTATAGAAGAATTACAGGAAGTCTATCAAGAAAATAATAATTTTCATCGTGCCGAATTTTTAAATTATTTTAGAAACTTATAAGGATACATGAATAAATTAATGTTTTAAAAGCTTTATTTTAAATTTTTTCAAGTTTGTACATATTTTGTATTTTTTAATTGGAACAGCTTCATTTCTTGTTCATGTAATTCAGTTGCCATTTTGATTCTTAGCTGGCTTTCGAATTCTTTTCTGGCATCGTCTTTCTTCAGCAATTCTACTCGCAGCGATATTTCTGCCAACTGCTGTTCGGCAACCTTCTTTTGAATAGTTAGCAAGTCTTCACGACTCTTGGCCATGGATGAATATTTATTTCCAACATTGTTTAGTTGATTATATAGTAATTAGTTAACTATATGATTACCAATCTAACCGGATTATCCTTTAATCATTATGTTCCTAATTCCAACAAAAACACGTTGTTTCGAAAAACTGTTTATTTACATGCATCAACTGCTAATTTGAGGTTAGGATCTTCTCTGTAACGACTTATAATTTGTAAAAACTGATCTGTAAATTTATCTGTTCGGTAACCTCAATTTACTGACAGGTTGCCACTACTGGAAGGTGAATAAACGTTTACCGATAACAATCTTATCAGTAGCGCTACTGAACACTTTACTGAGAGGTGAATAAATCGGCCCTGAGTGTAGATTCTTTAAAAATTGCACTAAAAGAATTTTGCGAGAAGTCAATGTCACGTTGTAACGGAAAGCAGCTCGATGAGTATTCAACGCAACATTTCTTTTGGTTTTTGGTTTTTTACTCCATGCAATGAATAAATTGGCACGCGTAATATATTAATTTATTCGTGGTTTTCATTTGTTGAATTAAAGCCGCCATCTGTTGATCATTTATTTAACTAAAATGTAGTTTTACTCGAATTTTCCAATTTTCCGGGCAACTTTTCCAATTTTTTGTTACATAAGAACTATCTTCGGACTATTGCGAACATTTAAAAAAAAGAGTAACAAGATCGGTCCAGCCGTTATCAAGTGATGGCGTGACAAAGGTTTTCAGATTCATTTTACTTTCCCATTTACGTAGTAAAGGAAAGTATTGTTATCGAGTTAAAAAAAAATTTTGAGTTAGCATTTTTCCCATAGTCTATGAGCCCATACGAATTGTTTAAGACCAATTTTGGAATGATGTCCGGATGTGTGTGTGATGTGTGGTGATTTTCTCGTCAACGTTTTCAGACAAACGCGTGCACCGATTGAGTTGAAATTTTATACACTAGTTTGAAGTAGCTGTCTAAAGAGCTGATTAGATTTTGGTTGAAAACCGTCCATTTTTAACCCCTTTTTTAGGGGAATGAAAATTGTTAAAGAGCATTGCCGCTTCCGGGTAGAACATATGAGATTGAAAATTATATCAATCGAAAGAGATTATTTTTCCGCATCTTTTGATACCCCACACTTCATATTTCCCTCTTAAATTATTGTTAAAATGCAAAAATAAAATAAGCGCTATTAAATGAATATGGTTTGCCTTGGATAATTTTGATCTGTCAAAGTGATTTGTATTGTTCATTACTATAATTTAATATTTTAACTAATTTACTTGTATAAACATATTATGTAATTAATATCAAACGAATTTTTTAATTACTTATAAAAAATTAATTCTGACGTCATTACGCCCATAGTTAAAATTTGATTGTATATAGACGGCACGGCATTCCGCAAATTTCTAATTTTTTTTGGAAAATGACAATTTTAAAAATTTTTCAATGCAAACGTTATATAATTATTGTTAAAATGAAAATATAAAATAAGTGCTTTTAAAAAATATGAGTTACCATGTTAAATTACAAATTAAATTTCGTAACTTTGATATCTCAAAGTAATTTGTGTATTTTATCGAGTTAAAAATTGTTTTGTGTTAACATCTGTTTTATTAATATTTAATATAATATAAAGTGGAATCTACTAAATGGGAAAGTAATGTGTTGTCACATCAGATTTTTGGAATGATGTCCGGATGTGTGTGTGATGTGTGGTGATTCTATCGTCAACGTTTTCAGACAAACGCGTGCACCGATTGAGTTGAAATTTTATACACTAGTTTGAAGTAGCTGTCTAAAGAGCTGATTAGATTTTGGTTGAAAACCGTCCATTTTTAACCCCTTTTTTAGGGGAATGAAAATTGTTAAAGAGCATTGCCGCTTCCGGGTAGAACATATGAGATTGAAAATTATATCAATCGAAAGAGATTATTTTTCCGCATCTTTTGATACCCCACACTTCATATTTCCCTCTTAAATTATTGTTAAAATGCAAAAATAAAATAAGCGCTATTAAATGAATATGGTTTGCCTTGGATAATTTTGATCTGTCAAAGTGATTTGTATTGTTCATTACTATAATTTAATATTTTAACTAATTTACTTGTATAAACATATTATGTAATTAATATCAAACGAATTTTTTAATTACTTATAAAAAATTAATTCTGACGTCATTACGCCCATAGTTAAAATTTGATTGTATATAGACGGCACGGCATTCCGCAAATTTCTAATTTTTTTTGGAAAATGACAATTTTAAAAATTTTTCAATGCAAACATGTTACATATATAATTGTTAAAATGAAAATATAAAATAAGTGCTTTTAAAAAATATGAGTTACCATGTTAAATTACAAATTAAATTTCGTAACTCTGATATCTCAAAGTAATTTGTGTATTTTATCGAGTTAAAAATTTTTTTGAGTTAACATCCGTTTTATTAATATTTAATATAAAATAAAGTGGAATCTACTAAATGGGAAAGTAATGTGTTGTCACATCAGATTTTTATATAAATATAAGAAAGAAGAAGAAGAAGATGCGTTATAAATTTATTTCACGTTATTAACGTAAATTTCGTGATAGCCTTCGGTCGCTCTTGGAGAATACAGCAATTGTTTCCTTATGCAATAGCAATATTGTTGCTATCGAAGCTCGTTGATTGGTCAATTAGTAAACCAATCATTAATTTTGTTTTGAAAAATTAAAGAAAAGAATAATAATAATAGTAATAAAAGAGGACTTACTACTTGTCCACGATACGAAAGTTCTATTTGAAGTTGGAAGTACGCCCTCTGACTCCTTATAAATTAAAATAATTTGAACCTGTCACTTGTGACAACACACTGTATATAGACGTGTACATAAAGAGTGAAATTAGATAAAAATTTTGATTGTTATCGTTTTAAAAATAATAATGAGCGGTTCCAAAAAACCAAGTGTTAGCTACGAGAATGCAGACTTTACTGGTGATCGAAATAATGAAACCAAATCAAATAGTAACATTTTAAGGTTATGTCATTTAGACTTTTTAATTTGTTTAATTAATTTCAGATGATGGAGATAAAATAGTTACGATAATAAATAAACAGTTTCAAGATGAACTGAAATATAGGGAATCGCAATTTGAATTGATTCAACAGCGTTTAAACGAAGCACAGAAGGCGATACACTTGCTACGGTACATCCTCATCACTTCGTATTACAACGAAAATGAGAAGATGTCGAATATGTTAGAAGATCAAGCGTTGAACGAGGGTTCACAGCAAAACAGGCTTCATCCCGCAATTAAAAAATTGTTAGGAAATAAGTCTGAAAATTATAAATTCGATTTTGTTAAAGGAAAGCGGAAAAGGACGCCGAATATGGAAACTAAAGTAAAAGTTGAGAAGTCAAAAGAAATAAAAACTGAGGAAGTAACGAATTTAGGTGAGGACAGGACGCAAATTCAAGAGGAATGTGAACCGTTTGATAACACAAGAAACCGAAGGAAGTCCAAATATCATATAGTGGTAGGAAATATTTCAAAGACGATAGTTCCAAATAGTAAGGAAGATAAATCTACCCATAAGTGGATGGTTTATGTGCGAGGATCTAGAGAAAATCCAGATATTTCACATTTTGTACAAAAAGTAGTTCTTTACTTGCATCCGTCTTATAGTCCAAACGATGTGGTTGAAATCAGGTGCTATATCTACCTGTTTTCTGGTTTTTTTTTAATTATTTTATTTTTTTTAGAGAACCACCTTTCCATTTATCACGAAGAGGTTGGGGGGAGTTTCCTTTACGGGTTAGAATATTTTTTCATTGTCCGTTGAACAAACCCGTGGATATTATCCACAATCTGAAGTTGGACACTACATTTTCGGGACGTCAGACACTTGGTAAGATGTTTTAAGAGCGAACTGTACTTACAAAACGACTTTGAGCCCAGAAAAATTCTTTCTAGGGGCGGTATAATCTGTTTTATCCTTTTAATTTTTTCGAAATTATATATAATTATGGGTAGTTGTATATAAGACTACACTGGAGGAAATTATAATATGATCATAATATTGTTAAATGTTTTGCACAATATTATTAGTCCAGGCAAAGAAGGTTTTTAGTTTGCAAAAAATCCGGGCAAGCTGAATTTTGGCAGAGATGTACATTGGAGTGTTCTAATGAACCCCCCAAAAGTCTCATAAAATCCCACGCCGGCCTCCCCCACAATCAGGGGTTTTAGCTCCCCCAACGCGATTTTTGCCGATAACTCGCTTATTTATGCTTGTATGAAAAATTATGATCAGACCATAATTGAAGAGCATAAAATTCTCTATAAAATAGTTTATTTTTCATATTTTTCCATGGCACACTAATACTTAAATTATTGATCGAAAACGCGACCCACCCTTAAAATGGCACAATATTGATTCGTTGCAGGGAGAGAAATGTTTTCGGGCACGGGAAATGCTTTTATTAATAAATTAATTGAAATTGTGGCCAAGGTTGGAAAAGAAACATTTTTACCCAAGTTATAGTATTTTCCAAGTAACGAAACCGAAATTTTGGTTTGAGCTTACAGAAGATCTGGGCAAGCTGAAATTTGGCAAAGATGTATATTGAAGTGTTCTAATAAACCCCCAAAATGTCTCATAAAAATCCCAAGCCGGCGTTCCCTCAAATGAGGATTTTAGCCCCTAAGTGCGGTGTTTCGCCTATAGCTCACATATTTTTACTTTTATGAAAAATTACCATTAAGCAAAGTTGAAGAAAATAAAATTCTCTATAACTTGTGGTGCTGCAGTAGGTAGTACTACAATACATACTATAATAGGCAAATTAAACTTTGTTTAATGGTAATTTTTCGTAAAAGTAAAAATACATACGTGAGCTATAGGCGAAAACCGCACCTAGGGGGCTAAAATCCTCATTTGGGGGAACGCCGGCTTGGGATTTTATGAGACTTTTGGGGGGTTCATTAGAACACTCCAATGTACATCTCTGCCAAATTCAGCTTGCCCGGACTTTTTGCAAGCTTGAGCCAATTTTTCGGCTTCGTTGCCTGGACTATATTACAGATATTTTAATGACAACTAAAATCTAGAGAAGAAATTAATTTTTCAATTTACAAACGGCAAATTTAATTTTGTACATGTTTTTATACAAGAAAAGTAGGAAATTCTTATTAAAGCAACTTAAAATAAAACTGAAAAAGTTATGAAACCTCAACTAACAATTTATTCGGTAATGGATTGAATCTTCATTGTTTTGAATAACTTTAAAGAGCCGGTTTAAAGAGTTCCAGACGAACCTCAGTGCTATTTTAAGTTCATCAATAGAGTTGAACTGCCTCCCATTTTCATACACACGTCTGGTAATGATGCCCCACCCATAAGTTTTTGATCGAATTTAAGTCCGGACTTTTGGCTGGCCAGTCTGAAACTTTGATGTCTTTTTCTTCAATCCATTGTTTTACAATGCGAGCAGTGTGTATAGCGACATTATCTTGCTGAAAAGTAAAGTCTATGCCGTACAGTTCTTCAGAACATTCCACCAAAAGCGTGTCTAATATTTCTAAATACTTTTTTAGATTTTTTGATTTCTCATCTCATGATTTCGGATTTCTAATATTGCTCTGTTTTATCCGTGTATTTCCTTAACCTTCATAAACCCGTGGTCAAAAACTTACATTAAATACCGAGCGGGGTCCAAATGTACCCCAACATTTTTTTGGCTTATTATTATTTTTTTAATGTTATAATTAGGGAATATTAAAAATAAAACACATTCTGCTTATAAAAAAATATATTTTTACATAAAAAAGTTATCAGCATTGATAAATGAGTAAACGCATTTTGAAAAAATAATATGAAATGATTAGAAATAATAAAAACAAAAATAATTATGAAAAAAGAACAAGCATTTTAGTGACATTTTAAATAATGATTTAATTTGTATTAAATAAATATTTATTTATTTTTTTTATTTAAATTTTATTAATTAATTAATTTAAATTTTTTTTTTTAAATTTTATTAATTAAATAAAAAAATAATTTAATTGGCTGGACCCCAAGCAACAAAACTCTATAATTAGTTACAATAAAAAGCAATTTATTCAAAAATTTGTATACCAATTTAGATATATATTTAAGAAACATAGCTCGAGGGAAATTAAGAAAAAAAAATTATTTTAGAAAATATACTCAAAAATTCATGTCTGGGGTACAGCTGTACCCCGCTCGGGTTTATGAAGGTTAAGGGGGTTACCTACTGTGAACAGTCATTTTAAAGCTGATTTTTAGGAATTAAATTTGAGAAAACTGTTGCAGCTATTGAGTTAAAATTTAGGATACTTGTTTATTCACATTTAAACTAACACCTAAAATTTTTGTAAAGCTTTTTATTGAAAATTGTACAAGGTACAGATCGACGCGTAACTCATGTTTCGAAATTCGGGCGCATCGTTTCCGACCGATCCAGTTATCTGAAATAAATGAATTTTTTACATTCTTGTTCTATATATATGAATGTGGCTTCAGTTGGAATCTCGAAAATTTAATTTAAACAAAAAATGACAAAATGGCGAGGATTTAAAAAAAAAACTTCGATTTTTACAACAAAATATTTACTTTTCACGGCCTGCAAAATGGTAATTTTAAGTATAATTTGGTTATATTTTATGTTCTGACTGGAGCCTGAAATATATTCGAAATGCTTAAAAAAAATCAAGTTAATCCGCCAAGTAGTTTGTTTGGAAAATGTGCGCCTGACTGGAGAAATGTAGTTTTGAGATAAATCGTTTTAAACTTTTTCGTGCTGTAATGAGGCGGATAGTGGTTGATATTCGAAGAGTGAAATTCGGCACTTATTTCTTCTTTTGTGGCAGTTCTCGCCTCTTTGGAACAGGGATGTTGCGGATGCCAATTTTTTCACATCCGCGGATGCGAATGCGGATGCGGATTATTGAAGACTCACATCCGCGGATGCGGATGCGGATGTTTAGGATCTTATGTAAAGATAGTATATGAATGGAGAATTAAAACAATGATTAAGTTATTATCAACATTTTTATTAATGAAAGTTAGTATTAAATATGATGCTCCTTTTTTTCTCCTTTCGACTCAACTTACTAATTTTCATATTAGTATGTGAAGTTGAAAATAGGAGCATTATACTTGATAAAGAGTAATATTGCCGCCTTTTCATGTAACTTGTATTACATTCGCATTCGCATGAATATCCGCATTGATTATTGCGGATGCGGATGCAGATGACCAAATCTATGCGGAAGCTCCGCATTTGCGGATGCGGATGCGAATATCCGCAACATCCCTGCTTTGGAATAGTAAGACGCTCGGTGATTAGACAGTATGATGCGCTCGCCGTCTCTCTTATATGCGTAAATTTTGGCCTTCTCGCCGATTTTTACATAATATATGTACGAATACCTCGGTTTTTATCCCGTCTTTATTTACAAAAAGACGTGTATTTTTAGGGGCTCAAAAGTCACTCTGAAATTTTCCTATCAAAACTTTTTTTTTATTAAAGAACCAACATATTTTTGTAACTCATATTATTTTATCAGGTTTTACTGAAAGCAGTTTATTTTGAAAACTTTTAAAATAAAAATTAGCATAATAAATTGGTCAAAATAGATTAAAAATACAAACAATTTTAGGGATTTTGTACCTAACATTATTTGTTTGTGTAAGAAATGTGTCAGTTGAAAACCTTGTATAGTAACTGTACCCATAAAAAACATAGCAGTAAATTAGTTAACAACCCCAGATGTTCCTGGGGGGTTTCAATTTGTAAGAAAAAACATTGAAGCTTCTTTTTCACAATCAATTCGATTTTAAGGGTGGACTAAAACGTCGATTTTTAATAATTTTATTTTTTAACAGTTTTGGTTTTTTGGACTCCTAAAGACAATTACAAACAGCTACAACTTATATTATTTGTTAAATTTAGAATTGTATATTTTGTATAAAGTACAAAATACAAACAGTAATTCCGTTTTAAAATGTAATTATGATTTAAAAAGTTTTGATAATGAACTCCATTACAGAATATCCGTTATAATTCGGGTAATTTGATGAATTTTACTTTAATATTTTTTGGACACATTTTCAAGACCCCAAACTATAAAAATATGTAATAAAAAAAAAAATCGAAAAAATTTATCCGTCACAGTAGGTAAACCCCCTTAATCTCGGTCCAGTTCACTCTTAATGATTCGAAGGGACTTCAACTTGCTAATTTTAAAATTATTTGTAAAGGAAACGAAACGTTAGTCGATTTGAAATTGTTTGATTTGGATCAAGAAGTGGTTGTAAAATTGGAAGATATTGAAAGTTCTCTCGTAGAAGATGAAACAAATACGAGAGACATAGAAAACTGTGATATTTTTGCCCAAGTAAATAAAAAAATAAAATTGGAGGAAGAGGTGGTGGTGGAAAATTCCATACAACAGGAGGTATTTCAGGTGGAGCACGATTATTGCGTAACAAATGTGAAAATTGAATCCACCGAAGAGGTTACGAACGAATCTATTTTATCGAATTACGTCATGGAACATTCTTATTCTGTAATTAGCAATCCGACGGCTAATTCTGATTCTAAAACAATGTTGGAATATCCAGAATCGAGTTTAATTTACGGAATTGCCGACGAAGAAGAAACCGATGTAATCGAAGAGCCGGTTTTAGAAGACGTGCGAATTGTAACGAAAAAAGTAACGAAGAGAGGCTTAGTTATCGCACCCACTAATCACGAGTCTTTACTAAAAAATATGTTTTATAAGAAATACGACAAAAAGTTTACCCAAGGCATTTCGATTTTACGTTCAAACTCGAAAATAAACGGAACTCCACCTAAAAGTAATGGGATAGATTATGATAAGCACAAAATTGTTTTACCTAGTCATAGATTTAATAACGCTTACGAATGCCTCTCTTACTTGTTTAAACGATTACCAATTATCACGGAACTTACGTCCGATATTCACTTCCGATGCACATTTCCTTATACGGCAGCTTCGTTTGATGAATTCTCTAAATGGAACATCGGAAAACGTCTTAGTTCCGAGGTTTGTATATTTTAGTAGCTGTTCTAGTTTCCTAATCTTTCATTATGTTGTAGTGGTTTCGAGCAAAAACAATTGGTAATATTATATCGAAATCACAGCTACCGTTTTCTAACAGCATAATAACACGAGATATAATAATGTACGGTAGATGTCACGGTTATATGCCGTTAGCAAACTATAACATGTGCAAAAATTACAAATTTCCAGTCTTAGACGAGATAAATGGATCTCATTCTCAAAGTATTTTAATGCAAAGGAGGTCGGACAGTTTAAAAGAACCCGACGTAGAAATAGATATAATTAACTCTCCTTCCATTAGTGAGTATTCCTAATTAAATGATAGAACCTATCATTTCTATAATCGCCTTTGTTTTTCCAGAAACTGAATCTGCAAACGAGGGCGAAAAAAAATTAAGGTTAGTTGATCACAAATATATCATGGCTTGTTCTTATGTAAAGGAGGCGGCATTAGATGTAGGGATAGTTTTGAAGTCTGAAGAATTAATACCAGGCGTCTTGTTTAATGCAACAGAACGGGTTTTGCTTCAAGCTGGCATGTGTTTGGCAGAGGATTTAATAAGGAAGGCCCAGTCCAATCGTATAATTGAAGGAAAATTTGAGTGAGTTCAATAATAATAATAATATATATTTTTTTAACATTTATTTTGTATCTTTTAGTGAAAAAAGTAGCGTTTTACAAGTTGAAGATATAAAGAAGGCCTTTAATAGTAAACCACGCTGTAAAGCTTTAATAGATGAGTTCGTCAATTACCGAAAACATTATTCGTGAATATAAAACTTTTTGTTGTATTTTGTTGAAAATTATAAATATAAATTATATATCTATTTTGTTAATAAATTTTAAATATTACATACTTGATAATTTACTACCACCTCTGTTGCAAAATAATAGTCCAAAATTCATTTTACGCCTTCATGTTTTTCTCTCTCTAAATATTATGTAATGCTTAAATTCTTAAATAATATTTGTTTTATTTTAGGATTTTTACTTTGCAATAGGGGTAGTATTTCTTAAGTTGGAAAAACTACAATGACTTGTTCAAATTGAGAGAAACTGCTTGTATCTGTAAAGTTCGCTTCACGTTTCAAGAATTATTATGACACGACATTGATTACAATAAAGTGCCAACAATACCAATTAACTTTATTTTCAGATATTCCAATAAGTTAGAACATATCATTATTTTTCAGGGTATTTTACGTCTCGATGAGCAAATTTAGATTGGCACACTCAGATTTCACCCATGTAATCCATGCTAGATTTTAGGAGCTTTTTTTTTTTAAAACGGCTAAAAATCTAAAATACCTTTCCTATGTAAGACTCAACTACGCCAATGTAATTTATTCATTCAAATATATAAGAATCACTCAAAAAAGTAATCATTTTCCAACATTCGTTTTTGTGATGAAATCACCAAAGGCGTTAACGTTATCTTTCTTTTACAAAATATGATTACATTTCTAGCAGTTCGAAAAAATACGATGGGAACAGTGGTACGCTGCAAACAGGCACTCAAACTAAACAAAACTATTTTGTTTTTTTCCGGCCAAAAATCGAAAGTTGCCAAACGATTCCTTTTTCGACTGTTTCTGACGTAAAACCCCTGACAAAGGGGTTAACCTTTCGTTTTTTTTCAGAAAAAAGGTCAAAATTTTAGGTATACGTTTAATTGCTTTAAATGACTTATTTCGATGCGTAGTGTTCGAAAAACACGATGAGAACTGGGGCAAATTTCAATAAGGCACTAAAAATTCGATCTAAACCATCAAAGTTGAAATTTGATGAAATCCAAGAAACTCCTCGATAAAATGTAAAATATCTTACTTACGTACGAACCGATTGCGCCAGTGTAATTTTCTCATCGAAATACGTCAGAAACAGTCGAAAGAGCAATCATTTGGCAACTTTCGATTTTTGACCCAAAAAAACACCAAACCCAACCTTTCGTTTTTTTTCAGAAAAAATGGTCAAAATTTTAGGTATACGTTTAATTGCTTTAAATGACTTATTTCAATGCGTAGTGTTCGAAAAACCCGATGAGAACTGGGGCAAACTACAATAAGGCACTAAAAATTCGATCTAAACCATCAAAGCTGAAATTTGATGAAATCCAAGAAACCCCTCGATAAAATGTAAAATATCTTACTTACGTACGAACCGATTGCGCCAGTGTAATTTTCTCATCGAAATACGTCAGAAACAGTCGAAAAAGGAATCATTTGGCAACTATCGATTTTTGGCCCAAAAAAACACCAAAGGGGTTAACCTTTCGTTTTTTTCAGAAAAAATGGTCAAAATTTTATGTATACGTTTAATTGCTTTAAATGACGTATTTCGATGCGTAGTGTTCGAAAAACACGATGAGAACTGGGGCAAGCTTCAATAAGGCACTAAAAATTCAATCCAAACCATCAAAGTTGAAATTTGATGAAATCCAAGAAACCCCTCGATAAAATGTGAAATATCTTACTTACGTACGAACCGATTGCGCCAGTGTAATTTTCTCATCGAAATACGTCAGAAACAGTCGAGATAGGAATCATTTGGCAACTTTCGATTTTTGGCCCAAAAAATCACCAAAGGGGTTAACCTTTCGTTTTTTTTCATAAAAAATGGTCAAAATTTTAGGTACGAGGGTTGCTGTTTAACTTTCTGGCCTAATAATGAAAATGCGAATATTTATCATCAAAAATGATTTTATTGTTTTTCAAAGTATTCTCCAGCAAGATTTATACACTTTTGCATGCGCTCAAACCAATTGTCGAAGCACTTTTTCCACTCCGATTGAGACACCTCCAAAACATGGTTTTTGAACGCTTCAACAGCATCTTCTGGCGACGAAAGTCGTTGACCACGCATTTTTCTCTTGATGTTCGGGAATAAAAAGAAGTCATTGGGTGCCAAGTCAGGGCTGTACGGCGGATGACCCATCAATTCGACGTTTTGGGCGGTCAAAAAGGCGCTGGTTTGAGCTGATGTGTGAGAGCTCGCATTGTCATGGTGCACAATGATCCGTCTTCTCTTGTTCGTTTTTCGAATTTTTCCGAAGACTTCAGGCAAACAAATTGTGGTGTACCACTCAGAATTGACCGTCCTACGTTGCTCAAGCGGAACAGTCGCCACATGACCAGTTTTACCAAAGAAACAGGCTACCATTTGCTTCGAAGTGCTTCTTGCACGAACAACTTTCGATGGATTTGGCTCGTCTTCGAAGACCCACACGGTCGATTGCTGTTTTGTTTCGGGCTCATAAGCATAGATCCATGATTCGTCACCTGTGACGATCTTATAAACGTCTTTTGAAACACCGCGATTGTATTTTTTTAAATTTTCTTTGCACCAATCCACACGACACTTTTTTTGAGCCACTGTCAAATTATGCGGGATCCAACGAGAACAAACCTTTTCTACGGCCAGGTGTCCATGCAATATCGAATGTATGCTGGTGGAAGAAATGCCCAAGGATGCCTCTATCTCACGGTATGTCACATGACGATCTTGCTTTATCAGTTCACGGACGGCATCAATGTTCTCTGGCACAACGACTGTTTTTGGACGACCTTCATCTTCGAGCGAGCGTCGGCCACGATTGAATTCATTAAACCAGTTTTTCACAGTGCTATAGGATGGTGCTTCATCGCCATACAAAGATTTAAGTTCATCGATGCACTCTTGTCGTGATAATCCACGTCGAAAGTTGTGAAAAATGATTGCACGAAAATGTTCACGAGTTAATTCCATTTTTTTGCCAAATTGATTTTTTCAAGTCACTATAAACAACAGAAATGATGGCCGTACGTCAAAACGTTCTGAGTACGTTTATGCTACAACATGTCAAACTTTACAATGCAAATGTCAAATTGCACCTAGCAACGCTTAGTGTTCCCTAGGCCAGAAAGTTAAACAGCAACCCTAGTATACGTTTAATTGCTTTAAATGACGTATTTCGATGCGTAGTGTTCGAAAAACACGATGAGAACTGGGGCAAGCTTCAATAAGGCACTAAAAATTCAATCCAAACCATCAAAGTTGAAATTTGATGAAATCCAAGAAACCCCTCGATAAAATGTAAAATATCTTACTTACGTACGAACCGATTGCGCCAGTGTAATTTTCTCATCGAAATACGTCAGAAACAGTCGAAAGAGGAATCATTTGGCAACTTTCGATTTTTGACCCAAAAAAACACCAAACCCAACCTTTCGTTTTTTTTCATAAAAAATGGTCAAAATTTTAGGTATACGTTTAATTGCTTTAAATGACGTATTTCGATGCGCAGTGTTCGAAAAACACGATGAGAACAGGGGTAAGCTTCAATAAGGCACTAAAAATTCAATCCAAACCATCAAAGTTGAAATTTGATGAAATCCAAGAAGCCCCTCGATAAAATGTAAAATATCTTACTTACGTACGAACCGATTGCGCCAGTGTAATTTTCTCATCGAAATACGTCAGAAACAGTCGAAAGAGGAATCATTTGGCAACTTTCGATTTTTGGCCCAAAAAATCACCAAAGGGGTTAACCTTTCGTTTTTTTTCATAAAAAATGGTCAAAATTTTAGGTATACGTTTAATTGCTTTAAATGACGTATTTCGATGCGTAGTGTTCGAAAAACACGATGAGAACTGGGGCAAGCTTCAATAAGGCACTAAAAATTCAATCCAAACCATCAAAGTTGAAATTTGATGAAATCCAAGAAACCCCTCGATAAAATGTAAAATATCTTACTTACGTACGAACCGATTGCGCCAGTGTAATTTTCTCATCGAAATACGTCAGAAACAGTCGAAAGAGGAATCATTTGGCAACTTTCGATTTTTGGCCCAAAAAATCACCAAAGGGGTTTACCTTTCGTTTTTTTTCATAAAAAATGGTCAAAATTTTAGGTATACGTTTAATTGCTTTAAATGACGTATTTCGGTGCGTAGTGTTCGAAAAACACGATGAGAACTGGGGCAAGCTTCAATAAGGCACTAAAAATTCAATCCAAACCATCAAAGTTGAAATTTGATGAAATCCAAGAAACCCCTCGATAAAATGTAAAATATCTTACTTACGTACGAACCGATTGCGCCAGTGTAATTTTCTCATCGAAATACGTCAGAAACAGTCGAAAGAGGAATCATTTGGCAACTTTCGATTTTTGGCCCAAAAAATCACCAAAGGGGTTAACCTTTCGTTTTTTTTCATAAAAAATGGTAAAAATTTTAGGTATACGTTTAATTGCTTTAAATGACGTATTTCGATGCGTAGTGTTCGAAAAACACGATGAGAACTGGGGCAAGCTTCAATAAGGCACTAAAAATTCAATCCAAACCATCAAAGTTGAAATTTGATGAAATCCAAGAAACCCCTCGATAAAATGTAAAATATCTTACTTACGTACGAACCGATTGCGCCAGTGTAATTTTCTCATCGAAATACGTCAGAAACAGTCGAAAGAGGAATCATTTGGCAACTTTCGATTTTTGGCCCAAAAAATCACCAAAGGGACCTTTCGTTTTTTTTCATAAAAAATGGTCAAAATTTTAGGTATACGTTTAATTGCTTTAAATGACGTATTTCGATGCGCAGTGTTCGAAAAACACGATGAGAACAGGGGCAAGCTTCAATAAGGCACTAAAAATTCAATCCAAACCATCAAAGTTGAAATTTGATGAAATCCAAGAAACCCCTCGATAAAATGTAAAATATCTTACTTACGTACGAACCGATTGCGCCAGTGTAATTTTCTCATCGAAATACGTCAGAAACAGTCGAAAGAGGAATCATTTGGCAACTTTCGATTTTTGGCCCAAAAAATCACCAAAGGGGTTAACCTTTCGTTTTTTTTCATAAAAAATGGTCAAAATTTTAGGTATACGTTTAATTGCTTTAAATGACGTATTTCGATGCGTAGTGTTCGAAAAACACGATGAGAACTGGGGCAAGCTTCAATAAGGCACTAAAAATTCAATCCAAACCATCAAAGTTGAAATTTGATGAAATCCAAGAAACCCCTCGATAAAATGTAAAATATCTTACTTACGTACGAACCGATTGCGCCAGTGTAATTTTCTCATCGAAATACGTCAGAAACATTCGAAAGAGGAATCATTTGGCAACTTTCGATTTTTGGCCCAAAAAATCACCAAAGGGGTTAACCTTTCGTTTTTTTTTCATAAAAAATGGTCAAAATTTTAGGTATACGTTTAATTGCTTTAAATGACGTATTTCGATGCGTAGTGTTCGAAAAACACGATGAGAACTGGGGCAAGCTTCAATAAGGCACTAAAAATTCAATCCAAACCATCAAAGTTGAAATTTGATGAAATCCAAGAAACCCCTCGATAAAATGTAAAATATCTTACTTACGTACGAACCGATTGCGCCAGTGTAATTTTCTCATCGAAATACGTCAGAAACATTCGAAAGAGGAATCATTTGGCAACTTTCGATTTTTGGCCCAAAAAATCACCAAAGGGGTTAACCTTTCGTTTTTTTTCATAAAAAATGGTCAAAATTTTAGGTATACGTTTAATTGCTTTAAATGACGTATTTCGATGCGTAGTGTTCGAAAAACACGATGAGAACTGGGGCAAGCTTCAATAAGGCACTAAAAATTCAATCCAAACCATCAAAGTTGAAATTTGATGATATCCAAGAAACCCCTCGATAAAATGTAAAATATCTTACTTACGTACGAACCGATTGCGCCAGTGTAATTTTCTCATCGAAATACGTCAGAAACAGTCGAAAGAGGAATCATTTGGCAACTTTCGATTTTTGGCCCAAAAAATCACCAAAGGGGTTAACCTTTCGTTTTTTTTTCATAAAAAATGGTCAAAATTTTAGGTATACGTTTAATTGCTTTAAATGACGTATTTCGATGCGTAGTGTTCGAAAAACACGATGAGAACTGGGGCAAGCTTCAATAAGGCACTAAAAATTCAATCCAAACCATCAAAGTTGAAATTTGATGAAATCCAAGAAACCCCTCGATAAAATGTAAAATATCTTACTTACGTACGAACCGATTGCGCCAGTGTAATTTTCTCATCGAAATACGTCAGAAACATTCGAAAGAGGAATCATTTGGCAACTTTCGATTTTTGGCCCAAAAAATCACCAAAGGGGTTAACCTTTCGTTTTTTTTCATAAAAAATGGTCAAAATTTTAGGTATACGTTTAATTGCTTTAAATGACGTATTTCGATGCGTAGTGTTCGAAAAACACGATGAGAACTGGGGCAAGCTTCAATAAGGCACTAAAAATTCAATCCAAACCATCAAAGTTGAAATTTGATGAAATCCAAGAAACCCCTCGATAAAATGTAAAATATCTTACTTACGTACGAACCGATTGCGCCAGTGTAATTTTCTCATCGAAATACGTCAGAAACAGTCGAAAGAGGAATCATTTGGCAACTTTCGATTTTTGGCCCAAAAAATCACCAAAGGGGTTAACCTTTCGTTTTTTTTTCATAAAAAATGGTCAAAATTTTAGGTATACGTTTAATTGCTTTAAATGACGTATTTCGATGCGTAGTGTTCGAAAAACACGATGAGAACTGGGGCAAGCTTCAATAAGGCACTAAAAATTCAATCCAAACCATCAAAGTTGAAATTTGATGAAATCCAAGAAACCCCTCGATAAAATGTAAAATATCTTACTTACGTACGAACCGATTGCGCCAGTGTAATTTTCTCATCGAAATACGTCAGAAACAGTCGAAAGAGGAATCATTTGGCAACTTTCGATTTTTGGCCCAAAAAATCACCAAAGGGGTTAACCTTTCGTTTTTTTTCATAAAAAATGGTAAAAATTTTAGGTATACGTTTAATTGCTTTAAATGACGTATTTCGATGCGTAGTGTTCGAAAAACACGATGAGAACTGGGGCAAGCTTCAATAAGGTACTAAAAATTCAATCCAAACCATCAAAGTTGAAATTTGATGAAATCCAAGAAACCCCTCGATAAAATGTAAAATATCTTACTTACGTACGAACCGATTGCGCCAGTGTAATTTTCTCATCGAAATACGTCAGAAACAGTCGAAAGAGGAATCATTTGGCAACTTTCGATTTTTGGCCCAAAAAATCACCAAAGGGGTTAACCTTTCGTTTTTTTTCATAAAAAATGGTCAAAATTTTAGGTATACGTTTAATTGCTTTAAATGACGTATTTCGATGCGTAGTGTTCGAAAAACACGATGAGAACTGGGGCAAGCTTCAATAAGGCACTAAAAATTCAATCCAAACCATCAAAGTTGAAATTTGATGAAATCCAAGAAACCCCTCGATAAAATGTAAAATATCTTACTTACGTACGAACCGATTGCGCCAGTGTAATTTTCTCATCGAAATACGTCAGAAACATTCGAAAGAGGAATCATTTGGCAACTTTCGATTTTTGGCCCAAAAAATCACCAAAGGGGTTAACCTTTCGTTTTTTTTCATAAAAAATGGTCAAAATTTTAGGTATACGTTTAATTGCTTTAAATGACGTATTTCGATGCGTAGTGTTCGAAAAACACGATGAGAACTGGGGCAAGCTTCAATAAGGCACTAAAAATTCAATCCAAACCATCAAAGTTGAAATTTGATGATATCCAAGAAACCCCTCGATAAAATGTAAAATATCTTACTTACGTACGAACCGATTGCGCCAGTGTAATTTTCTCATCGAAATACGTCAGAAACAGTCGAGAGAGGAATCATTTGGCAACTTTCGATTTTTGATCCAAAAAAACACCAAAGGGTTTTTCCTTTCGTTTTTTTTCAGAAAAAATGGTCAAAATTTTAGGTATACGTTTAATTGCTTTAAATGACTTATTTCGATGCGTAGTGTTCGAAAAACACGATGACAACTGGGGCAAACTTCAATAAGGCACTAAAAATTCGATCTAAACCATCACAGCTGAAATTTGATGAAATCCAAGAAACCCCTCGATAAGATGTAAAATATCTTACTTACGTACGATCCGACTGCGCCAGTGTAATTTTCTCATCGAAATACGTCAGAAACAGTCGAAAAAGGAATCATTTGGCAACTTTCGATTTTTTGCCCAAAAAAAACACCAAAGGGGTTAACCTTTCGTTTTTTTTCAGAAAAAAATGGTCAAAATTTTAGGTATACGTTTAATTGCTTTAAATGACTTATTTCGAAGCGTAGTGTTCGGAAAACACGATGACAACTGGGGCAAACTTCAATAAGGCACTAAAAATTCGATCTAAACCATCAAAGCTGAAATTTGATGAAATGCAAGAAACCCCTCGATAAAATGTAAAATATCTTACTTACGTACGAACCGATTGCGCCAGTGTAATTTTCTCATCGAAATACGTCAGAAACAGTCGAGAGAGGAATCATTTGGCAACTTTCGATTTTTGATCCAAAAAAACACCAAAGGGGTTAACCTTTCGTTTTTTTTTCAGAAAAAATGGTCAAAATTTTAGGTATACGTTTAATTGCTTTAAATGACTTATTTCGATGCGTAGTGTTCGGAAAACACGATGACAACTGGGGCAAACTTCAATAAGGCACTAAAAATTCGATCTAAACCATCAAAGCTGAAATTAGATGAAATGCAAGAAACCCCTCGATAAAATGTAAAATATCTTACTTACGTACGAACCGATTGCGCCAGTGTAATTTTCTCATCGAAATACGTCAGAAACAGTCGAGAGAGGAATCATTTGGCAACTTTCGATTTTTGATCCAAAAAAACACCAAAGGGGTTAACCTTTCGTTTTTTTTCAGAAAAAATGGTCAAAATTTTAGGTATACGTTTAATTGCTTTAAATGACTTATTTCGAAGCGTAGTGTTCGGAAAACACGATGACAACTGGGGCAAACTTCAATAAGGCACTAAAAATTCGATCTAAACCATCAAAGCTGAAATTTGATGAAATGCAAGAAACCCCTCGATAAAATGTAAAATATCTTACTTACGTACGAACCGATTGCGCCAGTGTAATTTTCTCATCGAAATACGTCAGTAACAGTCGAGAGAGGAATCATTTGGCAACTTTCGATTTTTGATCCAAAAAAACACCAAAGGGTTTTTCCTTTCGTTTTTTTTCAGAAAAAATGGTCAAAATTTTAGGTATACGTTTAATTGCTTTAAATGACTTATTTCGATGCGTAGTGTTCGAAAAACACGATGACAACTGGGGCAAACTTCAATAACGCACTAAAAATTCGATCTAAACGATCAAAGCTGAAATTTGATGAAATCCAAGAAACCCCTCGATAAGATGTAAAATATCTTACTTACGTACGAACCGATTGCGCCAGTGTAATTTTCTCATCGAAATACGTCAGAAACAGTCGAGAGAGGAATCATTTGGCAACTTTCGATTTTTGATCCAAAAAAACACCAAAGGGTTTTTCCTTTCGTTTTTTTTCAGAAAAAATGGTCAAAATTTTAGGTATACGTTTAATTGCTTTAAATGACTTATTTCGATGCGTAGTGTTCGAAAAACACGATGACAACTGGGGCAAACTTCAATAACGCACTAAAAATTCGATCTAAACGATCAAAGCTGAAATTTGATGAAATCCAAGAAACCCCTCGATAAGATGTAAAATATCTTACTTACGTACGAACCGATTGCGCCAGTGTAATTTTCTCATCGAAATACGTCAGAAACAGTCGAGAGAGGAATCATTTGGCAACTTTCGATTTTTGATCCAAAAAAACACCAAAGGGTTTTTCCTTTCGTTTTTTTTCAGAAAAAATGGTCAAAATTTTAGGTATACGTTTAATTGCTTTAAATGACTTATTTCGATGCGTAGTGTTCGGAAAACACGATGACAACTGGGGCAAACTTCAATAAGGCACTAAAAATTCGATCTAAACCATCACAGCTGAAATTTGATGAAATCCAAGAAACCCCTCGATAAGATGTAAAATATCTTACTTACGTACGATCCGACTGCGCCAGTGTAATTTTCTCATCGAAATACGTCAGAAACAGTCGAAAAAGGAATCATTTGGCAACTTTCGATTTTTTGCCCAAAAAAACACCAAAGGGGTTAACCTTTCGTTTTTTTTCAGAAAAAAATGGTCAAAATTTTAGGTATACGTTTAATTGCTTTAAATGACTTATTTCGAAGCGTAGTGTTCGGAAAACACGATGACAACTGGGGCAAACTTCAATAAGGCACTAAAAATTCGATCTAAACCATCAAAGCTGAAATTAGATGAAATGCAAGAAACCCCTCGATAAAATGTAAAATATCTTACTTACGTACGAACCGATTGCGCCAGTGTAATTTTCTCATCGAAATACGTCAGTAACAGTCGAGAGAGGAATCATTTGGCAACTTTCGATTTTTGATCCAAAAAAACACCAAAGGGGTTAACCTTTCGTTTTTTTTTCAGAAAAAATGGTCAAAATTTTAGGTATACGTTTAATTGCTTTAAATGACTTATTTCGATGCGTAGTGTTCGGAAAACACGATGACAACTGGGGCAAACTTCAATAAGGCACTAAAAATTCGATCTAAACCATCAAAGCTGAAATTAGATGAAATGCAAGAAACCCCTCGATAAAATGTAAAATATCTTACTTACGTACGAACCGATTGCGCCAGTGTAATTTTCTCATCGAAATACGTCAGAAACAGTCGAGAGAGGAATCATTTGGCAACTTTCGATTTTTGATCCAAAAAAACACCAAAGGGGTTAACCTTTCGTTTTTTTTTCAGAAAAAATGGTCAAAATTTTAGGTATACGTTTAATTGCTTTAAATGACTTATTTCGATGCGTAGTGTTCGGAAAACACGATGACAACTGGGGCAAACTTCAATAAGGCACTAAAAATTCGATCTAAACCATCACAGCTGAAATTTGATGAAATCCAAGAAACCCCTCGATAAGATGTAAAATATCTTACTTACGTACGATCCGACTGCGCCAGTGTAATTTTCTCATCGAAATACGTCAGAAACAGTCGAAAAAGGAATCATTTGGCAACTTTCGATTTTTTGCCCAAAAAAACACCAAAGGGGTTAACCTTTCGTTTTTTTTCAGAAAAAAATGGTCAAAATTTTAGGTATACGTTTAATTGCTTTAAATGACTTATTTCGAAGCGTAGTGTTCGGAAAACACGATGACAACTGGGGCAAACTTCAATAAGGCACTAAAAATTCGATCTAAACCATCAAAGCTGAAATTAGATGAAATGCAAGAAACCCCTCGATAAAATGTAAAATATCTTACTTACGTACGAACCGATTGCGCCAGTGTAATTTTCTCATCGAAATACGTCAGTAACAGTCGAGAGAGGAATCATTTGGCAACTTTCGATTTTTGATCCAAAAAAACACCAAAGGGGTTAACCTTTCGTTTTTTTTTCAGAAAAAATGGTCAAAATTTTAGGTATACGTTTAATTGCTTTAAATGACTTATTTCGATGCGTAGTGTTCGGAAAACACGATGACAACTGGGGCAAACTTCAATAACGCACTAAAAATTCGATCTAAACGATCAAAGCTGAAATTTGATGAAATCCAAGAAACCCCTCGATAAAATGTAAAATATCTTACTTACGTACGAACCGATTGCGCCAGTGTAATTTTCTCATCGAAATACGTCAGAAACAGTCGAGAGAGGAATCATTTGGCAACTTTCGATTTTTGATCCAAAAAAACACCAAAGGGGTTAACCTTTCGTTTTTTTTTCAGAAAAAATGGTCAAAATTTTAGGTATACGTTTAATTGCTTTAAATGACTTATTTCCATGCGTAGTGTTCGAAAAACACGATGACAACTGGGGCAAACTTCAATAACGCACTAAAAATTCGATCTAAACGATCAAAGCTGAAATTTGATGAAATCCAAGAAACCCCTCGATAAAATGTAAAATATCTTACTTACGTACGAACCGATTGCGCCAGTGTAATTTTCTCATCGAAATACGTCAGAAACAGTCGAGAGAGGAATCATTTGGCAACTTTCGATTTTTGATCCAAAAAAACACCAAAGGGTTTTTCCTTTCGTTTTTTTTCAGAAAAAATGGTCAAAATTTTAGGTATACGTTTAATTGCTTTAAATGACTTATTTCGATGCGTAGTGTTCGGAAAACACGATGACAACTGGGGCAAACTTCAATAAGGCACTAAAAATTCGATCTAAACCATCAAAGCTGAAATTAGATGAAATGCAAGAAACCCCTCGATAAAATGTAAAATATCTTACTTACGTACGAACCGATTGCGCCAGTGTAATTTTCTCATCGAAATACGTCAGAAACAGTCGAGAGAGGAATCATTTGGCAACTTTCGATTTTTGATCCAAAAAAACACCAAAGGGGTTAACCTTTCGTTTTTTTTTCAGAAAAAATGGTCAAAATTTTAGGTATACGTTTAATTGCTTTAAATGACTTATTTCGATGCGTAGTGTTCGGAAAACACGATGACAACTGGGGCAAACTTCAATAAGGCACTAAAAATTCGATCTAAACCATCAAAGCTGAAATTAGATGAAATGCAAGAAACCCCTCGATAAAATGTAAAATATCTTACTTACGTACGAACCGATTGCGCCAGTGTAATTTTCTCATCGAAATACGTCAGAAACAGTCGAGAGAGGAATCATTTGGCAACTTTCGATTTTTGATCCAAAAAAACACCAAAGGGGTTAACCTTTCGTTTTTTTTTCAGAAAAAAATGGTCAAAATTTTAGGTATACGTTTAATTGCTTTAAATGACTTATTTCGATGCGTAGTGTTCGAAAAACACGATGACAACTGGGGCAAACTTCAATAAGGCACTAAAAATTCGATCTAAACCATCACAGCTGAAATTTGATGAAATCCAAGAAACCCCTCGATAAGATGTAAAATATCTTACTTACGTACGATCCGACTGCGCCAGTGTAATTTTCTCATCGAAATACGTCAGAAACAGTCGAAAAAGGAATCATTTGGCAACTTTCGATTTTTTGCCCAAAAAAACACCAAAGGGGTTAACCTTTCGTTTTTTTTCAGAAAAAAATGGTCAAAATTTTAGGTATACGTTTAATTGCTTTAAATGACTTATTTCGAAGCGTAGTGTTCGGAAAACACGATGACAACTGGGGCAAACTTCAATAAGGCACTAAAAATTCGATCTAAACCATCAAAGCTGAAATTTGATGAAATGCAAGAAACCCCTCGATAAAATGTAAAATATCTTACTTACGTACGAACCGATTGCGCCAGTGTAATTTTCTCATCGAAATACGTCAGAAACAGTCGAGAGAGGAATCATTTGGCAACTTTCGATTTTTGATCCAAAAAAACACCAAAGGGGTTAACCTTTCGTTTTTTTTTCAGAAAAAAATGGTCAAAATTTTAGGTATACGTTTAATTGCTTTAAATGACTTATTTCCATGCGTAGTGTTCGAAAAACACGATGACAACTGGGGCAAACTTCAATAACGCACTAAAAATTCGATCTAAACGATCAAAGCTGAAATTTGATGAAATCCAAGAAACCCCTCGATAAAATGTAAAATATCTTACTTACGTACGAACCGATTGCGCCAGTGTAATTTTCTCATCGAAATACGTCAGAAACAGTCGAGAGAGGAATCATTTGGCAACTTTCGATTTTTGATCCAAAAAAACACCAAAGGGTTTTTCCTTTCGTTTTTTTTCAGAAAAAATGGTCAAAATTTTAGGTATACGTTTAATTGCTTTAAATGACTTATTTCGATGCGTAGTGTTCGAAAAACACGATGACAACTGGGGCAAACTTCAATAAGGCACTAAAAATTCGATCTAAACCATCACAGCTGAAATTTGATGAAATCCAAGAAACCCCTCGATAAGATGTAAAATATCTTACTTACGTACGATCCGACTGCGCCAGTGTAATTTTCTCATCGAAATACGTCAGAAACAGTCGAAAAAGGAATCATTTGGCAACTTTCGATTTTTTGCCCAAAAAAACACCAAAGGGGTTAACCTTTCGTTTTTTTTCAGAAAAAAATGGTCAAAATTTTAGGTATACGTTTAATTGCTTTAAATGACTTATTTCGAAGCGTAGTGTTCGGAAAACACGATGACAACTGGGGCAAACTTCAATAAGGCACTAAAAATTCGATCTAAACCATCAAAGCTGAAATTTGATGAAATGCAAGAAACCCCTCGATAAAATGTAAAATATCTTACTTACGTACGAACCGATTGCGCCAGTGTAATTTTCTCATCGAAATACGTCAGAAACAGTCGAGAGAGGAATCATTTGGCAACTTTCGATTTTTGATCCAAAAAAACACCAAAGGGTTTTTCCTTTCGTTTTTTTTCAAAAAAAATGGTCAAAATTTTAGGTATACGTTTAATTGCTTTAAATGACTTATTTCGATGCGTAGTGTTCGAAAAACACGATGACAACTGGGGCAAACTTCAATAACGCACTAAAAATTCGATCTAAACGATCAAAGCTGAAATTTGATGAAATCCAAGAAACCCCTCGATAAAATGTAAAATATCTTACTTACGTACGAACCAATTGCGCCAGTGTAATTTTCTCATCGAAATACGTCAGAAACAGTCGAGAGAGGAATCATTTGGCAACTTTCGATTTTTGATCCAAAAAAACACCAAAGGGGTTAACCTTTCGTTTTTTTTTCAGAAAAAATGGTCAAAATTTTAGGTATACGTTTAATTGCTTTAAATGACTTATTTCGATGCGTAGTGTTCGGAAAACACGATGACAACTGGGGCAAACTTCAATAAGGCACTAAAAATTCGATCTAAACCATCAAAGCTGAAATTAGATGAAATGCAAGAAACCCCTCGATAAAATGTAAAATATCTTACTTACGTACGAACCGATTGCGCCAGTGTAATTTTCTCATCGAAATACGTCAGTAACAGTCGAGAGAGGAATCATTTGGCAACTTTCGATTTTTGATCCAAAAAAACACCAAAGGGGTTAACCTTTCGTTTTTTTTTCAGAAAAAATGGTCAAAATTTTAGGTATACGTTTAATTGCTTTAAATGACTTATTTCGATGCGTAGTGTTCGAAAAACACGATGACAACTGGGGCAAACTTCAATAAGGCACTAAAAATTCGATCTAAACCATCACAGCTGAAATTTGATGAAATCCAAGAAACCCCTCGATAAGATGTAAAATATCTTACTTACGTACGATCCGACTGCGCCAGTGTAATTTTCTCATCGAAATACGTCAGAAACAGTCGAAAAAGGAATCATTTGGCAACTTTCGATTTTTTGCCCAAAAAAACACCAAAGGGGTTAACCTTTCGTTTTTTTTCAGAAAAAAATGGTCAAAATTTTAGGTATACGTTTAATTGCTTTAAATGACTTATTTCGAAGCGTAGTGTTCGGAAAACACGATGACAACTGGGGCAAACTTCAATAAGGCACTAAAAATTCGATCTAAACCATCAAAGCTGAAATTTGATGAAATGCAAGAAACCCCTCGATAAAATGTAAAATATCTTACTTACGTACGAACCGATTGCGCCAGTGTAATTTTCTCATCGAAATACGTCAGAAACAGTCGAGAGAGGAATCATTTGGCAACTTTCGATTTTTGATCCAAAAAAACACCAAAGGGGTTAACCTTTCGTTTTTTTTTCAGAAAAAATGGTCAAAATTTTAGGTATACGTTTAATTGCTTTAAATGACTTATTTCGATGCGTAGTGTTCGGAAAACACGATGACAACTGGGGCAAACTTCAATAAGGCACTAAAAATTCGATCTAAACCATCAAAGCTGAAATTAGATGAAATGCAAGAAACCCCTCGATAAAATGTAAAATATCTTACTTACGTACGAACCGATTGCGCCAGTGTAATTTTCTCATCGAAATACGTCAGTAACAGTCGAGAGAGGAATCATTTGGCAACTTTCGATTTTTGATCCAAAAAAACACCAAAGGGGTTAACCTTTCGTTTTTTTTTCAGAAAAAATGGTCAAAATTTTAGGTATACGTTTAATTGCTTTAAATGACTTATTTCGATGCGTAGTGTTCGGAAAACACGATGACAACTGGGGCAAACTTCAATAAGGCACTAAAAATTCGATCTAAACCATCACAGCTGAAATTTGATGAAATCCAAGAAACCCCTCGATAAGATGTAAAATATCTTACTTACGTACGATCCGACTGCGCCAGTGTAATTTTCTCATCGAAATACGTCAGAAACAGTCGAAAAAGGAATCATTTGGCAACTTTCGATTTTTTGCCCAAAAAAACACCAAAGGGGTTAACCTTTCGTTTTTTTTCAGAAAAAAATGGTCAAAATTTTAGGTATACGTTTAATTGCTTTAAATGACTTATTTCGAAGCGTAGTGTTCGGAAAACACGATGACAACTGGGGCAAACTTCAATAAGGCACTAAAAATTCGATCTAAACCATCAAAGCTGAAATTAGATGAAATGCAAGAAACCCCTCGATAAAATGTAAAATATCTTACTTACGTACGAACCGATTGCGCCAGTGTAATTTTCTCATCGAAATACGTCAGTAACAGTCGAGAGAGGAATCATTTGGCAACTTTCGATTTTTGATCCAAAAAAAACACCAAAGGGGTTAACCTTTCGTTTTTTTTTCAGAAAAAATGGTCAAAATTTTAGGTATACGTTTAATTGCTTTAAATGACTTATTTCGATGCGTAGTGTTCGGAAAACACGATGACAACTGGGGCAAACTTCAATAAGGCACTAAAAATTCGATCTAAACCATCAAAGCTGAAATTAAATGAAATGCAAGAAACCCCTCGATAAAATGTAAAATATCTTACTTACGTACGAACCGATTGCGCCAGTGTAATTTTCTCATCGAAATACGTCAGAAACAGTCGAGAGAGGAATCATTTGGCAACTTTCGATTTTTGATCCAAAAAAACACCAAAGGGGTTAACCTTTCGTTTTTTTTCAGAAAAAATGGTCAAAATTTTAGGTATACGTTTAATTGCTTTAAATGACTTATTTCGAAGCGTAGTGTTCGGAAAACACGATGACAACTGGGGCAAACTTCAATAAGGCACTAAAAATTCGATCTAAACCATCAAAGCTGAAATTAGATGAAATGCAAGAAACCCCTCGATAAAATGTAAAATATCTTACTTACGTACGAACCGATTGCGCCAGTGTAATTTTCTCATCGAAATACGTCAGAAACAGTCGAGAGAGGAATCATTTGGCAACTTTCGATTTTTGATCCAAAAAAAACACCAAAGGGGTTAACCTTTCGTTTTTTTTTTCAGAAAAAATGGTCAAAATTTTAGGTATACGTTTAATTGCTTTAAATGACTTATTTCCATGCGTAGTGTTCGAAAAACACGATGACAACTGGGGCAAACTTCAATAACGCACTAAAAATTCGATCTAAACGATCAAAGCTGAAATTTGATGAAATCCAAGAAACCCCTCGATAAAATGTAAAATATCTTACTTACGTACGAACCGATTGCGCCAGTGTAATTTTCTCATCGAAATACGTCAGAAACAGTCGAGAGAGGAATCATTTGGCAACTTTCGATTTTTGATCCAAAAAAACACCAAAGGGTTTTTCCTTTCGTTTTTTTTCAGAAAAAATGGTCAAAATTTTAGGTATACGTTTAATTGCTTTAAATGACTTATTTCGATGCGTAGTGTTCGGAAAACACGATGACAACTGGGGCAAACTTCAATAAGGCACTAAAAATTCGATCTAAACCATCAAAGCTGAAATTTGATGAAATGCAAGAAACCCCTCGATAAAATGTAAAATATCTTACTTACGTACGAACCGATTGCGCCAGTGTAATTTTCTCATCGAAATACGTCAGAAACAGTCGAGAGAGGAATCATTTGGCAACTTTCGATTTTTGATCCAAAAAAACACCAAAGGGTTTTTCCTTTCGTTTTTTTTCAAAAAAAATGGTCAAAATTTTAGGTATACGTTTAATTGCTTTAAATGACTTATTTCGATGCGTAGTGTTCGAAAAACACGATGACAACTGGGGCAAACTTCAATAACGCACTAAAAATTCGATCTAAACGATCAAAGCTGAAATTTGATGAAATCCAAGAAACCCCTCGATAAAATGTAAAATATCTTACTTACGTACGAACCAATTGCGCCAGTGTAATTTTCTCATCGAAATACGTCAGAAACAGTCGAGAGAGGAATCATTTGGCAACTTTCGATTTTTGATCCAAAAAAACACCAAAGGGGTTAACCTTTCGTTTTTTTTTCAGAAAAAATGGTCAAAATTTTAGGTATACGTTTAATTGCTTTAAATGACTTATTTCGATGCGTAGTGTTCGGAAAACACGATGACAACTGGGGCAAACTTCAATAAGGCACTAAAAATTCGATCTAAACCATCAAAGCTGAAATTAGATGAAATGCAAGAAACCCCTCGATAAAATGTAAAATATCTTACTTACGTACGAACCGATTGCGCCAGTGTAATTTTCTCATCGAAATACGTCAGTAACAGTCGAGAGAGGAATCATTTGGCAACTTTCGATTTTTGATCCAAAAAAACACCAAAGGGGTTAACCTTTCGTTTTTTTTTCAGAAAAAATGGTCAAAATTTTAGGTATACGTTTAATTGCTTTAAATGACTTATTTCGATGCGTAGTGTTCGAAAAACACGATGACAACTGGGGCAAACTTCAATAAGGCACTAAAAATTCGATCTAAACCATCACAGCTGAAATTTGATGAAATCCAAGAAACCCCTCGATAAGATGTAAAATATCTTACTTACGTACGATCCGACTGCGCCAGTGTAATTTTCTCATCGAAATACGTCAGAAACAGTCGAAAAAGGAATCATTTGGCAACTTTCGATTTTTTGCCCAAAAAAACACCAAAGGGGTTAACCTTTCGTTTTTTTTCAGAAAAAAATGGTCAAAATTTTAGGTATACGTTTAATTGCTTTAAATGACTTATTTCGAAGCGTAGTGTTCGGAAAACACGATGACAACTGGGGCAAACTTCAATAAGGCACTAAAAATTCGATCTAAACCATCAAAGCTGAAATTTGATGAAATGCAAGAAACCCCTCGATAAAATGTAAAATATCTTACTTACGTACGAACCGATTGCGCCAGTGTAATTTTCTCATCGAAATACGTCAGAAACAGTCGAGAGAGGAATCATTTGGCAACTTTCGATTTTTGATCCAAAAAAACACCAAAGGGGTTAACCTTTCGTTTTTTTTTCAGAAAAAATGGTCAAAATTTTAGGTATACGTTTAATTGCTTTAAATGACTTATTTCGATGCGTAGTGTTCGGAAAACACGATGACAACTGGGGCAAACTTCAATAAGGCACTAAAAATTCGATCTAAACCATCAAAGCTGAAATTAGATGAAATGCAAGAAACCCCTCGATAAAATGTAAAATATCTTACTTACGTACGAACCGATTGCGCCAGTGTAATTTTCTCATCGAAATACGTCAGTAACAGTCGAGAGAGGAATCATTTGGCAACTTTCGATTTTTGATCCAAAAAAACACCAAAGGGTTTTTCCTTTCGTTTTTTTTCAGAAAAAATGGTCAAAATTTTAGGTATACGTTTAATTGCTTTAAATGACTTATTTCGATGCGTAGTGTTCGAAAAACACGATGACAACTGGGGCAAACTTCAATAACGCACTAAAAATTCGATCTAAACGATCAAAGCTGAAATTTGATGAAATCCAAGAAACCCCTCGATAAGATGTAAAATATCTTACTTACGTACGAACCGATTGCGCCAGTGTAATTTTCTCATCGAAATACGTCAGAAACAGTCGAGAGAGGAATCATTTGGCAACTTTCGATTTTTGATCCAAAAAAACACCAAAGGGTTTTTCCTTTCGTTTTTTTTCAGAAAAAATGGTCAAAATTTTAGGTATACGTTTAATTGCTTTAAATGACTTATTTCGATGCGTAGTGTTCGAAAAACACGATGACAACTGGGGCAAACTTCAATAACGCACTAAAAATTCGATCTAAACGATCAAAGCTGAAATTTGATGAAATCCAAGAAACCCCTCGATAAGATGTAAAATATCTTACTTACGTACGAACCGATTGCGCCAGTGTAATTTTCTCATCGAAATACGTCAGTAACAGTCGAGAGAGGAATCATTTGGCAACTTTCGATTTTTGATCCAAAAAAACACCAAAGGGGTTAACCTTTCGTTTTTTTTTTCAGAAAAAATGGTCAAAATTTTAGGTATACGTTTAATTGCTTTAAATGACTTATTTCGATGCGTAGTGTTCGGAAAACACGATGACAACTGGGGCAAACTTCAATAAGGCACTAAAAATTCGATCTAAACCATCAAAGCTGAAATTAGATGAAATGCAAGAAACCCCTCGATAAAATGTAAAATATCTTACTTACGTACGAACCGATTGCGCCAGTGTAATTTTCTCATCGAAATACGTCAGAAACAGTCGAGAGAGGAATCATTTGGCAACTTTCGATTTTTGATCCAAAAAAACACCAAAGGGTTTTTCCTTTCGTTTTTTTTCAGAAAAAATGGTCAAAATTTTAGGTATACGTTTAATTGCTTTAAATGACTTATTTCGATGCGTAGTGTTCGAAAAACACGATGACAACTGGGGCAAACTTCAATAACGCACTAAAAATTCGATCTAAACGATCAAAGCTGAAATTTGATGAAATCCAAGAAACCCCTCGATAAGATGTAAAATATCTTACTTACGTACGAACCGATTGCGCCAGTGTAATTTTCTCATCGAAATACGTCAGAAACAGTCGAGAGAGGAATCATTTGGCAACTTTCGATTTTTGATCCAAAAAAACACCAAAGGGTTTTTCCTTTCGTTTTTTTTCAGAAAAAATGGTCAAAATTTTAGGTATACGTTTAATTGCTTTAAATGACTTATTTCGATGCGTAGTGTTCGAAAAACACGATGACAACTGGGGCAAACTTCAATAACGCACTAAAAATTCGATCTAAACGATCAAAGCTGAAATTTGATGAAATCCAAGAAACCCCTCGATAAGATGTAAAATATCTTACTTACGTACGAACCGATTGCGCCAGTGTAATTTTCTCATCGAAATACGTCAGAAACAGTCGAGAGAGGAATCATTTGGCAACTTTCGATTTTTGATCCAAAAAAACACCAAAGGGTTTTTCCTTTCGTTTTTTTTCAGAAAAAAATGGTCAAAATTTTAGGTATACGTTTAATTGCTTTAAATGACTTATTCGATGCGTAGTGTTCGAAAAACACGATGACAACTGGGGCAAACTTCAATAAGGCACTAAAAATTCGATCTAAACCATCACAGCTGAAATTTGATGAAATCCAAGAAACCCCTCGATAAGATGTAAAATATCTTACTTACGTACGATCCGACTGCGCCAGTGTAATTTTCTCATCGAAATACGTCAGAAACAGTCGAAAAAGGAATCATTTGGCAACTTTCGATTTTTTGCCCAAAAAAACACCAAAGGGGTTAACCTTTCGTTTTTTTTCAGAAAAAAATGGTCAAAATTTTAGGTATACGTTTAATTGCTTTAAATGACTTATTTCGAAGCGTAGTGTTCGGAAAACACGATGACAACTGGGGCAAACTTCAATAAGGCACTAAAAATTCGATCTAAACCATCAAAGCTGAAATTTGATGAAATGCAAGAAACCCCTCGATAAAATGTAAAATATCTTACTTACGTACGAACCGATTGCGCCAGTGTAATTTTCTCATCGAAATACGTCAGAAACAGTCGAGAGAGGAATCATTTGGCAACTTTCGATTTTTGATCCAAAAAAACACCAAAGGGGTTAACCTTTCGTTT
Source organism: Podabrus alpinus (assembly GCA_932274525.1). Lineage (NCBI taxonomy): Eukaryota > Metazoa > Arthropoda > Insecta > Coleoptera > Cantharidae > Podabrus > Podabrus alpinus. The sequence goes on along the minus strand of OW026453.1, from coordinate 94,434,243 downwards.
TTTTTTCAGAAAAAATGGTCAAAATTTTAGGTATACGTTTAATTGCTTTAAATGACTTATTTCGATGCGTAGTGTTCGGAAAACACGATGACAACTGGGGCAAACTTCAATAAGGCACTAAAAATTCGATCTAAACCATCAAAGCTGAAATTAGATGAAATGCAAGAAACCCCTCGATAAAATGTAAAATATCTTACTTACGTACGAACCGATTGCGCCAGTGTAATTTTCTCATCGAAATACGTCAGAAACAGTCGAGAGAGGAATCATTTGGCAACTTTCGATTTTTGATCCAAAAAAAACACCAAAGGGTTTTTCCTTTCGTTTTTTTTCAGAAAAAATGGTCAAAATTTTAGGTATACGTTTAATTGCTTTAAATGACTTATTTCGATGCGTAGTGTTCGAAAAACACGATGACAACTGGGGCAAACTTCAATAACGCACTAAAATTCGATCTAAACGATCAAAGCTGAAATTTGATGAAATGCAAGAAACCCCTCGATAAAATGTAAAATATCTTACTTACGTACGAACCGATTGCGCCAGTGTAATTTTCTCATCGAAATACGTCAGAAACAGTCGAGAGAGGAATCATTTGGCAACTTTCGATTTTTGATCCAAAAAAACACCAAAGGGGTTAACCTTTCGTTTTTTTTTTCAGAAAAAATGGTCAAAATTTTAGGTATACGTTTAATTGCTTTAAATGACTTATTTCGATGCGTAGTGTTCGGAAAACACGATGACAACTGGGGCAAACTTCAATAAGGCACTAAAAATTCGATCTAAACTCAAAGCTGAAATTAGATGAAATGCAAGAAACCCCTCGATAAAATGTAAAATATCTTACTTACGTACGAACCGATTGCGCCAGTGTAATTTTCTCATCGAAATACGTCAGTAACAGTCGAGAGAGGAATCATTTGGCAACTTTCGATTTTGATCCAAAAAAACACCAAAGGGGTTAACCTTTCGTTTTTTTTTCAGAAAAAATGGTCAAAATTTTAGGTATACGTTTAATTGCTTTAAATGACTTATTTCGATGCGTAGTGTTCGGAAAACACGATGACAACTGGGGCAAACTTCAATAAGGCACTAAAAATTCGATCTAAACCATCACAGCTGAAATTTGATGAAATCCAAGAAACCCCTCGATAAGATGTAAAATATCTTACTTACGTACGATCCGACTGCGCCAGTGTAATTTTCTCATCGAAATACGTCAGAAACAGTCGAAAATGGAATCATTTGGCAACTTTCGATTTTTTGCCCAAAAAAAACACCAAAGGGGTTAACCTTTCGTTTTTTTTCAGAAAAAAATGGTCAAAATTTTAGGTATACGTTTAATTGCTTTAAATGACTTATTTCGAAGCGTAGTGTTCGGAAAACACGATGACAACTGGGGCAAACTTCAATAAGGCACTAAAAATTCGATCTAAACCATCAAGCTGAAATTAGATGAAATGCAAGAAACCCCTCGATAAAATGTAAAATATCTTACTTACGTACGAACCGATTGCGCCAGTGTAATTTTCTCATCGAAATACGTCAGTAACAGTCGAGAGAGGAATCATTTGGCAACTTTCGATTTTGATCCAAAAAAACACCAAAGGGGTTAACCTTTCGTTTTTTTTTCAGAAAAAATGGTCAAAATTTTAGGTATACGTTTAATTGCTTTAAATGACTTATTTCGATGCGTAGTGTTCGGAAAACACGATGACAACTGGGGCAAACTTCAATAAGGCACTAAAAATTCGATCTAAACCATCAAAGCTGAAATTAGATGAAATGCAAGAAACCCCTCGATAAAATGTAAAATATCTTACTTACGTACGAACCGATTGCGCCAGTGTAATTTTCTCATCGAAATACGTCAGAAACAGTCGAGAGAGGAATCATTTGGCAACTTTCGATTTTTGATCCAAAAAAACACCAAAGGGGTTAACCTTTCGTTTTTTTTCAGAAAAAATGGTCAAAATTTTAGGTATACGTTTAATTGCTTTAAATGACTTATTTCGATGCGTAGTGTTCGGAAAACACGATGACAACTGGGGCAAACTTCAATAAGGCACTAAAAATTCGATCTAAACCATCAAAGCTGAAATTTGATGAAATGCAAGAAACCCCTCGATAAAATGTAAAATATCTTACTTACGTACGAACCGATTGCGCCAGTGTAATTTTCTCATCGAAATACGTCAGAAACAGTCGAGAGAGGAATCATTTGGCAACTTTCGATTTTTGATCCAAAAAAACACCAAAGGGGTTAACCTTTCGTTTTTTTTTCAGAAAAAATGGTCAAAATTTTAGGTATACGTTTAATTGCTTTAAATGACTTATTTCGATGCGTAGTGTTCGGAAAACACGATGACAACTGGGGCAAACTTCAATAAGGCACTAAAAATTCGATCTAAACCATCAAAGCTGAAATTAGATGAAATGCAAGAAACCCCTCGATAAAATGTAAAATATCTTACTTACGTACGAACCGATTGCGCCAGTGTAATTTTCTCATCGAAATACGTCAGTAACAGTCGAGAGAGGAATCATTTGGCAACTTTCGATTTTTGATCCAAAAAAACACCAAAGGGTTTTTCCTTTCGTTTTTTTTCAGAAAAAATGGTCAAAATTTTAGGTATACGTTTAATTGCTTTAAATGACTTATTTCGATGCGTAGTGTTCGAAAAACACGATGACAACTGGGGCAAACTTCAATAACGCACTAAAAATTCGATCTAAACGATCAAAGCTGAAATTTGATGAAATCCAAGAAACCCCTCGATAAGATGTAAAATATCTTACTTACGTACGAACCGATTGCGCCAGTGTAATTTTCTCATCGAAATACGTCAGAAACAGTCGAGAGAGGAATCATTTGGCAACTTTCGATTTTTGATCCAAAAAAACACCAAAGGGTTTTTCCTTTCGTTTTTTTTCAGAAAAATGGTCAAAATTTTAGGTATACGTTTAATTGCTTTAAATGACTTATTTCGATGCGTAGTGTTCGAAAAACACGATGACAACTGGGGCAAACTTCAATAACGCACTAAAAATTCGATCTAAACGATCAAAGCTGAAATTTGATGAAATCCAAGAAACCCCTCGATAAGATGTAAAATATCTTACTTACGTACGAACCGATTGCGCCAGTGTAATTTTCTCATCGAAATACGTCAGAAACAGTCGAGAGAGGAATCATTTGGCAACTTTCGATTTTTGATCCAAAAAAACACCAAAGGGGTTAACCTTTCGTTTTTTTTTCAGAAAAAATGGTCAAAATTTTAGGTATACGTTTAATTGCTTTAAATGACTTATTTCGATGCGTAGTGTTCGGAAAACACGATGACAACTAGGGCAAACTTCAATAAGGCACTAAAAATTCGATCTAAACCATCAAAGCTGAAATTAGATGAAATGCAAGAAACCCCTCGATAAAATGTAAAATATCTTACTTACGTACAAACCGATTGCGCCAGTGTAATTTTTATCATCGAAATACGTCAGTAACAGTCGAGAGAGGAATCATTTGGCAACTTTCGATTTTTGATCCAAAAAAACACCAAAGGGTTTTTCCTTTCGTTTTTTTTCAGAAAAAAATGGTCAAAATTTTAGGTATACGTTTAATTGCTTTAAATGACTTATTTCGATGCGTAGTGTTCGAAAAACACGATGACAACTGGGGCAAACTTCAATAACGCACTAAAAATTCGATCTAAACGATCAAAGCTGAAATTTGATGAAATCCAAGAAACCCCTCGATAAGATGTAAAATATCTTACTTACGTACGAACCGATTGCGCCAGTGTAATTTTCTCATCGAAATACGTCAGAAACAGTCGAGAGAGGAATCATTTGGCAACTTTCGATTTTTGATCCAAAAAAACACCAAAGGGTTTTTCCTTTCGTTTTTTTTCAGAAAAAATGGTCAAAATTTTAGGTATACGTTTAATTGCTTTAAATGACTTATTTCGATGCGTAGTGTTCGAAAAACACGATGACAACTGGGGCAAACTTCAATAACGCACTAAAAATTCGATCTAAACGATCAAAGCTGAAATTTGATGAAATCCAAGAAACCCCTCGATAAAATGTAAAATATCTTACTTACGTACGAACCGATTGCGCCAGTGTAATTTTCTCATCGAAATACGTCAGAAACAGTCGAGAGAGGAATCATTTGGCAACTTTCGATTTTTGATCCAAAAAAACACCAAAGGGTTTTTCCTTTCGTTTTTTTTCAGAAAAAAATGGTCAAAATTTTAGGTATACGTTTAATTGCTTTAAATGACTTATTTCGATGCGTAGTGTTCGAAAAACACGATGACAACTGGGGCAAACTTCAATAAGGCACTAAAAATTCGATCTAAACCATCACAGCTGAAATTTGATGAAATCCAAGAAACCCCTCGATAAGATGTAAAATATCTTACTTACGTACGATCCGACTGCGCCAGTGTAATTTTCTCATCGAAATACGTCAGAAACAGTCGAAAAAGGAATCATTTGGCAACTTTCGATTTTTTGCCCAAAAAAACACCAAAGGGGTTAACCTTTCGTTTTTTTTCAGAAAAAAATGGTCAAAATTTTAGGTATACGTTTAATTGCTTTAAATGACTTATTTCGAAGCGTAGTGTTCGGAAAACACGATGACAACTGGGGCAAACTTCAATAAGGCACTAAAAATTCGATCTAAACCATCAAAGCTGAAATTTGATGAAATGCAAGAAACCCCTCGATAAAATGTAAAATATCTTACTTACGTACGAACCGATTGCGCCAGTGTAATTTTCTCATCGAAATACGTCAGAAACAGTCGAGAGAGGAATCATTTGGCAACTTTCGATTTTTGATCCAAAAAAACACCAAAGGGGTTAACCTTTCGTTTTTTTTTCAGAAAAAATGGTCAAAATTTTAGGTATACGTTTAATTGCTTTAAATGACTTATTTCGATGCGTAGTGTTCGGAAAACACGATGACAACTGGGGCAAACTTCAATAAGGCACTAAAAATTCGATCTAAACCATCAAA